>JAECXH010000006.1:17090000-18340000 GCA_018152175.1 Drosophila jambulina | reverse complement strand
GACTTTATTTTTTGACTTTTTGCTTTTCTTTCCTTTTTTATGCTTCTTCTTGCCATCCTTACCGCCACCCTGGGAAGATGCCTGCTGCTGCTCCTGCAGATATTTGTCCGAACGCTTCGTGACTGCAAAAGGGATATGGTTATTGGTGGATTTACCCAGGTGACTTGGAAACTTACTGCCCACGCGAAGAGCTGCCACACCCTCCATGTCCAGCGGCAGCTCCGTGATGGGAATGTCATCGATGTTGTCGTACTGATCCGCGTTGGCCGCCGATCCGCTCGTCGTGGGCGTTGACTTCAGATAGTGCGGATTGCTGGACTGCTCCAGGAGGCGGGCCATGCGCTGCCTTTCCAGCTGCTCCGGCGTTAGTTCTAAGCTCTGACGGCGCTTTCCACCGCTACCGCCGCCGCCATTGCCGCCATCCACTCCCGTTCCGGCGCTAACAAAGAGCTCGTCCTTGTCATGCTCGGAGGAAGAACTGCTTGCCGCTTCCTCCGGCGGCGGTGGATTGATCCATTCATCCAAATCGAGTCCGTCTGGGAGGGGCACCTTCCGTTGCGCCTTGGGCGCCACTGGAATCAGTTCGCCGGCAAAGAGCAGCGTTATCTCCTGGACAATCTCAATGGCCAGCGGCGGAATACCGCCGCCCTCCATCGTTGTCGTCGTGTCCATCAAGGCATTCGCTTCGTCCGTCGTGGACAGATGGGTGCGCAGCATTTCGATTAGCATGCAGGCGGAGTTGGCTCGCTCCTGGACCTCGATGTCGCTGGAGCCATTGAAGTGCTGCAGCTTGTCCAGAACATGCTCGCAAAGCTGCCAGAAAGATCGAAAAAGTTATTGAAAACAGGGATCAGAAGCGCACTCACTTTGACCAATCCAGGCAGATCCTGAAGCTCTAGGCATGTGGTGGCCAGGCGGGCGAATAGCTTGATCACGTTCTGCACGTAGACGCCCTGGATGTGGCCGGGCAGCTGTCTGGGACGGAGGAGGATATTGAGCGTTTTCTCCGCATCCTCTAGCTCGCCGGCGAATTCGCCGACAATCCAGGCAGCGGCATACAGGACCTCGTACATGGAGTTGCTCTGCGCCGAAACGGCAAACGTGTCCAGCAGATTGGTCATCTCGTTTACGGCAAATTGCCGGACAACCGGCACCCGAATGGCCACGTCCAGCAGCTGCTCGGCAATGAGACGGCCGTGCCGAGAGCCAGCCTCCAGCTGGATGAGCTCCACCAGCACGGTGAGATACCATTCGAAATTGGTTACATACAGGTAGGAACTCTGGCCGCATATCTCGATCACCTTGTAGAGCAGCTCGTCCCGATAGGCCGATCCCTCCGCCCGCTCCATGTGACCTAACAGACGCTTCACGATCTCCATCAGGTTCTTCTTCGACACCATGCCATACAGCAGATCCAAGGCGCGCAGTCTAATCGATTCATCCTTGTCGTCCAGGCAGGCCAAAATCAGATCCTTGTGCGCCTGCACGCTCTTTGGGTGCGTCTTCAGGATCTTCGACATGGCCAGCAGGCCCAGGTATTTCACTGCGAGGAGATAAAGACAAGACGTTACAGCAGGAATTCGAATTAAGCTTGCTTCCATTATTATTACTTACAGTTCTGGTCAGAGTCCTCGATGAGGATGCGCAGCTTCTGGACGCAGAGCTGGATGGAGGCACTGTGGTTGGGCATGCCGCTGCTTATGCTGATCAGCACCGCGATCACCGTATTGATGCATTCGTACAGGAGACTCATCGCCGAGGTGCTGTTGGGTGAGTTGGGTTCGGTTTTGGTTTTGGTTTTGGTTCGTTTTTGTTGGTGGTTCGTTTTTTTATTTTTGTATTATTTTTTGTTTGTGGATTGTGTTAGTTTGAGAAAGAAAGGAACTTGTATTAAGAATAAGCTGCGATAAAGCGACAAACATTGCACTAACAACAATAGCAATAAAAGTGATTACAACAACAGCAATATCGATAGCAGTTGAGTGGCAGCGATAACAGTTAGCGATTAGAGCGATAGACAACAGCAAAAACACAATATATGGCAAAGCAACGCAGCAAAGGCAACGGAAAAGAAAAACTAACAACACCTACAAAAACAACTGCAACGTTTCTGCTTTTGCTTCTTCTTTATCCGTTACTGTTTTATCTTTTGTTCTCGATGAGTGTGCTCGATAAGCAGACAATCGATAGACAAACAATCGATAGGCAAACGATAGAAAGAGCGAGAAAGAACTAAAACAAACACAAACTAGAGCAGGATGGCGACAGTCGTAAGTTGAGAGCGAGATCGAAAACAGAGGTAGCGCGCGAGACACTAGAGCTGGGAACAAAATCGATTCTTATCGCGTCGATATAAAGCGATATTATCGAAGAAAACGAATTCCTTTTATTCTTATCTAAAGGGATTATTTTTATGCATGAAACGGAAAAAAATAAACAGATACATTTTTAATTAAGAAGATCAATCTAGATTTATATTGATTTTGTCATGATTCGAAAGAATAGATAGCACCGATGTTGAAATCAATATTTTCCCAGCTCTGCGAGATACTTATACATATGTGGTGGCAAATGTAAATGATTTAAAAAGCTTAAAGGATGTTTTAAATGTGGAAATGATACAGAAATGAGGTAATATAATATAGTACTCAATCGCACAATCATCGAGCAGCGATCGACGACAGTTATCGACCATTAATCGGTCTCATATCAATTTTAATAATTGCTATTTTCGCTTTGCAATCGTTTTCCACACACTTTCGGGATTTCGTTCAGTTAATTTCTTTTTGTTTGTTTGTTTGTTTATTTTGCAATGATTTCAAGACTTGCCTATGAATTAGATTTGTGAGTGGTTCTATTAATTTCTTTCCTAGCCGGGGTTCTAAGGGAGTTAAAGCGCCAAACTGCAAATGCAAAGAGAAAAAGAAACAAGCAACAAATTATAATTTACATACAATCGAAAATCATCAATACATCCTTATCCACAACTAAAACTAAAACTAAGGCTATAACTAAAGCTAAAACTGAACCGAAAACGGACTTCAACTTAAACGTAAGAGGTAAATATAAAAAAGTAATCATATCGATAGAAGATTCTCATTTCTCAAAAGACTGGCTGTATTCTTGGCTCTCGGTGTGGTTGATTTGGTCCTTTTCCTTCCGTGTCGATGTGGTCTATATATATTCATTCAGAGTATCTTCGAGGACTTGAGTGTTTGCTTTCGTTATTTGTTTATTATTTTAGCGAAATTAGAATGACATAATTGAAGTGGTTTCTTCAGTTATGCTTCCATTATATCAAGCAATTTATAAGCTATCTTGTAAACACAATAAAAAGCCAAGGGAATACGAAGTGGTGAGTACAGTCAAGTTGGGTTCAAGGTTAAGGTGAATCGAGGTGAGTTTTATTTTGGATTTGGGTGTATAATAAATAAAGGCTCTTCAAAAATATCCGCAAATTTGTAAGTCTTGTAAATTAATAATATCTTTTTTAAATCGAATTTATTGGAACCATTCGTAACTTGTTAGTTGTTAGCTAATTAGTTTAATTAATTGGTTCAAAATTAATCTAATAATTGAGATGGATCTTGACAGATTCTGAAACAAGTTATGTACGTATTGGAGTGGATATTTTTATTAAGTTTTATTTATTTGGAAGGGCTTGTGTAAGGAACATCATGTGCATCATCATCAACATCATTGGTGAACAAAATATATTGTGTATCTATTGAAATTGCAATGTCAATTTTGGGTTAATTTCAATACAATTCAATAATTTATATCAATTACGACGCTCAGATGAGTGTAGTGTGGTGGCGTGTGCTGAAGATGAATAAATATTGAGAGGAGCTTCAACACAGTGATTTGATCTTCACCTCGACAAGTTAAATAAAAACCGAAAAGGGAAAAATTACTAAGGTATTGCTTGCATTTAAACAATCAGAAAACAAATGAAAAAGGATCTAAAATAAAGTTTTAGGTTAAAGAAAAATATATAAATTGTAAATAGTAAAATGCTTTAGAGTAAAAATTAAAGCGCGTGCTGGTTTTGATGAAGTTTCTTGGATTTTAAATTGTCCTTTGTTGGTCTGATGATTAATTAATTAATGAATTAAAGAAAAGCGCGCCGATAAAAACCTGGAAATAATTTCAATTAGGGGCTGAGTCAATTTGCGTCCCAGCGCCGGTTCAATTGTCGTGAGGCTCGCGAACTAAAATTCAGTGTTTGGCATTTCACATTCGGTTTTCATTAGTATTTCGATTGTTTTTTATATATTTATTTTTTGGAATGGTTTTTGTTTTGTTTGGAGCGGGAGCAGAGGGAGGAGAGGGGGAAGGAGTAGTTGTAGTGTTAATTAACATTTTTTGTTAGACAACAACAAAAAAGTTAAAGGATTGTCGTATATAAAGTATATATACAGCAAAATAGAAATCGGCGTTTGTCCGTGAACAAACTTTAAATCAGAAAATATCACATACTTAAAAAAAAAACAGAGAACTTAAGAATTTTAAATCATAATAATAATAATCATTGTGGTAAAGGTAAGGCCAAGTGCGATGGAGCAGCACTCACTCACCAGCTTGATGATCTTGATCAGCATCCAGTTGTTGGTCGACGTGGTCATCAGTTTGAAGAAGATTGGCGCCAAGGGCAGGTAGTTTTTTGGATTCTTACGCGCTAATTCACAAATAACATTCACGGCGGCGGATTGAACTCCTAGAAATTTACCAAATTAAAAAAAAAAAATTAAAATTATGTTTTTAAATTAATAGTTCATGTGTGTTAAACCTGGATCTGGATCTTCCAGTTTCTCTTTCAGCTTAGGGAATGCAGGTCTCAAGGCTTCGGGATATCGTAGAAATACTTTATACATCATCAGGACGGCTTTCATGCGCAGATACGGTTTTGTTGAGCTCATCTAAAGAAAAATAAACAAGAAAAGAAATAAGCCAATAAGTAAATAAAGCAATAATAATAATAAAACAAATATATTTCATTACAAACCAGTGTCATAATATCATTGGCCAAATCGCGGGACAGATCGGGTGATATAAAACAGCTCAGGCCGCTTAACGCTACACCTGCATCGTATTGGTTCTGAGAGTTGAGATCCTTGCGTATCATATTTGTGGTCAGCATAAGCAACTGCAAAAGTCCAACAAAAATATATATATAAATAAAAAATATCATAATTTACATAGTTTTCTCTTGAGATATAAACAATAAACATACGAAACATAAACATATATGTTTAATATACAAAGTTAGGTAATTAAATTCAATCTTTTACCTCGCTGTCGGGGTGAAAGCATTGACTTGCCGCTAGGTAACCAATTCGCTTGCAGGTAAATCGGGACGAACTCATCACCTCGATGATGTTGAAGCCGGCCCACGAGATGTCGTAGCCCAGCATTTGTATCTGTTGGAATCGAAAAGGAATCAATAAATATTAACACTTTCTGCTGATTTTGTGCAAAGTGAAAGGATGTGTGTGAGAGAGTGTTTGCAGGGAAATGCCCAAGGACTCGTTGTTTGCATTTCGTTATTTCGAACCTTACAGCCAAGGATGTTTCCATAATTCCACTAGCATTTATCTAAACACAAGTTACATGAAATCACATTTTCATAATTGCTTCTTTTTTTAAATACTTCTATTAAAAAAAGATTTTAAATACATTTATGTGTCAAATCGCATTGCATATAATGGGGTTTCCCTATTATATGAACCACAACTGTGGACACCATTATGTTCTGTTTCCGTTCGCTTGTTAGTTGCTTCGCCGCTTGTTACCGTCACATTCCTGCCGTTGTTTTGTCCTTATTGTCATCGCACTTACATTCAAGGGGCCGACCCCGACCCCTTACCTCAGGCAATTTGCATCAAGTGCAGGAAGCCACTTCGCCGACTTTGAAAGGCGGCTGCAAACCGAGATGCTGATATGCCGGAACATGCTAACATGATGAGCCTTAAGTCTGTGCCACGTTCACCTTATACGGTAAGTCTCGTTGAATTAATAAAGCAAACAAATACTTTAAAGCTTAAACTAATATCCTATAATGATTTTTTTAGCATACCAACTAATGTTTTTCTTTCCATTGCGTGTTTAGTTCGAAAAGCAATTTAAAAATCCCATCTTGTCTCATGTTGTGGGTAATGGGGGCTTGTGGATGTGGTGTAGCCTGGATCTTTGGCTGGCAAACTTACGTAGGTCAGCTTAGCCACCGCATTGCACTTGACATTGATATTGTCCTGTCGCAGCTCCTGTTTGATCTCTTCGATGCACGTAGATATGTATTTGGCCTGCGGAGAAAGTCGATGTTCATTAAATCGGTCTATTAATACATGTATTTTATATAAAGCGAGGGGGGGGGTGGGTGGTGTTAAAATGTGCAACGACAGCAAAACAAAAAAAAAAACAAAAACAAATCTGTGAATGGTCCAGGGGCTATCAGTATCACACACCCCACACAAGCACATTAACATTCTCGGTGACAAATACCACAGCATATAGTTGGGGTCAATAAAATAGGTATTTTTTGTAGCTCCAAGCTAAAAAATATGTATATCACAATTTAAATAATTTTATACATTTTTTTTATAAAACAAGCAAAAAAGAAACTTATTTTGATTGCTATTTTTAATTTATTATAGGTTTAATTAATATTCTAGCCACTGCTGTAAATAAGCGCATCAAGCAAAACTAGAGCTGGAATTAATGGAAAACTCGATGGCCTCTTCCAGCCAGGAACCGTTACTTGGGATCCTGCCTGCGAAATGTGAAAGGGAGGGGGGGTCAAAGGGTGGAATGCAAGAGGGAAAGATACGTCAAACTAGAACACAAGTCAAACATCTGTATGCGGCCCGCACACAGCTGATAAGGACCAAAAGGCAATCAGCGAGGGAATTTACATGAGTAAATATTTGATAAAACGTGCGTTGGCTTGGCACAACAACACTTGCAAACACAATTGAGCCCACCTCCGCCTCCGCCTCCGCCTCCCTTGCTTTCTCGCCATGCGCTTCTTTCCCAAAATTGACATAAAAGCATTAGCCGCTAATTGAGTGAGCGAGTGTGAGTCGGTGGAGAGGGAAGTTTGGCTGAGCTGAGTTGAGTCGAGTCCTTGTTTTGTCGCTCTTCTTCTTTTTCCTTTTGCATTGTTGGCAGATGCCAACGCACACACACACGCGCGCGTGTACTCTTTCACTCACACACCCGCATCTAAACACACACACACACTCACGCGTTGTAAGCCACACAGTCGAAACTCTAACAAAATTCCCTTAATGCAAACGAAATTTGTCAGCCAATTAGCGAGTTCTAATTGGACATACAGCTGGGCGGCTGGGGGCGTGGCAGTAGGCGCCGGGAGCGGGCAGTATTAGAGGAACGCAGGGACCTGACCATCGGCACACACGCTTACCTCATTATCCTTGTTGTTCCGGATGCCGCGCACCAGATCTGTTAGGTTTTTATCAAACATACGCTCAAAAAAGTTGCCCTTCACTTTCTTCAGTGCCATCTTCGCTGGCGTTTTGTGTTGTTGTTATTGTGGTTGTTTTGTTGTCTTAGCTGGGTTGGCAAACTATGCAGCACCGCGGATTTTCGATTTATTTGCTTTCTGTGCACCGGCAGCAGCAGCACTTGCTTCCGTCCACTTTTCTACTTTGTTTTTCTTTTTTTCTGCACTTGCAAAAGTTTCTGCCAAAAAGAAACATCGGTGTGGTGTGACCAGATGACGACGGTGGCCAAGAAACAGGACAACATTAACGATACATCGATAGGTATACACTCCCCCAATCGATAGTCTAACAACAAGCACACCAATCGATTTTAAATTTTTAGCAGAAGCGACAAGTTGGGAAACGGCGACTAAATATATAAAAAAGAAAACCTAATGCCAATAATCATTATTAATTCGACAAAAACTCATATTTTCAAATCTCTTACCATTTTCTAATTTAAAAATTGATACTAGAACAGAAAAAAACTTTTAGAGAATTTAATTGCAACTAAGCATTTATTTCATTAGTTCGCTTAACACTTCAAAAGGCAAAAAACATTTTTATTTTAAAAACTGTAACAATATCTTATTTTACGGTTTGTCTTTTATTTTTTGGCAATTGACCAGCGCACTTGGCGGAAAAACGCGTATTAACAATTGTTGCTAGCTTAGCTTTAGCGACACTTTTGCTTTTTGAAAATAAATGTGCGTTTTAATACTTGGGCTCTCCCTTATTTCTATTCGAAAAAAATAATATCTTTATTTGCATACGGGAGATATTTGAGATATCTTTGAGATGGCATTGGAGACCTATAACTTTATTTAACTCCTAACGAAAATTGATCAAAAAGGTTGGGTAAAGCTGACCATGCGATGCTATTCCTTGGCAGCCGGATGGATCATAAGGCGGTTACTGCAGTTCATCATGAACAGATTGCTTTGTCGCATGTGCTCGAACGTCAGAGGCTTAAGAAGATTAGTGTCACGCTTTTTATAGTATTCATTGAAGTCCAACCGCGTGCCAAAGAGCTGAAGATTTGGGTTTACGTGGGAGTTGAGAGTCAGCAGGAAGCCGCTCACGGCCTTCTCGTAAGTGCCGGCAATGTCCTCCAGGTTGCGTCTGGCCAAAAGTATCCGTTGCTCAAACAGTTTGCACTCCTGGTCGCGCTGCAACTTCTGTTCGGCAGTGATACCGAATCGCCCCTTCTTCTCCGACTCCGCCACCATCTTGTCTAGGTCCTCCCGAGCATTTAGCTCCTTGAAGCAGTTGCGGTAGAAGCGAGATTGCCACGTCTCTAGCGCTATTATGTTCTCAAAGACCGTATCCAGATACTTTTCCTTGTCCGTATTCTGTCCATTGAAACAACCCACTGTTATATCGGCCAAAAACTTTTCGTGTGCTTCCAGGATCTCGTCGAGTGCCGTGGCTGCGAGCATTTTTTTCTTTAGCTCAACCCAGTTGCATTCGATTACCTCAAAGAGAATATAATACTGCATCTGGTGGATGAAGTGCATTATTTCGGAGGTGAACAGATGTAGGCGGTGTGTCGTTCTGCCAATCACCGGGTTCAACAAACGTAGCTTCTGTAAAGAGTGATATAAATCGTAAATTAGATATGTACATGAATTTTCGACCATTTTAAGCTTAATTAATAATAATTAAAATTAAATGAGGTGAGATAAAAGTAAAATTACACCTTCAAATTCCAACATTTTGTGATATAACATTTAAGGACAATTAATATCAACAGCAACCCAAAAATAAATTGCCATTGTATAGCCGTCAAAGATTATTGAAGTTAAAAATAAATTAAAAAGTTTGTAACGGATCGATTGTTCAAACGAAAACTATGGCAGCCCTAATGCACTCGATTGCCAGATAACCCGATGAGCTTGTCGGCTATCGACTATCGAGTGCGACTTTGTTTACATCCGCAATTTAACCCGTGGATCGGATTTCCTTTATCTTCTGCATTATCAGTGCCTGATCACCACAGCGGAGATAACAACAGCGTTGCCAGCGATGTCCCTCTCGATCTTCAAAGACCTGCCAGCGGAGCATCCGCGCCACCTGATTCCCACGCTCTGCAGGCAGTTCTACCATTTGGGATGGGTCACTGGCACCGGCGGCGGGATGAGCATCAAATTCAAGTAGGTGGCGAGGACAGCCCATCTCATATGGACGCCTGTTAACCCATTAATTCGATGGCTTTTCTTTTGCAGCGATGAGATCTACATAGCGCCGTCAGGCGTGCAGAAAGAGCGCATGCAGCCAGAGGATCTGTTCGTGCAGGATATAACTGGCAAGGATATTCAACTGCCGCCAGAGATTAAGGGTCTGAAAAAGAGCCAGTGCACGCCACTGTTTATGCTGGCATACCAGCATCGCAACGCCGGCGCCGTTATCCACACACATTCCCAGCACGCCGTAATGGCCACGCTCCTGTGGCCCGGCAAAACCTTCCGCTGCACACACTTGGAGATGATTAAGGGCGTGTACGATGAGGCGGACAAGCGGTATTTGCGCTACGACGAGCAACTGGTCGTCCCCATTATCGAGAACACGCCCTTTGAGCGTGACCTGGCTGATAGCATGTATGCCGCAATGATGGAATATCCGGGCTGCAGTGCCGTCTTGGTCCGACGCCATGGCGTTTACGTTTGGGGACAGACCTGGGAGCAGGCCAAGACCATGTGCGTTGGTGGCTCCATTGGAGCTAATCTAACCTAATACCCATGTTAATTGAATTTGCTTTGTTTGTCGTTTAACAGGTCAGAGTGCTATGACTATCTGTTCTCTATTGCCGTGGAAATGAAAAAGGCTGGAATCGATCCGGAGAAGTTCGAAAGCTCATAAGGAATTGGAAATGGCATTTTGAAAGTTAATAAAAATCCCCACAATTAACCCAACAATTTATATAAATATCCATCTGTATGTTTATAAAAAAAACTTTGAAACTTCCGATTAAACGGAAATAAAGTTTACAACAAATAAAAGCATCCTTATATAGATATTTGACTCAGTTTATATAGATCTCTGAATAGAACAGAAAATTCTTAAAACCTCTCTAATTATTTAAAAAAATATCTAGGATGGGAGGTATTTACATGTTCAAAGAATTATCTTTTGGATTATTACCCGCAATTATCTGTTATTTGTCGTTCACATTTTTTTCTTATAATAATAACTCCTAGAAGCGATTTCCGCGGAGCTACGGGAGGTTTCGGCATAGAAATGTTTCTTGAATGGGTATGTGAGGTGGCATATTTTGGATGGCTAAATAATCTGCAAACACTTGAAACCTTATCACCGGTTTTATGGACATTTCAAACTGGGTGCGCACTTTGCACTAAAATTTGGACTAGGAGCGTGGTAACAGCCATGGCCAACAGCTGATAACCGCTGTTAAAGGTCCATGTTAAGCGCAGTATGTTAATGTTAAAGTCTAAACTCCACACACCTGCTACAGTGGTTAAACATAATGAAAACTTGCATTTTACTTAAAATTTGTAATATTTTTTGTAAGTCAACACATTTGAAGATTAATAAGGTATTAAATGGATGTCTTTTAAATCATATTGCTTAAATTTTAAAATTAAAAAAAAAAAGAGATATATATATATAAATACAAGTTTTTAATAGTCCTGCATAGACTGTTATATTTTTTTAAACTTTAACTTGATGCCTTTTTTGCTGTTTCGTTTCCACTGTGCATCTGCCGGCTAACATTTGTGCGATGGAGAGAGCACATCACACCACCTACTCTCAAAGCATACCCAATCGCAACGAGTGCGAGAGAGTGAGCAGGAGAACACCGGCCGGCTGTATTGCCATCTCGCCCTGGCGCCGGCAGAGGGTGAGAGTGAAAAAAGGCCACAATAAAATCGGCGATTGCACACTGCTTGCTCATTACTTCGCGTTCTCCGCTCCAAGCGTAAGCATTTTCTAAGGCGCACTGGCAAAAAGCCCCCGCTCAATTTTCCTTTTTTTCTTATACCCGGAAAAACATACAGTTTTCACACACACATAGCAAGCATGTCTCTACAGTCGGACGCCGTTTTCCAAAAGATCATTGATGGCCTGAAGGAGAACGAGGCCAAGGCCAAGGCGGTCAACGGTGTGTTCCTGTACAAAATCACCAAGGACGGCAAGGTGGCCAAGGAGTGGAGTAAGTACTAATATAAACCCCAAAGCGCCCACAGGCACACCCCTCCAGTACGTGGCCTTTGCGTATATGTGTGTGCGGGCACCACTTGTAAGCGGTTAGCAGCAGTTCAAAGTGCAGAGTTTTTTCCTGGCTCTGTTGTACTTTGATACTTCCACAGCTGTTGGCATTAACATATATATTTTATGTGATGTTCTTTCGATCGGGAAAAGTCTGTTAAAGTCACTAAACTCCACAAACCCGCCATTTATATGCGAGAAACTGTTCCTGCTTAATAATAGTGGTTATTTCTGTTTTACTTGTGCATAGAAAAATTCAAACTAACATAAAATCCCCTCATTACCTCACAGCTCTGGACTGCAAGAGCGCCAAGGCGTACGAGGGACCCGCCCAGGGCGTCAAGGTGGACACCACTCTGACGGTGGCTGATGAGGATATGGTCGACATTGCTCTGGGCAAGCTCAATCCCCAGGCTGCTTTCATGAAGGGCAAACTGAAGATTGCTGGCAATATTATGCTTACCCAGAAGCTGGCGCCGCTCCTCAAGACCGACGCTAAGTTGTAAGGAGCTAACGAGGAGGAGGAGGAGCAACATGGGCAGCCCGCACAACATTCCTCAGCAAAATATAGTGTGTGTGTGTGTTCAATATGAATAATTTTTTTCCTGTGCTTGTTGTGTGTGCATTCTCGTGTAATCTGTATTCGTGTTTTTGTTTCACCACATAATTAATTAATTAATGTTATTTTTGTACGAGAGAAATCGTGGACAAAGAAAAACTATAAAATAATACATAAGGCGAACTATCGAACTATATATTGTATCTTTGTGCACTTTGATACTACGGCTGGGTCTATCGCCAAGTGGGTTAATCGTAATGGATTAGATTGAGGCTAATCTTATCTTCGATTGATTCACAGAAAAACTAAAGAAAACTTCTTTGACTTCCTTCCAAGTTATAGGTTTCTGTTAAGCCAGTAGTACATCATGAAGGGCGCTTCTCCTTTACCTATCTAAATGTTAAATTATAAATCACCAAAGACCTCACCAAGTAAGAATGTGCAACCTTTTTGTTAAATCCTGGTATATAAGAAAGGCGCAACAGGAAGAATCGTATCAGAAAATTCGAAGAAGCCACACCAAGAGTAGTAGAAATTTCTTGTAATCCTTAGCGAACGGTTTGGTTATTTCAACCCTGATTTTCTATACGCTTGCGATAATTGATGACCCCAAAGAGAAGTTAAAAATCAGCATCAGGTGATCAAAATCAAGCATGACCCCCAGCTACGGTTATCTGCACAATGCAGATGCACTCGAAACGAGTGACACATTGATAAGAGGGAAATAATGACAGGAGACATAGAGAACAACGAACTCACCTTAGCGTTGCACATCTGCGTCTTCCATATCTTCATCGAGAGTACAAACTCGATGTGCTTCAGGCGCCACAACGGTTTAAAGATCGTCTTGTACGTGGGCATCGTTGGCTCCAGCATGGTGGCCAGCGGCCCATGTACGGTGTACTGCAGCGAGATGATGTCCCAGCCGCAGTCACCTGGGAATGGCGGCTGCAGAACCACATCCAAATGGTTAAGTATCTCGGGATCTTCGTGATGGGCATTCTCGCAGCGTAGGGCGGCATCCAACATGGCAGAAAGATCATGAGCGTAGATATCAGTGCCCTTGCGCTCCAGTTCGTCTCTGCAAAATAATGCTATAATAAAGGTTTGATCTGGCGGGATAAGCTAGGCCTTACTTCATGTGCTGAATGAGGATGCTGACAAAATCACCTTGGCCCAGCAGCAGGTAGCGACGCATTCCGTACAGGTGATCTAGAAGCTTGTGCGGACCCACCATGATGTCCAGGACATGCTTGGAGGTCTGTGCGTAGCACATTTCCACAGCGGCATGCCAGGAAGTGTCTTGCACGTACGAGAATATTTGGTCGGCTGTTGAGATATAGTTATGAATTATAAATATTAGTTTCTTACACATAATGTGTTTTTTACATATAATATGTTAGCACTCACAATTTCTGTCCATAGCATCTTTGAGTGTGTCGCGGTTCGCGCCCAGATCGTTCATCTCGCACACCTCTCTTAAAAAATTGATGCTCTTCCCCGTTTTCAGGATCCTATCGGCCAGGTCCAGGGGCACGAACTTGGGTAGCATTGTCCTGCGCAGACGGAATTTGTCATGCCAGAGACGATCCGGGCCAACGTCATTGAGAGCTTCCACAAAGAACTCGCCGTGAAGATCGGTTATGCCACCCTCAAACATCCACTTCGAGATCATGCGACCTAGCGGGGCACAGATAGCGACGAGGAGCTCGCGTACCAATTCGTTTACGATCGGATTGCCATTGTCTAGCATATTGTACAAGGTCGAGGCCAGCTCGCCACCCTTCATCATCTGACACTTGTCGGCGACTTTGGCCAGCCACTGCATGCGATGCAGGGGCTTCACATACCAGGCGAGCAGCGCCATCAGCCTCTTTCTATCGCTGCCCGTAACACAAGGCGAAGGAGGGTTTGAAGACGGCACATGGCCCTTCAACTCGTCGGTTAGCAACGTAACCTCTCCACGGAAGTCAACCAGTTCTGTCCGGAGCTTGCATATGAGAGCTTGGCCCATGATTCCGATGGGATTGTATCCGGTTGTCGGGTCCGCGACCTTGGCCACGCGATCGTAATAGTAGCCCAGCTCAGACAGTCGGAGGAGCATGCTCGTCTCTCCTTTGGTCAGGGTCTTCGTGTTCATCGGGTCCAGCTTGAAGTAGCCGGTGATGATATCCTTCTTTAAATGCTTCCCCTGGATGCCGATAAAAGAGTAAAGGGCACTCAATGTCAAACTCTGAGGCGGCTCTATTTTCTTTTTTACGAATAATACGTCCATGTGGTTTGGCACAGATATGCGACCCATTCCCTTGGTTGAACTCGACGGATCGTGGCTGAAGCCATTCTGATACGACGAGGTGCGACTGCGCAAGTTGTTTACTTGACTGAGGTAATCGCCGCTGGCACCTGAAACTGTCGTCTCCTTAGCGGGAATGGGATCTGTCTCTGGCTGTATTGACTTGTCCGCCAAGGAGAGCAGAAAGCCCATCAGCGAGTGACGGAGCTGGGGATTGATTTTGAGCAAAAGGAGCTTATTGTAATGTATGGTAAAATGACTGGCTACGTCGTTGTCTGTGGGCTCACGGGAGCGCAGAATTCGTAGTATCTTCTGGACACAATCGCGTTCGTTGAACGGCATCGAATTTATAGCACAGTCGGATATACAGTAACTTGCACGGTTGATAGTGCTTTCTGTGGGATGATGGTTAAAAGGGATTTATTGTTTTGTTATTATGAAAAATACTAAATTAATAATTGTGGTTTGATTACTATTTCTATTGAATTATGGTTCAAATTTAAAAATAAATATTTATATTTTATTTATTTATAAATATTTATTTTTATAATTTATTGAACACATAAAAACCGAAATAAATAATTACTCGAATAAATTTTTTTCATTATTAAAAAATAATAAGAAAACTGGTTATCCAACTGTTCCCGTTTCCAAAACCCTGAACTCACCAAGAACTTCTGTCGACTGTTCACCCTGGATGCAGATGATCAAATCCTTGACTATGCTCATAACTTGACGGGACTGGCCGAAGAGAGCCTTTGCATCGAACGGACTCATTTTATGCTGTAGATGCCTAGAGATTACTTCAAATTGAGTAAGTCGGTGAATCCGGGAATCCAAAGACGCGCGCGCAAGTCGTTCCGCTGCTAATTTTGTTGGCGTCCAAACACTGCGAAACCAGTGGCGAGGAACAACTGTTTGATATATATATGATGGCCCACGCTCGCCGGTCGGGTTTCGGAGTAACAATGGACCGTACTAGCTAGCAGAGCCGGAAATTCCCTCGGGAAGTAACGCAACGAAGAGTGGCGCGTAGTTTTGGTAAAATGTAGAAAATTATCAAAAATAAACCTAACAGGAAATTTTAGTGTAACCGTATGTGTGTAATGGTCTAATACCAAAAACTAGCTGTTTACCTAGAGGTGGGGGAAAATCTATGGAGCCATCGATACTTTTTGGCGATTATCAATGTTTTTACAATATTACAAACTAAGTAAAATTATATGAAAAAAAACGCATGCCAATATATTTTAATGGAAATTTCTAAAATGTGTACATTTTTGGAATGTGCATTGAATTAACACCAATCGGACACATGTATAAAGGGTATACATATAAAACAGTCATTCGTATAGAGACAAATGTGCTTAATACGATATATCGATAGCTTTTATCTTGGCAAGGTTGGCAACACTGGCTAAAATTTCGAAACAGTCTGGCAGCGTTGTTTTACTATCCACTTGTATGTTTTTGAATCCAACTGAAGAAAGTTCCGATTGGAAGCGCGCCTCCCTGTACCCGGTAGCTTGTATTTGTTTATCCGCGCCGGATGAAAGACGGCATGCCGAGAAAGTTCCTCGTTCGCTATCACTGGCAGTACAAGGTATTTACATACTAGGCAAGCGAATGCCAGCGCCATGAGAATGTGTGTGGTATGCAAGGAGGCATTGTTGGGGCAGCAACCAAAACAACAACCGCAGCAGCAAAAACAACAAGCTAACGCCGACAACAGCCTTCCAGCGTCCAGTCTCGGGCTCGTGGAATGCGGCTCAGCAAGTTGGGAGTGAAGCCGTTGCCACCATAGATATTGTTGCTGTTGCTGCTAAAGTTGTTGTAGCGTTGCCTTTGCCCGCGTTCGAAGCAGGAGTAGCAGCATCGGGCGCGCGCGTTTGTGTGTGTGTGTGTTGATCAGGTTTGAGAGGCACAGTGGGTTGAATTGAAGTCCTTTAACTGTTTACCCAATTCTGGTAAGATCGAATTAAGAATGACGACCAATGATTTTGTGTTGTAAGTGGATGCTTTAATTAAAAAGCAAACCTAACGCATTTAGATGCTAATTATTATTGCCTTTAATTGGCCATTCTAAATTCTTTTGTCGGAGAACAAAAAAAATAACGTTCGTTTTGAGCCCTTCGGCTCCACGGTGGCAAGCGGAGTTCGGAATTGGCTCGTTCCACAGCTCACCTGTCCGTGTGTGAGCGCGGCCTGTGTAAGTGAGCGAGAGAAAGAGAGAGCGCAAGAAGAGAGGGAAACGGAGACAGTCCGTTCACTTGTTATAACCGGCAACCATAGGGTGCCAAGGGTATTATGAGTTAGTGTCTGCCAGGCAAAAGGACTCCACAAGGAGTATAAATTCTTTGGCATTATCATTAGGCGATTTAACCAAGTCCAGCTGTATGTCTGTTCGTGTGATCACCTATAAGATCATCAGATTATAAGAGTTAGAGCTGCCAAATATGGGAACAAAATTCTGATCGGTTATGCGGATGCTTCTACATTTCTTCTCTTAGGGTACTGGGTATCTCACAGTCGAGACTCTCTACAGTAGCTTTCTTACTTGCTAACTGGTTGCGAATAGCCACCATCGCATCGGTGCCGGCGACTAGAACCGCTGCCGGAATGGAGTGGTGGTGGCAGTGGCAGTGGCAGTAGCAGCGGTGTGCCGAGTGCCGCGGATCCGATCCGATCACAGTCGTAGTTTGTCACTCTATCGGTCACCGCGTCACCGCGTCGCCGCGTCGCCTCGTCCACTTGTCGCCCTCTTGCGCTCCCTGCAGCGATCTATCGACTCGTATCGAAACGTATTAGATCGGATCGGATCGAGGAAGAGGCTCCGGATTCTCCGGCATGCAGCCAGCATCCGCAATAGCCACGGCAATTAATTGGAGTGATCCGGCGCCACCTCCGCACCACAGTGATGATGGCCATGTAAAGGTCAGGGGTCAGGAGCGGAAATTGAAATAGCCAAAAGGAACGCGGAACGCGGAGGTAAACTCGTTTTACAACCTGCCAAATTGCATTAAGGCCCTCGGTTATCGCCGTTTTTGGTAGCGTTTCGTGTTTACTTAATTATTTTGTTTTTTTTTTTCATTATTATTTGTTGTTTGTAATATTTGTGTTTCTGTGTGGTTTTGTGCTTGTCAGCAAAAAATAACCAGGCGGAGAGTTCCAACGAATTTCGGATTCGAGACCCTGGGAACCCAAATCTTAAAGTTTGAACCTTAAACCCATAACCAGAACCAGATGTTGGGTCCTTGGAATTGCATATAGAATATGCAAGTATTTCAATATCTCGAGGGCATCGCATGTGTGTATGCACCTAAAGTTCTTCCGTCTAAGATGCAACGTTACCGTTAACACACAGAAAAAAACTGGACCCACTTTAAGAGTCATTTTCGAAGGGATATAAAAAATCCTATAAATTTTATGTTTTCGAAAATTTGAAAAATCTAAACAAACTTTTGTAATATAAAGTCTTATATTTAAAGACTGCATTTTTTTCGTTTGTATCATGTTGATCATGAATAAAACTTCTTTCACATTAGTTTAGCAATCATTAAGATCGAAATGATATACTAAAAGTTGCAGTAGTACCTGCAAAAATTTCTAACTGATGTGATGCTATTTAAATTACTAATTAAAGAGAACAAGAAACCTATAAATCGTTAACTCGAGTCTTAATTTAATTCACATAAATCGAGGCTCGATCTCACACAGATCTTTTGTTAGAAGACCGTCCTTGTCTTGGCTCAATAACTTATTCTCATCGGTATTATATATTTTCAACATTTCCGCACAAATATATTTAACTAACATTGAGTTTTGCTTGATTTCTTTCCTGTGCACTTCTGGCACTCTTTACTCACTCCCTACTGTCGCCAGCGTGCGAATCTTGAGTTTTCCCGCTTTTGCTTTTACAGCCCGATGGTGAAAAGTTCTCCGCCATCCGCTAATTACCGCATAATTTGTGGGAAAGTCTTGCACATGCACAGCGGCTATCGTGGCTGCAGTTAGCATTAGCCGCAGGTGAAACGAAAGTGCTACAAGCTCAGCCTCCAGCTCAGCTCCATGGTCGATTGCCGTTACAAACCCACCATCTCTCCCAGGCCTTCGAGCTGCCAAAAAGATATTATGGCTTTATGCATTAGAAAAATCATAAAAATTAAAAAAAATTACTTGATACTCTTAATACTTTTATTAAAACCATGACGGGTGGTCTGTATTTAAAAAAGTAATACTCCAAAACACTTGCAAATATTTATTATGTTCAGGAATAATCTCACCAATAATGAATTAAAAATATACCTACCATATATTTAATTGAGACAGGTTTAGGCTTATTTAAAAGGTTGAATAAACCCTGAATAGCTTTAGAAATAGGCATGAATTTGAATAATTGAGTTTAACATTTGTCAAAGTATTGGGTTACCTTTTTACCTTCAAATCGAAATCTATTTAGACTCAATGTTATTTTTTGATTATTTTGGTTTTAATCGAAAATCTGATTGAGAGATTAAAGGAGCTCCGTTTCCAACCTTGCGATACCATTTTAAAAGATCTTTTTCTCTTGGAACTACTTGCAGGCTGATTAATTCTAGTTTTTTAATTGGTCCTTGCCACCGCCGAGTCCACAATGTGAGGCAAGTGTAGCGGCCAAAACGCTGGAAATGCTGAAGCACGCCTCGAATGCGAGCAGTGCCGCTGCAACAGCAACCGCCATTGCCGTACCCGTATCCGTCCCGCCCACCGCTTCCGCATCCGGAGGCGCTCCCCTTGGCGGCGGCGGCGGCCAGCTGCTGCGTACCGCCAGCGTTATCGTTGCCAACAGCAGCAGCAGCACCAACAATATCAGTTGCAATGGGAACAGCAACAGTAATAGCAATGGCAGTGGCAGCGGCCACAACACACCCCCAGTTGCAATGGCGGGAACGGGATCGGGAGCGGGAGCGGCAGCAGGAGCCTTAGCAGGAACAGGTGCAACCACCACCAACGGTGGCAGTGGCGGTTCGCCGACGCCAGCAGCAGCTGCCGTGGCCAGCACTGCGCGCAATATTCACCTGCGGCCGCCGCAACCGCAGCCACTGAACATATCCGCCCTGAATGCCTCCGCCACGAGCACGAGCACGCTGCTAAATGGCGGCGCACGTGTGGCCAATGGCTCCACGCTGCTGAATATTGCCACTCCGATCGCGCCGCTGAAGCCGCTTACGCCGCTAACGCCACTCACACCCAACGGACACTGTCTGGGCAATGGGAGCGTTCACCACCATACCTACACCAATCAGCACATCCTGGCCAGCAGCCAACAGCAGCAGCAGGCGATGCAGCAGCCGATGCACCAGCATCATCACCAGCCACACACTCAATTGCAGCAGCAGCAGCAGCCGTCGCAGGTGCCCATACAGATGCAGCAGTCACAAACGCAGGCGCATCACCTGAGCAGTCAGTTGCCGCACAATTACAGTCACTGCAACAACCTCACCGCCAACTCTGTGTTCCACAAGCTAACCAAGCCTGGACCTTCGCCCCGTGAGGCCCTCACCAGCCTGGGCCTGCTTTGTCTGAGTAAGTAAATCATCCCCTACTGCCAAGATCACTTAATAATCTCCGTGTCCATATTTATAGTTTCCCTGCTGCTGGCATTGCTTTCGCTGATCTTCCTGCTGAGGATCTCACCGACAGGACGAGAGGACGCCGTGGGACGCGGTGGGCCGAGCAGCGAGGACTTCATTCTGGTCTACGATGTCACATTGGCTCTGGGAGCGCTCTCGCTGTCGCTCAACCTGTGCTGTCTGCTGGTCTGCGCCATCCAGTTTCTGTTCGCTGTAAAGCTGCGGGCGCCGGCCTTCGAGGGCCGTGAGAACCAGTACCTTGCAAAGTCCAGTGTTAGCCGCACGTGCGCCGTTAGCGGCTTCTTCATCTCCATACCGGTGTTCCTTACCGGCCTCATCCTGTACACCTTTAGCCACTTTCACTCCACGCCGGCGATCGTTACCAGCGTACTGATTGGCGTGGGCATCGTCTTCTGTGGCGGCGCCATGGTGCACAACGTCTTTGTCTGGCAGCACGAGAAGACCATCAGTTATCGCAGCGCTCCGCTGGGCCTGTCCCAGCTCCTGACTCCTCTGCCGCCGGCCGCTTCCGTGCCGCCCCTGTCGCACAACCTATCCCTGCTCTCGGCTGCCCAGCTGCCGGTGCCGTTGCCAGTGACACTTCCACTACCGCCGGCAAACGCGTACCACACGGCCTCGCCGCAGGTACAACAGCCGCACCTCTACCAGGGCCATCACGCCTGCCTGCTGCAGCCGCCGTCCGTGACGCCGGTATCGCCCAATCACTCGCACGGCAGCTTCAATCCGTTGCTTAGCGGCAATCTCCTGACCAGCGGAGGTGGCGGTGCCGTTAATTCATCATTCCTTGTGCGCCCTGCTACGGCCACGCCGCCGACACCGAGGCCAGGAAATAGCAACTGCCTGACGACGGCGGCATCGGCAGCTGGACGCGACGCCTGCGGTTCGGTCAGTCCTGGCATACCGCCAACGCTGGACATGAGCAACATGACCATTTCACTGCACGAGCTCTCTACGCTCGTCTAGACTTAGGCATAGCATTAGCATTACCATAGACGAGAAAGCCACCGCGCCACCCCATCTTGCCGAACATAGTCCATAAGGAACGAACGCCTATTGTAAATATCTGTACAAAGTATGAATTAACCGAATCGAAAGTAAAGCTAGCCTATAACTGATGCATACGTAGTGGCATTAACCATGCAGTTGGACTTTGTTACACGTGGTGGACGAACTCAGCGAGATTTCATTTCAACTCTAACGATTTTATTTATAACTCATGGGTAGCCAATTTAAGTTGGAAAAATGTTAAAAACATACAAGTGGATGACTATTTACGGCAGTTCTGCTACTACTTCTTGGGACGTCCGCGCTTCTTGGGCGGTACATGGGCCTCGCTGCTCCCTGTGGCTGAAAGGAATTGTAAAATTATTATTATTAGTAT
Source organism: Drosophila jambulina (assembly GCA_018152175.1). Taxonomy (NCBI): domain Eukaryota; kingdom Metazoa; phylum Arthropoda; class Insecta; order Diptera; family Drosophilidae; genus Drosophila; species Drosophila jambulina. The sequence goes on along the minus strand of JAECXH010000006.1, from coordinate 18,318,405 downwards.
TTGCAATCCTGAGTATGTGCCTGGAGTGGCCGTGGTCAAGGGCGTAACTTACCCTCAGTGGGTGTAGGTGTTCGGGACGCTCTCTGCGAAGAACGCGATGCTGGCCGGGCTTCAGGCTCGGTCGAGGTGGGACGTCGGCGGGAACGTAACTCACGGGTTTGGCTGCCTGAAGTGATGGAGCCGGTTTCGCTCACTTCGGAGTTTTGGCGTCTGGCGGTGCGACGAAGTCGCGGCTGCTCGGACTCGGACGGAATCGGAGACTCAGCCGGCGATACATCATTAGAGCTATTCTTGCGCGAGCGCGTCCTGAGTGTGCGCACGGCCTTTGGCTCAACCGTGGGCTTCGTGGGTGTCTGTGTTGGCGACTTACTCAAGCCGCGAGAGGAACGTCTGGGGGTAACCGGCGGCTCACTGATGCCGCGCACGGAACGGAGAGGCCTTGGGCTCTCGACGGAGGGTCCCCCAGTGGTGGGGGCCAGCGAGGTGGCTCGCCTGCTGTTTGAGAGCATTCTTGTGGGTGTCTCTGCATCCGTGTCCACCGTGCCAAGGCGGGAGCGCGAGCGAGTGAGCGGCAGCGGCGATGTGTCTAAGGAACGCCGTTCGTCGATTACCTCTAGCAAAACCTTGAGCTTCGGAGCGCGTCGCTTGGGCGTAGTTACTACGGGAGGCGCCCCTCCGCTGTCGTCGCTGCGCAGGCGTACCCTGCGAACGATAGGACTATCCTGGTGGGGTTCCGCAGAGCTGCGGCGCGGGCGCAGTGAGCGGCGCGGTGTCACCACTGCATTCGCCGCCGCCACCTCCTCGTCTGCCTCGTCCTCGGAGAAGGCCAGCGTGAGGCTCTGTCGAGAGTTCTCGTCCTGGGCGATACTGATGTTGGGTTCGGCTGGCGCTTGTTCTTCATGCTGTTCCTTACGCTCTATCTCTGACTCTTCTTCAACTTTAAGACCTTCATCTACGAGAGTCACTGGATCACCTATTTCCAGAATTTCCTGCTGCTGTGGCTGCGCCTGCGGCTGAGACTGTGGCTGCTGCTCATTATCCTCGTCGCTGTCCAGCTCAATGATGTCGGCCACCACAGAATCGCTATTGACTGTGGCGCCGAGTGAGAGCGACGGACACGGGCCCGGGGTCGCCTCATCTGCGCACTCGTCCTTGAAGGCGAAGAGCTCGGCGCTGCTGCAGGCCGTCGCCTGCTGCGGACGAGCAACGTAGCCGCGCACCTCAGTGCCGTCCAGTGCAATGACACAGTCGTCCTCGTCGTCCTCTTCCTCCTCCTCTAGCGAGCCCTTTGTGGTGTCTAAGTCGTCGACAGTCTCCAGGCTATTGGCGCGGTACAAGGAGCGCGGAGAACCATCTCCGCCAGGACCGTGCGGTGCCCGGGGACTTGAAGTCTGCGACACATTGGTATCGCTGGGCAGGAAGGTGCCCTCGGGTGTGTGCGTTACTGAACGCGACGTAGTTATGGATCCCGTCGACTCTTCATCGTTGGAGGACACCAGTTCGACCTCCTGCCGTTGTTGGCGCATCTCTGGCGATGATAGCTCAGAGCCTTCGCTACGCGAGCTGCCAGTTGGAGATGGGAGGGACTCCTGCACGGGTGCCTGCTGGCCGGCTCCAAAGTACGTCATTTGCTGGTAGCCTGGCTCAGAGCGCTCAGTCACCTCCACTTCTGCCTGTGGCTCCAGACGTTCCTCCTCTCTATCTTCTTGCTCCTCCGCCTTCTCGTCCTGTGTCTGCATATATTTGTTTTCTGATTCCTCATCGTTGGAGGACACCAATTCGACATCTCCTTCGGAGCAGGTAGAGCTGCGTCTCGGTGAGATCCCCGATCCCGACCCTGACGATGGCTCTTGAACGCCTTGCCATGGAAAAGGCTTTGGCATCACGTCGTCTTCCGATTCCTCATTACTGGGGGACACCTTCTGCCGTTGGTAGCGCATTTCTGGCGAGGATAGTTTAGAGACTCCGCTGCTTGTGGGCGATAATGGCGGCTTCTGGACGTGTGACTGGTTTCCATGCTCATCCTCTGATGCCTCCACCTGGAATTCTTCAAGCACTAGCTCTGTAATGTCCTTCTGATCCTGATCCAGTTCGCCGCGCTGCTCCAAAGACGTTGCATCATAGGTGGACATGTCTAACGTGGTATCTAGCATCCGTAGGGTCTGCCCGCTCAGTCGTGCCGCCGGCATGGACCATTGCGAGCTGGCCGTGGCGGCCACGGAGGCCACCATATCTGTGGACTCCATGTCGCCGCAGATGGTGGTTCGCTCGGAGATCTTGGCCATGCCGCTGCCGGTTGAAAAGACCTGTGACTGCGTCTCGTACATCTTCGACGAGCACACGGTGGGCACGAACTGCGAGTGCGACGTCGTCTGTGCTGGCTGAACCGTGGCAAAGCTGCCGAAGCCACTGCTGCTCTCGCTTCCGGTAACGCTCCCGATCCCGATCCCGGTTCCGGTTCCGTTCCCAGACCTGCCCTGGAGAAGTGAGCCGCGTGGCTGTGGCCCAGCGGGGGGAGCCATAAGTGATGGCGATAACTTTGCCTCTTCTGCCTCCGCGGCCCCGCTAAGACGGCCCACACGGGACACCGTAGCCGAGGGCAGCGGTGAAAGGAAGACCTCCTCCTCGTCGGAATCGGCACTGTAGGCACTACGCGGCTCGCTGCGCGACTCGATCTCCATTATGATCTCGTCAGTCTCCTCCTCCTCCTCTGCCTCTTCCGGGCCTTCGTTTTCGTCGACCGCATCCTCTCCACCGCTCTCCATCGCCAAGCTGCTGTCCAAACGCAGCGGAATGGGCGGCTGGAAGCGGAAGCACTTGGGCTGCGACAGTGATGTAGATGTGGCCGTGGGCGGTGTGCCACCGACCACAGCCTCCGCAACGGGGCGACGCTTTAGAATCGTGGGTATCTTCACGGGCGAATTGGCAGTGGGCTGTTTGCGTGGCTGGAGGAAAGTCGGCGGCTGCACCAGGTCACTGGCCTTGACCTGGTCCTGACTCCGCTCCAAAACCGATTGCTGCCCCAGCAGGCTGTTCACTTGGTCGCGAATATTCTCAATCACCTGCTCGGCCTGCAACCGACGACGCTTGCGCGGCTGCATGATGCTTGGTGTCTCCCTGTCGCGCTCCTCCAGCTCGCGTTGCCGCTTTTCCACGACCTTGTGGGGCACAGGACGCAACACCCGCAAGGGCTGCGGCGGCTGCGAGAAGCCGTACTGTTCGGTGCGCAGAAAGGGAATGTTGCCGTTGATCCGCATCGAAAACGGTGGGGTGTCGTCAGGCACCGGGCGGTTCTCGGCCCACAGGGCACTGATGGCGCAACTATGGAAGATGTCGGTCAGCTGACCCCTGGCATTCTGCCTGGCCAGCTGGGCGCTGAGGGGCAGACGGTGCTCGGCGTTAGGGCCATCGGCCAAGTCCTCATCTAGTTTGCCGCGTATGCGGAAGTAGGTGCCGGCTATATTCTGAGTCACCGGCGCCATTGTGGAGCGATACGCGGACATAATGCTGCTGGAGGCATCGTCGTCAACATGCTGGCGTCTGGCGGCCACATCGTCCATGAAATTGGCGGCCTCAATGTACTTGCTCTTTAGCAGTAGTAGGATGAGTTGCACCCTCTCCGCTTCGGGAGAGGGGCTCTCCTGCAGTATACGGTAAACCATCTGCTCCTCCTCATCGGTCAGGCAGAGTTCGGCGAGCACTTTGAAGCGTTTGTTCTCAATGCAGCGGCGAAAGAAGCGCTCCACCAGTGGCTTCCCCTTCTCGTCCTGGGCTAGGCGAGCCTTGTGAAAGGCCTCGGGCACACAATTGTTCGCCAGGAGTACGTCCATTTGCAAGGTGTTGGTCACCGCCCCGGGCGGCTGGGTGACCACGCGCATTGCTGCCTTAACTTCGTCGGCTTCCAGCAAGGTCTCCACCAGGAATCGCATCTCCCACACCGCAAAACCTTTGGGTGAACTCGATCTCTTTTCGTATAGCTCCGCCATACATTGCTGGGATAGAAGGTGAAGTGCATAAGCTACAGAAATCAGGAAAAGAGAGCGAACTCACCTTGTAGTCGCCGCGATCCAGCCACCAGAAACAATTCACCGACCTGACATTCGGTTCGTGCATCCGGAAGGCCAGCGGAAAGCTCTTGGCAAGCTCCTGGTCCAGGTCGAGCAACATGTACAAGAGCAGTTTGTGCTTACGCGCGAGATCCGTGTCCGGGTCGAGCATTACGTGGAGGAGGGCCTGCAGCGTGTCCGGCGGATAGGCCTCGCCCAGGCCCGTCTCCTTCGTCAGCGAATCGATGTAGAGTCGCCTTCGCTGTGTGCGCCTCTCCGCGTAAGATCGCCGCAGTGCAACCAGGCTCTGTTGCTGTTGCCCCTCGCCATGTGGTTCGTTCTGCCCCTCCGGCAGAAGGCCCTGCTTGATGAACCAGTAGAGCACCTTCTGGTACTCGTTCACAGTTTGCAGGGCCCGCTCGTTGCTCTCCAGCTGTTGCAGATGCTCCGTCGTCAGACTACGTCGGCCGAGCGTCAAGACGTGCGACTGCAAGCGCACTAGCTCGCACATCTGTTCGGAAAGTGCCTCGAACTCGCGCCGCTCGCGCTCGTCTAAAGAGTATCCGCCGTAGTCGAAGACGCCCTGGCAAATCTCCGAAATGCGCTGCTTGATATGACCGGCGCGCCGCACGATCCAGTTGGTCAGAGTGGCGAGCGAAAGTTCGGTGGGGTCCAGCATGTTGCACAGAAAGCTTCCGTCCAGCCAACTGCTGGCGCAGTCGTTTAGCAGGGCCGTGCATCCGTGTTCTAAGGCCACCGACAGAATGACCTCGTACATGGCACTCTGCGGAAAGAAGGAACGAAGAAATAAGTTTAAATGGAGGACTCTCCTGATTTAAAGTCTGTCATACCTTGGAGAATGTGGCGTCAATGTTCAGCTCGCAGAACTGGGGCAGGAGACGCAGGCGGACAATGTCCGCGTGACAGGGCTGCGGGCGAAGGAACAGCGTGGCCCCCTCCTTGCGGAGAGCTTCCAGGAAGCGACGTTGCACGCCATCATGGGCGTAGTACTGACAGGAGTTTGGGGTCAGTACCTGGCAATCTAAAACAGAAAAGGAGATTTGTGATTTGTCTCTGTTCCAATAGCGGCGGTGGCAGTTGCTCTTACCGAAGGTCAGGGAGTTGGGGTAGAAATGCTCTTCGTACCGCCGCAGTGCGACAAAGTGCAAGATGCTGGTGGGCCGCAGTAGCAGGGCCAGGCCTGTTGGCAGACCTTTAAGTATATAGCCGGTGAGGTAATGCGGCCTCTCGTATGCCTTAACGCCTTCCGGCATCTCGTCCTTATACCACTGATTCATGTCGAACAGGACAAGCTTGTTCTTGCGCTCGGTGTGCGAGCGCCACGATAGGATGGCCAGCAACGTGCCGTTGTCGCCGGCAAAGCTAAACGTGGACACCGTGCTGCAGCCAGTCACGGAGCAGTCGCCGATATCGAGGAACTGCTGGTTGCGCACCGAGCTGGCATAGAAGTTCTGCAAATCAAGAGAAGATATGTTACGCCCGCCTCCAGACATGCGCTCCTAGACTCACCTCGAATTGGAACCCGTCGCGAACGTGCTTCACGGACGAGTAGTTGACCGAGTGCAGCACCATGGTGAGACGATCAGGGCCCCTGTACATGGCACAGATGTAGAAGCACGGCTTGGGGTCATCCGGGGGCATGATGGCACACAGCCGTTCCACGGAACCGAGATCTTCAGATTTTCTCGACGCACGCAGCGCAACAGTCAACTGGAAGTTGATCAGGTCGTAGATCAGGATGTGGCCATCATCCAGTCCAGCGGCGAAGCCGGGGGCAATTCCAAGGCCCACCAGGCAGCGAATACCAACGCGTGCCACTGTTTCGGGTTATATTTAGCGATATGAGCAGGGTAATTGTCACACACTCACCATCCAGCTCCACGCTCAAGTGCACTCCATTGGCGCGACACTCCATCAGCAGGTCGTCGAAACGCCGCATATGCTTATTGCCGGGGATGCGGTGAAGCGCACTTTGGGCAGGCTGGGTGCCGGAGTTGAAGGCGACTTCGCATTTGTCCGCTAACAAGCGTTCGTAGTTCAGGTCGATCAGCAGGACAAGGCCCTCCACGGTGGCCACGGCCAGGCAGCCGTCAAAGCGAGCCAGCTGCGTGGCGCTGCAGAGGCGCTGATCGAGATAAGCGAGCGACCGGCACAGTAGGCCGTTTATATCGAGGATGCGCAGCACCTGGTAGTAGGTAACGCTATAGAGGTGCACCTGTGAACGGACCTGGTCGATGTTGGGACGCCGGTGGCCGCCGTTCCACGACTCTAGGCAGACGGCGAAGAGTACAGGACGGTCCGGCTGGTCAGTGAAAACCTCCTCGACGCAGCTAATGCTGCTGCGCTTGTCCCCATCCTTGCTGCCAGACTCCCTCCAGAAGGTGTGGCGTGCCACACGCTCGCCTGTGGCGAGGCAGTGCACCAACAAAGTGGCCTCGCTAGCATATCGGCTGGTGACCCAGCCCCATTGACGGTCGTGTATGATGCCGCCCAGATAGTCGACTGCAAGGCAAAGGACACCGTGGACTGTAAAGGCCTGCACGTCTAATGCTTTTATTTTCTCACTTACCGGGCTCCTCTTGCTCCTGGCAAATGCCCGGCACTGAACCCCACCGAGCGCCAGCTAGCGCCCTGGTCCGCTTGCGGTCCAACTCCACTTCGAACCACTCCATTTGCAGTTAGTCTGAATGACCGCGCTGGGTCAGAGAATAGAGAAGCTCACAGTACAGGGAAATATTTTCAGCACCGTCAACGGATTCCGACAGTTCTATGGAGATGACAGTGTGTGTGAGCGTTTGATTTAGTTTTGACATTTCAACACTTGGTTGCCGGTTTTTGTTGTTGTTTCGCCTACTACAGACGCGCTGTGGGGCCAGTGTTAGTCAACGTTGAAATTAAAATTCGCAACTTCCAACTGCCAATTCGCGAAGTCGAAAATTTGAGACGAACGATTTTTTTTAGTATAGTTTTAGTATGGATTCGGGACAAATGCAGTGGATAAAATGTATTGGCCAAAAAGATTCGGCTTGACTTCGATTTAAAACAGCAACGGCGCCATGACAACTTTCGCGGTCTGGCAACGCTAAAGCATTGCGAAAATATCGCGCGAGTTTCATAAGAAATTTCATCAAGGGCTCCCGGGCGACACCTTTTAATAGCTTGGATTAAGACAAATAAATATGACAGTTCGTTGAAAACAGGAGATCAGTATACACAAGAACAAATCGACACGCTTCCCCAAAACACGCTCTGCAAAGGTGAAGGCAGAGACGAGTCCGGCATAAGGCATTCGAGCAGGCGACAGTGCCATCTGGCAACTTCCGCACGGCGGCTGTCAACCCTGTCCCGTGCGATTTGCTGCACATTGTTCTAACACGAACCAGCCGGAAAAGCCATTTATCTATATGCGATTCCAATGTGAGGAGGCACTGAGACGCTGAATGCTGTCTTCTCTGGCCAAAGGTGCGACAGAAAGCTGACCAACCGAGTACCCGTTCGTGGAACGCCCAGAGCCAAGGGCCACGAGCGCAAAGCGACTAGAACACCAGCAGCTCTCGGCACACGCACTCCGCAATCCAATCCGGCACCGCTCCACACACCCGCACACGCACGCACACAGACGACACCATCGACACCGACGACTACGACACACGGGTAGCTCTTCTAATCGCGAAACGTCGCTGTCGCACCGCATAGGCTAGGCTAAGGCGAACGCAGGGAGGCGCAGGCAGGAACGAAGGAAGCCAGGCAGGCAAAACAGGCCACCAAGCAGGGGACCGAGGAGCGGCAGGCGCCAACACAGGTGAGTGCCCGGCGTCACGTCGGAGTAGGGACTACGGATTACAGAGGTCGAAGAATGAAAAAATAGAAAAACCCCACCCCAATCTCACATTCTGTTTGCAGAAAGCAGCAGGCAGCTAGCAGGAGCAATAGCGATGGCCCAGCATGGAGGCACAGAGGCCCTGGCCGCTGAACTGGCCAAGGCTGTGGACCTGATCATGCACCCGATGACCCAGCAGCAGGCGCGCCTGGAGGCGTACATGGCTTGCGAGCGCTTCAAGGAGGAGTCGCCGCTGTGCGCCCAGGTCGGCCTGTACTTGGCCAGTTCGCCTCAGTCGAACCAGCAGGTGCGCCACTTCGGGCTCCAACTGATCGAGTACACAATCAAGTTCCGGTGGAACTGCATTTCGCACGAGGAGAAGGTGTACATCAAGGACAACGCCATCAAGATGCTGAACGTGGGCGTGGGCCCGGCGGAGGACCGCACGCTGCTGCCCACGAAGGACGCGCTCTCGCGCATCATCGTCGAGATGATCAAGCGCGAGTGGCCGCAGCAGTGGTCCGACCTGCTGCCAGAGCTGAGCTCGGCTTGCGGCAAGGGTGAGTCGCAGACGGAGCTGGTGCTGCTCGTCTTCCTGCGGCTGGTGGAGGACGTGGCCCTGCTGCAGACGATCGAATCGAACCAGCGGCGCAAGGACATGTACCAGGCACTAAACAACAACATGAACGATATCTTCGAGTTCTTCCTGCGCCTGGTGGAGCAGCACGTGACTGCCTTCCGCGAGACAACGCGCCAGTGCAACTACACCAAGGCCAATGCCCACAGCCGGGTCGTCGAGATGGTGCTGCTCACGCTCAGCGGTTTCGTCGAGTGGGTCAGCATCCAGCACATCATGTCCAGCAACGGCAAGCTGATGCACTTCCTCTGCATTTTGCTCAACGACAAAGCATTCCAGTGCAACGCTGCCGAGTGCCTGGCGCAGATCAGCAACCGGAAGGGCCAGGCCAAGGAGCGTAAGCCGCTGCTGCAGCTGTTTAACGAGGAGCCGCTACGCTACATCTACCAGGCCAGCCAGATACCACCCGACTCTGTGTCGGCGCAGTCCATCGAGCAGCATCACAACTTCCTAAAGAAGCTGCTGCAGGTGCTCAATGGCATGGCCCAGCAGCTGGTGGCGCTGTGGGGCAAGGACGATGCCACCCAGCGCCCCGTTCACCTCGAGGTGCTGCTCGAGTGTCTGCTGCTGCTCGTGCAGCATCCCTCGCTAGCCGTCGCCCATGGATCGGCGCTCATCTGGCAGCTGCTGCTCAAGCATGAGCCCTGCTCCAAGGACTTTGCAACGGTCAACTACATTCCCAAGCTCATACACACGATCGCACCGCGCATTGTGAAACTGCCATATCCTGCCACGACCAGCTCACCCGCCAGCCTCTCCACGGAGGCCTACATCCGGCTGGAGTACGACAGCGAAGAGGAGTTCGCACTCTACTTCTTTCGCTGCCGCACCGACTTTCTCGAGATCTTCCGCCTTTCGACGCTGGTGCAGCCGCTGGTTACCTATGGCTACTGCGAACAGTGGCTGCAGCAGCGCCTGCGCCACGCTGTCGCCGAGGCAGAGGCGGAGGCCAAGAGCGGAACCATCTCGTGCAGCGTGCTGGATCCCGTATACCTGGAGTGGGACGCGCTGGTGAGCGTGCTGGACGGCGTTCTCAGTCGCATTCTGCTCGTGGCGGAGCGGCCATCGGTGCCGGCGGGACTGCGGCTGTTGGAGGAGTGTCTCAAGCTGGAGACTGTCAATCCGCTAATCTACTCGATCCTGCTCTCCTGCATCTCGGCGCTGTTCGTCTTCCTCAGCATGTCCTCGTGCCAGATCACGGCCACCAACTGCGTGGCAATGAGCGGGGTGAGTCTGCTGCCGCGTGTCCTCGACAAGATATTCCGGGCGCTGGTACTGAAGCCTCCCAATGAGCTGGAGAAGGTACAGGCCAAGTCGGCCAAGAATCTTCGCCGCCACGCAGCCTCGCTGCTGGTCAAGCTGGCCCACAAGTATCCTCTGTTGCTGCTGCCCGTCTTCGAGCAGATCAACGGCCATGTGGAGATGCTGCTGAAAGAACCCGGCCAGCACCAGCACCAGCTGAGTCGCCTGATGCGCACCACGCTGCAGGAGGCGCTGATCCTCATCTCGAATCATTTCTGCGACTTCGAGCGCCAGACGCTGTTCATCGAGCACATCGTCCAGGACAAGCGCAGCGAGTGGTTGGCTTTCAGCGAGGCCCTCAAGTCTCCGCTGGACTTCATGAGCTTCGTGGGACTGGACAAACCGCCCATTTTCGCCGTGGAAGGTGCTCCGACGCTCGAGAACCGCTCGCGCCTTCTGGATGCTCTGCATGTGGTGCTGGGCGTGGTCAAGCGCTGCACCTGGCCGGACGACCCGGACAGGGCTCAGCGGGGTGGATTCGTGATCGGCTGCACGGAGCTGGGCAATCCCATCTGCCGCAACCCGGCCACCAAGCACGTGGTGCCGTTGCTCTCGCACGTACTTAGCCTGATGCGTGTGCTCAACGAGCTGTTCGCCCCGGAGGCGTTGGCCGCCCTCTCCGAGGGCTATCGCGGCATTCACGGCATGCTGGAGCACGAGAAGAAGCTGCTGATGGGCATCTGTGCGTTGCCCACCGATCCGCTGGACACCACCATACGCAGCGAGCCGACCCCGTTCGAGAAGATGCAGACATTTATGATGATGGTCACCGAGGGCTGCTACCACCTGATGGGCTCTGCGGGGCCATCGCTGGGCCGCGATCTCTACCAGCTCCTGGGCCTGGCCGATGCCATCGTAAGCAATGTGTTCAGCCGCATGGATCTGGTGCCCGACTACCGCCTGCGCCCGATCATCCGTGTCTTCTTCAAGCCCTTCGTCTATTCGTGCCCGCCCACCTTCTACGACAGCGTCCTGGTGCCGCTCTTCGCCCATCTGGCCCCACTGATGTGCGAGCGCTTGACGCGCCGCTGGCTCTACATCGCCTCGCTCTATGAGAGCGGCCAACTTAATGGCGAGGTGAACGACACGCAGGAAGTGCTGGAGGATCAGCTGAATCGAACGTTGACTCGCGAGTACCTCGACGTGCTGAAGATCGCACTCGTGGGTGGCCAGATCGGAGCCGATCATGTGGCAGCCGGCGGGGCCAATGCTAACAGCAACAGCACGGCCATGGAGAACGAGGAGCATTCGATGGACAGTGCACCACAGTCGCGGGCCATTCAGTCGGCCCTACTCTCGGACATCATCAGCGACCTGGGTGGCAAGCTGCTGCGGAACAACCTCATCGGCAACTATGTGCTGATGACCCTGCTGAAGGCGATCGCCTGGAACGATGGCATGTGCAGCATGAAGGCGGTGAACATTGCGGCGCCTGTGATGCGCTTTCTAGCCGCCGAGCAAATGATGGACGAGAACAAGGCGGTAACGGCCTTCACAGCCGTCCTGCAGGGAATGCAGGTGCACGGGCAGCACGAGGCCAATCAATCCGGCCTGGTCACGCTCGGCGTGCAGTTTTATGAACTGCTCCGGCCCCAGTTCCCCATCCTCAGCGAGGTACTGCAGCATATACCCAGTGTGAATGCGGCGGACATCCAAAAGTTTGACGAGAAGATCGCCGTGGCGCCCGTCAAGGGCAACAAGGTGGATCGGGCCAAGAAGGATATATTCAAGAAGCTCACCGTCCAGCTGGTCGGACGCAGTGTCAACCAGTTGTTCCGCCATGAGGTTCAGATCGCCAACTTGCCGCCGATGCACAAGGCCACCAAGGGCACGGCCGCCGCCACCGTGGATATCATGGACAGCAATCAGAACGCCAGCCTGCCCCGGCTATTTAGCGCGGAGAAGTGACAGGGACCGCCACAGAGGCAGAAGCACACCACGGATACGACAACGACGAGGAGGAGGAGGAGGCGGCGTCGCAGCGGAGGGGGAGCCTCCACCTCCACCGCCACCAGCGAGCCGGTTACGGTCCAGGGCCAGGATCAGGATCAGGATCAGGATCAGATCGAAACCACGGCCACCTCAGCTGCCAAACTAGCGACGACTGAACTTAAAGTAATTGTAAACTAGCTAAGACGAAGAGCCCGCGCTGTCGCAGGAACCGCATCCCACGCCCACGCCCACGCCTACGCCCCAGCCCATGACCCAGTCCAAATTCCAGTTTTTAAATTGATTAACTTATTTATTATACGAATTAATGGCCGCACGTAGCCCTAATTTAATTAAGTCGCTCAGTCAGCCTTCGGCCATCGTTGGTAACCCCATCCCCCTTGCAGGAAAGTGGCGACCCGTGACTTGTTACTGCTTTGTTATTTATTATTCGGAATTTGTTGAACTTGTTTGCACAAAAGGAAGTCGTATCGTATCGGAGATGATGATGGCCAATACTCGAAACAGGATACCCGCTTGCATGGCAGAGAGCGACCCCAGTCCCGACCCTCTCCCGGCCCAGGCAACAGCAAACCCTTGAACCCCCTTTTTTATAATCTAGATAATTAATGAATTGTGCTTTCCTTCCCCCCCTCGTTTTGTATAGAGTTACCTATGCGCAGACATAATGTAATTTATATAGATTTGTACACATAGTATATCCCCTGGAGAAAGATTTCTGGAGTTACGCTTAGGCTTAGTTGATAGGCAGCAACGAGAGAAAGAGATAGTACGAGTTATTATTATATAATACATCAATCTGTATATGAACACATGCATCCCGCACCCGCATCAGCACCACACATGCATTATCCTCCCCCTACCACAACCGAGTACGAGAAGAAAATTGAAGGAAAATTAAGAAAGTACGAAAGATGGAAAACAAAACCACACACATCGGGATTCTAAGAATTGTAAGTGGCGTGAAGTATGTAATTTCAAACCGAAATTATGTACACCTATTATTTATAATTTATAACGAAATGAAATCGAAGAAGCGGCCTTGCGGGCCGCAAAAAAACACAAAATCGAAATAAGCAAATAAATTTGAAATAAATTTACAAATTGAATACATTTCTTTTGCTTATAGAAAATATTTTTGACAATGATCGATTTAAGTTACCGATAAGGGTCAAAATTAAAAGATATTTTGAGAACCGGGTGCCTGGCTGAGGGTAATTGAAACGTATTTCTTATGTTTTTCTTTAGAAATATCTATTTTAGTTATTTCTTGATCTATTATTGGGTATTTGTGACTTCAAGAGCTGGCACCCCTTCCTTCTTCATTACTATAGCCTTAAAAAAGTGAAAGATCTATCTCTCGTCCTTCCAGACCAAAAATAAAACTATGCATGGATATATATACTTGAATATAATACAAATTGGGACAACTATAAGATACTTCGTGCATCTAGTTTCACTTTAGGCTTATTGGAAATCACGTTTAAATAAATATTCAGAGCCCCTCTTCGCTCTATGAACCCGTCGGCCGATTATCACACAGGTTGCTCCAGTCGGGCACGTGCTCGCTCTTCAAATACGTCTCCTTGGCCAGGGATCGGGTCTGAATAAGATCCGTGGCGCCGCACAGAGCACCGCCCAGCCAGGCGGTGAAGTTTTGCTTGCCGATGGGATTGTAGAACTTGAACTGCAACTGGCCGTGGAAGCGGTTCGCGTAAAATGGGTCCTCGGAGAGCAGGTGCTGCATTTCTTGGCGGAGTCGGGACTGCAGGCCCTGGACCATAGAGCCGCCGCCCACCAAGAGCACGCTCTCGACCAGCGCTCGACGCATGTCCAGCGTGCAGTCGAGAATAGAGCGCAGGATAAGGTGCGGCAGGCTGTCGCGCTCGTTGCTGGGCTCAAACATAATCTCGTAGACCGTTTCCCGCAGACTGCCGGGCACATGAATAACTGCATCATGGTCGCTAACGATGTAGTCTACGCCCGGCGGCGGCGTCGGCGGCTCGTCCTTGGCGCGGGCCTGCGACCTCTCGAAGGTGGTCACAAAACAGGTGCGGACTTTAATGTCCTCCAGTACGCTCTCCGTCAGCAGGTCGTCCTTGACGCCCGCCTCAAGCAGCTGGCGCCGGATCTCCGCGTGAATGGCGCTGCCCCCATAGCTCTGATCCTTGAAGGCGGACATGATCTGCACACCGCTGTAGACGGGCATCACGCTGGTCTCACTGTACCCGATGTCTACGACCACGGCGGTGGGCACGGCCAGCGTAGACAGCGCAATTAGGTGCACGGGTACGAACAGCACCGACGAGACGTCGAAGTGGAGGAAGAGCACGCGTGCGAATGTTTCCCGGAGCACTGTGGGTCCGAATACATTCTCCACTATCACGAACTTGCGTTCCTTGGGGCTGACCAGCAGGTGCCTGGAAGCAGCATTGAATTATGATTATTAATTACAATTGCAAGCACCACCAAAAGTCAGCCCTACTTAAAGAAAATGGTCTGCAGGAAGTCCACGAGCTGGTCGTGTAGCTCTTCCGTTGTGTCGTAGTCGAACAGCCGCTTTCGGATTCCCGTCGTGGTCAGCACCACCTCGGTGGGCATGATCTTCCGCGGGCACGTCTCCGCCGTGAAGCCAAGCCTGAAATGGTAGACGATCAAGCGATGATATCACCTCTTTCCAACAAGGAGCCGTCTGTTACTCACTTTGTGTAGGCGGTGCCGATGTCCAGGACGATGGGAGGCTTCTCCTGCATCACGCTCTCGTAGGTGGGCATGGTCGAAAATTTGCCCACGGCCAAATATAATGTTTAAACGCGAATTTCTTAATGCTTACAAATTTTTCTTGTTGCTATTGCAATCAGAGTGACCGCGTTTGTGTGTGATTTTCTTTAAAATTATACCAAAAGCAGGGAAATAAAAATATAACAGTGTTAAAACAAATAGGTGTTGATATAATTATTCAAATAAAGAATGCTTTAATATAATCTAGAGCAATATTAATATAAGATATTTCAAATCAAGAAAAACGATGTGTTTTTATGATTGTCCCAATTTCTGCCCAAGTTCTCAACCTCACTGCAAATACTGTTTGCCGTGGTATGTATTAACTGTGTTTATTTAGTATATTGTAGCGGTAGACCGAAAAACGGTCTTACTGCAATAAAGTAAACAAATTTTAAAGTTAAATCAACATAAACATGAGCTACATACAATTCGAGAGTGGCAGGGAGAAGGACAAGGCCCGCCAGGAGCTGCGAGAGGCCCGCGCGGAGATGCTTCAGCAGGCCAAAGAGCGGGCCGAGCTGCGGGATCAGCGGGAACGGCAAAAGGAGCTGCGCGGCGAAGCCGACTGGATGCTGCCCGCAGTGGCCAAGAAGCTGGAGAAGTCCTCATGCGCCGCGCCAAAGAAGTCGAAGAAAAAGCGGGACAAGCACAAATCCAAGTCAAAATCCTCGAAGGTTAGGAAGTCTTCCAAAAAGAGTAAGAAACGGCACAAGAAGAGCAGCAGCAGCAGCAGCGAGAGCAGCGACAGTGAATCCTCCGACTCCAGCACCAGTTCTAGCTCATCCGCATCCAGTGAGGACGAAAAAGAGCACAGACGACGCAAGAAAAAGAAGAAGTCCAAGTCGAAGCGAAGCCGCAAAGGCGAAAGCAGTGGTGAGGAGTGGGTGGAGCGAAGTGCTCCCGTGACGGAAAAACCGCAAGAGGAGTCGACGGCCCTTCAACGCGACAGCTGGATGACCAGCGAGGCTCTCGTACTGAGGACCTTCTCCAAAGAACGCAAGGAACCCACTAAGCCCAACGAGAAGCTGCAGCAGATCGACGCCTACGATCCGGCCAAAAGCGGGCGTGAGTTGAATCCCTATTGGAAGAGCAACGGCACAGGTCTGCCTGGCTTCCAGAAGCCACAAGCCGACGATGACGACGGGCCAGCCAGGCAGCAATTACTTCCCTCCGCACAGAGCTCCAACTCCCGCGGCTGGCGAAAAGCAACTGCCAAGGCTTCTAGTCCAGAAAGCAGAAGACGGAGCAGATCTCCCTCGAAAAGTGCCTCTTCGGAGGAGGAGGAGGAGCAGGACGAGCCTGAAGAGCACAGCACTGGTTGCCTCACGGACGAGCAGATCAACGAGCTGGCCGGCAAAGCCATCAAGGCGGAGCTAAAGGGAAAGACAGAGCTGGCAGCTGAACTGAACCAGCAGCTAGAGGCGGCGCGCAAGGCTCGGGTGGAGTTCATCGCCTCCGGAAAATCAGTAGCAAGTGCCAACAGAAAGCCAGCGAAGGTCAAGAGCTCTGCTCCGGAACATGTGCTGCTAACAAAGACAGATCAAAGCGGGAACGTGCGTCCCCTGGTGCAAGCCAAGTCAGCGGCAAGCGATCCACGCGAGCTGTACGGCGGGCGCAGGGGTCAGAAGCGCGGCAGCAGCGGCAAGAAGGTGGACACCCACGTCGACGGCCAGCGGGTGAGATACTTTGCTGACGACGACCGCTACGACATTAAGCAGATGGTAAGTTCACTCACTAATAATAACCTCGTGCAGATTTACAATAATCCCTTAATCCATTCTCTTCAGTTCGAACGGGAGAAGCATGCCACGGCCGCCGAGTCCAACCTGCAGTACGCCGACATTCTGTCAAAGCACAAGAACCCCAACGACGATCTGGAGGACATCTTTGCCGACAGGGTGCGCAAAAACATCTCGGCTGCCGACGCCGAGCAGCGGGAGCTGCAGAGCGCCATTCGGGAGCACGAGAAGATGGCAGCCAGCTTGGAGAACTGCGAACGCTGCTTCGACTCCGCCAAGCTGGATAAGCAGCTACTAGTGTCCATGGGCGAGAAGATCTACCTCAGTTTACCCTGGTATGTAGGCCTGCAGGGCGGCCACTGTATCCTAACGACCCTGCAGCACGTGTCCTGCTGCACACAGCTGGACGAGGACGCCTGGGAGGAGATGAGCAGCTTCCGCAAGGCTCTTACCCGAATGTTCGCGACTCGGAACCAGGATGTCGTTTTCTACGAGATCGCCAACAAGCTTCACCGGCGTCCGCACGTCAGCGTTCACTGCATTCCCATTCCCGCTAGCAAGGGTGAGATGGCTCCCTTTTACTTTAAGAAGGCCATCGAGGAGTCAGAGCAGGAGTGGTGCATTAACAAGCAGCTGGTGTCGCTACGCCACAAGTCGTTGCGCGCGGCCATTCCCAAGGGTCTGCCCTATGTGTGGGTGCACTTCGGCATGGACTCTGGATTTGCGCATGTGATCGAGGACCAAGACCGCTTCCCAGCAAACTTTGCCCAGGTAATCCGGAACGAAGATATATGCTAGAGCCGGGATTGTACTGTTTTTCTCTTTCAGGAAATAATTGGCGGAATGCTGGAGTTGAATCCAAATGCTTGGCGCAAGCCGCGAAAGGAACAAAACCCCATTGGAAAGGTCAAATCGTTCGCTGAGAACTGGAAGAAATTCGACTGCACGGAGCACTGATGGGACCTGGGAACTAAGGAACCAAACTGAGTCAAAGTTTTTTCTTGTTTTTGAATTAATCGCGAGTATTGATTGATTTCTAAACAATCTCTTCATGTTGTTGGTCCATTTGGATATTTTTAGTATAGTTCAAAAGTGTGAGAGAAACAATTAGTATGTCACTTAACATTTTTTAAGAGATAATTAAAAAATATGCAAACTTTAAGATTTTGTTCATGTTGGGGTTACGTTTTTTGGTTTATATTTCAAAACTTGTTTATGGCAACTGTTCACCCACCGTGTCTAAAGCCTAAGGCTAGGATATAGAGGTAAATAAAAATCAAAATGCAATTAAATGATTGAAAAATCTGGCTCACATTTATTAGTGGACACACCGCAACAAGTGGCATGGTGGTTGGTTCCTCTTCTTATCAACTAACGTGTGTTCATGCACTTCAACATAGAATCGTGAATGGAATTTTGTTTGAACATTTGCAATACGCTTTTACATGCGAGTATTTGCACATAAAAATGGTGTAAGAAGGGCATTCGCTGAATGCACATAGTTTCGCTCATCTATATATATGTATATTTATATTATGCATGTTAACTAAACGAAAAAAAATCTATTTGATGTATGCTAAAATTGGATGATTGGGTGTTTGTTATTGTTCTGGTCCCACGGCCATCGGCTGCGCTTAGGAGCCCACGATGATGTTGTTGATGGGAATGTGTATCAGCTTGACGAAGAAGCCGATGAAGCCCATGATGCAGAAGCCAATAGCGGTGGCGATGGCAATCTTCTGGAACTCCTTGCGGTCGGGCTTGGTGCAGCGCTTCACCAGGCGGATCGAGTCCTTGGCGAAGGCGCGTCCAGGCTCGGCGAATTTAACAACCTTGTCCATGTTTAGAGTGGGATGAGTTGGCAAACTGGAATGAGAGAGCGGATTGGTTATAATTAAGGGCGAGCGGGCGGCACTTTCACACAAGACCCCTTCCCCCCCCCCGCACCACACTATCAGCTGTGACGCTGGCGACGTGGCAGAAGTCGGCGACGTCACGGGTGAAATCTAATGGCGACTTCGCTCGTTTTCCACTTGCGCCTTAAGATCCCAGTTGGATTAATTGCCTTGTCCTTATTAATATCAACAAAACATATATATATTGGCCACGGAATCAGTTAAATGTATGATTAGTTTTGGCAGAGACACGAAGAAAAACATATTGGAAAGTAAGGCCTTAAACGAATTGGGAAAACACACAGCAAAAGAAAGGTCCTACGCTCATATCGCGGAAATACCACTGGGATGGCACATTTTGTTTATAAATCTTTATTTTTTAATTGACAAATAGTCCCCAAACACCAAAGCTTAAGAGCAAGCACACACACCTCCGAGTTGATCGAAAATTTTAACGTAAGTGAGCTGCTTTCGTTTGCTGCCGCGTCGGCTTTACGATGTCTGACAGTTCCACGTCAAAGTGTCAGCGGTAGGGTTGCTCCGACACTGGCGTTGCCACTTGGCTGCGGCAAATGACATTTCGCCGATAGTTTGTCGTTTATTGAAAGGTTTTTATTAATTATTATACAAAATCTAATGCTTAATATCATTTCCTTCTATATATATTTTTAAATATTTTCTATTACGAATAAGGTTTTTTATCTTGCTGTCTGAATTAATTTCTTCTGAAAACATTCAAACAACAGCTGTCAAAATATCACTTCTATTGCAAATATCTTTAAATATTAAGTAATATCCAGTATAAATATAATTTCTCCGAACTATATATAAATTTTCCGTTGTAAAAAAGACCGTCTTTTTACTAAAAAAGGTCAACAGGTTTTTTGTTTTGTATTATCGCGATAGTAGAGAAATCGATATTCCGGCCGGAGCCGTCAATGTCATCGATATCTACTAGATACTTCGACCTCTAATTAGTTTTTATATTTTTTCGCAAAATTAAGTATTATTTACGTTTCTCCTCGAAGTCTGAAAGTAGGTTCTCTACTTTCTCCTAGCCCGGCTGGTCCCTGGGCTTGTGGCAAACGAAATAAGGCTACATAGGGAGAATTTCGGCGATCAACAAACATCGAATATTCGCGATGAGTGCCCAGCCTAGCCCCCTCATGAATCCCCAGCAGCAGCAGCAGCAAACCGAGCAGGAGAAGGTATGCAACGATTGGGATAAAATTGGTCAGGTCAAGCTAACTTTTCTCCGCCAGGTGTACCAATGGATCAACGAGCTGGCGCACCCTGACACCCGCGAGACGGCTCTGCTGGAGTTGAGCAAGAAGCGGGAGACCGACTTGGCTCCCATGTTGTGGAACAGCTTCGGGACGGCCTGCGCTTTGCTGCAGGAGATTGTCAACATTTATCCGTCGATAACACCCCCGACGCTGACTGCACATCAGTCGAACCGCGTGTGCAATGCTCTGGCCCTGCTGCAGTGCGTCGCATCGCACCCGGAGACGCGCACGGCATTCCTGCAGGCCCAGATACCGCTCTACCTGTATCCTTTCTTGTCGACCACCTCCAAGACCAGACCCTTCGAATACCTGCGCCTCACCAGCCTGGGCGTGATTGGTGCCCTTGTCAAGACGGACGAGCAGGAGGTGATCACGTTCCTACTGACCACGGAAATTGTGCCCCTCTGCCTTAGCATCATGGACAGCGGCTCGGAGCTAAGCAAAACCGTGGCCACGTTCATAATCCAGAAGATATTGCTCGACGAATCGGGACTATCGTACATTTGCCAGACCTACGAACGCTTCTCGCATGTAGCCATCACCCTGGTAGGTATTCTGACATTTGATACTCGAAGAATTTATCCTAATTTTCTTCTACTATTTAAGGGAAAAATGGTCATCCAACTGTCGAAGGACCCGTGTGCCCGCCTGCTGAAGCACGTTGTCCGTTGCTATCTGCGTCTCTCGGACAATACTCGGTATGTATGGTTGGTCTGGACTTGGTAACATTAGCTGCAACTCTCCTTCATCTCTCGATTGCAGAGCCCGGAAAGCCTTGGGCCAGTGTCTGCCCGATCAGCTGCGTGATGGCACCTTCGCCTTGTGCCTGCAGGACGACAAGTCCACAAAACAATGGCTACAGATGCTCCTAAAGAACCTGGAGCTGGGTGCCACACCGCAGCAGATAGGCATGTCGCCGCTGGGCTCCTAAATCACTGCCGCACTCTCTCATTCACGCGCTCGCTGTAGTTCTGCCAAAGACGCTGGCAGAACCATAATTGTAAAATTATAAAATTGTATGTACCGATATATTAATATTAATATTAGTTTGCCCCCTGATAGTATATAATTTACAAAGTCAATAAAGAACAAAAATCTGACGCACTGTTTAAATAAACATTAGTTTATGACTGAACAGGATTATCCCCTTTGGATATTATCTTTCCCAGCTCGTTTTCGCTCTCGTTACAAGTTTGAAATTACAGCAATCAATGAAGTTTATAAATCAGATGATGCCAAGGTTATACATCTACTAACGTGTAGAAATAATGCAGATAATAAACAATGGCGTTTCCGCCTTAAAGCATAATAAACTGACTGTCGCAGCTGCCCCGTAATTTCTGGAAAATCTTTTGTATACAAATTCCTGGTAATGCGGAGGCGTAAACATCGAATTCGAATTGCGCAGGAACCGGAGAACTCAGCGAGTATGGTGGGAATATATCATGGGCAGGGGGGGATGGTGGGTGGATGCAATAACTTGCACTCGCTCCCTCGCATGCAGCCCGCCTGTTGCCATCCCGCTCTATGTGGCATCCAAAGAAAAAGAGAGGCAAGAGCTGCGGTAACGGCAACACACGTTCAAAATGCATATAATATGGACACTTATACAGCTTGCAATAATTACAACAGTTACAATTACAATATACACATATGGAATTAACTTGTAAACACTAACAGCGCAGCCGAAATTGACTCCTTGCACTAGACATCACTGAGCAGACTCCAAAAGGTACTGTACCAAACCTGTAGGTTGCCTATCATAACACGATCTTAGCATACACGACTGGGGAACGGTGGTGCAGTGGATGCGATGCGATGAGGACAGTGGACAGTAGACAGTAGGCAGTAGACAGTACTGCTGTGGGTCTCCACACTCGGGGGAGAGCTAACTACGGACCAGAGACGTCCGCGGGCGGGGGACGGGAATCCATTTGCAGCTTAGTTGGGCGACTTGACCTGCCCGGCGGCAGCAGCTGCCGATGCCCGTCGAGCCATCTCAGCCTGGCCGTCCTCCGGTCCACCTCCATCGCCTGCGGCACCCAAGTTCGGGTTCGGGTTGGGAATTGGAGCCTGAGCTTGGAGCTGCGGCAGGGCCAGCATCTGGTCCATCAGGTCAAAGCCGCTCTTCCAGACCAGAAGCTGGGCGCGCAGCTTCAATTTGCTGCGGTTCCGCAGCAAATGCTTCTCCATGGCGAAGCCGCTGCGGGCGCAGGCAAAGTCGCAGGCTCGCTGCCGGAGCACCGGGCAGATGTCGTTGTTGCCGTCACCCACATAGAAGACATGATCGTAGCGGATGCTGCGCCGCAGGTCCTGCTCGATGACAAAATGCTCAAGGACACGCCCCTTGCACAAGTTACTGGCGCTTAGCTTGCAGTCCGACTGCTGGTGATGGGCACGGACCACCAAGCGCCCAGTGGCGTCAAACTCGGCCGGATTGGTAAAGACAGCCAGGAAGCAGTCGGCCAAGTTGTGAGCCCGCAGCCACTCCTCGATAAAAACGCTGTTCGAGTCGCTGATGATGATTAGGTCGAACTGCATACGCTTGGCCAGATGCTTGATCAGCCGCACGAATCCTGGCACCTCGGGGATGCCGCGGATGGTGTCGCGAATGCGCGCCTCCGGCACTTGTTGCTCATGCAACAAACGAAAAACCTCGCCCATGTACTCCGTCCAGCAGTCGTTCTCAACCAGCTCGTGGGCGCGGGCACTGGTCACCTCTGTGGGCAGCAGGTCGCGCACCACCGTATCTGTGTTCTGCGACACAATTGTGTGGTCGAAGTCGAAGGCCGCCAAGCGACGGCGCTGCTGCTTCACCAACCTGCAGCTGGCCACGGCCTTGGCCACGGCGTCCGAGGACGAGTTCGAGGACATCAGCTTTTTTCCCGTCAAATCTTACTTGCTTTAATGTCGAACGGCGAAAAGAAATGGAAAACACCGGGAAGCGGGAAATCTAAATTTTTCCTAATTTCCGTTTTCCAATTTCCCTTTTTCCCGGCGAGCAGCGCGGATGTGGAATAATGTACAAAAAGAATTCTTTTTTCGAATGGCTTGCTTGCACCCTAGAGCTGGAAATAAATCGATTGTATTATACGATTTCTCATTTATGAAATTCATCGACATAAAGCTTCAGAATCGATTTAATCGAAAAGTTCCAAAACTTGTGGCAGAAGTAAGTAAATCGTTTTACATTTTTAATTTATTGTATGTAATTATATATTACAAATACATGAAAATATATATTGATGCATCGCCAAAAAAATGCATTAAATAAAATAAAAGTTGTATTTATAATTATATTTCCGATACTATATAAGAGATGAAGGCCAAAAATTATTGTTTTAACACAAATATCCATAGATAAAATGTAAAGAACCATAAAATTAAAAATCGTCGATCTTTTCTTTTGATTTTAATCGATTTGTTAAATTTTTTTCTCAAAAAAGTCGATTCACTAATAATCGTCTTATTTCCAGCTCTATTGAACTTGAATTTATAGGTTTCTCCAAACTGAGAGCTGCCGAATGGGCTCTCTCAGAAACCGAGAGAGAAAGAGAGTCGAAGAGCGACGTTCTCCTCTCTGACTCTCTCGCGAAAATGAATTTTACAGCATTTTACAGCACTTGTGACAGTATATTAAAAGTATGGGCATACTGAAAGAGGCTGTTGTAAAATTATCGATAGACATGCCGCAGTGACCGTTAACATGTGAAGTTTGAAAATTGCAGATGTCGAAAGCGTTGAAAGCTTGTTACATAGTTTATATCTTTTATGAATAAATAAAAACTGGGTTGAAATGACTAAAGAACTTAAATTAAATTCCCAGGTTTTAAAACTTGTTTAATATTTCAAAATTGTATTTCCTCTATACATCCAATTTAATATATAAAGCTGGCAGTCCGAGTGCTTAGATAACTGACCGTTACTTTTTGATTTGCCCATAAAAAAAAACCAAGTTTGAATATCCTAACAATTTTTATTTTTTTTAATATTCTCAAGAAATATCATTTAATAAGTTATTAACACATAAAACAAATCAAGAGTAGTATTTTGAATTAAAAAATGTTTGGTTTTTCTTATATTTTAACATCATTTTCATTTCACTTTGGTTTGCTGATTTTTATTTTTTGTTTGTTATCGATCCATTGAAATATATATATGTATCATCATATCGGGATTTTCCCGCATATGTTAAAAGTTGTATATTAACTTCATTCGCTCTCGTCTCCTTCATCCTTCATCACTTATTCTCCTCGTTTTCTTCTCCTTTTTTTGTGGATTTTTCTTAGATTTTCGTTTAGATAAATGAGTACAGAATAATTTCAAAAATTTTGATGCTTCATTAGTAAAAGTTGTAAAGTTTGCTATTAGACCTTAATTATATACACCTTTAAAATAAATCATATTCCAGTAATTCAGTCTTATGAAATAAACAAAAACTTAGGTACGTTATATTCAGCTTGTAAATCAATCAATCAAAGAAACAATCGTCTAATGCATTTTCCAATCAATCAAACAATCAAATGTGGATTATTTATAGTTTTTTGTCATAATTAGGCTTGGCTCTTTGGTAAATATCGGTTGGCGTTGCTTTCAGTTTTAGAATTGTCTTCAAATACTTGTGTTTCGGCTGTGTGTGCATGTCTATATGCGTGTTTAGGTGCGTCCTTCCTGTTCCGTCATTTCCTGCTTCGGTGTGCTGTTTCTTTTCTGATTCTAGTTCTCGGCCTGCTAACAGTTGTCAGTTAAAGTTACAGTTACTGTTACAGTTACTATCAAAGTTACCCTTAAAGCAAATTTTACAGTTACTGTTAAAGTTACTGTTACTCCTGCAGTTACAATTACAGTGAGCATACACAGACAGTAGAGTAAGAGTAAGTGTTCCCTGTGTTTTTTGTTATTATTTTGTGTGGTTAGTTTTTGTTGTTCTTATTTCTCCATTCGAAGGAATAATAAAGTAAACCATAAGTTATAGTAAAATGCATACGTTTGTCAACGGAAGCTTTTTGTGTTTTCCTTCACATTTATCGATATATTGTTAAGTTTACTTGATTTGTTTCTTTCTATTCGCTTCAAATTGGAACTGTAGAAAATCTATTAAATCTATCATATTCCCATAACAGTTATATTAACTTGGTGGTACCGAAATAACCGAAAGGTGGAAGAGCAAGCTGTTTTAGCCCGCAGTTACTGGATTGCCTGTACTGAGCCGTACCTCTTGTTACATTCTATGTCGTACTATATCGGGAGGGACCTCCTCCGAGCGCACACCCGGCAGACAGTTGCCGCTACACACCATAGTCCGCGTAAATTCATCAGTTCAACTAAAAGGTTTGACCCAACTGTGTAAAGGAAACAAAACATCGACTCTAGCTCGGTAATGGGACTGTCTTGGTCGGTGGTAATGGGCGGTCGGCGATCGTCGATCGCCAATCGAAACTATCGGAGGAATGTGGGCTCGTCGGGTTCCATTAGACTGAGGTTTCAACTTTAAGCTGTGTGGTAGGATATGTTATTCTTTAGTTGATGCTTTTGCTTCTGAGTATCGTTTCTCTTTAGTTGATTCTTTGTCGTGTAGCGTTCATAAAAATATACATACGCACTGTTTCCGCTCTCTGCCTGTATGCCTCTGGTTCTGGTGGTGTATGTACAAATCGTGTTATCGAACCAATCGGGGGCGCATTAAGTTTTGAAAATTCGATATTTCGATAAACTAAAGTGTGGTTTGAATACTTGTCTGTATTTAGTTCATAGTGCAGGACTATAGCTTAAGTAGTTGGTCCAGATAAACCAGGAATTTGAAGGAGTGCGTGATTAACTGCATACATAGTTCGATTACTGTATTCAGTATTTCGATTGCGGCTACCTACTGGTTCAGGGAGTGCGTCGTGCATATTGATTTGGCACTCGAAATTGAATGGATCAACGGATTAAACTGAATTTGAATATGGAATGGAGTGGGGTGTAACCGAACGAAATCAGTCTAAATTAGGCTATAAATCGAATGTCTTAGACGGTAGGTTCGTATATAAATAGTTGTTTTGCACTGCTGCGGGGCTAGATCGAGGGCTAACCCTAGGTTATTGAGTTCTGGCTTGTGTTCGTGTGGTGTGTGTGGGGGGATTTTGTGTATGTACAGAGTCGTGGAATACAAATTCGAATAAATGATCAGAAGTATTATTATTCTTAAAAACTTGTCGATTTTGCTTTAACTTTGCCATATACTTGTGTGTAATTTAGTTAAAAATAGTTAGTTACGCATGGTTTGCTTGTACATAGTATATAAAGTGGAAAAAAGTATGCTCGTACGTAAATGTAAATGTTTTTTTTTGTTTTTGTTTTTGCTTTTGCTTTCGTCATTATCATCATTATTTGATTTTTGTTTAATTTATCCTTGTGTTTATACATATTTGTAGTTTTATGCTTGCCATCGTTTATATTCTTGGTTTAAGTTTGAATAGCTTCGATAAGTAAATATTTGGTATTCCTTTGGTATTTGTTTATATGGTAATTCTCATAAATATATATGCATATTCATATAATTTTGGTTTTGCCTTGGTATTCGATAAGTAAAATGAATTATTGTATTACAACGAATGCGAAATGCCGCTTAAAAATGAGTTTTAGCTTAGCGCGAGCGAGCCTCTAGGATAAGGAAACAAATAACATTTTGAGATAGATCGAGTGAGACGACGGGCTTGGGACGGTTGACAGTACGACCCAGCGCCGAATAAAATGCATAGCGTAAATATATAATATGTAAACAACAATAGAATCATAAATACATAAGGTACGTGTTTCTTTAGATCTCATTGTGTGGGTAGTCCGTAGGCCGTACTCCTGACTTTGTGCACAGATCCTTCCCTGCGGCCCTGATCTCTCCACAACCCAGGGTTTCAAATATACTGCCTCGTGGCGGTGAGTGTGGGGATCTGCAGCTGCTGTTGGTGCCTAGAATGTACAGTTGTGCACGATGTTGCCAGTCCCCAAACGCACCGCCACGGATATGCACGAGGACATCATGCTCCTCTCGTGCTGAACAATTTCACAAAATATGCATACATATGTATTATTGGTATTACTTGGGTCTGGGGGGTCTTCTGGTCTTGTGCTAAATGCCGATTGACAAACGTCACCCAAAACGATGGCCAATCGGTCTTGAGCACAATTGTTTATCGGCTATCGGATATCTGCTGGTTTTGCTTTCTCGATTCTCTCGCTTATCGCTAATCGCAAGGATTCGGGTAAATGGAATTTGATAACTTTGCACTGTAACTCTTTGCTGAACTAATAACCCATCGCTATATATGTATATATATATATTTGCTTGTATAATCAATATATATGCATGTATGTAGTGTATATTATGTATATATATATATATATATATATATTGTATATGGTATATGGTATAGGTGTATAATGGTGGCCTCGTTGCCGGGCGGCGACCCACGGAGCACAGTGCACGGTGAACAGTGAACGGTGAACGAACAGTGACTCCGCCGCCGCCACCGGCTCAAGCCTTGTATATGGGGAATGCTTCTGCCTTTGCCTCTGCTACTGCCTCTCGGTAACGACACACCTGGCCATATATCGTTAAACTTAACATCTCTAATCGTATTTACAAGTGAGTGAGCTGCACCCGGCAGCGAAGAGAGTGGTCCTGCTCCATCGACTGCCATCGAGATCGAACTTGGTGTGGGCTTACGCTGCTTTCGATACGGGAATGGGAATGGAGGGCGGGATGGGCATTGGGACTGGGAATCGTAACATACTGGGACTCCGATTGATAGTTTCTGGGGGCAACAGCTTAGTCCTCCCACGTCGGGAACTGACCCTCGTCCACGAACATGCTGAACTGGCCGGTATATTGGCGCTCCATCGGCGGACCCTTTGTCTGGCCAACGCCAGTGGGCGGTGGTGGCGGCACGGGTCGAGTGGCGCCGGCACTGTTCCTGCCCGGCGCCTTTGTCGCCGCACTGCCGCTTCCGCTATCGGTGCCTCCCCTAGAGGTGCCCTGGGCCGACGATGAAGACGTCGAGGATTTCCCATAGTTGTAGCGTTGCTCTGTGGAATACCAGACTTGTATAGAACCTGTTGAAACCCCACATGGACTGCACTTACTCGAAGGCTGCTTTACTTCCTTGCTGGCCCAGACGGGCTCGTGGGTCTGGTTATACGACTGTTGATCCCACACGGCCTTCTCCTCAACGTTTTTGCTCTGCGAGAGACAAAGAGAAAGATTAACTACCGGTCTAGTGTTGGGTGTGAGGCTGTTTCACTCACATAGTCCTTGTCCACATGCAATTCCAGATCGTCGCTGGCCTGCTCCAGGCTGCTATGGGTGATGCCGTAGTAGAAATACATGACGAAACCCAGCGACATCCATACGGTGAAGCGGACAAGCGTAAGGATGCTCAGCTTGAATATCAGATAGATGTTCACCGTGATGGCGATGGCCGGGATGAACGGTAGTCCGGGTGTAAGGAATGCCAGCGCATATCTGTGCGGAAGAGAGAGGGGATTAGCCCTTGGGACTCCTAAATGCCGGACGAGGTCCGAGGTGGAGAGCGTATTACCTATTTTGCGGCTGCCTCGATATAATCAATAGTATCACAAATATGCCGATAAACAAAATGAAATAAATGAATGCGGCGAGGCCACCGGACCACCCAATGGCCGCAAACAGGTCCAGGAAGAATATGAGACCGAACATGATGCCCACTAGCTTGGTGACGTACATGCCTGCCGGCGGTCCATTGGTGGATTGGTTAAATCGGTGGAGTCGAATGTTACGTTTCCGATTCGGGTTGAAAAAGCAAAGGTAAAGAGTCAATTTCAATGGTAATTTGGTCAGCTGGTCGTCGGGAACCGGGAAGCGTAGGGGCTAAGACTGAAGGCAAAAGTCCTTCCCCCTCTCGACTGGGTGAAGAAAGTCCATTACTAATCGATTTAAAACAAATCTTTGCATTTAAAAGCATCAATTAATTGGGTTATTTTCCTGTTTTACACAAGAATCGAAAGATTGTCGCAGGAACTCTGCTTGGACTTCCTTCATCCAGCGAAAAACATGATCTTTATACATGAAAAATGCGCATGAAACATACCACTTTCGGTGGTGGCCTGGCCGGGATTTATCCAGGGGAAAAAGCCGGGACACAGGTACGCGTAGTCATGAATCTTCCGGGTAACGAAGTTCAGGCCCATGGCATCGAAGGCCGTCGCCTGGCCGGTGGGTCCAGTGGGTGCTCCATGCACACTGCCGTAGAACTTGTTCTCGGAGCGATCGGAGACCAGAAACTGGTCATCGCGCCCACCTAGGAAGCCCTCTGGGCTGTCATCGATGAAGGAGTCATCAGAGTCGGACATGCCCCGCGTCACCCGCTTGATGGTCAGCTTGCCGGGCACCTCCAGCACCTCGGCGGGTGTGACATGGGAGCGGGAATCGCTGGCCGTCCCAGGCGCCACCGGTGTGCGCAGCTGTGCGGGCAGCAGCTCCACCAGCGAGGTGCTGTGCGGTTGGTAGCGCAGCACCAGCACACAGGTGGATACCAGCGTGTAGGCCAGCAGAGTGCCGATGGACATCATCTCGACGAGGATCTCCAGGCGCACGGTAAGGGCGACCAGAGCGGCGGCCACTCCGCTGCCGATCGTTGCCAAGCCGGGCACATTGGTGCGCTGCCACAGCTGAGACAGTTGCCTGCAAGGGAACGGAATTCAGCGGGATCCTGGGATAGCCTTGGTTAGAAGAGCTCACCTGAAGATCAGCCCGTCCTGGGCCATGGCGTAGATCACACGCGGCATAGGGAACATTGAGCCGAACATGGCTACCGAGAGGCCAGCAGTGGCACCAATGGCCACCACCGCACGGCACTTCGGAGCATTCACATACGACCACATTTGCACCAGTGCCGCTCCCGTGTTGATGTGATCATAGGGAACTGAAAAATATGTTTATGTATATTAAGAACAGGATTCATTTTTGCCCCCAGACAGAGAGAGGATACTCACCCACTAAAGTAAGGACTAGACTAACGCTGACGTAGGCGATTAGCACGACGACCAGGGAACCGACGATCGCCTTGGGAATGCTCTTCTGCGGATTGTGTGCCTCCTCACCGGTTGTTGCGATGATATCGAAACCGATAAATGCATAGAAACAGGTGGCGGCACCGGAAAATACCTGTTAATACAGGAAAATCAAATAGTTTCAAATCGGAACAGAATGATGTGCCACTTACGCCACTCCAGCCGTAGGGCAGAAAGCCCTGGTGCTCCGACCACGTCTTCGTGTCCACGTAGAAGAGCCCGGCGGCCATGACGAACACCCACGTGGCCAGGTTGATGGCATTGAGGGAGTGATTGAAAATGACCGACTTGCTGGCGCCCATCGCCAAAACGCAGGTCATCAGCAGCGTAATTCCGAAGGCAATAAAGTCCGGCGGCTTACCTAGGAGTTCAGGGATACAGGATATAGAATATATATATATAGGGAATCTCTAGATAAGATAGATCTCTAGATCTAGATAGATACTCACCGAATATCGTGCCAATGGACTCGCTTATCGTACGCGCTATGGTATTGCCAGTCAGGGAATCGAAACTAGAACTTAACGCACAGGCACAGGCACTTGTTCCTGGTTCGATGACAGGGATAAACACGTCAGGGCGATCAGGATGTATGGAGTGTTATTCTACTCACCTATTAGATATTCCAATATCATGTTCCAACCAATTATAAAAGCTACAAATTCTCCAACTGCCACATATGAATACATATAGGCCGAGCCGGATGTGTGCGGCACACGAACGCCAAACTCCGCATAGCAGGCGCCTGTGGGAAAACCAGAATTGATTAGGGATCAGGATGAGGATAAGGAGCAAAAGGCTAAATGGACTGATTTATGCAACCAACTTTTCTTCGCTACTTTTAATGCAAATAAAAACTCCATTTTGTCAAGGCAGTCAAGTAAATGAAGTTTTTAAATGGATTCTAAGCTTGCTACAAGGAATCCTCTCCCTAAGCTATAATCTTAAAACCCTGTTCCATATTTGAATTTAATTTCCTGACGAACAAATCCCCAATTAATCTAGTCAATCTGCCCAACAATGGCACTCGCATCCTCTTAGTTGTGCATGCGACTTAGTCCGAATTAGTCCAATTAGCCAGAGTTGATGGGGACACGTCTTGCTCTCTGTATGTTACCTGAGAATATACTCGCTATGGCGGCTATAATAAAACTAATAATCACACCGGGTCCGGCTATCTTCTGGGCCACCATGCCGGCCACCAGGTACATGCCCGTGCCGCAGCAGGAGCCGATGCCCAGCGAGGTCAGGTCCAGCGTGTTGAGACATTTCTGTGGGGGGATAAAAGAAGACAGAGCTGCAGCTGCTATAGGAGGGGATCCATAATCCTGAGTTCAGAATCCAGACTCACCGTTAGCTTGGGCTTCTGTGGCTGTGCGTTGCCGTCCTGCAGCTGCTTCACGTCCTTGGTGCGGATGAGCTTCGGCAGAAGCGTCGTCGAGCTGACTCCCGGCGGCAGGGGCACCCTGAACTTGACCTGCAATCGGAGCGAGCGAGCAATTAATTCAAGGAGGGCCCACGTTCGACCAGCTGCCACTGAAAGATGAGTGTCCTGGCACCACCCTCCCCCCAGCCCCCCAAAATCGCCCAACCAGAGGCGAGTGCTCTCCACTGATAACTGATGGCAAAGGACAGCACAGAGCAAGGACTTTGGCAATCGATATTTTGCAACAAGTCCCGCCTGCCCTTGCACGCTGTTGAATCCTCCTCCGCCTTTGTGGATGATTCAAACATTGTTAAATTCCCAGGAATGGCCGGGGAGCCTTACTTGGAATTGCAAGTATTTATATACAAAGATTGCAATCATAGTTGATACGTTTTGCCTTCGGCCTGAATATATTACTATTAGATGAGTTCCGGGATTCACTTTTGCACGATGCTTTTGAGTTAAAATGAAAAACCTTCTTTGCAAAAAAAAAAAAATTAAAAGGATAACCAAATTACTTTTCATCGTAAGTGAAGAACAATTCAATTTTAATTCAGATCTCATCCATCATTCTTTGTTATTTTCGATGGAAGCTGGCATATGCTTCTGGACTTAATGAGAATTCCTCTTTTCAATACTTGTTTCTAGGAATCACCAAATGCCATCGTCTGCCACAATGAACGTGTCTTGAATTATTTTAAATTGAAACTCAAATTGAAACTGAAAGTGGTGGATTTCCCTTTGGTTGCTAAATCAATTGGGTTCTTTTTTTGTAGACCTTACAAGCGTAATCTAAAATATCTAAAAAATATATAACATTCCGATTACAAAACGTTTGTGAAAGCAGGAGCACATAGATGCAAAGTGAAAACCGGAGCACGCCTGATAATAAGTTATTATTAATAAAAGTTTTAAGCACTTTAAATTATGGCCTAGTGATTTGCCTTATTTTATTTAATTTCAAATTTACACCACTAATTATTTAAATATGTTTCTAGAGTGAAATTCACCATTGCTTAAGAAGCGTTTATATTTTCGATTCGAACTCCAGAAGATTCTCTGAACTACTGACTCCTGTTTTCCACTTTTCTGCCCAAGGGACCTCATCGCTTGCATTTCCGGCAGAGCCTTGCCCGCTTTGATGTCAGCCGCAGTGGCCAACTTCATTTGCTTCCCAGCTGCCCAGCTAAATGCCATGTCAGCGGGCAGACAGTCAACCGCAGATGTACCTCCTCCATCTCTATAGTGTCTCTATAGTGGGGAACTTGGTTCAGTTCCGGGACAGGCAACGGGCAGGCCTTGACGCAATCAAAGCAACCGGAGCAGCCCAGTTCTCCTCCTCGTGGTCGTCCGCCGGATCCTCTGCGGCACATCCCATTTGCCATTTACTAGGAATCATAGCCATTAACCTTCGACCCGCTCCCCTTGGAGCCCTCGCCCTCGCCTTCGAACCCTTTGTATTCCAACAAGTTGCATGCTGCGGCGACATTTGTCGTCCCCATTTATTTTTCCCCCATTCAAGGCTCTCTCCCGGAGCTGGGGCATGATAAGTTGGCAGCAGGTCCTGGCGATATTAAATAAGTGCCACAACGGCAGTAGTCTTCAAACTACATTTCAACTTATATTTTATATATTTTTCTACTCCTCTTTCTACTAAGTGAAAGAAAACTAATACATTATTTCCATAATTGGTAATGCCACCAAAAATTAAAGGTCAATGGGTGAACACTTTAAGTTGAACAAGTTCCGAAAACTAGAATATTTCAATTCCAGCTAAATGTCAACAATTTCAGTCAAGTACTTAATTAACTTTCTCCGAAATACCATGTTTTCGCGAAATTCAAATGTAATGTGGATTTAAAAGCCACTTCAAATGTATCAAAAGGAGGGCTACAAAAACTAAAAACAATGATAATATTTCTTACTTTTCAAAGCATTTTAAAATGGGTCTTATTGCATTCAATTAACTAATTAACTAGAATAATCCATCCCAGATGAAAATGCATAACAACAAAAATAAACTTTCCTCCAAAGGTTTCAAACGCTCTGCTTGGGTATTCCCAGCTTCGACCTCCAGCAGGTCCTGTTCCCGGCCCTTATACATATATATTTTTATTTTAGCGAGTTGGCGTTATTAATGGCTTGCCAGAGCCAGGGGATGAGCCGCAGTCAGCTGCAGTGGCAGCCACACAAAAGGTCACCCCGCCCAGGAAGGATCTGGAAGCGCTAGCAGAGGATAATCGCGCGGTTCTCCAGCATGGCTTGTGGCCAGCCCCGACAAAGGAGGCATCCACAAGTGGAAGGCAGCTCCGTAACCGAGAGAAAGTGGACATCTGCACAAATACAAATACAATGCCTGTTCTGTTGGCGAAAACAAAAATATTTGAAAGCGTTTTCAAATCAATTGAAAACGAATGAAATTTAATTTGACAATTTTTATAAAGCATTTTAACGGTAATGATAATGAAAACGGAATTAGTATATTTATAAAAAGTCGCACAGAATGATTTCTAGGCTTATTTACTGTGAATTTGTATTTGGGTTTGATTTGTATTATTTTTATTTGATTGTGAAAAAGGATATATGGACTCTGTGCCGGGTTTTTTCCCTCTGTGTGGCATACTTTGGTGTAGCATACTTTTCGGCTGGCTAAGCTGGTCTTGCTGCCTATCATACAGTGCGTATGAGTGATATTGCCAAAACAAAGCTCTGTTGCTTTATGTTCCGCCTCGCCCCGTCTCACTTGCACCTAATCCGGCCCCAAAACAGATGCTTTATTTATAGAGCCATCCATCCCCTCCTCCCTCCTTGTATCTCGCCCTCCGGCGGGATAAACTGGACAGTATTGGTGGATGAGGGGGAAATAGCGGGTGAAGCGGGTGTTGGACTGGGGATTTGGTCTAGGGACAAGCGGCGGCTCCAATTACAGCTGCGGCTGTAAAGGGCCAGCGCAACAGAAGTGGCAATAAAGATAACGGAAAGCCAAAAAATGTGTGTGTGCCTGTCTGCGTGCCTGTGGGTTGCTGTGCCATCCCTTTCGCGCACTCTCCCAATTTTTACTTGTGTGTGGGTGCCTCCTCTTGTTGTTGTTTTTACGCTTCGGCATTGGAGCTCACTCTGAGTTACTGTAACTGCTGTTGCTGTTGTTGTGTCGTACTTGCCACGTCTATGCTCTTTCGCCTTTGTGTGTATGTGTGTGGGTGTGCAATTGTGTGGGTGAGCAGCTCCTCTGCCAAATGGATTTGCATAAGTTCACACACAGACACACTGTGTGAGTGTGTGTCTGCGTCGGCGTTCGGTATCATAATGACCTTTTTACGGCATAGCATTACAACAAAGCTTCATTCACACACACACACACTCACGCACAGTCACAAATACACGCAAACTTACGCACACGCACTCGATTTCGGGTGCGTGTGTGTGAGGTCTCCAATTTTAGCAGTGACCAAAACTCTGTGTCTGCTTCAGTGGAGAAATAATAATAAAAATACACCTTTCGGTGTGATTCCGCTGTTGTTTTGCTTGCTTTAGAGTCTTCTTTATTTTTAATCCTTGCTCACTCACCTTCTCTAGGACCAACAACAAATCCGATGGCTTCATTTCGCTTATCTGCTTCCTCTTCCGCTCGTTCTGTCTCCCCTTTCTCTGTCTTTCTTCCTCGTTCTAGCTCTCTGTCTTCTCTGGCTCCGTCTCTGTCTCACCGACTCTGCCTTCAACAGTTATTAAAGCGAAGGATGGTGCAAAAAGAGCAGGCAATGTTGTTGCTGTTGTAACTGCTGTTGCACTTGACTGCGCTGACTTCGCGATTTGGGTACCGTTAGCTGCTGCTGCTTCGCGTCTTACGCTACTTAAGCTTGAGCTCTCTCGCTCTCTTTCTCTCTCTTTATCTGTGCGAAAGGCGCGTTGTTGTTGCTGCTGCTGCTGCTGATGGTGCCGTTACCGTTGCTGCTGTTACTGTTGCTTTTGCTGTTTCTTTTTTGTGCCTCACATTGATTTTTGTGTGCAACGTCATTCTATATTCAACAGATAACGGCTGTTGAAGAATCCGCACCCGTTGCTGTTCGTATTCAATTTTCACTTTCGGTTTCGGTTTTCTACCAGCACTGTCACTGTCACTGTCACTTTCTCTACCTCTACCGCTCCCTCTCTTTCCCCACCGCTCACCGTTGTTCCGCGCCTTCGCCTTCACGTGGCCCCAACACACATGCACACGAACACGAATGGAACTGCAGAACGTTCGTTTGGTTTTAATATATATTTCCTTCCTTCACAGTTGCACACACA
Source organism: Drosophila jambulina (assembly GCA_018152175.1). Classification (NCBI taxonomy): domain Eukaryota; kingdom Metazoa; phylum Arthropoda; class Insecta; order Diptera; family Drosophilidae; genus Drosophila; species Drosophila jambulina. Next base: position 18,283,123 of record JAECXH010000006.1, on the reverse strand, counting down.
AACAAAAAGTCAAATTGCACCGTTATCTCTGCGATTCACAGTTAATTTTTAAATGCTCCCCCACTATTTTTTGGACGCTTTTTGTAGCACGTTTCTTGCAGGCGGTCGCGCTTCTCGCCTCTGTATTCGGTGAATGAATGCCTGCGATTTTTCCGTGTGTATCACTTTTCGGTGGAGCGAAGCGATATGAAGCGAAAAAGTGTGCTGCTGCTGCTGGTGCTGCTGCTGCCTCTGCTACTGCTGCTTCTTCTTGCTACTTCGCTTTTGGCCTTTCTTCGTGCCATTCCTTTCTGCAGGAGAGCTTTCGCCTTACAGCATTTTACATGCGTGCTATTGAGCGAAGCGGCGAAGTTGCCAGGCCGCGTCGTGGCCATCTGGCAACGCCGCGGCTCGCGGACAGGAAGTTTCCTGTATCTATAACAGAGTTTCGCCTGACATTGCCCCAAAGCTACAAGTTTCCCAACTTTCGATTTCGCTCTGCTCGCTCTCGCTCTGTCAGACGCACACCGGCGCATACCCGTCACATGCGTTCCCTCTCCCTCTCGTCCTCGCTCGCTCTCCTGCCCTCTCTTTCTCCGCACGAAAGTAGGCAATGGAAAGTGCAAGCAGCGAGAGCGCAAACGCACCCCAACCCACCACTCTCCCCCCTCTCCACAAACCAACGTGCGCGTAGGCGTTTGTACTTTCGTTTTTTTTTTCGGCTTCTTTTATGTTTGTTTGTGTGTATGTGTGCGAGTGTCTCTCAAGGATATGTAAATACACACGTTCCCCAGAGGCGCCGCTGTTATCCGAATTGTGTAACGGGACAAGCAGCTTATGTGTGCGCACCTGTTAGCTGTTACCTGTCTACCCCCCATGACTGCTGCTGCCCCGCGCTGTCAAGCTGGCAAGCCGTTATCGCATTTGAAGCTGCTCAAAGCTCAGCCATCAAACGGGATAATCGCCAGCGCGTGTGTTCGCCACCATTTGTCGCTAGATGGCGCGCGCATATCCTGGATTTGCACCGAGTATCGCTCAAAATCTGAAGGGACTTACTTCTAGCTTTAGAATGGATATAGCATGGAGGCCCCAAGGACCAAGGAGTTGATATGGCAATCAAGAGAACTTCTGCTTGTAGGAGGACAACACTACGTATGAGTAATAAGCGTGGAGACAAACAATTTTTATGAAATTCATTGTAGGTCCAATGAGTAGTAATCATCATAAAAAATCTTTGCTCTTGTGCTCATTTAATAATATAGTAGCACGATTATTTTACAATCATAGAAATTCTATATACTCCAATAAACTATATATTTATTTTGAGTCGTACGTCCTAGCAGCTAGTACTTATTAAATAATTAGAGTTTAGTATTGTATACTAGGTTGAATTTGGTAAAATATATGTACATATTTAGCTATATTTTCTATGGAATTATAGAGTCATTTGATGCTGTTATAACTTCAAGAGTGCAAATATTTTAAAATTAAATTAGAATTTAATTTTCTTTTACTTTTTGACTTTACAAAGTTTTGTGAATAAATAATATTTTGATTGTTAGAAGTTTAGGTTGTAATTATGCCTTTACTACTATATCTATGTATATCTATATCTTTAGAAGGGTTTTTTTAAGGAACTAAAAGTAACTCCGTATTACAACTATGTACACATTGCAATAGTTCCGATAAATCTAGTCCATTAGCTTCTTATGAGGTTATCAAGTTTTGTCATTACTGTCTCTTAATTTTTGTTAATAATAGAAAGTCTTTTACAATTCCTGAAATCTGTAAAATATTGCCGTTGCATTATCTCATTCATGTCTTTGGCTATATTAAGAGTAACGTAATCATTGAACTTTCTTGTGAAAAACTAAATAAACCTGGTTCTAAGAAAAGTTAAAATCAAAATTTAGATATATAATTCCAGTTGAAAAAGTGCACTATTTTTTCCTAATAAATAATTATAACATATAATTGTATCTCAGTCAGGTCTCAGTGAAAAATACAGAGATCAATAACCCCTCCTACTATGCTCGAGTGGCAGACAGACACTTACAGAGATTCGGTGTAAAGCCCGTTTTGAAAAAGTGTACACCTATATGTACATATATGCCTTTCGTCTAAAAAGTATCTTTCGCTCCGATATTGCCACGAATGGCATCGGTTTGGATCGTATCCGCGGTGGTAGCCTGTGTCTGGTCCCTAGCCTACGGTTGTTAATACGCCGCTTTAAAAATAGCAACTATAAATCTTATGTACTCTCGTCGCCGCTGTCATTGGCATACAACGTTCGTTGAACGTTCCCCCGCCGATCTCGAGAGGAGCACATAGATCTGGTTGCCACTGGTGGTTCTGATGCTGATGATGGGGCTCTTGTTGTGTGCTGTATTGTGCATCCAAGCCCATGTAAATCCGCCACATGCACTCACTCATCTGTCCATCTGTCGGCCCAAGAATGCACTTGAAAAAATCGTTAGAATAGGATATGGAAAATTTTATTAAATAAATATCTAAATGAAAAGAAATTGAAAAACTATATCAATGAGTGCTTTATCAACTCTTTACCACGACTACTTCTTCTATTAAAATTCCTTGAGATACCTTTAAATTCCCAACTCTATATATCAGAAAAAAGACAACTAGAATCTCTTCTTTATTTTAGTTTTATGACTATTTAAAGCATCTTGGAATTATACTTTCTTGGTTAAAATGAGCACTATTCCCATACTACTACCTTAGCATCACCTAAGATTTCGTGAAATTCCCAATTACAAATGGTATTTTTTGCTTATTTTTACTTGTGAGTTACTATTTATGTACTTATTTATTATTTAAGTGTTTGCTGCAAGTGTACACACATGTTTGCATCGGTGTGTTGGGATGATGCTGGGCTGAAACTATCGAAACTAATGTTACTCGAGTTGGCAATGGGGGAGGAACGATCCTACAGTCCATGCTGAAGATCATCGGACCCAGAAAGAGAAACAGATTCAGATTCAGAAAAAGATTCTAAAGCAGATTCAGATACAGCTACAGATACAGGCATACAGATACCGACGTACAGATGCACATACAGACGTACGCAGTATAGCTACAGCTACGACCACGATCGTGACGCCGTGGCGGAGGCGAGGAAATCTCAAGGAGGGGATGCGAATGGGATATGGTAGGGGGGAATGGGCATGGGGACGGGGCAGGGGACGGACAGCAACTACAGAAACGGAGCGTAAGCAATGTTAACGAGTAAAAATCAAGAAAATTTTAGTTCTAAAAATAACCATTGTACTCATTTTCGTTTCAAAACGGAAAGCGGCCGCCAACAACAGAGGCGGAATATAACGAGAAACGACCGAAAACCAATAGCTATAAAGCGCAAAGATACTGAGATACTTGCACTCTGCGCAACGGCCCCAGATACAGATACAAGAACACAGATTCAGATACAGCCACAGATACATAGCAGCCAGGGATTCTTGGCAACGCCATCGGGGCAAAACACACATACTGATTTTACATATACTATGCGCATTGTACTTGGTAACTATTTGGAAAATGCTTACAGGCTAAAAGTCAGATTCCTATTAATATTATTATTTATCAAAACCTAATTGAATTTACCTTAATAAGATCCTTGTTCAAATTTCAGGAATGTGGCAAAGCTTGAGGTCTATAAGTTCATCATTGAACACTTGGTATTTTAGGTAGAAACATTAGTTTATTAATAATTATTGCAACAAGTTCAAGATGTTAATGATAAAATGCTTCTATAAAAGCTTTCTAAATTTAAGATGAATAATCCCCAATGGGACTGTTCCATCTCCCCAACCTCATAGTCTTAGTAGACAGTAGCATTTGTCAATTTAGATGCCGGCATTGATAACAGCCCGGAGTGGCTTCGAACTCGTATTACAGTAGCAGATAGTCTATTCTATTCTATATTTTAATTTAGTCAAGGTGGCAATCAACTGTACTCACTTTTACACAAATATTTCGACATTTATATTGGGGTCATTCGCATTTCCTAATCACAGTAGAAAGAAGGTTCGGTTCGCTTGCGGTTCTTCCTGGCTTCGAGATGACAGATGGACAGATGGAGCCCCAAGTCGGGTCTAGGGACCAACTACCAAACTGCAGTGATAACTCATTGGAAGCGAGATAACCCCGACGCCACCGCCGTCTAACACTGTTTTGGAGCGTACAGAGATTATCGTAACTACGCGCGACTCTATGCCCATTCGCCGTGCTCTCTACGCCTGGGATTTCTGCGCCGAATTCGGATCTGAGTCCGAATCGAGCACTTACACAGGGCGCTCCAGATCGGGCAAGATCGGGGCTATATAGCCCATGGAGAAGCACAAAGAAGACATTAAGAGGAACAGCGTTCGGCGAGAGAGATCGTAAAGCGAACCACATAGTACGGATGCAGATACAGCTACAGCTACAGCAACAGCCACGGATACATACACTTATTTTGGATTACAAATAGAATACGATCGTTGCCAGCGTGTGTATGTGTGTGTGTGTGTGTGTGTCTGTGGTATATGTACTAAAAATTAAAAATAACGGTGGGGCCGTGAGTAAAAGTTGTATGGCCCCAGCAACGCCAGCAAGTCCAATCCCCGCTCCCGATCGGGGATCGGGAACCACCAAATACCAGGCACTTACCATGCGATCGTTGATCGCCGATCGCTGGTTTGCTCGAAACACGTGAGTCAGGCGGCTAGGCTGGTCAAGCAAACAGTTTTGGGAAGCGGGATCAAAGGGTTCAAGCCAGAGCCCACGTTAGAACGGCACTCGCACGGATGGCATTGCATATATCTGCATCTGCTTATAAGCACTCGATGCATACTCAAACTAGTCGAAATACTGTGGATACTGAGCAACAAAAGTCTGCCTTATATAGTTAATCCTACTACTACTACTAATCGTATACTCGAATAATATGCAAATTAAGGTCATGGAGAGACCTCTTCTAAGGCAACATTAAAAGCGAAGCGAAAGGGTTACAGTAAAGTACAGTAATGAAGTTGCTCCTTTGAGAACTAGAAATAGAATCATACGATTATACATATTTCTTAATAGTTTATAAATAATTTCTCCAGCATCGTGTTTACTTTACAGTGCTAAAACTTTGCCGGTTTTAATCCCGACATTGTGTAGGTTCTTTCTTCGTACTACGCCAAAAAAAAAACTTAAGGGGGAGGTCTCAGAGTTCAAAGAGTCACTGACATGATTTATATGTACGAAAGATGTAAGATACGTAAAGGTCTTAAAAGATAGTTCTGAAAGCGAATTACTCGAAACCTGCACCTAATCTTCCAAGTAAGATACATGTAAGTGGATTTTATCATATGCAAATGGCCACAAAACGTCCCCAGTTTCCACTTGAAGAACAGATTCCAAGTCGTGACAGATGTTTCCGATGTCCTGATGTCCTGCTGCAGACGCAGTTGCGTTGCCGCGGAGATCATCAACCCAAGTCGATAGTCGACGCTAAAGGCAACCGGAGCCAGGCCACTTGGGGTGCCAACGGCATACTGCATACTTGCATCTATTTTTAGGCTACGATTTTTCCTTCCCACTTGGCCCTTCGTAGAGCAGCATCCATCCCATCGGCTGCAATCCTCCGCCTCACACACACGCTGCAGACGAAAAGAGAGAAAGGGAGAGAAAAAGAGAGAGAGAGAGCGCGAGTGGGAGGGCATTAGTGAGTGTATGGGATGCGCGGTTCCTGGATTCGGGAATCGGAGTAACTGCTTCCCTCTTCAGATTCGGTTCTTGGCTGTTGGATTGTTGGAAATCTTGCCTAGCTGCTGCTGCTCCGCCTGTGCTGTGCTGCCGTAGACGTAGCCGTAGTAGCTGTAGCCATCCGTAGTCGCGTTCTCTGCCCGATTCTATAAGTAGACATACATATGTATTTATGTATATTTATATACACTCACACACGTGCGCCCGGCTGTGTATGCGCCACACATGTGCACCGGCGGCGAGAGAAGACATCGCCAGCGCCATCGTCTCTCCGCCGCAATCTACCAAGTTAGAGCAGCGCCGTTCCGACGTTCTCCGTTCTACGTTCTCCGTCCTCCGTTCTGAGTTCCCACTACGAGGAGGAGCAAAGCAGAGCAATCGTCCGCCTAACGATCGTAGCAGTAGCGCGCGTATCTGTGTGGCCTGTGCGAGTGTGTGAGTGCCCTGCCGCTCCGTGTGTGTGTGCCGACTGCCGTTAGTATCGGCAACGGGATCGCCACGAAAAGTTCAGTTTCAGTTTCGTTGTTGTTTCGTTTGGTTTGGTTAGTTTTAGTTGGTTAGTTGGGGTCTCAGGACGGCGGACGACGGAGAACGGAGAACGGTAAACGATGTCCAGTGAGAGTGCGCGCCTTTTTCTCTCAGTGCGCGAGCGAGAGAAAAAGCGAGGGGGGAAAGAGATCGAGTGAGAGAGCCAGATTCGCACTGGGCGTTAGTCGCGTGACTTAAAGCGCGTGAAAGGAAGATCCGGCGGAGGAGGCGGCAGGGACTTGCACCCACAAAAGCTTCGGCGAAAGTAACTGTAAACTGTTCATGCACAGACAGAACAGTAAAAAAACGGACACTCGTGTGTGTGTGTTGGCGCGGACACATGTGCATATGATGTCGTGATTTGTTTTATTTCTATTTTCTGTTCTGTTTTTCGTTCCTTTTTCCCGTCGTTTGTGTGTTATTTTGTTTTTATTTTTACTTTTTTTTTTTTTGTACTTTAGTGTGTTTTTGTAGACGTCGTCGTAGCCGTAGCCGATGAGCCGTCGTCGAAGGCTAAAAGGTTAACTTCTAAATATTAATAGTCGTCGGTTGGTTGTCAACAACAAAATGCGAGTAACGCCAGCCACCACAATAACAATAGCAACAAAGAAAGAGTACAAAAATCGCGTTCATTCGTGTATTCCGTTTTCGTTGTTTCTTGTGCCGCATTTCAGTTTTTTGTGCTTTACTAAATCGTTTTTTTTTCCTTGGTTTTTTTTTAGTGACCGAAATTTTCTTACACCAATATGTGTGATTTAGAAAATAATAACAATTAAGAAGTGTAAAATCTAAAGCAGACAACTCTGATTAAAGCACGCGCACACACACATGCACAGTTCAAGTTACTCGGAGGATCGTGAACTCTTAACCGGTGTACAAGTGTTACGTTGCGTTCACTATACATTTATGAAATGCAACAGTTAGACAGGCGCATCGGCATCAGTGAGAACACCACAAAACCGCGGAGCAGCTGCATCAGCACCGGCATCCACAGGAGACGCCGATGTTAGAAAGAATCCATAGCGGAGAGCACATACAGAAGGGCAGGCAACGGGTAGCAGGCGGCAAGGGAAGAGAGATCTCATCGTTACGCTTTCTCAGCAAAAACAGAACCGAGTGGTAGGACGTAGAGGAGGAGAAAGCGCCGAGGAGCGGAGGAGAACGAGGCACCAAGAAGCCGCTGACTACGACAGAATTCCCAAATGGTAAGCAAAGAGCGCGCGGAGATCAGCTTCCAGGGAGATGCTGCGATAGGGCCGGGAGTATCTGAGAGATGGCGAGATACAGAGATTCACAAATGCTCAGAGAGAGATCGCCAGTCACTCGGAAGTCAGATCAGATCAGATCGGATCGGATCGCTATGTTAATGTTAGAAGCCATTGCACGGATGATCTGCAGCAGTGCAGTAATGATGCGACACTCCGCGGTCGCGATCCCAACCAGATCGGCTGTTAGTCATCGCGCCAATCTTTCGCAGAAATTGCCAAGGCATGAATGAGTTTGCTGGCCGAAATAATAATAGATCAGCCCATTCATGAAAGAGGGTAATATATGCATATGTTTATGTATGCGTAGTTTTTCCACAGATTTTAATAGGCATCTGTGATGTGATTCCTATTTCTCAGAGATCAGTTATCAATATACACATGTACATTTCTAGAGTTAGGATTCTAAACCAATCTAAAACTTGATAGGTATCAAAATATACTATCAGTTCTTGAAAAGCTATAAAATATATTTGACTAATCTGCCGAAATACATTCAATAACTCTGGAAACAAACGGACATGGCTAGATTGAGTGGTCCGGTTAGGTGAAATGTTCAAAGTTCTATCACTGCTAGCTTTTTTTTAAATTATTATTTGTAAAACAATAAAACAATTGCTAAAGATTTACAAGTCACCTTAATTTAAGTCTAAGTGTTAGTTTTTATTTTAATGTTCTGAATTCCTGGATAGATCAGAAAGAATGGTATCAAAACTGTTTTCAAAAACGCAAAATTGCAACATAACTCTGTTTTTGGGCTTAGGTAAATTATAGGCATCGAAAGAAATGTATTTATCGTTATCTTAACGAAAATTATCGCTTGCCTTTAAACTTTTCGATCAGATAGTTATCAGGAACTTTAACTTTAAACAAGACTTCTTTACACATTTATTATATGCTGTATTTGCAGAACTTTATTTAGGATATAAAAAAAAACAGAAGCAAATGATTTATTTATTATTATATATTGCTTATTATGGGATCTCCGATTTGTTTTAAAAACGTGTAGCATAGTCATACAAATCGACCCTGAGTAGGATTGCTTTATTTATTTTATCATGGGATTGAAATTAAATGGACAAAGCTTATCTAGTATGGATATAATATGATTCTTAAAGTTTATACAAATTTATATATTATTGTTTATCCCAAATCCCACGAATACTATACTTAATTCCCCACACATAGTAAGAGTTTAAATAAATATAGTTTAACTAAACAATCACATGATTCAATGACTTCTGATCAATATCCAGTTTTATAACTCACAGCCAATTAAACCAGTCGATTAAGCATGTCCTTCAGTCTTAAGCAATATTTTTCCCAATATTTTGCGTCATGTTATAATTACATTTTCATTATTTAATTAACAAATTAAGCATTATGATAATCTTACACTTAAAAATTAGTTTACCAAGCACTGGCAACACTGCCCTTTGACATCAGAGAGAGTACATATGTTCACAAAATTGAAATCAGACATTATATACTGATCACTTTTCGTCTCTATTCACAGGAGACGAAGAATCAGACGCCGGTGACGAGCAGTTACCACCATCAGCGGGCGCCGCGCACCCCGGAGTCGTACTTCAACGTGCCGGAGTCGGTGGCCCTGCTGAATATCGTCAAGTCGGAGCGCATCCAGAGCGCCTTCCAGTCCAACCGCAAGAATCACGCCAGTGTGTGGGAGATGGTCGCCGAGGTGCTCAATCGTTTCAGCGCCCGAAAACGGACGGCCAAGCAGTGTTGTAATCGGTACGAGAACCTCAAGAAGATCTACACACAACTGAAGAAGAATCCGGAGCGACATGTACGCCGCAACTGGCCGTACATGTTCCTGTTCAAGGAGATCGAGGAGCAGCGCGGCGAGTGCTGGGGCTCCAACGGCAAGCGCATAGCGCTCATCTCCAAGAACCACAACGAGCTCTCCTATTACCAGCGACGGCGGCAGGCGGCCGAGCTGAGCGTCCTGCTCAACAAGGACAACCTCACGCCGCACCAGCACAGCCTGCTGCAAAGCCTCAGCCAGACCCACACGCACTCGCATCCTCACTCTCATGCCCACTCCACGGATTCGTCGCAGAGCGGGAGCAAGGTGGAGCGCTTCCTGCCCAACCACTTCGTGGAAACCCAGCTAAACGATGTGCCCTGCCCCAGCGGCAGTGCGGGCAATGGTGGCGTGGGTGTCAGTGGCATGCCTAGCGGCGTCTACGACGAGAATCCCCTCCAGTTACAGGTGGCTGCGGCGGCTGCAGCTGCTGCCGTTGCCGTGGCCGCCCAGAAACGGCATGAGCTCCACATGGGCCAGAATGCCGGTGGTGCTCAGATGGCGACTGAGGAGGACGACGAGGATGAGTCCCAGAGGTCTGCATTTAAGGATCACCTTCATAGTAACAGTCATAGTCATGGGTTGGGTCATGGTCACGGTCTGGGCCATGGTCCATTGGATGATTCCGGGGAGGCGCCCGACTACGAAAAGCACAGCAATGGAGCCCTCAACTTGCACCACCAGAACAGCAGCCAGCACGACAACAACATATCCATGAAGTGAGTATAGTTTTGGATGCAAGGCATGATCTGGACCTAGACCTTTTCCTAAATGCAAACAGTGGGAATACTATCTAAAGATGCATAGACAAAAATAATGGCTTCACCGACGTTCCAAACTTCTGACTCTACCCTTCGCAGGGCTATGAAGAGGGCCAACGCTGCGTATGCGCAATGACTATAGCTACTTAAATATATTTAGTAAGAGTATTGTCTTTTCTGCTGCATTGCTTAATTATAGATGAGCTCGTTTTGCTCTATTTAGAGTTGTTGCATAAATAAGAACACCTGCGTTATTACGTATACGTCAAGACTAGATAGGGTGCAGGCAACTCTAGAACAGGGTTTCGGCTTGTGGCCCTTTGCTTATTTCCAGAAAAATGGTAATCCTAAAGATTTTTTGACAGGCAAGCGATTAACAGTGTGTAAACGCATTGCTAAGTGTTATTTAGTTTTTTTTTATTATTCAAATTGATTCTCTTGATCCCAAGCATGGCCAGAACTCGCTTAAGACCCGGGCAAGTTGCCAAACACTATCAAAACTATGCGAACACATACTTATTTTCTTTCCCCCGTAGATCTGAGCCACTCTCGGAGGGCGAGTTCAACCCGGACGACATCCAACTGATGCCATCGAACTACAATGGGTGAGTGTAGTGGGGTCTGGCCCCATGGAAACGCCCCACCCTGACTGACTCTGGTTCTTGTTTCTTGCAGCGCCCAGAACTTCTACTCGCAGGGCCTGGATCCGAACATTCTGCATCCGGACGTGATCGTTGACACAGACCATCTGTCCGATTGCACCTCGTCCACGCTGATGAAGAAAAAGCGGAAGATGTCCACCTCGACCGATGGCGACAGCACGAACTACGAGCTAATCGAGTATCTCAAGCGTCGGGAGAAGCGAGACGAAGAACTGCTCAAGCGGATGGATGCGCGCGAAGAGCGGCTAGTGAGCCTGCTGGAGCGCACAGTGGTGGCCATTGAGACGCTGGCCGTGAAACGTCTGCAGCCTCAGCCGTTGCCGGCTCCGTCTTCCGCAGCAGTCTTGGGAAAGGTGGCGCCTCGAAAGGTTACAGGGCCGGTGGTTACGGTGCCGGTAATAGTTCCGCCAGCAGACCCCTCAATGACGCTGAAAGAAGCGCGCTTGGCCAACCCATCACCCGCGCCCTGGAGATCCGTGGAGCTGGATAGTAGCAACGATCGCTGTTTAACGAGTGCTGCCGCGCAGGCGACCAGTGTTCCTGCCGACGATCCCGACTGGCAGATCCTGAGCAAGGCTGCTGCCGAAGCCGCAGAAGCTGCGGAGAACGAAGGAAAACAGTCAGCAGTAGTAGCAACCAGCCAGCAATAGAATACGCAGTGCAACCCCGCCACCAATATTTATGCCTAGACGCTCGACCTAGACCTACTCAACCCTACCACCTAATCTCCCAACCTTCCTTCTTTCGCAAGGAGGAGAAGGAGGAGGACAACTTACAGTGCCAAAGACGAGCCACGTCTCGAATTTTAATTGAGATTGCCACGCTTACCTAGAGATGGATGAGACCAGCCGAGCCAGCGGACGAGAGAAACTTAATATGGAATGTTGCCGGAATCGCAATGTTTGTGCCACCAATAACTATATACTCTTTGTTTTAAATTAACTTAAGGTTCAGTGCATGGACCAGGGAGGGAATCTCAGCCTCAGCCTCAGCACAGGCTCTGCCTTAACTCAATCTAGTTGGAGCTGAAATGGGGCTCAAATGCATTTTGTGCAGGAACATAAACACAATTTCACGTCTTTTTTTTGTAACCTAGATAAATACGATGTACGATTTTAGAACAAGTGGTTTTATTTTACAATTCCTATGCCCGGTGGCTATGCTTACAACTACCTAGTACCATCGGGGCCTGCTCCAGCTCCAGAGATGGAGTTAGTTTTTCGCCGGCCGCTTGTTTCGTTTTTGCTTGATGTCCTTGCTGGGCTGGTTCTTCTTGGTCTTGGCGATCTTGTTGCTGATCAGCAGCTTGAGCCGGTTCCGCACCTGATCGTAGTCAGCCTGATCCACCTGCTTCTTGGCGGACTTGAAAAACTTGGCGGCTTCTGCAGGATAACAAGGATGCAATTAATTCAAAATTTACAGTAGGACTGGACTGGACAGCTTACCCTTAAGCCGAGGATCGTTCTTAGGAATGAAGAAGGACTCCATTTTGATCTTTGGCTTCTTCTGCTTGGACTTCTTCTTTGCGGGGGCCTGGTTTTCATTACCGACTTCGTGCGACTGCGACTCTTCTTTCTTCGGCGCGTTCTTCGCCTCATCGTCTTCGCTGTCGGACGAATCGTAGCTGAAGGGATTGAGCGTGGCCAGCCCGAGGAGTTTGTTGGCGGAGGTAGAGTTCTTGCCAACGAGGATCTTCTCGGAGCCGAGCTTCTCCAGCTGGTCCTGCCGCTTGGCCACCTCCTCGTCGGGAGCTTTGCCGAACATGTCCAGCAGACTGAAACCCTCGCCGCGCATATTGAGCGATTCCTTTAGCGTGTCGGTAACCATGTAAAAGGCCGCCTTCGAGACAGGAGCAGTGGCGGCGGCACCAGCACCACCATCGACGGCCTCCACGGCATCCTTGGCCATCTTGGCGGGTGGAAGCTGCTTTTGACGCACCAATTTCTGATGGTCTTCCTTGGCCGGGTCGAAGCGGAGCATCTTCTTGCCTTTTGCCGGCTTGCCCTCGTTCGCGTTGGCGCCGGTTATTTTGTGTCCCACCACCTTCTCCAAGATGCCCATCTGCCATTGACGCTCACTCTCCTCTGGTTCTAGCTGTTCTTCCTCTTCCTGTTCCGCCTCATTCTCCTCGTCATCGTCCACAAAGGTAGATGTAATTCGGAATCGGGGATCCAGGCTCTGTTTGCTCTGCATCTCCACCAAGCGCTCACCCTTCTTACCCTTGTGCTGCGGCAGTATGACCTGCTCGTTCTCGTCACCTTCCTCGTCGTCGGCGAAAAGATCCCTTTTCGTCTTCTTGGCAGGCGCGGCCTCCGCTTCGTCGTCGCTAAACTTGATCCGTTTTGCCTGGCCACCGAGTGATAATGCCAGCTGGATGGCCGACTTCTTCTGCTGATGTTCCTGCCGCATCTTGTTTAGCGACTCTAAGCGCTTCTGCTCCGCCTTGCTGACCTTGGCGGCAGGCTGCTGTTTGGTCGGCTTCCGGTGCTGCTCGATGACGTGCAGCGGCTTCACGTCCTGCTCTTGCTGGATAACAATCTGTTTGGGGACAAGGGAGGAAGTTAGATCAGTGTAGGTGACAATAAATTGATAGCAAGGGGAAGGAGGATGCCTACCCTGCCATTGTGCATGGAGTGTGAGGCGCGCTTCTTGGTGATGAGCAGCTCCGGGGCGATTTCGTCGTCGCCGATCTCCTCGTCCTCGCCGAAAACCCGCCGCTTGTTTTGATTGCTCTGAGACAGCAGCTGGGAGCTCGGCGCCGGCTGCTCCCACGCCTCTGGTTCACCCTGCTCGCGCCGTTGGTTCTCCTCGCGCTCCCGCTTAAGTCGGTCTAAAAAGGACTCCTTGGCCAGCGACACACGCAGCTTGGCCCCGTGCAGCTTCTGCCAGTTGAGCTCGTTGACGCCTGCAAAGTCCCATTCCGAGATTATTAGCCAATCAAGCCCGCTAAGACTGGGAGACTTACAGTAGTCGGCGTCGTCCGTCTGCAGGGTGACGAAGGCTATCACCTTGGTGGCTCCATCCTGCTCCTTCCGCTTCAGGTCCACGTGCTCCACATGGCCGTAGTCCTGGAACAGCCCCTTGAGGTCTGCCTCGCTGGTCCGGCTTGGCAGATCCGCCAAGAAGAAGCGGGTACCACCCATCGCTCCTACGTTACAATTAGCGCCGTTTACGAATTGAATACGCCACGGCACGTGCAGTAGTTGCTCCGGACAAAAACAATGTAGGCGGGCAGCCAGTGTGACCAAACACATCTTGGTTGAGTTTATTCATTTAGCTAGATTTTTATCAAAAACAATAAATACAAAATATATATATATATAAATTGAGTTATATTAAATTTTTGACCCAAAGGTGTAATACAAGTATTAGTAATTTTTTTTAAATTAGTTTAAAAACAAAATTCAGTTGTATTTTCTTTATTGTTCGTATTCTGAATAAAAAAAATGGTAAAGTATTTTATTTTATTTCATTTAATAACTTAATTTAAACAGTTAATTGAATAAAAAATTTGTTGTTTATATCAGCAAATACAGCTTGGTAACTAAATTCATAACATTTAATTTATTAAATGCAATTTAAATTTTAAAAAATCTAGCTAAATAGCTAGATTCTCCACACTGTCCCTCCGCAGCGGCAGTGTTGCAAAACAACCTAGACCGAGGTAGCTAAAGACGTCTATACCTGCAACGACGACTGGTCACACTTACAGCGGACGTCACAAACCCCTAGTATTTTGTTTTGTTTTCTGTGCGAAAAGCTTGAATTGCCACTGAGCAGGATTGCCATAAGGCAGACCAGATCCGCAAGTGACGGCAGCATGGCGAGCGGGACAAGCAGTGGCGCGACAGCCAGCACAGCGCCACCGCCGGCAGAGAAGTGGGGCTTTCCCCTGCAGGAGCTCTACCGCCTGGCGTTTGCCTTCTACAAGCGTGAGTGCAGTGAACTCGGGCTTCGTCGCAGTACCACGTAATCGCTCGACCTCCCATTTCCCCTTTCCCCATATTCTGCAGAGAACTCGGGTAAGGCCATCCATCTGTCCTATGAGGACAACCTTAAGCTGATCGCGTTCAAGCAGCAGGCGGCACTCGGTGCGTTTAACACGAGCCGGGCGCCAGCGCTCGGCGTTCTGGACGTGATTGGACGCGACCGCCAGCAGCACTGGCAGCTTTTGGGCGACATTACGCGCGAGCAGGCGATGGAGGGGTTCGTCGACCTCCTGGACACCATGTGCAGCGCCTTTCGACCCTACATTGAGGCGGTGCGACAGGACCGCGACGAGACGCTGCGCAAGGACCTACGCCGCATGGAGGCGGAAAAGGAGGCCCGCGAACGTCAGGAGCGTGCCCATCAGGAGCTCCTCGAGGAGGGCTACAAGGAGGAGCTGCAGCGCCGCCAGCTGCAGGACGCGCTCAACAAGCAGACATACCAGCAGTTCAAGGTACCTATAGCCATGGCCCTCATTGATTTTTCCCCCCACTCCTTCGGCCTCCTGCACCTGTTGTCTTGCTCCTCTATAATGCATGATAAATAGCGCGGTAATTGTTAGGCCCGACCTTGACGGCGGTCCCTGCCATTGAAAGGGGGTCACGACCTAGTTCCCAGGCTTCTGTCTGCCTGATTGCCTGTCTGCGTTGCCCTCTAATCCTTCACTACTTTCACAGCTTTATGCAGAGAAGCAGTTCCCTGGCAATCCCGAGCAGCAGGCCGTGCTCATTCACCAGCTGCAGAAGGAGCACTACCATCAGTACATGCAGCAGCTTCATCTGCAGAACCAGAATCAGCAACAGCACAGTCAAAGCCTCGAGGCTGGGCAGGAGGAGGACAACGCCCCTGGCACCAACAACAACAACAGCAACAGTGGCAACAGCAGCAGCAACAACATTCCCGATCTATCCAACGCCATGAGCAGCCTGAAGTTGGGCGACCTGGATACGCAGCAGCAGCATACAGAGGAACAGCAAGGTCATCCTGGCATCCACGGGGAGGAGCCAGCGCAGGACCAGCACGGCAGTGATGAATATGACGACTATGTAATGATACGACCGGCCAAGATCTGGACACGTCCCGACATCGAGCAGTTTAAGACTGAGGTGTCCGCTGGCGATGGCGACGGTGTCATCACCATTGGCCACGGCGACACAGTGACGGTAAGACTGCCCTCCCCCGTGCAATCTTTACTTTTTTCACCCACTTGCCACTCGCAGGTTCGCGTGCCCACCAACATGAACGGCAAGTGCATTTTCTGGGAGTTTGCCACGGATAGCTATGACATCGGTTTCGGCATTTACTTCGAGTGGGCTAAGCCCGTGACCAATGAGGTGACTGTGCACGTGAGCGATAGCGATGAGGATGAGGACTGTGTGGACGAGGACTATCTGTCCACCACCGAGGACCTGGAGTCGGGATCCCTGTCGCAAGAGCGCAGCGACGGTAGCGTCGGCTCGATGAGCAACCCAATTGCCGCCCCCAAGGCTCCCATATCCATCATAGTTCCCATTTATCGGCGCGAATGCTACAACGAGGTGTACGTGGGCTCCCACTCCTACCCCGGCGAGGGCGTCTACCTGCTAAAGTTCGACAACAGCTACAGCATCTGGCGTTCAAAGACCCTGTATTATCGCGTCTACTACGAGCGCTAAGAGGCCAAAAAAAATGTGTATTTACTATCCACTAATCTTAGATAAATCCTATATGCCATGTGCAAGACCCCGGGAGTCCCTGTTCGGTGTTGGGTGTTGTGTGTTTGGTGAAGCCTTTCTTGAAGGATAAGATGCCAACTTGGCGACACCATCTCTTTTATTTTGCATAAAGTACATGTTTTATTTATTATTTAGTTGTAATCTGACGAAAGAGAGTCAAAAATTAAATTTGAATTGAAACAATAAACCAATAACAAGACACTACTGTAAGCGAGAAAATGTTGTTCTTTGGAAAAATTTACTAGATATTCAATTTCCATATTATAAAAAACTATTTGTACTATATGGACTAACAGTATTTTTATTATTGCCAAAGCATCTATTATTTTTTTACGTGATTAGGTGATAATCTGAAAATAAAAGTAATTTTTCAATTCATTTAATACAAATTAAAATGAAAACCCCCTTGCAACGCAATCACCATGTAATGCCGATTTCGGTTTCAGTTTATATAGATAAAATGGGGATTTAAAAACTATTTTGAAATGCGCGCAACCATTTTTTTTACGTCAAGAGATGACGTTTTTGATCACTTTACGTTGTTTGATTACGTTCTCGTTCAAAACTAGTGTGACCAGCTGTCAAGTTTTTGGCTTTATAAACGGAAATCCCGGCGGGCACACTAAACTCCTCACCAACGTTTTCGGGAATTTGTTAAACAAAATCGGCGATCAACACTTTTGACAAACCATATATTTATGTAATAAAAGAAACGCCGGAACGGCAAGAAGAGTTATGACCACTCCGACGACAAGAACGTATTAGTATTCAACTGAATATTAAAAAGCCCTACCATCCATCACAAAGTGCAAGTGCAAGAGCTCAATATAATTCACAACGTTTTTTTTTGCTTAAATCGGACGACAACAAAAACGCCGCGATCGAATCGAACACACACACTTACATACTTATACATATATATTTGTTTTTTTTTTATTTCTTTTATTGCAAAAAAAAGAGAAATATAAAATACAGGACGCACACACACACATTGAGAGAGTGAGAGGGCAGTGGAGAAGAGGAAGCACGGACTTCAGTTATTTTAAAGAAGAGGGAAAACAAAAAGATAATATCCCCGCAGAAAATCGAAAGCCACCGAAAATCTGGCATATTATTAAAGTTGGAGTGGGAGCAAAAAAGACCGCGAAAATAACGACGAGAATCTTTTTTTCCACGCAACCTGAGAAGCCTCTTGTTATCGATTTTATGTTCTCCGTGTGCACCGTGCGCCGTTTGTGTGTGTGCTGCGCTCCCGCGGGTGCGTGCGTGTGTGTGTGACCACGGCGTGTTATCAACAATAAAAATAAATAAATAAATATAAATAAAAATAAATAAATTATTTAAACCAACGATTGGCTCCTGCAAAGTAACAAAAACTGCAAAAAAAAAGAAAACAAAACAAACCGTCTTAGCCGGTTGTTTCAAGCCATTTCGCTCGCTCGCGGCTAGATCGTCGTGGACTTTACTTTTATTAAATTATTTGTTGAATTTTATCCAATGATTTCGCTGCTGCAAATGAAATTCCATGCGCTTTTGTTGTTGCTATCAAAAGTGTGGACATGCATCTGTTTCATGTTCAATCGCCAAGTGCGAGCTGTAAGTAAAGTATATTAATGTGTCCCGGCAACAGTGCCTTCCCTAAATATATATATATATATATGTGCCAGAATATGTACATATGTAGTTAATATGTGTAGTTAACCAGCCCAAGAAACGTATCAAATAATAATAATAATTCCCAACCCGATCCACAATCGACACGCGTTCAACTACCATAATGATAATAAAAAAAAGCCACCGCTATGATAATACAATATATATGTACATACATGCACATGCATACAAACGTACAGAGGGTACTCGATAAGTTTGCTCTGGGACAAAAATTCAAGCTCTTACTTTTGTAGCAACCAGGGACCTCTTTCAGGGCCAACGATCTTCCTTCATTTGGCTGAAAACAGATAATCACCAGATAAACTTTTCACAAAACTTCTCTAGGGATTTATCCAAACGAGAAAGTCTAAGATATAAGACTATTAGGCGCAAGTCCAGCAGATGTCAATTTATCTGTCCGCTAATATTTAAAATTAAGGGTAGAAATCGGCTCCGATTCGAGAAACGTGCCGTTGTAATCTACACTCTCCATAAGTCCGGCTAAATCCAGTCTGGAAATATTTTGGACAGATACTCCCCAGGATTTCTGGAGCTGAGTGTGTCATTCGCAATGTGGACTTCGCCAGGAGTTCTCTTATTTAGACTGCAATTAAATTAAATGGATATTAGTTTGTTCAAACAATATCAGTTTATCTTAAACCCTTTCGATACCAGATTTAAATGAATATATTAATGTAAAAAAGTCAAATGAATGGCTCTCATATATGGTTAATTTTTGTTTATACGGTAATTAAGCTCAATTTAATTGCATCATAAATCCATTTAAAGTTTATTATTAACGTTGTATTTCTGGGAAAGCCTTCGTGCTTTTACTTAAGATTTAAGTTTTTTTTTAAATATAATTAAATGTTTTTTTTTTTTCAAACATTTCTTCGAACTTGTCTTATCAGAAGACTCTCCATTCCTTCCTAAAAAAAAGCAATGCACTAAACCGTGTTTACCCGTCGTCCCCTTATCGCCTTTAATGTTCTCAATTTCGGCCTGAAATCGTGACGCTGCAACAAGTGACTGACCTTTGACCTGGTGCTATTCTTTCCGTTTTTACAAACTATTAGAGCCCCCAGGTTTCGATAGCTTATCTAGCCCACCAGCACAGTTAAAATGATGGAATATATCGACAATGTTTGCTGATTGTGGCTCATTTTTAAACATTCTTCATTTTTTTGAAGTAGTAAAAATGATAGCCAGTAAAAGCTAGACTAGATTAGAAGATTAACTTTGTAACTTACATAAGTAAATTCCATTTATGTAACATAACCGGCACCTCATTTTTAATGCATTAAATGTACTGTTCCGTTGATTGTACTATATTAACTTCCTTAGTTTATCCAGTATCAACCGGTTAAATATGAACTCTTCCCGCTGTCACCCGTCTCGCGCCATCGCCTGAGCCTGGTGCAGCGAAAAACGCTCGTTTTGGACCTGGACGAGACCCTGATCCACTCCCATCACAATGCGATGCCCAGGAATACGGTGAAACCGGGAACGCCGCACGATTTCACTGTCAAAGTGACGATCGATCGGAATCCAGTTCGATTTTTTGTACATAAGCGACCGCATGTCGACTACTTCCTGGATGTGGTACGTTTATATAAATTCTTTTATGATTTAATATATATTTTAAATTAAAATATTTTACGATGCCTTCTATGTATAGTAATGTTACCTTTGAAATCATCTTTAATGTAGGTCTCGCAATGGTACGATCTGGTCGTGTTTACGGCTAGCATGGAGATCTACGGAGCGGCGGTGGCGGACAAGCTGGACAATGGCCGGAACATTCTCCGGCGGCGATACTATAGACAACACTGCACGCCAGACTACGGCTCCTATACCAAAGACCTGTCGGCCATATGTAGCGATTTAAATAGGGTAAGAATTAAGTTGAAATTAAAATTATATATGAAATTCAAAATTAATTTTTTGTTTCTGCCAGATATTCATTATTGACAATTCGCCGGGAGCGTACCGCTGTTTTCCCAACAATGCCATACCCATCAAGAGTTGGTTCTCGGATCCAATGGACACGGCGCTGCTGTCGCTGCTGCCCATGCTGGATGCCCTGAGGTTCACGAACGATGTGAGATCGGTGCTGTCACGGAACTTGCATCTGCACCGCCTCTGGTAGCAGGTGGGCCTCCTTTCGCTAGTGTAGTCTATCTAACTATTTCGGAGGAGCGCAGTGTGGAGATACCTTCTTCAGAAATTATTAACAACAACAACAAATGGTGGTGCTGTGACACATTAACGAATTTTTTTTCATTATTATTACGTACGTCAGTCTAATTGAGAAAAAAGAAGAAAAAGTAAGTTAAAAGTTTGGAAGAAGGAGAGAGCTCTGAGATCGATAGTTTTCTTATTTCGTTTATATACTTAATGAGACTATACAGAATTTTGTAACAAGCTAAAATCACATATGCATACATATTTTGTGTAACAATTTTCCTGTTTGTTTTTTGATATTTTTTGTCCTGTAAATGTTGGAGTTGTTTGTAGTGCGTGTATGTATGTATGTTTTGATTATATATTGATATATATGTATTTGTATATATATGTATAATTATATATATGATTATATATATGTATGTAAAGTAAAAGCTCTTGAAATAACACATAATGAAGAACAAATTTGTCAAGTTATATATATCATAATATTATTACAACAAAATTAAATCTAAGGCCCACTTACACCAAGAGTCTTGTAATTTCTATACTACGATTAGGGATTATATATATACATACATATATATTATTGTAAACCTGAAATTTTGTTAATTATTGAAGCAAAAATACTTATAATTATACAAATTAGTTGATTATGAAACTTTCCTGGAAATCATTATTATGATAATTAATTATTATGGATTAAATATGTATAGACTTGCATTGTATCCCCTTGTTTCCTGTACAAAACTAAGAAGAACCATTTCATTGCTTGCAACAAGAAGGAAGAGGAGTTACATTTACATACATATACCTACATCTAAGCGAAACAAACAACTATGAACTACTAAATATAATGTAAACGAAACAAGCGACAAAAACTGTTCTATTTTGTAAGGCAAGCAAGCAATGAAAGATCGGGCTGGGATCAGACATATGTATGTAGGGACATGTAGGGAGTTATAGAGCCAAATCACTTATATTATACTAGAACCGAGTTAGTCTGAGAATTGCGAAACCGTGGCACATCATCCGACAAGGCATCACATGGCGACGCGGCGGAGACAAACGAGGAATGGATGGAGGAGGCCAGAGAGAAGAAAAACAAATGATGAAAACTGCTTCCATAGTTAATGTTACACATTTTCCAAAAATAAGAACGCATCAATTCAACACTGATACAGCTTATACACCTTTATACCTTTCTTCCCGAGCCTCCAATCCAATCCAATCGAAATGTTTTTTTAAAAATTGAATTGTATATTTTACAATAATCACTATTTGTATATTTAATGCAAAGAAAAAACATGAATAATACTTAAATGTATGCGATGTTTGTTAATTTTAAGTAGTTTGTAGACAATTTGTTAAACTGGAAAGAACGTAAATGAAATAAATAAGAAAGAGGGAACACAACAGCAGAAAAGCAGACAACAAAATACGACAAAAAATCAAACGCTTTCTTGTTTTTATTTTTTTCTTGTTTAAATTGGCGGGTACGTTTAAATATAACAGAATACCCAAGTTCAGCGGTCTGTTAACAAGAACAGTGTCAACATTATTCTGTTAGCTTAAACTGTTGCTGTTATGCGCATGGCATATGCAAGAAGAGCTGTGTTGCCAATTTAGCCAATTTCCCAATAGATCTAGCGTTTAACAAATACGTGTGGAAAATAACATTATTCCAAGGAATTATGGCATTGTGAAATACTATCAGTAGGCTTTGAGTTTTCTGGCAATAGAATTTAGGTCCACAAGTCAGTTCCCTTATTCATTTGCACTTATTTGCTGCTTCGGTTCGGATCAAAATTTGTCTGTAATTTTTTGTGTTACATTTGGATATTTAAAAGATTTTTATATTTGGTTTCTAAAAGGTACAAATTCGCTTTATAAAATTTTAGTACGGAAATAACAAATTTAAAACAAGTTTTTCTGTTTTTTGGTAGAAAACTCCTTGAAGCGGTAAAATAGTAGGGAACTTTTATAATAGTACGAACAAAATATGTTTAAAAACAAGGAATCAACAAGCAATAACCACCCATATGTCGTTAACACAGCCACATAGTTTCAAAGATAGAATACGATCGATATTTTTATACAAATTTGGTTTCTAAAAGGTAAAAATTCGCTTTATAAAATTGAAGTACAGAAATAACAATTTTTAAACAAGTTCTTCTATTATTTTAGAATACTCTTTGAAGCGGTTAAATAGTAAAGGAACTGCCATAATAGTACGAACAAAATATATTTGAAAACAAGGTATCAACAAGCAATAACCACCCAGATGTCGTTAACACAGCCACAGAGTTTCTAAGATAGCCTAGGATCGTGTGAAATGGATCTTGGGCTGGACGACAGTCCCAATCTGCACGTTGAGGTTTATGGCGGCGTCCAGGAACAACACCACAATGCTCTCCCGCAGGCAGGAATCAGCACAATGCCCAGTATGATGCCACAGATGACGAAAAAAAGGTACATCGAGGAGTTAAGCTTCTGCTCCACGGCATGCAAGTCCATAATCGGTGATGGCGTGACCACAGTGGATGCATTGTCGTGGCACTGCCACACCTGAAGGTGCCGCCGAAGACGAGGTGGAGACATTGAGCAAGGAACTGCTACTTGTGCTGGGGGTTTGGTGATATTCTCACTTCCCGCCGTGCTGGAGCTTTTGGCAGCGACCTAGTTCTGACCACCGCTGGGGTTTGTCGCGGACGACGACACCGACGCTAGGATGACAAGGCAGATCACAGCCGATTGGAAAAATAGTCCCAGGCCCCAAGAATTCATTTTGTGCGACGATGCGGCATTTATTTTACACAAAAAATTAATATTCCAACAATTTGTTTTCTTTGCAACAAAACCATCTAAAATATATATTTTTTACGACAAATATTAAATAATATAAGAATATAAATATATATACTAATATATATGTATATGTTTTATCAGACTGTTTCTAGCGAAGCATTTTTAAGAAGCGAAGTGTGGGCAACACTGATGAAAAGATTTATTTTGGTTGCCCAGCATTTTAATACCCTTTAATCCAAATTCGATAGACATTACTTAGAAAATGTTCAATGTAGGCTATATAAACTAATAGAAGTGTTTTTTATCAGGACAGATCAATTAATTAAATAGTTCTGCGGAAATAAATAATTGTTAATTGTTTAATGTTTAATATAATTTAGTCATGAATAGACTTAACAGACTGAAGAACCAGCAGAGACAGCCTATTGCAGGGCAACCGGAATGTTAAGTGTTCTGTTAACCGCCAGTTTGAGGTTATGGTCACCGCTCTGCCAACAACAACAGCAATTGGTTAACGTAAAAGCAAAGCAAG
Source organism: Drosophila jambulina (assembly GCA_018152175.1). Classification (NCBI taxonomy): domain Eukaryota; kingdom Metazoa; phylum Arthropoda; class Insecta; order Diptera; family Drosophilidae; genus Drosophila; species Drosophila jambulina. The sequence goes on along the minus strand of JAECXH010000006.1, from coordinate 18,259,473 downwards.
GGAGCGCCGTAGTATTTACGCAACGCAACTGGTAAGAGCCGCTTCCCAGCGATTGGGTACAGAACAGAGTAAACTGCAATTATGACTCCGTAGGAAAGCCTCACCTTCACCCATGGCCACCGCAGCAGCTGTAGCAAAAGTAGGAAAATCAGTGCACCGCATTTTCGTGGGCAACCTGCCGTGGACTGTGGGCCATCAGGAGCTCCGTGGTTACTTTCGGGAGTTCGGACGCGTGGTGTCCGCCAACGTGATCTTTGACAAGCGCACCGGCTGCTCCAAGGGCTACGGATTCGTTAGCTTCAACAGCCTTGCGGCGCTGGAGAAGATAGAGAACGAGCAGAAGCACGTCCTCGAGGGCAACTTCCTGAACATTCAGAAATCGTAGGACCCAAGCCTTATTCAGTTACATAGTTTTAAGTTAAGTTCATAAAACACAAACGTACATAAATGTCGGACAGCGATTCGGATCCCGAGGAGGAGTTGTTTCACCGCGCCGCCGACCATGTGACCCGTCAGACAACAGTTCTCAGCTCAGCAGACCTCCTGGCCTTCTATGCCTACTACAAACAGGCCCTGGACGGTCCCTGTGAGGCGCCCAGTCCCAGCCTGCTCCAGCCAAAGGCGCGGAGCAAGTGGCAGGCGTGGCGCAATCTCGGCAAGATGACTCCCACGGCAGCTCGCCAGGCGTATATACAGAAACTTCAGACGCTTCAGCCCGATTGGAGATCCTCATCGAAAGATAAAAGCCGCACCGGCTGGGTAGTGCACTCCATAGAATCGGTGCCAATCGAGGAACAGCGCTCCGAGAGCGAGAAAACTGTCTTCGATCACGTAAAGGAGAACAATTTGGCAAAGTTGAAAGAGCTCCTATCCCCTGCTAACATGCTGGCGCTGGACGAGAACGGTATGGCATTAATACACTGGGCCACTGATCGCAACTCCGTGGAGATTATCAAGTTCCTAGTGGGAAACGGTGCTAGTGTGGACCAGCGGGATGCGGAGCAGCAGACGCCGTTACACTATGCTGCCAGCTGTGGTCATCTGGAGGCGCTACAATGCCTCCTGGCGCTGCAGGCCAATCCGGAGCTTTGCGATTCCTATGGCCAGACCTGCTATGATGTGGCTGATGATGAGCAGATATGTGGGTTTCTGAAGGCGGAGCGACAGCGCTTGTCCGGAACCGGGTTCGCATCGTAAATGCTTTTAAATTGCAAGTGTACAATTTTTAATATTCATTCAAATATATGTATCAAAAAGCCTAATACGCTTTTTCATTTAATGTGTTCCATTAGGCTGGATATAATTCAAAAAGAATGAGATAGCTATAGTCCTCCTGAAGAAATAATAAATCACGTATGTTGACAAATTAAAATGAGATTGGATCTTTCAGTTGGGGAATTAAAGACATTACCCGAATCTTGAACAGATTGTCCCTAGAGAGCAATACAATAACAAAAAGTTTACTTTACTAACTGATATATTTAATGACAAAGACATAATTATGATTTGCAGTGGGTTCTAATAGCGCCTTACTTCCACAGCTTCTTGATGGACATATTCTTTTCCGAATCCTTCTGCATCACCTTGGCCACGGCCATTTCAAAGTCCTCTTGGGTGACATGGACACGACGTTCGCGGAGCGCGTACATGCCCGCTTCTGTGCAGACTCCCTTGACCTCGGCACCAGATGCTCCAGGCATCAGTTCGGCGATCTTGCGAAGATTTATACCACGGGTGAGGTTCATCTTTCTCGAATGGATCTTTAGAATGTCCAGGCGTGCCTCCTCGTTCGGTGGGGGGAATTCGATCTTGCGATCAATACGGCCCGGACGGAGGAGAGCAGGGTCCAAAATGTCAATGCGATTGGTGGCCATGATCACCTTAATGTTCTTGGTGGCCTCAAAGCCATCAAGTTGATTTAGAAGCTCCAGCATGGTACGCTGCACCTCGGAATCTCCGCCAGATCCAGACTCAATACGGGACGATCCAATTGAGTCGATTTCATCCATAAAGATAATGGATGGTGCATGCTCGCGGGCCATAACAAAGAGCTCGCGCACCATGCGCGATCCCTCGCCGATGAACTTCTGGACCAGCTCAGAGCCAGAGACGCGAATAAAGGTGCACTCCGTGTGATGGGCGACGGCGCGGGCCAGTAGAGTTTTGCCCGTACCCGGTGGACCATAGAGTAGCACGCCCTTGGGCTGGGCAATGCCCAAGGCATCAAACAGCTCCGGATGCTTGACGGGCAGCTCAATTACCTCTTTGATTTCCTTGATCTGCTTGTCCAGACCTCCGACCATTTCGTATGTGGAATCGGGTACCTTCTCGACCATCATCAGTGAGACCAGCGGGTCCACCTTGTTGGGCAATATCTTGTGCAGAGTGTAACTCTCGTTGCGCAGTGCCACACGGCAATTGGGTGTAACGTCGTTAATGTCAATGTTCTTGTCTAGATCGACAACAAACTTGCCCTCGGGATGCACCTTGACCAGCACCTTCTTCTTGTCCATTGGCTTCACCACCTCGCCCACATAACTGCCTTGTTCTTGAAGAAGCTGTAGCTCCTCTCGCAGCATACGAACTGTAATACGGATTTTATAGCTTTTAGTATACTTTTCAAGATATTTAAGCAAAACGCTATAACATACATATGTATACCCATACATACATGTGTGCATTTGCACATCTTTACATCCATCTTACCTTTCGCATTGAGCTCATTGCGCTGAGCCTGCAGACGCCGCAAGTTTTGGCTCTTTTCGGCAACAATTAGCTGCAGTTCCTCGATCTTCTGAATATAATATGAACGGAATCCCTCGCCTTTTTGGTAGGCGGATTCTATTTCCATCTACAAATTAAAACAAAAAAACATTAGGTATTTGCTGTTGAGTAGGCACATTACCTGCCAAGTATGCTCTTACCCGATTTATCACCGTCATTTTGTTATTTGTGTGTCTACTTTACTGTTAAAAATTTTTACGTTCTTCCAAAAAGCAAAATCTATTTCTTTTGATTATGACTCGGCATTCTTCGCTTGCCTTTGGAGATGGCACTCGTGCCGTTTATCGCACAATTGGACGTCCGATTATTATCGACTATCTGTGTCTATCGATATTCTTATTCGAAATCCCGCGAAAATTACTCATATTTGTATATTACAAATGGTTTATCACCTTTATATTCTTTTCAAGTGGGTACAAGGACCTAAGGAAGATAGAGGATTCAAATCGCACTGACACGTGAGTATAATACTGCCAAAACTGAATTTTTTGTATTGATTGAAAAAAAATAGTTTTTTTGTTTTGACTTTAAAATGTTATAGATATTTGAAGAAATATAAAAATTAAATGAGTCCGGAAAAATGAGATAAAAAGGGATATAGAGTCAGGGAGAAAAAATTATATATAAAAAGAGACAGCGGTAAGAGATGGGCAAATATAATACTAGAGAAATAAAATAAATATACATATGAATGTACATATCTACATACATATGTATGTCTTGCTTATATAAAGTGTATGGTTGACCACCCTATTTTCAAGGACAGTGTCTCGCTTGGGTTCACGAGACTTAAATTGTGGGCATTCCCGTTTTCAATAATTAACAATGTCTTAGCTGAGCGCAAACGTGTTGCGGGTAACCCTCGTCAAGTTTTTCAATGCTGGGAGTATTTGCACGTGCCCACATGCATTTTTCATTAGCGCATTCAATAATTAAGTCTTTGACATTTTCATGCCGAATGATTGATTTTTCAGGTGACGATTTTTGAATTGCTTTAAAACTAAAAGAAAAAGAAAGTAGTTTAATTCTCATGTAAAATTAATAAGACATAAACACAAAGCCCACAAATATGTTTGAGCATATTTAAAAAAATAATATATATATGGAAAATACTCTTTTTCAAAATCCTTCAATAAATTGTTTAATATTTATTCAAAATCTATTGATCGATAAGGCGCCGCGCGCTGCAGCCTCTCAAATCGATATCCGATAAGACGAGTTATCGGCGCTCGCGTTTCTAGCATTAGAACTATTTTTCTCTCGTTCCCTCTCATTTACTTCCGCAGCTGGCGTGACTTAATAGAACCGTTCACGTTGTCGCTCTCGCTCTCCGTCTCCCGTCGTTGTTGTTTTTAATTTTGTTTCATTTTGTTTGGCATCTCCGGCGGTGTTAGAAGCATATTTCATACGTAATTCTTTTACTGAGTGTGGGTGCGCGTGTGCCTGTGTGTGCGGCAAACAGCTGTTCGGAGAAGAAAAGAAGAAAATAACGGGTCAAGTGCGGCGCCACATTACTGAATGAATTGGTTGAACCATGAACTTCTAAATCCCCAATGACGCAGCGATAGATAATACTAATAACAGCACCTATGTAAGTTGTTTACGCGTCGTTGTGATTGTACGTACTTGTGTTTATATGTGTGGGTGCGCTCAATAATCATTAGACGGTCGGGCTGCACAGTGGGCCTAATCGCGTTAAATTTGCCGGTTCGTTAGGTGAATGTGTTCAACATGTTCCTTTTGCCCTTGTCCCTAGAAAATTATCGCACAAAACGCATTTGTATGCGACGCGCCAAAATTGTCTGTATAACGGTGCATACACATTTTCCCGGGGCGTCGAAGTTTTGCATGCGCAATTGCAATCTATGCAGCCGGTCCCCATTTACAGTTATAGTTGACGTAGTCGTAGTTCCCGTTAAAAACCGCCCAATGCTGAACTTTGCACTTTGAACGTTTCCTTGCTGATTTTTCGCTGTGTTCAAATTTATTTATCAAAGCAATAGTAACAACAAGCATTCGGTGTTTACTTAAATTTTTTTTATTTATGTACATATGTGGATTTCCTAGAAATATGGTTCAAGTCATGAATATTTTCGATGCCCGCTCTTCGATGATGTCACTTTTCTTCGAAATACATTCTAATAATATCCTTTTCCATCTTAAATTAAAGTTATGCTTTATGTGTACATTTTACCGAATAAGAAAATCGATTTTGTACTGTATTTTTATAGTAAAAAAAAATACTCTTTGTAATCTCGAAAAAGTACCTTTTCTTTGTTAAAACCTCCATAATTTCTGTTTTATTAGATTAGATAATTATGTTTTAAATACGTTTATATGTACATACCTTTTTATATGGAAAAATAAAAGCTATCGGGCAGTCATAGATAGATTTCCTGGAATCGTGTTTATGACGAATACTGAAATAGTGTTGAGAAGGTTGTATAAAATATTGCTACTTTTTAATTATTTTTATCCCTAAAATTAAATAATTAAAAATAAGTTTAAAAAAAAGTTTAAAAAACGTTCTTTCATATATAAAATAATAACATTTTTCACTATACAACCTTGAATATTTCTCTTAATTAAATGCTCCTATTCAACATGTGCTCATATGTACAACGATATCACAATGACAATGCATATACATATAACGCAAGAAAGTCCAGTGCATCGGTATAAATAATTAATTGCAATTGCCGCCAGCCGATTTGATAATCAATTATGCAGCAATGCCCAATGCCGAGCTGCCCTGATCAAATTTTTATCACTAAGTGCCCCGCACTTAATCGCACGCGTTGGAAAATATCAACAATAATAAGAATTGCAATTTGAAATGCATTTTCAATTATGGCGAGTGCAAGACCTAGCAGGTTTGCCAGCTAATGGCTATAAAAAAGTTCTGGTAGGGGTAAAAAAAAACGAAAAGATTTATAATAAATTTATGAAAATTACAAAAATACAATAAAATAAAACCATGTGTTTTTAAAGTGTATATATTTATTTAATTACCTTAAAGTAATGTCGACAATGTCATCATTTTCAGTAAATGGTCTTGTATTTACACATGTACAGAAAAACTTAATAGATTTTAAGAAGGACTCATCCTTCGAAAATGTACCTAAGAACAATAATAAATAAACATTTCCTTGTTGGCTTAAAGAGAACAGATCTGACTGGTAAAAGGCTTCAATGGCAACACTAACACCCTGAGGGTGTTGAGTCACAAAAGTAAACAATATATAATGTAATGGGGAGCAGGGACTTGTTAAAGTTATTAAAATATGACTCAGAATGATTAGGGAAGTTCGTGCCTTGGGATTTTTTCTTTACAATATGTTTCGTAATTAGCTTAGTTTTTCAAACTTGCTTTATTACAAAAGCTTAATATCGAACCAACATTTTGTATGGGAACAGCTGCTTTTCAGCTGCCTATGTTTTTAGCCAATCAGAAGTTAAGGAAATCTTCTGAATATACAAATTATTCAGTCGTTTTGGGGAAACTTCTGAATATTAAAATTATCGGTTGAAATTTCGAAAAGGTTAAATTTGCGGGGCTTTATAAGTTAGTCAGAAGTTAGCAAGGCAGTAAGGGAGTCCTTTTCGATCCTATAAGGTCTTATTCTTGATCAGCATCAAAAGCCAAGTCGATCTAGACATTTTAGCTTACAAAATAAAAATTACAACTTTTTCATCTCTCTTTCTTAGAATATTAAGAAAATTGATTATTAAAATTATTTAAAGCCCAGAAATGCTTTTTAATTTAGCCTGAGTTATAAGTTTGAAAAACTTTGATTAGGCCAAAAATAATCATATAAAAAATTCAATGTAGCAATGAAGATAGCATCCTTTTTTCTGAAAATTAAAATTGAAATTCCTCTTTTCTTATTTCTTCTTTACAAAAGTAATTATTTTCGTTACGATCAGGACTTTCTGAAAGAGAGAGAAGAGTTTATTTTTTTCAGATGTCCATTGCAAAATAAGAATTTTTAAATACATTTGAAGTATATATAAATATTTCGCAGTAATTTATATGAAGAAACATTGGTCCCCAGCTGCGTTTAACTAATGTCCACAACAATCGCCGCGTGCCGTTAGTTTATTGGATGCAAGATAATGGCGCCCATTATCACCGCAATCCACTCTCGCCGAGATCTAATCAGTTGGCGAACTGCGAGCTCCTTCTTGTATGCGCGTCACATGTCAAAATGTCAGGTGCCATTGAGTAGGCGCGATGATTCATCGGAGTACCGAAATTATTAGTCATATGATATGCTGCTGGTTCTCATGATGAATAGTAGTAAGTAGATGGTTATTGCTTTCGGTGCATTCCCGGAAAAATTGTTCCATATCAGACATTCAGTCGAAACTTTTATTGCACGTTGTGCGGTTGTTTAGCGCTGTTACAAAAGTGTTTGAATCTCGATTGCTTTAATCCTTTGAGGTGTTTCTTATTAAAACATAATTAGTAATATGTTCTCTAATTTTTAAATCAATAGATGGAATAGTTAAGAAGATTTAGCCTTGTAAAAACGGGTGGTCTTTGTGAACTGTTAAACATTTTTTTTGTTTGGCACTTCTGAATAATAATACAATAAATATTAAATTAAATAAATAAAATATGAATTAAATCTAATTGAAGGATAAAATCTTTATTTATAATATAAAATTATTAAATCAAGTGATTTAAGTCTTAATAAAGAAGAAAATATTTACAAATACACCATAAAATCATTTTATTAAGTGGAACCTAAAATATCCTTCCATAAAAAAGTCTCTAAATATTATTAAATGTAAATAGGACTTAGTAGTTAAGTTTTGATTTGTTCCCTGATCCTTTAAGTGTATATACATATATTTTTGATCAGCATCAACAGCCGATTTGATCTAGATATGTATGTCCGTTCGCAAAGTCTGTCCATTCTAAGTATCCTTAGGTCTAGTTATTTGAATGAAACTTTAGCAAAAGTCTTCTTCTTTTCACATAACTCCCATATAAACGATACTTAATGCTACAATCATATTATAACATAATCAAACATTGTACTAACACACAATTAAACTAGTCACATTTTTAATCAGTTTCAGGCTTTCGGTACAGATCAAGTACAGTCCAACCTGTATTTATGGCCGCTGATATTACGGACCGTCCATATAGATCGGGCGAATTTAAAACGTGTTTGCACTCTGGATTTACTAATATAAATTTAACAGGTGCGATATAATAATCCGGTGTCATAGTTACCGTTCAAACGGCTTTTGCGATAAGCGCTCGTGGAAATAACAGTTGTTCGTGGGAATTTAGTCGATAGGAATCAGAGTCCCAAAAAGACTTCATCTTATCACAACGGACAAGAGTAACCGCCTTTTTGGCGCATGACCACTGGGGATTCGCATTAGGCCTGTCAAGTAGTTGGTTTCCTCTTACCAACTTGAAACTGGAGTAAATTGCAATATGGATGGGATCACACTCGATAACACACTTGGCCACAGATAATGGAAATAAGGGAAACGCGTCCCGAATGATTCACCGTTTGAGTGTGTGAAACGATTTATTCAACTTTGAGCACTCAAGTGGGTAAAAGTCTTAGTCATGACATCTTCATCAGTAGTTCATTCACTTAACTATTGGCCAAGGCTTGCGAAGGGGATTCCGTTAGCTTAACTGGAATTTTAAAAAAGGAACAATAAATTGATTTGAATCACTTTTTAAGTTTATTTAAAACTCAGTTTAGGTCCATTGTTGGCCCAGTTCGATATCAGTAAATTAATTTATGGTACATATATCGTGTTATATATATGACTTCACGTTAAATATCGACACAGTATTCATTAATCGATATTTTCACCATTCCTACGAATAGGGCAATAGAAATTCCCAAGTCTGAATTCAACTTAAAAACCATTTTGTTGCCTTTGAAGGGCGTGTGAAAGCGAACTTCTGAGAGTTCTTACTTAGTCACCCCAAAGGGTCAATGGCAACAGTAAAAACTTAAATTAAAAATGTACTTAATCGATATATGGTAATTAAATATTTATACGACCTACTTTTCTTTTCTGAATTTTAAATCATTTTGTTTGGTGTAACGAATCACTTTTAGATTTGGTTAATTTGTCAGTACATAGTTCTTGAAATATGTATTTAAAAAATCAAAATCAATGGGACTATAAGAATTAAGAATCTGTTTAACGGTAGATTAACTCCTTAAGATATTATCTATGGTAAGTCAAGAGTTTTAGATTTTAGAGCTTATGATTCATACAATTAATATATTTTTCTCTTCTTATTTTTTAAAATTCCGATAATGGTTACCTTATTTGATTATTTTTCTTCAATAATTGTTTATCAGCAATAGGTATTATTTATTTATTTTATCGGTCAATAATAAGTTACTTATTTAGGCTTAAAGGCTTCCTTTGACGGATTAATTTTTTTGGGGGGAATATTATATTTACTTAGAAGGATTCCACGCTTTTGACTTTGGTCGGGTCAATAAATGCCATTTCAATTAGCCATAATTAAGATGCATGGCTCTTCATTGAGTAATAGATCCACTAGCGATATATATTATGGGTTTATGGGGACCCCAGACATCCCTCTCCACCGATAGTGAATCGAAATAGAGTTCAGACACATGTCCGCTTGTAAAGTGTGAGGGTACTGGCTTATCATTTTTTAGCCATGGCCAAAACCAATAAATGCTATTCGCTTTATTGCGTTAGATTGTGTTCTATTGATAAAAAGGGAAGATTGCCTTTCGGCGTGGTTCAGTTCGAAACTGTCCGCAAGCCGAAACGGTCGAGTGTCCGCCGGAGCTCGCATTGTTGTCTGTTCATTTTTTTTTTTTTCGATTTCACGGTCCTCATATCTTATTCTTTTTTTTGTTGTTGTGTTTGTTGTTGTGTGCCGCGTGAGACACTTTTTGTTTGGCTAAGCTACGGGGTAAGTTCCGTGCTCAGGTGGCAGGTGGAAATGCCACCGCCCCCCGATTAACATTCTGGATTTATGCCACTTTATCTCTCTGTTTATTCCTGATCTACATGAGTGGGTGCGTTGGCGTTTTGTTTTTATTTTTTTTGTGTTTTTTTTTTTGCGTTTTTTTTTACGGTCAAATATCCGTGGGTGTAACTGGATAAATGAACCAATACTGGCAGGAGTTCGGGAAAATTTCCATCAATCGATTATGATTGGAGCTTTGTAACAACGTTGAAATTATATCCAACTCCATTTCTTTACTAATTTATAGGTTCCTAGGTTCCTATTCTAGAAGTATATCCCTCTATATGTACCCCTTTATATATTTCGATATATAGGTGGAGCATTGTGCTTGAAGCTTCATTTGTATATAAAAGTTTAATTATTAAAGTGAAAAGTAGAGGCAAACACGCCAATCCATATCATATTATATTTTCTTTATTGGTTATAAATGTTGTGTTTATTTTACTAGGACAATACCATTATGGCTTATTATTTTACAACAATAAAAGCTTGTATTATATTATTTACATTTGCACAAACTCCAAATTAAAAATGCTAACTTTCATTATATTTTGTTTTTCTTTGTTCTTTACTAAATGAGTACTCTACCACATACAACCACAGAAATAATCAAAATATTCTATAGGAGACACAGCTATATGCTATATGGCTATTTATCATACCATTAATCGGCACCAAAGCTTTCATTCACATTATTTCCGACAGAACACTTCCTCGGAAGCAGTCCGTCTATAAATTACTCAGCTTATCGTAACGCTTTTAGCATTCAACTCTATTTTATGCGAATCATCCTTAGATCGGCAACTTTTCACATTGAGCTGCCCCAGACAGTAAATGTTTATCAGAAACCAGTTGCTAGCTTGGGTTTTAATTTTAATTTTACTCCCAGTTGTTAACTGTTCTTACTTACTTAATTGGGCTTGGCCAAAGCAAGGAGTACTTACTATAATTAGGTATCAGGCCATATACACAAAAGATTAAGAGTCCAGACGATTTGAGTGCATTTGATAATGCAAACCAGAAATGGAAGCAATAAATGGTTCAATTTTCTAAATCCAATACCAATAAATGGGTAAATATTTATTGATAGAAATAAGAAGTATAATACCAGCTTATAGGTATTCCTGTATACCCAATATTATTATTGTACTAAGTGCCTTTATTTGTTATAATGCCTTGTAAAAAGTATAATACTTAATTCTCACCCTCACTTATAGGTATCCCTGTTTACCCAATATTTTTTGTTAATTATAATAAGTGCCTTTGTTTGTTATAATGCCTTGTAAAAAGTAGAATTCTAAATTCTCACCCTCACTTATAGGTATTCCTGTTTACCCAAAATTATCAATATAATAAGTGTTTTTATTTGAATCAATGCCTTGTAAAAACTATAATACTAAATTCCCACTAGCTTATACATAGGTATTCCTGTTTACCCAATATTTTTTGTTATTATAATAAGTGCCTTTATTTGTTAGAATGCCCTGTAAACTGATAAACATACTCACTCTCCTTTATGGGGGCTCTCCCATCCGACCTTCTATAATTTCAACAACCGAAACAATGGTGTTTACAAAAGCTATGATTTAATTTGCCTGGGCCTTATCAGTCCTAACATAACACACGATGTTTAGATAGCTTTGGTCATACTTCAGATAGTCCCAATAGATCGAAAGGCCTATCTACTTGACATTGCATTGGTAATGGGCACTCTGGACATGCGACTATTTAAGTTGTTTATTTGTTTATTTCCGGACTTTCTTGATATATTTCCAACATATTTTCTTAATTTCTAATGTACAAGTTTTGACATGAAAGCTTAATTTAAAACTAACAACAAATAGTCCTCGGATACCTTTTAATTGCCTTTTAAGGAATTCCATCCTTTTAAAAATAGTTAGTTCAGTGGTAACTGCTACTCAGGGATGTAATAAGTTATCCTTTATGAACTAATTTAAACACAGGTCCTTTTTACTAGATTGCAAGTGCAACAGATTGTTTATTGTACATCCTTTTTCTTTCACCACGAAGACTCTTTAGTAAACTTCTTAAAAAGTTTTCGCCACATTTTAAACTAAATTAAGATTTAACAAACCAAAAAATTACTAATCTAATTCAATGGTAATTCTAATTAAATATTTATTTCTTTATTTTTTTACAGCAAATAATTTTAAGCGATTTTAATGTTGAGCTAGTCTTAAGCTAAAGCCAAAGCCACAACGAACAAAGTCTCAAAATGGCCAAGGTAACAAACTGGGACAAATTTGTGCTGTTGCTGTGGAAGAATTGGACCCTCCAATGGAACCACAAATGGCAGATGGTCATCGAGCTGGTGCTGCCTGCTATATTCTCCTTGCTCCTGGTCTTAGTCCGCACCCTGGTTGACACGGAGCAGATGGGCATAAAAACCTATACAGAGCAGCATATCACAGATCTCAGTCTGTTAAAGTGAGTTTTGTAGACAATAGTCGCGATGTCTGGTGTGTGTATAATGTCCCTAGGTTTTGCTTTATTTTTTACTCGATTAGCTTTTGTAAGCCTTCCCCTGGTACTATTTTATTTTTATTTTTATTTTAGTTATTTTATGTTATCATTTATATTCATTTGATTTATTTTCCAGTTGGATTTTGCTTGTTTTTAAACATTTTATGTTTGATTTCTATTACTTTACATATAAAGTAAAAGGCAGAAGGGAAGCTATCTTCGGATAGCCGAAGTTGTAATATCCTTGCATATATAAATCCTCATATATTATATGATATATGAAATAAGATTTGTAATTCACCATAAAAAAAGATGGGTATACTATGTTAAAAGAATTACAAATTTCCAATATTGATTATACTCTTTTTCGTATCGTCTCTGTAAATGATTACATGCCTTGTATTATATATTTATATTATTTATTTCATTTGCTTATTTTGACAGCTTGCTACATTTCCCTAATATTCCCAGAAATGTTTATATTTAATATATGTCCAATGTTTTCTGTATTGTTCTCTCCACAAAACCTGAAGGCATTCGTTGCATAGTTCGTCCTACCTTGGCAAGCTTCTAGCGCTGATTGCACCCAATCGACGGAGGTAAAAACAAAAAACAGAAGAAAACAAAAAGAAAAATTCAACACTGTAACTAACTAATTAAAATTCACACATTAACCAAATTATACAATTAAAATACACCAGGAGGAATAACTTTAAAAGCTACAACTTATGAGTACTTACTTAGAAGTTCTTTCACATTTAAAAAATCGAAATTTGTTAGTACTTTTATTGAAAACCATTTAAATTTGTTTATAAAATATTCTGTATTCTTTGAGAACATGTATTTATGTGTATATACTAACTATAATATTTAAAAGTAAATAAGTTTAAAAGCTAATCAGATCAGTAGCTAAGCTCAAATTAATGGTAATTAAATTCCTCATTATATCTGCCCCATAAAGAAGCTAATTCCTTTACCTATCGATAATTCTTGAAAAACCACAAATTTATCTTTCTCTTAAATCGGTTTCGCTTTGTAGAATTTGTATTTTTTTTCTAAACAAAAACTAAGTACGAAAACTGAAACATAACATATTAAGCTATACCCTCCGTAATATTCAGGTAAACAAATCCAAACTAACCCAAATCAATATTTATGCCTTAATTTGTGTGTGTTTATCAGACTTTAGTATGACCAGATATTAATGTGATGCTTTTGAAACTTTTGAAAATGTTTAGGAACACGCTGACCGTTAGCAACTTCCAATACGCGGTCTACTACTCGCCAACAAATCCGGTACTGGAAAAATTGGTATCCGAAGCATGGACCAGCCTCCAGGAGTCCAATAATACGGTTTACTCCTCGACAAATGCCGCCCAACTGGCGACGGATGTGGTTGGCAAGAATGCCTTTGCCGGCATCCAGTTCGACGATGCCTGGGCAAATGTCACAAATATTGAGCAACTGCCGCAGGACTTCCACTTCTCGTTGCGCTTTCCATCGGAACTGCGAACGGCGACGATAGCGATAGCAAACACCTGGCTGACCATGCGACTCTTTCCCACCATCGATCTGACGGGGCCGCGTAACGAGAAGGATGAGGATGGCGGTATACCGCCGGGATACCTACGCGAAGGGTTCCTGCCACTGCAACATCAGCTATCGATGGCGTACATCAGGCAGAGATCGGGGGAGCTGGACCTGCCGGATGTGGTTATGCAACGCTATCCATATCCGGCCTACATCTTCGATCCGCTGCTGGAGGGCATGTCCTCGATAATGTCACTGATCATCCTGCTCAGCTTCATCTATCCGTGCACGTACATCACCAAGGTAAGTGTCCGGGGTCGGGGTATATCGAAGCGTATATATCTATATCCACAACCTTTTGTAGTACATCACCGCTGAGAAGGAGAAGCAGCTCAAGGAGGTGATGAAGATCATGGGGCTGAGCAATTGGCTGCACTGGACCGCTTGGTTTGTCAAATCCTTCATTATGCTGACCATATCGGCCATACTGATCGCCATACTAGTCAAAATCAATTGGTCGGAGGATGTGGCGGTGCTAACACATGCTAGCTTCACCGCATTGGTCTTCTTCCTCATCATATACATCATTGCCAGCATCTGCTTCTGCTTCATGATGGCCACCTTCTTCTCGCGAGCGAGCACGGCGGCGGCTGTCACGGGCCTGATTTGGTTCATCGCCTACATCCCGTACTCCTTCACCATCAACACGTATGACGACTTAAGCTTGGCCTCCAAGCTGGGCTGGAGCTTGATCTCGAACACGGGCATGGGCTTCGGCATTAAGCTGATATTGGGCTTCGAGGGCACCGGCGAGGGCTTGCAGTGGAGTAACTTCTTCACTCCGGTATCCGTGGACGATACCCTGACCCTGGGCGCTGTGATGATTATGATGCTGATATCCTGCTTCATCTGCATGACCATCTGCCTGTATGTGGAGCAAGTGATGCCGGGCAGCTTCGGCGTGCCGCGTCCCTGGCACTTCCCCTTCAGCAGGGAGTTCTGGTGTGGCGAGCGGGAGTACACGGGCGTGGAGGACATACCCAACGGAGGACCTACCCGGGAGCAAAGGGATCCCAAGGCCTTCGAAGCGGAACCGGAGGGGAAACATATCGGCCTGCAGATGAGGAATCTTAAGAAGCGATTCGTTGCCGACAAGATGGTGGTGAAGGGTCTGTCCATGAATATGTTTGAGGACGAGATCACCGTTCTGCTGGGACACAATGGTGCCGGCAAGACCACAACCATATCGATGCTGACCGGCATGTTCCCGCCAACGAGTGGAACGGCCATCATAAATGGCAGTGACATCCGTACCAACATCGAAGGCGCCCG
Source organism: Drosophila jambulina (assembly GCA_018152175.1). NCBI lineage: Eukaryota > Metazoa > Arthropoda > Insecta > Diptera > Drosophilidae > Drosophila > Drosophila jambulina. The sequence goes on along the minus strand of JAECXH010000006.1, from coordinate 18,244,343 downwards.
CATGTCCCTAGGCATCTGTCCGCAGCACAACGTCCTATTCGACGAGATGAGCGTATCGAATCACATTCGTTTCTTTAGCCGCATGAAGGGTCTCAGGGGCAAGGCCGTGGAACAGGAGGTGGCCAAATATCTGAAGATGATCGAGCTGGAGGACAAGGCGAATGTGGCATCTGCAAAACTCTCGGGCGGCATGAAGCGCAAACTGTCCGTTTGCTGTGCCTTGTGCGGCGATACGAAGGTGGTGCTGTGCGACGAACCTAGCTCCGGCATGGATCCATCAGCACGTCGCCAGCTGTGGGATCTGCTGCAGCAGGAGAAGATCGGACGCACCCTGCTATTGACGACACACTTCATGGATGAGGCCGATGTCCTGGGCGATCGCATTGCCATCATGTGCGACGGTGAGCTCAAGTGCCATGGCACATCGTTTTTCCTGAAGAAACAATATGGTTCCGGATATCGATTGGTAAGTCTATGAATCGGAAACTTACGGGGAGAATAAGATGCGTAACGTCATACGATTTATATAAAATGATCAAAAAAAATCTACGAAGTTTCTAAGGACTTCAAAACTTTACTAATTCTTTTCTTTTCCCTTAGATCTGTGTTAAACGCGACGATTGCCAGACAAACGAGGTGACAGCGCTGCTTAACAAATATATTCCTGGCCTGAAGCCGGAATGCGACATCGGTGCTGAATTATCCTACCAGCTGCCAGATAGCGCGTCCGATAAGTTCGAGGAGATGTTTGGCCAGCTAGAGGAGCGCTCCAACGAGCTGCATCTCAATGGCTATGGCGTTGGCATCACCTCAATGGAGGAGGTCTTCATGAAGGTGGGCGCTGAGAAGGATATAACCGGCAACTTAAAGGATCCCAGTGAGATAATGAACGGCGGTACGGGCTACCATCCGTCCGGTGAGGACAACGACAACGAATCAGTACAGTGTAAGCAGTGCTTGAACCCTATCTCGCATTATTTGGACTTTCGATAAGCTCAATTAACTGTTTGCAGCCGATGGCATCTTCTCGGAGAACCGACGCCTGCTCCAGGGACTGCAGCTGCTGTCCAATCAATGGAAGGCCATGCTCCTCAAAAAGTTCCTGTATACGTGGCGTAACAAGTTGCTTCTGCTCATCCAGAATATAATGCCCGTGTTCTTTGTGGTGGTCACCATTTTGATTATAGAGACGCAGGGCACGTTCCAGGAGCTGAAGCCCATCACCATGTCCCTGACCCAATATCCCCTGGCTGTGACTGTTCTGGATCGTTCCAATGTGACCGGCACGATCAGCTCTGATATTGCCAATCAGTACGAGTCGCTGGCCAAGTCCTATGGCAGTGATTATGCTCTTGAAGTGACGGGTAATAGGACCTTTACTGTAAGTATTTATATTCGTAATTGTTAAAAGCCACGTTGTGAATTTATATTTACCCTTTCAATTTCCCCCTTTTAAGGACTACATCCTCGAGCTTGGCAAGACGATTCAGGTGCGGATCAATTCACGCTATTTGGTGGCCGCCAGCATCTCTGAGTCAAAGATCATAGCCTGGCTAAATAACCAGGCCTTGCACACAGCTCCGCTGACCGTCAACATGGTGCACAATGCCCTGGCAAAGCAAGTACTCGGTGCTGATGCACGAATTGCGGTGACGAACGCCCCATTGCCATACACGCCGAATACGTTGCTCTCGCAGCTGAGCACGGGCAACAATCTGGGCACCCAGCTGGCCTCTAACCTGTGCTTCTGCATGTGCTTTGTCAGTTCCATATACATCCTGTTTTTGATCAAGGAACGCGAATCGAGGGCCAAGCTCCTACAGTTCGTGGGAGGCGTTAAGGTGTGGACCTTCTGGCTTTCCCAGTTTATCTGTGACTTTGCCACTTACATTGTGACGGCTCTGATTGTGGTGATCACGATCGTCTGCTTCCAAGAGGCGGGCCTGTCCACCTTCCCGGAACTGGGTCGATATTTCCTGCTGTTGCTGCTCTTTGGATTCTCCGTTCTACCGTTCATCTACATCATGTCGCTGTTCTTCAAGGAGCCAGCAACGGGATTTGCCCGCGTCTCCATTGTCAACATCTTTTGCGGCATGGCCCTGTTCATTGTCGTCGTGGTGATGTCCTCCGATTTCTTTGACACGAAGGATACGGCGGATATCTTGGGCTGGATCTTCCGCATCTTCCCTCATTTCTCACTGGCAATGGGCTTGAATAAGGTCTACACCAATACGGCGACCAGGAATGCCTGTGAGAAGGTTTCTGCGATTCCGCCCATCCTGCTCTGCGAGTTGATACCACAGTGTTGCAGTAAGTAATTATTTAATGATTAATAAGCTTATATTATACATTTATTATATTTTCCCTAGATATCAAGCCCTATTTTGCTTGGGAAGCGCCTGGTGTCCTGCCCGAAACTCTCTACATGACTGTCACTGGCGTTGTCTTCTTCCTCATCATCATCATTTTGGAGTTCCGCCTGATTGGCGAACTGATGTTCAAAATCCGCCAAAAGCTATCGTAAGTGTATGCCAGGAATGCCTGGATGCTGTTGCTTTTCGCTTTTTAATTTCGTTTGTTTATTGTTTTGTATAGGAAACCACCGCCGCCTCCACCGGAAGGCCATTTGGATGACGATGTGGCCCACGAGCGTGAGCGCATCCTTCACATGAGCTCCGATGAGCTGGCTGCTAAGAATCTGGTCCTGGATCGGGTCACCAAGTACTATGGACAATTCTTGGCTGTCAATCAGGTGTCACTCTGCGTACAGGAGTAAGTTTTAAAACTTAAGGCTCAAAATATATAAAAAATATTTATAAAATAATGTAAATAAGAATACAATAACTAATACCATTTATATTCTCGCCCATAGAGTGGAATGCTTTGGTCTGCTGGGCGTGAACGGAGCCGGCAAGACGACAACGTTCAAGATGATGACCGGCGATGAGCGGATCACCTCCGGTGCCGCATATGTTCAGGGCCTGAGCCTGGAGTCGAACATGAACAGCATCTACAAGATGATCGGCTACTGTCCACAGTTCGATGCCCTGCTGGACGATCTGACGGGGCGCGAGGTGTTGCGCATCTTCTGCATGCTGCGCGGCGTCCAGGAGTCGCGCATTAAGCAGTTGTCCGAGGATTTGGCCAAATCCTTTGGCTTCATGAAGCACATAGACAAGCGCACTCACGCCTATAGCGGTGGCAACAAGCGAAAATTGAGCACAGCAATTGCTGTGATCGGTAGTCCGTCCGTGATTTATTTGGATGAGCCCACAACTGGCATGGATCCGGCGGCCAGGCGGCAGCTCTGGAACATGGTCTGTCGCATCCGAGACTCTGGCAAATCGATTGTCCTCACCTCGCACAGCATGGAGGAGTGTGAGGCGCTGTGCACGCGATTGGCCATTATGGTCAATGGCGAATTCAAGTGCATTGGATCCACGCAGCATTTGAAAAACAAATTCTCCAAGGGTCTCATCCTCAAGATCAAGGTGCGTCGCAATACGGAGGCATTGCGGCAGGCGCGATTGAGTGCCGGCTATGCGAGAAGTCCGGACGAGCCCACGGTTCCTGCACAAATAGAGCAGCAGAACATTGATGCCGTCAAGGAGTTTGTGGAGCGCGAATATCCGCACTCCATTCTACAGTGAGTAATCTTCTTACTTAGGAAATTTGTACAGATATTTAATTACTTTATTATTATCTTAATTATAGGGAGGAGTACCAGGGAATTTTAACGTTCTACATTCCATTAACTGGCGTGAAATGGTCGCGGATTTTCGGTCTGATGGAGAGTAATCGCGACCAGCTGAATGTGGAGGACTATTCCGTTAGCCAGACGACGCTGGAGGAGATCTTCTTGGAGTTTGCCAAGTACCAGCGCGAGGACACGCGTGCCAATCAGTGAGCTAGCCCCCCCAAAAAAAACCTTAGATCCAGTGTTGCTAACACCACCTGGCTTATAAGCGGGCTTCTCGGCTTTTTGGCTTCATCCATCAACCTACCTATCGCATCGCACAAAAAACGACAAAAACAGTACAAGCACCGCAGCACAGCTACACTTCCTTCTCTCATACAACGACAGCACAGCCTAGCAACTCCCATAGATTGTATAGCTAACGATTTTATGTTGTAGTTTGTAGCTAACCCATACCCAGGCCTAAACCATTCAAACGAGCTAACTTCGCCGCATGCGTAGATCATGTAGAAAAGCTAACAGATGGAGCATTTTAAAATTTGTTTTTTTCAGTGTGTTTTTGCTTCGACTTCCCCCAAGCTACTAATGTTAACTTGTGTAATGTTTGTTCTCTCTTTTGATTCCCCTAAAAAAAAATATATACCAGCAGCCTGTCCGAGTTGAGGAAGCTGTGCCAGTGCCTGCTAGCCAATGAGTATTGAGTACCTGTACGAACTGTTCCTCACCTGAACTAATTACCTACACTCACATACACAAACGATAATGTTTTATACAACGCCGATGCCTCAGCAGCTAGTTTCTAAGCTCGAGACCAGACAATAGATAGCAGAGATTATGCCTTATTTTCTTGTGATCATCTAGCAAATTTAAACATTTAAGAAAAGAGATTTGTATATTGTACTATATATATATATTTATGTATATCTGGTTGACCTACACCCACACACGCACATACTGTTTTAAATTTTTTTTTCTCGCCCTAAAAGTATTCCCAAATTTGTTGCATATACGATTATGTGTATTGATATCGACGTACTTAGAAGCGTGTAAATAGGTCAATTTTATTGTGGCACAAACCCTACGATACATATGTATGAGAATTTACCAAATAATGTTAATGTATACTATACAAATTAATTAAATTTTATCTAAACGTAATCGAAAACAAAACAAAACATTTAATGGGTCATATATGTATATGGGACAATGGAAGATGTATGGGATCTTCTTCTTTATCATCAGCAATATAATACTGGCTACGCGAAGAAGACATCTTATTTTGTTTATTTAACTTAATAAACAATCAAAAACTAATATTTGAAAATAAATAAAGTATACTTTACATAACAATCGAAAAATGGTTTGATTATTTTTCTTGAGGGTGAGTAGTCGTAATCTTTGGCTAAATTGGAAAGTTCTGAAATTTGGCGTGAGAAGCTGCGATCTTGAGTTTGCCACAACAAATCACATGAGTTTTGTGACGCACATGGCTATCCCACTCTGTACAGTTCATGACTGCGACGGTGGGTTTATTTTCGGGTTTTTCTGGCTAAGCTGTATTTTGTGTCCACGCCTGCATTTCCTAATAATAAATACACCAAACTAATAAATTTCAATCCTGAAAAATATAAGTATAAAATATTTATTAATTTTTTAATACAGAATTTAAAGAAACAGAATAATTTCTCCGTTCTACTAATCACTTCTAATTCGGGATACGAAGTCCCTTTTCCCCCTCAACCTATGTGTAACATCAGTATCTTTGCTCGTACTCTCTAAAGTCCCACTCGTTGACTGTTTTCGATAGCTCTTATTTCATTCCACTTTGCTTCCTTCGAGCTGGTCATCTTTCCTTTATATAGCCGTTCGTATGTACAAACATACATATGTCAATCGCATGTTGATTTTTGGCAACATACAGGGTATTTATTTATCCTTTGGCATAACGTTTTTATTGCATTCTAAAGCAAACAAATGACAATAAAAGCTTTTACGAATTCCAAATAGAAAACCAAGAAGAAAGAGAGAACGAACATTAAAATAACACGAAGAGTGCTCTAAAAAAATAGAAAAAATCTGTTCTAAAATCCTGGCGAGGAGTTGAAGGCGTACAAGAGCTGTTGGTTAGAGTATTGTCAAAACAATGCACTTTTTCTAATATTATGCTGCAGCATATTCTTAAAAAACACTTCCTTTACTTACTATTAAAACATATTAGCCTGAAAAATTCCTTTAATTTATTTAAAAAAAAGCAAGAATATTAAAATATGTTGTGCTATTAATGGGGGAATACTAATATTTAGAAAATGACCCACGTTTTAATGTAATTTTTGAAAGATTTTTAAAGTTTGCTTTGAAGTCTATCTTATTTTAAAATTATGTTGAAAAAAATACAATAATTGTAAATGAAATTCATAAACAAGGCTATTACAAAAAGTTTTAAAACATGGTTTTCCATGCTTTAAAACAGAGCCTGTTTAAACATTAATTTCTGATTAAAAATAATAATTAATAAATTAATACGTAACAGGTTAATAGTTTATTGACAAGAATTTTTTAAATATAGTTTTTTTATATTTTCCACTTATTTTTGTAATTTTTATTTAATTTTTTTGTAATTTAATTTTTCATCTTATATTTTTTATTTTACAGAGCATTTCGAGTTTGTATATTTTTACTAGGACCTTGTTTAATTTGTTGGTGTTTCCTTACACTCACGTTTTTGGTGTCGTTTCCATTTTCATTCGTTTCTTGGACTCTGCGCTTCACATTGAATTGCATTTATTGACCGAAGAAATATTTTATTACTTTACGCTTGGCAAATATTAGTTGCCCATCGCCCATGGCGGGCTGTTTTGGTCGCTAAAGGAGGAATTCCTTCATGCTTTCTCCTTTTTTTTTTTTTTTGGAAGGAAGGAGGGCTTACAGCAAATTTGTTGTCATTGACGCAGGCAGCAAAATGAAACGATGATGCTGTCCCTGTCCTGGCTAATATATCCGGCCTAGTTGAATCCCCCCTCGAACTCCCTGTCCTGACCATGGTACTTTCTCACTTTGATTTCTTGCCAACGCTCTTTTTTTATCCTTCTTGCACACTAAGAAAAATACTTGGCCCGACAAAAGGGTACAAAATATACGAATGGATACGATGCTGAAATCGTAGTATATATCGATATATCTTAAATTTAAATTAAATAACTAACTAAATAAATAAATAAATAACTTCAAATATCCTTTAAATTTTATACCTGTTACATTGTCAAAGGTAACTTTAGAAAAACAAATAATTATAACGATAAAAATATATATTATTTAATGTTAAATGCGATACATTTATATTTAGTATCAAATTTGTTTTCTTCTTGATATACCACGCCTAAAATGTAAATTAAATTTTTTCTGCCAATTTATAGAAATATAAATGTATACATTCAAACATTAAAACCATATGTTTCAAGGTTTATTCCCGATCAAGCACCCAAAATTCTCTCTGTGTATGCTTTTTTCGTTTTTTTTTTTGGGACTCGACGAACTTTTGCAAATATTTTGGTTATAGCCGAGATTTGCGTGCCTTGCCAATGGTTTTGTTTGTTCTGCTATGTCCAGTCATCCTACTATTGCCCTCTGTTCCCGCGTTCCCATTTTCTTCCTCCCTACACTCCACAGGATAGGGGTTAACCCTCCTCTCTCCCGTTCTCGCAGCCGAATGTGGGTAATTCGGTCATAAATATGCGAACAATTTCAACCATTGTCCGAGGAGCATTTTTTGGGTGCGCATATTTGTCGCAAATGGACTACATTACAACATTACAGTTATCTTTTGATATACGAGAGTGTTAGTGTGTGTGGTACGTAATACCTCATAGAGGACATTACGGAGCGAAAGCCTAAATAAAGAAAGAAAGCAAAATATCCCACAATATGTTTGTGCTTACGTTAGGGTGGACTCTTTAAGGGAAAACACAAGGAATTTTTATCTAAACCAGAAAGGACAAAAATATAAATTTTATACCTTTAATTATATTTGTTTTTTTTTGCAATCGATTTGAAGTACTTCTAGGACTAATGCTGAAAAAGATATTTATTTATACATTCATTTTTTCTTAGAACATTTTACGTTTAAAACCTAATTCTTATTAAAAAAAATATATAAAAGGCCACACTGCGTATGAGTGATTTTAATGGTACAGCCAAACTTGCAACATATATTACTCATACGCCCAGTGATCCATATAAAAATTTCAAATTATTTCTATTATCTTTGAAATTAATTTTACATTGAAAACATAGTACTAATTAAAAGAATATTCATTAAAGGACTACACTGCGTATGAGTGATATAATTGGCAATGGTAAACTTGCCACATATATTACTCATACGCCCGGTAATCCAAATAACAATTCGTAGGCACCAAGAATTTTAAATTATTTTCTATACATACGTTGACCTTAAATTTGGCAGGTGACTGAGTTCCACCCTAATTTACTCACATACATATGTATACTGTAGGTTTTATGTGCATAAACAAACAAAGGCCGCATAACATTAAAATGTAATACAAAAAGCCACAACAACAGCGACAGCAACATTGCATGTTTTGTGTTTTGTGCGATTAAAATTAAAACAAGCGGCGACATGTTGAACTTGAAAAATTTGTTGTGAGATGCTTATGACAACAATAATAAGAATGAATCGTGACACCAATGTTTTTATACCCTTTTATTTCGTCTAGATGCAAATTTTTGAATATAGTTTTATTTCTTTGGGCAAGATTGCTCCTTTGATAGTGATTATATTTTTCTTTTAAGGTGAAAATTACAAGTATCTAAAGTAAGTACAATAAATACGAGTTGTTTAATTTTAATTTATTTATTTTGCCATTTCCCTGTTATAGTTCCTCAACTTTGTTTTGAAATGTATTTTTATTTTGTTTTCGAATTTAACAAATTTTTAATCGATTTTTTATTTTTAGACTTTGCAAACCTTTTGGTAAAAGGGCTTAAAACATTTTTAAAGAGTATCAAAGCAGGAGCACGCGGACGCAGAATGCAGTTACGAGGGCGAGAGGTGAGTTTTAATAGTTCTAATAGATCTGCCAATGGCATGATAACTCCGTTGGAGTAGAAAAATCATTGTACCATTAACACTTCGTCCCAATTAAAATCGTTTCGTTGCTAACTTTCTTTCAACTGGCACTTCTGCTTTACCTTTCTCTTCTCAAGCGGCTCTTCCCTCTCTTCTTGAAAACGCGAGCATTAGTTGCAGGGTATGCAGGGGAGTTCGGGTATTTTCATATGTGTGTACGTATAAGTTTGATACATTTTCGCTTACTTTAAGGATAATATTATTACTTTAACAATAAATTCAAAATTATGTTTTTTAACATTAAAAAATTTGTATTTATCAAAGTTTACAATCTTTTCGATATAAGCATAACCGAGATATTATTTATATATCTGTAAACCTTTCTAGCTCGTATAATGGCGAAGCTATTTTCCACTGACATAGCCTTATAGCCTATACCAACCGATACTTGAAAATTAAACGGTATTCGAAGGCGATGCATTTTGACGCTTATAAAACAAACACACAGCCACACAAGCTGGGGAACGCGGTCGGTCACACATGCGAGCGCGACAAAAAATCAAAACAACAAAATCCACGCTGGAAACAGCTGCTTTGGCTTGGCATTGAAATCGGCGATGGCGGAAGCGGGGGCGGGCGAGAGAGGCATGGGGCGAGAGTGCAGGGCGAGAGCGAGCGAGCGAGCGAGAGGCGCCACTGCGGATGATGATGATGCGAGGCGGCTTGCACGAAGGCCAAAAAGCCGAAGATTCCCGAGCCCCACAACGAACGGTTCATGTGGAGCCGAACCGGTTTTTGGCGCTACATTGGCGCCTCAGTGCGAAACGAAGCACTGATGTTGTCAGTTGTGCTCTAGACGCGGTCTTATTCCAATATTCCCGCATTTCCAACGCAGCGTTTAGCGATTTCGACGCAAAATTCAAAGTACGTAAGCCGAGACCGCGATTTCACACAAAGCGCGTTTCGAAAAACACAAATAAGAAAGGCAATATCTGTATAAAAAAGAAATTAAAAATAGAATATAAAAAGGAATACTAAACGTACCAATTAAAGTGCTAATGATTTGGGATTTTTTCTCACAAACTTGTGTTGTATTATTTATCATTTTTTTGTTCGTGTGCCATTAAGTCATCTTTCCAGCGAAAAAGTGTTAAACAAAACAAAATATAAAAAAAAACCAAAGTGAAGTCAACGTGAGACCGCCTACCGTTGTTACTTATTATTGTTGTTGTGCTCAATTAAAAATTATTTGGTATATAACAATTTTTTTAAGTGTGTGAGTGTGTGATCGTGATCGTCATCTCAGCTTTTTTTTCTCTTTCTTTTTTTCGCTCTTGCTTATTAGCAATTCAAATGGCAATTGTTGTTGCCGATTTTATTGATTGATTTCGATTGCAAAGAATTAAAATGGTCAAAACAAGCAAATGCATAAGCAAATTCAGGAAATGTTCTCAATTCAGAAAGTAGTTCGGGGGATCTTGATCGAGATCGAGAGAATGTCATTGAACTTGGAGAGTAGAATTTTGAGATTTGAGAGCTTTGCAGATATATATTCTGTAAAGTTTTAGAAAGTGTATGGAGGAGTGCTAAAATAAACTCTAAGGTTTTAGGGTCTCTAAGGACAGTGTCCAAAATTAAGTTAAACAAATTTTAAATTGTAAAAAATTTGAAGTTTCCACTTAATTGTAAATATTTTTATTGCATAACGATAACCTCTTTAAAGAATTTCAAAACCCCTAGAGATAGTTTGATTTTAAAATTGTCATTTATTGTAAAATTATTTAACGGAGTATACCTAATTTTCCAAATAGCTTTTACTTCATTAAAGTTCAATATTTCATTCAGGAAATAACTACAGATGTCATAGGAAACTGAAAAATAAATTAAATAATAAATTAAAAGACAAGGTCTAAGTTAAAATAGGAAACAAATACTTGTCACAAATTTTTTTTATAAATAATGTCTCTGTAAAATAGTATAGTAATACTTACTCGTTGGTAATATTTCTAAAATATTTATATATTCACGAAGAAAAGAAAGAAAAATATATTAGCCTTTTCGGTGAATTAAATTGTTGCTCTGATAAATTTAAGGAGCAATCAGTCTTGGTTCTCAATGCTAAAATAATTTTTAAGATCCCTTAGTGATTTGTTTTTTATTCATATTTATTGTTTTAAAAATACCACGGTATTTAAATCTCTTTCAAGTTTGAGATACAAATTAATACAATCAGAGGGCTAACTCGGTTAAATTTTTCAATAAAAAATACTTGATGTAAAGTTGAAACCTTTTCAAAATTTTCAAAGTGTATTTCTAAATTGGAACTAGAAACAAATTTCCTGTAAGCGCTTTACTTCGTCTGGCAATTTCTCAGATTTCTCTTTGAGCTTTGCTATATACATTTCGGATATTTATTTATTTATATATTTCTTAGACCGACTTGTGTTACGCCACCTAATATATTTACATGACTAATAATGCCTTTTCTTACGCCTGCGAAAGTGAGAGGGGATTCCCCCACAATAAAAAAATAAAAATAAAAAAAAATACCCCGTCCAACATTCTGCAGGCACTGCATATCGCGTCTTGGTCGGCGAACTATAAACATTAAATAACAATAATAACAACAAGAGCCGGGCAGAAAGTTGAAGCAGTTTGTCTAAGTGGCTTGGGGCTTTTGTCAAAGCATGGAAAATATAATACAATAGAACGTATATAGAAGCCACAGCAACAACAGCAGCAACAACAACAATAATAATAATAACAACGAGAGTACGTCGCTGTTGTTAGCTCCAAAACACGCAACAGTCCGTCAGAATAAAGTCAGGCAGGCAGGCAGGCAGGCGGGCAGGCATCGTTAGAGAGCCCCCCTCCTGCATCCCCCCAATCTAGCATATATCCCATATTTCCATATATAGTCGTATATACCCCCCGCCCCGTTAAACATCGCGTGTTCCGGGGGTCCCAGCATGAAGGACCCTCTCCAAAAGGGGGGATGCCAAGGGTCCGACTTCAAACAGCCAAGGCTCCAAAGCCCAAACTCCACTTTTCAACGGAAAAAGGCACTGAGAAAAATTGCTTATAATATATAGCATGGTTCCCAAGTTTCCTGCAGATCAGTTTTGGTTATATACATAGATAGAACTGCTTAATTTATATTTAATTGCCTCTTTTATACTAGACAGACTATATAGAATATTTGAGTAATGAAATCAAAATACAAAGCAGAGCTTAAAAATACAATTCTTTACAGAGTTAGTCCCCTCAATATTTATACAAATAGATGGTTAAAACTAGGTTACAAATTTTAATACATTTGTTTAGTAATTTATTATATATATTTTGTATAACAAGGATAGTATATTCTAAATAATGATCATAATTTCAAGGGATATATATTTCCCACAAGGCATTTAAGCCTTGCTCTCAAAATTCTTTTTTCGCTCTCAGTGTATGCTCAAACACTTATACTTATAAGCCTACACCACATATAGAGTAAAATTTTTTCTATAATAAAATTTTCTATATTTTTTCCTTCATATTTTTTTATTTTGTTTTTGTTTTTTTGTGTTTTATACTTTATTTTTTGCTACCGCCGCCACCGCTGTGCAACGTTCCCGTTCTCCAAATCCGTGCCCGTACTTGCAACTGAAGAGTAGGTCAGGTCAGTATGTGATACTATTTAGTTGTACTTTACACATAAGGAGGGGGGGTTCCGAGGGGATCCGGGGGGATCTGGGGGGACGGTCGACTCTGCCCCCCGTGCCGTGTGTGCGGCAGGCTTATTAATTTACTGCGACTTTTGTTGCGTTGCTGCATTTCAACGGGAACGTCTCGGCTTGGGTCGGCTTCTTGCCGACAAATCAATCAGGAATACTTAAGGGGGGAAACTCGAGAAAACTCGAGGAAACTTGAGAAAACTGAAGAAATCTGATGGAAATTCCGGTTTGTTAATGCAAAATGATTTGGATTTATGTTGGCTTCGTTTAAAAATAACGAATCTATTAGGGATTTACAGGGCAAACTTTTGCAATAAATTTGATGAATTACATTTTTCTGGTTAAATGAAAATATTAATAATGGTATACGATACATGCCATATATAATAAGTTTTTCAGAAATTATAATTCTTAGATTATTTTTGAAACAGAGAGAGATTATTTATTTAAATCACCCTAGTAATAGATTCATAAACCATTAAAAAGCTTTTCCTTTCCAGTGTAATTGTAAAACTTATAAAACTTTGGTTTTATTTAAAAATTTTGTACATCGAAGTATTGTTTAATTTGTCCTTAAAAATTACAACATTCCATAGCTTAATAATAAGTACAAAAGTTAATTTAAACTGATTTAATTTCAAGTATTTAGATGTATTTATCATTTATCCATCTATTATTTAACCTTTGTTTTGAGAATTATGTGAATCAATGCTATGGAATATTATATAATAGAAAACAATTATCACATAAATTACATAAATATTTATAGTTATAGTAATTAATAGAACAAAGGAATTCTTTTTAGCAAAATAACACATCAGTTCATTATGGAAAACTAATGGGAGAATCAATTGTTATTTCCATAAATAACAGACACACAACTAACCCGTTAAACCCCTAGAACAATTTTAATCCGAAAAAAACCCCCAGAATGAACAAATTCAATTAGACTTCTCCTAACTATCGACCAAAATCAATGAAATAATGATTCCATAGCCGAAAATTATATCGCTATTATGCAAAACGAGCGGCAAACTTTTGCCCAGCCGGGCGAAAACTTTCGCAACAAATAATAATTTCTATGAAGCTAAGTTATATTCGATTATATTTTCCTAGCCTAACCCCACACGCATATTATTTGCAACTTTTTTTCTCTCTCTGCTCTCGGAACGATAAAGTTTTGCTGACTCAAGCAATTAGCCGCGATTGAAAGTTGTGTCTACTTGGAGGAGACTGGAGGTATAAAAGGTACATCCATTTGTGGCTAAAATCTCGGATCAGATTTTTGGGTCTGTAAACGTATTTTAATAATGCAAACATTGGGGGAAACATTGGGAAAACCGCAAGGAAAAGGCAGGAGGCGAGAGAAAAAAGTTAAGAAGAAGGAGATGGGCCAAGAAAAATCGGCAAAAGTGAAACAAACAAAACATAAGACAAAAAGAAAAATTCAAATAGGGAGACAGAGAGAAAGGCGAAAAACAAAAGCTCGAAGCGCACTTTTGGTTGCTGCGACTGTCAAGCCAAATGCACAGAGACAAAGGCTAAAAAGTGGGGAAAGTGGGGGAAAGGGGTGGAAAACGGGTGAAATGGGGTCTGGGAATAGGAGAGGTCAGCGTGGGGGTAGAGGAGGCTTAGAGCCACCAGCTGAGGTGGAAATGTTGCCAGCCATGTTGCACGTTTTGGCCGAAAAATGGATTTGAACAATTGTGAGAGTCGACCAGGAAATATCCAATTTAATATTTTCTTTTTTATATAATATATAAAAATTATATTTTAAAACAATAGTAAAATTATGATGACTACTTAGCGATCTCAATGCTTCGAGAAATAATTTGGGTTTTTAAAACTCTGAAAATTGTGTCTAAAAGTATGCAATGATATTTTTATAATGTAAAATATTGTAGCATAATTTTAAACATCTTTTTGAGGGTTTTTAAAAGCCCTTGGGATTTCTTTGAATCTTTATTTAAAACTTATTTTGTTTTATTTATAATAAAATACAGATTAGAGGCATAACAGATTTATATATTTTTTTAGTGCAGCTTAGATTAGCTAAATTTTTTTCATCTAAAAGATGAGTTACATTTCCAACTGATATACATTGAGTTACACATTATATGACCTCCTTTGGCTGCCCACTGTGGCAGTGGCTTTCGGTGTCCTGCGGTCTCTGCGTCCAAAAGCAATGTTGGTAACAATGCGCTGCAATATTTTCAAGGTCTCCGAACTGCGGCAGGAGTAAATCATAGGCACAAAGACAAAGGCAGCTGCGGAACCAAGGAGCCAGCGATAGAGAAGGGCTAAGGACAAATCTTGTGGTCGGTCTGCTGAACCCTTCCTCAAGGCCCAAAGAGTCTCCTCCTCCTCCAAAAATAAAAAGAAAAGGAAACTCAGGCAAACGAGGATAACGAAACGAAACTAAATCAAAGCAAAAGTCTGGCAAATTAAATAATCAAAAACAATTGCTGGAGACGAGGGCGCAAATTGGATTACGTGTAGATTGGTTAAGAAGCCGCAAACACAGAGAGACGCAGCTGAATATACCTATGTGTACTATATATATATATATATGTACCTCTCCTCAGAGTATTATATAGTTGTATATATATATACCCATTTGAGCTGACCCTAAAGGTTATCTCCGCAGCGCAGTCTTTACGATTCTAGCTCATCTTGGTGCTTATTTCTATATGTCCACATTATCTCCAACACTTTTTTATTTCTATTTTTCTGAGAGAGAGAAACACGAAGGGCGATCCAATCAATGGTGTATAATTATAAAAAGCTTTCGGCGTCTACAACGCAAAATATGAGAAATTATATAAGTATTATGGGAAGTATATGGGAATCATTTACTTGCTCCATTGTATGTAAATATATACATGCCATATGCTTAATAAATAGGCATTATCATGAATGGATTACACCAATCGAGCCTGAGGCAAGCTTTTATTTAAAATTTTTTAGCTGAAACGTTGTGTAGTATTATTTAAAGTTTTTTATTTTAGCGTGCAAGGTTATAAAATTTAGATTTAAACTTTATTTTTGTCTATGAGAAAATGTATTATTAAAGTATTTATTTAGTAAGTTATCTTCATGCCCAAGTTTTTTAATTATTTAACTTTAAAATAATAATTGTAATAAATATACACACTAAAACTGTGACCTTAGAGCTATAAATATATTAGAGCATAGTTTTTAATTTAAAGAACCAACCAACTTTGTGATTTTAAATTCTAGAAAACATAGCAAAAATCAGAAAATAATTTTAAAATCTGCATCAAGTTTTAAAATTGCAAAAGTTACACCTTAGAAAGAATATAATTTGTATGTTTTTTAAAAGCTTCTTTTGTCATTTCTCCGCTTTAAAGTTCAATCAATTAATTTTAAATATTTTAAATAATTTAATTCAAAATATTAGACCCACTAAAATATCATTCAATATTGTAAAACTTTTTCAAATCGATTAAACCTACTTTTTGACCCTAAAATGCTCAATCCTAATTGAACATTTTTCATTCATTCATTTCATTCACTCACAGTGCAGTATTTGTTTATCATAAGCTACTTATTTGCTTTCAATTTTCCCCAAGAGATTATTTTTAAATATTTAATAAACGAGCCACACACACATACAAAAAGAAATAAATCAAACACAGAAAAAGTTGTTGTTTGAGTGATTTGATTCTTGACTTTTCATTTGCCAGCTGACTTGATATTGTGGTTAGGGAAAATTTTGAAATAGAAAACGTAAATAAAAATGGCACAAGAGGGAGGGAAAAGTTTTCAATTTTTGAGTGGCCTCATCCTCCTAATCGCCCCACAATCTGTGTCCTCGTCGATGGTTGTTCAGAATCTGTGAAATTGACGGTTGCGCGAGAGAGAGGGAGGTGATGGTTCTGTCAAATTAAAATCAAGGGAAGTTTCGGCACCGGAAGTGGCAGACACTTACAGGAAACAGTCATAGCAATGGCAGAAGTAACTGGATCTGAGTCAGAATCGTAGTCTCAATCGGAATCTGAATCACCAAATGAAACAGAAGCACTGCCTCCTGCAGGCCCTGGCCCAAATGCTAACCTTGAAATGTTCTGCCAACTTTATAAACGGATGTGACAATTGAATTGTCAGCGTAGCAGCAGCCGTGGTTGCCTCAGATTTCAGATTTCGTTTTCGTTCTCGGATCTGGGATTTCAGTTTCAACTTTGACTGCAGCTTGCCGCCAAGCAGCAGCAGCAGCAGCGAAATTTGTCATGTCATCTGGTCGGATCTGAGCCGGATTGGATTGCAATGGCAGCTTGAAGGGCGTGTGTCCCTTAAGCACTGCTAGAAAAAGTCTATATAGTTTTTATATCAATTTAAATGTGTATTTTTTGAATCATTTAAACTTGTAAGAGAACACTTTACAAGCTAGCTGTTCGTGGAATAAATGAAAACACTAAGAATACCAAGATTTTAGTGATTGATTTTAATAGTTAGTTTATATCGCTTACCTATTTCTTGATCATAATTTTAAGGACTAGAATATCAAGTACATTTTCAATAAATATTATATATATTTTATTTAACATTTTATACAATTTAAACTCTAAATTCTGTTACAAAATTAGCTCAACACATTTTCGCTCTGTGTGCTTAACCCCCTATTACCCTCTTGCATTTGCCTTTTTCAATTTGATTCGTTTACAGATATAGCAAATATCCTAGCCAGGGCCAGAGAGCCAGTGCCAGTGCCAGTGCCAGTAAATTGTAAATAGTAGCAGCCACAGTTACAGTTCACTCGGACTCACTGTGCTATGGACTGTCGATAGTTTTCGCATTAGAAATGACTCCGGCTTCGAGGGGTCCCTCTCGAGGGGTCAAAGTGCACGGTGTCTGTGTGTAAGCGCTCAGATAACAGCAGATATAGTGTGTTTGTTGATTTGTTTGCCTTCTCGTTTTGTTTGTCGTAAGCAGAGTGGGACAAATAAGAATTTTGTTCAATATTTAGTTGTCTACGAATGGAAGTGATGCTGCCACAGAAAATGGAAAATAAAATATAACTAATTAAGAGAGTTGCAGGATTCGGATTAAATGCTTCGGGGTAGGCTTTTGACTATTTTGTTAGAGATTTATTTTAAGAAAAATAAAAGACTAGACTAGGTTCTTACTTGGGAGTCAGTGAATTTCGTTGCAATTTTGTGGTTACTTGAGGAGTTAAATATATATCTCATTTTTTTATAGATATTTTTAATGCGAGATCTATTTCTTATATTTTATAATATCTAGACACCTGTTTTTTAAGTTGACTTTTTGGCATATACTTTATAAATGTTTCTTATATTGTATAGATTTACGAATTTACCTACTTAATATTTTTATATATTTATCAGTTAAAAATAAACAAAAATTGCCTATTCTTGGGTGCTTTCAATACTTTTTTTAAATATGTTTAAAAGTACTTTTTGACATTTATTTTTGGTGTCTTAAAAATTCTCAAATGTTGAACATAAATTCATATTTTTTAATATTAATATTTTGTTAATATATTTATCAGGTAAAAATAAACAAAAATTCCCTATTCTTGGGTGCTTTCAATACCTCTTTTTAATTAATCTAAAAGTACTTTTTGACATATATTTTTGGCGTTTTAAAAATTCCTAATTGTAGAAAATAAAACCTCCTCCTTATTATATTTCCCTCTTTAATGAAACCAAATTAGAACAAAAAAACACAATGCTCACACTTTCTAGTCACTTTTTTGTGAATATACAAATATTCCAAACTATCAGTACATATTCGAGAATGGCTTCCATCACATTAATGATTTCCCCAAGCATTTGGGGATCGTATGGAAAGCGTGACGTGTTGACTTGTGCATTTTCAACTCTTTCATGCATGTAGATTCTTAACACTCCAGAATCCTTTGGGGGAATCCAAGGAAAATATCTCTGACATATTTATGAAGCTTTTAGGGAAATGGGCTAAAGTGATGTGTGTAGAAAAAAACATAAAAATAACACCAAGTCAGGGAGTAAACAATTCCATAAATATTTGGATTTTGGCATTGCTGAAAGTCAAGTGATTTGGAAATTTGATTGTTAATTTCTCCATAATAACTCCCCTAAGGAAAATGCATTTTAATCAATTTCAGGCCTCTACTGCCTCTATAATTTACTGGTAGAATTTTTGATCAACCTGAAGGCAAGGCTTATAGCATGCAGTTCAATGATCTGTGGGACTTCCCCCAACTGTGCATGCTTTTCTTTAAGTAGAGTAATAAATATTTTATTACAAACCCCACCCGCATGTAGTGGAAAGCTGAGAGCTTATGCGAATTTCTCACGAATTGCTTTTGGTTGGCTGGGAAATTTTTTGACTTTGATTTTTAGCACGAAAATTTGTTATTGCAATAGGGCTTGAGAGAGCTCTCAACGCCCTTCCTACCCGCTGCATCGTTGTCTCGGTGTGTCGCGGTTTTTGCGGCGCCCTTGAGACAGGCGCATTTCCACCCACCACCTCCTCTCATGTGCACAAGAAGGGAAATGTTTTTCCACCACCCCCACCGATGGGTGGGCAAATTAAAAGAACATAAAACGTTGCAACAGGAAAATGGCAGGGGCGGAGCGGTATGAATATATATGTATATATTCCTGTCTAGCAAGTAGGATATTGCGGTAATGTTTTCCATAAATATTAAGTCATTTTCTCGCTTTGCATTCAGCAGGGCATAAATCAAATCAAATCAAGACGAGTCAACACGAGACGCCAGCAGAAGGATGTAAATGTGAATGGGAAAAAGCCAAGGGACCTGGGGAGAGGGTAACTGGGGATTGGGGAATGGGAGTGGGTATGGGAGTGGCAGTGGCAGTGGGAGTGGGAATGGGGCATGGACATGGGCTCGAGAGTGATTGGGCCACATGATGTATGCGTAATAAAACACCACCAAGTCACACGCAGTCGTTGCCGTCCTCGTCCTCGTCCTCGTCGTCACTCGGCAAATAAAGGAAAAACTCAACTCGAAATCGGTTCCACTCCTTAATTGCACATTAATTGCTAACCTTGTAGGGCCATTATTTTGACAAAAAGGAACTAAAGAGCTCTGAGGGATTGTATATTATATATATTTATATGCTTTCAGAGGGTGTTTTAGAGAGTTAATTGGCTGTGAAAATATTGTTTTGAACAACCTACGAGCTTTAGTTGGATTTTCTTGATCAAATCATTTAAATTTTAACAGAAATTATTATATTTTTAAATTTTAGCTAAAAAATGTATGCCTGAATTTAGTTATTTATCTATCATCAAAATTAAATTAAATACCAAACTCTGAAGAAAATCTTTTAATTTTCAACAGCATTGTAGAAATTATTAAATTTTTCAATTTTAGCTAAAAAATCTATGTTTCTAAGAGAAGTCAGTTATTTTTATACCATCAAAAATAAATTAAATACCAAATTCTATAATTCAAAATTAAATTAAATACCAAACTCTGAAGGAAATCTTTTAATTTTCAAAAGCATTATTGAAATTATTACATTTTTAATTTTAAGAAACTTTGAAGAAAATTATTATTATTATTTTTTATTCCATCCGAAATACAAATTTGTAAGGTAAAATTTAACAACTTATTAATTTCTACAATGCTGTTATAATTTAAAAGATTTCATCCAGAATTTGGTATTTAATTTATTTGCTCAATATATGCATTTTATATATTTATATATGTATATGGTTTCCTTAATTTGCTATATATTTTGTTAAATATTTTTTTATATTAAAGTTTACTTTACAAAACTTATTACCAAAATAGTATCCATTATACCCATTTGCTCTTTTTATTTATTAACACATTTACAAGAAATTCTGTCAAATTCATAATTTAAGAAATTATTAAATTTTTTGCTTTTAGCCACCTTTCCACCTCTTAATTTTATTCTCCCATTTCCTTTCCATTTTCATTCCTCCCTCAGGCTGCTTTTGCCATTAAGCTAATACCATTTTCCAGATATAATTTATGATTTAATTATAAATACAAAAAAAGGCAAAGAACAGCGCCTGTTTCTCTCTCTTTTGATTTTGATTCATGAACATTTTTGAGACAAACTTTACCCAACTCAAAAAAATATATATAAATTAAGATGGGCTGTGGAAATTTATTCGACATTTTTCCCTTTCCCCCCTTGATTCTGTCTCTTCGCACCCCTTTGAAGAGTTTAAAAGTTGCGGCCAGGGTTGAGGTTTTCATTGTGCTAAAGTTTTTTGAGTGGCCCAATCGTCTGAGTTGCGTCTCCATTGTTAATCGCCATCATAAATAAATCAATGGGAAATAATGCTTGAGTGTACATACAGACAAACATTCAGACATATATTGGGTTTTTTATTCACAATTTGTTCAATCAACGCTGACTGAAATATGAATTACTTTTTGTATGCGTTAAAATGCACTGGCAAAAGGAGTGGGACTTAAATAATAAAATCATACCATTGTCATATGACAAACAAAATAAAGAAATTTGTTTTAAAATTGAGGAGAATACAGAAAAAATACAGGAAATATTTTCGCAAAAATAATGGGAAATTGTTTCTGAAGCTAAAATTATTCTTATCCGACTAGATGTTAAACTTATACAAGTATTTTTTTATTCTAATTAAAATATATTTTCTTGGCATTCCTTAGAATTATTTTGATTTATATTTAAGGGCTTAAAATGCTTCGCCAATTATTTAGTTTTATTTTACTTTATCTATAATTAACTAGGTATATTTTTACTGAACAAAAGTTCCTGTTAGCTCTTTATTTTTATTTTACATAATTATTTATAAACGCAATCAATAAAGCAGATTTGAAAATATTTATCTAAAACTCACAAACCTTTGAAACACACATCTTTAAATATATTTTTTTAAAAACTCCTTAGCTAATATCCTATAAATAATAATAAAACATTTTTTTTCCATGTGCCCTTTTTATGTCTCTCTTTGAATGGAAAAGCGGAATGAAAAAATACTTTCCCCCGGCACATTTTCCGTTTATGTTTTTTTGTTGTGTTCCTTCGGGTCGCCCATTTACACGTCATTTACACTTTAACAGCTTAGCGCCTATATATATATATATATTTATGAATATGTATATATGTATATAGGAAAAGTGGTGGGCGGGGCAAACAAATTGATGTCGCTGATAATGCTGATTATACGCGTCTCCTCGCCGGATTTCTTTGGGTTATTAAACTTTATTGTTGCCGCGGATTTTCCATACGCCCGCCCCACTCATTTTCCATTTTCCGCCTGGCGGCGGTTTATCAGCTCTGTGGAAATCGCAAATCATTTATTATTATGAATATACAGAGCATTTGATGTATTTAGTATGCCGTTCACAATATTGTATCGATTGAGTGGAAAGATATTTCCAAAAACGAGGGGGAAGTTCATTTTCATTTTCATTTTCTTCTTTTTTTATGCGTTGAGAGGACATATTTATACGGTTCATTGGCCGTTTGAATTTATAATTTTCCCTAATTGTTGTCAGAGTCGTAAAAATTTCATTTTTCGTTTGCATATTTTACGGATAATTTGTCGTGAAATTTATATAAATAGAAAAGTGTTTATTGGGTCCCCTCCCCCCATCCAAAAATATTAGTTTCCCGTTTTCGACTTTGTTTCCTGTTTATTTTAGTATAATTGTAAGTGCATAAATTTATTTATTTGATTTATTTACATAAATATTATTTGCATTGACTGCGAAAATAAATTTGCTGGAAAAATACTGTTCAAAACTTATGACAATGACGATGATTGAGTGAACTTCGAACAAATTTTTCATAAATCCACCGAACACACATACACGTGTGGAAAAGTTGACAAATGGTATTTTCGATGCAAGAAAATGCAAATGTTTGTGTGTGTGTGTGGGTCGTCATCGTGTTAAACCACAATTGAGCAAAAATTTATATTTAATTATGAATAAATTTTGCAAGCGCATTAAGTTTTGCATTTTCAACTCAGCGGAGAATGGCGCGAACTCCAAAGTTTGAACTTGGGAAATGCCCTGTAGAAACTGAGTTTGAGTTTTAATTATTGAATATTTAAAAATATGTTTAATATTGTTATGTAAAAAATTAACTTTTAAATTTGTATTCTCTGTTCACATTATTTGAGGAGTTACGCTCTTTTGAAAGATTTCTAGAAGTTACGCTTTTTTGAGAGTTTTTTAGGAGTTACGCTCTTTTGAGAGAGCATGTTACTCCTTAAAAGAGCGCCTCTCTGGTAAACTCTCAAAAGAGCGTAGCTATACGAAGAGTTACTCTATTTTAAATTTGTATTCACTGGTCACATTATTTGAGGAGTTACGCTCTTTCGAGTGTTTTTTAGAAATTACGCTCTTTTGAGAGATTTATAGGTTTTACGCTCTTTTGAGAGACCATGTTACTCTCTTAAAAGAGCGCCTCTCTGGTAAACTCTCAAAAGAGCGTAACTATACGAAGAAATCCTCTATTTCGAGGGAGTCACTTCCTCTCTCGAAAGAGCGTAACTCCTAAAAAACTCTCAAAAATAATGTGAAAAGAGCATTCTTATATTAATTGGCATGCTACACATTTTTGCTCACAAGAGATGCTTATAGATCATAGATTTTTATCAAAAGAGAAGTGTATCCATCCGAAAAATTCATCAGCAATCTTTTTTACCGATTGAACTTAGATATTCGTTGCTGTTTTACTTGTTTTGAATATTTTTTTTAATATCTATTCTTTATTAAAAATATTCTTCCTATTTTTATTTTATTTAAATTGATGTCTGTACATAATTCTTAAAAATACCCATTAGTTGCATATGCCCTTTGGCTATGCGTAGGCTTTTACAATGTCCTGGCACATTGTCCATGATGATGAGACCCAAACTCCGAGAAGAGGATGGACAGTAAATCAAGAGATAAATATTCAGCCGCACACAAACATGCAGATTCAGGATACAGATGTGTACATTAGGGTGTGCCTATGAGGTAAAAAAGACATTACAGAAAACAATGAAAGCCAGCGATGAGTTTATTGGTTCAAAACATTATATATTGAAATTATATAGCTGAGGTATTTTAATTTTATGAAATATAAGCTATTATATACCTTAACAAATCTGAACATTGAAATAAGTAAAATATTTTGATTGTTATTATTTTCATGATAAGAAATGATAAGAATGGTTATTTTTTAAAAAGAAAACTAATACTAGTTGCACACATATCCTTTTTTTTTTATTTAAATCTTTAAATTTATACTCCATTTTAAATTTTAAATTTATCAAAAAAGAGCCACCCTACTGAACATATGGGTATATAAAATATATGGAGTATGAATATCGAGGCACATTTCCCTTTGGTGAGTTCACAATTCGTTAAATGCACTGCGAAATTTATTTATGATGCAACAGCAGGCGGCAAATAATAAACGACTTCGCTGAGGTCAGGGGTCGGGGTTTTCCCAGGGTTTTCCAGGGTGCAATATATATGGCGAAAGGGCGCGGGGAAAAAGCCGCGACTGCGTCAGCATTTCAACTTTGACATGTCAACGGGGCATGGACATGGATCGGCTCGGATTGGATTGGATTGGATTGCCCGTTGTTGCGTTTAATTGCACATCAAAATTAACTTTAATTTCGTTTTAATTGCTAAACACGATCCCGTTGTTTGTTTGTGCTGTGCCATAATTTTCCGTTGTCAATTTAATACTCATCAGGCTTTTGTTTATGCCTGGATAAGCACATAAATCAATAAAATCTGATGGCCATCAGTCAATATATATAATTTGACAATGTCAAGAGGAGTATATGGAAATGGGAAAAGTGTTTAGCTTAGTGTTAAATATCAGATATTACAAAATATGAAGAAGTTAGTTAGAAGTCGTTAAAGATTCTTTTAATTTATTTAAATTTTAATTATTCCTTCTTGCCAAAGATACTCCATTATCTTTTCATGTTAAGTATTATTTTGCCATAATTAGTACTTTGTAAGCAAATTGCCTTATTAATAAACTATTTAAGATTAGTGTATCTTTTCAAATTTTTTAAGTGCTAAAAAAGACCCAAAGCTGCAACCATCCTGGAGACTCTTTTAGTCAAGGATTTGCAGAGCATTTTTGGGGTAAGCATATTTGCAGGATTCCAATTCCAATTCCGAATGTCTCCAAACTGAATTCAGGCTACGAAAATGATGCAAAAATATCCCAAAAAAATAAAAGAAAATTGAGCTAAGCGATAGAGAGAGGAAGATCTCAGCAATGGAGAACATATTTTTGCATATTCTCGCAATCGTTTCCTGTGTTGTTGTCGATGCTTTTAAACAATTTGTGCCCTGCATGAGTGTGTTTGTGTATGGAAATGGTAGGAAAGTGGTAAATGCTAAATGGGAAATATGGGGAAAATGGCAAAATATGGGAAAAACGGGAAAGCCGGAGCTGGAGAGCAGCCTGTGTGCTGGGGGGGTGGCTGGTGGGAAATGGTGAGCCGGTCGCCGGGTTTTGTTTTTAGCCACATGACACATGGCGGGCATAAATCTTGCATGCGGCTTATGGCAAATGAATGCGCCAATAACTCAATAATAAAAAAAAAACATGACGCAAAAAAAAAGAAGAAAAACAATTAAGAGGAAACTAGGGATGATTATTTCAAAGAATCATCGAAAAGAATATGTAATCTATATAGATATATAATTGATGATGGGTACCAAAGAGACATTGTGTCTTTGAGACTACCAATTTTCCTAATTTTACTGAAAGATAACATGTGTTTTTGTTATCGATAACAAACGATAAAAGTATTAGAAAAGGAACTTTACTTACTTAAAGTTGCTTCTGGGCAACCTTAAATGTTTACAAACATTTTATTTTCAAAGTGTAAAACCGCCATATGTACATACATATATGTTCTTGTATAATTTATAAAATTTTTTCCGCTTCTTGCGATAAATAACATCGCTTTTTGTGATGTTTTTTTCTTTTTTACCACCGCTAAGGGAAACTAACATGGCGCTGCTGATGCTGCATATGCAGTTGCCACTTCCGGCGGCCATCGCTGGCCCTCTCTGACAATTGACTTCCGTTTTAAATTTTGCACAACTTCCTGCCGATCTCGCTCTTTGCGAATAACCACAACAAAAAAAGAAGAAAAAAAAGAAAAACCAAAAACAAAAAACCCGACAAAAAACGTTGAAAACACACAGAAATGGATGAAATGTGTGGCCGAAAAGAAAAGGAAAGAAAACATCACACGAAAGATGGCTGGAAAATGGCTCAAAGCTCCGCGTCCTTGACAAAGGTGCCAGCAAATATGACAAAATGGCTGCCGGGCAACTCAATGAGCTCAGAGCCAGCAAAGTAAACAACAACAAAGCGTTTGAAAAACATGTACATATGTAAATATACAAAAGTGTTCACACAAAAAAATTATTATCCTTATTTCCGACACCAGCTGAGGGGTGTTATTTTCTTTATAAAAATGTAGATTAGACAAAGATGTGTACTGTATGTGTACTTCTATCAAGATTTAAAGTTATATTTAATTAAGTTCTCCTGATAATGATTTTGTTAAGGTACTAATTTTGGGAGATACCATAATTAATGTAATTTTATGCGAGTTTTATTTTATTTAAATTCATTATTTTATAAATACATTTTGCTCAGGATAGTTAAGAATTCTGATATTTGCCCTAAAAATTTATATATAAAAGGATATTCATACCTGTTGACTTATTGCAAATATAAATCGATATTTTGTTTAAGATATCGATCTTATGATATCGCTAAAACAGATCGATAAATACATATAGATAAATCTAGAAATAATTCAATATATTGTTCTGACTTTTTTTTATAATAACTATATCTTAATGTTAAGTGCGATATAATTTGTTTATGATTGAAATGTCGATATATCAAAGTTCACAATGATATCGGTATGATATTGAGCGTGATATTTATCTCGATATATCGATTAATCTGGAACTATGTATGCGATTTCTTATATAATAATTTTTATTCCTTTGATTAAATTTATTTTTATTCTGTGCATTTTGAGCGTCTGCCATCAGAGGCCAGGTGACTTGCAAGACAGGACTTTCGGCATCACTGCCATTTCATTTCGATTTTTAATGGGTATTATCTGGGTGCATCTTGAGGCATTTTTATCCTTGGCCCCCATCCTCCTTTTTCGTCCCTTTTGTTATTCCCGCTGATGCAAAAACAAAAAGAAAGCCACAGCACACACGGGGAAAACAAGAAAAAAAATTGCGGGCCAAATGCAAACAATGACAAAACGCCGACAGTGGCAGAGGCAGCGGCAGCGGCTGCGGCTGAGGTCGCCAAGTGTCGACGGACAAACAGAAAAGGAAGATCGAGGGGATGGGTGTATTATGGGTGGGGTGAGGTGGGTGGTGGCGACTCCCAAAAGTGGCAAAAACAAGTCAACGTTGCAGCCTCCCTTTTCCAAAATGAGGTCGGCGCCATATATATTTTTTGTTTTTGGATTTCGTTTTTCCTTTTTTTTTTGCGTGGAAGCTCTTGTTGTCTTTTAATTTTATTTGCACTCGCTCCACTAGAAATACATTGTACTGGCAGTGCCACCGCCACCGCCTGACCCCTGACCGCTGAGGAAAAGCTCTGTTTTGGAAAAATGTGTCATCATCTGCCGCTGCAACTGGAGTTGCAGGAGCAGCAGCTCCGCGGAAAACGAAAAGCGAAAAGCCAGAAAGACAGAAAGAGACTAATAACGACGCGCTCAGATTTATTTTCCAGCCTTGCACTTTTGCTTCACTAGGAATAGTTTTTGGAGAAAGTCATCCTCTAGAAGTAGTCTTTTTTTCAGGAGAATGCTAAATGATTTGATCGAGTTTTATGATCATTTTTTGGAAGTTTGGATTTTTAGGGACTTTTTTTTAAGTATTCAACATTAAAAAAAAGTATTTTTATAGTATAAAGAAATAAGTATTCAGTATAGTATCTAGAAATATATTTTGTATAGAATTCATAGACTATTCAGTATAGTATTTAGAAAAGTATATAGTATAGAATTTATAGACAATTTAGTATTGCATTTAGTGTAGTATTCAGTGTAGTATTTAGTGTAGTATTTCGTATAGTAATAGGTATAGATTTCAATATAGTATGTAGTATAGTATTTGGTAAAGTATTAAGTATAGTAAGTAGTAAGGCTTTTGTGATTAAATTTAGTATAGTATTTAGAATAGAATCCATTATGATATTTAGTATAGTGTTTAGTATACTATTTAGTATCTAGTATAGTATTTAGTATAGTATTTAGCTAAATAACTATACTAAATACTATAACTTAGAACTTATAGAACTTAGTATAGTATTTAGTATAGTATCTAGTATGGTATTTAGTATGGTATTTAGTCTAGTATTTAGAAGAGTATTTAGTATATTATTTTGAATAGTATTTAGCAGCGTATTAAGTATAGTATTTCGTATAGTGTTGTGTATAGTATTTAGTAGGATACTTGGTATGGTACTTGGTATGGTATTTAGTATAGTATTTAGTATAGTATTTAACTTAGTATTTAGTATGGTATTAGTATGGTATTTAGTAAAGAATTATAGGATTAAACGTATTTATATTATTTGCAAATAATTATAGACACAATTTAGTTGCTCTGCTTTCAATTTTAATATTTATTATATTTAAAAAAATGTAATTTTCATAGCTGCTTAGGTCTTTTGTAAACTGATTAAATATTTTAAAACATTCTTATATATTGACGAATATTTTATTTTGTGTGAAAGTATCGTACATCGCAAGACATTTCTGAAAAACTATAAAATTTAGCTGATCTTGTCTTCTGACAAAAAATCCTTGTGTGATTTTGAGGAAACTCGATTTGTATGGATTAAATCAAGACACCTAGAAATTGTTCAGATTAATATGAGTAACTACCGCTCCCAAATATATGCATACGTAACATTTCTATAGTTTACCCCCAGGAAAGCAGTGACGCCTTGCCTGATGACCGAAAAAGGACATCATACATATATCGCATATGAGAACTTCCGCCTGAACTTGCCATCCAGATGGCCGCCACCATGTGCGCTCCGTAGACACACGGTTAAGGCAGATTTAATTTCATTTCATTTTCCACCTGTAAAAAGCCACTTCTAAATGAAATTGCTTGAAACTCGATCCCAGCTCTTGGGGTAGACAGAAATGGAAAAACTTTATGGTGACCTGACCCCTTTCGTTGCCAGCTAGCGGCGATGAGGGGAGGGGAGAAAAAGGCAAACTAAGAAAAGTGGGCCAGGCCAGGCAATTGCATCCTTCACAAGCGCCCTCTCTTACCCCTCCTCTCTCACTCCTTCTGGCCGCCCTCTGATTTATGCTTTGACCTTTTCCGCAGGCAGGAAAAATTTCTCTCGTTTTGTTCTCTATTTTTTGTTGTTGCTGTTTTTTATTTTTTTGTGAACTTTTTCTTTTACTCATTTTTGAGCTTAATTAGCGGCGTTAGTCGGCAAATGGCATTAGTGGGTTAATTAGGGGACACACACACACACACACACACACACCCGCACTCATGCAGTTATCAATGTGTGCCAAGATATATGTATGTACATAGATATATCTATCTGACCTAATGAGCCCTGAAGATTTATAAATGGAAAGTGGAAAAACTGGAGCCCCTTTTTGCCTTTCCCTTCCTTTTCCATTTCCTTTTTTTGCGTTAATTTGATTTTGATTAATTGAAGAACTGCTTGACAAAATCCAATTAATTAATCAGATTGCCTCCAGCCGAGGGCTTGGGTAATTAATTGGTTTATAGATGAGCGTGAAAGCATTTTTTTTATATTCTAAAGAATTTTTTCCCGAGCTGGGTGAGGATTAACATTTGTATTTGCCACTGAACTAATTTTTAAAGCCTTTGTAATGAGCTCATAATTGCATTTTATTGTTATTATTCACACTTATATACAAACATTATTAATAAGAACTAAATGCAGTTTTTTTGTGCAGTACAAATATTTACCCAAGTAATTAAATGCTTAGCCTACAGGTTCTGCAACCTTTTTAAAAAGATTTATTTGTAAAAGAAATTGTAAAATATAGAAATACATTTTCATTTGATATTATTTTCTTTGTAAAACCTATTTATTTTTGTCACTCTGAATTTAATTCATAAAAAGAATCAACGTAAAAGGTAAACCAAGGACCTGTCTTAAAAGCCTGAAAGGATATAAAATGAAATGAAAGCGGTTTGGATGAAAAAATATCAAAAGGACTTACGCCTGACCAAAAACTGTTTTTCGTGTGATTACAAGGTATTGGCAATGCAGCAGGCTCGTTTGTTATTTTTGTGTGTGTGTCCTTTTCGTCCTTTTTGTTTTTGTTTCTGTTTTGTTCTTGGTCACTTTACCGTTTTATGGGCGAAAATGTCACACAAGGCCGACCAGAGAAGGCGTTGGCCAAAAATGCACCTGAAATTCGGCAAAAACAATCCATAAAAATGCAGTTTATCGAAACAGATGCAGCAAGGACACTCTGTGTGTGCGAGCAAGAATATCTGGGTTATCCTGCCCGAGGCAATAACAACAACATCATTCTTAGGGGCCTGTCACCTGAACAGTGCCAATAAAATTAAAATATTTTCGACATAAATCAAACTCATAATTGGGTCAGGTGAAAATTATAAAAATAAAATGAAAGCTTTAGTAACTTACTTTATTTTTATTAGCTAAATTTTGAAATATATAGGCGAACAATAGTTTTTATAATAGGATTTTATTTAAAACTTTTTAATACATTTTTTAAATATGAAATAAATTGAAGAATTATAAGTGTCAAAATCACAAATGCCTTCAGTATTTTTTGCAGTATTTTTTACACATTTTTAAATTTATTTTTTAATAGAATAGCAATTTAGTTTAATAGCAACTTTTAGTTAAATAATTATCGAGAGTTTCCTTGTTGATTTATTAATAATTTAGTTTTTAATTTTATTAGAACTTAATACTAACTTTCGATTAAATAATTATTGAGAAATTTCTTGTTGATTTATTATTAATTTAGTTTTTAATTTTATCAGAACTTAATACTAACTTTCAGTCAAATTATTAGGATTATTAGGATTTTTTTTGTTGATTTAATTTTAAATTTTATTAGAATTTAATACTAACTTTCAACTAAATAATTATTGAGAATTTTCTTGTTGATGTTATTATTTTCATTCATTCATTATTTGCTATAATTTCTTTGGAGACTTTATTTAAAAAATTAAATTGTCTTATTTTCAACAATAATTTTATCCTGTTTAAGTTTGCATGGCTTATTCAATTTAAGATAATTTTTTTAATGTTGGATAAACACTTAAAGGAACTTTTTGCTGTGTAATTTCGTTTAGTGTAGGCATTAGAAAGAGGCTTGCATTGCCCGATTGTCTGATCGTCGCGTCGTTGGTCGCTGGGTTTCGTCTGTCCCGGACAGCCTGACATTTGCTGGCGCGCTGGAAATTGAAAATTGATATGGCATCGCTTGTTGGCTACGCCACCCCATTCCCCATACCCCTCTCGCTCCACCCATTTCCCGCATTTCCCTCGAACTGCCATGCAACCCGCTCTCCATTTTCCACCCTTTGTTTGGCTGTTTTCGCACAGGCGACGTCTGTGCCGCGTTTTTAAAACATTACCCATGCACTTATAGGAGCGGCATCGGCAGTGGGACATCAGAGCTCTAAACGAGCGCAAATAGTAATGACAACGCCGCACAGTGGGATCAATTGCAGCTGAAGTGCGGCGTCCGTAATGATGGCGAAATTTAATCGCCTGAAAGGCGAGCTGAATGCAAGCATATGTAGTCGATAATTCCTGTGGCGCTGCTGTTTGTTCGAGCTGCACAACATATCAAATGTGGTTTCTGTACCCAAACTGCACTTGGAAAATGGGGGAAAATATGTACAGAGATACTTGTGTCTAAGTAGGGTTATAATTTGATACATTTATTGTTTGTTCTATATTATTAGGAGGGCAGGGTAACTCAATAATATTTAATACTAATAATAAGCAATAGCAATGACTTAGCAAAGGTTACTTGGAAAATAAAACTGGAAGAAAGCTCTCTTTAATAGGAGAAAAATTTTAATTCCTTGATAGTAAAAATTTCGAAATTATTAAGTTTAAAATTCTTGTTTGTCAGATTTTTTTAAACAGTTTCTATGTTTAAATAGGGACGGCAACAAAAATCACTTGGGGTTTAAAAATCCTTAAAAAGACGTCAAAAAGTAGGCAATAAAATTTGTAAGCTACGATACAATATTTTGTAGTATAGTTTTGGGCATATTTTTAAGAGATTTTAAAATCGTGGTGCTATGAAAATTCCTAGGGTTTTTGAGATACTTAAAAAATATTGCTAAATTATGCAATGTCATTTTTTAAGTACCAAAACCTATGTAAATTTTTTATATTTTTAATATAAAATATTGTGGCATACTTTTGGACACCTTTTTAAGGGCTTACAGAATTCTAGCTATATATTTCCGTAGCATATTTAAATTTGAATATATATCAATAAGTTATGTAGAAATTAAAATACTGAAACCCCCTCAAGGCATACAAAAACAAACTTGCTACAAATAATACCCTACTGATTTTTTAAAAATTACTCATATATCTGCCGCTCGTCACCGAGTGCTCCACTGTACCCTGGTACAGTAGCTGCTCCCATATGCTGGACGCTGTTGCGCCAGTCATGGGCATTCCTGCATCCGAGCGGCTGCGAACTGGAACTGGAATGGCAGCCCCGCCATCAAGCATGTACAACTCCTTCCGGTTCCTTTTTAGTATGTTCGCGTATGTGTGTGAGTATGTGTGTGAGTATGTGTGTGTGAGTGTGTGTGTGCTAGTGTGCAAGTGTGATTGGGTTACAAACGCCGCCATTTATTTCGCCGGGTTCTGTGTGTAATTTGGTTTTTTTCCTTTTCATTTTTTTTTTTTCATGCCGACTGCAGCGGCTGCTACTGCTTCATCTGACATGATTTCCGTATGTCGTTTGAGTTTTTCTTGCCGCCGCCGACTTTTTCTTCGTTTTCTTGTTTTTCTCAGCAATCTTCTACTGCTGCTGCTGCTTCTACTTGGGCTTGCTTTTTATGTGTGAATAAAACGTACAGTTGTGATCGAAAAAATAACGAAGCGACAAGGAATTTTTTTTAAAATAAAATCATATAATTTGTTGTTCCTAAAAAAAAAAATAATATCAAATATTAGATGGAAATAGTCACTCTCATAAACTTTATAACATATATGGGCTTCAAATCATATAAATGGATGTTTTATAGTAGTGATAATAAATAAAATAAATCGATATTTTGTCTGATATATCGAACTGTGCCAAGTTAACAATTTTATTATTACAAAAAATATTAAAGCACTAATTAAATTAGAAAATTATTTAGTTTAAAAATTTTTTATACAAATTATATATTTTTTATGGATCAATATAGTCGTTATAAATCGATATTTTAAATTAGGGATTTAAGTAATATAAATGAATATTCTTTTTGATATGTTTATCGAACTGTAGCAAGATTAAGTTAACATTTTAAAAAAATGTTTAAAAAACTATTTAAATTCGGTAATTAGTTAAATCAATATTTTATAAGTAAATTAAATAAATTGTTTTGTGATTAATTAGATTTTCGATCTTTACTATCAATATTCTAACGTAAGGTGCGATATTTATCGATCGACATTTTCGATTAAATATTCGTGCTTAATAGTTTTGATATATTGCTACTTGAAATATCGATAAATGTCGAATTTTTCGTAGATATATCGGAATGCTCCTTTCAATTTATATTCCCAGTTAAACTTGACTATGTAGAAGTTGTGCATTTAATACCTTACTTAGAAATACTCTGACTATCTCAACTTCCTGCCTATAATTGCGACCTTAGCTGTTGGCAAGTTTGTCAATTTTTTTTTTCGGCTGCTCGTGTGCTCAATTTCATACAAAAAATGTCAGTTTATGTTGATGTGTGCATGCTTTTCCTGTCGCGCTGCTGCCGCTGCCGCTGCTGCCATTGATATCGCTGACGAAATTGAGAATTATTATGTTTAAACGTGTGTGGCATCGCTGCCATTTGGGTGGCCAGCTTTCCCCGCCCTCTTCTCTCCTCCGCGAATTTCCCGCCGAAATTCGTTGGGGCGGCGACATGCGAGTTGGCACTGCATGTGCTGCCGCCTTCTGTTGCAGACTTTGCGGCGCGGCGCGTTCTTGAAATTAGATTGCCTTGTGATGACTTTAATGCAAAGCCCACTCTAGCAGACACCCACACATGCTGGCTATAGCTAGCAATCACACACACACACACATATAAAACGTGCTGTCAGCCTCAGTTAAACCCATACAGGCACAAGTGGCAGGACAGGAAATGGGGCAGCGTATCCTTTGGCTTGAACATCTCCTCTGATAAGATTTTGCTGAAATTAGTTCCCATAGTTGGATATCGATATTGTACGTATATTTTAGGGTGATAAACACATATAAATAAATAAAAAATATATTAAATTTAATTAAAACTCAATCTAAAAAGACAGACAACGAAGGCTGATCAAGAAAAGGAAATATTCAAAAGGCAGAAAATGGGGCAGCATATCCTTTGGCTTAAACATCTCTTCTGATAAGATTTTGCTGAAATTAGCTCCCATAGTTGGATATTGATATTGAACGTATATTTTAGGGGGATAAACACATATAAATAAATACAAAATATATTAAATTAAATTAATACTCTGTCTATAAAGACAGGCAACGAAGGCTGATCAAGGAAAGGCAATATTTAAAAGACAGGAAATGGGGCAGCATATCCTTTGGCTTGAACATCTCTTCTGATAAGATTTTGCTGAAATTAGTTCCCATAGTTGGATATCGATATTGTACGTATATTTTAGGGTGATAAACACATATAAATAAATAAAAAATATATTAAATTAAATTAATACTCTGGCTATAAAGACAGGCAACGAAGGCTGATCAAGGAAAGGAAATATTTAAAAGACAGGAAATGGGGCAGCATATCCTTTGGCTTGAACATCTCTTCTGATAAGATTTTGCTGAAATTAGTTCCCATAGTTGGATATCGATATTGTACGTATATTTTAGGGTGATAAACACATATAAATAAATAAAAAATATATTAAATTAAAATAAATACTCTGTCTTTAAAGACAGACAACGAAGGCTGATCAAGGAAAGGCAATCTTTAAATGTCTAAAATGTATCTCTAGTCCAAATTGTAGTTATTTTGGTTTTTAATTATTCTTGTTTAATATGCTATCGATGTTGTTTTTATATTTTAGAGGGATGTAAACATTTAAATAATTAAAAAACATAAAAAAATTAAATTAAATTAAATTTAAACGCTGCCTAAAACAACAGGCAACGAAGGCTGATCAGGGAATGGCAATATTTAAAAGTCTAAAATGTATCTCTAGTCTAAGTTGTAGTTATTTTAGTTTTTAATTATCCTTGTTTAATATGCTATCGATGTTTTACTTATATTTAAGAGGGATATAAACATATAAACAATTGAAAAACATAACACATTAAATTAAATTAAATTTTAACGCTGCCTAAAAAGACAGGCAACGAAGGCTGATCAGTGAAAGGCAATAATTAAAAGTCTAAAATGTATTTCTAGTCTAAGTTGTAGTTACTTTAGTTTTTAATATGATTTCCTTATATTTAATAATTATATTATTATATAAATTCAATAACTATCTAATTCATTACATGCTCCGAGGCTTAACTAAAGATGATTGGCCGATCAACTTGTCATTTTCAAAACTGTAATCACTTTATTTAATTATCATTTTGCTTGTCTGCCTTTTGATATTTTTCCCATATTCCCCACTCGTTTCATTTCACACCAATATGTGCATTTTGTACTTTTGAGTTGGCCATTGAAGTTGGCTTCAGTTTCAGTTTCAGTTGCCACAGGGCAATCAATAGGAGAAGGCAACAATTCAGGCTCACGAGACGAGACAAAAGTCAATTCCATGTTCGTGTTGTGTCGCTGATGCCTCACAAAAAGGCTCTTTGTTAAGCACACACAAAGCTGCAGGCACTGAGAGAAAATTAGAGTAGTAATTTTAATATATTTAGATATTATATTTAGAATATTTTTAGCTCTATTGATTTGGTTTAGTTTTAAGGTTTTCCCTTTTTAAAATGCTTATTTATTTGTTAAAGAAGCTAATAGGGAAATGTTAATATAAGTTATTGATATGTTAATAGGGAAATTTTTTATCTTTTTCAGAATTTTCCTATGTAATTATTTCTCAATTTGTATAAACATATTTGTAATTTATTTAGATATTTATTTTAAAATTTGTTCATAAATGTGTAGGAATATTTTTTGTCTTGTTTGCTCTATCACTTTTATATTGTAGTCTTAAAGATTCCACTCTTTAAAATGCTTATATTTTTATCAAAGTTTCTTGTTAATAATGAAATTTTTTAATCGGGAAAAATAGTTTTTAAAATTTTATGATGTTATTAATTGTGATTTTTCAAAATACATTTTTTTGAAGTAAAGACAGAACTCTAGATCTGCGTTTAGGAGTTCTTGGTAATTTTGGAAGGCTCAGAGATCGTATATCTCTTAAATTTATTGCTGATCAAGAATATATACATCTTGTGGGGTTGGGAAAGCTTTTCTAGTTTTGTTTTAAGATCACTTTATTCTAGTATCAAAGACACTATAATATCAAGATGCCTCACGCCCATAAATTTGAATTCTCTCAGACTTTTGAACAAAATTTCAAGAAATTTAAATAAAATTCGTATGGCGTAACTCATCTTCTTGTATTATTAAACAGTGTACAATATACCTACCAGATATATATATGTTAAAAAACTCTCATTTCAGACAAATCATTATCCCTTTACTCACTTCCTTGCCAGCCTCTGTATTATAATGTCACATACTTTACGATTTATCTGTGTTGGCCAATTAGAAGGGCCCTTGGCCGTCTTTTTTCCTGGTGTACAAATACAGACTCTCTCTGACTCTGACTCTGACTCTGACTTACTGCCAAAGGCTAATGAAGGCGGAAGGGTGGAGGGGGCACGAAGGCCGGGGGCTGGGGCATTTCAAATTTTAGAGAGGAGGACATGCCAGGATGCACTTGCCACTTGGCAATGCATGCAGCACTGTGGCTGCCACAGCTGCAACTCCAGTTGCCCATATGCCTAGGCCATGTTGACATCAAACAAACAAACAAACTGACACGACAAACAAATACACAGCAACACGCACACACACACTTACACACACACACAGAGGCCGGCAAAAGAGCTGCAACAGAAAATGGAAAATAGAAAACAGGAACGGGAAGCAGCAACAAAAAACACACGAAAAAAAGCAAGAGCGAGCGAAAAACAGGACCGAATGAAATTTGTATAAACTGCCATCAAGAGTCTGCCCGGAGTTAGAGTTCAGATTTTCCCCAAGTCCGAAATGGAAAACTCGTGTTCGGCTCCAACGAAAGACAGGCGACAGTCGAAAAGGGAAAACAACAGGCGGAGTTTTTCAAAAAGTTTCAAGTTTTTCAAGTTTCATTTCAAAATCAGAGACTAGTTTCTGATCTTGCAGGGAACTGAGGGAATTTTGGGAAGGAAATAAAAGACTTTTAAAGTCGAATTAATTTTTTGTCAAGGATTTATTTGGTTTAGATAATAATTTTTTTATTAAGGAAATGTTCTGGCATTTTATTTAAGTAATCTTTTATTCTAATAATTAAATAAATTATTTTTTAAGGTAAAACTTCATACTCACAGGGAACTGGGGAAAGTTCGGAAGAGAAATGAAAGGGTTTTAAAGTCGAATTCATTTTTTGATTAGGGTTTTTTTAGGTTTAGATTATAATTTAATTAATTTAAGAAATATATCCTTTGTCTTATTTATTAAATTTATTTATTTTTAAAGGTAAAACTTTATACTTTAAGGGAACTGACTGAAGTTCGGGAGATAAATGAAAGGGTTTTAAATTAAATTTGATTGTTTTGCTAGATTGTATGTTGTCATAAATAATAACTTACTTAATTTTAAGAGTGTTTTGGAATTTTATTAAAGTTATTTTTTATCAAAATAATTAAATTATGTATTTTTTTAAAGGTAAAACTATATACTACAAAGTTAGGAAGGGAAATTAAAGGGTTTTGAATTCAAATTTAGGGTTAGCAGGTCGTCTTAGATTATAATTTACAATTTTCCGCCATTTTATTTAAGTTATAATTTTTCTTAATAATTAAATGAATTATTTTTAAAGGTAAGACTATACACTTTTAAGGAATCCATGGGTTCCAAATTACATTAAATTATTCTTTAACAAAGTTTTCAGTGTCTTAGATTATAATTTATTTAGTTAAAAAAAATATAATTTTATTGCATATATTAAATGTAAAGTGATTCGATTCTTTGCAACTATTTATTAAGTTCAAAGTCTTTTCTTAAGCTATTTTTTTATTTATTTAAATACTATTTATTATTTATTTATATTTCTTTTAAACATTGCTATACATATTTTTGTCACATTATACAGTTTTTTTAATTTATTATTTTTCATAATTATATAAATCTTTGTTATGTCTGGAGAGGTCTTTAGATATTCTAAGCAGTTCTAGTTGAGGAAAAGCTTATTTCTGCTTGTCTAGCAATCCTGCATTTTCCCCAGATTTCCCATTCAAGTGGAATTATTAATTATGCCAAATGCAGCTCTTAATGCAAGGGGTTCCCCCTTATTCCTTTACCCTTAGCCTCGGGCTAATCAGAAATTGTTAGAAGAGAATTATTCAGGAATTCTGGATATTTTCCTGAATACAGCCCATTGCAATTTTCCAACTGGCTCCCTCTCTCTCTCTCTGTTTCTCTCGATTATTTTTTGTTGCCATTACGATATTTATGTAAATTTATTGGACAACAAGAGGATTTCAATTAAAATGCAATCCAGACTGATTTAATAAAGGCGTATTTCAAAGGAGGCGGCGTTGATGGCGGAGTGGGCGTGTCGCCGGCTGACGACAGGCAAAATAACTTTAAATTAATTAAAAACGCGCCCGGCAAAAATGTTTTAAGCTTCGCGATGACAACAAACGCGGGCGAGCGGGCGTCAAGGAGTTTTGCAGGGCGGGAAAATCTCAGAGAAAAGTGGGGGGGGAGAGGGGTAAATTCAGATGCGGTAAAGGGGGGAAATTCAGGCAAGGCAAGGATGCAGCAGAAAAGACAGCACACATCTACGATGAGAGGGGCAGGAGAACTACTCTACGGGTTGCCAAGGAGCATCAATGTCGCGGAAATTAATTGAAATGAAGGCACAGACACTGAGAGAAATATTAGTGGAGTTTGTAAAGGAATATTTGAAAAGGTTTCTCAGGGGAAATTGATTAAAAAAAGTGCATATAAATGTTAGTATAATTATTATTAGACAACAATGAAAAACTACATATTATCCATCCCAAAAATAGATTTGAAGTACTTCGATTTTGTCTAAGTTTGAATAGTAAAAATATTTTTTAAAAGCCAACTAAATTTTTCTTTGTGCTGAAATTTTCCGAAGGACTTTACAGGAGTTTTTCGTCGAGAAGAAAGGGCAGGCTAGGAGGTGGAAGCCGATGCGCGTAAAATGAAATAAAGAAGATGCATTCTCATGTCCTGCCATGAGCGCCTTGGTCGCGCCCTCGGGCGAAAACTTGTCTTAGGCTGGAATGGAAATTTTTAGAAATCCCCACCGAAGCACATTCTAGGGAAATTCAATACCTTATTGGAAAAAAAGTTGAAGACATTAATCAGGGATATGGAAACAGGCTTAAAGCACATGAAATATGACTAGAGTTTAAGGATTTCGGCTAAAGGAATTTATGTTTTTACAATATTTATGCTCTGTAATGACATATTAATTAATTTAAAAAGGTGAAAATATTAATTATATATATTTTTATATTTTGCTAAGGTATTTTTTATATAAAAAAGAAAAAGAAATATCTTCATATGCCCTCAGTTTTAATACTTCTTCGTTAACAATAAATAATAAGAAATAGATGCGTTATGGCATATAGTTTTTTTATACTTTAATTTATATTATTAAACTATGTTTTTTAGGAAAATATAATGTTAGAAGAGTTACTTATTTAAATTAGATAGGAAATACCTCAATTTTTCACAATGTTATGAGACTTTTCAACTAAAGTCCATAGAAATTAATAAGATGCGTAACGCTATTTGATTCTTTTCTCCATAGATTTGAATTTTTAAATAGGAAGGAATATAATTATAATTATAAATGTTAAGAAGAAAAATTAATGAACATTTAAGACAAAACATAGCTTCTGCTGATCTCAAGAATATCCAAAACCTTTAAGATATAACTCCTTATAGAGCCAGAAAATGGAAGAGCACTCTGCAAATGCAGTCCTGATTTATACACTTGCACTGATTATTTATGCTCCAAAGCCAAGTTGATTTCTGGCCACTGACCAGCTGGGGAAAATAGCCAGGCGATAGAGACGGGTATAGAGTGTGAGAGAGAGAAGTAAATAGTTGGGGTGAGATAGCGATGGGGAGAGCTTAAGCCAAAATTTTACCGCACGTCTGCAAAGCTCCGCTTCAGTTCCTGCCCTCTGACCTCTCCCCGAAAAGTTGCAGCCAACAAATGAAATTAAGCAAATAAATTTTGAGGCGGATTAGTTGAGGAGGGAAATGGGCGGAAAATGTTGGAAGGGAAAAATAAGAAGAGAAAAAGGAGCAGAAGAGAAAAGGCTGCGGTCGATGGTTTGGACTTTGAGTTTTCCTGAGAAACTAGTAATAAACTGTGATAAATATAATACATTTTAAAAATATATAAAACATACTTCAAAGACTCTGTATATTTTAAGTAAATATATTATAATATTTAAATATAATATATATTTAAATCCTTATTTATTTATAGTAATTCCAAATGAATATACCCTTCAGTTATTTGCTAATACCGCGTATAAAAACTAAAGCAAGTAAACGAACTGCGGACCGTTTTGCGGCTTAGCGAGTTATCTGGCAAGTCGTTTAGACCTTTTCTATGTGCTTTTATATGGGGTTAGCCACTTTCCTGCATTTTCCACTGTCCGCCCAAGGAAATTGCACACGAAATTTGAGTTTTCAAGTTGAAAATTGGAAGTCGTGCAGGTCTGCGCGCCATCTCCCATCGAGGCAATTAAAATGTTGAGTTCCGGCCGGGGCCCGGGGCCTCAGCTCCTCCGGCAGCGCCAGCACCTTCAGCTCCTCTGTTTCCCCACAAATTTTCCACAATTTTCCCGCACTCCACATGTGAAGCAGTGGTGAGGAAAACAAATCCGAGCTCTTTATTCACTCAACGCAGGCAGAAGGGAAAAAAAACTAATAGGAGCCGAGTTCAAAGTGCACGATGAGGACATCTTGCTACCCCGGAAAAGACGCCGCGAAAAGGCAGCATACATTTTCCTTTCCTGAGGAATCAATCAACTGGTTTATGGAAATTTTCCCAGAGAGAGACTCGTTTATGTGACGGATTTTTATGATGTACAGTGTACACTTTTTATGAGACAACATTGTGTGGATATATTGGGGCTAAAGGGGAAAAGACGAAATTGCTTTACATTTATATCTGGCTTAAGTAAAAGTCGAGGAAATTATGCAATTTTGGCATGATTAATAATAAAATATTATATTGTATAAGTAATAAGGGTAGATAAAATCATTTTGAGGGATGATTTACTTAAATAACTTGCTTAAATAATTTAGACCTTACTTATAGCGTTTTTTGTAAAGTGACAAAATAGAAGGCAAGGCAGAGACGTCTCTATCCTATAATATTTTAGGTATTATATTTCATAAAGTTTAATTCAAGAAAATATAGTTTTGAGATGATTTTTTAGATAATTATATTAATAGAATAAAGATATTTAGTTGCTTAAAAATATTATATTTATAAGAAATTAAAATTTTTAGAGAAGAATCCCTTTTTTATAGAAGCAAAAAGTATGTTATTTTCATA
The DNA here is from genome assembly GCA_018152175.1 of Drosophila jambulina. Taxonomy (NCBI): domain Eukaryota; kingdom Metazoa; phylum Arthropoda; class Insecta; order Diptera; family Drosophilidae; genus Drosophila; species Drosophila jambulina. The sequence continues at coordinate 18,202,808 of JAECXH010000006.1, read as the reverse complement.
TTACAATTGTTATTTAATTGTTGCAAATAAACAACTATAAATACAAAATATTTCCCCGCTATAATAGGGGGTATTACATCTCCCGTGTCATTTTATATCATGAAATCATATTATTACTTACATTTATATATTATTTTCCTGAAGAGCAGCCGGTGTGTGTGCTCTTCTGAGTTCCCTAATTAAATTAGCCCGTAAGTGTATGAAAAAATCGCATATTTACTCAGAGCCACTACCCAAAAGTGCATTAAAAAAAAACTAACAAAAAACTAACAAAAAACTAACAAAAAACTAACAAAAAACTATACCTTTTTTTCTCTGTCGTTGCAGGTGAGTGCAGTTTCTTTCATCTTTATTTCGAGTCTGTTCGGTTCGATTCATTTCCCTCCTGCTAAGCCAGACAAAATAGGAAAACAGGAGTGGAGCCCCGAAACTTTCTGGCGAATAACTTTGTTGGGCTTTTGTCAGTGGCCCTCCTAAGTAAGTAAGTAAAAGCGATTTTCTTCCCTTTTTTTTCTCTCTTTCTCTCTCTCTGTGGGATGCGTTTTCTTTTCTTTTCTTTGTTGCCTTTGCCGGTGGGTTGAACCGAATATGTCAATGATAAATGGCATAATCTCTTTAGCCCACAACAAACTCACGTAGAGATTGTCGTGGCTCCATCGTAATGATATTGCACAAAAATTATGCTAATAGCTTAATGCCATCGCACTTAAGCGCTAAGACAGCAGCGCCCGAGATGACAGGAAGGACCCAGGCTGGTGTCCTCGAGCAGGAGTTGTGATAGTGCCTAGGCTTGGGCTACTTTGAATACCCTATGTGGCGGGTATGCTCGAATAGGGGATAGAGAAAATTGCGTTAATATTTTGAGGTTTCTTGAATGACTTCCTGAACTTAGCTCGCAAATAAATAAGTAGTTCTTTATATATTTTATAAGTAATTTAGAACACATATTATGTTATTAATATAATATTTTATCATTCTTAACAAATTATTAATATTTTCTTGTTTAAAAATATGGCTTCTTGCAAGCAGTGCACTACTTATTTCAAGGATATACCTCGTCCTTGCATTAATTTAGTTTTCCCATTTGTCTGTCGTCGTCGCGCCTTCCAAAAACTTGGCTTCGGCTTCACTTCTGCTCCTCGGACTTGGATTTCGAGTTTTGCTTGGCCAGTTTTGGGTGTGTGTGTGTGTGTGTTGTGTGTGTGTTGAGTGTGTTGAGCTGACCCCAACACGGGGACTTTTTGGCAGCTGCGACCAGAACACAACAGCAATTGCAGTGGGCGGAATTGCTTTCGGCCAGGCCAGAGGGACGACAACGGCGGGAGCTCTTGGCCAAAAGCCGGACCAAAACGCGAGGCAATGGCAGAAGCTACGTACTACCAACTTTCCTGATGCCTAATGTGTGTGCAGCTCCCAAAGCTGGTTAGCTCCTGTTGTTGTTGCTGCAGAAACTTATGACCGGGCGAAACTTTCGTGAAGGAATCATTTTTGGATTGGCACAGATGTGACAAGAGGATAATACATATATACAACAAGGACAGCCCGGGGATGGGAAGTCCAAGCGCTTGGCATTTGAGGAAATGAAACGATCATAAATCCAAGGAGGAAGCAAAGGAAAGCTCACGGAGCAATGAAATATGATGAGAACTCTCAAGGAAACACACAAAAGTGGGACTAAAGCTTAAAGGAATAATGCATATGGCAATAAAAACTAGGAGTATGGGTTTATTTAAATTGTAAAGTAATTAAAGCTGCCTTTTAAAATAAATTAAAATTTACTATTAATTAATGTAGAATTAAAAGTTGAATTTTTATTGTCAAGACTTTCATAAATAACTTCAAACTAAGTCACTTATAAAACCCTTGTATTAACTAGAAACTCAAGTGTCTTGGAAAAAGAGTGGTTTGTAAATCAAAAAAATCTTAAAAAGTATCTATTGACAAAGGCAGATGGTCAAAAGCGAAAGAAAAAGGATATAAACCAAGCAAATGAAAAACGATTTAAGCTGCGTCAGCACGAGAAATGATTTTTTAAGTACGCACCTAAGAAAAACACAGTCCTGCAAAGTAAATACGCAGAAAATGTGAAGGAGGAAACAAAAACAACAACGTGAAAAACTCGAACAGTGAAATGCAACAAATAACCACCAAATATCCATCAGATGGCTGCAGGAACCACAGCCAAACAAAGGCGAAAAAAAGGAAAATAATATTAGCAGAAGAATGCATTATGGTCCGTCGGGGAAAATGCGAAGAAAAATTGGAAAAACCTAATGATTTGCTGGGAAAATCACTTAGCAGCGCACATGAAAAGTGCCAAATTTGCTGAAAAGATGAATGTAGGGTCGGTATAAGATTTGTGTAGGATTGGGTGTGGGGTTAGTGTAGAGTTGGTAAAAGGTTGGTGTAAGGTTGGTGTATAGTTGGTGTGGGATTGTTGTAGGGTTGGTGTGGGGTTATTGTAGGGTTGGTGTAGGGTTGGCGTAGGGTTGGTGTAGGATTGGTGTAGGGTTGGCTTAGGATTGGTGTAGGGTTTTTGTAGGGTTGGAGTAGGGTTGGTGTAGGGTTGGTGTAGGGTTGGCGTAGGGTTGGTGGGGGGTTGTTGTAGGGTTGGCATAGGGCTAGTATTGGAGTGTGGCATGATTGCTTTGGGATTACTGTAGATGTTGGTGTAATTTTGATATTGGGTCGGTATGATGTTGGTGTTAATGTTGGTGTACGATTTGTGTAGATGTTGTTGTTGCTGTTGATGTTGATGATAGTGTTTCCCGGAAACATTATGCCTTGGGGGCATAATAAACAGCAAAGGATAAGCGGCCAAAAGCGATGAAAAGCCAAAGTGCAAAGTGAAGCACTCTCTAAAAGGTAATCTTAAGATACTCCGCTACCTAATGAACAAACTTTTCAATGCTCTACCAAAATAATAGAGGTATATTTTCCTTCAGAGAATTTTGATTTTTAATCAACAAAGAAAGGAATTAAAAAACTGCTAACTATTATATAGTTAAAGAGTGTAAAGTATATAATAGAACGGTCGTACCACTAAATATAATCCATCTGAATGCTTTAATTTAAATACCTCTTAATTATAATTTTTTTCAAACATTATTATTACGTTTTTATAAATATGTCACATAATCTTTACATTCTTACACTTGTTGTTGCTAATTTGTAAAAATCTTCAAGTTAGAAACTGCGATCTTGGGATTTATGACCTGTAGGATACATCCCTTCCCAAGTGCAATGTGCCACAGCCAGGAATAGAGGAGATTGCCGTTGAAGTTCATATGGAAGCCAGATGCAAGACGGGGCAATTTGGAAGCCTGGGCCGGATGGGGTCGACCAGTTCATTTCATTGACATTATGATTGGAAGCTGTCGTCCTTCGCCTCACATTGTGCAAGTTATGTGGATGTAGGATGTGGTGCGGTGTGGCTCAGTGCCCACTGAATGATGTTGATGATGATGATGGTGCTGCATTCTAGGATATCCCGAAAATTTCGGACAAACGGAAACGACACAAAAAAAAGAAAGGGAGAAACAGTATGGGAACCCCTCTGGCAAAATGTGCTCCTCAGTCACTCAATGCTGACCACAGGTCAGCGGGATTATGGGGGTTAAGGGGCTTCAGCGGGACTCAGGGGGCTAAGAGGGTTAACAGGGCAGGCCAGGCCAGAGCAGGGCAGGGCTGGAGAGGAGGGGAGGAGTTTTAGTGGACGTTACACAGAGAGAAGCGATATACAGAGACGCGGGCACAAAAAGCCAGTGAAGGGCCCAGACACATTTGCCACATCAGCAAATGATATCAAAAACGTTATTTCCAGGCGCAACTGCCAAAGGTAATGGGCCAAAAGCCGGGGACAGGGGTTCCTTTCGCCACCAGCAATCACACCCATCGCACAATCAACCAGTCAGCCAGGCACACCACTCACACACTCGCACACAGGACACTAAATTTGTGGCAAAAGGAGCGCAAAAAAGGTCCACAAACTACGGACCTAATGATGGGTAAAGAGGGTTCATCAAGGGGCGTGGCAGAGGGGCAGATACGGTGGCTGGGCGCATACATGAATGTCGCACAGCGTCCCTTACCCCTTGCGTCCCTCTGCCATTCCACACAAATGGCAGCAAATCAAATTTAATTGAAGCACAAAAATCGGTTGCCTACTTTTGCGGGCAATGGAACGATTGCGCGTGACTTCCCCGTCACATTCACACCCCCACACCCCCACACACTCGCACAGACACAGTCGTTTAATTTAACCCATGGCCATGGCCAAAAGGCTCCTAATTTGGTTAGAATATTCGATTCAAGTTTGGAGCCAACTGCCCAGGCAATCGGTTCAATTATATCCGGCGCGGCTTACCACCTTGACCGACCGATCGAGGGAATAGCGGTACGGAAGGGAAATTTAATTATAGGAATTCGTGGGAATTTTATTCCTATTTAAGGGTATGCAAAGAGAACTATTTAATTAAGGATAGGTCTGGAAATGGTATGCTTATTATTGGTTGTAATGATTCAAATAGTTTCTATAATAAAAAAAGGGATATTTGAGGCTATAAAATAGGGAAATTATTTGTAAAAGTACATTTTATAGAAGGGAATTCTGTATAATTTGATTTCTATATTAAGGTTTAGTAATTCATATAGTTTCAATAACTAAAAATTATATTTAATTTTTGGGAATGCATGGGATCTTTCGTAATAACATTTGGTTATAGTACTTAAAATAGTTGCTATAAAGAGGGAAATTTGAAATAATGCCTGGTAATTGTATGTTTACATCAATGATTAACAATTTGAAAAGTGGCTAAAAGTATATATAATAGGAATGGAATATTGATTTAATAGAATAGAATTCCTGGTAATATAATTCTTATAGTTAGCTATTATGATTTAATTAGATGCTATAAATTTAAGGGATATTTAAGGGTATGCCTTGCGGGTAATTTAATAAAAATTTATTTAGATAAAGTAATGCAGGTAGTTGTTATAATTATAAGTGATATTAAAGCGTATTTTAAGGATGAAATATATATACAAAAAAAGGCTGACATTTTTATTCTTAAGTTTGAGTTAATTAATTCATAAAGTTGCCATAATTCGAAAGGATATTTAAGGGTATACAAGGAGGGAAATTAAATTCATGTTATATATGGATATTTATTCCTTACATAAAAGTTGAGCAATGAAAGTACCGAATAAAATCAAAAAAGACATTTTAAGGGTATAAAGACTATGGCTCACCAAAGTCATCGTCCCATCCTTTCCCTTGTCTGCCTGGAATTCTTACTATTTTCTCGGCAAGTCCTCAGAAGGGATTTATTTTCCTCGTTTTTTTCTTCCCCACACTGCGGTTCGGTTGAGTTCAGTCCATTGACCTGCCATTGAGTGTGGATTTTACTTGGCCTTCTCGGTTGTTTCTTTTCGGCAATTAATTTAGTGATTTACTTAATTTCTTTTCCTGTATTTCGAACACGAACTACTGCTGTGTGTGTGTGTCTTGTTTTGGTCTCGTTCAAATTTTTTGATTGATGCATTCCCATGCGATTCGAGTGGTTTTCCTCTTCCATGGCCATCCATTTTGCCCATTCGATTCGATTTTCCGCATTACTCATACGCCCCGTGGCCAAGATTTCACTTTATCAAACTTCAAGTTGCGTTTTCATTAAGTCGAAACACATCAGCATTTTTCCGGCCCTAGTTGCTGCTTGTTTTTTGCCCAATCCCTCTTGCCTTTGGGCCATTTCATTTGCATTCTTCACTGGCTTTCCGCTTTTCTTTACTACTTTTTTTTTCTTTGTTTGTTTGATCCGTTGTTTTGTGTTGTTTTTCTTTTTCGTTTTCCCCTTTTCCCTCCCAGGAAGCCCCAGCAATTCGGTAGAGCAACAAATGATGCGTAAGAAATGCTTTAATAAATTCGGCAACAGTTTTCCCTCCCTCGATGGTGGTAGTTTTTCATTTCCCATTTCCCCTTTTCTGGGCCATTTCACTGGCAAAGTCTTTAAGGTGCGGGTGGGCCCCTATGTGTGTGCGTGTGTGTAGTATTTTATAGTTTTCTGGCCGCACATCTATTCCGTTTGTTTAAGGGCTAATAAATATTTTAGCGGCCTTTCCAGTGAGCGTGTGTATGGTGTGTGGGGTGGCGGTGCAGAAAAATATGTTTGCAGCAGTTGGAAACAAACGAGCGAGCAAACGAGTTGAGTAAATCAAGCCGCACTTCCGCTCCAAGCCTCGCTCTCGCTTCTCGCATGGCTTGGGCTTGGGTTTGGGTTTCGGTTGCAAACCAAAAGCTACCAGCCCAACCCTTCCTTTCCGGCCAACCAGCGCCCCTGAAAGGAGCACGGGGACTCCCCCCGAGCGGGAGAGGGAGCTCCGTGATAACCCCTCTTTCTGCTTTTGTTTGTCTGCTGTCTGCTTTCTAACTGAATGAAAGCCTTGGCGCGTTGACTGATTTCGAATGGATTTTGCACGCTTCGCATGTGTGAGTTTTCCCACTGAGAAATCTGGATTTCCAAGAAGGCAAATTCCTGTTGAATCCTTCAAAAATATTTAGCCAGAGAATTGCCAAAGACGGTTAAGATTTAATGTCTTACTAATGATATTACTAAATACTACTAATTTAAAGTAAGGATGGGCCTACCTTCAGAGTAAGCTTCCTTTTGAATTGAAGTTTCTTTTTATGGGAAGAAATATTAATTACTAAAATTTACATACCTCAGCTGCTTCTATATACACATATTTTTAACCTTGTGTTTGCTTTTTATAATAATAAATATGATATAAAAAAGTTCACATAAAGTGTCAAGGTAAAGTTTATACATAAAATAAAACCTTAAGATTTCCAGTTGTAAAAACGTTAATAATAAGTTCAATCAAAGTATTGAAAAACCTTTTTAAACATTTTTTTTTTCAAAGCTAAATTTATAATAAGGCCAAACTTGAGCTTAAATATTTTATTTAAAGACTTAGTTCAATTCTAAATAATTTTAATCAATTTAACAACATTTTTTTAAAACCAATTTTGTCCAACTTGAGCTTTAAGCACTTTATAAAAAAAAAATATATATATATTTTTATAAATAAACGAAATCCAAGCGTAAGAATTTTCGAATTTTCAGTAAAATAACCTCCTTTAGACCCCTTATTTTTCTCAGTGCCCGTGATTGTTTGGTAGTGTGTGGAGTCACAAAATCCCGTAGGTGCAAAATAGCGCACTCCAGGCAACGAAGCACGTTCACGTTCACATTTGTGTTTTTTGTTTTTTTGTTTCTTGTTTTTTTTTGTTTTTTTTTGTTGTTTCTTTCTTTTTGCTGCTGCCGCCGTTGTTTCTCTGCTCATTTTTGTGTGTTTATTTGTTTTTGTTCACTAGAAACAACACAAGAAAGGGTATCTTGGGTATACACTCAAGCAATGTGCTCAGTCAGCGGAAAATTCGATAGGGGAAACACAGAGGTTCTTTTCTAAGTTAAGAATTTTTTTGTTTTGGTAAATAATTAAGATGAATGATGAGCAAAAGAGTTGTTTAAAAAATGTTAGAAATAATATATTAAAGCAAAGATCTCCCAAGAATACTGTTGAATGAAAAGGAAGAGTCAGGAATTTGATTTAATTGCAAAATAATTTAGATAGAGTGTTAAATAAACATCCTTGGACTTATTTTAGAGTTTAAAACTCACTTTAATACACATAAATTATATAATTATAAATCTAAATTAAATATAAAATCTTTAAAACAAACAAATTACCTTGTACAGGTCATCAATTAGTTGAGTTTTTAGTTAAAGTTACTCTTCTCTTCGGCTTTGGTGTCCTGGCACAGTAAAGCCTCGACTGAGGTTTTTGCGTTTGTTCAAGGAACAACTGGAGAAGGATAGAAAGAAATAGAGGGGAAGAATGAGAGAGGAAGAAATAGAAAGAGAGGACTAAAAAGAAACATAGAGGAGAAGGAGAGGGAAAGGTCGAAAAAAAAGAGGGGGAAAATTGTGCGGCAAAATAAAATAAACCAAAGTGTTGGGAGAGACGCACTTCTGGGATTGGTTTGGAACACGCCGGGCTTTTCTTCCGATTTTTCCGCCTTTCTTTTTTTTTTTTTTTGTATCCTCTATGTTTTTGCATTTGTTTTTTTGTTGCCTTTGCCCCGTTGGGAACACGAATGCGATGTGCTTAAGCGGAAAACATCATTTTGCTGCTGGTATTGCAGGCTGCAGATTGCATGTTGCATGTTGCTGTTGCAACTGTACTCCACTGACATCCTGCGACTTATTGAGGTGTTAAGCTAAACACAACTCCAGTATTGGAAAGCAAAACACGGGCACGGGGCACAAGAGGATAACAAAGGAGCGGAGCAAATGAGTTGCCAGGACTTGATGGTCAGTGTTGGGCTTCATTTTCCTGCCGTCGCCTTTGGCGGATTTATGCCTGTACCAATGCGGCGTATACTTGATATTGCGGATACTCGATATTGGTGTTGAGGCTGTTGATACCCACAAAGGGAAACGTGATAATCAAGCCACGAAGTAAAGGCAAAGAAAAGCCAGGAAAACATACAGCGCCAAGACAGACATAAGCTGATTGCTTCTGTTGGCTATTTACTCGTCCTGCGATATATAGTTATGTGTGGGGATATTTTGTGTGGCTTGATTTCTGATCATATATCAAAGTGGAAGGGAAGCCCTAGCACAAGATGTGTACGTGTGAGTGTGTGTGTGTAGCTGGGTGTGTGCTGGTGTCCTGTTGATTTCCGGTCCTGCCAGCTGCTCCAGTGTGTAAGTGTTGGCTTGTATATGGGTTCCTGTTCCTGAGTGCTGAGTAATGTCCCCAGAACAGAATATTATCGAGTGTCAGGGAGGGCTAAGAAAATAACTTATTATAATATAAATTATTAATTATTAAAACTGGAAGATAATAAACAAGAGTCCCTATTTGCCTAGGAATCTTTCTACAATTTTATTAATTTGACTAAGCTTTCTTACTTAATTCCTTTGGCTGCACTACACATCCCCTTGATATCCCTGCTGCTCCTGTTTTTTGTCATTTGCTGAGCACAGCAAATTAGCATGCAGCCAACATGTGTTCGGCTGTCAGCCTGGCGGCAGTCCTTCAGCCACTCCCCTTAATTCCCGGGTAAGTGTGTCACATTAAATGATACGCATCACTTGACACCAAAATGTGCGAAAGAAGAAAGCCAAAAGTCGGGGGCGGCGTATGGGGAAAACCGGGGAAAATATAAATGGAAAATGGAGGGAACTCGCAAGAGGAACGGGTTGTAAGTTCAGGAAAATTACGCCTTTCCGTCTTAGTTTCTTAATGAGTTGTTGAAGACGCAGGCATATGTACAGGGAAAAATCAATAAAGCCAGGGAATATTTTTCAAATAAAAAATACCCCAAAAAAAAAGGGTTTAAGGAGAAAAGGTAGATGCAAATGGCAACAAAACGGAAGTTGATTTTAAGTTGTTAGCCCCTAGGGGAAAAGCCAAAGTAAGGAAATCCCAGAAAGAGCTGCAAAGTTGGGACTATAAGATTACCCTCATATCAGTAAGGATTTCCTGGCCCAGAAGTAAGCCCAGAATACCCTCCCACTATAGGGTATGCCAGGAAAAGCGCCCAGGAAAAAAAATACACAAATAAATGTCGACGGCGGCGGGGGCCAAGACAAACAAACAAGCAACGGTCCAAGACAAGAGGTGACAGGAAACAGGAAGCAGAGGATGCAGAACGTGCTCAAGTTCGGGACATTCACATGTATATATATGGAGAGAGAGATATATAGTATGCATATATATATGGAGCAGACAAGTAGGCCCCGACTCCGCGGCATGTGACAGTGGGAAATCCGCTGACACTGTCCTAGTCGGCCTGTCAAGCCTACAAACTCCAGTCGAAATATTTTGTGGAACAACTTTTCTGGAAGCCAAAAACCCAAAATTTTCAGTAAGCTTGAGCTTAGCGGGGCAGCGCGACAATAAATCGAATCCCTAAAGTCATGCTAAAGTCCAAAATGCGATCGCGAAGGGTCCAAAACCTAAGTATCAGGTCCACCAGTACGAGTCGTAAGCTGAGATCCTCGAAGCGTCCGGAGATCATGAGACGCTCCCCGATAAGAGCTCCTCTACCCACCATTGTCAAGGGGAAGCGGCAGAAGAGGAGCTCAAACAGGCACAAAAAATCCAAGGGCACCTCTCGCAGGATCAAACTCATAGATGCCCAGGATCAAACTCATAGTCCCAGGACAAAATTAATATTAAAGGTCTTGGACAAGGACTCGCCCAGTAAAAGCGGCATAAGGACTTTTCTTAAATCTCCAGTTATTTCGTCCCTGAAGATGGCTCGAATGGGATCCAGGCCTAAGAACCATTCGGAGGCTCGCGAAGGCGTTGACTTCTTTTGCAACCTTGGTCAGCGGGTCCTCCAATCGAGGACCGTTGATATGCAAAAGGGGCTCCGAGATGGGGAAGGAGGATTGACCAAGGGAATAGTCGGGGGTAGACCGATGGCAGTCAGATTCGAAGCTGGCATATTGGATGCAGGCAGACTGGAGGCAGGCGGACACTCAACCGGGGGTCCCATGAGGCTGGCCATGGGTCTGGGCACCCTCTGCCCGGGTGCTGTCCTCAACAGCAGTGCCAGTCTGGCCGTCAAGGATGTCGTGGTGCCGCTGACCAATCGCCTGCCCATCATTGACTTCATCTCCACCAACGAGTTCAACAAGATGAATGAGACTCAGAAGGGTGTACGACGCCACAACCGTTGATTTGGCGACACAAAGAGTGGCAAATGGTTGAAAATTTACAGAATTACTCGTTGGTTTACATTTTTTTTTCCTTCTAGTTATCAATTATTTCCGTTAATCAGTTGACAAAGCAAAGAACATGTTAAACATTGCGAATAGAATGAAATTATAAACAGATGTATAAACATAAATATCTACATTTAAGCGCGGCGAGTCGTTATTAATTAACGAGTAATTAACCACTTCAGCGAGATGTGTTTAGTAAATGGCGAGTAAATAAAGCTCTGAAAATATAAAATGAGGAATTGTAAGAAAATATAGAATGTTTAAAGAAAACTTACTAGTAACGAGTACGAAGAAATCAGTAACGAGTATGAAAAGACCAACGAATGAGTAATGTCGTCCCATTAACGAGTAATTACGAACCACAACGAGTAAAGTTTTGATGACAAACGGATGACGTATCAACGAATCCTGCTACGGGTAATGAATTCAGCAATCAACGAGTGCTGGATCTCAAGAGCAAACAACTTATTCGCACAACTTTCAAGCGATCGCAAAACATTTTCATTTTGCCTGGTTTATTTGGACATACCAGAAATACATATTCCCAAATGAAATTGTTGAACAAGATGGAATGGGAATGGGAATGGGAATGGGTTTTTGGCTTGGATTTTGGATGGTGGCAAAAGGGGTTTCCTGCCGGCTTCCAGTTGCGATTGGGGGCAGCGAGGTCGACTGCGCCAGTAAGCGAACTTTTGCGCAAATTATCTGCGTCGCGTTTATTTCGCGCAAACAAATCGCAAAACTTTTGCAGACGGCGACCCAGCGACTTTGCCTTCTGCCTTCTCCCGAATCTCATCATCATCCTGGTCCGGGTCTGGGTCCTGGTCCCGGTCCTGGTCCTGGTTCTGGTCCTGGTCCGGGTCCTGGTACAGTTGTAAAAGTTTTGCCGGTACAAAAGTTTTGGTAGGAGTCGCCTCCCCGACTTCAGAAATCCCAGCTCCATGCTCCCCGGCTTTCTTTCAGTTTTCGGGGGCATCTTGCAGCAATTTACGGGTCTTGGGGAACTTGAGAAACGAATGGAAAGATGGAAGCCAGGCAACTGATGCACCACCCCACCAGCAGAAGGGTGAAGGCCGCGAAGGGGTGAAAAAGGTTGCGCCATTGAGATGGTATTGGGCGAGGGCGAGGGGAAGGGGAAGGGGAAGAGATGCCTCGTTCCTGGAAAATTCCTGCCGCCATTTTTGTTGTTGTTGCAGCTCAGAGTTTTCCGGCTTGTTTTCATTTTCGCTGCCGGAGAATTTGCATTTTAGCCAGAAGAGCAAGAAGACGACGATTGCGGCTTTTAACCGCAAACCGAACGGAAATTGAGATTCATTTAATTCATTGTGCGCCAAACTGAATTTTTGGGATAACAGTGGGGACCCAGGGCGAGAAAGGGTTAAGCAGTGTATTACACGGGGAGAAATCTTTGAAAATTAGTTGATTATATAGGAAGATTTTATAAATCAAACTGAAGCGTAGTTTAATTTTAAACAAATTAAAAATAAAAGTAGTAAGAAGTAGAAAAAGAAATAAGAAGTAGAAGAAGTAGTATGAAGATGTAGTAAGAAATATAAGTAAGAAGTTTTAAAATGTATAGAAATTTTAATTATAATAAATAATATAAGTTTAAGTATAAATAATATAAATAACCGTGTCTATATATACTTTAGCATTTTGCTTATATAATTTGGTAAAATGTTATATGTTATTTATTTGTATTTTTATTATTTTTGACAATTTAAAATGTTTATTAAATGTTTTATGACCTGAGTTTTAAATTCGAAATTAATAATATTCTGAATATTAAATTATTATGACTTCTTGTAATATTTTATTTGTGTAAAAGAGTTTCCCTTCAATTGAGAGCTAAGTTCTTCAAAATATTAATTTAGAGCTAAATTCTTAATATTTTCACAATCAAAATTGGGGAAAATATAACAAAGAAAATAATTAACACGCTTTTACGACTTCCTAAGATATTTAATCTACATTTATTAGCATTCCTTTACGAATATTTAAGATATTAAAAGTAATTCCATGGGCATACAACTTAAATTTAATGATATTAGGAAATATTAAGAAATATATTCCATACGAATATCTTGCCTTTTTCTCGCCGTGTACTCAAAACTTCGTTGACTGGCATAATCAGCGGGCGGGAGAGGCACAGGACCGAGGGAAGGCACAAGACTGAGGGGAGCCAAAGGACTGAGGGGAGGCACAGGACTGAGGGGAGCCCGGGGAAAGTTAAGCAGGACCTAGGAGGTGGCGCAGCAGCAGCTATGGCGGACAACAGTTAAATGACTGCTGCAGCCACGTCAGCGGCAACGCCTTTGCTAATATTTATGCCCCGGGCTTTTAAATCAGCAGCAGGCGGCAGGACGCCGGGCAACAGTGTCCGCCTCCGAAAGGACCCTCTTGGTCACTAGATAGAAAAAAAAAGAAGAATCCTTGATTGCATGCAAGAAGCAAGCAGAGCGTCGAAGACGCCAATTGGAATGCTGAATAGATTCTCTTTTTGTCCAGCGAAGTGAACCCAAATTGGCCGTGGTGAGAATGGAATTAAAGGAATAACTGCAGAGTGGGGATATATTTTTTGGATGTTAGGAAATTGTTGTTTGTATTATTATAAAAAACCATTTTTTTTGTCACAAGCTAAGAGGACTTTGCTACAGTCTGTTTACCTTTCATAAAAGAATTTCTTTGCCAATCAGTCTTTAAACTTTACGGAATTCAGACTTTGAATCTTACGGAATTTCGACTTGGGATTATTTAAAAATTATTTTATTTCTTTTCACAAGCTAGAAGACGTTGGTACAGTCTGTTTAACGTTCATCAGCAAACTTTATTTATTTGTTTATTTATCTAAAACTAAAAATTAGTTCTAAACTAAGAGCTAACTTAAGGTTAAGAGCCATAGTAGCTAAGACCTTGGGCTCGTCAACAGCAATCTTATTTACCAATCAGACCTTAAGCTTTACAGAATTCAGACTTGGAAATTTTGAAGGCACAACTTTTTTTTTAATTTACTTATTATTTTGTAATTTTTATTTAGGAATTTCAAACAAGTTACAGCATATTAGTTGCTAGATTTTTCCAGGGAAATCTCTTTAAGGAGATTTTGCTTTGGACTCATTCTAGCCTGGCTCAAAATATATGGGCAGGAAGCTTAGAAGTTGGGGCTTGCCCATATGGATTTTCCAATCATAAAATGAGCTCGTTTGTAAATGGATAAATTGGACTGGCAGTGGGTGGGCTGTGGGGGAGGAGTGGGCCGAGAAGGAGGCCTGACATCCTTCGAGTTAAACGCACAAATGCAAGTCGGTTATCTGAATGGGCTAGCAGCGGCAATTGATAAAGCAATTATGCAGGATGCAAGTGAGACTGGATGGCATTCAGGTCATATGTGTGTGTGTGTGTCCCTTTCTCTCTCTGTATCGATAGTCCCCTCTCCTTCGCCCAGTATCCCCCTCTCTCTCTCTCTCTTCGAGTTGCAGTTCCCATTTCGACCTGCTTATTGAACGCAATTACCTGACACAGTTCTGTTCAGTTTACGCAAAAACGATGTCAATGCACGGGTCAAAGTTCAGCCAACAAAAAGGGAGAAGCCCAAAGAGACAGGGATATGGATAGCCAGCGAGAGAGAGAGAGAGGGAGAGAGCGTGTGTGTGGGTGTGCGAAACTTTCCTTTTCAGGACTTTGTTAATTAGGCAAACCCCTGTCCCAGATTCCACAAAATCTGATTCGCCACAGCGGGGCCCCAGCGACCGCCCAACCAATTGACCCAGTAATCCAAGCCAGATAAACTTTAAAAAAGGAAAACAAAAAAAAGCAAACAAAAAAACATTGAAAACAACGAAATAACAAAAGGGCAATATTAAAAAACACAAGTGCAAAAATCGAATTGCAATGCCAACAAGCTGGAAACTGAAACCGAAATGACCGAGGCGGTTACGACAAAAAACTAGAAAGGAAGCTAACTTTTATACCCTGTGCTTCTCTCTGACAAAGGGTGTGCATTTTTACAGTGAGTGTTAAAATTATCCAAACAGTTAAAGTCCCTGTTAAGAAAATTTGTCTCCCTGTTAAGTAGTTTTCGGTTCGGTAACTAACAGCTGATTTGCAAGGAAGAGTAAGTGTTAAACTGCTTAATAGTGGTTTGCTTTTTACAGCACTATTGTTTGGTTAACAGCACTCTGTTAGCTTTTTACGTCTGGAAAAATCACGGGGCGGTGGAAAACCCCTTGTTTTATTCCGGTATTTAAACATAAATAATATTATAAGAAATAATATTACAGGTAAAGTCTAGAAATCTTTGTGGAGAAGTGTCTTTAGTATTACTGCTTGCTCTTTACAGCACAATTGTATGGTTAACAGTACTCTGTTATTTTTTTCGCTTCGAAAAATTACAAAAACATTCTATTAAAAATAATATTATTAGAGTTAACGTCTAGAAACCTTTAAGCAGGAGTGTCTTCCGTGTTCCGTGTTCGCAACGACAATTAAATAATCGTTGTGAAATTACTCCATACATAAAGAACTATAATGGGATTTCTGGGAATTATGCCATCTATAAATGATGACGTGCCGGCGATGTCCCCCAAGGACTGCGATTACAGGGTAAGGCAGGGAAGTGCGGAAGGAGGACATCCGTCCAGAGTGACCTCGACCCGGCTATAACTTGTGTTTGGCGGCCCATTGTTTTGGCCGATTCTCCTTTTTTTTATCGGGACGTTGTGTGGGTTTTTCTTTTTCGCTGTTGTTGTTTGTATTTTTCGTATATTTTCGTAGGGGGAATGAGTTGACCAGCAGCCAGTTATCGCAATCGCAATTGCTATCCATTTCATTTACCGCAGGACAAATTTTTATTGCTGACCCAAGCAGTGAGCGGCAAGGACAACGGCGTGGCATTGTTTCAATTCATATATATAGACATATATATATATGTATATATAAAATTGCCGGAAAAGTTGCTGCAATTGTCCTCATTTTCTTTCAGTTAACAACGATTTTATTGTTGTGCAACATTTTACATAAATAACAAGAACAGCCCCAGCTCAGGACAGGGCAGGACAACAAGACAACCGACCCAACCCATGTCCGTTTTGACAGTCGTCAAGTGCATTGTGCACTTTGCTAAAAACCATTTTGCATTTCCCACAATACTACGGTACTGTGAAAATTCCGTATTCCGTATTCCGTATTCCCCGTACCGAGTTCCGTGTTCAGTTTTCAGTGTTCAGTGCTCAGTGTTCAGTGTTCGTCAGTCAAGGGCACTCCACTGAATGTTTCTGAATAAACGAGCGAGTGCTTGTACATATTCATGCGAGTAGGCTGTACCGCACTCATGTCGGTGTTTGAGTGGCCGTGTAACCACAGAAGTCAAAAGCCTATTTAATTATGTTGACAATATGCAAATAACTAACCATGAACAGGCAACAAGAATAATTGCATTTCGGCCTGCGGTCCGGACTCAATTTTTACGCATTTCACCCGTCACATGTCACTTTGTGATTAGAGGAATTTGTGTAGGTATTTTAGCATTGGATTAATTAATGCAAAGAGCGGTCTCTTCTGCAATTCCAAAGTTTATTCCAAGTTTAATGGTAAATTTCAAATGCTTTAGCCCTGACTGGCCTGCAGTTTACTGCTCAATTTTTGATGCTCGATAGTGTGAACTTAACATGCTCAAGTAATACAATTTTGTACATTTGTCTCCGTAATAACTAAATGAATTTTGTTAAACTTTAAGCAATCTTTTGAATAATCACCAAAATATATTTTAGCTTCTTCCACGTGGGGCAATTGTTGCATTTTCCATACATTTGCCATAAACTCTATTTTCCATACATTTGCCATAAGCTTGTATCATCTTCGAAGGCTTTTCCATTGTTCAATAAAGTTTTTAATTTGTGTAGTCAATTATAATAGGATTTCCACACCTGTGATTCTAAGAAACCTATTTGAGTTGTTTGTGTGTAAATTGTGAAATTAAGTTGTCTTGTTGTTATATTTGTGACATTTAATGGCTTTGTATTTAATGCAAATTTTTGTTATTAATTTAATTTTTTAATTGAAAAAAAAAAAGTGGTGTACTATAAGTTGTATGTATTATATTAATCCTTGGCGCACTTTTATGAATTATTTTCGTTCATTTTCATTTTCATAGATTTTTACGCAAAAGAAACCACTTTTATCGGCCTGACTGGACTCTTTGTGTAGCAAGAAACCTTAGCTTATGCTCTGGTAAATTTAATTAGCGACAGATCGGTTGATATTGACGATTTACTTAACCCATTTAGAGCATCCCCAGCACGATTCGCGGGCACATAATGCGATTCATAATGACGATGGCGAGGCGTGTTAGTTAGGGAGTCCAATTGTTTCACAGACAATGAATGTCATGTGGTGATTAGCATTTTGAACTGCCAACTTGTGGGGCAGATTAACTGCGGCTGCTGGGCGAGGGGAGGGGCTAAAGGGGGCCCTGGGGGGCAAAGGGAGGGTCCGGAGAGTGTCGCCGACAATATAGCTGGCTTCAGTTTGTCGTAATTTGAATGCCAGACTCCGGCTCTCTTGGCCTTATTGTTGTCACATCAAATGCGGCGACTTGGCAATTTATGCTGACAGAATGGCTATGGCTCTGGTATCCTCCTCCTCCTCCTCTGGTCTCGCCCACTAATTGGATAACATAATATTTAACTAATTTATTTGATATATATACTTGTGATAAATGGCACAATGCCACGTCAGGCATTTAAATGGAAATTCCAAACTGCAATTGCAATTTATGTATGTCAGAAAGGCATTTCTGACATGACAAGCCAGAGAGAGAGAGGAGACTCAAAACCAGAAGCCAAAAAGCCCAAAGCCCAAAGCCCAAAGTCCGACACCGTTGCCGCCCCTTTCCCCCCTGAGAAGCAATTGTGGGGGCGTGGCCTAATCAAATTATCGCAAAATTCAATGAATTTCAAATGAGCAAAGTCGGACAAGACGAGCAGCGTCTTTGAGAGCCGCTCAGCTCAAGTGGATTGCGATGCGATGCGATGCTGATTGCCGGCGAACAATTATTTGATTTAATTTAAACTCGGAGATAGTCCTAATGAATTGCCCAGTGGGATGGCTCGGAATGATGATGGGATTAAGTCAAGATCGAAATGTGTTTGGCCGCTTTCTAATTCAATTAAAATGATTATGGTCATGGCCATTAATTAGTGTCAAGCTGGAAAAATACTTAAGCTGCTGTTTACCAATCTTAATTTCGTGCTGACATTTTCGATTGTTTAAAGATTTTGATTAGCAAACAAAGATATATATATTTGTTTTTAGATTCCATCTTAAAACCAAGTAATATTCTGTGCTCCTATCGTGTAAGATACACAAACCGCAAAAGTAACCACTAATGATGGTCAAGAACATGGTCTATGGCCTTCCCCTAATACCGATTTATTGATGTATCAACATCGTAGGCACATTTTCTGGCCATATAATTAAGGCAATGGACTTTTCCCGGGATTCCCCCGCATATATATGCTTTTTTTTTCATTTACCACCCAAACTAATTGAAGCCCAACCGAATTTTCTGGAAGCAGCTCAGAATTCCCTGCCCAAAATACACACTCACAGCATAGAGAGGACCATTAGGGAACCACTTGAGTGTAGCAATGTGTCAATTAACAATTTGCGCGCACTGTGTTTATGATGCTGGCCGGGTTGGTTGGTTGGTTTGTTTGGAGCGGAGAGGAGAGGAGTGCCAGGGAGTGAAGTGTAGTGGAGTGGAGTGGACCAAGAGGAGCCCAACACTGGGTGCTAAATGATGCTGCACTGCCCTGCCAGCCAGCTCTCTCCTGACCCTGACAAATTTATGCGCATCATTAGAGCTAAATATCTATATTGAAACGGGGGGTAGTCTGTGTGTCTGCAGAGAGAGAAATGACAACGATTAGGTATATACTTTTATGTACTATAGTTGTTATATTTAGAAAATATTTTAATGAATTTCTTGATATTTTACACTTATTAATATACAAAATTCTCCATTAATATCTATAGCTTTTATTATATAATTATGTAAATTCTATATAGCCAAGAGCTAGCTATTTCTCACAGTGTCTATATTATATTCATAGTCATACGGATGTGTTTGCTGGGCCCAGTTGTAGACAAATGCCAGCTAAGTCCACTCAATTTGTTTGTTTTCTCGGACATTTAAGTGGCTCAAGTGGCCAAGCTAAATTCCCAATTGCTGTACATGTTGTAAATAAGTGTTAATAGCAACCCCAAAAGCCACCCCTATCGCCCGCCACGGCGACCCAGCATTTCGTTTGATGAGCTCAAGTGAGAAATTACTATAAGAATAGGTGTGGACAGTTGTCTAGCTTGAGGACTTGTGTGTGACTTGAGTTTTTTATCGCATTATTCAACATGTTTTTTAGGGTTTATGCTATAAATAAAAAGATCTTTAAGTATTAGGAAGTAATCAAACATTTTAAATAGTAAAGCACACTTTTATAAAAAATTTTGTAATAAAAATACAAGGTATTTAAAATAAAATCATATTATTAACAAGATCATTGGTTTATGCATATCAGACTAAATTAGAATTAGGGAATCTATGCACATATAATATATTAATAAAATAAAAAAAGTAATAACATATAAATAGTAATAATATAAATTTTACTATTTAGAATTACTTAAATATAAAAATGTATAAAATTTAACGTTTACAAATATCCTTAAAAATATCTGAAATAATTTTATTTCAACTATTTGTTCCTCTTCCGATTGTACTGGTCCGATAAATCAAGCAAAAAATCGATTTATATTAAACAATATTAATATATCGATTTAAAAACCGACTATTGATTATCAGTATTAAAATATGAATGTCGATATTTAACGTCTATTGTTTATTTCCAGTATTTTTGATAAATATATATTTTTTGGTAACCCAAAAATGTTTTCATAAACGTCGTATCAATTTACAATCATGAATAGCAACGTCAAAAATGCAATTAATCTATCGACTTAGACGTAATATCGATATATTAACTATATACTGACATTTCCTGACATCCCTTTATATTTAATTAAATATTTCAATGAACAATTAGGTGTAGTTGAATTCATATTAGTTATACACATGCCGTGGCTACCATTCAAAGCCCCCTCCACTCACTGTTGGCATCCGTCAATCCGTCAATAACAGCCAATTGCGATTGGCTTGGCCAATTAGGCAAATCAAACTTGGACCGTGTGCCAGGCATTGGGCCAAAGCCACCGCACAAACAGTGGGAAAAGCTAATCAAAGGCCGCCGGCCGACAAAAGGAATGAATGAACGAATGCTGATCCCTGGAAGGGTGTGAAAAGCGCCCCGACCGATGAGGTGACGAAATCGCATTACAACTATTAAAGCCCACACACACACACACACACACACACGGCACCCATCCATCGCAATTTGGATTTTCCGCAGACAGTCTGTGACTTTTTCCACACCGCTTTTACCCGTTTTGTTGGCAGCCAATTGTCTAACAAAGACTTAAAGGCTTAAAGCGCAAATAATCCACTAGGCCAATTGAGGGGCTCTGGGGTCGGGGTTGCAAGGGGGGGTTGGTAGGGCCATTCAATCAATGAAAATGAAAATGAAATGAGGGGGGTGATGGGCGTGATGGGTGTGATGGGTGCGATGGGTGCGATGGGTGCGAGTGTGTGCGCACTTATTCATTCATTTGTGTACTAATAGGCGCACAATCAGACCAAATGACAGACAATCAGTCAAACAAACAGACAAATATACACACGTATGTATGCCCGCACACCCGCACACCCGCACACACACACACCCGCACTCGCCCTGAGACAAACAAACATTCAAACAAACAAACAAAAGCGGTCGACGATGGCAGACAACAAACGACATTATCTAAAGTCAACAGCACCAACAAATCACACGGACTCAGACAACAGACCCGCTAAAAAAAATAGTAAATGTCCTTTTTTTTGTTTATATAAATAAAGTACAGGGTAATTGGCAATTTATAAGCCAAAATTGTATTAACAAAACACGTTTTATTACATTTTTTCACATTAAACAAATATAGAACAGAATGGAAAAGTAGATTTTTAAATTATTTTTCGCTACAAAATTCAATTTAACTTAAGGATTTTTTTCGTACTCAACAAATAATAATAAAGAAATAACCCATAACATATTTAAAACTATTTAATTGGCTAAAACTACAAGTATTTTTAAGCATTTATTTAAGCAATTCAGAAAAAGGGTTTGAGGTGTTATTAAAATTTCAGGTGATGCTTTTTAAAGTTTATATAATTTTTAATAATAAAAGGGAGATATTTCGTTTTTTTTTTTTTATTTATTTTGAACATAAAAAAAATTATAAATATGGGCATTATATTTTAGATATTTCAATTAGAAATTAAATCTAATAATATATTTGAAAAAAGTAAAGAGCTTTAGTTTTTATTTGGATTTATTTTGAGACATTCTTGGGCTACAATTTGTATTACATTTTTTAATTTATTTAACCAAAGTGCGACAAATTTTTAACCTATAGATATTACACTAGCCATAAAATAGCCATATATTTTATGTATTTTTTTTATTTATGTTCCATACAGAAAATAAATAGAAGATAATTACTTCCTTTGCATCAGTTTTCTAAACATACCTCTTTTATTTACTGGCTTTGCATTATCCTGATTGCTATTATCTTGACCGCAGCTGTGCTTGTGCCGCACACTTAACATCGATGCGGGCACCCATCAGCACACACACACACACACACATATACAGCCACACTCATATCCACGCACACATGCTGACATTAGGTGCGCTCTTTATGTTTTATCTCAAAATGCGATGCTTGGCTGCTGATGAGTTGCCTGTCAGCCAGCGCCACGCCCCCAACTACCAATCCCCAACCGCCTACTCTCGACCTACACGACCCCCCCTTTTGGGCCACCGTCAACAAGGTCTCTTCGGAGATGGAAGCTTGTCATTTACCCGAGCCATGTCCTTTTTTTCCCCCTGCTTAGGTTTAATATAGAGTTCTGCTCGTTCACTTAACGATTCTGTTTGCCATTTAAACGTTAATGTTTTGGCAGTGTTGGAAAGGGCCTTGAAAAGCAACTGGTTCCAATTAGCAGACCGTTCCGGTTTCTTGAATTCTCATTAAGGGCTTCAAAGCAATTGTACTTTGAAATTTGTGCATGAATAAAGAATAATTTTGAGCTCTGCTTGTTTTGTTGGCTACTTATTCTGTACTTTATTATGACCTGACTCAGCTTGCTATTTAAACATTCATGTTATTGGTAGTGTTGGAAAGGGTCTTCAAAAGCAACTGTTTTTCTGGCTTTCTGAATATTTTTAAGCTCTGATTGTTTAATTTGCTACTTAATGTAGACTCAGATAAAAGGCTTCATATAGTTGAATCCTTTTTTCAGTAGGTTATATAATTTGGTTACTTTAAGCATTATTTTTCTTATTTAAAAGCTTACTACATTTATTTCTACGAACTGTTTTCTAATGGAAAGCCAGCAGAAACAATGTCATGAAATTTGTAAACATCTTCTGTACATTATGGCTGTTCATAAAACATATATACAAACACGTCAACATATGCTTAGATTTATTCTCTATCAAATTACTCCGAGAGAGAGAGAGAGGGAGCGAAAAAGAAAGTACTCAAGGAGTTTTCCGGCAAGCGGTTTTCCCCAGCCCCACCCCCAAGGGGCATTCATTGAGTTTCGTGTGGAAAATTCGCTCGACTTTGTTGTTTGCTTGTTAACTTTGACTCACTGCGGATGTTTCTTGTTCAGCTCTTTGTTGATGCTGCTATTATAGGTGGCATTATTGTACTTTTTTGTTCTTGTTGTTGATGTTGTTGTGGACTGTATAAACCGCTTAGCGTGCGTAATTTAAATCTCTTTTGTTGCCTAAGAACTCGTTTGGAAAAAGTCTTTTAACAGTTTTTATTACCACAAAATGGGCCAATGGCAATGTGTAAGGAGTTAGCAGTTTCCTTTGAGCTTTGCATTTCTGTAATACTAAATACTAAACTAAAAATACTATATACTAAATACTATACACTAAAATACTGTACATTAAAATACTGAATACTAAAATACTGTACACTAAAATACTGAACACTGTATTTTATATGAAATATGGGTTTTTGGTATTTTCTACACTTGTTTTGCTTCCTCCACAAGAGGAGCTCTTTAGTAAACTTCGCCACCTTTCATATTTACATAAGTTTCTAAAATATTTCTCAATATTTCATTTAATTTTCTTTGGTGACAAAATCTAAGTAATTTATTTATTCACGTTCATAGCAATCCATAAACTTAAGTAATCTATAATAAAAATCAATGTGCTGGGGCTTGCCTTTAGTTTAAGTTTGGCTCGCACGGATTGCCTGTCTATGGTTACGAGTAACAAGTTAACTGGTCTGGCTAAGCCAAAGGGGATAAGACCTCAGGAATTTGGCCAAAGAAACCCAAGACATTCCATTCACTTAAATTTTTTTCTTGTCGGTTTCTGATTCCAAGTTATTGATCAAGCTGGAGAAGAAAAAAAAAAAAAAAAAAAAAAAAAAAACAGTCTCCGTTTGGAGCTCCTCCAGCACGACGCCCCTGTGTCTGGGACATGACAGCTACCAGCCTTTGGTTCCAGGGAATCCCCTTGCAGTTGATTTTTTTTTGTTATTTTGCGAATTTTAGATTTTTTTTTTTTTTTTGTTGCCTAAAAGTCTTCAACTTCAACTTGTGCTTCCCGTTTTTCCACGACTGTCGAACATTTTTCGTGTGCAGTGGCGAAAATTCCGTCGTGTCCGTCGTCCTGGTCTGGGTGGTTGGATTTTATTTTGGGGCGGACAAAAAGAAGGGGCAGAGAAAAAGGGGGCGTGGTTAACATTGGCAATGTCTGCACGCGATAGTTAACGTCTGCTTCTGGATGCCTGGGATCCGGAATCCCGTCTGCCAGCTCCTTGTGGCCACCTCCTGCGGATCCCAGACGATAGGCAAATGCAAACAAAAAACTTGTTCGCCAGACCATGCCCCATGCCACGCCCCCCGTTCCTGTTCCCGTTCCCGTTCGGCCCCTGGAAGCCCCCCGGTCTGTGCGTGAGTGAGTCGGCCGCTGCTTCCGCCCTTGCCAAGCACCGCCAATCATTGGCGTAAATTGAGCTCATTGTGGTCTAACACCATTACACCGGGCCATGTGTGTGGGCAGGCGGACACAGATAGATGGAGTTGCCAAATTCTACATTTGGGGGCAACAGTGAGAGAAATTACAATGCCTAATATTGTAAGTAAAATGTTTTTCCTTCCGTAATACCAGAGGCCAAAGGCAATATAAATTAATAATACAAGTCCAAAAAATAAAGACATAAATATAATATAACATTTTAAAGCCTGATGCATCTTAAGTTATAAATGTATGTTTTATATGTTTCAGACTTAAATTTATGTTTCCTTTGAATTAGCCTTATACAACAAAGTATTAATATAGACATTTATTTTAGACAAAAAAATAAACAAACAACATTGTATGGCGTTATGCATCTTGTTCATTGACATTTGCCTTGCCTTCAAGAACCCTCTATAATTAAATTTGTTACTGTTAAAGATAAAGGCTTAAATAAATTAATACAATGGAATATATATTTAAATTTTAAATTTTAAGGCAACGAAACTTAACAAATTTGTGTTAGCAAATATTTTTAATTCATTTTTTTTTTTTGTTTATTTTGACATTTTAAAATTTTAACATTTATGTTCTATATTTTTATACAATTGTTTAATTCTTTATTATATAACATAAATTGTATTTCCCACATATTTGGGTACTACTTAAAATTAAAATCAATTATATTTATGAAAAAATTGCCCGAAAATTCTATAAAATATGGTAACTTTAATTGTTTTCTCTCTAATTTAATTTTTACAAATTAAATTAAACAAGTTCACAAAACGTAAGGACTCTAACACCTTTTATAAGAGTAACCAAAAACGTTGCAAAGTTGCCATTTTTTTGACAAGCTAATTTGTATATTAATCTAAAAATGTTAAAGTTCAATTGATAGAGAAGTTTATTAAAAAGTTTATATGGTGTTAGTGAAACGCACTGTACAAAAAACTTTCTGGATCTGTTGTTTGTCAATTAAGTTCAAAAATATTATAATACAATATAAAATAATATAATATTCGTATAAAACAATCAGTGTGTAATATGACTTAAAGTCAACTTCGTATTTTTATATTTATAAATTTAACTTTTTAAAAATGTTCTATTACCTAAATAAAATTCAGAAACCCCCAAGAAGAGGCAATTATTTTTTGCAGTGCCCAGCTTAGGCCAAGTCTGGCGGCGCCTGTGTGAAGTCGTTAAATGCGGCAAAGTAAAATAAATTGAGCCAAGTCATGTTTCGAGCATGAAATGCATTTTTATTGCACCCAACGAAACGTTCGTGGTTCTGCTTTGACGGGGAGACGGGTGCTCAGGATGGGGCTGTGGAGAGGTCCCAACAAGGGTAGCCTCCGAAATATATGAACTATTGAAATGCACAAGATATTGACTGCCGACTGCCGACTGCCGACTAACGACCCTCGACCCTCGACCGTAGACCGTCTCCACTGGCGGCCTCTGAAGTTGCCGGCCATAAAGTTCATAAATTTACGAGAGCGTCTTGCAGCAAGTTGCGAGTTGCTTTTGAGCAGCAGACAAACTTTCATCGAATGGAAATTATTATTTCATTTATCAGTTTCCCCGCAGAATGTTATAGGGAGTGGCAGGAGGGGAATTCGATGGGTTGGTCCTGGCTTACATGGCCTGATTGTAGGCTATTTAACATGCTTTGTATCTAATAGATGATATATGAAAGAAGAGCAAATATTTCCTGGTCAAAAAGCATCAAACTGCTACTCTATAAATTCACTTTCACAACATTACTTCATTACATTAGACACACTCTTTGAAATTAAAACTTCCTCTGGGCAAAGTAATAATTAAACCTCAACTGGTTAACATTTAACTAAGTAATTCTCATTCATTCGCTGAACTATTTATTAATTCAAGTCTTTATCTTCTGCTTATCTCGTTGCAGGTGAGCTTTGCCGGCGCCGGCCATAATGGTTAGCTAGCTGCGTGGAAAGTGGTTGTGCTGGTGGTGTTTTCCGGGGGATAAAAAGGGGAGCGAAACTGTTGGTAAAAACTCCAGCGGGGGTAAGCTGGAGTAGCTTGCCGCTAATTTCCCCCATTAGCAGATCCCTTAGATGCCTCAATTCCAGACCGCATCCTTCCACCTTCCACCACCGCCGCCGCCCGCTGTGTGTAAATGTATCCAAGTCCCTGTTCCTGCTCCCCGCCCTGCCTGTTCCCTGTGTTTTTCGGCTTTTTTCCAGTCTTTGCCCCCCTGCAGCTTCATAAATTTGAATGTAATACTTCCATGTTGTACCATTTCGATGGTGGTTGGGGGAAAAACGCTTACAACGCCGAAAATTATGCTATAAAAATGCACTGCCACTAATTAGGCCAACACAAACATGGCAACAAAAAAAAAAAAAGTCCCAGAGAGAAGCCAACAACAGCAGATGCGTTCTTAGAAATTTCGCCTTGCCTTTTAATATTCATATATATATATTTGTATATAGTATATATATTTTTATGTACGATTTTTTTTCAACTTCTTTTCGGATCCACAATGGTGCTCTTCTTGGTGCGCTCCGTTTCTGTTGTAAGTGTAATCATCGCACGATGAAAGCCGCTTACAATAATTGCCCCATTTTGTCCGGACATCGTGTCCGTGTCCGAGTCTGTATCCGTATCCGCTCCCGTTCCCTGTTCCCTGTTCCCTGTTGCCTTTTCCGGACACGGACACAGGACGGTCAGGAACACGGGGCTTCTTTTTTCGCCGTCTGCTCTCTCTCTCCGGCGGCTAAATGCATTTGAAGTTGCCACGTTTTGTGTCGATTTCCATTCCACTTTATAACATTTTTATAGCCTCGCAGCCTTATTAAGTAATACACCCTCGATCGAAAGTTACTTTTGCTAGATATTTTTCAAGGATTATAAATATATATACATGCAGATATATATTTTCTTTTCGTTATTGCTTATGTTAGATTTTAGTTAACTTGATTTTATTTAAGCTCTCATCAGTATATTTATTTTATTCATATTATTTGGTAACCGGAATCTTTTCTATTTCCTGAAAAAACTCGAACAATAACAATAACAATAAAAACTCAAACTCTAACATTTTATTTACATTTTCATTATATTTGAAGTTTAAGCCTCGATTTAGACAACTCTTTCATTCATTCTTTGTTGCCCTTGTTGTTTTATGAAAGTAATAGCCATTGTTAGTAGTAGCTTTATATTAACCATATTTAAATTGAATTAAGTTGTTAATAAGTTTTAAGGTGAATCAACCAAAACAAGAAACATAAATTATAAGGGTAACAAACATTAAAAGCAGTTGATAAAGAAATTCATAAAATAAAGCTAAAGTTTATGAAGGTTTAAAAACATAATTAATAGTTTACCAAATTATTTTCTATTCTATTCTCTATATTCCCCAAATTTTCTAAAAGAAATTAAGTAAGGCTTAAATATTAAAACTAATTATTAGCAGATGAAATGCATTATTAACTTGGGGTAACCTTTCCCAAGCAAATATATACACTTGTTTAGACATAGACATTGCACCCTTATAACAAAATATTATAAGCTTAATATAATTAAAAAAATATTAAAAAAACATTCAAGCTAAATACTTAAATATCCATAATCCCAGCTCTTGTAAAAGCCGCAGTTTTCCCTTTTAATTTATGTGTATATTCAACCTTTCTCACTTCCGCTTTGTTTAATTTGATTGCCTATTTTGAAGTTTAACGCCATATATTTTGAAACTTTTTAAACAAATGTTGATTATTTAAAATTTCCTTTCGTTTTTCTTGTTTTTCCCTTAGCCTTTTCTATTTTCCCTGCGTTGAAATATGAATTTTAAGCGCTTTGGTCAGTCATAAATGTTATTTATTGCCTGTTTTAAGGGTAGAATCTGGGGATATTTATACCGCTTGGCTTTGTTGTCCTGTCAATGTTTTTGTTATTTCGGATTTTTGTTATTGTTGTTGTACTGTATTTTTTTTTTCTTTTTTTTTGTTATTGTTGCCGCCTAGACGAGGGTCGAAAATGTGTTGGAAAACTGAAACTTTTTTGTTGCCGCCACTGATTCTGCTGTGTTGTGCGGTCATTTATGTCATTTCATATTTATTCAGCGGCCTTCCGCATAATTGGCAGTCCTCTCGTTGCCCCAAACAACGAATAACAACAAAAAAGCTTTCAAAAACCACCGAAAACACTGAAAAACTGAAGAAAAAGGCTGGAGTTAACCCAACGTCACTTGGGACGTAAGCAGATTGTTATAAAAATATGGAACCAGTGGCGGACAGTGGATTATAGTCGAGTGTCCCGACCATGCAGTACCCGGCTTGTAGTTTGTTAAATTCATTGCATACTCTCGGGCGGCACAATTTATGAATTATGAAAGGGATTTCTCTTGAAATGGTATTATTAATAATTAAAAAAATTGTTTAGTTGGTTTCGAAAAACTCGTAGGTAATTGGATACAATGTTTATAAATAGCTGAAATACTGGTAAATCTGATTTTGATTAAATATTTTCGGCCCAGATGATATATTTCATAATATATATACAGGAATGGTACTGAAATTATTAGAATTTAAAAAAGTTCTCCAAAATACTGTTATAATGTGTTAAAACCAACAAATGTTCACTGAATTTGGTATCTTAAAAATATCATTGCATACTTTTAAAGAATTTTAAAAACCCTAGATAATATCAGCTCAGAATACCCTCTCTTCCCTGACAGCAGACAATTACAGAGTATAGGAATATATGAAAATATTGGAAAATATCGAAAAATATCAGAATTTAAACGGCCTTTTAAAGGCTTTTGTCCATCGGTCCAGCTGCCCAGCTGTCCGTGGCTGCTTAAAAATAAATGCATTTAACGTGGTCCTGGGCGGATTAATTGAGTTGCCACTCCCTGGCAGTTGGTTACTGAATATTGCAGTGGCCCTCCATCTCCACAGCCGCCACCTCCTCTGCGGATCCATCCCCCAGCTGGCATGCGTTCACATCAAGTATACGCCATGTGCACACTCGCACACTGCTGCTCCTGCAATTGACTTGGCCCCGAAAAGTAGCAGAGCAACTTGAAGCCCGGCCAAAGAGTTGAACTGAGCCCAAGTTGAGTGAAGTTGATCCGGCGGAGCTAGGAGGCAGGGATGGGGCGGTACGGGACGGAACGGGGCAGGAGTTATCCAGCGCGTGTCCCAGGGGCATTTTGCGGCTTTTGTGGCCCGCTTTGGCCTAAGTATTTCAGCACTTTTGCATGTTTTATTGTATTTTAATTAACTAAATCTCCGCTGCCGGCTCACCAGGGTATCCAGGGATCCGGGGATCCGGGGATGCGGTGATGCGGGGGAGCCAAGGAACTCTGTCAACTTGCGGTCAGCTTTTCGGTTCGCAGCAAAAACTGTGGGAATTTCCAGGGCGGGGGAAGGGGCGAGCAAAGCGCTTTTCCTAAGAGTTTGTGTTTGAACAACCAGAAAATTGGCCAAGAATTGTTGAAAGTGTTCAAATAAAAATGGAATTTTTAAGAGGAACTTGGAGGGTAAGGAAAAAATGTAACAGAGGTTGAACCGAAATGGTTAAAGGCAATGATTTTTAGGAAATTAAATATTTAGGGATGCTACAGAAATCACTAGGGGTTTTAAAAGGCTTTAAAAGGTTTCTAAAATTATTTTGAAAAATTCTATATACATATAAGAGAAAGGAAATGATTTCGTATTATTATTTTGGTATTTCATAGGGTAAAAAAATTAAATTAATATCTTTTGTTATTGATTTTGAACATAAAAATATTTTTTTATTACTTAAGATTATTTTTAGTACCTAAAAAAGTGATTTGCAGGCTTATGAACTTATTTTTGAAGGCTTCAAATGTCGTTTCCATTTGAATATGTGCCATATTTGTATTATTTGAATTTTTGAAGGCTTCAAATGTCGTTTCCATTTGAATATGTGCCATATTTGTATTATTTGAATATTTTTTATATTTGTTCTTACTTCAAACATGATAAAAAGAATACAAATATATTGAACGAACAAATTATAATTTCGTTAATAAAACAAATACTGATTTTAAAAGCTAGCAAGCTCCTGTTAATATTATTAAAAGTAAACAAATATTGGTAACTTCCAATAAAATCTAGCTGAAAAGCATGCATTAATATCGCTTAAAATAGTATAAATAAAACCAACCATATATCATCAAATCTGATAAGATCCCCAAACCTCACCGTACCCAATTTTCATTATCCTGTATGGGAAAAATGGCAAACTTAAGACCTGTTGACGCTATCAAGCTCATCCCTCGAGTCAAAAGTTTTTGCCATCTGCCTTTGTTTTTGCTCCACGAGAGTGATAAATCGGCATTAAAACCTCATTCTCAGGACGTAGGAAGAGGACAGCCATGTTTGTGTGTCCGAAAAATTAAATGTCATGGACTAAGAATGGATATACGAAGGCGAAGTAAAGTTAGGGATAAAAAAGAGAAGCCCTTTTAAGCCAGTACCATCCGTGCCGTCAGTCAGTGGCTTTCGGCTAATTTATCAGCAAATTTTTAAACGCATCTGACTGCAACTGAAAAATAAAGCCCTCACATAAAACTTTTTTGCTGGCGACAGTGAAATCTCACTGTGACAAATTAAATATTGACTGGGAGTGGGAAAAGCGGGGAAAATACGAGAAAACGGGAAAGGAATTGGCCGCGTCTAGACCATCTATCTGTGTATTTATCAAGTGTCACAGCTTCCTGGCCGGATAAATGCACTTAAACGGCTTTTGGCATCGCTATTTCAGCCTACTTCAAGCCAAGGAGCCCTAGGAAAATAGCACCAAAAACATTCTAGCCCACTCTCTTTGCCGTTTTCGAAGGGTTTTAAGGGTCGCAGCTGTACGCAAATATTTGCCGCATTTTTTATGCGACCACAAAACAGAGAGGAAAAGCCAGCAGGGGACGAGGAGGAGGAGGAGGGAGTAGGAGTGGGAGAGGAAAAACCTTTTTATGCGATTTGCGTTTTGTCATAAATTTAACAGCAAGTAAATATTTGATTTGATTTTCGGTCCAACCCCCAAAAAACAACAACAACGTGCCGGAAAACGACATCAGTTGATTAAATGGAAATTTTGCAGGCTTTCAATTTCACAGATTTTCCTTTATGGATTTAATTGAACATCGAGTGGCTGAAAATGTAGTCCATTATGTGCTGCTTAGTGGAATATTCCATGTAAAGAGAATATTTAAATAATCCATGGCTTAGGCTGCACATTCAACTCTTTGAACTTAAAAATGTATTAATAATAATGCTTATTTTGAAGTTATTAACTTTTAATATTAAAACTATTATTATTTTCCTCGTTGTATCCCTAACAAGGCTTCTTGTTACCAAATTATATTAAGAGAAATGGAGATTTAAAAAACCCACCCTTGTTTAAGCTCACCATTTTTTGTCATTTCCACGTTCACCAATTTTCCTTGCTAAATGCTGACAAAAAGTGCCTTATCCTTGTCTGGCTTTTCCCCCTTTTTTCCACTTGGCTCTGCTCTCTCACTTCACTAATGGAAATAATTTGAAATTAGGAAAAATTATGATGAGAGTTTGTCCTCTATGCCGTGTCCTTTTATGTCTTAGCAACCGGAGGAGGCTTTCACCAGAGGCACACACAAACATGTGACTAGCCGAGGAAAATGAGCATAAAACAAAGTTTATATGCAACTTTTTGATTACAAATGCAAATTACAGCGTCGACTGAGGCTCAGAGCAATAACAGCTAAAAAAAAACCAGAGAAGAGGAGTTGAATGTTAAATAAAAAAAAGAAAAGGAACAGGAAAAGCGGGGCAGGAGTCGGAGTCGGGAAAAACTTTTTCATATTGCAGCAGAAATTGCTCCAATGTTTGTTCGTTCGTTGCCGTTGGTTCGTTTGCCTGCTTATTTCTTCGTTTGTTCGCCAGTTTGTTTGTGTTTCTGCCTGTTTGTTTGCTTGGTTGTTTGTTTGTTTGTCTGCCGCCATTTGACGCTGTTTTGGCAGTTCAGAGTTGACAAAACATTTCATTTGCAGGCAGCGCCGAAAAATGCGTGATCATAACCTGCGAGGGGCTGATTTGATTAGGGAAATGAGGCATATATTTAAATGTGATGATGTGACGGAAGGCTGCCCTTTGAAGTCCAATTAAAGGTGGCAAGTTGGCAGGATTTTCTTGTGAAAGTTTTTCCTTTTGAACTTTGCCATTTCACTCCATGGATATATTAAGACAAGCTTAAAAAATTCCATATTTAATTATAATTATCAAGCTTTTTAACTGAAACTGGGTATTCATTGTTATTGTTATACAAAGTAGCCTCATACCAAGTTTCACAAAGCCAGGTCCAGCTTAAGCCGAGTTCCTTTGGGCCACTCCACTAAAAACAGCTTGCCACAGCTGCCACACAGTTGCAACTACAGTTGCATGGCATCCGCAATCATGCTACTGAAAAGCACTGCGAGAATGGCTGCATTTAAAAGCAGACCTGCACCAGCCGTGCTCTTTCATTGAAGTTTCCACTTGAAAGGCCCGGCGATCCGATCGGATCGGGCATCAATTTTGTGCTGTGTCTGACAGCGGCTGTCGCTTATAAATTGCCGGGCTCCCACAACAACAATAACAACAACGGCTGCGGCAACTATGGCAGCAGCAGCAGCAATGGCGACAAGCGCTCTGACATTTAACATCCGGTTGAAATTGTTCAACGCATTTCCGGTGCCCTCTGTGGCCTTCCTTCCACAATCTACTCGCCCTCGTTGCCACCACGCTTCCGTCCCAGAAGACAAGGCAGGACAGGACGGGGCAGGGCAGGACAGGACAGGACAGGACAGGACGCTGGGTCCTCGACCAGCAATTAAACGCTTATCGAGAAGTTGGCCAAAAAGAGAAAGCGCACTGCAGGCGAGAGAAAGAGAAGGAGAAGGAGCAGAAGCAGGAGCAGAAGCAGGAGCAGGAGCAGGAGATGACAATGAGCTGGCTTTCATATAATTGAGGTTATGGCCAACGCATGCCACCTTTGGCCCAAACTTTTCCGGCAGCAGAAAAACAGCTCTTGTTCTCCTGGCAAAAGGTTTCGCCGGCACACAGAATAAGTTGAAATGTGTCCACCTGGCACACCTCACCTCTTTGTATGGGCGGTGCGGGTGTAGGTGTGGGTGTGTGCATATGCGGCAAATAACTGCAGACAAAAGCTGAAGAAATTAATTAGGGTCTCCGTCTCCGTCTCCGTCGTCTCCTCCTCCTCCTTTGCCATCATCACCGTCATTATCATCAGCACGGCGTAGGCAAGGAGCCCGAACCCGTCTGTGCCTGCATCAAAACTCTGGCAAAACGGATGTCACCCGTAAACAAGCCAGCTGGCAGAGAGGGAGCACTGTATGGGTGGAGAGCGGGACGGCAGCAGGGGCAAAGACAGAGACAGGGACAGGGTCAGGAGAGGCAGCTAGCTCGGGGAAAAAAGAGTCGGCGAACAAATCGAGTTGTTGGCATGGAAATTAATTGCTGCAAATTGAGTAATGATGTTTGGCCCCTGTCAGACAGACCCAGAAAGTTAAAAAAAAATTAAACGAAAAAAAAAGACCTGTAGAAACAAAGAAGAGACAGGGCTTGAAAATGTAATTATCCAACATTTGGGGTTCTCGAAAGTTATGGTTTTTATACGGCATTTTTTCAAATTTCATGTAGTTAGCACATTCTAAAGTTGATTAAATTGTTTCAACTTTATGTAGTTAACACATTCAAAAGTTAAATAAACATTTTTTACTGCAAAAAAAGTGGCTTATTCCACTGGTAAATATTTTCACAATAAAATTAACATATTATTTTGTGATGTGATCAAATAATGTCACTTTAGTATTTTCCCGAATATTTCTGAATATTTAGTATAGAGTTTTGAAAAATTACGATAATTATTGATATTTTCAACATTAAAATATTAAAATATTCTTTTCTTTTCAAAGTATATGGATGTAGAAAAATAATTTGAAAATATAAATATTGAAATACGTTTAAATATTTTAAAATCATGGATAAATATAAATTTTTTAAATACTTATAAAATTCTTCAGTGAAATTACTTTTCCAAGCAACTTTTCCTAACCAAACGCGTAAAGGGATAATTAACAAGAAAGAAAGCTAACTTCGGCACGCCGAAGTTTGTATACCCTTGCAGCTTACAATTGGATCATTGTGAATTAATAAAATTGTATTAAATGGAAAGTAAAACTAACAGGAATTGTATAAAACATTTATACATATACAAATTTGGTTTAACATTGCGTATACGTAATATTTCACCAACATCCCCCCTATGGCAGCTATATGATATAGTAGTCCGATTTTGATAAAATTAAAACCGAAATTCTAGAATAATATAAGATAGCCATTTCTCAAATTATATGAGAATATGTTCAAAAATTGGCCAGGTAAAATTTTTTTCTGAAAATTTACCGATCGTTCCTATGGCAGCTATATGATATAGTCGTCCGATCCGGTCCGTTCCAACTTATATAGCAGTGAAAGCATATAGAAGACTATCTGCAAAGTTTCATTCAGATAGCTTCAAAACTGAGCTTAAAACACCCTGCAAGGGTATAAAAATAATCTTCTAGAAAAAATCCTAACACCATACTCCGCTGAATAAAGTGTAAAAACTATGAAACAAAAAACAGTGCTCATATCCGACCGTGACAGGATTCGAACCTGCAATCTTCGGATCCGAAGTCCGACGCCTTATCCATTAGGCCACACGGTCCCCTTGAAGCTCGGTAATTAAGAGGCCAATAAGCCTGACGTGGGCTAGAGAGAGATAGCAAGTCTGAATTAAGAGAGCGAGCCAGAACGAATCCGAATGAGAAAGGGAAGCAGAACGAGAACAGGGAATGGCGGTGCGGATAAGAACGCAGTGTGTGTGTGTGTACGTGTGTGTGCAAAAACAAAGCGAGACGCTAATTAAGCGACGCTCTAATGAACAGCTGACGGAATGACGGACTGACGGACGGACAAAGAGGTGCATCTGCTTCCTCTTCCTCTTCCTGGCTCACGAGCAAGACAACCAACAATAGAACACGTTCCATACGCAAGCAATGAGTGCTGGAATAACTAAAAACGGAGAATAACTAGACGGCGGGGCGAAATATAAAAAATGAAATGTCAAGGAAATGTGCAAAATGACTTGGAAACTCTCAACTGCTGCTACTGGTTCTTTATTGTTTTTCTTTTCGTTTTTGTCTGCCGGGCAGGCGAAGAAAAAGAAGCAAACATGCTGGCAATGAGAATATATTTCCGGCTTCTTTTTCACCCTATCTCCTACGCCTCTCCCCTGCAACAGCTCAACAGAACGAACGAACCCTTGTTCTCTTTTGAGGGTGATTGAGCTTTTGTGCCACGTCACCGGCTTTAATACTGCCGCAGTCGAGGCAGAGCAGCGTTAATCACACAGCTTTAAGCTGCTGGGGATCGGTGGGATCCGTGTGCTATTTTTAGATTATTTTGTTCTCTGTCATTCTCTTGCTATCTTGTTTGGTTTTTGGACGCGTGAGATCACAGCGGCCCATTAGCTCAGTTGGTTAGAGCGTCGTGCTAATAACGCGAAGGTCGCGGGTTCGATCCCCTCATGGGCCAAGCTTAGTCTTTTTTTGTTTTTATAATATTATAACTATTAAAAAACCTTTCTAAACATTTGTTTATTATCTAAAGCAAGAAATATAAAGCCAGTCAACATAAATAAGCATTTATTGAGAGAAAACTATTTGTGGCTCGAACTAGTTAGTACCTCCTTTTCTGACCACTCCCTCTTAATGAATGACTATTATTAAACCATTTCATTCATAATAAAAATATACACAACGCAAAGCTTTACACAAAAGTATGACAATTAAAATGCCTAAGCTGAGTGTCTTATTACTCATACGCAGTGTTGCCTTGGCCGGCACAATTTACTTTGAAGCTGTCCATAAGCTATGTATAAATTGAGTGTTTATTCGCACTTGAAATTAAACTTTATGTGATAAAGTAAGAAACCAATAAAGACAGCTCAAAGCAGAGGCATTAAAATCTTTGGCTATTCAAAAAGCAAGGAAGAAATTAGAATTAATACCATTTTCCAGACAAATACTTTTATTGCTCTTGTGCTCTCCATCTCTTCTGTTTTTGACCAGTAAACGGTCCATTGTGCTGAATTTTATTGGGATTAAAATGTTCTCCCCACATGGCCGGAACATCAACAATCGAAATCATGGGCCTCATCAGCATTCCCGCCATCATAATCGGCTGCCTCATCATCAGGATGATTGGCCGGGAGGGGGCCAGAGGCATCTGCCCATCGCTGCGACTCTTTATTCATTCTTCTTTTCATTTGGCTACATTTCATTTGATTCAATTCAATTCAATTCGATTCGATTCGATTCGAGGCGATTCCATCCCATTTCATTCCATTCAATTCCCTCGAAGGCCCCCGAAAGCCCTTCGGTGGCCTGCAACAACTGCCTTCTCAATTCATTCGGCTCGATTCATGGCTACCAATTTGCAGGCGCCATTGCCGGCGCTCGAAAACAACATAGCATATTTTCTTTGGCCCGTAAAGAGGGGACAGGTCAGCGAGCTCTGCCTCTGACTATGGCTTGTAAATGTTTTCATTTCCCCCCCTGACTTACCCCAGAAATCCTCCGTATCTCTGTGTTTTTTTTTTTTTTGTTCTTTTTGGCAAACATTCAAAATGAAAAGTCGTAGGAAAAAAAAGCGAAGCGAAAACCAAACTGAACCCCAACGATAATGTGCATCAAATGAGCTGTGCGCACATTTAGCAGGCGTCGCCTTGGCTATTGAACTTTATTAGCCTTGTACTTGTCGTAGGCCCCCCTGGAGCCCCCGAAAGCCTCCTCCCCCTCTGTCTGGCTGGTCTGGGTCTGCTGATTCCGAAAAAAAAAAGAGAAATAAAAGTAGTAAAAAAAAATAGAATAGAAGCAGCAGCAAAAAAATGGCAGCCGTAAACGTTTGAGAACCTCAAAGACTGCACAAGGGCAGGGGACAGTTTATCAAAAAGCTTAACTGAAACACGCTCGGACATTTGTCGTAGCTGAAATCCGGCAAGGATTTTCCCACAAACGACTTGGGGATTCCCTAATAAATAAGGCATCTTGAGTTAGTTGTTGCGGAAATTGAGGGGTTTTTTTTTTATGTGCTTTCTGTTGATTCCATTAACTACATGGGTGTGTTTAAGTATTTCTAATTAGGAAGAAGCACAGTAGAGTTATAATTTAAGAGGAATAATTAGGTTTATAAAGGATCTTTGAAAATACCTATAGGTTTTTTTAGGTTACATCTTTCTAGGTTTACCCATGGTTTGATTTTCTTTCAAAGTTCATACCAATTGCATTTTTAATTTCAGAGAATAATAATTTTCCAATGTATCTTAATTAACTTTTGGGACTTGTATTACTTCAAGAAAAAATCCTAGCCCTGGGCTCGATCTCCGTAGCACACATTCTTTTTTATTAATCTACTTTTAACCTTATTTAATTACCAATTTTATTTTAAACATCCGACCAAATGCATATTCCTTT
The DNA here is from genome assembly GCA_018152175.1 of Drosophila jambulina. NCBI lineage: Eukaryota > Metazoa > Arthropoda > Insecta > Diptera > Drosophilidae > Drosophila > Drosophila jambulina. The sequence continues at coordinate 18,165,258 of JAECXH010000006.1, read as the reverse complement.
AAAATTACAACAATCATAAGCCTTAAAATCACAACCAAAATATTTCCTTATTTCACCAATCAGTCCCTAGGCTAGTAAGCCCCAATAAGGTCAGAGTTTCTGGTTGTTCGATACCCCACAGGGGACTATAGATGTATGATGCATAAATCAATTGACCAATTGCATATGCCCGTTGCTGGAGGGTTAAAAAAAAGGGAAGAGAAAAACAATATATGGCGGAGTTGGGCCACCAACAAATCATGGCTGGTCCGTGCATGTTTCGTGTCCACTTAGCCAAGAAGACGACATAACGACACCCACACACACGCACACACATAACACCATATAAGCACATACGTATGTATGTGTGTATAGTCGCCATAACTCCAGATCCCGTTTCAGGCGGGAGCCGGGAGCTAAGAGGCGGCGGCAGAGCCGCCAACGCCATAGGGTCCACAGTTTTTGCTGCCAGTGGCACTGAATTACGCTTAAATTATGGTAATTTATTTTACCCCAAAGAGCGATCTAACAGGGCCATGACGACAACGACAACTACAACGACAACGACAACGACGACATGGCCCCTGGTCTCATTGGACCCGCTGTCTGATGCCTGATGCCTGATGGCCCATAGCCCGTGGCCAGTAGCCAGTGGCCAGTGGCCAGTTCCAATTTCAGCCCAGACCCGGCCGGAATGATTTTCTTTTTATTTTTGTAGATTGAACTTCTTGTTTTCGATATTTTTTTCTATGAGAGCTAAAAAGTAGACTCCATTATCTTTACGTATTTGCAAATCCTTAACCTTTTATCCTTGGATATAAAAAAAGAATTATAGCCTTTGCTGAATATAATTTAATTGAAATGGTTAAGTGAGTTTTACCCACTCAAATTATATGAAATTCCATATTTAGGCATTTAAAAAAGGTCTTAAAAAATGTTATTTACCTCAATTTACGGCTTGTTTAACATTTTTCCATTTAGCTAAAGTCCTTATTATTTCTCAATTATAACGAGGCTCCTCAAATGGAATTTTTAGCCATATTAATTTATAATTTGCCATGGCCAGCTTCCGCCATCGTTGGCTCATTGCAAGAGTGAAAAAAAACACAAGTGGTAGTGGAAAATTGGGAAGGGGAAATGGTGGTGGGGAGGGGTGGGGTTGGTAAAAGAAAGCCAAAGAAAAGCTAGAAAGTGGCGACTGGACCGAACGTCGCCGCCTGCCATTGACGCCTCGTCAGTTTCTTGATTTATGCGACTCCATTTTTGACCTACCCCTCCCCAGCCCCACTTTCCCGAGTGCCGCCCCTAAACGCCACCCCGCCCCTCAATAAATAAGCGTGAAATATAAAAAATTGCTGCCTTTCTACTACCATAGCTATGTATAGCTGCGAAATCCGCTCGGGGATTTCCCATGGCCGGGGGGCAATTAAAACACAAAAATGCATTCGTATGCGCTCGCGAAACAAATGCGATGGGGTTGCAGTGGGCGGTGGGTGTAAAGCTGAGTGGGTGGTGAGGAAATGGCGTTGAATGACGACTTCTGACGCCAGCTCCGTTGGTCCAGAGTGGGGAGTAGGGAGTGGGTAGTCGGGAGTCGGGAGTCCATAGTCCGGAGCACTGCACTTTAAAGAAAAAATGTCTCTTTATTATTTTTGCTTAATTTTTTAATAGTTGATATATATATTCATATATATACAGTTTTATTAAAAAGACCTTATAATAACAAGATGCATAGCGTCATAATATTTATTAACATTCAAATTTTTCGGGCTGGCTCCAAGAGAGAGGTCGTTAATTTCTAAATTAAATTTCTAACAAAAACATTGCTTCCACAAGGCAATTCAACTCTTTGAGCGTTACGCATCTTATTGTTATATTATCTTATCTTATTATTCTCTTATTACCATCACGTGTTGAATACTCACATATTTTTTTTTTCTTTTCTTGCAGTAATTTACAACTTCAACTGAGAACTAAGTCAAGGTATGTAAAAGAATTTAATAAAATAAAGACATTAGTTTTAAATTTTCCTCAAAATATAGTATAAAAAAACTTTAGTAAAAAACCTATATTCATATTAAGTAGAATTAATTGGGCTTTCGCGCAGTGTGGTCCGTTCTGGCCGGGATGGATTAACATGTTGGCCACACGGGGCTCATTAAGTGCGTCGTTGACGTTTGTCGTCGTCCTCCGCTCTCCGTTCTCTGCCGGTCGTCCTTAGTCCTTCAGCGTTCGTCGCTGACTCCTGCGAGTAGTGACTGAGTGAGCCCCAGTGGCTCCTAGGAAAAGGGTGGCCCCGGGGGCCGGGATCCGGGAGAGAGAAGGGGAACTTAAGCGCTGGGACTCCCCCCCTCCGGTTATGTGTGCTTAGAGCGTTCATCAAATAACAAATTAACGATGACGTCGCTACAGGAGCCGCAATCATTTTTACTGGTTTCCTTTTTGATTTATTTCCGCCTTTTTTCTTGTTTTATTATTTTTATACTTATATATCCGTTTTCCTTTTTTTTTTTGTACACTCTGTGGGTGGTGCAAATATTTGCACTCGCTGAATGAATGATTTGAATTAATAACTCAACTCGCCTAATGATGAGTGCTGCGGTTAACGTATCGAGAATGGCTCAGCAGGGGTTAACGAGCCAGCGGGAAATGGGGGAAAATGTTTGCAATCTGTGAGAGATTGGAAATTTATTTAAATAGGAAAATTCGATATCATATAAATATATAATGTAGAGTTATATATTTTATAGATCTGGTTTATTCCTGTCATTCATAAAATCTGCCTCTCTTGCCTACCTACTACCCTTTAAGACTTGTTTACTTATTTATTTATTTAATTTAGTTAAATTTGTTATAGGTCTATTTATGTTTAATCCTCGACAAGTGTTGAAGATTGGTATATATATCCCAAGGCATATTTACTAACTCTAGTAACTGGTCATCATCCGCTTAAGACACTCTACTTCGGTAATGGCCTAGTGCTTATATGGCAATTGATAATTCGATTTGTGTGGCCCGACGTCTTCCCGTTGATAAGTCTGCCTTTGCTCAGAATACAAATCGACAGGTCCTTAGTCCTTTGCCTCCAGCAGGACTCGTATCGACAATCGTTCTACACGGAGCTCGACAAAGTCATGCGCCACGCCAGGCCAGCGGCTGCCCCCGTTCCGGCAGACCAGAGTCTATGGTCCACAGTCCACAGTTTGTAGTCCATTCCCCCAATCTTGTCCTGATCCAGATGCCAGGGCAGCGAGAGTCCTTCGTCCTTGGTCCACCGTCCTTCTCTTACGACTCATTTGCGTTTGGCGCCCGTAAAGCAATTATGATCCAATTGGTTTGGCTTTGGTTTGCATTTCCCATTAATCCACGCCCACCGCCCACTGCTTGTCGTGTGTTTAACCTGATTTGCCCAACTGTCATGCCAACAGCGTGCACTGAGAGAAATCTGTTAAAACTAGTCAGAGGCTATGGCTTTCTCTATGAAGATATGTAAGTTGAAAAGAGATTCATTGGGAAATTGGAATGTTTCTGATGTTTAAAAGATAATAATCAGTAACTTTTTGCCTGGTTACCTTCAAAATTAAATTGTTTTCTAGGAAATATTAATAGTTTTAACATTAAGAATTAATCTTGAAAGTTATGAGCTATTTCTGCCAGTGTAAGCTGGCTGAGAGCTGAAGTGTATGAAGGCTTCCCCACCTTCCTTGGTCTTACTATGTGGGGGGAATGTTCATGCCTACACACATACCTACAGACATACAGTCACACATACCTACACACATACATACATTCACACATACATTAAGACCTACCTACATATACATTTGTATGTGTGTAACTGGCCATGGACGTGTCTGATAACCGTAAAGGGAATGGGAGTCCCGGTGAAGGGGGGCATCCAGCGGATGCGGATGCGAATGTGGATGAAAGTCCTTCTCCCCGCCCTACCCCCCGAAGGGTAGCCTTTGTGCATGATGCAATGAAATTATCACTTTCAATTGCATTTGCCACACACTCGCCAATTCAGTGAGGCGATGGTGAGGATGAGGGTGCGGGCAGGGGCACCTGGGCTTCCTCTGACTTGGCTCCATGCGGTGAACAAAGTCTGTGGGGAATTCTATGTTTAACCGGGTCTGGGATGACATCTCCAATTCTGAATGCGGTAAGCAAGTGATTCAGGTGATTTGGAAAGGAGTCTCATACATACATACATCGAGTTTTATATTCTTTTGGGAACCCTCATAAATTTAGACAGCTCAATTAATTCTTTGGGAAACTCGATATCAGAGTATCTTTACCTTTGGCAATGAAGTTAATTTACAATTTACATGTTCAATATTCAACTTTAAGGCAAATTCAAATCCATAATCTAATGAAGCATATTTATTTATATTTTATTTGATGATTTTTATCACAATTTCATTGCTTTAAAGTTTCTGTACCTTTGGTAATGAAGTTAATTTACAATTCACATGTTCAACATTCAACTTTAAGGCATATTCAAATTCAAAACCTAATGAAGCATATTTATTTATATTTTATTTGATGATTTTTATCACCATTTCATTGCTTTAAAGTCAAAGTCCATGTGGGGCGAAGGCGGTGGGTTGCTCCTGGGAGAGGACTCTCGGCAGGTGTTGAGTGCACGTAACTTGAATATGAAACCGCTTTTATGTCTGCACGTGTGCATTGCCCGATTCCTGGCTGTTCCTAAAATCTTTATGGTTTCCAAAAATGCTTTCAATCCCACGAAAGTGGGTCATAAAAATATTGCCAATGATAAGGGTTTGTGTTTGGAAAAGAACTTGATTTGAAGCCAAGAAAAGTAAACAATAAACTTTGTCAGGATAAATATAAATTTTAAGGATGTGATTTATTAATAAATTGATTCAGTTAGGCAATAAATATTTAATGGGAATGTATTTATTAGGCCTAGTTAAAAGAAGAGGCCAGGCTATGCAGAGACTTAAAGAAATTAATTTTTTATTGCGAATAAAATATTGCTAGAAATTAGAACAAAATAGCTCAAATATTTCGTTATATGACATAAAAGATAACTTTGACTATAAAATTGCTTTTTAACTCTAAAAGAGGCCCCATTAAGCTTATTTTTCAAGCCAAGTCTGCGAGTCCGGCCCCTGGACATTAGTGTTTTACAAGAATCTTAATATTTTTCAAGCGTTTGAATCTGTAGTCACCGAATACATTTCATTCTAAGGTTCTCCGGTTCCTGGATGTGTCGGGAACACCCTTGGCATAGCCAGGACCTCGGTCCCTGTTCAAATTCGACTCTCCTCTCCGTTCTCTCGCCGGCTTAATTTTTAGCCCGGCTCGCAGCGAGCCCATTTGTATTGCATACTTTTGTGCGCTGCGTTCATTTAATTGCAACGCTGTCGCAGACGACGGCAAGTGGAAGTGGAAATTGAAGGGGGTTCCCCCGAGCTGCGTCTTGCCGCCGCTGTCTTTTTGTGTGACAAACCAACTGTGGACTGCCTGCTGCTGTTGACTGAAAGATATATGATGCCAAGCTCAAAAGGCGAAATTCGCTGCTCTTTTTAGGGACATTTCCCCCAAGCATCCCTCCGTCCTCCCTCCTGGGCCATTCATATTTGTTTTGTCTCTGTGTGCCTTTTTGTGCAAATTAAATTCTTTGCTCTTTGCTCAGCGCCACCCATTTGTTGTTGTCCCAGCCCTATTTCCATTCATTTTATTACTTTCTTTTTGGCTTGTTTTATTTTTGTGTAGATTTCCATTTAACTAAGTTCTTAATCAAGCGGCCCCGACAACTGTCACCGGCAGGATCAGATCCCTTAACCCCCTCACGGCGCTCTGACCCATTAAGGGAAATGTGTGTAAATGGAGCGCACATGCATAGAATCCCTTGGGGCAATCCCTTGGGGAAAAGCACTTGAAATCTAAGAAAATGTATGCTTAAGCCATTGGAAAATTTTCTAGAGATTTATTGTCAAAAAGATTTTTGAAAATTTCAAGAGAGTCTGAACTTATTTTTACACTTTTCCGCGGATAAATCTTAATTGTTAATTACTTGTAGCTTTCCAGAGATTTCCTTGTTTTCAGTTACACAGTATTTAAAATACTTTCCATTAATTAACTAATTTTTAGGCTCGCCAACCAATTTCAATTTCAATTTCAATTGTTTAACTTGGCTCACTTTCACCGCTGCCTCTTTTCTTTTTTTTTGCGGCAGCCTAGTTTCAAATTCTGCTGCTAGTTGTTATTGTTGTTGAATTTTCCCTTGGCTTTTTCGCATTTTCCACTTTTGCATTTTGCATTGTGGCGCTTCCCTTCGATTTGTTCGTCCTGCTTTTTGTTTACCCTTTGGATTTATAATGAGCTGCAGGAATAATTTGTTGCTGCATCTTTTCGGCTTTGTTGTAGCTGCTCTTGTTATTGTTGTTGTTGTTGTTGGCCTGGCCTTGCGCCTATTTTTCCCCGGAAAATGGGTACACAGGGCGTCGGCAGTGGCTGGAGGTGAGAAGCCCGACCCTTGTCACATTTCTTTATGCTTTGGCGGCTCATTAGCGGGTCACCGTCCCCTAGGGCAAAACTGCTGCTGCTTCCTCATCATCTTTTTCCATTTCCATTTCCCCCATTTCCCATTCTCATATTCTCTTCCCTTTTGGCCACCTTGTGCGGGGTATTATAAGTTTCTTCAACAGTTTGAAATGCTATTTAATACACATTTTAGAGCCTATGAAGCACGTAGCAGAAGATACACTTTTGAAAAATAATAAGATGCGTAACGCCCATACTGAAAATATAAAGAACTTACAGTTGTATGTAGACACAGAATCGAGTAAGACAGATCTAGATTGCTTAAAAAGAGAACACTTGGCTTTAGAGCTCTCTTCTCTCTTTACCTTTTTTAACACATTTTTGGAGAGCTTGATACCAGGCTTGGAGAGTGCTCTTCCTATCTCTCCCTCTCTCTCTCTCTTTCTCTTTCTCTTAAAGAGCACACAAAAATCCTATGGTGTTGCACATCTTGTAATTATAGTGTCATTTCTTCAGTCTGTGTAATTATATACTATTAACTCGCTCTGTTTAAAATATATTAACCTGAATCCTTTGGAACACACTTACGCAGATCAAGTCTAAGAATCTTTTTGTTATTTCAGTATTCTTATATATACTCAGTTATAGGCTCTAGGGCATCAGAAATTCGTCTAGTAAAATTCCTTGACTCTTTTTTGTAGGGTTTTCCTTAGTCATCTTTGGCATCTTGCGGCTCTTGTTTCTTGTATCTTGTCCACAATGCTGACAGAGGCAAAAGCAACTCTCACATGAACTTGTCTCCGCCTTCGTCTGTGTCTGCGCCTCAGCGGCCTGTGTCTCTTTACATTTCCTGTGTGTGTGCCTTGTCGCTGATAGCGCAAAAGCTGTCAGATGATTATCGGAACTGGGGAACGCCTTTTGTCAACATCCATAAACGACCTCATCTAGGCATGACGAAAGACTTGGACGGCGCCAGGCCAGGCACGTCCATAAAAGCGCACCCGCAGACCACAGAGACAAACACACACTTCGATCAGGTTCAGTGAAGCAGGTTTTTTAAAACCGAAACGAAGCAAGTTCTAATTCGGTCTTTAAGATGTATAATATATATATAATATATTTCCTGATCCCTAAATATTTTGAGACAATTTTAAGCTGATTTTGTGCCAGGGTGCCTGAGTGCCTTGGCAGGGTCTGGTATCCTTTGCACACACACACTTTGCCCGCTTCTGTTTGACTTGTGGCTGCGTTATTTTCTTGGATTCATCCTCTCGACCCAAGCCTTTAACGCGCCCCCCTACCCCTACCCCCTACCCCCTACTGAACAAACCCCTGGGGGTTACATAGCTGCCGCTGCCGCTGCCACTGCCACTGCTGCTGGTGCTGCTAATTGGCTGCCACAATTTGACTTTTTTGTCACCTATCGGGCAAACAGAATCAGCTCCAGGAGGCAGGTCCATGGGCGACATCATCATCATCGTCATCATCATTTTCCCTTTGCCGGTTTTAACCCTTCTCGTTTAACCCCTTTATGGCCCTTCTTCTTCTTCGGTATGCGTGACTATCGAGCTGTGCGGCAGTTTTGCATGGAAAATGGAAAATTTTCATTCAATGTTTGCCCAGCGCCAAAAGCGGCTTTCGAATTCGTACAGAGGAAAATTTAGTAAAGAAGAAAACTAATAAAAATACAAATAGAAATATAAATAAAATGCTGAACCGAGGGCAGTCTTTATAGTTTTGCAGTTGAACCCTTGCAAGCCCACTGAGACCTGCGTTCCATTGCATTTTTAAATAGTTTTACCAGCACCTTGGGGATTTTTTGCCTTCTAATTTGATTTTTCGCTTTGTGACTCCCCCAGCGGAAATTCCCATTCACACACAGTCGTACAAGGATATGTACGGGTATATGTGTGTATATATATGTATATGGTTAGTGGTGGCAATATGAACTTATCATAAAATAAAGTTAGCTGCTTTTAAACCGCATTTTTTGTGCGATATTAAATCAGCAGGTGTGGGAAAGTGTGTGTGTGGGTTTGGGAAAAGTTAACAAGAGCACAAGTAAGTATTAAAAAGGAAAATGGAAGAAGCTAACACACATGTATTACATATGTGTGTGTGTGTGTGTGTGTGGAAAATGCAGGCAGCTGCACAAAATGGCTGCGACGAAATGGAAAATGGGAACAAACTGAACGAAAAGTCAATTTGCTGGCGGTTTTTCTGGAAAAAAAGTAATGGAATAGGGAATACCCTTTAGTTTGGATTACTTACATTAAGTTTAAGAGAAGTTTATCCCAAAAATAAGCTCTTAAAATTTCCAAGTTGGAGTTCTGTGAAGCGTTAATGTGGAAATTTGATTACTAGGTTAACTCTTTTGAAACTAAACAACTTTTGGGTTTCGATTTGTAGTTTATATATTTAATCGGTATGTCTTAAATTATTATTCATTAAATTCCTTAATTAAAAGGGACTTGTTTTTATTTTTTTGTAAAATTTTACAAATTTCCCTCTAACCTGCTAACTGGATTTTCCCTCACAACAATAAGTATTAATATTGTCTCATGCTAAACAGGCAGAAATCAGCGCGAATCCGGATATATACATGTTCGTTCCATTGTTCAGGGTATATTTACAAAGGTATGTGGGCAGGTGCAAAGCTGTGAAGGGGAAATTTAAAAGGGGCAAGGGGGGAGGGAGCCAGCGCCAGCGAGCGGCGTTGTCAAGCCAAAAGCAGCAGCGTTGACATTTTCTCAACTTAATTAATTTTGCTACCCCGGCTAATACGCACACAGACACACACACACACACTCACATATATATATATAATTTATATATATATATATGAAAGTACATATAGAAGCCTTTATGTGTATGTTTTATGGCGTATTATGTACGAGTATGTGTGTGTGTGTGCGGAAGCTGCTCTCCTTTGACTGGCGGTTTGTTTAGTTTTCGCCTCGCATTCGGGCGTTTGATTAAATTTTGAACGGGGAACAGAGGGACAGAGGGGCGACAGCATAAATATTTCCGATTTCAATTTAGAAGTTTCAATTAAATTGAAAATTGTGTGGCTATAAATTAAATCAGCCATGTCAAAGCATTTCAATTACGCAGCGAAAACAACGCACGAAGAGAGGGCGCCGATGAAGGATTTATGGCAGAGGCCTCTGCTCTCCACTTGGCATTGACTTTATAAGGACTTTATTAGTAAATAAAATGCCATAAAGCATAAACAGGCCAGGGTTAAAGGGCAGCGAGCCGTAGGCCATTCGCCATTGTCCTTGCTCCTTGCTCCTTGCTCCTTGCTCCTTGGTCTTTGGTCCTTTATTCTTGGCCTGCACTCAAGTGCTCAGCCCCGTATTCCTCAGCCTTTTGTGCCGTGCACTTCGTGGCCTCCACCCTCTCCCCCCGCCACGCCTTCCTTCCGCCTTCCGCCTCCTGTACTGCCTTGCGCCTTATGCCTCCTCGTGGCATTATGCAAATCGCAGAGCACAAAAGAGCCAGCGCCAAAGTATCTGGAATGCCGATGCAACAGCAACAGCAGCAGCAGCAGCGGCAGCTATCGGCAGCTATGGCAACGACTTAAGTGGATTACAGCGGCAACTTGTTGGCCAGGCAACGGGATCCGGAGATTCCCGGGTTCAGTGTTCAATAAACACACCCCAGAAAACCACCACAGGATAACCAGCTGAAAGCCAGCAAGGACCCCGGCACTGCAGGAAATGCAGACCAAGTTTTCCTATCATGTTTCAAGCTGATTTCAAATAATGCCTCATAATTGATGACATACTTTTAGAGGCTCTTTTAAGGGATCAAAATTATAGTGAAATAATTTCTATGGAATCCTTGGAATGGGAAATTCTGGAAATGCCTAAAATATCCTTTATTCCTACCTAATGCAAAAGTATTTTATTTTTATTTCTAAAAAACCTGCAGAGTATAATCTTTTTACAAGCCATAAATAACTTGGTATTCGGGAACTATTATTTCGTTTTGCTATTAATATTTCCTTAAATATTATAAGATGTATTTAATTTAATTATTATTCAGAGTGTATTTCAAAAAATATTCCACTTTACATCGCTTAGTCTGCTGGCAGAGCCTACTTGGATTGGAAGCAGCAACTCCAGCTCCAGCTCAATTTCCAGCTCATCTGCCTCAGCTCAGTGGGCTCTTTAGTACTTATGGATTTTCCATTTAGCACAGGGCAGCCCAGAATCTTCCGGCTTTTCCTGCCCTCCTCCCCCTCATCTCGTGTTCGGCACTTTATCGATACGTTGCGTATACGCGATGTGGGCGCTGCAGGCCTCAAGGGGTTTTCTTTTTATTTTTATTTTTTTTTTTTTTGGTTTTTTTTTTTTTGTGCTAGAGACAGCAATTAGCTGGGAAAAGAATGCCAGGAGATTGAGTTCCAAGTGCTGGTCACATAATTTAAAACTCTCGCCCAACTGCAATTTAAACTTTGCTTGCTTACAAGGCGCCAGTCGCCAATTGTTTTCCATCTCTTGTCGGAGCATTTTCGCGGGGTTTTCCTTTTCTTTTCTGCGTGTCTGAAGTCCCTGCAGTTAGTTGCCTAGCAAATAATAACTTCCGACTTGGCCGGGGTGTCTGCTTTGACTAAGAAATGAAATGATTACGAAACAGGGCCAGGCCAGAGGACGGGAACGAGGAGGATCAGGTCCAGTTTGCTGCACATTTTATGGCTGGAAGCGGAGGCAAGAAGCACAATTTACATCGGGCTGAAACTGAAGCAAACTTTATTACCGGCTAAACTTTGCGACTTGTTCTGGAAGAAGATGGAGGTGGGGCTGGAAAAGTGCACCCGCCGGCTGATAGTTATTCTTATGTACTGCTAATAAGTACAACAAATAACAGCGACAACAACCACGCCAGCGACATAAATAAATACCCACAGCCACTCCCACAGCCACTCCCACACCCACTCCCACTACCAATCCCCTGGTACCCCGCAGGCACTCGAGGGTTAAGCGAGCGCGCAAGGAACAAGGAGCTGAAACAAGGAAAACACCGTTTCCGCCTCCCATCTCCGCCCCGCCCACTTGATAGTTTTCCCAACCGAATCCCAAGCCCACTCATTGCCAGTCGATGGAGCGCAGCGTCTGGAGAGTCCTCCAAAAACTTTCCTCGAGTTGATCGAAAAATAAAGCGTTGCAGCGATGCGATGCGAAGCTGGGGATTAACTTTCAGCCCTCCGATTCATTATGTTGTGTGACAACTCTTTTCGGCGGGGCAATCAGCCATCGATTGTGTGGAACAAACTCGAGTGAGTCCAGTGAGTCGAGTGAGTCGAGTGAGTGGAGTGAGTCGAGTGAGTCGGTTGAGTCGGTTGAGTCGAATGAGAAAAGCAGGTTAGTGGTCTCAGGGAAACCCAAATGCTGCATATTCCTGCAATTTTAAATGGAATACATGTAATACATGCTATACAAAATATTTATAATTAATAATGTACTATCTTTAAAGCTTTTAAGCAAGGTTTAGTTAATTTTAAAACCTTCAAGACATCGATTTCCAACAACCTACTCTGGCCAATGGCTGCTTCCTTATAAAGCCGGAAATAAAATCGATTTTATAATCGATTAATCTATCCTTTCCAATCAGACGGTACATCGATATACATTTTTAGAATCGTTTTAATCGAAATAGTTTCAAAAATTCTTGACAAGCAAAGCGTATGTGAACTCGCGAAAGAAGTAAGTTAAAAGCTTTACATTTTTTACAAGTATGGAATAACTTTTAGATTTTAATAGATGTTTATCGATTTTAATCGATATTTATCGATTTTAATCGATTTATTTATACATCATTTTAGCAAAAATCGATTCACTGAACATCGATTTATATTCAGCTCTACTCCTTCATTCAGTTTTCACTGGGCCCGCGAGTAACAGCTGCTTCACTACCATTTCCTCGTCCTTGTCCACTCTGGACTCCGGATTCCGCACTGCCTTCTCCCTTCCCCCGTCTCCCATTAGATTAACTGAATCGCAGGACCGTTTTCGCCCTTCACTCTCCGTGTGTCATGCATTTTTCATGGCTCGCCACGAGCTCAGCTGCTCAACTAAATTAACGAAATCAATCATCATCATCATGCCGGGCTGCGACAGGTTTGATACAGTTGAAAAAAAAATAGGGAAACTAATAGCAGGAATTTTCAATGTAATTAAATTATTAATTATTAGGTGGGGAAAATAATTACAGCTTGTTTTATGTTTATTAAATTAATAAAAATTGAAAAGAGGATCTAAAAGCAGAGTCTTTTTGTTTAAATTAAATTTGTAATTTGTGTTGCTTCTAAATTTTACATAGAATAAATATAAAAAATTGAACTGTAAAGAGGATACACATTTTTTATATTTATTTGATAGCTAAAATTTTCATATATTGACTTCAAACATGAAAATTCTTTTAGAAGGCTTCCGATTATGCTACATACATTCATTGCTTTATATTTTTAATTTAAAAAAATCAATCATCAAAGAATAAAGTGGGAAAACATTTAGAAATTATCAATGTTTTTATGAATAAATAAAAAAGATAAAAAATTTAATAAATAAAGCGTTATATAGTTTGAATATTGATATTTGAATGGCTTCTCAATTTTTTAGCTATATTTCAACACCAAGATTGGTGGCCTCTGTTTTAATAGTCTCTGTTATATAGATGTTTAGATGGACAGGACTAAATCGAAGCGTCTTGTGATGCTGAGGCAGGATACCTTACAATTTATATAGACTTCCTTCAAAATGTTGGATATTTAAATATAATGAAACTAAACTAGTAGGTAAATAAATTTAAAAAAAAAAACTCCACCAACATAATTGAAAACTAAAATCGATATGTATATATCTGAACATATAAAATATTGTTTTTTTTTTTACATATATTTTTTAGTGCATGCAGAAAATAAGTTGCTGCAAAATTTCCCTTCTAATGCCTATTACTATTAGTATTTTATTATTTTCGTGCCATATATCGCCACATGTATTGGCCAAATCTGATATGTTTCAGTGCTTAAATGCTGACCCACTTTGGTGATAATTTCGCGCCACATGCTGGGGCTCTCACGCTGCGAGCGATGTGAAAAATTACTGGGTGGGGGCCAAGGAATGCCAGGCCCCATCAGGCTGGACACACATACATCATTCGATTGTTCGGAACGCAATAATTTGTAACCGTAAGCGGGTTCAGCCCTCGGATCCCCCTCAAAGTACGCGCCCTCGAAACGCCTTCAATATGCATTTCAATTTCAGCGCCCCCGACTTTTTTAATAATGGCTGCAGTCGCCGGAAACTGGCAAAGCTTTCCTTTTGTCACATTTTCTACCCATGTGTGCCCGGGCCACGCCCCACGCTCCCCCAACGCCCACGTTTTCCTCTTAATGTGAAGTTTTTAATTAACTGCCCTACAAAAGATTTTCCGTTTTTCAGCTTTCTTTTTTTGTAGTCCGCCTTTTTGTGATTCGTTTTTCTTTTGGCGGGAAAACCGGCCCCCAACGGGTCCTGTCCTGGCCACAAATTGACATTTTTTTAGGAACCGTTGCCCCCTACCTACCTTCCGCGTTTTTTTCCCCCGGCCCTACTGGCGCTTCTATTTTTGATTTTTTGCATTTTTTTTTTGAGTTAGCTTGTGGAATTTAATAAGCCAGAAATGCTGTCGCCGAACCGAAATAAATTTGAGAAACAAGCAAACTCCCGACGGTCGCTAATTAAAGTCAGCCAGGCTCCCTTATAAATAAATATATGTATAAGGTACTGGTAGTTTTTTTGGGGTATATTGTTTAGGATATTTTTGGCATTAAAAACATATAAATTATCAGAATTACGAATTTACGGACTTGCTTTTGTGACAATGTTGCCATGAACAACAACATTTAACAAAGAAAATTTTAAGTTTTAAACATTAGCTGACTTAAGCTAATTTAACTGCAAGAAACTATTGAAATTTTCCATTTTTTTATTGATAAAATTTGATGTTTTTGTGAAAGTATAACCATAATATAAATACTAATTACTTAATAATATGTATGTCGATGCATTCATGGTTTTCGGTCATTTATTTACTAAATTCAACGCTTTATTATCAATTTAATTTTAGATTTAAGGAAATGTCAGCCTTAAAATAAATCAAAAAAACTGTAATTATATCGAAGTTTTAGATAATATCATGATTAAAATTCCTTATACCTTTATACCTTTTAAAATCGGTGGATTTCCAGCTCAATAAAGTTTAGCTCTAATTAACAAAAAAACTATTAAATTTATGCAAACAAAATGCAGCGCTCAATGAATAAAATATCTGTAAAAAAAAGTCTAGAAATTTTCAATATTTTTTTTAATGGTAAAGTTCGATATATTGCCCCTAAATATCGAGGTTTTTCTTATCCCTATCAAGTATTATAGTAAAAAATTTAATGATTTTGTTTTAGAAAATTTAAATGAAATTTTTAAAATTTAATTTAAAAAAATGCATAAAGGTGAATACAAATTTTCGATATTTATTCGATAGGCAAAGTTCGATAAATTGCACTGGAAAATGTATGTTTTTTTCAGCTCTATAAAGTTAAGCTCTAAATATACAAGAAAAAACTATTAAATTTAGGTAAATAAAATTCCGCCCTTCAAAATATATATCTGTAAAATGTTGTAAAAATTGGCAATATTTTTGTAATAGGTAAAGTTCGATACATTGCTCCTAAATATCGAGATTTTACCCAGCACTCTAAAAAAAAAATTCAATTTAATATTTTAAGTTTGAGATTTTTAAAATGCAGCCTTCAAAAAAAATATAGTGATTAAATTTTCGATATTTACTCGATAGGCAAACCTCGATATATTGCCTTGTAAAATCGATGTTCATCCAGCTCTATAACGTATTCCTTTGATTAAACCCCGCAAAGCCCCTAGAAGTGAGCTATGCTTGTTTTTCTGGAACGCGGCTTCTGTCATTTCTATTTTGGAGCTCCGCTAAAAGCATATAGAGCCGGGCACCACGCCCCCAATGCCCCGCCCCCCGAGGCTAATGACAAATAGTTGTCAGACCGCGTCGCTGCCAGAAAGAGAACAGGCTAGAGAGAGAGAGAGAGAGAGAGAGACAGAGCGCGAGAGCTAATGCTTTTTTTGCACCTATTTTTGGCAGGCCAAAAGGGCAAACTGTTGGCCGGGATTTTCCTGGAAAAGCAGGGGCATGATGAGGCGGCGGGGGCCAGCAGTTGGCGGGGACAAGTTTTTGAAATAAATTGGAAGTAATGAATGAAGGCAACGGGAAGAGGGAGAGCGCGGCAGCAGCTGCTCTTTCGCTTGTGCAATTAACTGTAAAAATGCTGTCACAATATTTAAAAGTTTTAATTGTTTGTTCAATTACAATTGCAATTTCAAACTGGCGCCAAACTTTGCACTAAAGTTGTAACAGAAAAAAGCCATACGTATATATATGTATATATATATTTGTATAAAATAAAGTGAGGAAGTTGGCGGGCGACTCTCGCTCTCTGACATCTCGCTTTCTTTCTTTCTTTTTTTTGTATTTTATTTTGCCTTCCCCCTGACTGTTACCATTTTTGGTACATTTGTTGTTGTTGCAAAATAATTTAACATGAAAATATCGCATTTCATGGACTCATACATCACCCAGCACAGCACAGTGGCGTCGAGCAGGGGCAGGAGCAGGGACAGGAGCAGCAGCAGCAGCAGGAGCAGCAGCAGGAGCAGCAGCAGGAGAGGGGCGTGACTGGCCGGCGGGCAAGTGACAGCACTAACATAAACCACAATAATATCCAAAGTCATGAAGGAAGTAACCAAGTGTGAATTTTCGGTTTATGCTTTGCGAGCCCAAAGCGTTGCTGCTGCTTCTGCTCCTGCTGCTTTTCCCGCTTTTCCCCACTGTTTCCCGCTTTTCCCCGCATTTTCCCCACTGTTTCCCCGCTCCTCCCCACTGTTTCCCCGCACTTTCCTGCCCTTCCCATTTCCCATTTCCCTCACTTTGCCCTCTGGCCCGGCTCGGCGGTGTTCCTAGTTCTTCTTCCTGTTGTCGGTGGGTCAACTTGGGTTGCCTTTGAATACATGTACATGGACATGCAGCGGATCCATGGCTTCGCAACTCTTAAATTCGGTGGCTTAATTAGAAACTTTGGTACAACGTAAATACACACAATGCTTTTGTGTAAAAAAAAAATATTCAGAAATTATTAAAGTTTATTCAGTGAATTTAAGTTCTCTCTCGAAAGAGTTCTTGATCATCTTTACGTCAAATCAAAATATATTTTTAAATCAAAATATAATAGTAAATATTACAAGTTTCCAGCAAGTTGTAGAACTTTATTTTCTCTTCATAAATATCAAGGATTGAAGTCAGTGAAAAATGTGTTTGGTCTCCTGCTTTGTGGGGACCCTGGACTCGGGTTTTGTAAGCCAAGAAGGTCTTCATGTGGCGGCCATCACTTTCCTTGGCCCGGCGCACAGTTGGGCTCATTGTGGCTTGATTTCCTGGGGCTACATATATATATTTTTTTGTTGCTTTCTTTTTGTTACCCCCTTTTCTCTTGCTGGTTGGCCCCCCTTTCTCCGGCCTCATTTCGTTGCCCCCATCCGAGGCGACGCCACTGGCCGCTTGGCTGGTTACCCCTGCAGTTGTTTTATTTGCGCTTCCGTTTCGCGGACAGTTTGCTTCGCTGTTTTTACTTCATTTTTTTTTCCCCCCCCCATATTTTTGCACCACCTTTTCTTTTTTCTTGATTTTTTTCTAGTACATACAAGGGAAAAATGTTGCAACAAAACATTTACGACGTCATCGTTTCACAATTTTCGTGCTGTGCTCCGAGATCCCCATCCACAGAGATGTGTGTGTCTTGAAATAAAATTTGTTGTTGTCGCTCTCGTTCTTCATGTTGCTGTACAAGGCCTGTCCCGCCACCCGCTGCTGCCTTAAAAAAAAAAAAAAAAAAAAAAAACAAAAACAACAGCAAAAAAATAAAAACAAGAAAACAAAAACAATAATAAGAAACAGCGGAAAAAAGAAGAGCCAAACCTTGTGTCATTTATCATGCATTTCCACTTTTGGCTTCCGTCGACCGGGACATGGCCCGCACAGACAAATGTACAGCGACGGACAGAGAGACGGACAGACGGACAGCTGGACAGAGGGACAGCTGGACAGACGGACAGGCGGACAGTGGCCGAGTCGAGTGGAGTTGCGGGCAAGGCAGTTTGGCATATAGTGAGGAATTAGGCCATACAAGTACCCTTTACTCTGGAAAATACTTAGCATTAAAGTTGAGCAGAGTTCGATGGATATAGGAAATAGACTGAATCGATATATAGATATATAGGTATATATATATGTATATATATATATTATCATGAATCGATATCTAAACTTTGCATGATAAAATATACTTTGAATCAATTTTATTGATTCGACAAGCTATATATAAACTTATTATAGTTTTCGTAACATATATGGCTTACTTTGCGATAATATTTAATATTTAATACTTAAAATTAATCGATATTTAAACTTCAAATACTTTATATGAAATATTCAACTAAATTTAAACTCCAAATAATTTATTTAAAAACTTCAATTAAATGTGATTTATGTTAGTTTTCAATGTTTTGTTGACATTTTTCAGTTATTTTTCAAAATTATTAATATTAAACATTAAGAGTAAAGTTTTCTTATATTTAAATTTTTTTTATATTTAAGACTTCACCTAAAGGTTTTTGTCCATATTTCATATATTTCTTTCTTTTCCCTACTATATATGTTCATATATACATATATCCTTAGGTGGAAATTTTTACCAAATATTTTTATCAGAATTCAGAAATCAGAAACCTGTAAAATAATAAATATAGGCAAATTCACAGCTTGTCTTTACAATTAAATAAAAAAATAATAATAATAATACCATAAGCTGCACTCTTATCGATTTTATTTAGACTGTGTAAGGGACAGTATAAAAGGTAAAAAAGAAACCCCTGATGACATGTGATACATTTTTCGGTGCTCCTATTATTTCTAGTTCAAAGCAAAATATCAAAAAAATTAAAATAGGAAGACAACATGGAAATACCCTTGCTACCCATCACGTGTCCTGCACATTTCTGTGCTGTTTTTTCGGCACTTCTACTCCCGGACTCGTTCATTCATCTCTCCGGCTCTCGGCGTGGGTGTATTTCTGCGGGAACAAATGAAGCAGTGCACAAATCATACACAGACGACCAATTTATGCGTTTTCATTTGCGTGGTTATACCCCAGAAAACTAGCGACAAAAACCCCGCCGACAAGGAGCGACGGGAAATCTTTAAGCGAAAATTCAAATTTAATCAAAATGTGTACGAAAAGAAGCGCCGGCGAGCTGCGTTAAATTAATTTCCTCCGCGCTGAAGCTACATTTTCCGCCTTTTCCCCCTACAAAAAAAGAAGGAAATAAAAAGATGCCAAGTCATTTGCAAAATATGGAAATGTTGCCAGTGGACTCCGGCTACCTGAGGGAAAAATTCCTCAAATATATTGAAACGCTCGGCAAAAGTTCCACAGGCTTTTTCCCGTTGATATATTTCCACGGCGAAAGGCAATTGATTAGGCGAAAGGTGGGGCTGACTGTGATGGAGTGGGCAGGGGGCGCGGCACTCGCCTCCAGGTGAGCTGCCGGACTGGAATGAGTTGGCGATTTTCGGAATCCTCAGAAAAAGTTGCGAAGAGAAAGTTTAAAATTCCAGGCTCGCCCCGCAGCAATTTATTGTCCCGAATGGGTTGATGGGTTATGAATTTAAATGATTTCTTATTTGATAAACTGAAAGGGAAGGGAAAACGAATATATGTATAGCTCTATGCCATTGCTACCTATTAACACAGGTGAATCCTGTGCAATGTCTTTATTATTGGATGACATGTGTATGACTTTGTTTACAAGTTAGTGGGTATGACTGCCTTCATAGCGGATTTGAATGTGGCTTTTAAGGCTTTATTTTGCACTGTCTTAACCCTGTGCTCTTCCACATTGATCTACTTATTTTAAGGATTAATATACAAGCATTAATATATAAGTGTAAAGCAACAAAGCCTTGGTTTTTAAGGGAAAATAGGTTGTATTTTGCCAGACTATGAAGCTGAAGATCAAAAAGCATTACATTTTAGGCATTTTCACCTTCTAAATACTGCCTTTGAGCTAGTTTTTATTCTTCTTTAAGCAAAAAGAATTCATAAACTTAAAAACAAGAAAAAATTATAAAGTATTTATGTTCTTTTAGTATAAACAAAAATATAGCATCTACCCTAGAATGTGATTTTATGGAGCACTGGAATCCCACCATAACACCAAGTACTTATACCCCTATCTTTCAAAAAGTATAAAGTAAGATTTGGTGTAGTTTGGCGTTCTTTATTATTAAAGTTCAGATCCCAAAAAGGACGTTAATGAGTCTGGAAAAGGTAACATGTGTATAGAGATCTTTTGAAGAGTTTTTGGCATGATGATAGGGATACTTTATGGCTGGCTACAATATACATTTAGTGGTGTATTGATCTAGATCCTGGAATGTCCTGGACTTGAACCGATTAGTGTTGCGCTTGGCCAAGGTCATAAGGAGGCAAGTCCTTGTTCTGCCCTGAAGCCTGTTTCTTCTGTTCTCCCGCTGCCTGCCCTTCATCCTGCGTCTTTCTCTTCTTCGGCTCCTGGTCGCATTCCTTTTGATCCTTCCTCCCTTTAACCTTCTCCTTTTCCTCCTCTTCTTCCTCATCCTGCAGCTCCCCATCCTCCAGCTCCCCATCCTCCAGCTCCTTATCCTCTTGCTTCTCATCCTCCTGCTTCTGCTCCTCTTCCTCCTCCTCCTCCTCCTCTTCCTCGCTCTCGTTCCCAAAGAAAAGAAAGGCACCGTCTTCGAATATGGGCTCCGGTTTGGCGGAAGATTCTGGCCGATACCTGACGCAGTACTCCTCGCGAGTGGTCGGCACCTTGATGCCCATCTGGAGGGCATACTGCTTGGAGTCGGAGACCTGCTTGTGGACAGTCTCGCGGTACCTGGACTCAGAGCCCATGGTCTCGCAGTGGCGGCGGTACCAGAAGGCCGCAATGCCATTGGCCGGCGACATGATGTTCGGTTCGTTCAGGAGCGATATGACCGACAGGAGAATGGTGCGAACGTTCTGGGTGGGATTCCAGCGCTCGGCATAATCTTCGCCAATGCTGTTGGTGGCCGACTGCAGAATCGAGATGCACACCTTGCCGGTCTTGTAGATGTTCGGGTGCCAGATCTTGGTCAGGAAGACCATGGTCGGCGGCGAGAACGGATAGTCGGCGGGGAAGCACAGCTCGGCCCGGAAGTAGCCGCCTTCGTAGAGAGTATCCGGTGGTCCGAAAATACCTACCTCCCACCGGAAGAAGTTGTCGTCGACCAGCTTCACGAGGAATCCCTCGAGCATCTCGTCCTGCAGCTGTGCATATTCCTGGGTCAGGGCACGCAGTGCCGCACGATTGTTGATTGTTCCATTATTGTTTTCCATTATTGGTGCGTACTCTCAATGCTTTTCTTCCGCTGTGTTTTCAGTTTTAGAAATACAATTTTTCTTCTTTTTTTCGGAGCGATGTGTCTAAGTCCCTGTTGAACGTAGACTGTCGAGTCGTGATAAGACAAGTTAAGGTTCGGAGAGAGGTTAGGTCCGGGCCTACTTTGATGAAAAACTCGGAAATTCGGGTGACTTGCATTTTGGCAAACAAATGATGGCATATTGTGATTATTTTTGAGGTTATTTAACGCTATCGATACTTTGAAAAAGAGGCGGTATTACTTAAAATAACAGGTTAAACTCTGACGATTTAATTCACATTTATTCAAACAGAGATATTTACAGTATTGTCTTTAAATATTTACTTTAAATAAGGCAAAGTGAACCATAAAATCATTGAGAAACGAAATTCAAACACGCAAACTTGTATGCAATCCGAACTATCGGTGCTATCGATAGCATTATCGCTGGTGTGACATCTCTAATTTGTACAGCGTCTGCGGGCTTTTCTTCTCTATTTTAAGAGTGCTTTTTTTCTTCTCTTCCTTTTTCCTTTTGTACTTTTCCCTTCTCCCATTCCCTACCCCTCCTCCTGTGACGCATTGGGACCGCATTTAAGTTGAGCCAGCTGTCAATGTGATAAATAAACTTGGCCTGCCAAAGGGTTCGGCCCCCATGTGCTCTGCTGCAACATATAAATAATAATCGGGCGGCGCGGCGGCTGTACCAGCTGTCTCGCCAGACAGTGCGTTTCGCGAGTGTAAGCGGTTGCCAAAAACGGCAAAGAGCAGCAAACAAATCGAGTAGCAAAAATAGGAAACAAAACCAGTCTCAGATGGCTAACAAAATTAAATAAATTAGCTTAAGGATAACATAAACTATAGATATATTTATGAATACTAAAATGCTTATACATTTCACATAACATTATGTTTTTGGATGTACAGACCTTATCCGGGAATCACTGTGAACTTGCCAAAACTTATTTTTGAGCTCTTGTCTGAAAGTTGGCCAACTGAAAATGAATATTTCCTTCTTTTCGCACTTCATCCTGCAGGGCAGCGGCACAAAGGCGACGCAAGCGAGAGACCATGGGCGTGGCATCGATGAGCAACGGGATGCTGGCACTGCCCCTACTGGCCGTGGCGCTCCTCGCCGGCTGCATTCTCCACGTGGATGCATACTCCAGTACGTATACGTGATATTCGGAGACCAGGAGCAGCCCGCTCCTGCCTCCGTCTATTGTGATTATTGTTTTCCTCCCCCGTGTGACTTGTAATTTCCCCTTGAAAATATCAACCGAGATCGTCTCGAGATCGGTGGTGAAAAAAATTCATGCCTTCATCAAACCTACATCATTGACATTGAGAACCCAGAATCCGAGACCCCAATTGTAGGCTTATAATTTGTTGTTTTCTTTATCCTTTTTTTCGGTATGATTTCGAACACACGACCTACACACCCTACCCACACACTCACGCACACACACAACTGAAACCCCTGATCCTTGATCTATGATAACCCGAACTTGCCGCGGGCACAGAGTATGGCCGCGGATGCGGGGACATCGGCTGCCTGCCCACCGAGGAGTGCGTCATAACCAGCGACTCGTGCAGCTACAACCAGCGCGACGGCAAGGACTGCGGCAGCTACCCCACCTGCAAGCGGCGCTCCGGCGGCGGAGGATCCGTCAACAGCAGTCCCAACCAGGCAGCGCCCTCGGCCAATCCGTCAGGTATTTAACTTGGAATCCCCCACACTTGAACTCTTATGTTGTGCGCTTCCCTGGGGGAGTTGTCGGTGGTACAATTGTCGGTATTGTCGGGACTCACGGATTGGCGCAGACCGATTGCGACTTTTTTGTTTTGTGTGGTTCCTCAAAAACAGTTTATGCGGATTATCTGGACATTATTTTGCATTAATTCTGGATGTATGGGGTTAAGAAGGGCCTACTTCGGGAGCCGAAGATTACGATATTCTTGCAGAGAGTTCTACAGTAGAGAGAGAGGATTGGAGAGATAGAGGATTGAGAGATGTGTGGTCTGTTGAAATGATTAATTATTAATTAATTAAATATAGAATCCTAGGATTTTATTATATATATTATATTTATTTTTAAACCCTTAAATAAACTACAAGAAAAGCAGGATGTTCTATAAGCCCTAAAATAAACTGCAAGAAATGCAAGAAAGTTCCATATGAAATTGTTTCTAATTTTGTCTAGTTATAAATAATTTAACTAGGGAATTGGTGAGCTTAAAAATTACTTATAAAAACATATAATAATTATATATTAATAATTAATTAAATACAAATATAAGATCAAAGTTAGCACAAAATGAGTCTCCAGTCAAACTTATACTAAAGTTGATCCAACTTTAATTAAAGAGAACCCTCTGCAAGTATATTTAAGCTACTCAAAATTTAACTTTTTATGTTCTTCCTTAATTGTTTAGCTTTAATTTTTTGTTTAGTTAGTTTATGTTATATCATTAGCATATATATTTATGTATATGCCTTGCAATCAATTTTAATATTTATGGCGATCAAACACACCTACAAACCTGCACACCTAAACTAAGGCAGACATACACCAACCAACCAATACACATACACACACACACACCCAGAGCTTTTGCCAGCTCAATCAATGTAACAATCAATCAATCAATCAATCAATCACCCAGCTCGCTCGCTCATTCATCGCCTCATTTGCTCACAGGCTTCCTAACTAACTATCCAACTAATCGACCCATGAAACAGTGCCCATCCCTGCTGCTCCGGCTCCCTGCCACAGATTTATGCATGATTTAGACATGAAAAGGAAGCACAGGGAAAACCCTTTAAAAATTAGTATTTTGTATTGTTAAAATGGTAAGAGTTTCCTTAAAAAAATTAAGCAAAATAAGTTATTGAAACACGAAAGTTAAGAATTAACAGCTTACTTTAAACAATTTTTGAAAGGTTTAAATTTCTTTCGACTTGCAGTATTTTATAAAAATAACTTTGTGACAATGTTTTCAAGGAATTTAAAATAAAAAAACAGATTAGAAACATAACATTAAATAAATATTAAAAAGCAAATGACATTTCTAGTAGAAGAGACAGTAAATTCAACAAAGAACTAAGCACAATTTTAAGCCCAAGAATATTTACTTAAGAAATCTTTATTTTCCCTGTGCTCTTCGAATGGCAAGGTAGCTGGGAGTCGGACAGGGCCGGGCAGGGTCATGGTCATGGTCATGGCCTTTAACATTAACAAACCACCCCGCATTCTCTTTTCTGTGTGCTCTGCCGAAATCAACTAACCACTAACAGGATCGAGTCTGGGCCAGGGACCAGAGAACAACATCTTTGCACCCGCCTCATCGAATCCCACGCTTAACACCTACACCTACAGCCATCAGCAGGGCGGCGGAGGCGGCGGCGGCGGCGGTGGCGGTGGCGACGCCCAAATGGCGGGCGGAAACGGAAACGCCGGAAATGGGGAGCGCGACAAGTCCGGAAGCGCGAACTCAAACGGGAACGGGAACGGAAACGGTAACGCGGGAGCGGCGGGCGCCTCCTCCACGGGTATAATCGATCCGCACTACGTTTTTGGGGCCAAGCACCACATGCCCATCATACCGAACATGCCCATCTTCCCGTACAACTCGCCCACGTCGGCGCCCTCGTTCCAGCAATTCCCCCAACCCAATCATCCAGGCAGCGTCCTCAATCCCGGCTACCCGATGCATGGCCTACAGCCGGTGAATCCGTACAATCCGCCCTTCGTCTTCGGCCAGCTACCGTTCTATGGTGGCGGCGGGCCCACAGGCACGGGCGGTCCGCCCGGTGGCGTTGGAGGCGGGGCAGGCATGGGTGGCGGCGGCGGTGGAGGCATGGGGCTACCCAGCTCCACGCTGGGCATCCTGGGTGGCGGCGGCGGCGGTCTGGCACCCTACGGGAGCAACTACCAGGGCTACCAGTCGCAGCACTCGAATGCGAATATGTATAACAAGCCACCGCCGCAGTACCAGAATCAGAATCAACAGAATCCCTATAACCGGCGCACCCAGGCGCATCCCTCGTCAGCGGGTTATATCGGCGGAACGCCGCTTCTCCTGGCCACCGCAAGCATCCTGCTCCTGGCCCTGCTGCGCACGTAATAAACTGTGTTAGCAGGAGCAGCCACAACGACGACGATGACGACGACGATCCCTGGAAAATTCAAGCGTTGAATGAACAAATCAAAAAAGCCTAGCTCAGAGCATGCTTCCATTTTGGCAGAACAAGGACATACAAAATAATACCAATCGGAAGGAAAAGAAAAAATCCAAGAACAATACGATTCACTTAGAATTTCAAAATATTCAAAATATGTGTAAAAGTCCTGTAAAATAGCTGGCAAAAATGGAAGTATGCTCTATAATTTTATATCCCCCTTTGTTTCACTTTAAGTTCCCCCGATTTATCTGATTTCTTTGATATTTACTTAACTGTTTCGTTTGGCATTAGCTTAAGACACATAATATTGTAAGGCAGAGGCAGTGGCAGTTGAAATACTATATTTTAATGGCTACGAGTACGTAATTAGAACTGTAATATATCAGGTTGCTACAGCTTAGAGCCCCTTCTTTATTACAAAAATTGCGAATGAATAATGCATGCAATTGGAAACAAATTCAGCCACAGGACACACAGAGGACCCCACAAAGTTTCCTGCAGCATTTTTGGGCACTTTGTGTCTCTTAGTTGTATTTTAATTACACTAGCAGCAGCCATTCTACCGCTCTCTCTCCCTCTCCACGATATTGGCATTTTTTGTGCGCCAGCCAGCCTTTGCCGGTCTGGCACACACTTCGTATACGTAATTTCAATTTAATATTGTGTGCCGGCGAGCGAGTGTAAGCGAGAGTGTGTGTGTGCATACACATACAACAAGTTCATTTGTGTGTTTTCGACAATCAGTCAAGGGAATCCCCCTCGGGAGTGGAGTGGAGTGGAGTGGAGCAGTGCTCTTTTTTGCAGCTCAATTAAATTGGAATTTAATTTCGGGCTTAGACGGCACCAGAGCCTCCCTCAAGTCTGACCGCTGCACACACACAGACACACACGCCGCAGCCAGAGACACACCGACAGGCAGCCAGGATACTGGCTGCAGGACCTCGCACAAACGCACGGCTGGTTGGGCAACTTTGATGTTAATTTCGTGTTTGTTGATGTTACGAATTTAAGGCCAGACGGCCGGCTTTTTGCTAGCTGCCACTGACGGATACAGATACTTAGATGGATAGTGTTGTAGATACAGAGATACGCATGTCAATCAAAATGCATAATGAGCTACAGTCGAACCGAGTGACGAATTGCAGCAGCAGTGCACCAAGTGCGCGTTTCGTTGTTTTTTTTTTGTACCGAATAATAAATAATAATAATACCCAGTGAAAGCAATTCAAACGGCATTTTAAAGAGACGGATGAGCGAGGATTAAGCTAGCTAAGCTAAGGTGTTCGGAACTAATCTAAAAACTAAAACTAAGCTAAGCAAACTAACAGTAAGCCGACGGAGAATCAAACAAGGTCACGAAGAATGCATTTACATTTGCTAACAACCAACTGCCAGAGACACATACACACACGAGACCAACATGGGAATCGCACACGAATCGAAAGCCAAAAACACTTGCAACTTGCATATAGCGAGTGCTTCAGATTGTTGACGCTCAGTGCGTTAGGCATTTGTCCCGGCAATGATTTACCTATTTACTATACAGTATTTTTGGGATTCACCGATCTCAGTCACGAGCAAATCGAGAGCTGAGAGACCAAGGATGCAAGCAGTTGATAAATCGTTCTAATTACAAATTATAAGTTGATGCTGTAAATTCCGGAGAATCGAGACCGGAATATTTACTCCGTCCGTTTGTATTTGAACACTTGATTTTTGGGACACATTTCGCCTGACACACATTTGCCATCTCTGAACGAGGGAGCCTGTACTAACAAGATGAGTAGCGCCCTATGATTTGCACTCGAAAGAGAGCTAGAATTAGGCGTTATGCATCTTGTTACTACAGGATCCTTGCCTGAACCCTCAACGAACCATGTAAACCCTGTATGAACAGTATTAAAGAACTAACTAAAAACCGAAACAAACAATGCAAATACTAATCCCGCAACAAATTAACGAGCAAACAATAAGTATTCGAGTATTTACTAATCAAAACAAACAAAAAACGCAACTAGAGACGGGGAGAGTTGTACATAGCATTAACATGTGTATGGAGGTTATATATTTAATATACTACAGCGAAGACTTAACTTAGACCTAAGCCCAGGCGGATGAAACTCAAAGTTGTGTAGATTTTAATCGGTGCAATTGTTAATCAAAACAAAAACAAAAAACGATAATGCTAAGCTAAGTTCATTTTGCCCCAGTTTTGTGTTCTTTCCCCTAATTTGTGTTCTCCGTTTTCTTTCTTAATTTCCATTTACCAACTTGTGTTTCGTGCATCACATCCCCAACCAACCCGCTTTTGTGGCTAACACATTGCTTGCTCTGCTTGAACGCCGATCCAGAGGTGAGCCATAACGCATACGCCCCGAATGCCCCCAGTGCCCCGCTGCCAGATGCGAATGCGGGCAGCAACCCGAACGGGAACGGCGGATACGGTGGTGGCTTCTCGGCTGGCGGCCATTCCCTGTACCCCAGTCTCCCCAATGCGAACACCGGCGGTGGAATGGGTTGGAACGCTGGTGGTGGTGGTGGTGGTGGCAACGGCGGCTACAATCCCTACAACGGCGGCTATCAGCCAGGCAATGGCGGCTACCAACCGGCTCCTGGTGGCTATCAACCCGCTCCTGGCGGTTACCAGCCCGCTCCGGGCGGCTACCAGCCGCGTCCTGGCTACACACCGCCTGCCCCCGGCTACGAGAACAACGGCGGCGGCGGCGGCGACCAGAAGCCCAAAGACAAGAACGGCGGCTTCTTCTCCAACTTCTTCTCGAATCCGGCGGTGAGTCAAGCGGTCTCCGGTATCATTGCAGGCCAGATAGCCAAGCAGCTGCAGGGCGGCGGAGCCAATGGCGGCGGCGGAGCTAATGGAGGAGGAGCCGGCTATCAGCCCAGCGGTGGCTACGGCGGCGGATCTCCAGCTGGATCCGGCGGCGGCGGCTCCTCGGGCAGCAACATCCTTGGCGGCCTGCTCGGCTCCGTTCTGTCCGGCGGTGGAGGCAATGCAGGAGGCGGCGCTGGCGGCGGAGCTGGCAGCTTCCTGGGCAGCCTGCTCAGCGGCGGCAATGCCAATCGAGGTGGAGCCATGGGCAGCGGCGGTGGCGGTGGCGGTGGACTGGGCGACATCTTCAGCTCCAAGAACTTTGGCGGCCTGTTCAGCGAGAATCCCTCGTCCAGGGGCGGATCCTCCGATGGCTACTCCTCCAGCAATGGCGGGGCCAAGAGCTATCCCACCCAGCCGCCGGGTAACTACTACGGCTGAGGAGCAGGACACCCATCATAATCTTTCCCAGGGGAATCCCCCATTTTGTTCTTTGGCAACGTAATCAAATGGAGAACTTTCAAAGCAAAGAAATTTAACTGAAACAATATTGAAATATATAAGCATATTATACGTAACTATTAACGAAGATTATACAAATACACAATACAGCATATATATACACGTATATACAGCATATATACCCGATCCCTGAGAGCGGTGTGTAGAAACAGCAAGTCCCCATTCGGAGTTCATTTGTAAATAGAGAAGTATCTGAAATTGAAATTGAACAAAATAATACATATACGTAAGAATTGAAAGCCAGTTGCGATGAGTTTTTAATTTTTTGGGTGGGGGGTCGGTCTGGTGGTGATCATGAGCCAAGGAATTTCCAATTTGTAAGTATTTTTCCAGAGGTTCAAAAATTAAAATAAATATGTTTAACATTACCTAATTAATTTAACTTAAAACTCAGCTTGATCTCTTAAGAAAAAGAGTAAGTATTATTATTATTTACATTTTATATTATAAAGTAAGTATATATTATATAATATTAAATGAGAGAGCAGTCCCTAAATGTATATTCCCCTCTAATCACGATCATAACTTTTGAAGCGAAACTGCTGATGGGCAGGAAGATTTCCTTCCAAATGAAACTTCCCCGACTTGGCAAAAATTC
The DNA here is from genome assembly GCA_018152175.1 of Drosophila jambulina. Taxonomy (NCBI): domain Eukaryota; kingdom Metazoa; phylum Arthropoda; class Insecta; order Diptera; family Drosophilidae; genus Drosophila; species Drosophila jambulina. Next base: position 18,136,083 of record JAECXH010000006.1, on the reverse strand, counting down.
TACTCGAGGCGGCACTCAAAATGCGTAGCATTTCCGTCTCCACCTGTCTTCTCACCTGTGGACCCTCCCCGTCTGTCTGCACTTCACGTCTGCCACACGACACACACTCTCTGCCTGCCGCTGGCAGTGCAAGCCTCGATACCCGCCCCTCTATCAACTCGGGCAGCAAACATTCTGTTGCCTTTTGTTGCACAGAAAGAATAGAAATCTGAACAAAGCCTGTTTGTTAATTTATTTTTTTACTTTACTAAATAAAATATTTAAAATTATATATTTGTTATGAATTTCAAAGTAGAATGTACAAATGATCATGTACGCAAGTTAAGACAAAGGTTTCTGATAGTGAGTTTATGATTTTTGTGAAGGTTTTCTGAATTTTGCAAATAATCTTTAGGTAATTATCGATAAGGAAATTATCGATCATGTTTTCAAGGCCAATAACTAATCAAACCAAAAATAAATAAATAACTTGAAAAAGTTTAAGTAAATACAAATACCTTGCGTAATTTAAGTAGCTCTTTTTAGACTTAGATCACTTGTGAGATATGACTCTATTTCTATCAGTTTCTTTCGATAACTAACCAGAAGTGGCTCTAACCTAAACGATAGAGAAATCCCTTGAAAGCCAATAACTTTACCAACCGAAAATAAATCGATTTAAATTCGAATTGCATCTTTTGAAATCCCCTCTTTGGCCCGAGGCCATTTGGAAAGGCTTAGCGCTTGACGGCTAATTTTCTTTCAGTGCACGTGTGTAGCTTTTGCTGTTGCTAGTGCGGCTGCTTCACTGCAACAATATATTATGCGCTAAGCTCCTCAACTATGCAGCTAAGCGGGGGCGAGGGAGGACCACCAGGCGGCCGGGTGGCCATTTGGCTTTGGCTCTGGTTAACCGACTACCGTTTTGTAATTTATTTAAGTAATAAAATAAATATATGTACGTTATACGAACACTGTGCACCTGCCCGGCCCGGCCCTGTCCTGCCCTGTTCGGCTCTGGAGGACCTGAAGAGTTCCGCAGAAGGGCGGCGCACATGCAGCACTGCAACGGAATGCGGCATGGATGTGGACGTGGATGTGGACGTGGACGTGAGCGTGGACCTGGTTGTGGATGTGGATGCGTTAGTGGGTTTGTTGTCAAGCGAAAGTGCGCTTCAAGTGCACGAAGCACCCACTTACCCAAAGTGAATTTAGTGTCAAGTGCAGGAAAATGTGAAAAGCAGCTGCGAGTTAGTTTTTCATATTTAAGCAGCACTTCAGTCCGGCAGCAACAACAACGCGGCAGCGGCACATACTGCTCCGCACAGTGGTGTGTTTTTTGAGTCTGAAAATTAGGGATTAATTTAAGGAATTAATTTTAAATTAGGTATCTAGAGGAAATATCTTAGGATTTTGGAAGGAAAAGGAAACGAGGTATTTTTGAACTGTTTATAAACATTTAAAAGGTAAGTTAAAGAACAACAAGTCGTGTGTTTAGTTGAAAAGATGCACCTTATAAAATTGAGTTGCTTAAGTTCTTGAATTGAAAACAGGTAAGACATTCTTAGATTTAAAGGGAAATGTATTAAATATGCGCTGCTTTACCTGTATATATCATCACATGTTAAAGACTTTTGAGGCTTAGAAAGCTCTCTTTTAGATCTATGCAATTTTTTTTAAGAAAATAAGTAGCAACCCTCATTATTCCTCCTCCTGACCTTATTATTGAATCATTAAATACATCTTCTCCATGAGACCTGCACTACTGTGCCAGCGCACCTGTAAGGGGAGAGTGGGTCGCGGATCAAGGACCACGACCAGGTCTGGCTTGGATTTCAGCTGGCGGATCCTTCAGGGCGAAACAATGACTGTGCCGCCATTTAGAAGCCTTTCGTCCTCCTGCCTCCTCCCTGGACGCCGCGGCGGATGTCGTTGACTTTTCAAGTCGCATTAGGACCGACACGGCGGCGTCGCCTTCGCTCGCAGTGGGTCCGGGGGGTGGTGGGGTGGCGTCGCTTGCTGCCCTATGTGGGTGGGGCTTAAGTGTGGTGCCTCGCGGTGGGGCATAAAAATACATGTAAGAGGCTTTCAGCTTATTGTTTGGCACTGTCGCGCTTTTATGATTGCACGCAGCTCCTCCTGGCGCTCCATCCCGGTCCCTTATATCTTGTCTCGGCTTAATTTTATTGATATTACACGTACTTGAAGTCGACGACCAGGTCGAAAACAGGCGCCGCCAACAGCCCCCCAACCCCCTGCAGCCCCGCCGTGCATTTCCATTCGCATTCGAAGCATTTGGCTATTAATTTTTACGACTTACGACTTACGGCTTACGACTTACGGCGGTAGATGTGAGCGGACGCCGCGCAGTTGATCAATTTTTCATATCTATTGGCACTTATGTACTTGCCGCGATATATGTCTTACATATATGTTTATGATACGCCCTGCTTGTGCAAATCCAATTACGGTTTCATAATCAAGAATCAAGACCTGCAAAGCTGTTGGCACTTCGTGTACTTCTGGTGTTTGGTGATTCGATGTCAGTTCAATTGGATAATTTGTTACATATCTTGTACATCTAATTACAGAATACAGTCTAAGCTTATTTCATCGTGTTTACATTATGTCTATTTAACAAGATGCAACAACAGAGTTGCTCTTTTCATAGGAAATCGGCCACGTTTCCCTTGGACGATCACTTTACATAATAATTTGAAACGATGGAAACGAAACAGAAAAGCGAAAATGCACAATACGCAAAATATTGAAAAATGCAACATTCTCGAACTTAATTAACGATAGGAAATCACTAACAACTTAAGTAATAAATGCTAGAAATTAGAGCTGGAAATAAATTGATGTTCACTGAATCGATTTTTGCTAAAATAATTATATAAATAATTCGAAGAAAATCCATTAAAATCGAATAGTCAATCCATACGAAAAATATTCGTTTCAGGCTTGTATATTCAGCAAAGATTTTTAATTCTAATGTTGTATTTACATTTTATCTATGGTTATTTGTGTTTAAGCCATAACTTTGTGGTGTCTTTTATCTTTTATTTGGCATTGGAAAAATAACATTAAATATATAAATTATATATTTTATCAATTAGGGAATACATCAATGTAAACGTGTATATGTTTGTAACATACAATTAAATACAATACATCAAAAATGTACAACGTTTTACTTACTTCTTCCACGAGTTCACATACGCTCTGCTTTTCAAGAAGTTTTGCAGCTTTTCGATTAATTCTAATTCTAAAAATGTATATCGATGTATTGCCTAATTGGAAAAGATGGATGAATCGGGTTTGGAACAGATTTTATTTCCAGCTCTACTAGCAATATGAATATTTTGCAAAAGAGAATTGGGTTTCTATTGAAATTTCTATGGAATTAATACTTGGTTAGCAAAATCAGATGCTTTCCAAAATTGTTCTTTCTTTCATACTTGTTTTATTTAATGTTAATTAAGATTCTTTACCAATTTAAAATGGAATTTCAGAAACTGCACGTTAATTCAAGAATCGCACACCGTCAAGTCGTGAAACAAAAACTTTTACAAATTGTTCTATTTGCTGTAATTACTTGCGAGTTCCCAATGAAATTCCATCTGGCGAAATATATCTTTTGGGGGTATTTCCTACGGATTGGCTCCTTTTTTTTTCGAATTCTCTAACACAACAACTATTCCATAAACATGTATATATGTATGTATGTATGCCAGGCTCCGGCTCGTTGTTTTTGCTGTTGCTTTTCGGGCAATAAAAATGCTACAACTTAATTAATTAAGTGCAAATGATAAAAATGACCAAACAGCACGAAACACACACACACACACTTGCTGGGCCCAACAAGCCAAACAGAGAGAGAAAAAACTAATTAAGTTTTATGTGCAATTTTCGTGGCTGAAAAGTTTCGTTTGTGTGTGGCAATTGTGTGGTGTGCAAGGGGCAGGACATCAAGGACGGTGCGGCAGTTGGGGGCTCTGGAGTGTGCCACGTTACGTGGCCGTCACGTTCTGTTATTTATTTTGATAGTTTGTTGTAGCCGCGCAGCAGCGCTTTCCCATTGTCCCTCCATCTCCGCCTCCATGCCATTGGCTCTTGGCCCTGTTTTGGCGGGAAATCTGTGCGCTGACATTTGCCGCGATTAATGAAAGTTAAGCTTTTGTCCGAGCTCTTTAATTTGTGGCCATTACAGAAGGGGGTGAGAAGGGTGCTAATACACAAGGCGAAAATATGTGCGCTTGTCTTCTGTTCAAATTGGGGCATTTTTATACCCTTGCAGGGTATTATAATTTAAGTTAGAAGCTTGCAAGGCAAGTTTAAAGTATTAGATTGGGTATATTTTAGGTCAAGTCTAACGTTTTTCGATTTGTTATTAGGATCTTTAAAATAAACTATGGAAAACTAATTGGAAAGCTCTCGAGTTGTCAAAAATGTGGAAAATGTTTCCTGGGATCTTCGAGTGCACGCACACACCCACAACCGGATCACCGGAAACATTCTCCACCGACGGAAATGGCAATAGGCAAAAATCCATTGCCTACTTATGGGGGCTGATTTAGAGCCGCGTTGCCCAGGTGGGGGAGGAGGTGGATGGACTGTTTTTATTCCAGGAGGAGACAGGACTACAGGAAAAACACATGCCTGGCCAGAAGCTTGTTTACATGCGTTTGGCGCACTCGCCAGATAAATTAGCAGCAACATCACAGCAGCAGCAGGAGCAGCAGCAGCAGCAACAACTGCAACATTGCTACGTCCTGCAACCAGCTCACATTTAGTCAACGCTGATTGTTAAAGTTAGAAATCTGAAATCACCACTTGGATGTATTTCCAATTAAAACTGCTGTTCTCCTTGTGAAAATAATAGCAAACGAAATGTAAACTATTATTTATTCTATTCATTAAAGTATTGCCAGGCAGCATCAGCAATTAAACAATAATCAAAGGAATAAATGCCCAGCAGGGCATGTCTGCAAACCTACTGTGGAATAGCATTTAACATTTTAAAACATGAACTTTGAGTATTTTAATTTGTTTCTTAAAAAGTAAGGCAATTTTTTAGCCATATAGTGATGCGGAAAAGCCAATCTATGACTCAAATTTGATGAGATAAAAGTGGTTTTAACGATTTTGAAATGTTTTTATAACAAATAAGTTACTAGTGATAGATATATTAAATAAAGGTCTGTAAAAATCTAGAAAATGTCGTTGTTCCTTCATATAATGTTTATGGCTCTCATGATAGTTCTTTATATTTAAATTTACCGAAATAAATCAGTTTTCAATTATCCAATTGCAAGCCACTAGGGCATACAAAAGTCAGCATACCGAAGTTAGCTGCCTTTCTCGATTCTGTATTATTTGAAGCTCAGCTGAAATTGCCACAACTGTGGATTGCAGGTTGCATTTACTTAGTTGCATTCGAAGCTCAACGAGGCAACACCAAAACTTGAAGTTGCTGAAAAATATTTGTCCCTGCTCCATGCAGAACTGCAACCCTTCTGCCGTCCGGCATGTGTTGGAAAACTTTCGACTTCAGTACACAACTTACCTCAACTTCTGAGCAGGAGCAGGAGAGAGCAAAGAAAAAAAAAGAAAAGAAGGAAAGATTTGTTAACTTGGCCAAAAAGCAGGAGGAGGAACTTTCCATTCGAAGTTGGCCAGAGAGAGTAATTGAAAGAGACGAAGGACTGGCTTACAGTCCAATTTCGCAAATCGTCCGTTTTTGCAGGTGATAAATTTTGAAAGGCATTTTAATTGATTTCGACAAGAGAAATTAAATTCTGCCAGTGCCAGCCCGCCCAGAAGGTGTGAGCGACATCAATTATTAAACGTTCTGTGCCATTTGAATTATCAAATTTTGCCACTGACAAAATGCTCGATGCTCGTGCGCCTCTTACATGTGAGTTTCAATTAAAAATTTACTTATTTGCTCGACAAAGTTTTTGTGCGGAGGAGGGCGGCACGGAGACTTCAAATACCAAAATGCTCAAATACAAAACGACAAGCAGAATGCAGAAGGAGCCGTGGATGCCAGGATATACAAGGAGTATGTGCCTGAACCGGGAAAGGAAATGTGAATGTGAATGTGAATGGGTATGTGAATGGCTATGCGAATGGGTATGGGTATGGGTATGGGAATGAATAAATTTCCAAGCAGTTGAAATGTTGAACCAAGCGAAGTTTCTGCTTTGTTTTGGCGCCTCAACTAAAGAAACACACACAGGATGAACAGGGAGCGGAGCAGAAAAAGGCGTACACCGGAAAATGGCATCCTGCGAATGCATTAGCATACAAATTAAGCATTTATGGAGTTAAGCAGTTAACAAGTGTGTTTAAAACTCAAGCGATTCTTAAAAGTATAACTAAAACTGAGACTTTTTTAGCAGCAGGTTAATAATTGTGACCAACATGCGGCCTTGTTGCAGTGTATTCTCATCCGAAGAAGATGCCAAGGCTGGAACGGCATGCGGTTTGTGGCGGCCTCTTACTTGCTGCACACTTTGTGGCTATCGGTGACAGGGACGGGGAACTATAGAGTGGCAATACGAATGCGGGGGGAGGGGAGGATGGGCCTGGCCCCCTGTTCTACCAACCGAGGAAGCGCTGCAACTGAAGGAGGAACTGTTCAAGTTGTGCAGCGAAAGCCACAAAAATAAGAAACGACGACAAAGTAAGTACTGCAACAACCCTCCTCGAGTGGCGCCCCCGCCTCAGAGCAAGAAATTAGAGCCGCAAATCATTTTGAAAACAATGCATATGCCATGTCATATGACAGGGATTCATCCAGGGGGCTTGTTGGGTTTTCCAGGAAGCTGCACAAAACTCCCCACGCCTTTTTAGACCTCGGATATTCGAGAGATTCCGTCAATGCTAATTAGTTGGGTTTGCGGCGGCATCTAATTGGGATTAGCTGTTGTCGAAGGAGCAACTTTCCGGGGGCGTAATCGCGTCAGAGATTGACGTGCCAATGGGCTCGTTAGGGAGAAGTCCCGACTGATGCTGGGGAACTTTATTATTTGCCGAAATTGTTTACTGTAATTCCTTCATAGCAGGCTGCGAGGTTTCCCAGCGATAATCATATTCCATTCGGTCACAAAAGAACCCGACTCCTTTGGGTTCCAGGTTTCAGATTCTAAGCCCTAGACCGATCCAAACCGGAACCCTCACCCAAACCCACCCGAAATCAGGGGCCCGGCAAGAAAGGCTTCTAACCCAAGCCCCGCTTCGGCCATGTGTGTAATGTCGGCTCAGACATGTCTAACACCCTTTGGCTAAGCTGCACTGCCCCGCCCACGTTCCTCCTGTCTTCACTTCACGTCTCCTCGAGGAGGACTTGCAATTTAATATTCATTTTGTGAAAGACCCATTTACATTTTGCGTTTGCCCTTTTTCGTTACTCCCGCTCCGGCTCCTGCGCCGCTCCCTTTCTGCATGTGAGTTGCACTTTCTTTTTTTCGACCTCATTCCCGAGCCCGAGAGGGAGCCGGAGACCTCTTCCCTTCTCCACTCACCGGGGGAGCGACTGCTCAACACGGCGTATGCGTAATCTAAGCAGAGCTCCACATTCCCCAGCACTCTTCAGTGCCTTTTGTTTGACTTAATTCAACCGCAAAGGCACAAGGATGCGGGATGTGGACGGGATGCTGCTGGGAAGCTGGGAGCTGGGAGACCGGGGCACTGGGATGCAGGGATACCGGGACAGGGATTTGCGAGCGTTGACCACTTGAAAAGATTTTAACCCGCTGTCCCCGACTTTTGTCCAGGAGCCTCCCATCGTCCTTTACTTCTTACCCTTGCCGCCCTTCCCTTTCATCCTGCTCTAGTCTCCTTTTGGAAGGAGAAAACCTGCTGCAGCTGTTGATTTATACGCACTGGACCATGTCAATGTCGATGCCGGGCGCCCTGAGGGAAGCAATCATCGCCGGGTTGCCATAACCAGATGCCTTCACGAAGAGAAAAATTCACAATTTTTAGGCTGCACAGGATTAAAAGGGATATTTTGCGTAGCTTCATTTTTTTTTATAGTGCAATAATTAAGGTTAAATATTTTTTAGATCGGTCAACTATATCATACAGGTTTTTTTTATTTATCTTTCTTTTTCAATTATAATATATTTATCGGTGTGATGAATCATTGTTGCTACCCAATTAACCTATAACCCAATGATTCTCATCAGGTATTTAGGACTGGTTTGCCTTCTCAGCGCAAATGTGACTAATGCACATTTTTCAGGGCTTATGGAAACGTTCCACCTGCACGCCCAGTTTTCTTTTTTTTTCTAAATTTGTTGGAGATGGTCGGTAGCTTCATAAACGCATACTGATCTGGCGATGCAAATGTCCTTCCTGCCTTCAGAGCACTCGGAGCGTCATGGGTGAACAGGGTATATAAGGTGGGTCCCAGCACGCTGCCTTGCGGGACGCCAGCGAATTTATTGTATAGTATACTTTTGGGATGTACTGTAGCATTCTTTTAGGCAAAGCTAAACTGCTTAAATTTATTATTAGGACTTATACCAATTTCTTGCCTATAACAACAACTTTACTACAACAACAACAATTATAGGACAACATCTCCACAACGACAACTACTTCCCATCCAATTTGCCCAAAATCTGCAAGCAAATTGCCCGTTTTCTGATTTTGGGTAACAGGCGAACAGAAAGCAGCAGAAGGTGACTGAAATCTGTTATAAACTGTTATAAAAACTTTGCGCTTTTGAATTTTGTATAGCATACTTTTGGGGTGGCCTAAGCGAAGTAGGCATTTTAGTAATAGCATACTTTTTTGGGATGTACAACCATTAATACTCAAAGTTTTTATAATAGTTTATAAAAGTTTTCAGTCGCCTCCTGCTGCTTTCTGTTCAACAACAACATATAATGAAAAGGCGCTAAATTTGAATTCGAATTTAAAATTACAACAAGTAACCGCCTTACAAGTAACCACCAACTGAAAATTGCTCACACCTTCAACGGTTTTATGATCATAACTTGGCTAAAACTCAACCGATTTCAGTCTGGTTTGGTTTTTTCTTCTTAGTTTTTAAATGCGAACATTTCTGCATTTAAAACTCGATATCTAATTTTTGGCACATTTTTGGCAATTTTAACGATGTAACCCCTTACATTTTTTTCAAAAATTGTGTCAAATTTTTTGGCTGAAAATTGCTCACACCTTCAACGGTTTTATGATCATAACTTGGCTAAAACTCAACCGATTTCAGTCTGGTTTGGTTTTTTCTTCTTAGTTTTTAAATGCGAACATTTCTGCATTTAAAACTCGATATCTAATTTTTGGCACATTTTTGGCAATTTTAACGATGTAACCCCTTACATTTTTTTCAAAAATTGTGTCAAATTTTTTGGCTGAAAATTGCTAACACCCTCATTGGTTTTATGATCATAACTTGGCTAAAACTCAACCGATTTCAGTCTGGTTTGGTTTTTTCTTCTTAGTTTTTAAATGCGAACATTTCTGCATTTAAAACTCGATATCTAATTTTTGGCCAATTTTTGGCAATTTTAACGATGTAACCCCTTACATTTTTTTCAAAAAATGGGTCAAATTTTTTTTCTTGCCGGACATGGCTAGATCGATTCGGCTGTCGATGCTGATCAAGAATATATATGGTTTATAGGGTCGGAAATGACTCCTTTGCCTGTAATACCCCGCCAAAATTAGCAAAATCATCCAAAAACGAAGAAAAACGAGGAAACTCTGTTCAAAAGTGATTTTATTTCGGTATAAATGGTTTTTACAAGTACTATATATCCAAGAGATAATGCTACTCCAATGCGGATCTAGCCGGAGTGTCCCCACAATGAAAGCCAAGGCGGAACGCTGCTAAGGCACCGACGCATCCGCCTGCAGACGCTGCTCCGGGAGTGGACTGCACGTGAAGAGCCGCGATGGCTGCTCTGGAACAATGCGTTATGCCACCCGCCGCCAGAAGCTGCTAAAATTGTCCATTTATTGATTTGGGTTAACAGGCGAACAGAAAGCAGCAGGAGGTGACTGAAAACTGTAATAAACTGTTATAAAAACTTAGCGCCTGCGAATTTATTGTATAGCATACTTTTGGGATGTACTGTAGCATACTTTTGGGGTGTGCTAAAGTGCTTGAATTAATTATTAGGATTTATAACAATTTCTTGCCTACAACAACAACTTTACTACAACAACAACAATTGTACAACAACACCTCCACAACAACAACTACTTCCCATCCAATTTGCCCAAAATCTGCAAGCAAATGGCCCGTTTTCTGATTTGGGGTAACAGGCGAACAGAAAGCAGCAGAAGGTGACTGAAATCTGTTATAAACTGTTATAAAAACTTTGCGCTCTCGAATTTTTTATAGCATATTTTTGGGGTGGATGATTTTTAGCATAGCATACTTTTGGGATGTACTACCATTGATACTCAAAGTTTTTTATAACAGTTTATAACAGATTTCAGTCACCTCCTGCTGCTTTCTGTTCGCCTGTTACTCCAAATCGAGAAATGGTCAAATTTGTACTGAAATTGTCGAAATTGAAGGCTTGTGGTTGCCAACAACAACAACAATAGGTCTTTAACAACAACAACATATAATGAAAAGGCGCTAAATTTGAATTCGAATTTAAAATTACAACAAGTAACCGCCTTACAAGTAACCACCAACTGAAAATTGCTCACACCTTCAACGGTTTTATGATCATAACTTGGCTAAAACTCAAACGATTTCAGTCTGGTTTGGTTTTTTCTTCTTAGTTTTTAAATGCGAACATTTCTGCATTTAAAACTCGATATCTAATTTTTGGCACATTTTTGGCAATTTTAACGATGTAACCCCTTACATTTTTTTCAAAAATTGTGTCAAATTTTTTGGCTGAAAATTGCTAACACCCTCATTGGTTTTATGATCATAACTTGGCTAAAACTCAACCGATTTCAGTCTGGTTTGGTTTTTTCTTCTTAGTTTTTAAATGCGAACATTTCTGCATTTAAAACTCGATATCTAATTTTTGGCACATTTTTGGCAATTTTAACGATGTAACCCCTTACATTTTTTTTCAAAAATTGTGTCAAATTTTGGTTGAAAATTGCTCACACCTTCAACGGTTTTATGATCATAACTTGGCTAAAACTCAACCGATTTCAGTCTGGTTTGGTTTTTTTCTTCTTAGTTTTTAAATGCGAACATTTCTGCATTTAAAACTCGATATCTAATTTTTGGCACATTTTTGGCAATTTTAACGATGTAACCCCTTACATTTTTTTCAAAAATTGTGTCAAATTTTTTGGTTGAAAATTGCTCACACCTTCAACGGTTTTATGGCTAAAACTCAACCGATTTCAGTCTGGTTTGGTTTTTTCTTCTTAGTTTTTAAATGCGAACATTTCTGCATTTAAAACTCGATATCTAATTTTTGGCACATTTTTGGCAATTTTAACGATGTAACCCCTTACATTTTTTTCAAAAATTGTGTCAAATTTTTTGGCTGAAAATTGCTCACACCTTCAACGGTTTTATGATCATAACTTGGCTAAAACTCAACCGATTTCAGTCTGGTTTGGTTTTTTCTTCTTAGTTTTTAAATGCGAACATTTCTGCATTTAAAACTCGATATCTAATTTTTGGCACATTTTTGGCAATTTTAACGATGTAACCCCTTACATTTTTTTCAAAAATTGTGTCAAATTTTTTGGCTGAAAATTGCTAACACCCTCATTGGTTTTATGATCATAACTTGGCTAAAACTCAACCGATTTCAGTCTGGTTTGGTTTTTTCTTCTTAGTTTTTAAATGCGAACATTTCTGCATTTAAAACTCGATATCTAATTTTTGGCCACTTTTTGGCAATTTTAACGATGTAACCCCTTACATTTTTTTCAAAAATTGTGTCAAATTTTTTGGCTGAAAATTGCTAACACCCTCATTGGTTTTATGATCATAACTTGGCTAAAACTCAACCGATTTCAGTCTGGTTTGGTTTTTCTTCTTAGTTTTTAAATGCGAACATTTCTGCATTTAAAACTCGATATCTAATTTTTGCCACATTTTTGGCAATTTTAACGATGTAACCCCTTACATTTTTTTCAAAAATTGTGTCAAATTTTTTGGTTGAAAATTGCTCACACCTTCAACGGTTTTATGATCATAACTTGGCTAAAACCCAACCGATTTCAGTCTGCTTTGGTTTTTTCTTCTTGGTTTTCAAGTGCGAACATTTCTGCATTTAAAACTCGATATCTAATTTTTGGCCAATTTTTGGCAATTTTAACGATGTAACCCCTTACATTTTTTTCAAAAATTGTGTCAAATTTTTTGGTTGAAAATTGCTCACACCTTCAACGGTTTTATGATCATAACTTGGCTAAAACTCAACCGATTTCAGTCTGGTTTGGTTTTTTCTTCTTAGTTTTCAAGTGCGAACATTTCTGCATTTAAAACTCGATATCTAATTTTTGGCACATTTTTGGCAATTTTAACGATGTAACCCCTTACATTTTTTTCAAAAATTGTGTCAAATTTTTTGGTTGAAAATTGCTCACACCTTCAACGGTTTTATAATCATAACTTGGCTAAAACTCAACCGATTTCAGTCTGGTTTGGTTTTTTCTTCTTAGTTTTTAAATGCGAACATTTCTGCATTTAAAACTCGATATCTAATTTTTGGCACATTTTTGGCAATTTTAACGATGTAACCCCTTACATTTTTTTCAAAAATTGTGTCAAATTTTTTGGTTGAAAATTGCTCACACCTTCAACGGTTTTATGATCATAACTTGGCTAAAACCCAACCGATTTCAGTCTGCTTTGGTTTTTTCTTCTTGGTTTTCAAGTGCGAACATTTCTGCATTTAAAACTCGATATCTAATTTTTGGCCAATTTTTGGCAATTTTAACGATGTAACCCCTTACATTTTTTTCAAAAATTGTGTCAAATTTTTTGGTTGAAAATTGCTCACACCTTCAACGGTTTTATGATCATAACTTGGCTAAAACCCAACCGATTTCAGTCTGCTTTGGATTTTTCTTCTTGGTTTTCAAGTGCGAACATTTCTGCATTTAAAACTCGATATCTAATTTTTGGCCAATTTTTGGCAATTTTAACGATGTAACCCCTTACATTTTTTTCAAAAATTGTGTCAAATTTTTTGGCTGAAAATTGCTAATACCCTCATTGGTTTTATGATCATAACTTGGCTAAAACTCAACCGATTTCAGTCTGGTTTGGTTTTTCTTCTTCTTAGTTTTTAAATGCGAACATTTCTGCATTTAAAACTCGATATCTAATTTTTGGCCAATTTTTGGCAATTTTAACGATGTAACCCCTTACATTTTTTTCAAAAATTGGGTCAAATTTTGGTTGAAAATTGCTCACACCTTCAACGGTTTTATGATCATAACTTGGCTAAAACTCAACCGATTTCAGTCTGGTTTGGTTTTTTTCTTCTTAGTTTTTAAATGCGAACATTTCTGCATTTAAAACTCGATATCTAATTTTTGGCACATTTTTGGCAATTTTAACGATGTAACCCCTTACATTTTTTTCAAAAATTGTGTCAAATTTTTTGGTTGAAAATTGCTCACACCTTCAACGGTTTTATGATCATAACTTGGCTAAAACCCAACCGATTTCAGTCTGCTTTGGTTTTTTCTTCTTGGTTTTCAAGTGCGAACATTTCTGCATTTAAAACTCGATATCTAATTTTTGGCCAATTTTTGGCAATTTTAACGATGTAACCCCTTACATTTTTTTCAAAAATTGTGTCAAATTTTTTGGTTGAAAATTGCTCACACCTTCAACGGTTTTATGATCATAACTTGGCTAAAACCCAACCGATTTCAGTCTGCTTTGGATTTTTCTTCTTGGTTTTCAAGTGCGAACATTTCTGCATTTAAAACTCGATATCTAATTTTTGGCCAATTTTTGGCAATTTTAACGATGTAACCCCTTACATTTTTTTCAAAAATTGTGTCAAATTTTTTGGCTGAAAATTGCTAATACCCTCATTGGTTTTATGATCATAACTTGGCTAAAACTCAACCGATTTCAGTCTGGTTTGGTTTTTTCTTCTTAGTTTTTAAATGCGAACATTTCTGCATTTAAAACTCGATATCTAATTTTTGGCCAATTTTTGGCAATTTTAACCCCTTACATTTTTTTCAAAAAATGGGTCAAATTTTTTTTCTTGCCGGACATGGCTAGATCGATTCGGCTGTCGATGCTGATCAAGAATATATATGGTTTATAGGGTCGGAAATGACTCCTTTGCCTGTAATACCCCGCCAAAATTAGCAAAATCATCCAAAAACGAAGAAAAACGAGGAAACTCTGTTCAAAAGTGATTTTATTTCGGTATAAATGGTTTTTACAAGTACTATATATCCAAGAGATAATGCTACTCCAATGCGGATCTAGCCGGAGTGTCCCCACAATGAAAGCCAAGGCGGAACGCTGCTAAGGCACCGACGCATCCGCCTGCAGACGCTGCTCCGGGAGTGGACTGCACGTGAAGAGCCGCGGTGGCTGCTCTGGAACAATGCGTTATGCCACCCGCCGCCAGAAGCTGCTAAAATTGTCCATTTATTGATTTGGGTTAACAGGCGAACAGAAAGCAGCAGGAGGTGACTGAAAACTGTAATAAACTGTTATAAAAACTTAGCGCCTGCGAATTTATTGTATAGCATACTTTTGGGATGTACTGTAGCATACTTTTGGGGTGTGCTAAAGTGCTTGAATTAATTATTAGGATTTATAACAATTTCTTGCCTACAACAACAACTTTACTACAACAACAACATCTCCACAACAACATCTCCACAACAACAACTACTTCCCATCCAATTTGCCCAAAATCTGCAAGCAAATGGCCCGTTTTCTGATTTGGGGTAACAGGCGAACAGAAAGCAGCAGAAGGTGACTGAAATCTGTTATAAACTGTTATAAAAACTTTGCGCTCTCGAATTTTTTATAGCATATTTTTGGGGTGGATGATTTTTAGCATAGCCTACTTTTGGGATGTACTACCATTGATACTCAAAGTTTTTTATAACAGTTTATAACAGATTTCAGTCACCTCCTGCTGCTTTCTGTTCGCCTGTTACTCCAAATCGAGAAATGGTCAAATTTGTACTGAAATTGTCGAAATTGAAGGCTTGTGGTTGCCAACAACAACAACAATAGGTCTTTAACAACAACAACATATAATGAAAAGGCGCTAAATTTGAATTCGAATTTAAAATTACAACAAGTAACCGCCTTACAAGTAACCACCAACTGAAAATTGCTCACACCTTCAACGGTTTTATGATCATAACTTGGCTAAAACTCAACCGATTTCAGTCTGCTTTGGATTTTTCTTCTTGGTTTTCAAGTGCGAACATTTCTGCATTTAAAACTCGATATCTAATTTTTGGCCACTTTTTGGCAATTTTAACGATGTAACCCCTTACATTTTTTTCAAAAATTGTGTCAAATTTTTTGGTTGAAAATTGCTCACACCTTCAACGGTTTTATGATCATAACTTGGCTAAAACTCAACCGATTTCAGTCTGGTTTGGTTTTTTCTTCTTAGTTTTTAAATGCAAACATTTCTGCATTTAAAACTCGATATCTAATTTTTGGCCAATTTTTGGCAATTTTAACGATGTAACCCCTTACATTTTTTTCAAAAATTGTGTCAAATTTTTTGGTTGAAAATTGCTCACACCTTCAACGGTTTTATGATCATAACTTGGCTAAAACTCAACCGATTTCAGTCTGGTTTGGTTTTTCTTCTTAGTTTTTAAATGCGAACATTTCTGCATTTAAAACTCGATATCTAATTTTTGGCACATTTTTGGCAATTTTAACGATGTAACCCCTTACATTTTTTTCAAAAATTGTGTCAAATTTTTTGGTTGAAAATTGCTCACACCTTCAACGGTTTTATGATCATAACTTGGCTAAAACCCAACCGATTTCAGTCTGCTTTGGATTTTTCTTCTTGGTTTTCAAGTGCGAACATTTCTGCATTTAAAACTCGATATCTAATTTTTGGCACATTTTTGGCAATTTTAACGATGTAACCCCTTACATTTTTTTCAAAAATTGTGTCAAATTTTTTGGTTGAAAATTGCTCACACCTTCAACGGTTTTATGATCATAACTTGGCTAAAACCCAACCGATTTCAGTCTGCTTTGGATTTTTCTTCTTGGTTTTCAAGTGCGAACATTTCTGCATTTAAAACTCGATATCTAATTTTTGGCCAATTTTTGGCAATTTTAACGATGTAACCCCTTACATTTTTTTCAAAAATTGTGTCAAATTTTTTGGCTGAAAATTGCTAATACCCTCATTGGTTTTATGATCATAACTTGGCTAAAACTCAACCGATTTCAGTCTGGTTTGGTTTTTTCTTCTTAGTTTTTAAATGCGAACATTTCTGCATTTAAAACTCGATATCTAATTTTTGGCCAATTTTTGGCAATTTTAACGATGTAACCCCTTACATTTTTTTCAAAAAATGGGTCAAATTTTTTTTCTTGCCGGACATGGCTAGATCGATTTGGCTGTCGATGCTGATCAAGAATATATATGGTTTATAGGGTCGGAAATGACTCCTTTGCCTGTAATACCCCGCCAAAATTAGCAAAATCATCCAAAAACGAAGAAAAACGAGGAAACTCTGTTCAAAAGTGATTTTATTTCGGTATAAATGGTTTTTACAAGTACTATATATCCAAGAGATAATGCTACTCCAATGCGGATCTAGCCGGAGTGTCCCCACAATGAAAGCCAAGGCGGAACGCTGCTAAGGCACCGACGCATCCGCCTGCAGACGCTGCTCCGGGAGTGGACTGCACGTGAAGAGCCGCGGTGGCTGCTCTGGAACAATGCGTTATGCCACCCGCCGCCAGAAGCTGGTAATTTTTTATAGCATATTTTTGGGGTGGATGATTTTTAGCATAGCATACTTTTGGGATGTACTACCATTGATACTCAAAGTTTTTTATAACAGTTTATAACAGATTTCAGTCACCTCCTGCTGCTTTCTGTTCGCCTGTTACTCCAAATCGAGAAATGGTCAAATTTGTACTGAAATTGTCGAAATTGAAGGCTTGTGGTTGCCAACAACAACAACAATAGGTCTTTAACAACAACAACATATAATGAAAAGGCGTTAAATTTGAATTCGAATTTAAAATTACAACAAGTAACCGCCTTACAAGTAACCACCAACTGAAAATTGCTAACACCCTCATTGGTTTTATGATCATAACTTGGCTAAAACCCAACCGATTTCAGTCTGGTTTGGTTTTTTCTTCTTAGTTTTTAAATGCGAACATTTCTGCATTTAAAACTCGATATCTAATTTTTGGCCAATTTTTGGCAATTTTAACGATGTAACCCCTTACATTTTTTTCAAAAAATGGGTCAAATTTTTTTTCTTGCCGGACATGGCTAGATCGATTCGGCTGTCGATGCTGATCAAGAATATATATGGTTTATAGGGTCGGAAATGACTCCTTTGCCTGTAATACCCCGCCAAAATTAGCAAAATCATCCAAAAACGAAGAAAAACGAGGAAACTCTGTTCAAAAGTGATTTTATTTCGGTATAAATGGTTTTTACAAGTACTATATATCCAAGAGATAATGCTACTCCAATGCGGATCTAGCCGGAGTGTCCCCACAATGAAAGCCAAGGCGGAACGCTGCTAAGGCACCGACGCATCCGCCTGCAGACGCTGCTCCGGGAGTGGACTGCACGTGAAGAGCCGCGATGGCTGCTCTGGAACAATGCGTTATGCCACCCGCCGCCAGAAGCTGCTAAAATTGTCCATTTATTGATTTGGGTTAACAGGCGAACAGAAAGCAGCAGGAGGTGACTGAAAACTGTAATAAACTGTTATAAAAACTTAGCGCCTGCGAATTTATTGTATAGCATACTTTTGGGATGTACTGTAGCATACTTTTGGGGTGTGCTAAAGTGCTTGAATTAATTATTAGGATTTATAACAATTTCTTGCCTACAACAACAACTTTACTACAACAACAACAATTGTACAACAACACCTCCACAACAACAACTACTTCCCATCCAATTTGCCCAAAATCTGCAAGCAAATGGCCCGTTTTCTGATTTGGGGTAACAGGCGAACAGAAAGCAGCAGGTGACTGAAATCTGTTATAAACTGTTATAAAAACTTTGCGCTCTCGAATTTTTTATAGCATATTTTTGGGGTGGATGATTTTTAGCATAGCATACTTTTGGGATGTACTACCATTGATACTCAAAGTTTTTTATAACAGTTTATAACAGATTTCAGTCACCTCCTGCTGCTTTCTGTTCGCCTGTTACTCCAAATCGAGAAATGGTCAAATTTGTACTGAAATTGTCGAAATTGAAGGCTTGTGGTTGCCAACAACAACAACAATAGGTCTTTAACAACAACAACATATAATGAAAAGGCGCTAAATTTGAATTCGAATTTAAAATTACAACAAGTAACCGCCTTACAAGTAACCACCAACTGAAAATTGCTCACACCCTCATTGGTTTTATGATCATAACTTGGCTAAAACCCAACCGATTTCAGTCTGCTTTGGATTTTTCTTCTTGGTTTTCAAGTGCGAACATTTCTGCATTTAAAACTCGATATCTAATTTTTGGCACATTTTTGGCAATTTTAACGATGTAACCCCTTACATTTTTTTCAAAAATTGTGTCAAATTTTTTGGTTGAAAATTGCTCACACCTTCAACGGTTTTATGATCATAACTTGGCTAAAACCCAACCGATTTCAGTCTGCTTTGGTTTTTTCTTCTTGGTTTTCAAGTGCGAACATTTCTGCATTTAAAACTCGATATCTAATTTTTGGCCAATTTTTGGCAATTTTAACGATGTAACCCCTTACATTTTTTTCAAAAATTGTGTCAAATTTTTTGGCTGAAAATTGCTAACACCCTCATTGGTTTTATGATCATAACTTGGCTAAAACTCAACCGATTTCAGTCTGGTTTGGTTTTTCTTCTTAGTTTTTAAATGCGAACATTTCTGCATTTAAAACTCGATATCTAATTTTTGGCCAATTTTTGGCAATTTTAACGATGTAACCCCTTACATTTTTTTCAAAAAATGGGTCAAATTTTTTTCTTGCCGGACATGGCTAGATCGATTTGGCTGTCGATGCTGATCAAGAATATATATGGTTTATAGGGTCGGAAATGACTCCTTTGCCTGTAATACCCCGCCAAAATTAGCAAAATCATCCAAAAACGAAGAAAAACGAGGAAACTCTGTTCAAAAGTGATTTTATTTCGGTATAAATGGTTTTTACAAGTACTATATATCCAAGAGATAATGCTACTCCAATGCGGATCTAGCCGGAGTGTCCCCACAATGAAAGCCAAGGCGGAACGCTGCTAAGGCACCGACGCATCCGCCTGCAGACGCTGCTCCGGGAGTGGACTGCACGTGAAGAGCCGCGGTGGCTGCTCTGGAACAATGCGTTATGCCACCCGCCGCCAGAAGCTGCTAAAATTGTCCATTTATTGATTTGGGTTAACAGGCGAACAGAAAGCAGCAGGAGGTGACTGAAAACTGTAATAAACTGTTATAAAAACTTAGCGCCTGCGAATTTATTGTATAGCATACTTTTGGGATGTACTGTAGCATACTTTTGGGGTGTGCTAAAGTGCTTGAATTAATTATTAGGATTTATAACAATTTCTTGCCTACAACAACAACTTTACTACAACAACAACATCTCCACAACAACATCTCCACAACAACAACTACTTCCCATCCAATTTGCCCAAAATCTGCAAGCAAATGGCCCGTTTTCTGATTTGGGGTAACAGGCGAACAGAAAGCAGCAGAAGGTGACTGAAATCTGTTATAAACTGTTATAAAAACTTTGCGCTCTCGAATTTTTTATAGCATATTTTTGGGGTGGATGATTTTTAGCATAGCCTACTTTTGGGATGTACTACCATTGATACTCAAAGTTTTTTATAACAGTTTATAACAGATTTCAGTCACCTCCTGCTGCTTTCTGTTCGCCTGTTACTCCAAATCGAGAAATGGTCAAATTTGTACTGAAATTGTCGAAATTGAAGGCTTGTGGTTGCCAACAACAACAACAATAGGTCTTTAACAACAACAACATATAATGAAAAGGCGCTAAATTTGAATTCGAATTTAAAATTACAACAAGTAACCGCCTTACAAGTAACCACCAACTGAAAATTGCTCACACCTTCAACGGTTTTATGATCATAACTTGGCTAAAACTCAACCGATTTCAGTCTGCTTTGGATTTTTCTTCTTGGTTTTCAAGTGCGAACATTTCTGCATTTAAAACTCGATATCTAATTTTTGGCCACTTTTTGGCAATTTTAACGATGTAACCCCTTACATTTTTTTTCAAAAATTGTGTCAAATTTTTTGGTTGAAAATTGCTCACACCTTCAACGGTTTTATGATCATAACTTGGCTAAAACTCAACCGATTTCAGTCTGGTTTGGTTTTTTTCTTCTTAGTTTTTAAATGCGAACATTTCTGCATTTAAAACTCGATATCTAATTTTTGGCACATTTTTGGCAATTTTAACGATGTAACCCCTTACATTTTTTTCAAAAATTGTGTCAAATTTTTTGGTTGAAAATTGCTCACACCTTCAACGGTTTTATGATCATAACTTGGCTAAAACCCAACCGATTTCAGTCTGCTTTGGTTTTTTCTTCTTGGTTTTCAAGTGCGAACATTTCTGCATTTAAAACTCGATATCTAATTTTTGGCCAATTTTTGGCAATTTTAACGATGTAACCCCTTACATTTTTTTCAAAAATTGTGTCAAATTTTTTGGTTGAAAATTGCTCACACCTTCAACGGTTTTATGATCATAACTTGGCTAAAACCCAACCGATTTCAGTCTGCTTTGGATTTTTCTTCTTGGTTTTCAAGTGCGAACATTTCTGCATTTAAAACTCGATATCTAATTTTTGGCCAATTTTTGGCAATTTTAACGATGTAACCCCTTACATTTTTTTCAAAAATTGTGTCAAATTTTTTGGCTGAAAATTGCTAATACCCTCATTGGTTTTATGATCATAACTTGGCTAAAACTCAACCGATTTCAGTCTGGTTTGGTTTTTTCTTCTTAGTTTTTAAATGCGAACATTTCTGCATTTAAAACTCGATATCTAATTTTTGGCCAATTTTTGGCAATTTTAACGATGTAACCCCTTACATTTTTTTCAAAAAATGGGTCAAATTTTTTTCTTGCCGGACATGGCTAGATCGATTCGGCTGTCGATGCTGATCAAGAATATATATGGTTTATAGGGTCGGAAATGACTCCTTTGCCTGTAATACCCCGCCAAAATTAGCAAAATCATCCAAAAACGAAGAAAAACGAGGAAACTCTGTTCAAAAGTGATTTTATTTCGGTATAAATGGTTTTTACAAGTACTATATATCCAAGAGATAATGCTACTCCAATGCGGATCTAGCCGGAGTGTCCCCACAATGAAAGCCAAGGCGGAACGCTGCTAAGGCACCGACGCATCCGCCTGCAGACGCTGCTCCGGGAGTGGACTGCACGTGAAGAGCCGCGGTGGCTGCTCTGGAACAATGCGTTATGCCACCCGCCGCCAGAAGCTGCTAAAATTGTCCATTTATTGATTTGGGTTAACAGGCGAACAGAAAGCAGCAGGAGGTGACTGAAAACTGTAATAAACTGTTATAAAAACTTAGCGCCTGCGAATTTATTGTATAGCATACTTTTGGGATGTACTGTAGCATACTTTTGGGGTGTGCTAAAGTGCTTGAATTAATTATTAGGATTTATAACAATTTCTTGCCTACAACAACAACTTTACTACAACAACAACATCTCCACAACAACATCTCCACAACAACAACTACTTCCCATCCAATTTGCCCAAAATCTGCAAGCAAATGGCCCGTTTTCTGATTTGGGGTAACAGGCGAACAGAAAGCAGCAGAAGGTGACTGAAATCTGTTATAAACTGTTATAAAAACTTTGCGCTCTCGAATTTTTTATAGCATATTTTTGGGGTGGATGATTTTTAGCATAGCCTACTTTTGGGATGTACTACCATTGATACTCAAAGTTTTTTATAACAGTTTATAACAGATTTCAGTCACCTCCTGCTGCTTTCTGTTCGCCTGTTACTCCAAATCGAGAAATGGTCAAATTTGTACTGAAATTGTCGAAATTGAAGGCTTGTGGTTGCCAACAACAACAACAATAGGTCTTTAACAACAACAACATATAATGAAAAGGCGCTAAATTTGAATTCGAATTTAAAATTACAACAAGTAACCGCCTTACAAGTAACCACCAACTGAAAATTGCTCACACCTTCAACGGTTTTATGATCATAACTTGGCTAAAACTCAACCGATTTCAGTCTGCTTTGGATTTTTCTTCTTGGTTTTCAAGTGCGAACATTTCTGCATTTAAAACTCGATATCTAATTTTTGGCCACTTTTTGGCAATTTTAACGATGTAACCCCTTACATTTTTTTCAAAAATTGTGTCAAATTTTTTGGTTGAAAATTGCTCACACCTTCAACGGTTTTATAATCATAACTTGGCTAAAACTCAACCGATTTCAGTCTGGTTTGGTTTTTTCTTCTTAGTTTTTAAATGCAAACATTTCTGCATTTAAAACTCGATATCTAATTTTTGGCACATTTTTGGCAATTTTAACGATGTAACCCCTTACATTTTTTTTCAAAAATTGGGTCAAATTTTGGTTGAAAATTGCTCACACCTTCAACGGTTTTATGATCATAACTTGGCTAAAACTCAACCGATTTCAGTCTGGTTTGGTTTTTTCTTCTTAGTTTTTAAATGCGAACATTTCTGCATTTAAAACTCGATATCTAATTTTTGGCACATTTTTGGCAATTTTAACGATGTAACCCCTTACATTTTTTTCAAAAATTGTGTCAAATTTTTTGGTTGAAAATTGCTCACACCTTCAACGGTTTTATGATCATAACTTGGCTAAAACCCAACCGATTTCAGTCTGCTTTGGTTTTTTCTTCTTGGTTTTCAAGTGCGAACATTTCTGCATTTAAAACTCGATATCTAATTTTTGGCCAATTTTTGGCAATTTTAACGATGTAACCCCTTACATTTTTTTCAAAAATTGTGTCAAATTTTTTGGTTGAAAATTGCTCACACCTTCAACGGTTTTATGATCATAACTTGGCTAAAACCCAACCGATTTCAGTCTGCTTTGGATTTTTCTTCTTGGTTTTCAAGTGCGAACATTTCTGCATTTAAAACTCGATATCTAATTTTTGGCCAATTTTTGGCAATTTTAACGATGTAACCCCTTACATTTTTTTCAAAAATTGTGTCAAATTTTTTGGCTGAAAATTGCTAATACCCTCATTGGTTTTATGATCATAACTTGGCTAAAACTCAACCGATTTCAGTCTGGTTTGGTTTTTTCTTCTTAGTTTTTAAATGCGAACATTTCTGCATTTAAAACTCGATATCTAATTTTTGGCCAATTTTTGGCAATTTTAACGATGTAACCCCTTACATTTTTTTCAAAAAATGGGTCAAATTTTTTTTCTTGCCGGACATGGCTAGATCGATTCGGCTGTCGATGCTGATCAAGAATATATATGGTTTATAGGGTCGGAAATGACTCCTTTGCCTGTAATACCCCGCCAAAATTAGCAAAATCATCCAAAAACGAAGAAAAACGAGGAAACTCTGTTCAAAAGTGATTTTATTTCGGTATAAATGGTTTTTACAAGTACTATATATCCAAGAGATAATGCTACTCCAATGCGGATCTAGCCGGAGTGTCCCCACAATGAAAGCCAAGGCGGAACGCTGCTAAGGCACCGACGCATCCGCCTGCAGACGCTGCTCCGGGAGTGGACTGCACGTGAAGAGCCGCGGTGGCTGCTCTGGAACAATGCGTTATGCCACCCGCCGCCAGAAGCTGCTAAAATTGTCCATTTATTGATTTGGGTTAACAGGCGAACAGAAAGCAGCAGGAGGTGACTGAAAACTGTAATAAACTGTTATAAAAACTTAGCGCCTGCGAATTTATTGTATAGCATACTTTTGGGATGTACTGTAGCATACTTTTGGGGTGTGCTAAAGTGCTTGAATTAATTATTAGGATTTATAACAATTTCTTGCCTACAACAACAACTTTACTACAACAACAACAATTGTACAACAACACCTCCACAACAACAACTACTTCCCATCCAATTTGCCCAAAATCTGCAAGCAAATGGCCTGTTTTCTGATTTGGGGTAACAGGCGAACAGAAAGCAGCAGGTGACTGAAATCTGTTATAAACTGTTATAAAAACTTTGCGCTCTCGAATTTTTTATAGCATATTTTTGGGGTGGATGATTTTTAGCATAGCATACTTTTGGGATGTACTACCATTGATACTCAAAGTTTTTTATAACAGTTTATAACAGTTTTCAGTCGCCTCCTGCTGCTTTCTGTTCGCCTGTTGCTCCAAATCGAGAAATGGTCAAATTTGTACTGAAATTGTCGAAATTGAAGGCTTGTGTTTGCGAACAACAACAACAATAGGTCTTTAACAACAACAACATATAATGAAAAGGCGTTAAATTTGAATTCGAATTTAAAATTACAACAAGTAACCGCCTTACAAGTAACCACCAACTGAAAATTGCTCACACCTTCAACGGTTTTATGATCATAACTTGGCTAAAACTCAACCGATTTCAGTCTGGTTTGGATTTTTCTTATTGGTTTTCAAGTGCGAACATTTCTGCATTTAAAACTCGATATCTAATTTTTGGCCAATTTTTGGCAATTTTAACGATGTAACCCCTTACATTTTTTTCAAAAATTGTGTCAAATTTTTTGGTTGAAAATTGCTCACACCTTCAACGGTTTTATGATCATAACTTGGCTAAAACTCAACCGATTTCAGTCTGGTTTGGTTTTTTCTTCTTAGTTTTTAAATGCGAACATTTCTGCATTTAAAACTCGATATCTAATTTTTGGCCAATTTTTGGCAATTTTAACGATGTAACCCCTTACATTTTTTTCAAAAAATGGGTCAAATTTTTTTTCTTGTCGGACATGGCTAGATCGATTCGGCTGTCGATGCTGATCAAGAATATATATGGTTTATAGGGTCGGAAATGACTCCTTTGCCTGTAATACCCCACCAAAATTAGCAAAATCAACCGCCTTACAAGTAACCGCCAGAAGTCTCCTTGCCAGTCGGGAGGAGCTTCTGGTGTTTTTAAACCACAATAGCATTGATATTATGCTAGCCTCTGAAACATACCTTCACTTTGGCTTTTACTGTAACATTCCACACTTTTGTAAATTTGTAATATCCTCGAACCTGAAAAGAATCTTAATTATTAAGAGTATTCAATCTTCGGCTACCCTAAGTTGGCTTTCTTGCTAGTCAAATTCAATTTCATATTGGCTTTTCACATGCCAAATGACAGATGGGAAACTCAGATTTCCACAGAGAACCATTCACCATCCACCATCCAACAACAGCTGCATCCCGAAAAGTGTGCAAAATTTCTTTAAAAATCTATTTAAAAAAATTTAGGTCATTGTCATGTCATTGTACGTTTAGTATTTTGTAAAACAGAAGTTTTATGTTCAGTCCTTAAGTTTAAAAACTTTGAACGAAGCAGAGGCCAACATTTTCTGAAATATTTATTTTCGGTCATTTTTTTAAAATTTTTCAAAAATGTTTTTTATTTATAACTTTTAATTTTTTATTTTAATTTTTTATTTTACTCGGGAAAAAATGCTTTTGGTTCTTATTCTCAAGAGTCAGCAGGTCATGAGCAGCCTTACGGGTTTTTCCTAGGACGTACATACTTCAAGTGCCACACCTCACACCGGTTGTAAAGACCATACTCGCCGATGATCTTCAACTCCTGGTCCTTGAAAGACCCAGAAGATGCGACTGCTTACCACTATTTTAACAATTCAAAAGTCAAAATAAACTAAGAAAAACAATACGCTTTCTTTTATAAACCTTCCGTGGAAACGTTTTCTTTCCGTGTAAGCTTTTCAGCACAATTGCAAAGCCAATTGGAGCCTGAAATTTGGTTGGATTGAGGTTAAGCCAATAAACAAGTAATCGGCCACGCCCACTAAACTTGCACAATTAACAGGAAGAGCGGGTGGTGAGACGGGAGAGGGAGAGCTGTAACTGGGAAATTGTTTTTGCGGGTGCCGAAATAGTTATTAAAATACATATGGACGGTTAAATGTTTAACTAATGCCCCGCCATATGTGATAATTGGGTGCGTGGGTGCGAGGGATGCAAATATTTGGCCATTGGCCACAAAGCCCGGGTTTACTGCCAACCAGAGAAAATGCAATTGAAATGCAAATATTAATTACCAGCACAGGGGCAGCGAGGGGCTATCGTATAGTAGTATCGCCAAAGTCGTGCGATAGTTGCAAAAAGCGTCGATAGGCGGAAAAGCACATTTACAGGAGCGTGCAGACGTTAACACTTCCAGAAGATTCGTTAAAAATAAGACTGAAATACGGTTAGTATAAATAAATATACTAATTTTAAATAAGTACATGATGCAAGTTTCAAAGGAAACGAATTGAGACCCATCGAAATTAAAACTGCAAACAAGCTTATGACCCTTTTTGTTAATAAATAATTTTTAAACAAGTAAAAGCTGCCTTTATTTTGTTTCTAAACAAACAATTTAACAAACAAAACACAAATAAGCTCTGTGCTTATTGGAAAAAACTAACCAAACGAACTGATTGGGCATTAAAAAATGATAAAAGATGTCGGTCACAAAACGATTGCTAAAAGTTTTGTGAAAAACCAGAGCAGCAACAAATAAAGTCCTACAGAAAGGAAAATAATTACCCTTGTTAGTAAATGCATTTTCCTATATGTGTATAGAATAAATTTAAACTATTCTCATCCCGCGGCTTCCATAACTTTTCCACACAAAACTTAGTAGCATTTGGCTTACAATATGTTATCGATATGTTTGCATAACTTGACGTGTGTAACACCCCTAAAGCTGACCACGCTGCCTGGTCTGACGTTCGACATCTCTACTTCCGTTCCATATTTTCGTCTGAAAAGATCTGTGAAAAATTCGTTTGTGAACAAAAAAAAAACGTGCAAAGATTAAAATGAGTTTTAACCAGAAACGTGCAAATGTAAAGTGGCTTGTACCGTGATTGTTATGATGGGCATGTATGTATTCACCGAAATTTCATTACAGCGATCGCACCACACGAGCGTCCGCGCACCGGCCGACTCGGGCCACGCGCATGCCTATTACCAGGACAGCGACTCGGCCCGGCCGAGTGCCTGGTACGGGGGCCAGTCCCAGGGCGCTCCTCCTAGCCAGTATGTGCAGCCGCAGCCGCTGAGGGTCCAGCGGACGCCCATGAATCTTGGCTCCACGCCGGGCTACTACCAAAATGGTTGCTGGTACAACGCCAGGCTGCAGAGACAAGCAATGGCAGGAGTGGTGGGGCAGCCGCCTCAAGCTTCGCTCCAGCAGCAGCTGCAGCAGCAGCAAGTGCCACAATATTACATAGCCCCTCAGCCGGGGCAGCAGCAGCAGCAAATGACTGCATCCTATCCACCCCAGCAGCAGCAGCAGCAGCAGCAGCAGCTGCCAATCTATTCCACTCAGCAGCAGCAGCCGCAGCAGGTCTTGCCTCAATCCTATCAACCGCAGCAGGTAATGTCGCCACTCTAACCCTCCCAGCAGCAGCAGCAGCAGCTTGTCATATTGCACTCCCATTCATTCCTCTCAGCAGCCGCAGATTCTGCCCCAGCCTCAGATGGTAATATCGCCAGGGTATCCCTCGCAGCAGCAGCAGTTTGTCATGCTGCCCGCGTATCCCTCGCAGCGCCAGCAGCAGCAGTACATACTGCAGCCCTATCCCTATCAGCAGCACCACCAGACCGTGCCCCAGACTTATCAATCGCAGCAGCAGCAGCAGGCCACGCTTCCAACGCAGTCAACCCAGCGCCACCCAAGGCGGCAATATCGAGAGGCATACACAACTTCGCGGGGCTCGCAGGCAGGACCACAGGTACCGATGGAGGACAACCAGGGGGCAGCAATGCCAGGAGCCAATCAGAGCCCACAGGAAGCGGTGCAGATCAATCTGGCACCCGGCGTTCAAGCCACCAGGTCCCGTAACAAGC
The DNA here is from genome assembly GCA_018152175.1 of Drosophila jambulina. Lineage (NCBI taxonomy): Eukaryota > Metazoa > Arthropoda > Insecta > Diptera > Drosophilidae > Drosophila > Drosophila jambulina. The sequence goes on along the minus strand of JAECXH010000006.1, from coordinate 18,107,873 downwards.
TAACGATCGACATCGACTTGTCCCGCGTGGACACAGCTGTGCCGGAGGCACGTCCCAACGCGGATGAAGTGATGAATGAACTTGGTCACCTCATCAGAGGCGTAAGATAGAGACACTACACTTTACACGCTACACATTCGCTTTGACATGATGCTCCGTTGAGAAGTATATAGTGGTAGTTAGTGCTTAAGCTATTCCCAAGAAAACACAGAACTATAATCGTAGAATGTAAGTAATAAGCCCAAAATTGTTCAGTGTGCTTTCAGACCCCAACTCCCCCGACGTCGAAGGAATCGCCTTCACCTTCGAGCCACCGTCTCACGCCGAAGCCTAGTCAGTGATGGTGAGCCGGGGGTTTTTGGGGAGGATAAAGATACCCAGACCGCTGAAAGGTTCGAACCTGATGAGGTGGTTCCAAGCCCGATTGATGCACTTCCAGACGAGGCTTTCCTATCAGTTCAGGAGTCTCAAAGTTCAAGTCTGAGTGTTGTGGTGGCAGAGAAAGATACCCAGACTTTTGAAATATTTGAAGGGTACGACGAGGTGTTTCCGAGCCAGATGCATGCGTTTTCAGCTGATGTTTTCGAATCAGTTCAGGAGTCTCGATCTTCAAGTTCGTGTCTTTTAGTGGCAGATAAAGATACCCAGACTTCAGCAATATTCGATCCTGATGAGGTGGTTCCAAGCCCGATGGATGCTCTTCCAGCTGAGGCTTTTCTATCAGTTCAGGAGTCACTAACTTCAAGTCTCAGTGTTTTGGTGGACGAGAAAGATACCCAAACCGCCAAAATACTTGGAGCGGATGAGGAAAAAGCGCTCCCAACTGAGGTTCCCGAATCAGTGGAGGAAACTCCATCTGCTATTCAGGATGTTTTGGTGGCAGAAGGCGATATCCAGACTTTTGAAATATTTGAAGCGGACCAGGAGGAGGTTCCCAGCCAGATGGATGCCCTTCCAGCTGAGGCTCCGGAATTAGTTCAGGATTCACCATCTTCAAGTCGGATCGCGGTGAAGGAGGAACTCGTGTCCCCGCAGTCTGTACCATCATCAACTCCCATTTTGAAGCAGGAGGAACTCTTGGCTCCCAAGCGTACATCATCATCAACTCCGACCTTGAAGCAGGAGAAACTCTTGGCTCCCAAGCCTGCATCATCATCAACTCCGACCTTGAAGCAGGAGGAACTCTTGGCTCCCAAGCCTGCATCATCATCAACTCCGACCTTGAAGCAGGAGAAACTCTTGGCTCCCAAGCCTCCATCATCATCAACTCCGACCTTGAAGCAGGAGGAACTCTTGGCTCCCAAGCCTGCATCATCATCAACTCCTATTTTAAAGCAGGAGGAACTCTTGGCTCCCAAGCCTGCATCATCATCAACTCCCATTTTAAAGCGGGAGGAACTCTTGGCTCCCCAGCCTGATTCAACTCCAACCTTGATGCAGGAGGACCCCATGTCCCCGCAGTCTGTATCATCATCAAATCCGACTGTGTTGCAAGAGGAACCCATGCCCACGCAGCCTTCATTATCATCAACGCCCACTTCGTTAGAGGAGCACTTGTCCGAGCAGACTGTATCATCTCCACCACGGATCTCGTTGCAGAAAAAACGTTTGCAGAAGAAAAAGCCTGTTGCTCTGGAGAATGAACGCATTTGTGATCAGGCTGCCAAAGGCTTAACCAAAACCAAGAAGCGGTCCAAAGGTCAACCTAAAGCCAAAGCCACTGGTTTGGACACATCAAAATCGGCCAAGATCTCTCCCCGTGGAGAACCTAAAGGAGAAGCCAAAGCTGCTCTTCCAATTCCAGAGGTAAGTGACACACGCCATTGTTAAACTACATCATCCCTTAATTCTTTGAATTCTTCTTTTCCGTTCGCTCAAGCCAAGGGAACACATTGACGACACCAGTTCCTGGCCACCTTTGGGCACCCGGGCACCCACCAAAGCCTCTCAGGTCAAGAAAACCATGTCCATAATTGCAATGGGCGTGTTTTCCAGTACTTTGCAGCAAGGCAATGAGAATAGTACCTTTGGCAGTCCCAAAAGCGGCAGAGGCAATAGCAACGACTCAACCTTACAGCCCAAACAGATCCTGCGCTGTGGAGAGGACTTGGCCAAGTCAAAGGGCGGCAAAACCGAGGCAGGAGCTCAAAAGGTTTCAGCAGCAAATTCGCAGGCTTCGAAAGCTGCCCAAAATAGACCCTTGAGCTCTGCAAATGAGAAAAAGATTCCAAGCAGTCGGCCAAGGGATATGGCCAGTGGTCAGCAGGACAGAAAGCATTTATACCAAAGCCACAAGCAGAAGCACCCGGACTCGATGTTGATACCTGGTAATATGTTCGCACTGCTGGACGAGCCAGGAGTGGAAGCACCTCCGTCGGAGAACAAGGCCGAGGCTGCCGGCGAGGAGGCAGACCTCGAGGATGTCCGGAAATTGGCTGCAAAGAAGGCCAAAAAGCAAAAGAGATATCTCAAAAAGAAGAATGCCCGCGCGGTGCGACTGGAAAACAAGGAAAAGTCAGTCTCGGAGACTGGGCCGGCGGTGGCCACCAAAAAGGTAACGCCCCCAGCCCCAGAAAGGCCAATTACACCTGCCATCATTTGTGGCCCAGAGAGGAAAACATTTGGGATACAATTTCTGGGGGAGCTCAAACTTACAACTCTACCTGACATCGACAAAAGAGACAAGCCCCTCAAACTGCTACTCTTCCAAAATGCCGTGGGAGTAACCTCTGCTGAGACCAAGCCGCCTCAAGGCGGTGATCCAGCCCAGCCTGCCGAGAGCCCGGGGGAAAAGGATGGAGTCCCTAGCTTGGGTGCAAGGAAAGGACGCTTCCGTAGCAATTTCCTCGATGCGGTGGCCGACTTTGCGGCTACCCTGAAAGCCAACCAACCTGAGGAAAATCCACAGCCACCGAAGCGCAATTTATGGGAGCAAAGGAAGAAATCGGAGGCCTAGGGGCGTAGAATTCACGTTTTGATACCAAATGTTCCAACTTTTACAGACCTAACAATTTTGGCACTTCGAAAACGAACTTAATAACTCGAAAATTTATATGGAAGTACACAAGAGCGTAATGTATTTTTCTATATGGAGACCAGCGAGCCATCAGATCTATAGTTAATCTATAAATGAAATTTTTGTTTCCCATACATTTTATACACTTAATTCTTCAAAAGAAAAAAATAAAAAAAAAAACTACGGAAAAGATTGTGCAAGCATTTCTATACACAGAAAGGAAGCTTCTAAGAAATACCCAGGTTTTTGTTGATACTGGAAGATCATGCTAATAGCAGGAGTAAAGCCTCGCTTTTTTATTTGATTTTGTTTGCTGAACTGCTGAAGCGGCCCTCGCATTAGGCGCTCCATGAACCGTTCCACGCAACGTGTCGCGTTGTAAATAGAATTTGTTGTGCATAATAAAATTATGCATTCATAAAGCAGTGGCAGTCGCATTTGCAGTCGTAGTTGGAGTACCGAATATGGCCATAAAACACTCACTGAATGCAATTTTCACCGCCGCCTCGGGCACCATTTTCCGCCTGCCTCTCCCCCCCTCTCTCTCTATACATATAGAGACCCCCATTTCCACCATTTATGCACACAATGCGCAGCCATGGAAACCTCACTGATGTGATGATGGCAGAGCAGTCTGATTTTCCACCGCCAACGCCATTCAAATCGGCATAATGCCGAGTCCCCTTTCAAAGCAGTCCATTTGGCCAAAACTGAAGGAGAAGCGACCCCAGGGCCATCAAAGGGGGATCCCGGATAGGGATATGGATCCGCATATGCCTGTCCAGGGCAAGGGAATGCCTGGGCAGAGATCCTTCTGCAGGCGAAATTAAAGTTCAACGAAAAGATTTGGAGGGAGTTTACGCAAGGATATTATCTTAGGTTGAGTAAGGTTCTTGATCTTGTTTGACTTTTTTGTTTACTTCATTTAAATTTAATTGTATTTAATTATGATAGTATTTTAGACATAAAATATATTATTGAATTTAAACTATTTCTGGAGTATCTTTGAAGTCCTCCAATCTAATGGAAGGTTAAAGTGGTAAGGCCCTCTCTTGTGCCTCCAATCTAATAAGTGACTTTAAAGAACTCCTAAAGTTTTCTTAATGATCCTTAAATCTAATATGTACTACAGTATTATTAAGTATTATACAACTTATATAGTTTGTAACATTAAGACACAACTTTGAAACTTAAGAAATGATTGAAAAATATATTGTATAAATAAGTATAATGTACATAGCTTATATACCTCGATCTTGGTCCCCTAATCCGTCGGTTTAAGGGTTCGGAAATTTGGCTTAGTCGGCAAGATGTCTCCTTGGGATTGGAGCTCGGCTTTCCCTCTGGTTTCCTTGGATTTCCGCTAAGGGGGTGCCACGATGCCGTCCATAAACGGATTATAATGCGTGAACCCCGGACACTGCCCCCATTCGACGCCGCCTACTACTTATGCCTGCCCATCGCTGAGCAGTTAAACCGCTTACGGAATTTCTGTTCCCAGCATGCCAGGTGGGCCTTAAACGCTGCACTGAAAGAAATCAGTTTGAAATTAAAATAGAAATATAGAAAGATATATAGTAAGTAGACATATGACACAAGCAGTAAGTAGACATAGGAACTAAGCAGTAAGTAGACATAGGAACTAAGCAATCTTAGCTGAGAACCTGAAAACTCTCTTACCTGAGAACACCTTATGGCTTAGCCTTTTTTCCCCAGTGTGGGCCATCCTTGGTGCTTCCTGAGCTTTGTCGAGGCAAAAGTCCATTCTGTCACGTTTTATATTGATATTTAAAAAACAACAAACGGGAGCAGGGTAAGGAGGCGGGTCGCCTGGTAGAAACAACTAAACAAAATGGCAAAACAAATTTCTGCGCGTTTTGTGCCGCGCTTAGCACGTAGGCAGCAGGGGGTGGGAAGGCTGAGTGGGTGGAAAATGGGTTGCCAGGGGGCGGGGCAGGTGGCAGGAGGTGGGCGGCAGAGAGCTTGCTTCTCACGTATCCACCACGTAGCAAATGGTAGCGGCGAACGGAAATTGCAATTGAGTGCAAATTGCAAGAAGGAAAGACCTGCATTCGCAACACCCGACCCAAGCCTCGCCCCAACTGAACCCACTTCCTGTCGCCTTTCGATTTTCGTGCACTTCCTGTGCTGTGTGAGGTCACTAAATTTTTAATGCCCCTGTGAGCCGCAGGGATTTCCCTGAATAAATCTGACCGTCTTGAGCCACACTGCCGCGGTGGTCCCAGGGGGGATGGGGGCGGCTTTAATGATTAACCACACTGCAAAGGCCGCTGCTGCCACGCCCCCAATTGGCAAGACACATCGCTGGGCCGTATCTTTGTTTGCCCGCCGCCTTCAACTTCATCGTCGTTTGTCACGTTCTGGTCGCGATGTTTATCGTCCCGAGAATCCACGGACAGGAACGGGAACAGGAACACGAGGCTTTAATTAAATTCCTCAACGACCGAATCTCACACAGTATCTGGCTAATATCCCTGGCTATATATTTTGGGGAGACAAATTGAGTGGAATAGGGCCATAACAAGCACCACTTCTTACAATATTCCTCTGAAATTTAGCTAATAGCTTTTTGGGTGTCACTACTTTGCAACTATAAAACTAAACGCGTAAAGTAGTAAATAAAAATCTAAATATTAACACAGTTTAAATAATTATTTTTCATATTTTTAGACTTATTCTAGAGTCCTGCAATATACTAAAAAAATCTATTAAGTAAATATTCATAGCATTAAACATGAGAGATGAGCCTTGATACCAAATAATATATTATATATTAGTACAATTCCTCTGCCCAACCCTTTCTTTAAAACTATTTTTGTACCTTTTGTACCCAGGGTTTTTGAATTGAATTGAATTGAATTTATTTCAATGAAATGATACAAAGGAGGAGGATACCAACATCGACTTCCTTTGTTTCCTTGTTTTGTAATATTACAAAAACTGTTCCTTATATGCTGCTCTCTGTGTAAAAACATTTGAAAATCAATATAAAAACAATCTTCAAATGCTTGAAATCCTTAAATAAAACTAAGATTTTAGTGTGTAAGTGTTTAGTGTTTTTGTTTATTAACATATCATGAAAAGTATGAGTTAATGGTACATGTTTTTAAGGCCGCTCTTGATTTCATGTTGAAGTGATGTCATTGTTGGGTGTTTGTTTTTTGTGATTTAAAGTTTAGTGTTGTTCCTGCTCCTGATCCTGTTAATTCTCTAAATATTGTTGACTTCCGGTTGTGGGTTTTCAGCACCGTCCTCTTCCTCGGGAACATTCTCCTCTTCCTCGGGCACCGTAGGTAGCTGCTGGGCATTCTGTCTTTTGACCAAGGACTGCCAGGGCAGCTGGCAGAGCTGACCCCAGTCGCGAGCCCAATGCAGCCACAATTTGGGCAAAATGAAAGCGAAGCAATAAGCTTAAGAAGATGGAACAAATTGCAAAATAAATATATAATAACAAATATAAAAATAATAATATATTATTAACCCTCAACTTACCAATCATAAGCAGCTTGGAGGTGCCAAATAAGGCACAAAACAAGACCAGATAGAATGCGGTGATCGATACCACGACACTGGGGCGGTAATCACTGCTAAAGATCATGTACTGCCCGGTGGCCATCCAGCGGTTAAGCCAATTGGTGACCATCTCCGCCAGCAGGTCCACCGCCTCGGGTGGCACTCTCATCTCAGCCAGCATCGGGTGGCGCCTCAACTCCTGGTAGGGTTCCACACGCATAATTGCAGCATATAGCATGACCAGGCCCATGAGGGTCAGGCCCACCAGGCCCAGGATGCTGGGCAGACTATAGTTGGTCAGAAAGTAGATGGCGCCGAGGCCAAGGATTAGCCACGAAGTGGTGACGATTGGCAGCTGCCAGGTGAGCACATCCATCATGGGTCTGGACCACAGCATTAGCGAGCGGAGTAGCTCGGAGACGGTGTAGACATCCGGACGATTGCGAGGCACCAGAGGGACCTCTGTCTCCTGCTGGTCGTTCTGGTTATTCATATTTGGTTCAGCATCCATTACAAGTAGTTCCGGTTAGATATTTTAGATACTTTAATACTTTTTTTTAAATAAATTTATGCGACGAGGGATACGAGTGCCTCTGTAGGCAGGTCAAATGTTACTGAACAAACTTTGTAAGCTGAACTTTGAGTATGAAATGTAAATTCCATGCCTACTACGATAATTACTGTTTGTTTTCTGTTTGTGCGACTTAATATGCAATATGTGTGAGTTAATTTACATGTAAGTAAAATATATAAAATCTTAGGAAACCAATTACCAACTTCAAGGGGATTAATTTTAATTCTTATTTCCCATAAATTAACTCACCTTTTTGACACATTTTCTAGATTTTTTTCAAAACATTTATGATATTTTCTTACCTCAGGGACTCGCAGGCCACCCTCGACCAGTCCCAATAGTCACAACTAATTTATTCATGGTCCTGGCGAGACGAGGCTTATCGCTCATCAAGGATGAATTCCCCACCGCTTTGCGCCTGTCAAATATTTGGCCAGCTTGCCTCGAACAAAGGGACCGATCAGGACAAAGGCCCGAGCTTCGATTGCCACCGCGGCGTATACGCAATAAATAAATTAAATCCCTGTGGAAGCTGCGGACCACGGAGCCCGGGGGCGTTGCGCCCAGGAATGCAAATGCCAATGCTGGCAGTTAGAAAATGCAAGGCGAACAAACTAAATAGAAATGAACATGAAAACGAGCGAATGGGAAATTGGAAAAGCCGTTTTCCCTTTGTCTCTGTGTGTATGTGTGTGTGTGCCGCTAATGAAATGCGATAAAATGAACCGACATCGAAACGAAAACGAACCAAAATAATGCCCGATTTGAAAGCCAAAAGAGAAGAGCGGTCACCGATCAATTTTGTGCGGAAATTAGTACTTTTCTTTTTTTTGTTGAGAGAGAGGGGGAGGGGGACTCCGAATAAATTTCCAACTGCACATTTTCCATTGCGTTGGTGTTGGCAAAATCAAGGACGACTTCCTTTTGGCTGGCTAATTTCCAGCTCGAAATGTAAATCAAAACTGCAGCACCAAGCGGCTGACTAATTAGATTACTTAAGTTGGAACAGCCAAGAAAAACCGGTTTTTATATATATATATATCCAAATATATATATTATTGTTGATATGTATGAGAACAGTGAGTCACAAAAAGCTGTTGACAATTTGGAATTTTGGGTTTTTGCAGAGCAATGAGGCAGATATATGCAGCGAGAAAAATATGTGTGAGAGAGTTAAGTTGTACAATAATTTGCATTGAATTTAAGGGGTTTCTTTTAAATAATAAGTAAAATAATATAATTAAAAATATTATGTAACAGTTTATTACTATTTTTTATTTCTTTTTTATTTTTAAGAATTTGTACTAGTAAGGGGTTTATTTAATTCGTTTAAATCAAGTTGCAAATCTTAACCTATACTTCTAACTTAAGCTTTCTTCTTGGCTTTTCTTTTTATCAAATTTAGTTATATAAATTAATTTATTACCAAGTGTTTTTTAATTAGGAAAGTTGTACAGAAGCTTCAAATTATGCTCAATTTTCATATGAATATGAAATCCCGCAAATAGAAGAATAGAAAACGTAGTAAAGCAATTCATAGAGTCTGTTTAGTAATTGATTTAAAAATTTAATATACATAAATGTAAAAATTATAATATAAAATATTCCTTTCTGTGCACCAATATCTATGTATATTTGATATTTTTGTGTACACAAATATATATATTTTTTGACTTGGCGCCAGCCAGAAGTGCCGGAGTTTCTTGTCGGTGTCTCCGTTTGCTGGCTGGCACGTCTTGCTTAATTATTTCCTTGGCTAGAGCAAACAATCAACATAATTTCTGACAGGCCGCCCACGCCCTCACTTCCGTCCCCGTCCCGCCCCGGCCCTTGCCCGGTTTCCCGTTTTCCATTTCCCCATTTTCCGCTCGTTTTTTATTTGTGTTCCTGCTTGGCGACATAATAAAAACAAAATGTTAGAACTTGCTCCATCCGAGCATCTGATTAGCTGCATCCCAGGAGCCGTGCTCTCAAGATTCGAAGGCAGTTTCCCATTTTCCATGTTCCATTTTCCACAAAACAAGCAAAAACAAGAGTGGGGGAGGGAATAAAGAAGGAAAGCAGGTGAGGGTTAGGTTAGTTTAGGTTACACGTTGCGTTGCGTTGCAGGCTTTCCCAACACTTTCCCTTGTTTGCATTTAAATTTCGTTTTCAATATTACCGAAATCTGCATAAATTATCTCTACACAACCCTTGGCCGTTTTCCCCACTTTCCTTTTGGGGGGAGTTGGGGGTTTGGAACTATAACTATCGATCTCACTTAAGCCTCCTGGGTCCTGCCCTGTCCGTCCATCTGTCCGTCTGTCTGGGCCATATGCAAGCTGGCAATAAAATTTAAATATTTTCCATATAAATCAAATCGATGGAAATTTTCGGGACAAAGCAAGGTGCACCTGTGTGTGCACATACATGTATACATATATGTACATATAGCAGACGGATATGGAGGTGGGAGGTGGGGCCCCAAGGACCTGCCGAGGACGAGTGGGTGGCCCACCACATAGCAGGTCAGTGTTGCCGAAGGCAAAACAATAAAACCAAAAAACAATAATGGCCGAGACATGGATTAACAATAAAAAAAGAATTGCATTTAAATACATAAGCCTCATTTTATGGTCTGAATTTCGGCATTGTTCAAAGTATCTCGTGAAAATAATACGGGAAATTAATAGGGCAATGGTTGTTTTTTTAAGCATTAAACATATATTACATTTATCTTATCTTGATTGTAATTTTTTCGTTTATAATAAGACCGCAGAATATGTTTTTTTTAGCCAAAAGCTGTTGTTCTTTGAAGATTTTCCTCTGTCACATGTGAAACTCTACTTTGAAATTTAATGATTGTTTTTTTAAGCATTAAACATATATAAAATTTTTTTTTAATGTTATGATTGTATTTTTCGGTTATTGATAAGATTAATAATTCGCAGAATATGTTTTCTAAGCCAAAAACTATTCTTTTCTAATATTATCTTAGTATTCCTCTGGCACATCTGAATCTCAGCTTTAAGATTTAATTTGAGAAAGAAACTTGTTTTCTTTTAATATAATTTTAACAAAAAACCTATAAAGTATCATTGTATATAATTTATCAAATTAATCAAACTTTAATTCCACAAATTTTGAAAAAATCGCCATAATTTCCTTGGGCTATAATTTGTCCAAGTTGGCAGAACCGGAAAACCATATATGCTTTCCACTGGCTTCCTTGTCCTGGCCTTGGCTTGGTCACAATTTATGGTTAGGACGTATACATATATGAATATTCACATGCAGATGCAATTTGCGTTGACTTGACCCCTGCACCTGCATTATCCTTTCCCCAATTCCCAGCGATCACGTAGTCCTCATAATCGTAGCTAGCTCCCCGGCTGTCCGCGCGATCATACGAAATGGTTTGCCCGGCATCCTTGTGACAGGTTCATGAAATGTCCTGCCAGGACGTTGGGTAATCACGCGTGACGTCTCAGTTTTGCACAGGATTATTAGCTTACATAAGCACGTATTTATTGATGGATTGACGAGGGTCGTATTACCTCCTGAAGTAGGAGAGTTATCTTTGTATTTATATTATTTGTATTTGTTGGTTGGAGGCTTGCTTATTATAAATTATATTTTAAATTTATTGAAATATAGTTAGAATGAAACAATAACTTAGTGGGGAAAATTTCTGCTCACTCACCTCGTCTTCATGAGATCCACAGTCCTCTCTTTGCTCCTGCTGCACATGCAGGACTTGACAGATGAGGGCCAAATTGAAATGGAAGCCCTGGGATAATGAAGATCTCTGGCTGTTAAGGATATGTCCCCTCTCCACCGAGCTGTCATAAGTATCCCAAGAGGCGACACCGCAAGACACTCGCAGGATAACGTGAGTCCGAACATGTCCATGTCCTTGTGCATTTGCATCTCCGCTCAGCGGCGGCTCCTAATGCTCGAAACTTGGTACTTTAAGGGCCGCGCTGCCATATTTCGTTTACGTCGAGTGCACTTTCGGTCACATTTATTACACAATTCCAATAAATAACTTTTCGCAGGGCTTCCTCCTGCCCAGCGCAGTGGCAGTGGCAGTGGCAGTTGCAGTTGCAGTTGCTCCTTTCTTCCTTTCTGGCCGGCAACTCCAGCTCCAGACAGGACACGCGGACACAAGGACGGCGCGCCGCACGTCGGCAACGATTTTCTTTATGGTATTTACAACGACATCGTCAGCTCGTCATCGTTTTGCCGCTGGCCTCAACCGAAGGAAAACCAAGGGCATGGCAAGAAAAGCAAGGGGGGAAAATACTTTATTTACGAGTATTTCCCAACACACAAGCTGCTGGAAAATGAGAGAGAGCGACGGGAGAGATACCCTCAGTATGAGATTTTATTTATATATATTTATTTATGGGGTTTTTCTTATAACTTAGTTTTGGAATATTTTTATTAGATTATTTTAAGGCGCAGTAAAAATCTTTAATATATTACAAAATTATGGAGAAAACCTGTGACCTCTAAAACATAAAAGATAATTTTGTATTTTAAATCTTGAGCCCGTATTCTTAACATTCTATTTAAAGTACTTGACATTGTTGAAATATTTATATCCTTTTCGATTTGAGCATAAATATTTTATATTGTTACAAGAATAAAGCAGTCAAATTTCCTTAAGTCTCACATATTCTGATATTATATATTTTTTAGATTAAATAACAAAGTCTTCTTATCATTATAACATTAAGTAAATCAAGTGAAGTTTTAAAATATAATTACCAACATTTAATTATAACAATCTAGAAACCCCTTAACCCCTTTCCAATGAGCCCTCAAAAACAAAGTATTGCAATCAAAAATCTTTTACAATTATTTTTACAAATATTTTAAAAATATTCAAATCTTAAATACATTAAACTAGGGTATCAAGAAGCGATATGTGTGCATATATTTTCGGAGAAGCCACAGTCCAACTGTCAGGGCTCAACTGCTCAAACTCCCTCGATTTTTCCTGTGTGTATATGTTTCTGCAATAAATTTGTGTGCTTGCTTTATCGATATTTTTATGATTTTTATTCCATTTTATTTGTATTCCATTGCTGTTGCTGCTGTTGTTGCTGCTGCTGCTGTTGCTGCTGTTGCTGCTGCTGCTGTTGCTGCTGCACTTGAAGTGCTGTAAATTTGCCATTTAATTGACAGCTGAATCATAATTGCATTGTTCTTAAATCCGTCTTTGTTGCCGCAGTTTGAATTTAAATTCAGCAGCTTCGATTGCCGTCTGCAGTCGTCGGCAGTCTGCAGTCTGCAGTCTGCAGTGCTGCATATTTATGAAGTTATTGCAATGCCAACTGGCATAAACATATTCATTGGGCGGCGGGCGGGGGGATTGTTTGATTTGCCACTCTAACGAACAGTGGTCTCTATGTGTGTGTCTCTATGGGTGTGCAGGGTGTGTGCAGGGTGTGTGTGTTGCCAGAAGTGCACATTGTTTGCTATGCAAACTTTGCCAGCCGCTGCTGCTGCTGCTGCTGCTCCTGTGACTGCTCCTGTGACTGCTGCTCCTTCTGCTCCTGCTGCCGCCTCCTGGCCCGCTCCGATCCTCATGCTTTTGGCCAAATATCAACAGCACTGCGGGCCTGCGGAGGCCAAGACGGCACATGTTGCACATGATTATGTTTAATTTTGAACCGGAAACCGCCTTCTTCGATACCCGCTCGGGGCCATCAAGTCGCAGGACTTGAATACAAAGTCCAACCAAAGTCAGTCCTTTGTCTCAATAGTGCCAGGCAGCCCCTCAGCGATAACATAGGTCCTTTATGACACGAAAAGCCGCATAATAGATTTTATATATTTATATTTTAAGTCTTAATTTCATGCCTTTTTGCTATTTGATTTAAAAAATAACAACCATAGTAAAAATTTAGGAATGTAAAGCCTTTCTACAAATAGTCCTTAGTTTTGGGACATTTGAAAATGTTGCATTAAGACTTAATTTAAAATAATAGCTTTCATTAAAATTAAAATTAGCTTTTCCTAATCAAAAGTTGATGAAATATTTTATAAACTATTTTTTAAATATTTATTTCGGAAGCATTACAAATGAATGTATTAATTACCTGTTTCTCATAGTTCCCTTAATATGCCTTATTAATTTACTTTTGTTTCCTAAATTGTATAACGAAGTGCTAATAATAAATGTAAATAGTATGAGTTATCAATTAAATAAGTAATAAAAAAATAAATACATTTCATCTTAAAGCTAAAAATAAATCAACGCAATCTACAATGTAATATATATAAACAATGTATCTATAGCTTATCCTGCGTAATTTATTAAATAAGAATTTATATGAAAACGACAAATTTTAGGGGTCGATTATGGCCAAAACTAATTAACATTTTTGTTGTCAAAAAAATATTCTCATTAACCCATCGAAAATTCAATAAAATAGCCAATTAAATGCATTCCATTGCAAACACAAAATGTAGTTACAAATCGAAATGAAAATCATTGAATTTCCACTGAGAAAGGCTGAAAATAAAAAGATAAAATTGTGCATAACGTGTTGACATAAAAAATTGAGTTAAAAAATTTAAGTCACTATGAAATAACATGATTTTATATACAAAAGATTATTAACTTCATCCTAAAGACTTCAATTTTTGTGGTATACCAATTTTGTACTTTATTTTCCACTCACTTAGATAATTTTTTGTGTCAACAGATTTCCAGGGGAGGAAGACCACGTACCAACAAATGGCCTGCTGTAGAGTACTCCAATCAAGCTAGCCGATTTCCCTGGCAGTTAAGTAATTGACCAATTCGAGACCGCCACTCGATTGTCAGCCATTCGAGCTTGCGACAATATCGATAACCTGTCACAATACCGTTGAGTCTCGATGACCATGTTCCCATACATATTTTTTTAAGGCCTCCCCACCCAGCCACAGTCGCCAGCACCACCACACTGGCCACTCCCCCGGTTAAAATGTATTTCCGACAATTTTTATTTAAAGGTTTTGGCTTGGCCCCACTGCCCTGGGCTTCTGAATATTTGAAAGTGCTGTCTGGACAGCAGCTGGCAGCAAACGCAACAAATAAACAAATGCACAAAAGAGTTATCGCAGCGAGCAGATATTGAGGGGCTTGTACGAAAATCTACTAAGTTTGGAAATGAGCTTAAGTTAATTTAAAATATTATTTTTTATTTTAACTATATGATACATAACATACATTTAGGTAATGACCTACTGTATTCATATTGTTGAAGCATAGAGAACTAGGGTTTAGAATTAGTTATTCACTAGCAGTCTGATTTTTAATTTATCTCTCTCTTAACAAAATATTTATTAATTAAAGTTCTCTAGGCATGGCTTGTGCTTAAAAATTTTAAACAATTTTGGGGTATATATTTACATTTCATTTTTGTTCTGGTTAAATTTCTTCTCTTAAAAAAAGGGCATTTGGTATTCACCCTTTACCATTTGAATACCCGTTCTTATCCTTTTTTTTATTGTTGTTTTTGTCACATTTATGCACACTTAATGGCAGCGACAATCGACCTATGAATGTCCTTAGCCTTGGACCTCCGCCTCTTGCAGGATGTGTGTGTTTTTGGGGGGCGGGAAATGGGGCAGAGAGCAGGACAGGAACGGGCTGCTGCAGAGCCACAATGCGCAATAATGGCAATAATGTAAAGGAAAATAGAGAAATATTCAGACACTTCTAGTACCTTGTAAAAAATAACTGATAAATAAACAAAATAATTTAAAAAGCAATATTATAAAATGTGAAAACTAAATTTAAAAATATATATATTTAATATTTTATATTAATTAAGGAAAGAAAAGACTGAAGGCCTTGATTTCACATAGTATATCTATGATATTTGTGTAAGCACATGACTGAATATTTATTACATTATATTTACCATAAAATAAACTAATTTTAAATTAATTTTAAATTTAAATTAAGCTCAATACTCTCCAACTTTAACAGGGTATACAAACAATAACCAGGAATTGCGACACCCCCCTTGCTGGCCACCAGCCCCAGTGTATGCCTGGTATTTTCCAGAGCCCGGTTTTCGGTTCGGTTTTCGGGGCGTTCTTTTGGTCATTTTGGCTGGAGCATATTGAAAAATTGTTGTTGTAGGAAAAACCCATTTGGCTATTGTTTGTCATACTTTGGACGTCCGCCGATGCTGCTGCCGCTGCCGCTGCCGTTCGTTCCTGTTCCTGTTTTTCCGCTTTTCCTGCTGCTTGCTGCAGTGGATTTTCAATAAATGACTTATGTGTATACACCGCGGGACTAACTGCTTTCCATGTCCCCTGCCTGTGTGTGTGTGTGTATGGGGCTATGCCGCCCCCAAGCCGCGGCTTTCCACTAGCCTTTCCCCCTCTGGATTTTCCCCGTTTCACCCCGTCCCTGCTTGTTGTTCCGTTGTTTGTGCTCTTAACGAGCCCAGCTGCGTGCCGGTTGCGAAAATCGCTTTTAAAAATAATAACAATGTGGGTTCCAGAGGGATGACTCCCTTAACCCATCCGCACGCTACGCAGTTTTAGAGCTGGCTAAGAGGGGTTAATCATATTGGTCATCCCACTTAGTGTGGACTAATGGGTAGGAGGGTTAGCCGGCTTTAAATGGAAGCAAGTTCCAGGGATAAAAAACGTTGTTGAGGCAAGGGTTTTATTGGAGTTTTGCAACACTGTAAACAAGGGATTTTATTGTGACTATCAACACTACTTTGTGCATTTTTCGGAATTTATTTTGAGATTATATTTTTTGATAAAAAAACGATTAATGATATAAGCAAGCGTAGGTATGTTTTAACTGACCATTGAATGTCTTGCAACACTGTAAACAAGTGATTTATTAGTGACTACCAACACTTTTTTGGGCTTAAAAGGTAATTGATAAAGTTAATAGGAATTTATGTGTTTTGCAAACATTGTAAGCAAGTGATTTGTGACTCTTAACACCTAATTGTATTAAAAAACAAGATTTGAAGCATTTATTTGCATAACCTATGAGATTTTACTTCAATTAATTTATGGTAATGATTTTAAAACGTTTTAAACATGTATATTTATATTCGTGAATGTTTATAACATACTGATACCTATACTGATGTTGAAAAATCGAATATCCTCATCTTTATGCAAATTTCCTTGACATCTCGGAGAGCTAAACATTTCCAATTGCTGAAAACGTTCGTCTTTGTTCTTTACGACTCCCCAGAGATCAACGGGAAAACTTTGGTCTCGTTCTTCGTTATGGCAAAAGTGGTTAAATATTTAAGAACCCCAGGCTAACCCGGCCTTAAAGTCCCAGCAATTATTTGTGGAATTACTTGAGGGCCTGCTCGATCTTCAACTTAATTGGCTTTGGCTGCCACAGAACTTTCCATTTATTTTTCGCCTTTGTTTTCCCCAGCTCTCTACGGCTTCACTCCGTTCCTTGTTATCGCCAGCTACTATTTCCCTCATATTTGTTCTATGTTTTCCCCCTTTTTTGTTTTTTTTTTTGTTGTTTTTCCTGCTAATGAAAACATTTGCGGGAACAAAACGAATTCGGGTAGTTATTAAAATATTTTCGTCTGTGTCTGCCAATGACATTTACAGGCTCTGGAACCAGCAGTCCGGACACACTAGCAAACACACACACACACACGCACACATGAGTGTGTTTGTGGGGACAGAAGCCATTTTGTTTGGCTGATGTTGATGTGGGGAAAATGAAGGAAAGCAGGGGGGAAAACCGGGGGGAAAAGCAGAGAGCGGAGAGCGGAGAGCGGGAGCGTTGCTTTCGGGGTTTGTTTGCTTTAAAGTGCAACTTATTTACCTGAGCAGCCTGCCACCCCTCGCCCGAGTGCTTATAGGCCCGCATAAATGACGCACTGCATAGCTATGGATCCTTTGGCTGAATGTCCTGCCGCCGTCACAGAGCACCTTCCGCCCGCCTCCCCCTTTTAGTAGGTCCTGACTTGTTTGTCATACTCCTTGCTTAGGAAAGCATATAAGTTATTCAGGACGATAGATTCCAGTTTCTGGGGATATAACAAGTCCTTAGAGGTGCAGTTACACAGTGTCCTTGCCTAGATATGATTTTACGAGTCACTTATGATTACATCAGAAAATCTTTACTAAATTTGTCTCCTTGTAGGATTATTTAAGGTCTAACATATATTTATAATAGTATATATAATGTGCTCATTTCTAGATTTACTTTATAAAATTAAGTTTATAATAAAACCAAGAAAGAAAGCTAACTTCGGCACGCCGAAGTTTGTATACCCTTGGAGTTTACAATTGGATCATTATGAATTAATAAAATTTTATCAAATGGAAAGTAAAACTAATAGGAATTCTATACACCATTTATACATATAAAAATTTGGTTTAACATTGCGTATACGTAATATTTCCCTATGGCAGCTGTATGATATAGAAGTCCGATTTTGATCAAATTAAAACCGAAATTCTAGATTAATATGAAATGGCCATGTCTTAAATTATATGAAAATATGCTGAAAATTGGACAAGTAATAATTTTTTTCTAAAAATTTAACGATCGTTCCTATGGCAGCTATATGATATAGTCGTCCGATCCGGCCCGTTCCGACTTTTATAGCAGTGAGAGCATATAGAAAACGATCTGCAAAGTTTCATTGAGATAGCTTCAAAACTGAGGAACTAGTTTGCGTATAATCGGACAGACGAACGGACAGACGGACATGGCTAGATCGACTCGGCTATTGATGCTGATCAAGAATATATATACCTTATAGGGTCGGAAATGTCTCCTTCACTGCGTTGCAAACTTCTGACTGAAATTATAATACCCTGCAAGGGTATACAAATTTACAAACATAAATTATATATATTTTTCCAGGGTAAATATCCGTCGAATATCCATATTTAATTCAGTATTATTCTACATGTTTGCCCCACCCCTCTGGCCGAGTGCCGCCTTTTGGCATTTCAGCCTTTGTCCTGTGTGTGTTTATGCTGATTTTAATCAACGATTTTAACGTGCGCATTTGTTTGTCATTTACAGTTATTGCTGCATAAACACACACACACACACTCTGGATGGAAAGGAAAAGGATAGCTATAGCGAAGGTAAACCGAGACTTTCGTTTGCATATTGCATATTTTCACACAACATTTTTTTATATTTTCATCGACATTTTTATTGCTCAATATAAAAAAGAGAAATGGTGAGCAAATGTTGGGGCCCTACCTCCCTGTATTTAATAGATTTAATAAACAAATAAAGCGATGCGCAAATTAAAATGGTTTTTCGCAAACCAAATTAAGTACAAATTTAATAAAAACCTGATATTTAATTGAAACGCAATTGGAGCACAAACAGAAACGCGTAAATATACAAACATATTTGTACATATTTATGTATGTATGCACCGTCTGGGTGTTGTTTTTCCAGCCGATATCCCACCGATTCCCGGACTCGGGGCATCATAAACATAATTTACATGAGAACTCCGAGCGTTTTTGGGACTGGCCATAAAACGCAGACCCGGTTTTTCACGACGATTTTCTTTTTGCCAATAGTGAAATTTAAGTCGAGGTCCGGGGGCAAGGGCAGTGCTTGGGGGGTGTTAGTGAGGGGGTAAAACAAATGACTGCCGGCACATGTAAATCAATTGGCTGCCATTTGTATGCGTGGCAAAAGCGGGGAACAGCAGCTGCCATAAATAGCTGCACGGGGGTAAAATGTACGCAGAGACTGTGCAATTTAAAAATGAAATTTGTTTAAAAAAGAAAAGTTATATATCTACATATACATAAACATAAAATATAGCATATTGCTTCAATTGTGAGGCGTAGGCATAGAAAGATTATACTTTCATCACATAATTTTCTTTTTCCACTTCCAATTTTTTATAATTAAAAATTAGAGCTTAAATAGAAAACATTAACAGAGGGGTTTAAGCTAAATATTCATTTGAGTAAACGAATTACATTTAACTTCGGTAATGAATTACTCAAATAATTAGTGACATAGTCTAAAAGGAAGAAGTACCAAGTACTTACTTTACTTTGAAAATATTTACATAAACAAATTATTAAGCTTAACTTAGTATTCCAAACCCAATTTATTTATATAAAAATATATAATAATAGTATTCTAGTCTCAATTTATTCATTTAAAAATATTTAATAAATAAGTTTAAACAGATAACAATATTCTTACTCTAATAAAAATAGTAAGAAATAGAAATAGAAATAAGAAATCAAATAGAATTTGATCAAAAAGAGTTCATACGTCCAGTTCTCTTAATTAGCTTATTTTGTTTTTTAAAATCGTATATTAATTACCGATTTTTTTAAAGGTAATTAACAAATTAACATATACCCAAAAATAGAACACAGTTCAACTAGAGGGCGTGGCAAGAGGATTTCTCTTTCCCTTTCTATGGAGGCGGCGATGGAACAGCGTTTTATGCGCAAATGCAAATTCAATTTTCACCGAAGCGCTAAGGGAAATTTTCGGAGGAAAATGCCTGGCCTGTCATAAAAATAAGGGCGAAACACGACCGGGGCGTGGTCGTGTCGGAGGAACAAAAAATTGGGGTCCTTAGCCCGGGGTAATAGCGGAACATATAAGCTGAGCTCAGCTTGCTAAATAAAGTCAATAAAAAATTCTAAAAAATATACTGAACTTATTAAAAGTAATTTTAAAATAGTAAAATCTTGTTTAGATTTACGATTAAAATATAAAAACAAAATTGAATATCCTAAAAGGGTATAAAGATAGGTAAATGGTAGACCTTAACAAATAAATTTAGACTTTTTTATTAGTAAAATGTAAAGAAACTAATGCAAATAACACCAGTAGATGTTTCCCCAAGCCAATATATAATGGAAACGCCTTCTAAGAGTAAAGAACTCTTCACTGAAAATTACAGAGTAAAGGATTTTCCAACAAAATATTGCTTTCTTTAAATACTTTGTTATTTTGGAGATGTTATTTTGTGGCTGGCTCACGTTTCTGTGGCTGGTGTTGCCTGGGCTCTGGGATATACACGTTTTATTGTTGCTTAAAATTTACGCCAAGAGCAATAAAATATTTTAATGGCCGCATAAAATGCTGCAGCATTTGTAAATAAAATCAGGACTCCACCCCAAAAAAAAAAGGGGATGCGGAGGAGAATATTTTTGTTTTTATTTTTCTGCGAGAAGAGAAGGGGTCAAACCCCGAGCGTGCTTTTCTTGTCTTTGTAGCGGATTCGAACATTCCTGGGACCAGGACCCGGATTCGGAGCCGGATCCTTCTAAATTTTTTATGTCTGCCTGTGCAATTTGCCAAATGAAAATCGCCCGGAAAAGCGCCCACGCGCCCACGCGCTTTTTTAAACGCACCGAGCAGTAAATTTCACTTTATACTTCACTACACACTAGACGCGGCAAATAAGGCTAAATTTGTAGATGTTTCTTGGAATAATATTGAGCTCAATATATGTACATATACTCTATCTTTAATGCAAATAAAACAAAGCTAGTTCACTTAAGTTTTAAACTAAACTTTGGCTTTGTTTCGTTCCCTCTTCTCGTGTTGCGCTTGATCGTCCGCCTGCCTGGCTGCTTTGTTGCACCAACAATGGGATGTAATTAAAGAGTTTTCTCAAGAAATTCAATCAAGCCAAACTCTCCACTCGGCGCCAGCTAAGGACACGTCCATAATGTAAACAATGAAGCCAATTAAACGCTCATTAAGTGCGCAGTCCCAGGGATAGAGAGTCCTCCTGAAGGAGCCCCTCGCGCACTCAGCGTCTCAAGTTAATTTTTTAAAGCTTTCCTCAGACGCTGAGGTACGTAGATAAAACAAACAACAAACAACAGGTGAGAAACAGCGGAAAAACGAAGGTAACGAAGGATGAGGGGGAAACGGTGTGCGCCGGCACGGAGAAAGGTAAAAGTTTTCAGCCAGAAACTTGGTCGTATTCCACTCTTTCTCATCGCCAGTAAATTCGGCACTTACTCACGCATTTGCCGCCCACTTCACCTGGATCCCGGCTGCTTTCCGTTGAAATGCGAACCGTTTAAGCTAGAGCCGCAAATTAAGTTCATAAAAACACTTTGCGGCCGAACAACAATGGCAACCGGAAACGATATCGTCACACCAATATGCCTTCAGCTTCAAAATGGCGCCGAAAGCCGACCCCCTTAAAAAGGTATTACGTTTCTGGGCTTGAACCGAAGGCCTAATTGGAGGGCAAAAGGAGAATTAATTGAAGCGAAAATTTACTGAGATTTATTTTAAATTTTATCTGTAAGGTTGTCTGCGTCTAAGGATATCGATTCGTGGCTTATACATTACATTACATACATCATTAAAATGTTATTGCAAAAACACACACATTTCTTCAAGCTTAAAACAAGTAACTAAATTTTGTTTAGCAGATGTTAAGAACTTTTAATTGAGTTTAGTTTTTGGTACCAATTAGCGTTAGCAGAAATAATTGATTTCTCAATAATGTATGAATTGATATTTGTCATGAAATTCGATTGATGTATAATTCTGTATTCAATTATTGCAATTAATTGATATTCTGGTTGCTGTTTAAGAAAATTATAACCAGAAAGGGAGAACCAACCCTACATTGTATACCATTTTTTGCTACTTTTTGATAACACTGAAATTTTTACATTAAATGGAAAGAGAAGAAATAATTTATATAAGATTTTTATGATACTTTTTGATTATATTAAATGGGACATTTTTCGGTATTTAAATTTTTGATATATCATTAATTTAAATATTCTTTTTTATATTTCAGAGCAATAAAATCATTAAAAGATATTTACAACAAAAAAATACAAAGAATTTACTTTGATATATTTGATATTATCGATTTTCAATCTTACAAAATGTTTATATATAAGAAATGACGATATTTTGTTTGATACATTGAACCAATAAAATTTATGAAAGAAGATAACATAATTTCTGGTATATCAAATTTTCTAAGATAGAAAATTAATCGCAAAAAGATAAAACAAAATAAAAAATCACTTTTTGTTCCAATGTTTTTCTATAAAATCGATATCAAACATTCAAAGCTACATTTGTAAAGATTTAAAAATTCGACTTGCGAATTTTTTTTAATAATTGTGATATAATATTGAAAACGATATTTTCAATGATATATCCTATCCCTTCGATATACATCCCTAGTCTAATTTTCATGTATAGCTAGAATTATAATGCCAACGAAATGAATATGTACTATAACTTACCCTTAAGACGGCTTTATTTTATCGATTTGTCTCTCTGCTGAGACTGTGAGGGTACAGCAATCAATAAGTCAACTGTGGGAGCCTTTCAAATATCCTTAGTCCCGGTTACGCCTTCTGTTAAATCTCCGCACCCACCAATGCCAGCCAGTTCCTTTCCTGATAAATCCCTGCCACTTCCAGCGCCTGGAAATATTTGATATTTTTTGTGTTGCTTGACATAAGCTTGCTTACTTATCATAAGGAACAGTTACAGTTAAATTTAAGTGACTGTCGTCGCAACCTCCTTGGGAAGTGCCCGCCAGACCGACCGCCCGCCCACCGCTCTGCAACGCCTGGGCCACTTTCATGCGATTTTGTCAATTTCGTTTTACGCGCTGCGACTTTGAAATAAAAAGGATGCTTCCCTCGACTCCACCCACTTCCGGTTTTTCCCATTCCTCGCTGCTTTTCCGCCGCCATTGCCTGGCATTTTCCCCATATGCTGCGCATTGATGCCAGAAATCCGAGCGATGTCTCCGTCAAAATGTGTGCACACACATTTGTATTTTGCACGCGGGCCACGCCCCCACCTTTTTCACCTTAATGTGCCCCCTCCCAGAAGTAGCGGGACTCCGACGAGTGGGGGCAGAGACCCCCACCCCACCCTTTCCGCGGGGGCTGCGAATAAGTAGGAGTCATAGAATGCTCGCGTAGACAAAAGAGATGCCAGGAGATGCAACTTCGATTTCAATTGAGCCAAATGCAACTTGACAACGCTGACGACGTCGCTTTGTAAGTAAGCCAGCCCCCTTGCCCCCTTGCCCCCGTGGATCCCTTGGCCCCTACCCCGAGCCACCACAGCGCCCCGCTGCCACCCCCCTTGAGACGCCCTCTTAGCCGGAGCTTCTGCTCGCTGTGTGTTCGTACATCAAAGTCATTGACAAGCCGCTGCGGGGTGTGCACTGAGAGAAATGATAAATGGAGTGAGTAACTTTAATATATAAAATGTATCTCGGTATAAGTGTATATAATAAATTATAGTATAATTGAGTTCATATCCTATTAATTTCGATTGTTTTTAAGGGAGTTTCTTTTAAGTTTCTATATTAAGCCTCACTGTTAAAGTCCCTGATAGTAAAACCTTAAATACCAGCTAGACTTATGGCAAAGGCAATGCGGTTAATTTGTATACTAAAATTAAAAAGATCAGTTTTTTAAACTCACTGTTAAAGTCCCTGTTATCTAACTGATAGTAAAACCTTTAATACCAGCTAGACTTTTGACAAAAGCAATTCGGTTAATTTTTATACTAAATTTAAAAAAGATTAGTTCCTTAACCTAACTGTTAAAGTCCCTGTTATCTAACTGATAACAACAAAAGTAAATTTTTAATACTAAAATTTATCCGAACGAAAAAGGTAAACAGAGTGCTGTTAAGCAATGAATTGTGCTGTAAAGCGCACTCTACTTAAAGTAGCTGTTATGTTTTCTCATCTTCTTCAGTTGCCTAACCGAAATAAACTATTATGTTTCCAAATCGAAAAAGACAGGTAGTTAGAGGGTCTGTTAAGATTAGTTCTCTCATTGAGTTAAAAGATAATCAAATGTTCTTAGAAGGTACTTTATCTGCCTGCCAAATTTTTAACGGAGAGGTGAACAAACTATCTGCTGTCTTTCTTATATATAACCTGAACATAAAGAAAAGTCTGACTAAAGTCTAATTCAAAAAGCCCTGAAACTGAGGGATAAAACATAGACTGAGGGATAATCAGCTACGCTTTTGACTCTCATTAAAAATATATTTAATTTTTACTGATTAAAAAAATTTAAATATTCTAAAGGAACTATTTTTTTTGGTTTAATTCGAGCTAAGCCTCTACCATTTCCCTATTATTTTTAGCATAAAACATATCCTCCAGACCATAAATAGCAACCAGATTTTCCAACATTAAAAATTAAATTTAATAAAAATTTTTCCTTTGTACATTTCCCCATTGAAATATATAATGTAGAAAGAAACAAAAGCTACACCATAGTATTTTGAAGTGTGTAAAAAGCACAAGAGGAGAAAAGGCAGGTGACTTGCCACTTAGCTGCTTACCTTTAAATGCCAAACAAGGCGACACGAGGGGGGTGTGGCACTTGGGACTGGGTGTAAATGGATGGCTGATAGAAGCCGCTGACGGATGGAGATTGGGATGCAGATGGAGCTCCTGATGGAGATCCAGATGGAGATGGAAGATAGCAATGAAGACATATGCTAATCTACATCGCAGGTAAGCCATCAACGGAGGAGTAACCGGCGTAACCAAATAGGTGGAAAATTCCTTTGTCTTTAATGCACAATGAGCTTTTCCATTCAATAACAAAAAGAGGTGAAGTTCTTATTTAAATTTCAAATAAAACCATCAATGATAACCTTCGTAACAAATAAATACAAGGAATACGGATCGCAGGCCATCGTTGGAACTTTCAGAATCTTTTAATGGCTCAGACTTCTCAGGATATTATATATGTGTATATAGAACCCAAGGAAAACGTACGGCGTCCTGCAATTTCCGTGAAAACGAAACGAAACTTTGCCAGCAGTTTCAAAAGAAAAGCCTTGCCTATTTGTACTACTCGAGGGGGGCTTCGTAAGTTTGCAGTTTCCAGTTGCCAGCTTCCAGTTGCCGGTTTCCAGTTGCCAGCTTTCAGTTTTGCAGTTTTCAGTTTGTTTGCCGCTTAATGATTGCCATTTAGTTTGCCACTTGCGACTAATTCGAGATCGCTGAGAGCTGCAGACAGATTTCATTATTTATGCACTTGTGTCTATGCCCGTGCCTGGAAATGGGAAAATGGGAAAATGCGGGGTGCCCGCCAACAATTAACTTTGTTTTTTACATTTTCACGCCATTTTTTGGCTCGATTTTCCTTCGCCTCTTCGCACACTTTTGCGCTTTTATTTATTTGCAACTGCAGTTGAAGTGGGCTGGACGGGCCATTTTCCCCAAGGTTTTTCCCTGGCATTGAGTTTGCTTTTTGTTTGTTGTTTGCTCCCGGTCCCGGTGGTCCCTGGTCCTTGGTCCCTGGTCCCTGGTCCTTGGTCCTTGGTCCATGTCCTGCCGCTGGTCTTCGCACCTTTGTGCACTTCTTCATCAACGCGTCCAAAAGTTTTTGGGTCCAAGAAACGAAGTTAGCGCCGGGCGAAAATGCCTCGTTGGGGGATGGGAAAATCGTGGAGGCTGAGGAAAATATATACTGCGAGTAAAGGAAAATGCATGGCAGCTCTAATTGAGTTATTTGCGCAGCTCGGCCTGAAGCAGGTAAGCAGCAATTAACCGCCAGCCAGGGAATCCCAGTTGCAGTTGGTCCTGCTTCTATTCCTGCTCCTGCTCCTTCACCTGCTCCGTTCCTGCTCTTTTACCTGCCCCTGCTCCTTCACCTGCTGCTGCTCCTGCTTGTTGCACAATCAACCTCTTGAAAGTCCCCCTCAAAGGTGTGCTGCTAATGGTTCTATATACTACCTACATACATGTATGCAAGTCGGTTTTTGGTATAATTTGATTTGGCCCAGGGAAATTCTCTAAAGATGTAGGATTTCGAAGCTGGCTCTTTGGCAGCTTAGTGGAAAAACAGAGGAAAAACATTTCAGGTCTCGCAGGATTTTTAAAGTTTTTCATTTGGTTTGTCATTAAAAAGCCAATTACCTCAGCAAGACCCTTGTGCAATTAACTTATTAACTTTTTCTGTAAAAAAAATATAGAAAAATCTATATAGAAATCTTTAACTTGTCAGTCATCTTAAAATCTTATCAAAAATACAAGTGTACTCCTTAAAACTTTTGAAAATCGTAGAGTCCTTCAAGTCAGCTTGGTTTTATAAAATGAAAACTAACTTCTTTGTATAAATACTTTTAAATAGCAAAATAATTAAAACCAATCTCCCTTGTTCAATTAGTTTCAATTAGTATACTTGACGGCCTTAATAATCAAAGAGGAATCAATTAAAATGCCTTTGCAATCAATCATCTTTGACCCCAAAATGGAATCCCTTTCAGAGAATCCTCCTCATTAACCCCAAAAATAGCTCAACTCTAAAATCGACCTTGACCCGCCGCAGTGCAGGCCTTTGTCCACCCCCGGGGAGCGGAGCTGGGCTTCCTGCATTTCAGTTTTTCATTTTCCGCTTGTCTTAATCCCCATTTCAGGCCAGTTCCATTTCCCTTTTGGCCATCTTTAGCCCCATTACCAATTAGTCCGACTGCCAACGCCGCCAAGGTCAATGGCCCGGACATGATGGCAGAGAGGAAAAAAAATTAAGCCCGGTTTCGGGATCGGGGATAAGGAAAATGGCATAAAGATACGAATGCAGATAGGGGATGAGGACGAGAATGATGGTAATGGCAATGGAAATGGAACTACTCCTGGATCCATGGCCATTAGGCGTGCGCTGCAGGCTTAATTAATCATGGCTAAGTGAGTCCGGGACACAAAGGCACACAAAAAAAACTATTAGACATAAATGTGATTTTTCCATAGCTTTCACGTTTATCGCTCTCCCTGCGTTTCCTCTCCGTCTGCGAGTCCGTTTTTGTCCGCTTCGCCAGCGCACAATTTTCGTTTCCGGCTAACTGGCCATGCACTGAGAGAAATGTGGGAGTTTTGGGAAGTTTCATGGAAATTCTAGGTGAATTTTTTAAGATTTTTTGTTTCTAATTCTTGAAGTATTTAAATCTATTTAAATTGCTTCTATCCATCTGCCGATATATCTTTCTTACTATCTTTCTATGTGTCTTTCTATCTATATTTCTGTCTATCTTTCTATATTTCTTTTTATCTATCTTTCTGCCTATTTTTCTATACATCTTTCTATCTATCTTTTTTTCTATTTTTCTGTATAAATATTTTACTATCTTTCCATATATATATTTTTGTTCAGTCTTTCAATCTTTCTTTCTATCTACCTTTCAATCTAGCATTCTATATTTCTATATTTCTACCTTTCCATCCTTCTATTTTTTATCTTTCTATTCTACTATCTTTTTATCTTTTTTCTTTTTATCTTTCTATCTATCTATATATTTTTCTATCTACCTTTCAATCTATCTTTATATCCACATATTTTTCTTCCTATCTACCTTCCTACCTACCATTCAATATATATTTCTTTTCTATATATTTCCATCTATATTTCTGTTTATTTTTCTATCTATCTAAGATCTAAGATAGATAGAGAATTTTTCTATCTGAATTTCTGTCTATCTTTCCATCTATCTCTCCATCTATATTTCTATCTATATTTCCGTATAAATATTTTTATTTTTTTCTATCTTTTCCAATCTAGCATTTTATATTTCTATTTCTATATTTCTTTTTTCTTTTTATCTCTCTATCTATCTATCTATTTTTATATATTTTTTCCAATCCTTCTTTCTATCTATCTATATATATTTCTACCTATCCTTCATTCTTTATTTCGATCAATATTTCCACCCATCTTTTTTTATCTATCGTCCTATTTGTTTTTCTATATATCTCTCTATATTATTTCATAATTATATTATATCATATGCATTAATTAGTTTTTAGCTAGCAAACTAGTTCAGAGATAAAATATAAAATATTTATATAGTTTTTATGTTACAAACCAATTGAACTCATTTCTCTGGGTGTATAAAAAACACGAAGGGACAGCGCACAAATTACTTAAAGATGGATAGAGAGCGACCGGATGAGGTGAAGAATGTGGCTAAAGTCACAGAAGACGGCGATGGTGCCGCGCGGATGGGCTCCAGGGGCGTGGCCAAGCAACGACGCGTTATTTCCGTTTCCGGTCCCGGCATTCAACACTCGCATCGGGCCGCATTGAGTGATGAAGTTTCGGTGTCTCGGCCCTCTTGCACCCCACCTTGCCCCCGAAACCCTTGAATCCTTTGGATACTCGGATACTGGAGCGCCCCTGCTGCCACGCCCCTGTCACCACCACCACCCTGCAAGCCTTTAGCCTGGCCTTAACCCCTGACATATTCTCTTTTCGTTTTTTTTTTTGTTTCGACCCCTCCCTCGGCCACCTTTTTCGATCTGTTTTGTTGGGCGGCCAGGCCAAGTGATAAAATGTTTTATGTGCTTGAGTGTCTGATAACAATAAATAACGCCATCAGGACGAAAGGGACCGGGCAGGGACCCGGCCGGGTGGACGGAGAGATGCCATGTAAACAAATTGGTGTTGAAGGCATTTAGCCCTTTGTCGAGCAGAGTTTGCGGCCTGGCCAGTTCGTTTGTTTAGGCCTCCAAGTTAGCCCCCTTTGCCCTGCGTCCCATTTTTCTTTCATCGTTTCATCGGGACAACGGGGGCCATTGGGCCATTGGGCCATTGGGCCATCGTTCCATCGGGCTTGATGAATTGTAATCAGCTATAAATTGGTAACAAGGCCAAAAGGGGCTGTCGAATTAATCATCAAAGTTTCAATGGGAACGGCCTGGGACGGGGGCGTGTTCTCGAATCCGATTTGATTAGTTGCCAAAATATGTTTGAACAACAGCGGCAACAGTTTTGCGCTGAAAAATCAATTTTCGTGGCGACCAAAGGATGAATGATGATAACATATAAGTAATAATTAATTAATCGAAATTTGGAGGAATATGGAATTCAAATTAAAATTATATACATTTTCGATTAGATTCAGATTAAACCCTGCAAAGAGAGAATTAAATAAGTAACATCTTTCGGATATTTGAAAATAAACAAGAAAGAGAGGTTTTTTTTAATTTTACCAAACCTTTTCCTTTTACATTTCAAGCCTTCGGAGGCCGAGTCAAGGATTTCGTTGTTGTTTTTCTATAGTTATTATTATTATATAAAATATTTCTTGTCAATGATGACGAAAAACTTACTTATAAGAAAGAAAGAAAGCTAACTTCGGCATACCGAAGTTTGTATACCCTTGCAGCTTACAAATGGGTCATTATGAATTAATAAAATTTTATCAAATGGAAAGTAAAACTAACAGGTATTGTATACAACATTTATATATAAAAAAATTCGGTTTAACATTACGTATACGTAATATTTCCCCAACATTCCTATGGCAGCTATATGATATAATAGTCCGATTTTGATCAAATTAAAACCGAAATTCTTGATTAATATAAAATGGCCATGTCTTAAATTATATGAAAATATGCTGAAAATTGGACGAACGGACAGACGGACAGACGGACAGACGGACAGACGGACAGACGGACAGATGGACAGATGGACAGATGGACAGATGGACAGATGGACAGATGGACAGATGGACAGATGGACAGATGGACAGATGGACAGATGGACAGATGGACAGATGGACAGACGGACAGACAGACAGACGATAGATGTGATATGAAATTAACAGCGAGATGGGCTTTGCTTAGGTATAAGGTATGAGAATCGCAGAGAAAGGCGCTCTGGGTGCAAAGTTTATACCTTGTACTTAGATAAATCACAAAAGTTGCACCTCATACCTATAGAGCCCTTCTCTGCGCTTCTCATATCTCTTACCTAAGGTAGGCCTTTGGACTACAAAATATGAAAATCGCAGAGAAGGGCTTTGCTTAGGTATAAGGTATGAGAATCGCAGAGAAGGGCTCTCTAGGTACAAAACTTGTACATTGTACCTAGACAAGCAATAAAGTTTTTCGGTGTACCTGGATAGCCTTTCTCTGCGCTTCTTAAGTTCTATACCTAAGCAAGGACTTCCCCTGCAGTTCTCAATCCCTTCGCCTGAGATAGGCATTCTCTTGTCATTCTCATACACTGAAATTTAATGGCCTTTCTCAGCGATTCTTATACCTTCTACTTAGAGCGATTGGTTTTTTAATATAAATATGTATATGATAGTGATATATGAAGGAATATTTCAATGATTATAATAATAATAATTTCCCACTAGCGTTCTCCTTTAATATTAACTCATTTCAACTTCATGAAGCGTATCTGAAGGATACTTTTCGATGAACATTTTTGTCTTCAGGCTTGAGGGTTCACAACCCTATTAAATAAGTTGCGAAATTCCTGTATATCCCGGGGCCGCGATTTTTTTTTTTTTTGCCATTTGCATATCCGCTGTCTGTGCATAATTAAAACGGAAAGACAAACAAATAATTTTATATTAATTTATTAGCATTTTTATTAGGGTCCGCAATTAAATTGGTTCCCTGTTTTTTATGCGCCGCTCGCCGCTCCACTTAATAATGGCATAATTGAATAACCATGAAAGGGGGAAATAACGCATTTAATACGAGTGCATGAATTATGCAGCTGAAATGCTTTATTTTAACAGCACCTTTGGCCGTTTATTATGCGTCTAAATGAGCTTTCCGTTGAAGCCAAATAAATGCAACCGTTGTCTTTGAATGAATTTTCCAAGGCGGAAATCCCAAAAAACAACAAAAGCCTTTTCAGCGTACACCGTTTTTTTTTTCCTTTTTAATTTGGCTATGCATTGGTTCGTTTTCTAGAAAATGGGCAAGCGGGAAAATGGAAAAGCGGAAAATGTTAAAATGGGGAAATGGAAAAGCGAGCGAATGTGTGAAATGGGCAAATAAAAGCACGGCGAATGCGTACGAAACTCTTTTAATTATGTTGATTTTTCGCTGATTTAATTTTTACCTGCGTTCGTTAAGTTTTCAGCACAAACCAAATGGAATTTAATTTAATCCTTTCGCAAAAAAAAATAGTAGAAAAAATATACCCATTTTTTATATCCTGTATCCAAAGGGGTATAAAGGGTATTATAAATTAAAGTCAACGGAAAGAGAATGAAGCAGGCAGGAGAAGGAATGTTCTTCTTTAAAATAATTAGAAAATTCTTATTATTAATCGAAGGCCTTTTAATAAAAAAATAAATTTAAGAAAACATCGAAAAAGTCTTCTCTATATTGCAGTATTTAAAGTTGGAAATGGTTGGTTTGAACCACTTTATCATTTAGTTATCATAGAAACAACTTAAAAATATTATGAAAATTGATTGCAACCTTGTTTTTCAACATGTTCACATATAAACTGATATATAAATATTTCTTTTCGATTTAAAAACCTTTCTTAAAAAAAAATAAATGCTTTTTTGGCTTATCTGTGATTGATATCCAATTCGATCTAATAACACCTGCAAACAAAATAGGGCTTTCTTTTTTAATATTAAAATTTAAAACATATTCAAATGTAACCCAGGAAACCCTAACTACCAGGTATTGCATGGTCTATATAGACCATGGGGTGTCTTACTTTTTGTTTGTGTTGAATTGACCGGCAAAGACTACTGAAAAGAGCGCCACACACGCCCACACACCCCGGGAAAGCGGTGGAAAAAAAGCGGGAAAGGAAAGTCAAATTTTTAAAAGCACTTTGGCCAAGAGCGAATCTTTTCAGCTTTTCGCAGTTCGAGTTCAAAATAGAAGAAAAAAACTGAAACAAAAAAAAAAAAACCTAAAAAACACTTCAAAGGCTTTAAAGTGCCAAGCGCTGATAACGAGAATGGTGGTGTCACGTTTTAGTTAATGTTACACCATTTTGGCTTAATTACTTTTTGGCTTTTGACCCGGCTCTGTGCGCACTTTTCCGCCCACTTCCGGTGCCATTTCAAAGAGCTTAATTAAATACGTCGGAGATCCAGTTTTTCGCACTTTTCGGTCTCTCTCTCTCTGTGTCTCTGGTTTATAATTTAATAATTGCATCTGGCCAATAAGCTGATTTAGTCGCTTTCACCACACTTTTAAGCACATTATTTAACAATCAAATTTGGGGTTCGATTTAGATTAAAATTTTTAAATGATTTATTATGCATAGGGATTCAGTTTTTAATGCACCTATTTATTTATATTTTAATTTGTTTTGTTGCGAAGATTTTTCTATATTTTCCATGTAATAAATTCCTTCACCCTTCAAGTACTCGATTCATATTTAATTTTATTTATTATCAAATTGAAATATACATAAAAAAAGTGCGGCTGATCCTATAAGGATCACGGCCTGGGCGTACATATATACAGCTAGGTTTGGTCCTGAATTTCATACACACACAGTACAGACATAATTGTATATTAAAGCTATTGAGGGGTGTGTCGGTGTGAAAGGGAAGCGGGACAAATTCTTAAGGGCTAAAAAACAGAACACCCGGAATTTAGTGAGCGCAAACTTATATATCACTGGATCGACCCTGGACTTGGACTTGGCAGCCAAAACCGATCTTATCACAAATAAACAACTTGCCTAACTATTAAAAAGTAAAAAAAAAATGTTTAAAATGGAATTCGGTTTGGAAATTGAAAGGGGTTAACTAAGGGTGATTTCCTAGGACCTTTGACTTCAATCAAAAGGTATTTGTTTAGGTGTTAAAAGTTTTTAAAAATACAATTTTAACTTCTACTAAAATATCTAGTTTAAAATCCGTTTCAATATCTCTTCTACAGCTTTAGGTTTTTACAATTCAAGCTCATATTTTGTGGGCTCTTTTTGGAGTTTCTTTTCAAAGTCAAAGCTAATTAATTAATTTAAAAATTCTGTCAGGGTTATTCCCACCCGATCCGAACTCCATTTACTATATATAGATATATATAAGTAACTATTCCAGCGACCCAAGATCAAAATACTACTTAATGTACAGGCAAAAATATATAGATCGAAATATTCCTTTAACCCGTGTCGTGTGTTGACATTCTCAAAATATACAATTTGGGGAAATGGAAAAGGAAATATGTTTCTTGGGAAACTGGAAACGGGTTTGAGGCTTCCTCCCTCTTCCCCTTTCAGGTTCTCGTCTCCTCGTAGCCACAGTGAACGTAGCCCGTTTCCAGGGACCCACTGACCGCAGCCGACTTGGCCGGCAGATCCTGTCCCACCTCCTGGTGTGGCTTTCCGTTGACTCCATTCGCCGCAGCTCCGTTCGCCTCACAGCTGTCGAGGATCCTCTCGAAGACGGTCTCGAAACGGCAACGGTTCAGCGAGAAGCGTCCCACGTCCAGGCACAGATCCCGCAAAACCACGAAGAGCTCCGAAAGGAGTGGCTGATCCGGCATAGCCGGGCTGCCCGGTGCTCGAATCCTCACCAGGAAGCGCAGGCTGTGCCCATAGTGCTGCAGGTCTCTTATACCCGCCAGCCTTTGGCCCAGACTCCTGGCCAGCAGAGCCTGCTGAGCGGGACCGCAGAAGCAGCTCACCGCATAGTAGCCACCGTGCTCGGCCTTCAGACGCTCGGGAGTGTCGCTGGCGATCACCTGGCCGGAGCGGAGCACCGCAACCCGCTGGCACAGGTGCTCAATCTCGGACACCGAGTGCGAGGTGAGCACCACGGCGCGGCGGGCCAGAAGCAGCTTCTCAATGGTGGCATAGACCAAGTCCCGGGTCACAGGATCCATGTCACTGGTGGGTTCATCCAGCAGGACGGTGGGCGTAGTGCCACAGCAGGTGACGGCCACGGTAAGCTTCCGCCTGTTGCCACCACTGAGGTTGCGCACCTTCACCTCCTTGTAGGGACGCAGCTCGTAGGTGTCCAGCATTCGGTCCAGGAACTGATCCACCTGCCGAATGCCACGCAGGCGACCATAGAACCGAATGCACTCGCTGACCGTGAGCAGGGGGTCCAGGGGATTGCTCTGCGGACAGTAGGAGACGCCCGGCTGAGGGAGAAAGGGATTTTAAGAAGAGTAAAACTAAGAAAATTAATAAACTAAAAAGGACGCACCTGCTCAAAGTATATGTGCCCCACATTAGGCTGCAGCTGCCCCGTCAGGAGCTTGAATATCGTGGACTTGCCCGCTCCATTCTTGCCCAGCAGGCCAAAGCACTCGCCGCGCTGGACACTGAAGTGCACCTGGCGGACCGCGTACCGGCCGCGGCTGTAGGCCAGCCATAGGTTCTCCGCCCGCACCGCCTCGCCGGCGGCCACGCAGCTCTTGAAGATGCTCTGTATATTGACCAGCTTCAGCTGGCCCAGTTTGTCCAGCTCCTGGCGGTAGTGGCAGTCGAGCAGGCGCTCCACGCGCTGCCAGAGCCGGCGGAGCAGGTGCCATTCGATGAGCACGTTGAGGACCAGGAAGACCAGACCCACCAGCACAAGACCCGTGAAGTGACGGGCGAGCAGATCACTGGCCAGTGGATGCTTGTAGGAGTCGATGTCATAGCGCCGGAAAACCAGGGCCACCATGTAGTTCTTGCACAGCTCCAGAAGGCCATCGCCCAGGGCATGTTGCGGGAAGATGAGGAAGACCTGGTTGAGGGCGTGGCGCCAGGTATCCCAAGCCGGCCCCTCGCCCACCACGCCCAGGATGAGGATGATGCCCATGGTCACAAGGGGGATGATCAAATTGGCGCAGAAGATAGTCACAATGGCAATGCTCGAGTCGCTGAACAGTTTCTCGGCCACATGCACGGCGGGCACACAGGCGAAGCTAAGGGATAAAGTTGACAAC
This sequence comes from Drosophila jambulina, assembly GCA_018152175.1. Classification (NCBI taxonomy): domain Eukaryota; kingdom Metazoa; phylum Arthropoda; class Insecta; order Diptera; family Drosophilidae; genus Drosophila; species Drosophila jambulina. The sequence goes on along the minus strand of JAECXH010000006.1, from coordinate 18,073,102 downwards.
AACATTTTTCATAAGGAACAATAATAGTCCCCTCAAGACTCACCTGAAGGCCAGGGACAGTCCCACAATGCCCACCAGCTGCTGGCGATCCACAAACACGGGCATGCTGAACACCAGCACCACGGCCAGGCAGACGATCAGGGCCAGGACCATCACCAGATAGTCCCAGACGAAGGCCACCAGCCAGTAGGTCACCGCACTCACTCCGCACAGCCGCTGCTGCAGCTTCTCCCCGTTCTCGCGCTCATTGACCAGGTACACGGATCCGGCAGCCACCACCAGGCCAAAGGCAATCAGCAGAATGAACACAAAGCAGGAGTCACCGGCCTGCCGCAGAATGGAGCTGGTGCTCAGCTCGGCAAAGCCCAGCTTCCAGGGCTCATTGAGGGTCACTAAGCTGTACTCCGAGTCGTTGAGCGTGGTCCGTAGCAAATCCGAGTTGAGATCGTTCAGCCAGGCCACCATGGCATGGTAGCCCTTGTTGTTGTACCACACGGTGGCTCCAGAGCCATTCAGGCTATAGCCACCGTATCTCTTCTCCCGGTACTCATCGTGGGTCTTCAGTATCCAGTTGTAGGGCTGCTCCGAGCTGTTGAACTCCCGGCACTCGCCCTGATCCTCGCAGCTGGTCTTCAGGTGGGGCTGCAGCTGCCCGGAGAAGCGGGTGGGCAGCTCCTGGGACAGGAATTGCACTGACCTAGGGTAGAGGGATCTGCTCAGGGGCAGCACCGTGTCGAAGTCATCCTCCAGGCGATAGCTGACGAACCACATGGCGCAGAGCTCGAAGAGAGCGGGCAGCAGCAGGACGTACAGAAGCAGGCGGTAGTTGCGGGACAGATGCTTGAGCCTCTTGCCCATCAGGAGCTTGAACTGAGTGCAGCTAGAGGGCGGCTCCTCCGTGGCCATAGCCTCGGCGGGAGTGGCCACACCTCCGCTCCTATCGCTGGCCTGCACCCGTCGTACCTCCTCGCCGCCGCTCTTCCGGTTCAGCTGCTCAAACTCCTGCTCCAGACTATTGCTGCTGGCCAGCTCCACGTCGGTAACGGAACCAATGACCTCCTGCGACTGCAGCAGCTCCAGGAACTCCAAAGCACCGGGCGTCAGGTGCTCCGCATAGCTGGTCTGTATTGTCACACTGTGCGGATGATCGCCGGCACCCAAATGGAGCACCTGACTGTGGGGCAGCAGCTTTTGGGCCTGCTGTACAATGTGGGTCAAGGTGGTGGCATCCACACAGCGCACACCGATGCTGTAGGTGGCCGTGCAGAGCTGCTGCAGGGAGTCGCGACTGTGCTGGGCCACGATGGTGCCCTGGATTTTGAAACATCAAATTAATTATAAGTTACTATACAGATTAAAAGATAATACTCACATTCCGCATGATCACCAGCGAGTCGCTGAGGTACTTGGCCTCGTCCAGGAAGTGTGTGGCAAAGATCACCGCCCGTCCCTGCCGCAGGCGCTCGATCAGCTGCCAGATGTCCTTGCGCGCCTTGGCATCTACCCCGTTGCAGGGTTCATCCAGGATGACCACACTTGGGGAAGCTATGAAGGCAATGGCCACGCACAGGCGTCTCTGGTACCCGCCGGATAGCTGCCAGGCGGCATAGGACTCGTGCTTGCCAAAGTTCAGGCTCTGCAGGGTGCGTGCCACCTCCGAGCGGATCTCCTCGGCTCCGGCACTCTCCTCCCGCTCCGCCGACATCTTGATCTGAGCGTACAGCTGCAGATGCTCCCGAGCCGTGAGGGTGGGTATGAGGATGTTGTCCTGCCAGCAGACGCCCACCTGGTGTTCGCCGGCCAGCAGCACCTTGCCGCTACTCTGCCGGATCTGGCCGGTGAGCAGCTTGATCAGCGTGCTCTTTCCGGCTCCATTGCGGCCTAGCAGACAGCTGACCTGGTTCCGGGGAAAGTCCAGGGTGAGATTGGACAGAGCACACTTGCTGCCATACAGCTTGTTCACATTGGCCATGGAGGCGCCCAGCTTGTCATCCAGCTGGGAGCGAGCCACCTTCACGAAACTGTAGTTGGCTGGAGGACGAGATGGGGAGTCGGATTAGAAGTCACCTACCTAGACTGTAGAGGTATACTCACTCTTCTTGTACCGCTGATAGGCCAATCCTATGACCGCATACAGGAGAAAGTCCAAGAGGAACATGAGAAAGGCCATGGCACACTCGCTCCTGGCCGGACCCAAGGCCAGGAGGTGACCCAGTGTGAGACCCTCCTGCTGCAACTCCATGCGCATCAGCTCGCCAAAGCCCTTGGCAAAGGCCGTGGTGAAGGATAGATCGATCAGGAAGCTCTCAAAGACACTCAGCTTGGCATCGAACATCAGGACAATGATGAAGGGACATAGCGTGATGAAGAAGAGCAGGGCCGTGGCCACGGCTCCAATGTTGGCCGAGTTAAAGAAGTTGGAACACATGTAACTGGGGATGTAGGTCAGGAAAGGGGTTAGGTCTTTATCAATCACTAAGGGTGTTTAGAGGGCAACTCACCAGAATGAGATCAAACAGATGCCAAAGCTGAGGCAATAGAACATCATGAAAAACCAGTTGGTGTACGCCAGGATGCCCCCACTGTACAGGACCGCACTGATCAGCATGAAGATCACGCACAGCTCCATGAGAGTCATCAGGGCCCAGGCCACCAGCTCGGAATGGGCCTTGAGACCCATCGAGCGCATTAACTGGGGAAGAGTAACAAATGAAGATTAAGTAAGACTAACATCACAATCCTCCCCAGACTCACCATGCTGTTGCGACTCTCCCGCATCCAAATGCGTTCCCTCACACAAAGGGCCACGGCCACCACAAGGCTCAGAAGATAGGCCACCTGGACACCCTGGGCCAGATATAAACCACGCTTAAACCTGGAAAAAGCTGACTTAGATTCATAAATCAATCAGTGTCCTTTTTCACTTACACATCATTGAGGAAGGCGGGATAGGGAAACTGTTTGGTGTAGAACTGCATGTCGTCCACCTGGAACTTGGCCTTCTTATCCTTAGATCCCCCAAGACCCCCCAGGAAGTCGAGGAAACCCTGTCGCTTGGTACGCTTAAGTACGTCCTGATCCTTGAGGAGCAGCAAGTCGGGTTGTCCATTTGAACTGGGTGGATCTGTGGTTATCCCCTGCTCGGTGGTGACCCCGATCTCCGCCTCCCCATCAGACACAGGGGAAAGCGTGGTCTCGTCTTCGGTTCCTGTTAAAGTCTTTTTTGTGTTGCTATCCGATCTAAAAAAGTCATCGTCGTCGTCGTCATCGTCATCGAAATCGTCATCGTCATCGGAATTAATAGCCTTGATGCTAAAGGATGGAGTGGAACTCTTGGCATCATCCTCCTCCGGCTCTGGCAAGAAGCCCGCCTCATCGCGCTTGGCCTTGATGATGCCCAGATCCACCATCTGCTTCAGCTGAACGAATCCCCGATGGTACTTGAGATCAATAACCATACTGTCGGCGGGTCCGGGGAACCAGAATCGATTCCGATTCTCGAACGTTGGCTGCGTGTTGTCGGTGTCCATGTGCAGGCGATACGAGGACTGCTTGAGACCCACATCCTCCAGATTGAGGGCGGCCAGAAAGAGCTTGTTCTGATTCAACTCGTAGGCTCTCCTCTGCAGGCCCTCCAGTGAATCCACAGCCTCGAATCGGTCCGCCGACACGCAGTCCATGAGATCAGCCACGGTGTTTAGGATGTCGTGTATCAGCTGATTGGTGCGAATATATTCGAACACCCGTTCGATTTCCCCAATGTCAAAGTCCTCGCCCACCAGACTCTTGACCAGCGGCGATCGGGCCAACTTCAGGAGACTGTCGAAGGCCTCCTGAAAGGTGGCATTCGTATGAAGCTTGGTGAGTATCGTGGCTGCGGCACGAGAGAGTTGCTTCATGTTGTCCAGCTCCTCAAAGGTGGCATTACTCTGGGGGCCAAGGAGGAAAGCAGGTTAATTAAGTGTTACCTGCTCAACATTCTGGTAACTCACAAACTTGACCACGTTTTTGGTGACCTCGTTGTCGGGATAGTAAAGAATCTTGCCCTGAATTATCGGCTTGATGGTGTTCCAGGTGAGTTTACCCTGGTTTGTGGACGTCACATCCCGATAGAGCTGCTTACAGTATTTGGCTGGGAGTAAGGATGAAGTTATTGTTAATAAAATCCAATCAAGGAGTTTTAGGTATATAGGGGAATTAAAAGTAGATAAAGCTAGGTCGCAACACCAAAGAAATATATTATAATAGATTCTCCAAAGTGTTATATATAATGAAATATTCAAGCATTTTTTGGGTTAGCTTTTGAAACCGATTTCTTGGAAATATATATCCAAGTTGTTAGTATAGAAATATCTCAATTGATGATGCTCACTTGGCCTCCAGTCCAGGGGAAGGGAATCGGTTTGGTGACGACGACTACGATGGCGGTCTGGAGGCAAAGCAAGGTAGTTGGATTGCACTTGGGTTCAAATATTTTGGGACAGGACCTTGGCCAAGAAGGCTTTTTATGACTACTCACTGGGCATTGCCTCAAGCTCCACGTCTTTGTCAGCTTCACTAAAGTCCTCCGACTCCAAAATCTCATTAATTAGGGGAATGGTGTCCGTGCTGGGAAAGGGATGACCACACAGCAGGACCCCCAGCTTCACGAAGGTCTCGCGATCTGTCAGGGGTCAAAATCAGTTTGAGAAGAAGTTTTGAAAGGACTCAGAGGAGCTATGATTAACTTGAACTTACTCGAAAACAAGTGCTTGATGTCGAAACTATAATTCATGCGTCGCTCTATTTCCGGCACCAGGGAAATGATTTCACTAATGTTACCTGAAAAAGGATACAAGGATCGAAGTTAACTGTTAGCCAGAGAGACTCTAGGGACTGCACTCACTTCTTATGATGTCCAGTCTATCGCTGGTTATCAGCGTGGTTATGGCCGACACAAAGTTGGCCTTGTCGGCCAGCTCCACGACGGCCTTGTGCAGCCGCTCGTCGGTCACAAAGGCATTGACCACATCGATCACCGAGTGGAGTCTAAGGAAATCAGGGATATTAGTTAAATTTTAAAGAATGGAGAGAGTATAGCTAAACTTACGGCGCCTCCTTCCAGCGGGAGTACTCCTCGTAGGGCTGCGCCTGCTGGCACCTGTTCTCGATGCTGCATATGTAGGAGAAGGCAGCGGGCACCACCTGGTTCTTGGTGGGCAACAGTCGCGTCGGATACTGGCAGGCTTGTAGCTGCTCCGAGCCGTACTTCAGCCGGATGAGGTACAGCAGCATGAAGATCATCACTGGCCAGGCCAGCAGGATCAGGCTGAGCACCTTCTGGCGCCATCGCACTATCAGGTCCTTGCGCAGTAGCTCGCGCACCTCGCGTCCATTCACGTGCATGCCCATGGCAGTCGCAGCTCCTCCTCCCTGTCCTCGAAATCTGTTCTGGTCGCTGGCTCAGATGGCGCGATCACTCGGGCATCTTAGTCCTCTGGGATGCGGATAGAAGAAGTATAGTTTTTGTTTTTTAAACTTTTTAATTACAATATTTATGTAAAAGAATAATACATTATTTTGTGTGTTTAAATTCCGGAATGTCAATTTGTGTAATAATACTTAATACTAAGAGCTAGGGATGTATGTCTATTGAGAAAGAAATTTTTATATGATTCATCGACAAATATATCGGAATCAATTTTACATTGAAAATATTGTGTACTTTTATATGCTCAATTTGTATTTATTGAAAAATATGTCATTTAACGTTTAAATATCAATATTATTACAAAATTTATTAATATTTAAACAAAAATATTTGAATATTTAATATATTGAATTTTAAATATAAAAAATGTGGCATTCGACATTAAAATATCAATTTATCGAAAACAAAATCGAACATTTATCGAAAATGTTACCAACTTTAATCTAACGAAATTTAAAATATAAAAAATTTCAATGTTATTGAAGAAAAACTACATTTCCCAATTGTGTTCTAATAAATAATACCATCGAAAGAAAACTTCACTACGATATATCAACAAATATATTGCAATCCATATCATATTATCGCAATATTTAATATATCGAAATTCAAAAGATCGATATTATGAATTATTTTAATGTATCGAAATTCAACAGATAGATATTGATAGTTATTAACTTATAATTTAATAATGAGATTTTTCCATATCCATATTTTTAAGTAACTTATAACTCTTATATATTGTGAGAAAAATTGTATTTAATGTATTAATTTATTTTTACCAAGTATTAAACAGAATATTGCTTTATCGTACGTATAAATCGACTCTAGCAATATTGTATGAACATTCTGATATTTTCTAACATCCCAACTAAAACCTAGAAAAACTATTTGCAGTCTAACACTTTAATATAGTATTGTTATTATTATTACAAATGTGTTTAGATAATTAAAAAACTGAATAAGATCTTTATCCCGTCGCCATAAATATGGAAACTCAGCTACCTACCTATGGCGATTTGCAATATTTTCTCTCCGTTTGTCGGCGGAAGAGCGAAACAGGTGTTAATCACATAGGATTTCGCTTCCCCAGCATAATTAACCCCTGGCTGGCCGCCTTTGTTACGCTTGTTGCATTGCTAATTCAGGCCGTTTAGCGGCTCGCCTTGGCAGAAAAACGCTTCCCGGTGGTGGCAGAGGAGCCATTTAATGACAATTATTTAATAAAAGAGGGCTTTGCCACTTAAATTGTATTATTTACCGGACGAGCAGGCGCCTCGATCTGTGAGTCAGCGATCAGCAGCAATTAAATTGACAGTCCATCGGTCAGGTTATAGCAAGTATGACTAACTGCTAATAACTGACTAACTGTGAACTTAGTTACCAATAAACATCCTTAAGAACGGATAAATATTTCATTGACTTTAACTAATATTTGCTGTAGCTTGATCTGTATGCCTGACTTTTTCCCCTGGAGGTGTTTTCCCGGCAAGGTTTAGACCCTCGTAAAGCTGTTCAGGAGCTGGAAATTGGCCGAGGTTGAGATGCCAGCGATCTTTATGGCATTTACAGTGTTTACCTGGAAGATGAGCGGCCTCACTTTTTATTGTTTGGTGCCGTGACTTATGGTTACTTATGCTCGGACCCATGGAAGCCAGACATCTTCATTTTTTGAATTTTACTTGGCATTCAAAGCCTGACTATGGAGTTGGTGTTTTTTCTTAGCCAATAGTTGTCGAACTTGCCAAGACTTCGATCAACGTGCATACGTAACTGCTGAGAATATTTTCTGACCTGTGGCCTATAGCTCTTAGCTTGGCTGTGAATATCAGAGTGGGAAAATCTCTGAGGCCGAGACAAAAGAATATTAAAGTGTGTGGCAATACATATATACGTATATATATTCAAGTTGGCCCAAAGCACTAACAATCACTGAAATCTGTAAAGCTTAATGTGCCAAAAAGTTAAAATCAAAACAAAAACGAAAATTAACTCGAAAATAAATTCATTTCTGTTCAAGTGTAAGTTAATTAAAAAGAAGATTAAGATTAAAAACCTCATATATATAGTTATCTAAGTTCTAATGTAGCAAAAAAAAAATTAATGCAAAAATATCTTCTGGGTATTATATTCCATTTTTAATTAAATTAAACATTATCATACATCATATATCAACTTTTCCAAGAATCATTTCCCTGTTAAATGGAATTTTGCTGAAACATTTCACCTAGTTTTACCCTATATATAAAGCTAAGCCGAAACGTTCTACTAATTGTTATAATTGGATTGTTTATAAACTGGTTTTTATATTGCTGATTATACCCCACTTATTATAATAACAACTCTGGTTGCGAGAGCATATTATTATAGAAGTAGATTGCAGAAAATGGTTCAATAAACGTTTCAAATTTTTTTGGCAATAATTTTAGAAATTCATTCTACATTTTTGTAATACCATAATATTGAAAAAATAACTGGGAAAAAAATTTGAAAAAGGAAAATGGGCTTTGGAACTTTTATTTAGTTAAATTTATAGAGAATGTATAAATAAAACTGGATAGGAACTTATAGTAATTTTCAAAGGAATCTAACATTACAATCAAAGTCCTTAAGAAAAGGGACAGCTACTATTATAATTTAAATCAAAGCCCGAACCTCTTAAAAAAATCATACTCCCCAGCTTATATACAATATATTATATACGATACATATTTGAGCAAAATTTTGAAGAAAAAACTATTGTTTAGTTTAGAGAGAAACCTAGTCAAGCGCCGCGACTATCACCACCAACTGGTTAGTTAATATGTGTATATGGAACCAGATCTAGTATAAAACCAGAGCCAGTTCCAGTCCCAAATCCACTTTCAGTTGCATTTGCTGATTAGTCAATCGCCTCCATATAGCATAATGTTGCACTGGCGCCAATGTCATCATCATCGGAGATTATCTAATGCTTGATTGATCCCCGGCTAATGTTGCGTGAACCGATCGCTCCAGTTTTTCGCTGCTAAAATAAATCGGTGCCAACTATGCACATATTTACTATATAAACTATATAGTATTTACTACATTTATTTGTTTGTGACTTGCGGCTTATCAACGCCGTTCCTATTCTGCAAATCTGCATTGATTGAGTGAGAACGAAACGAAGTTTAAAATTTATAAATAGTTGGAAATGCAATTAAACAGGGAAATACTAATTTATCTAAATGTAAATATAAATATATGTTATTTAATTTATTTGGGTGAGAAACAAAAGGTTTTGATTTAGAAATTAAATACCTTTTTACTAATATATTATTGTTGTATAATTTTTTAAAAATATATTGAAATGCATATGTTATACATATGTACTTACTAGTTATAAATAATTTTGTATAATTTTGTAAAAATATATTGGAATGCTTATATTATATGTACATATATGTTTAGGCGCTTAATGATATCCAAATTTTTAATATTTTTAAAGTTTTAACAGCCGAAAGGTTATTAATATCGAAATCGATTAAGGTGCCTAAATTTTCCTTGATTTATTTGAAGAGCTTTTCTTGGGTTTTATAAATTAAATATGGATTTATATGCTTTTTATAAAAAATTCTTTAAAACAAAAATCTCTTCTTTTTTTTGTAGACCTTCTGCTTGACTGAAATTAAATTAAAACTTCAAATAAACCATTATAAACCCTAAAAATATGTACTTTTCCGTGACTAAGATGTAACTATTTGATGTGTTTTTTTATTAAACCATTTTAACGATCCATTTCTTTTGTTTTTTTTTTCATGACTTGTTTACATCGTTGGTCTGCAATTAGCATTTGGGAACTGGCAAACAAGCCAAGCAGGCACTCCAATTCAGGGAAGATTTTGGCCAAATGCAAATGTGTTAATTCCCTAGATTCCGGCAGCAATTAGTGACTCCCGGCACGTACAGGTACAACACCTCGGCTTCAGGCCAAGTAATGTAATGCCCAGGTGGTTTTTGTTTTTTGTTTTTTGTTTATTTGCAAACACAAATAGTTTTTGAATACAATCGAAGCTAAAAGCTAATACCACCGCTGGCGCTTTGATAATTATAATCAAGCGATAATACACAGCAAAGTTGATTCAGTTGCGAAACGGGATACGAACAATGTTTTGTTCAAGATTCCCCTATGGCTATAGTATAGAGTACCTTCCCCACCGATATCAAAACTCGTTTTAATCACGTTTAGTCACTCAACGAAATGCAAGTGTATTCCTGGAATTACCCCAGACAGCGGCACTTAAATGATTCTCGATCGAAAGTTCGTTTCCAAGACCTTTTCAGACACATAAAAAGCGATTAGATTAAAGGTTTTTGTGTTTTATAAAACCGAACAGGTTTTTCATTATCTTCTTTATACATTTCAATTAAATCAATCTTAACCGTGACACAGAAAATAAATTAACAAATTAGAATAATATATATTATAAAATATACATACTATTTGAATTTACTGGATTTTAGATTAAAGATACGCTTTGTACTCTTATAAACTTCACATATTTCAAATTGCTTTAATTTTGTATTTAATTTTAAACAATTTCAACTCCTTAGAGACATTTTCTTGCAGTGCAGGGAACACTCACCCACTAAACACGTAATCAGCATAAACATAAAACTCCCCCCAGAGAGTTTTGCTGAACGCCGTGAGCGGGTTCTAGCCGTGATTTATCATCGATCCGTTGGCTAACTCGGATCTCGGCCCGACCTTGACCTTGAATCTTCACTTAATCGTTAAAAGCGAAATCAAACAGCAACTAACACTCAGACTCGCACACCTCAGACTCGCTAACTAAGCGGCAATATTAAAATAAATAAAGAAATACGACGGCGAAACTAGTTTCTCGGCTGGCAGAAGTCGCCGCCCAGAACCAGAACCCCTGCTCACCATTAAAAAACGGATATATGTATCTGAATAGTGCATCGTTGATTATCCCACTTAAATTTTATTTGCTGGGCTCCGAAATCCCCTCCTCTACGACAGGGAATCTAACTAAATCGCGTGTTTTTAAGTCGCAAGCTTTTTTTTTTAAGTTATTTTGAGTCTCGTTGATGGCTCAATTTATAGTTCAATTTGCCTAAAAGTAATTCTATTGATATATAAATATATACCGTGTTATTCTGTATCTTGTGTGCTGATAAACGTCAGTGCTTTTCGCGATTTTAGCTCAATTAGCAACTTCAGAGTTTGATTATATTGTTGTCTGCTCAAATACTATAAACGATCAATGGAAATTAAACCATTAAACAGTTCTAGTTCTTTGAAAATATATTTTATTCTATTATTTGATTTGAATATATATAACTTATACTGTTTCTAAGATGTTCAAAATGTTCTAATTAGTTAAGATATATAAATAAATCCGAACTGTATTGGGGTACATTGTTTTGTAATACAATCTAAGATTTTTTGATGCTAAATATTTAATTTCAATTAAGGGAAAATAGCAAAAACCATTCGGTGACGCTACTTAAATTACTTGGATTTTAAAATCTCCTTAAAATATCTACACAAATTTTATTGCCTATTTTATGACGTATTTTTTTAGGGAATTGAGAACTATTGTAACTTGTATCTTTCTGGAAAATTAATTTACAGAAATAAGAAAGAAAAGGAGAGGTTATAGAGTTATGGTAAAATTTTAAAGATGAATTAGTAAAGGGTAGTTTAATAATACTTTTAGAATCAAAATAAATAAATTAGCTTATAAGTATGATTCTATATTATAGTATATTGCAAGTTATGCGCTTTAACATTAAATTTAAATCTAAATATATTCTTATGTATATTTTTTATGCAGCTTCTCTTCGTTTTCAATTTGAAAATAGCTTAAAACTAAATTTATATGTGAAAAGCTTCTGAGTTTTATACATTATAATCAAAATTTTTAAGAAAAAGGACCTAAAAGTTTCCCTGAATTCTAGTGTTTTTTTTCTTGAGCCACAATGCCAAAACTTTAAAGGGTGACAATGAGCCATCTTTAGCCTCCGTCTCAGTGTCAGAGGAGAGGCTGGCCTCCACCATTAACTGCATAATATAATATTTAATATACGACGTCTGAAGTTAAATGACAGAAGGTGTCATTCTAGAATCAATTAACAAAGAATACTGGTTTGCATAGATTAATTTGAATATAACTTTTTACAATCAAATTTCGGGTTTATATATTTTTTAAAGAGAAAATTGAGATTATAATTATTAAAATGAATATGAAATGCAAATATAATATATATTTTGTAATATATTTAAAAGGAATATTTATATTAAATATATTATATATTATTTGCCCACTGAGCTTAAAATCAATAATTTGTTTAGTTTTAAACAAATAGTTGGTTTCTTTTTAGGGAAGCTTAAATATTTAAATGTATGTATATTCACATAACAAACTAAATACCTATACTACAATATAATCTCCTACATAAAGTAGAAAGTTTTTTTAAATATAACATATCCTGAAATTTTTAATAAATATTAACAATAAATATGGCATTTAATAAGCCCAGTAATTTCTTGTAAAGTTTTTAAACTCCAACGATCTGGGAAAAGGCTTGAGCCAAGTTCAAATTCCACTTGAACCTCAACTCCGATATAACTCCCCTTCGAATCGGAATTGTATCGACTTCGATTCCACAAGTGATCGGCTCAGCATGAGTCGGCAAGAACCGGCGCAGACTTGGCTATATTTATATACATACTTCCAGACACTGGCGGATTCTGCCGCATATTTTATTTATTTATAAACCCATTCGGCTGGCATAGGAAATACAGCACACTTTTTTTCTGTATTTATTCATTTATTTATGGCTACTTGCTGCTTTTCGCATTTTAAGCCCGCTCAGCAGCAGTAGTCACCAAGGTCGCAGCTTACATGTGCAAAAAAAACTTGCAATGCAATTAACTCTGTCAAGTCTAAAGAATAGTCGCCGGAGTGTGTGTGGTGTGTGAGGTGTGTGTGCCGGTGTGTACGATAACCAGTCTGATAATAACCGTCCAGGGCCTTTGGAAGTGGTATGCTAAAAGCTACAAGATTTTATGGTAATACCGGTGATTATCAGTGACTAGGAAACGGAAGATACAGCAACGGAGAACTCCTCCGGCCAGAACAGCACAGCGACACAACAAAATTAGTATTTGTTCCCCTAATTTATTACAGATCACGTAAGATCCGAAACGAAATGTATTTATCACGAAATCAGCGAAAGCTATAATTTTGCAATTTCTCCTCTCTAAAAACATACATAGTTGAGGTACTAAAAATTGGTTAACTAAGGTTGTTTAATTGCTAAAAAGTGGCGCCAAAAGTATGGCACACTTAAAGTTTTTATCTGAATTGAGTCAAGTAAAAATGCTTATACATTAAGCTAATTAGTACTAATTTATATATATTTTATAAACAATACCAAAGACACATTGTATTTTAAATGATTAAATCAATAATAGGATATTCAATAGGTGTTTAAGAAATTTAGGGTAAAACACATAATTAAATATAAATATAAAATCTCAAACACTTGGTATTTTTTCGCAGTGTATTCTCACGGCTTTTGTAACTTTTAAGCTTAAGATTTAATTTTTAATGCCTGAGAACAGACCATGTCGAAAACCTTTCAGCGGTAATGGTCCATGTACCACTCACACGTGTTAATTGCTTGGCTATTACAGGTTTTATGCTTTAGTTTAGTGCTCTTCTAAAAAAATAAGGGTACTACTACTTAAATGGGCCAACCCACAGACAAAGTTATTATAAAAAAGAAAATATATAAATAAAATTACCTTTTTGATTAGCAGCTTATAGAATAACTCTACAGAGGCAGATACTTAAGGAGTTCAGTAAATAAATGAAATAAAGTTTAATAGAGGATTATACACCATTCTTCTGATAAATGATCTTTATGAGAACAGGTTTTATCTGGTTTAAAATTAAATAACAATTAGGAATAAATTAAATGAATATAAGGATTACTTTTATATTGTTATATTTTGTTTTAAATTAAGAAATACTTTATAAATATTTACTTTAATAAGTCTAATCAACATTTTAACCTCATAAAATTATTTAAGTAGAGATAATTTATAGAGACGAACAAAATTGAATTGTTTTTTTTGTAGTATCGTAATAACTCCATAAAAATTAATTAATTTTAAAGATAAACATAATAAATACATAAAGAATATGACTCTTTACTAAATATTCATTTCAAGACCCAGTAAAATGTATATCGAACTACTCATGTATACTTTCCAAGCAATTTAAAACATTTTAGAGTATTTAAAATTCCCTTTGTTTCCGATTTTTTTTCCATTTCTGGTTTTCACTTTCATTGGCTATTGTTGCCACCTTTTTTCTTGCTCATTTGGCTTTTAACAATATATTTACGGTCTTTGTGTTGTTGGACGAGGCATTTTGTATGGCCAATTTCCAATTTGTTCATTGCTTTTGTTCCGCTCTGGCTTTTTTGTTATTGTTTTTGTCTGCCCTTTTTGTTAACATTACTAACATTACAACAAGTAATCCACTCTGAAAAAAAGAGCCCACAAAAAACGTGCCAAGAAAGGCGAAACACAACAAGAAACGCTAACCCGTAAATACTTAAATATAAAAAAAGAAATACAAACATTGAATTAAATAACGAGTTCAGTTGTTACTACACAGGAAACTAACATGATTAATTTAATTCATCAACTTGAATATTTCTTAAAGGGGAGAAAAAAGTGATGAAGCCTAAATAAGTGACGTTTAAAATGGTGTATTTTGAAAAAAAAAAAACAAAATAAAGATCCTTTAAAATTTTAATATTATTTTCCTTACTGCATATAGCTTTCAAAAAAATATTTGTTCTCTTAATATTAGTTTCAAGTGTTATAATCAAAATTGTATTTTGAAAAATATGTCAAAAACTATTTGTAAATATATTTCAAAAAGTATTTTAAAAGAGTTTAAAGGCTATTTTAAAAAATATTTCAAAAGCTTAGGTAGAAGCACAACATAAATATAATTTAAGTAAAATGTTCAAATGTATACAATCAATTAAAATCCTTACAAATTCTTTCCATGTAACCCTAAAAACTCTATATTTTTTGAATATTTTTCTCAAATTTGTTAATCAAAATTTGTTGAAATATAGTTCAAAAACCTAGGCAGAAGCAGTTGGGAATTCTAGTAAAAACATATTTCAGTAACTTTATCAGGTAAATAATTAATCCCAAAAGTAATTAAAATCCCAAAAATTCTTTTCCGTGTAACCTTTTGATGTTGCAAAGAGTAACTGCATTACCAAATAAAGTTTTACACAGCCAATAAAGCACAAGAAGACAAAGAACTTGGTGACTTACTAACCCCTCTAGCTGGTTGTTGTTGCTGCTGCAGCGGCGTCTCTAGGTACTTCTTCTCCGCTTTGGTGTCTCTCTTCGCTTTGCGTTAGGTCTTTTTTTAAAGGTTTTTCGGTCACTAAAGTTGTTTACTTCACACACGGCGGCTTTCTACGCATACATATGTGCATATTCTTCACTTCTTCTGCAGCTGCATCTCTTCGCTCTCTCTTACTCAGCTCTCTCTCTCTCTCTCTTTTTGTTGAGCTTCCGCTCTTGCTCGCACAGTTAGCACAGGTAAAAAAATAAAGGAAGCTAAAACTGCAACTTAAAGTGAAACTGAAACCAAAACTAAAACTGAAACGCAAACTCCGGCTGAGACTGAGACGTCCGCCAACAATGCTAGCCGCAATTGAACTGAGCTTGACTAAACGCGCTTACGGAAAATTATTTAATTCCGCTGCCAAGCCGCTGTTCCACGCTCGCTGCCTCGGCCGGCGTCGGCGTCACAGCGATCGCCAACTTCTAAGCAACTCCCTTGTTGTTGTTGCTCGTGTTGCGCATGTGTGGGCGGCAGCAGAGGCAGAGGGAGAACAACATATGTTGCGCCTGTCGCAATAAAGCAACATGTTGCTACTCAGGAAATCAAAGTTGGGCATTAAAAAACAAAAAAAATATATATATATAGTTTTTAAAATTTTTACCACTAAAAAATAATAAGAAACTATTTTAAAACCATTGTAGCGCCATTATGAAATTTTGGAAATAAATAAAATTACATCATTTTCACAATTTAACAGATGAGAAACCCAAATCAAAGCGGGGAAAATTCAAATGTTCTTGGAAATTATTTTTTATTTATTATTAAAAAAAAGATTTTAGTTGAAAAATACATTCATACATGGTACATATGAAATACATATTATGCATACAATTAGGGAATTTTACGACAAAAAAATTAAATAAAAAATAAATTTATTAATTAAAAAAAATATACATATACATATGCATATAAAATACTATATATATACATATATGCATATTTAAATAAAAACTTATATGTACATATATCTAAAAAATGTTTAAAGGCCTTAGTCAATCTGGCTTAATTATTTGTAGCAAGAAATTTTATTTCTAATGACACTTAAAATAAATAAATAATTAAAATATCTTTAAAACAAATCAGAAATAAAAAAATTACTTTCCTGAATTCATTGACAAATGTATGTTTTTTTTTTTAATAAATGCATTTTTTGTTTAAGAAAAACTCTTAACAGAGTGTGTTGTTTATAGGTTTTAAATTTCCCAAATGATTTTAACAATAAGATCAACACATGGAGATATGTACATATACATATATGCACTTCTATGACAATATGATCATAACTGTAACAGCCTTTATAGAAGTCTATACACTAGACCGGAAAATTAGAATGTTCAGAAATTTTCCAAGTTTTTTAATGTAAACCTTGTTTAAGAAACATTGTGGTTTAAAGATAAAACTCTAGATTTGCGAGCTGGAGATTCTACGCTCTAATACATTCGAATGCCCTGTAATTTTTATTAAATTTCTACATAAATTGTTTATAATACTATTTTATTTAAAGAATATTTTTGGAAAATAAAATAATTAACATTTTTTTAAATTATTGAACGCTTGTATAAAATTGATTTCTCTTTTACATCACTATTTTCGGCATTACACAAGAACCTTCTACTCCATTTCGGTAGGAATTCAGGCTAAGATTCATTTTAACAATAGTTACACAGTTACATTTAGATAAATCTGGCTTAGATCCGATATGTATACCAACTGCACGCACATCTGCTCCTAACTGTTCTTTGTTCTTCGTTCTAACTCAACTTCCGTGTTTCGTGACACGCAATTAATTAGCCCGTCTTTTTGGGGGAAACACTAATTGCAGCCCTCGGCCATCGGACAACTGTACTTAATTTCAATGAAATGTCAAAATACGAAAATCCCTTCACAAAACCACAAATCCCCAAATTAGCGCCAATTTAGAGAGTCAGTCGGGCATGTAAAGAGGGCTATAACGTGCGCACTTTGTACCTGGACGGGAGCGATTCCGATTACGATTCCTATTCCGATACCCCCGGCTAGCTCCAACCTAATGAATCGGAACCCCAAGAATGATATAAGCATGGTGATGACTTGACGGAATTACATTTTTAAGAATAGAGGTAGATATTTGGGAATATTAAAGCAAAAAACTATTTGAATTTAAAAGAAATTGAATATGAATTTAAAACAATGTATCTTTCAAAATTTTTAAGAATTTAGATGGGTACAAGTATTTTTGAGGTACATCTAAATATTACCTAAGACGTTAGATAATAAATGCCAAGTACCTTGATTTTTAGGGATATGTTACTGAGGGTATGACAATATAAAATATATACTTATACATATTTAATTTTTTTTTTGTTTTTATCTGTATCTGTATAAAGAATTAATTTACATATAGATATCTATTAACATTTAAGAATATAGGATGTTAGAGATATTGAAAAATATTAAAGGAAAAAACTATCTGAATTTAAAAGAAATTGCATATGATTTAAAACAAATTTAAAAATATATTTAAGCATAACTATAAGTATAAGTATTTTGCTAGGTACATCTAAATATTACCTACGTTTTTAGATAATAAATGGCAAGTAGTGTGGGTATGAACTATAATAATATATATTTATAAATATTTATATATTATTTTATTTATTTATATCTATTAAGATTTATTTTTACAATATTATCATGAAAATATTTAAAATAATATCAAAGGCAGGAGACCTAATCGGGTATTTGAAAAGTTTTTTACAACTTCTAAGTTTCTGATAAAATTTCATTCAATTTTCAGTAGACCTACGCTATTATTTAATAAATTAAATAGAAAATAAAGCAAATAGAAAAAATATATACATATAATATCAATAAAGAATTGTTCTGCTTTTAAAGGAAACCAAAAAGGGGGCCTAGAAAATAATACTTGATATTAGGAATATAATAAAAATCCTTAGCACTGATCTCGAATTTCATATACAGTATTGATTATAGTAAGTACTGCAATTTCTTTGTCCAAGTCCAAGCAATTGTCAAGTGTTTTTGTATCAAAAAAATCATAGCCAAGTTGCCTTTGATTCTATATTCCCCACCTGCCTTTCCCCTAGAACCTGGCGAACCAGAACCAGAACCATTCTCATTCTCAGTCGGATTCGCATTCCGTGTCCACGGACGGCGAAAGCCGCTTTGAAATGTCCAAAAGTTGCGCTTGGCTGCTTATCATTTGCGCATAATTGCCAAAGTCATTATGGCCAAAATCGTAAAAAGACACACCACAGCTGGAGTTAAAAATTTCAAATCTAAACTATGAAATTGTTTTATCGGCCGGCACAGAGCTAAAATGGCCAACTAGCAGTGACAATCTAAAAAAACAAAATAAAAAATCAAGTAGCTTTGAAGTCATTATAATTAAATTTAAACGAGCCCGAAACAAAGAACGCCAGATAAAATTAATTTCGCAATTGCCGGTTCCATGAGCCATGGTAGGAGAAGAAGATACTAAACTAACTATAAATTTAAGCCACGTTTATAATTATAAATAAGAGATATCAACGCAGAGGATTTAGAATTTTGGCATATTTTTGTTTATAAAATTCATGCATTTACGGTCCTTTTAGCCCAGAAAATCAAGCTCCTTCTTTTATATATATAAAATATCTTATTATCTTTAAATATAAAATATTTAGTTTATTTTTTAATAATTCTAATTCCTGAAGATCTGATCAATTATATATTGATTGATCATTTTTTTTCTGCTATGTTTTAATTGTAATTTTTCGTAGCTAAAAAAAATCGAAATAACTTAATCTGAGAGAAGTTTGTTGATTCCTCGAGATCATCATTCCGGGTTAATTGGCTGAGTTCGTTCACTGCCGATTTCCATTAACCCGAAGCCAGACTGTTCAGGAAAATTAATATATATATGAATATATAGCCAGGAAGTAAGTAGGTTGACTCAATTTCCTTACACTTCCAACAAATTCAAAAAAAGCAAAAAATGTTAAAAATCAAAGGTTAAAAATAGCTTATCTTGAATTTTGATTATTTGAATTATATTTTTTAAAAAGATTAACTGAAGAATTTTTCTCATTTTCGTTTTTTTAAATGTTGGTTTTCTTTATTCCGATCTTAAAATTACTACCATTACTAAGCAGATCCCACACCAAACTCTCCTGGGGATAAGCCACAGGTTGGCGTTGGCCTTTGGCCCCGGCAAGGTCAGGATTGAAGTCAATCAAGCGGCGGAGAGTCATCCAGCAACACATTCATAAATAAGCAAGAAAGAAAAGCAGCTTCTGTTAACTGAAGTTCAAATACCCTTGATCTAAGACTTAAATTTATTTAAATGAAAATGGATATATTAGTTTATGTATAAAATCAGCCTCTTGTTTTTTTGCTATTAAAATTACTCAAATCATCTAATGAGCTTTTATGTGTAATATAACAATACAATGCAAAGGGTATCTAAATAAATAATTGCAGCAACAGACGCTAACAAATTCAAGTGGATGCACACCGGCACATGCATCCGAAGGGAGGAAGCTGATGTTGCTACTGCAGTCGCTGCCATCGTAATCACATTTTGCAGTTGTCAATAGGCAGCGGCAGGTGTACATACTTACTTATAAATCTTTATATGTTAATATTAGCTTAGTTAAGCACATACAACAGTTAGCGCGGCGCGGAGTTGACTTGAATTCCACTTAAATGCTTTTATAAGACGACGGGATTCGCAATACTCAGAGTCATGATTATTTTTATTCTGTGGAAATCTACAGTTTTTCTACAGTTCTTCAGTTTTCACTTCCGAAAAAGACTCACGGAAATCTATTTCCTAGATTGGATACAGTTTTTACTTCCGGGAAATCATCACAGATTTTAATTTTCCCCTGTTAACTTTGGAGAAAAAAATGTTTCTTCCGCCTGTTCAATTGTGTGGGAGAAGGGAAACTTTGAGTATAAATGTATAAATTAATATTTTACAAATATAACAATTTGCTTTTAGAATAAAGAATTAGTTTGATCAGCTCATATTGAAGCCTCACTCCACATCTTTTAGCTGTTAAAGTCGCTCCTGAAAGTAAAATAAATAATTAGTTTGTTGATTTTATGGGTTGAGGATCAGCTCGTTTTTTTTTTCTCACTTTCCAGCTTCTTAGTTTTCTCCTAAGACAAACTTATTAAATGTGTAGGTTTATTTACTAAAACAAAGCCTTTCAGCATGCTACATACATATTCCTCACATCTCATTAAAAATTAGTAAAGGCTTTCGCATGAGTCAGATTAATTTTAAGTCGTTTTGTTACGTTAGATTAATTCTTTTGAAAGATAATTCGAATTAATTTAATAATCAATCAGGTTTGCAAGAAAAAGTTACGAGTATAATTAGTTATTAAAGTATGATACAATTAAAAGGGTTATTCCAGGTAACTTATATTTCCCATTAAAATAAAAAAGATTTTACAGAAATACAAAATTCCCAATTTTCATGGAAATATTGCTGTTATATTATTGATATTTATAGTATTTTACAAATTACTTCTATTTAAACAAGAAAGGAAACTTCGATGAATTATGGAAATAAGGCAAATATTAACTTTAGTATTAATTTTGTAAAGCTAAATGTCTGCTTAAAATTTATGTTACTGTGGCTGCCATTTAACTGACAATAGAAAACACTTCAACTTAATTTTTTAACAGTTTGAAAGACTTGAAAAAAATATTGCATTGTAAAAAAGCGAAAACTTTTGAAGTCATTCGTTTACATTTACGATTATTTACGATTTCTTTCAACTGGCAGGGTTATTAATTCTTAATTTTAGTCAGTAAAATTTTATCTACAAATATTAATAAATAACTACTAAACTAAATATATTTTATATACGTTTGTACTTTTTCAAGCAACTGAGTTCCTGGAAATAGAAGGACTGCGGCGCTCCTTCTTGATGTCCTCAGATTGGAGACGAGCACGTTCTAGGATAAAGATGGGTGACATTGTCTGGTAAAATTAATGGTGACTATATTTTATATATTCATCTATTAAAAAAAAAAAAAAAATTGCATAGAAAGTTCCCTAATTTGTTATTGTTATTCTTCCTCCTTGTGTTTTCGGGGAAAACAACAAAAAGCTAAGTGTTATCGGCTATCGATAATCGCAAGCAGCTGATATACCGAAATATTTTAATTTTTGCGCAAACTAAAAATTATAAAATTTTCCTAATTAAAATTGCTTTTGGTTCTGCAAATAATATTTATCCTCACTTAAGCTTGTGTTTTATTTTAAATTTTTTATTGAAAGACAGTTATTATCGCTTTTTAATAGCAAAACCAAATAATACCTCTGAAAGACCGAATGCTATGGGACTAATTTCTAACAAAAAAACTAAATAGAAGTAAATTGATGGAATTTTTTTTAAAAACTTACGAAACCCACTCTATGTACTTCTAAACGGTCATACTTTCAATTTTCCCTTTAAAACTTTACGTTTGTTGTTATTTTCCAATTACAAAAATTTTTCGCAGTTTGCGCGCCCTCGTGCAGTAGCATTTACCTATTTGTTGGCTTACAATAAAATACCAAACTAAAGTATCGGACAGGCACTAATATCGATAGGCTACAGTCGATATTTGAAAATTCAAATTTTACCTGGAAAAGCAGCTGTTGTTGTTTTTCCGTGTAATTGTTTAATTCTTATTGTTTTGTTTGCAGTTTCTAATTGATTTGTAATGGTAAAGAAAGCGTTTATGAAAAATGAAATAAACAAAACAAGTTTCGGTAGTTTTCTTAACTTTTTTTTCTTTAAAAAATAACAAGATGTGCAATTTATTATAAATAATTTCTATAAAGGCAAGCAGTTATTAAAATAAAAAAAAATATATAATGGAAAATTATATGTTTCAAGACAACAAAATTGTATTTATATAAATATACATATATTTTTGTATTAATATTATTATTAAAATATATAAAAATGTATTTATATTTGTATTTATTTCCATTAATTTAATCAAATTGAATAAATTTGTTCTTTATTTCTCTCCCCTTCCGTGACCGCCACAGCCGAAGTCCTTCTCGCCTGAGTGCACCTACCCCTCTGGCTGCTGGCATCCTTCTCGAACGAACACTTTTCCCCCCGCCCGAGCAGGCCGCGCAGCACCTGTCACTGTCGATGCACGAAACCCAGGTGGTGGTTGTTGCAGTGCCACGCTCGCCGTACCTCTCGCCTCTTGCCTCACCTGGGATAATTACAGTCACTCGCACACGAAGGACGCGCGCGACAGGACCTATTGGAATCGAGTTCCGAGTTCCAAGAGCCGAGAGCCGAGAGCCGAGATCCCGCGATGAAAACCCGTCAACTGCAGACGACATCGACGGCAATGACTTCCTTCCGTTCGAAGCAGTGGGTCCCGACTGGCCCTGGGATGCCCTGCGAGCGGGAGCGGAAGCACGAGATGGCAGCGCGGGAGCGGGAGGAGCAGGTGAAGCGGGACAGGGCGATGGCGGCGGCGGCAGCGGCGGCCCAGCGGGTGCGGCAACATCGGATGATCAGCGGCGATAGGAATCAACCATCCAACAGGGGGAGGATGGCGGCAGGAGGACCCAGGAGCAAGCCGGGAGCAGGAATCAGCAAAGTGTACGGCGTCAGTGGAAAGGGAGCAAAGGGAGGTGCACAAGGTTGATAAAAAATTATTAAATTAATAAATAAATTAATAAACTAAATACTAAATACATAAATTTATAAATAATTATTTCAAGGACCTTCGGAAACGGTACAGAAAGCACAGCCGGAAGCCACAACTATTGAACAGGAGCCAAGGCCACCGGAAATCACTCAAGAATCCACCATGAATCCCCAGGTTCCTTCTCCTCCAAAGCCGGATCCTAGTCAGAGCGAGCTCAAGGCGGATCGCCTGAGGGTCCAGCTGGAGGAGCTCACCCAGCTGCCGGAGCAGCAGTTCGAGCAGGGATTCCGTCAGTGGCTGGACCAGGAGGGCATAGCCCGCGAGATGCACTCCCACCTGCGGACGGAACTCATCAACTGCTTTAATAACACGGCACTAGGTGGGATTTAGATATATCTATATAGATAGGTCTTTCAAGAACTAATCTTTGATCACACCACA
Organism: Drosophila jambulina; assembly: GCA_018152175.1. Classification (NCBI taxonomy): domain Eukaryota; kingdom Metazoa; phylum Arthropoda; class Insecta; order Diptera; family Drosophilidae; genus Drosophila; species Drosophila jambulina. Next base: position 18,050,092 of record JAECXH010000006.1, on the reverse strand, counting down.
GGTCAGCTCCTGAACAAGGCCGCCGGCCTGCAGATGGCTCAGTCGCACGCCCTGCTCACCTCACCGCTGGCCATGGCCCTGCCCACTCTGGTGGCCGAGTTCCTGCACTCCCAGAACTGTCACTTCACCCTGTCCGTCTTCTGCAGCGAGATGCCCCATCGCCATACGCTGCCCAAATTCGAGAACCGACCGGAGTTCCGCTTCCGTACGGATGAGCTGCAGCAGGTCCTTGGCGCCGTGCTGGGCGGAGGTGACCAAGAGCAGAAGCCAGATCCGGAGTTCAAGCGCTTGGTGGAGGGTCACTACGAGGAGGATCTGGCGGGTCAGACCCAGAGTCTGCTGATGGCACTCATGCGGTCGTTGGTGGAGATCAAGAAGCAAGAGGAAAAGGAGAAGCTAGAGGAGGTGGCAAGGAAGCAGGAGCTGGATAGGAAGAAGTCAAACCCTGTGGATTGTGCCTCCCAAACGGAGCCGGCTGCCTGCCTGCTGGAAGCTCGTCCCGAGGTGGACACCAGTCGCCTCTACCAGACCGAGGAGCAGGAGCTAATTCTCGGCGCGGACGGCCGGAGTGTCTTTGTGGGACCCCGCGTCTCCCAGTCCCTGCATGCCGTCGAGCAGCAGATGGCTGACTTAATGAAACATCTCCGCCTGCTAACCAAGTCCTGTGCTCCGCCGGTGGAGGTGATATCCGAGGAGTCCTTCGAGCAGCTCATTCAGAGGGAGCTGCGTGAACGCGAGCGTCTGACCAAGGCGGGGCAGACCTTCAATACCGGCGAGCCGGTGATCAAGCTGCCGGAGAAGCCACCCAAAAAGAAGGCCAAGCCCAGCAAGGAGGACGAGGTGGTCAACTCCGAGCTGGGGCCCATCATACTGCCCGCTGGCGAGGTGGAACTACCCCATTTGCTGCCACTGCATCCGGAGCAATTCTCCAGCCTGGCGGTGATCCGACAGTCCCTGGACAGTGCCCAAAAGAAGACCCGTCAGCCGCAGTCCAGGATGTTCGTGTCCGTTCAGCGCATGGAGACCTTGATGAGCGACGTCAGCGGGTGTGTCCAGCTGCTGGGCAACGTGCTGAACCTCTCCATGGAGCAGGAGCATGCGGTGGGGCAGCAGAAGGGCTTCAAGGACGGATACTTGGAGGGCTTTGGCCATGGTCACTTCATGGGCGTCCAGGAGGGTCGGCTGAGGGAGCAGCATGACCGGTCCAAAAACAGAAAGGAAACCTCAACCCAAGTGCAAGTGTCCACCAGGAGCAAGGCCACCCAAGTGACCAGAAGGAGATTGGCGCCAAAGAATCACATACACATCCAAACGGATGCCAAGACCATGGGCAATGCCTCCACCCAGGTCAACGTGGAGGTGAAAGTGCCGCAAAAGTCCTACGAACAGTGGATCCACGAGATGCTGCACAGCGCCAGCGGCCAGATGTTCCTCGAGCGGGTGGAGCTCTCCCTGAACAAGGCCCTCAAGCTGCAGAAGCAGCGGCTGGACGAGCTGTATCTGGTGAAGCTCAGGCACCAGGCGGAGATGCTAAGGCTCAGCAGAAGGCAAAACTGTTGGCGGGTAATTAACTCTTATTAATTCTTTATTAACTAATTAACTCATATAAAAATCCCCCATCCTTAGACCCTCTGCCGTCGCATCGAACGTGACTCCCAGTTATCCGCCGAGACCCAGGATATTGTCCAGAAAATCTTCCGCCTGCTGGAGCACTACGAGAAGCATCACCAGCTGCTCGTGGAGAAGATACAGCAGACCGAGCTAGCAGCCGAGCAGGCCACCTGCATTGTCCCCATGTGGACTGGCCAGGAGCGAACGCCAGCTGTTGAGGCCTCAGCTCCTTCGGTTAAGGTGAACCTGGCCCTGCCATCCTCCAGCGAGGTATCCCAGCCACTCCAGCCTGCTATGTCTAGCCATCCGACAAAGCCCGTTCGTGTTCCTGCTGCTGCTGCTTCGTTGGATTCCAACTTGGTGCCACTGGCCTATCCCTATCAGTTGATAGCGGTGGCCCCGCCACCTGGAATACCTGTTCCTGCGGCCTATATACCCATTGATCCGCGCCTGACAGCACATTATAGGTACTGCAAGAGCTCTGAATTCAGTGATCCTGCAGATGGAACAAGTGCAGGAGCACTTTCTGCCAGGTCTGCCAGGACTAAAACCCATTCAAGGAAATCGATACTCCCTAAAAGTGATATTAAGGAGCCTTCAGTTAGCTCTACTGATACACTTCCTTCTGCGAATAAGCAGCCAGTCGCCAGTAGTCCTCCTTCTGGGGACAAAGCTAATGTTTCTGTCCCTGGACCTCCTCCTGAAGCTGCTGCCAAAGATGAACCTGCACCGCCCAAGGTCAGTGCTCCTAAGGAAGCTCCCGCCCCTGCCAGCGCTCCTGCCTCAGGAGCTTCCCAGCCATTAAAGGAAAGTCCTTGTGAAGCCTCTCCGCCTGAAAAACCTCCAGTAAAACCTCCTGTAAAGCCTCCCGTTAAGCCTTTAGTACACGATGTGGCCACCAATACAATAGAACCACCACAACCACAGCCCATTTTATCCCTAGCCCAACCTCCCCAAGGACCCAGTTTTGAAGAGGCTCTGCTCAGTGCCAAGTAAGTCTAATAACTCTTTATAATAAATTCCACTTAAAGTAACCTAACTTCCCTTTAAGGAATCGCATGAAGCAGCTGGAAGAGGAGAGCGACATGCTGGAGCAAAGCTTTCTTAGTTATCTGGAAAAGTCCAAGGCCAGCACACCTAGTCCAGGCGGCAATCAGAAACCTGGAAAGGATTCCCTTAAACCGCGAAGGATTCCAACAATTTCTCAGCATGAACAATTGGATCGCACCTTGGACAGCTTCATGAATCGTCAGCGAAGATTCCGCCAGGAAGAATCGCTTCTGAGGGAGGAAGAGCTGCAAAACCAGCCACCTAAGCTGGACTCCAAGGTGTCCTCACCGCTCTGGCTGTCGGAGCTAGAGGAGAACCAGGAACAGGACAAGTATCATTTCACAAATGCCATTTCCGAGGCACGCAAGAAACTGCTGAGTGAGCTTAGTCTGGAGAAGAAGGTGGCAGAGATCGAGCACCGGGAGCAGGTGGAAAGGGTGCAGCCACCATCAGACTGGATGCCAGCGGAGATGCCCAAGGTACTCAGTATTGTCAAGCCGACGGAACTTTCCGATATCACGGCATCCAGGAGCAGCAGCAACGATGAGATGAAGCTGCTCCTTCGGCGGGCTAAGGAAGCTCTCGGCCTGCGGTCCCCCAATCCCCTGTTGGATAGCAGCAGCGATAGCTCCAGCTTGGAGGATCCCTCCCTGAGAGTCAACCGATCTCCCAGTCAAAAGCTCCAGCAGTCCATGGCCAAGATGGAGCTGCTTTTCGGTGGTCCTTTGGTGCCAGTCAAAGGCAAGTCGTCCGCCCAAAAATCCTCAAAGCCAAACAAATCTGCAGCGAGACCTTTAAGTGCTCCCACAACGGGAGCGGGGAATGTTAGTCTTGTGCCGCCACGACCCCACACTGCACCCACTCTGTATCCGATCCAGGAATCGGAGCAGTCTCTGGGCCTCCAGCTTCCAGACAGCAGCACCAGCAGCAGCTCCAGCACAACGCCCAGCAGCCTGCCCAGGAAGAGATCAGTTGGTGGAACGTTCGAGGAGCTGGTGGCCAGCGCAGTAATGGCTCCGGACACCACGCCGGAGGTCTCATATAGCCAAGATTTCTGGAAGCGGATGAACTTATAGTTTCAGGTTTTTTTTTTTGCAATTACTGTTTTAGGTATTATATAACTGTGTATATATCAAAAGGGAGGCTACCAACTATGTGTGGTATTTCAACAAATAAAGAGCTTGTTTCACCATTTTTGTTTAGTTAAATATAATTATTATTATTATTTCTTATTTATATGTATTTCATTGATGATTGTTTAGTAGATCTTTCGGCTTTTGTAAAAATATTTATGACTTGTGAATTGAATATTTACCACGAGTTTTTCGATAGTAGGATTTTTGGTCCTGAATGCTTAAACAAAAAAATAATAATAATTTTTGTACCTCAAATGGTTTAGCTAATTTTTGTAATTATATGTATTATTAAGATTTAAATTAGTGGAAAACTTATTCACAAGAAAAAACCCTGAAAAAACACAACAGAATTTTATACGGAAGAAGGCAGCGTACAAGTCAGTTGCCGGAATCTCTCGCTTACCACTTGCTGATTAGGGAAGGCGTCCCTTAGGTCATTCCTGTTATACACAGAATTCCACACAAAACTCATTCACAAAAAAAGAAGTAGCAATAAAATAATAAATAAACATACTAATTAGTAAATTAAGTAGTCCACTTACTGACGACGCATTGTGTTTATTTTTCCTAGATGTTTCAAAGATTATTTAATTTATTATTACGTATTCATTATTATATAAAGGGTTTCGAAATAATTTTGTAAATCGAACAAAGTATGCTCTTACCCAAGTGTCAAGCAATTGTCATGACCCAAGTAACAAACACAAGTTATTTCTCATTCAAGCTCCAGTCCTAGTACAGGCAAGACATCCAGTTCAAAAATTTATTTTAAATAACTATTCCGAATAGCAAAATCAGTATACATTTCGGTTTATATTCTATTACGGTTTTTCGGTTAATATTATATATTTTTTTAAAATTTCGTAGTATCGGTTGAAAAAAATTTACATTCTTTTTACGGTCTAAGGTACAGTAGCTGCAGTTGGTACTGTCTACTCTTAAGTGCGGATTATCGTTCATACGGAACCCACATATATCCTTTTACATATCGATTTCTTTACTTTAGAAAAAAATTGTCGGTCTGCAAAAAAGAAACTACCATGGGAAATATTCTATCGCTGTTGGGGCGACGTGGTGAGTTTATATTTATTTTATTTCATTTTATTATCTTTTTTTTTGAAAGTTTAAAAGAGTATGGAGTGGCAAGTCTAATCAATAGACAAGTGCATCGGTTAATTTATAAGGTCATTTGCTTGCACCTTTATAAGCCTGTGCCAGAATTCCGACTTGGGAATTTTTAGAGCACTGTCGTTCAAGGCCAAAAATCTATATTAATCTTTGTGAACTCTTACAACTCTTTATATTTTTTTAAATTTATTTTTAAACCATAGTATTCGGATAAATATATATCAAACAATTTTAAAAATTTTCCCACAGACCCAAAGATTGAGCAAAATGAGGCTAATGAGCCAGAAGTGGCTGACCCAGATGTAGCTTTGGGTGCATCGAACGTTGACTCTAATTCGGAGGATGACATCTTTGAGACCATGGGTCACGGAAGGGATGACCAAGGCAGGCCCTACCTCATGGTTAATGGTGTCCGATGCTTCACACGCTCCCAGCTGGACATGGAGATGCGCAAGGATGAGCGTAAGCGAATGGAAAGGGTCATCCACCTTATCGATGGCGAGGGCAAGCCATCATCCCAGCCTTTAGGTCAAATCCCAGAGAATATCAGAATTGAAGAACTCGAAGCCGAAATCGAAAAGAGCCGGGCTGAGTGCAAGCAAATGTGCAAACTCGCCGATAAGCTGGTGGAGATAGAGACCGATATCATCGAAATGGAGCAAAAACAGGCTACATTGGAGAACTTGAGGAATAAACAAAATAAAAGGCCCATAGTCGAAAGGAACATGGATTCGAAACGGTATTTCAACGTGGCCCAGGGCATCAAAGGCCAAATGATTGCCGGCAAGATTGGTGAACAGTTCGTGAAGTTTCAGCTTCCTGGAGAAAGTAAGAAAAAATTAGACGATGTGGCTCATTATATGTATTTAATAACTCTTAACCAGATTGCACTGAAAAGCCCCAGGACGAGGTGTTGCCCAACCTAGAGCCCAACCAGATGCCCAACCAGGTGCCCAACCAGATGCCCAACCAGATGCCCAACCAGGTGAACAACCAGCAGCCCAGCAAGATGCCCAGCAAGGTGCCCGGTTCCCAGCGGAAACGACCCATCCCACGTAAATAAGGCCAATGATGTAGTTTCACTATAAATTTTGGACTATTTGAAAAATTTTTAAAAATGTATGTTTTATACATTCAACACATAAAAAATTTAAAATTATAAAGTAACATAAATAAAGTTACTTCCAAACAAAACAAAATAAAGTTTACACGCAGTTTCTTTTTACTTTAGGATGATATCTAAGGCTGAATATATATCGATGTTCTAGAATTAAAATAAATGAATGTTCTTTTAACAGAACAAAAGCCAACGATAGCCTTTTATTAAACTACCATTATTGGAAATTATAATGAGTAATAATATAATTGAGTAAATATATAAAGAAATTATGATATATACGTTAAAAAAAATACAACATAAATGTTAAAATATTTATGCTATATACTATTATTTCGATAATATTTCTATTTTAAAGATATATGCAATTTTTTCGATATTTTAAATTTCGATATATCAAACAACGATATTTCCGATATGCTATCAGGCGCAATATTTGTTTGGATATATAACGGACGATAAATATATCCAATCAGCTTGTTATTTTCGCAACTTGTCGGTAGAACTCTTTTTAAAATGATTAACAATTTCATTACAAATTATTCAAATAACTTATAACCGGTCAATACCTTAAATTTTTTGGTTTGATTATATATTAATAAATACTGTTGGCCTATTCCACCTCCACAATTTGGAGGATTTCCCCATTTGGATTTCCCTTGTCTACGTGAGAGCCAATATCCTGCAGCTAAACAGGATTGGATATTGGTTAACCTCCTCCCATAAACCAAACCAATTTACTTCTATTAGTTTTATATTTTCTAAATCAATGCCTGGGGCCTATTTTAAAATGAGTTTCGATGTCCTGCTTTGCGGACTTTCACAATTCCAAATGAATGTGATTATTTTCAAAGGCCAATTGTGCTAAAGTTAATAGAATTGCAGACATTGAGGTGACATGATCTGCTGATTTCATTATTCATTGTTTATTGGAAATTGATTTGGCGTCGGGAGTTCCCCCAATGACCCCGATCTCCGACTGGAGACCACAAATCACACACGAAACTTTGGTTGACTTTTAATTAAAATTCAGCCAACTCTAGGGGTGGTTGTGCCTGACCCGGAACTGACCTGGCCAGCCGAGTTGAGGGCCTTAAGCGCACTTCTAGGCTAGCTTAACTTAGCTAATAATTTATTTATTTTCATTAAGCTGAAATTTTAAATCAACCCCCAATTAAGAAAAATAAAATAGTACTTTGTGTTTTTTCTCTGTGCCAAAAATTGTGCGCATCGATTTATTTATTTTCCAAGACCTGTGTGTTTCCATATAAGCTAGTATACATTTATATATTTCAATTTGATCTGCCTAAAATTGTGCGCATTTACAGATATACATACATATAAACCTTCCATTTATATATTTTATTATTAGTTTAGTTTCTTTTAAATTTTGTTCATTCAATAGATAGTTTTGTGGAATATTTTATTATTAAAAAAAAAAACAAACAAGGGTCAATGAGCTCTTAGTTTAACCAAAGATAATATAATTATTAAGATGCATGACGGCAGGCGAATTTAAAACGCTCTCCTGGCTCTCTCGTGCGTTCCTTTTGGCTCTCTCCTGAATCTCCTGGCTCTTTTTTGGCTCTCTCGTGCGTTCCTTTTGGCTTCCTCCTGGATCTTTTCTAGCTCTCTATTGGGTCTATCTTGGACATTTTCTAGCTCTCTTTTGGCTCTCTCCTGGATCTTTTCTGGCTCTCTTAAAAGTTTAAAATGAGGCTCAAAGAGCGAATTTTATAAGCATGAGCGTTATGCATCTTGTTCTTAATATTATCCCTGGTATAATACTGTTCAATTTTAGTTTTTGTATGGCTTAGTATAGAATAACTATTTGCTTAGACGGCCGTGCCATTGATGAGATCATAGGGATCTATTTGATTGATTCCAAAGAGGCTGGCATGGGAGCGCCGCCTCTCCCTTTCGATCTCATCCAGATCGAAGGCCTCACTCACGAAACTAGCTCTCCTTTGGTGGTCATCAAAGGCATAGCCACGCTGGAATTTTGCCGGTTGTCCTCCAACTCCAGAAGTAGTTCCTGGTCCCATCACTCCACCGGATGCTGGATAAATCGGCTGCGGATGCTGTTGATAGCCATTCGAGTAGTTCGATGGCGACGAGGGTATTGCCACGGGCCACTGCACCTGAGCCTTGGGAGGTGGTGGAGCCTGCGATACCTGCGGCAGGGCCAAGGTGGAGAGATAGCAATTCTGCTGCTGGGGCTGCTTCGGCAACTGCTGGGAATTCAACATCAATTGGGAGAACCTCTGCTGACTGGAACCCAGACCGAAGCCACTTTGCAGGGAGTCCGAGGACTGGCGGAGGAAGCAGCGCGGCAGGGTTCGACTCTGGCCAAGATCACTGGCCGGCGGCAGGGACATTCGCATATTGGGATAGCCCACTCCGGGATAACTGGGATCCGTGTGCAGCGAAAGATTGGAGTTCAAACGACGCAGGGTCTGTCCCATGGAATCCACGCACATTGACGACCGTCGAGGAACCACCAACTGGGCATGATCTGCAGGCAGGAAGGTATATAATTTAGCATTTACTCTATTTCAAAGTTAAATGGCTAAACCCACCGCCCACAATGTAGAGATGATCCTCCTCCAAACGGAACTGCCTGAAACCATGATCATCGCCATCGGCATCGTCATCGTCCTCGTCATTGTCTGCATTTGGATTTAAATTCGAAGCTGGACTGGCAAGGGGATCCTCCCGCTTGGCCACCTCCTCACCCTGGTCCTCACCCTCCTCACCCTCTTCCCCGCCACTGATGTAGTAGATATTCTTGGGCTTGCTGCGCATTCCGGCCCTGCGGCAAAACTCCTGGAAAAGTTCGTCCTTGGTCTTACGCAGACCCCGCTTCAGGCCACACAAACGGGACTGGGCATCGTCCGGTCCTGAAGCTGGACCCAGACCCGACCTCGACCTGGTATTGGTCGCCATGTTCCGCTGCTGTTTCCCCTTCATCTGAGTGGAAGAGGAGGAGGAAGCTGGTGCTGGTGGTGCCGTATAAATATCCGTGGCAGTGGACACCGAACGGGTCAGTGGAAATTCCTGCGGCAGATCGGCAAAGAGGGCGGGGGCAGGCAAAGGATCGGGCAGGGGAGCAGGAGATGATGCCATCATGGGAACGGATGTCTCGGTGCAAAGTTCGTTCAGGGATTTGGCGAAGCTGCGAGAGTGCAGGTTGCACTTGGACACCGCTGGCTTCTCAAAATAGAATCTGAAAGTGTAGTATTTTATTTATATTTAGTAATTAATTAATTAATTAATTCATTAATATCCCCACTCACCTCCTGGCCAGATCATTGTTTAGGTTCAAATTCGATCCAGCATTTGGATGTTTGCGACAGGCACCCGGCAGGGTCTGCGCCTGGCCAGGATAACCGATCTGCTGTCCCAGGTGTCCCGGCAGGCCACGTCGTGCATCGTGCACCTGATGCTGTCGGGCATTGACGTTGCTGCTCCGCAGGATTCCGGATTGTGACTGCGGCATAGCCACCTCCTGGTGGTGGTTCCTTTGTGACTGAAGCATGTCCCTACCATTGCGGTTCGGCACATTGAGTCCTTCCTGGCTGCCGGCATTGCCGGGCTGCTTGTACCGCTTGTAGGAGTGGCTCATGGGGGTCTGCTGGTCCTCCTTGAACTTGGCCTGCATATTGGCAACGCTGAAACAGGGCAGCCGCTACGGGGGGAAAGTATAAGTAGATTGATGGGGAAAAACAGATGAGAAAAAATATATATTGATACAAAAAAAACAGAGAAATATGCGTTTAGGTTGCAACATCAAGAGACTTCTCCTGCAATATTTATATGCCTTTTAGCTGAAAGGTTTTGGCACTAAAACAGCAGAAATATGAGGAAGCCCAAGACTGCCCCAAGGTTTAAAGAAAGCACGGAAAAATTTTAGGGACACAAAATATGGCTTAAGTGAAATATGAATGTAAAAACATTAACAAATCAATTAATCCAAAAATATCAAAAACATATTTAATATATAATTCACTCGTCTTCGTTACCAATTTAATTGATTTGATATGTTTAACAGAATATCGATTTATCGTGCAACACAATATTAAAAGATGTATATCGATTTTTAATCAATAAATATTTTAATTAAATAAAAAGTATGGGAATATAAAAGAAAAATTTGTAAATAATATATTTTTAACTATATCCTCTGATATTTGTTCACAATATCAAACAGAATATCGATTTTTTGCATATTGAAGCAGTAAAATATCGATTTATGTATCGACTTTCTCCTCAAATATCAATTTAATAAAGATTTATTGATTATCACCCGATATTATCGATACTCACACTGTAGTAGCTGACCTCCTGCAGGTTTATGAAGAGGAATATATTCAATACACCCACAAATTCGGTGACAATAAATCCAAACACAAAGAGAAAGAAGCTCTGGCCATACGTGACCTTGACAAGGGCCGGCTGAAGGGGGGATCGCGGGCGCAGTTTCGATCCGATCTCCGCCTTCAGTATTGATATATAGGCAATCAGTCCAATCAGCATCACCAGACCTACAAGTCAAGGGATATCCTTTTCATATCCTTTAATAGGATTTTTGATGATGATAACTTACCGCTCACAATAAAGAGAATGCCGGCACTGAAGTAATACAGGTTATTTCGATGCGAGCAAGTGGGAATCAGGAATACTATAAAGCTGATCATTAGAAATACCCCAGCGGCCAGAAAAATGGGGCAGGACTTGGTAACAGTATCTATAAAATGGTAAATTTAAATTTTTACTAAGAAAAATAGAAAAACTTAGACTCGCAAGTAAATTTTACAAAAATATAAGTGTTAATGCAATAAAATGCTACACTACTATGATAACAAACGTTTGGAAAATAGACATTTGAACCTAGGCAACTGGGTTTTAGAAAAATTGTTTTCTTTAAGACGTATTTCCTTTTTAAAGATGTTATGATTCTATATTATTATTCTTATTATTTATTTGGTATTAATTTATATATATATATTTATATTTGCTGTATACTTACAGGGTATTGCCGCAGTTGAGTCATGCGGATCCGGTTGGTAGCCCTCCTTGGGAAAATAATCAATCTTAATGCAATTATAGGAATCCACATCGAGGCCTTTGGAAATAAAAATAAACAAATATAAAGGCATTAATTTAGAAATATATTTATGTTCATATGTACTTAGAAACTGTAATTAGTCCTTAATTTTTTATCAATTTGTAAACTCCTTTCGTGTCTCTACTTAAATATGAAAATATTTCCAAATATAAATAAAATTATAGGTTCAATAGAAGCGCGAATTATTTATTAAAGAAAGTAAATAAATATAGAAACTAATTTTATTTTTAAATATAAATCTTAAAATATATAATTATTACATTTAAACTGTAACAAAATAAATATTTTAATCAATTCCACACCAAATCTATCTTTTATTTATATACCTCTATACTTTGCTTTCCCCTTCCCTTTAGAAATTTATTTTCCATATTAAATCAAACCATTAAACACCTTTTCCATTATTTTTGTGAAATATTAAATGAACAGCAATACATTTTTTATAAAACTTTCCTGTTAATTGAGACCCTGACTGACTGACTGATTGATTGATTGATTGATTGATTGGTGGATCTGCCAGCCTGATTGCGCTTTGATTTTGCAAAAGCTGAGGCCCACATGACGTATGCGCAATTTCACCATTCAGAAACTGCAGTCCCAAAAATAAGACAAAAAAAAACGGAATCCCAAAATCGACACCTGTCCCATTCGTCTTCATTTTTCAAAACTAGAGATGCTTGAAAAACTGATGACCAAGCACTCACCTGGCTGCGTGTTGCACAGTATCCATAGGCTTGACTTTGTGTATTTGGTGACATAGGCACCATCGTCCACAGCATTTATGTTGGCAGTCCCATTGTACCTGTAATTGGGTAGCTTTTCCTCTGTGAAAAGCCACTGAGGTCCTGCAAGGGCGGCGATGACAATGGCCACCGAAATGCTGCAAGGAAAAGGTATGAAAATGTCAGTTGGTTGGAAGTTATTTTATTTATGTAAATAAATTAAATCTAAGTTATCGATAATGTAAAGAACTCAATTAAAAACTCGAAACAATATTTATTTATCGAATTGATTGTGTTAGCTCCGGGCTTCCTTGAAAGTTTGTTAAGAATTCTGAGAAAGAGCGCGTTTGAAAGCCAAAGTGCGTTATGCATCTTTATTTTAGTTTTATTGCATTTCAATTTATATGAAATTAATTTATAATTCTGTATGCGCGTTTTTCAAATCAACAACCTCAATCAAAAACACCAACCTTAATCACTTTGATTTTATTGTCTGTTTCTTAATTATAAATCAAATATAATCGAAATCGGATCAGATTTGTAAGGGTTTCATACCATTTTTTTTTTATTTGTTCATTAAATTGAAAGTTAACCTATCGATGTATTTAAACTTAATGCGATTTATATCACATTGTCATTATTAAATATCAAACTTATTTCTAGGTATTCTGATAAAGAGAAGTTCACGGTCATACTTGAGCGACGCATTCATTAAATCGTAAGTGAAATTAAGTTTAAGAATAATTAAAAATACAACAAAATAGGTAAATACAATATTTAAACCCTGAATATTCGTATTCCCCGTCTAAAATACAGACTTGCCTACATTCAAACAAACTATTTCGGTCTTTTTGCAAACGAAAATTAACACAAACACGCGAGCTCCGTTCTTGTGAAAAACTTCCAATTGAAAGTTCAATTTTTAGATTCATAAGCTAATAAGAAACAAATTATACTTGTAACTTGGTTTTCCTCTATCTATTTTTCATCGCGCGATATTAGTATAATAGGATTTCTTCGATTGCATTTAACTTTTCTAAAAATTGCACTGTTTGTTGCAAATATGCAAAGTTTGTTTACTTTTTCACTCAGCGTTGCCATCTAATTTAAAACAGAGTGTAGCTAACTAACACTGTAAACCGAATCTCGTAATTAAAGGCCAAGAAAGTCCCACACAGCACCGCGTCCAACTAATTATTTTTAATGAAATGACAGAAAAATGTGTACAATAACGTCATTTCACTAATTTAAGTACACACGAAATTTGATTCTTTAAATTCGACCTCACAACGTGGCAGGGTGCACCTAACCTCATTAAGCTTAAATAAGGTGGCAACGCTAATTAAATAGATAAATAAATAAAGCAAGTTGAAACAGAAACAACGAAAATTACTGAGTTACTGGAATCCAATTATAAAATAAAGTTACGGAGTTAACTTTTGATATTTATTCTGTATCCTCATAGACATTTTTTTAAATACTACATTAGTTTTTAATCCTGAAAAATAAATTAACTTAAATACTTGAGTACATATATGTACATCAAACGTAGGTTTATACATACATATATGCATATATATTTATACTGATTTTCGGATCGTTCCAAAAGTATTAAGTTTATTTTTCGTGTTGCATTCCTCAAATCGAATTCAGGAACTGAGCTGCAAAGTAATCAAGGGAAATACCTATGATGGTTTCAATCCGAAAATTAAGTGTGTGTTTGGTGTGTGGCTGTTGGTGTGCATGTGTGTGTGTCTGCTGATTAAAAAATACTTCAACCTGACTGTGGTCTGTGGCAGGGGCATTGGCCCCAAAAAAGCGATGCCAAAAATCTGCAAAAACAAAAAGAAAGTTAATGTGTGCTGCGGGTCTCACTCATCCTTTCTCCACATCCTGTCCCACACTCACTCACTCACACACCCACTGTGGTATGCAAATAAATGTCGTCCCAAAAAAAAAAATAAATAAAAGTCAAAAAACACACAAAAAACGAGAACTGGCTCAAATAAAATTGTTGACGCTAAAATATGTATCTGCGAAAAAAGCAGCAATTGAAATGCAATAAAGAAAAAGGTTAGTGGGTGTTGGGTATTTTTTTTTTTTTTTTTTTGTAGAGACTGCTTTGCCCCCAGGTACTTACTCATGAATACATTCGTGAGTACACTCAGCGCTGGCTCAGAAGCTAAATATTTGTTCAGCTCGCCAGGTGAATATTTGCGAGAGCAGAACTGTGTTGATTAGTGTCCCATTTTTATTGTTACCCTTGATCTATATTTTTAAAACCGAAGCAATGATATTTTTTCAATTTGAATTTTTTTTTTAATATTTAAAATGCATAACGTCACACAATGCATAACGTCACACATCTTTAACAAAATCGTAAAAATCGAAAACTGTAATAATAAGTTGCGTTCTGCAAAACGATTTTGTTATTTTTTGAATTCACGGACTGGCTTTGTCAGCTCTTGTTTCACAAATGATGTAATTTTTTAGCTTACATTTTTAATTAAAAAATTCTTTACACTTTCAATACAAAAAATATAGCCAGACTTTGTAAAATTAAGATTCGTAATGCCGTACAATTTTAATTTCCCCCCAAATTTCGCAAATTATTTCATAATACGATTTACATATTTCATTTGAAAAAATCTCTAGAAATATTTAAAGACCGAAGTCCTTGTAAAATTTAAGATGCATAACATAAAACTCCTTTTTTTACTCTAGTTTCACGAGCTTGTTATGGCAGCTCTCCTTTCACAAATTAGTTTATAAAGCGAGATAAAAAAAACAATAGATTTTGCAATTATAAAAGCATAAAGGCGAAAAGTTGCCACATTTGGCCTTGGCAGGATTGTCACCAACTTTTTGCAACTGTCAAAGGCAGCTGGTAATTCTCACAGACCTGATTGGTGTCCGCTTTAATTTTCCACTTGTCATATTATCTTCCTCGTACTTTCTGCATTTCAGAATTCTCCAAGAGAAGAAGAAAAAAACCCCAACAATGCGAAGCTTGTTTTCCAATCGTTACGATAATAAACGCAACGAGTTCTACGACCGTTACGAAGGTGAACAAAATCTGACTCAAGTGGTGAACACTTTCTTTTGGAAAATTTAAAACTAATAAAGTAATCTTTGATTTAGCTGCTCGAGCCCAGCACCCTAGTTTGCCCCTGTACGAGCGACCCAAGGAGCCCGACCAGCTGGAGCCCATTGACAGATCCTCTCGACGACGCTTCAAGTCGTACCAGGAGCTGAACAAACAGTCCACCGAGAAGTACAACAGCGATGAGTGGCTGAGCAGTGATCGGCTCAGCATTGTGGTCCGTCGCACCCTCGAGGAGCGTAACGGCGATGAGCTGATGCCAAAATATGATCCCACGACGGCCAATCATGAATTTAGCCACAATGCCAGGTTCCGGCAACGTGGACGTCGTCCTAACGCGGCCACCATGGCCAAGATTGCTTCTGACTTTGCCCAGCAGGTGGGCGGACTGCCCAGAGAGGAGACCTATGAGGACGGGGATAACGAAGGCCAGGACTTGGAGAACTCCGAGGTGGTGAGCCAGTTGATTGAGAACAACTTGCAGGAGCAAGAGGAGCAAGTGGAGCCAGTGGAGCAAGTGGAGCAAGTGGAGGAAGAGGAGCAAGTGGAAGAAGAGGAGCAAGTGGAGACAGTGGAGCAAGTGGAGGAAGAGGAGCAAGTGGAGCAAGTGAAGCAAGTGGAGCAAGTGGAGGAAGTAGTAGAGCAGGTCAAACCCAAAAACACCCAAAACCTGTTTGAAACCCACAAGCTTCAGCTGCCCAAGCTCAAGGTCATGCCCAAAATGAAGCGCGAGCTTGTCCCGGAGGACAAGGAGAACATGCCACCTAAAAAACAATACAAGCTTACCTTACCGCCTCGCATCTTTAGCTGTCCAGATGCCAGTTGCCAGCAGGAGTTTGAAATGCGGTGGGTTTTCTCTTTTATATAAAATTAATTTTTAATAATAATTTAAACATAAAAAAAATATATTCTTTAAAGCCGCTGCTTGAGTAAGCATCAACGGGACACCGGACACCACAGCTGGTCACACAAGTGCGATAGGTGTGGCCAGATCTTTCGCACGGCGGGCTTCAAGCGCATGCATGCTCTCGGATCCTGCGATCGCAATCTGCAGAAGAATCTCAAAACGGCCATAATCCCGGAATAATTTCTCCATTTCTAAACCCTCAGGGGTTTCTAAATTTTGATTGCCCTCACGCTGTAGGAAACTGTCAGAGAAAAGGACATAATTTCCAGCGCTTTGCAAGGATATTAATGATTCCATTTTTTTTTTTCCTTTTTTTTTAATTATATGGCGGGTTGTTAATTGTTTAGCAATTGTATTTCACCCAAACTTGTAACAAATAAAAGTGTTGTAAAGACAGGCCTTGTCATTTCTCTCTCTGTGCACCGTCGTGCGAAATAGTTTGCGAACAAATTAAGCCCACTTTGCAGTGATTTGTGTCGCTAACACAATTATTTGTCAAGCAACAAGGATGAAGGAGGCAGCCAAGGATGTTTCTTGGTTGCTCTTGTGACAAGGACGAGCTGCCTGTACCAGTTCCATTTGCTGCGATGCTGCTGCTGCTGCTGCTGCCACTGCTGTGACTGATGTCGTTGCGGCTGCCACGTGAAACTTGGAAATCGCTCTCATCGCATTCCTTTAGTCGCTTTAAACAGAACTGGGAAGCTGGAAATTTCCGATAGTGTCTGTGTGGGTGCGTCTTTTGCAGGAATTCAGGCAACCGGAATTCAAGCTGTTTATCGTCGATCTAAGCAGGTGTGGCCAGGACGTACATTGACGTTTTCAAATTGATTTTATATGAGTCAGAAATAGAACTGAGTGGCTAGCTCTAAGATTTAATATCTCAAAATATGTCTGGGCCTGCTTAAACAAATATGGTAAGAGCCAGAAGAACAACTAAGAGGCTATATATCCGAAACAATAGCTCGAAAATAATATAAAATTGCTTAAAAAATCCCATTGACTAATAGATACAGGAAATAATGTCCAAAAGAGGTTTGTTTAATTTGACCAAAATTTTTCCTTTTATATTTCAAGCCCTCTGAGACCGAGTCTAGGATTCATTGTTATTTTTTTATAATTATTATTATTATATAAAATATTTTTTGTCAATGCTAACGAAAAACTTATGAAGAATGCAAAGTTAAACAAATAATTCAGACTGTTACCAATTCTCTTATTGCAGGTAACTAGTTAAAATTTCCTTGCCAATTTTTATTTAATTTAAAATAAATTATTAACGTTTTACATAACTTTGTAAAAATTCCAAACATATTTAATTTTCCTTCTCTGTTTGTTACTATCACTCTGGCTTTATTTATCGCTCTCTTTCTCTCATCGATTCTGTCTCTCGATCTATCTTTCTCTCGATCAAATTCTCTCTTTCTAAATCTCTCTCTCTCTCTCTCTATCTCTCTTTTTATATATCTCTTTTTCTCTATTTTCCCCTCTCTCTCTGTTTTTCTCACTCGCTCTCATTTTCCCTGTCTCTCTCGCTCTTATTTTCCCTGTCTCTCTCCCTCTCTCTATTTTTCTCTATCTCTCGTTCTCTTTCTCCCCCTCTCGCTCACTTTCTCCCTCTCTCTCTAACTCTCTTTCACCTCTCTCTAATTTTCTCTCTCTCCTTATGTTTCTCTCTCTCAATCTACCTCTCTCTCTATTCATCTCTTATACCTATAAATAGAGGCTACTTGGCGCAGCAGCCTTAGTCTGTCCGCGGCTTTTCACCCGTTCACCGAAAGGAAGCCATCTTCCATTTGGCTGGAACTGTGTTAATAATCCTGGGTTAATAACTGTGTTAATAACTGTGTTAATAACTGTGTTAATAACTGTGTTAATAACTGTGTTAAAAATTCCGTCTTAAAACTGTGTTAATAACTGCTGCAATAACCTGTGCTCTCAAAAGGACTTAATCGTCAATCAAGCTCGGCGGTGTGGCGATGGAAGGTTACTGAGTGTCCTCTATTGCGGGTAAGTCCGAACCAACACTATTATCCTATATCCTATATACATATAAAGCTGATAGCACCGATCGGTAAGCGCAAATAAATTTATTTATTTATATAAAGCTTACGAATTGATTAAGAGCATTAGCTGCTATGGGTTACCGCTCGACTGGGTATTTACAAATTTAAATGTTGAGGTATTAACATATTGTGTGTGCAATTGGTTTTGTGGAGAAAGGAAAGGATTTTGTTCGAGTTTGCTGTTGTTGGGTTGACTAGGAGTTGGATTGGGTTTTCGCGGCAAAAGGATATGGCTTTAGGTTGGGAAAGTGTGGGAAAAGTATTTTAAAATATTATTATATTATAAAATACATAAGTTAGTAAGTTTCAGGTAAGAATAGCCAACTTTACTAGTCAAAAATTTTCTTAAATAAATTTTTATAATTATGAAATACATATTTCTGCCAAGCATTTTGATTCTCGTTTAATATCTATTAAAGTATTCACAGATTTGGATGCCTTTTTTTAATTTATTCCTTTCTTGCTGTCTTAAGGTACAAGTGCCCATCGATCCCAAGGAATATATAATATATAAAAGCTTTGCTTTGAAATACTTATCTTGCAATACACTTAACTCTTGGTTAATATTTATATAACGAATTGCCTAGCAAGCTTAGACAATTACTTTTTAGTGTACTTATGCTGTTATGATATGGAATCTATTTTCAAACTATGTAGAAAAAGATCGTAAGAAGCGCGACACAATTTAAAATTTAAAATATAAAATATTTGACTTCATGAAGTTTATCATAGGTTAGAATACGAAACAATTGATTTATTTTAATAATTAATTTTAATTCAATAATGTAATAAGAAAAGACAATTGTTAAATTAAGAAATATGCTACATAAACTTTTTGACTAGAGGAATAAATATAACGTATAAATATTAAATAAGTAAAGAAATAATAATAATATATAATAAATTCTGATACTTTACTAACCTGGCGGCAACAGGTGTGAGAAGCCACAGGTAACTCCCGCTGACGTTGCCCATGCTGGTGATTCTACCTTGTGGATCGGTGACGCCGCCACCAACACCTGTGCCTAGACGATGCTGTTGCTGCTGTCGTTGCTGAAGTTGTTGATGCTGCTGTTGATGCTGCTGCTGTTGCTGCTGCTGCTGTTGCTGCTGCTGCTGTTGCTGTTGCTTTTGATGTTGCTGCTGTTGCTGTTGCAGCTCCTTGGCTGTCTTATAGTGCCCCAAGGCTGCCACCTGTCGCTGCTGCTGCTGCTGCTGCTGCTGCTGTCGTCGGTGATTGCTGTTGCTGCTAACATTGTTGCTGTTGCTGTTGTGATTGCCCATATTGCTGATATTGTTGAGATGCAGTTCACTGAAACTGCCAGACATAGTTCCAAATCCAGTAGCCGGAATGCTGCCAGAAATGGTATTGATCACACCAGTTTGCTGCTGTTGCTCTGGAGCGAAACGCTGCCCACGCGGCAATGTGGCATACGGTGAGTGCTGCTGCTGCTGCTGTTGGTGTTGCAGTTGCAGCTGCTGGGAGGGATGACTGTGCTCAATGGACGCGCTGGTGGTCAGCTGATGCACAGCAATTGGTGGGGGCGGCGGGGGAAGTAGTGGTTGTTGTTCAATGGCATTGCTGCAGTGTTGCTGCTGTTGGTGCTGCTGTTGATGTTGCTGTTGTTGATGTTGCTGCTGTTGATGTTGCTGCTGCTGTTGGTGTTGCTGTTGTTGCTGTTGCTGTTGGTGTTGCTGCTGTTGTTGCTGCTGTTGCTGCTGCGTAATGCAGTTGCTGGTGTTCTTAGATGACTTATAAGCACTGCCGTAGGGATTCTCGCTGTTGATGCTATGTGTGGAGGCCACACGGAACACATTGGGCACCAACGGATGGTCCCTCATTTTGAATACACTTCACACACAAAAAAAAAGATATCAACTCTAAAACCAAAGAAAACACCTAAAAAAAGTTCCTACAACTAAAACATTAACAATTTCAACACTTTGAAAGCGCGCCAATCAAAAAAAATATATTGGTATTTGCGGGCACGTCCGCTACGCTGAAGAACTTTCACTCGACTAACAGAATGTTTGGTCCTGGCCAAAGGACTCGGCCATGTAAAACGAAACGAAACGAGCAGGGCCTTCGGCTGCTGCGGCTCCTGATGCCACCTCTCGCAGTGGCGATTATAAAGCACATCAGCCATATATTTTATCTCCGCTTTGATGGTCTCCAGCTCCATCAGCAATCCCTGATACGTCCTGTGCCTTTCAGGCCAAAAAGTTAGTGGCTTTGACCAGTGTTAGTTGAATTTTTGCAAGTGCACAGGCACAAAATATAAAAATAAAATTAGCTGTTTTACCATTTATTTAGCCTTCATAAATTATTCTAGCTATTCTCACAAATATGTATGGAAATACCAAACAATAATCGACAAATTATTAAAGATTGACTGAGTAATTGCACTGAAAATAAAATTATTAGGTTCATTTATGTATATTGTTATTAGTTTTAAAAGGAGAAAAATAAACAAGTTTGAAGGTCTCATAATAAAGGAGCAATTAACATTTATTTTTGTTATTTGATTATTGCCATCTTTAATAACAGATGCATTTCGATGGGAAAAGTTTGTTATTATATATCGAAACAATTATTAAGTTCAATATAATATCGAAAATATAATAAAAATGTATATCACCAATTTTAAAATAGCGAAAATTAACAACAAAAAATATTTTGAAAATTATTACATTTACCTAAAAAATGATCACGTTCAAAATGGGAAACATGGTACAAATTGATTGAATTGAATTTTAAAATAGTGAAAATTAGTGCATTTTTACTTTAAAAATTTATATAATAATAAAAAGATATTATCGAAAAATATTAAAACAATTCATTGGTTCTTTTAACCGATTAATTCATACGATATAATTTAATCAGAAATTTGTATTGAGTGCATTCTAGTTAAGGATGTTTTTCAATAGGAAACGTTCGTTCTAAGATATCGAATTTATGATCATGTTGTACCAATAGTTATTTCAAATACCTATCAACTTTTAGATTATCTTTCTCGGCATAGTTCTGTTCTTAATAAATATTCATAATCAGTTTTTAATGAAAATTAACCCTTGACAATGACACCCTCAATTTCTCTCTGTGTGGCCCAGTGGCAACTAACAACCAGCAGACGTTTGCAACTTCCGTTGTTAGCTAAAAGTGACTTCCGGCCGCTGGGGGATATAACCGTAAATCTGTATGCGTGCACAAGCCTGTGCATACATATATATGTACAGGGAACCTATGTAGGTACTCGTCCTTGTTGTTGTTGCACTTTTGCTGCAAATCTAAGCATTTATTGCAGCCCCCACACAACTACCTTTGTGGCCCCGTGCAAGTCTCGTTTATTTAATTGAATTCCCACACGTGATTGGGCCAAGTTCGTGCCATGATTGTGCCACATTAAAGGGTTAACGAAGACCCCGAAAATCACCTGTCGGCCAGCCACCACCCACCACCCACCGCCCATTGGCATACACCAACTCACTTTTGGCTCGAAGCACCTTGTTAAGTGCACTGCTGAGTTGGCCGATGAAAACGAAATGAAAGTGTGGAATTGTTTGGCCTCAAGACCAGAGTTCAGAACAAAAAGATGAGCAGATAAAGCGGCAAAGATCACACAGAAAAAAATGTAAAAAAATATAAAAATATAAATCATAAACTGATAAATAAATAAATATAAAAGTTACTGTATGTATTCTTTACAAATGGTGTCTTAAAACTATGATAAAATAAAATAATTATACTGTATTTGGTATCCCAAAACTGCTAATTGCATACTTTAAGACAGCTTTATTAAAGAATTTTAAAAACTATAGAGAATTTTAAAGGCACCTACCATTCCTAGTTTTCAGTATCTTTTAGATTTTAAAATTTAAATTAATGGATTCTGAGAGGAAATAAATATGCAGGAGTGCTCTAGAAAGTAGGCTACAATAAATATTTATTTTCTATATTTTTAGTCCATCATTTTAAAACATTTCACATTCTTTTTAAGGGATTTCAAGATCCCAGTGAATTTTGAGGCACCTGTCATACCAAGTTTTCCTATCTTTTAGATTTCAACATTAAAATAAACTAATTTTTAAATTAACTTAATATGCAAGAGGGTCCTAGAAATCCCTGTGAAGTTCAAATCCACTCCGAAATTGTAAGGTTCAAAAACTCATTCAAAGACACAATTTAAAAAGATTTCAAATCAAGAGTTATTTTTTTTAGCTAAATAAAGTGTTATAATTTGATTCATTTCGCTCAGTGTAGGATTGAGTGCATATGGGAGCCCGGAGTAATCATCTACTGAATAGAAAACAAAAGCTGCAGATTATTGCAGGCAAAGGCCATGGTGTTCTGTAAGTATAAAAAGGATAGCGCAGCAAAGCCGCCTTCCAGAGAGGCTTCAGTGCCGAAAGACATAAATAGCAGGGCTTAGATTTGAATGCAAAAAAAAAAACCAAAAAAATATGGGAGAGAAAATGAAAAACCCGAAACGAAGTGGTATTTTCTTTTAGAGAATTTTATGAAAAGCGTGATAAGAATAGCCTGTAAATGAAAACTCCTGACGAGCTGCAAAAGAAATTTTCAAAATTATTTAAATACTTAAACAAACCCTTGAATGTGCCTTAAAATTGAATTTGCTTATTATTTATAATTAGCATGCAGCTAAAAATTAAATAAAATGTGAAATAAACTCAAATATTTGGTGTATATACAGGAATTTGCTTGGCAAATCTCATTTAAATCTCATATCTCTTGGCAAACAACAAAACTGTGCCTTATTTCAACAAGTTGTTTTAGCGTTTGCCTTTAATTTGCCATAGAGTTCAGCTTCCTTTTCCACTCTTTTAATTTCAACATTTAAATACATAGGGGCAGAGTTTACAACTTTCGCAAAAGTTTTCATCTAAATGCGCTGCAAATGTTGGCAACACTTTTTTCGTTTTCGTTTTGAGCTTTCTTTTATTTTTATTTTCTATATATATATATTTACATATTTACATACATATATATATATATATGTTTCCCAACTGAAAGTGCAAAAGAGAAAGCCAATAGAACATTTCATTTTTTGTTTGTGTTGTGCCTTTTGGCAGTTTACTTTGCCCCCTTTTCTAGTTTATATTTTAGTTGCTTTTTTACTGTTTTTCATTTTTCCCTCCTATTTTTTGTTATTTTTGAGTAGCTGTTGTTGGTGCTGCTGCAACTGTCAAATGTTTGCAGACGCATCCTGCGCATTTTTAAGAGGTCCTGTCGGGGCATGACATTGCTCATGGCCTGTCGTCATTTTTATATTCAGTTGTTGACGCAGTCTTGCTTCATTCTGGGAGAGCTAATATTTTGTTTTATAAAGCTGAATTAGGGAAGGGAAAATATCATGTGTGACCTTGACAGAGATATAGAAAAATGACTAGATTGACTCGGCTGCTGATAAAGATTAGAAAGAAATGTACTTTACAAGTACCAAATGTCTCCTTACTTTACTTCCTATTAATTAGGAATGACTCAAATGATCTATTAATACTATACCTACTGTTGACGCTAAATTCGATATATAAATCGATAATTTTAACAATGCGATAAATCAATATTCTCTTTGATAAATCTGAGTATGAAAAATAATCAGAAAAAAAAAACAAATAAATAATTGAACATTTCTTTTAACTTTCGATTATTTCAATGTTTTAAGTTAAATTATATTTTTTACCTTATATATTCTGATTTTAATTTTTAATTAATTATACTAATTATATATAATTAAAAATTGGATACATTAACGTTTATTATATTTTTGAAATGTTTTTTAGTGCGTTATATTTTTGTATATATCATATTAAATTTTTCCTTTCGATAAACATTCATAGTTTAAAGAAAATCTCGTTTCTTTGCCTAGAATGTAACTCTTCTTTATAATTTTTACTTTAAGGCAATAAATCTTAAGTATAGTTTTGATATGAATAATTAGTAAGTAATATTGACATATAAATATATAAATATTATCTCGTTTCTACACTTCAAATGTAACTCTTTTTGACAATTTTTAATTTAAACTCATAAATCTTAAGTATATTAAATAGAATTATATACGAAATATATAAAATCAAATATTTATACCATTTAAAAACTAGTTTAGAACTTATTAAAAAATTTACAAATAAAAAATACTAAAATATTTATAAATATAAATCTTAATTTACTTTTTAAATAGTGTCAATATTTAATAGCTTCTTATGTAGCTTTAGTATATAAGTGGTGTCTCTTAGTCAAGCAAGTTGAGAGCTGCTCGGTTCCTCAAAGTTTTGCCTGCTTTTTGTGGACGTCCTTTGTCATTTGACAGAAGGATGTTGGCTATTTTGGCACAGAAGGGCAGAACTTTAGGCACTTTAATATTTACTTTTAAGGGTTTCTATTACGTTTAAGAATTAAGTATATATTTAATGCGATATTTGCACTAAGATATTAAATTATAAATATAAATAAATTCTTTGGTAACGTAATCAGAAAATATTGTAAATGAAAACTCCTGCTGAGCTGCAAGAATAGCCTTAAAAATTATTAAAGCTTATGCTGAATTAATAAAATAATCATTTAAAAAACCCTTGAATGTGCCATAAAATTGCTTTGGGTTATTATATATAATTACCATATTAAATTAACTTAAATATTTGATGTAGTTTAGTTTAAATTGTGCAATAAAAAGGGTTTCCAAGCCAGACAGTTGCTCTGCCTGCGTATACTTTTTGCCTTAAAGTTCGCCTTTTTTTTTCCTGTTGACAATTTTGTGTGTGACACTTTGTCAGGTGTGCCAGGAAGTGTCTCTCCTATTCAAGTTGAGCTCGCTGGGACTAGTTGCTGCTGCTGGTGTCCAAATATTGATTAAATGCACAAAACCCAAAGCCAATGAACGCTCCGAATCCTGGCACGTTGACACACATAGACCGCGGGGACAGATTTGTTGCTGTTGTGTTGACTGATTAGCGCCTTTGCCGTTGATGTGATGTTGCTGCTGTTCAGGTTGCTGCTGCTGTTGCTGTTGCTGCTACTGCCACTGCTGCTGCTGCTGTGGAAATTGATGAGCAATTAAGGTTATTGACCAAATCGCTTGGCGAAGGGTTGCTGAATGGGGGGGTTGGGTGCAGGTGAAGGTGGTCTTGGGGTGGCACGCTTCGCTGCCTTCCCGACTGACCCAATCACTTGTATATATATATATATATATTTACCATACAGCCATATATAAATGCAGTGAGCGAAATAAGAACCTTATCCTCTCATTTGCACAACTGTCAATTAACTACAGTCTCCTGAAGAACTGAAAAATATACTCCTTTTTAGAATGTATAGGAAAACAAAAATAATTTATATTTTTAAATACTTTTTAAAAAATTAAAAATCAGAATGAAATAAGTACTAAGAGACCTGTATGGGTTCATGGGTAATTAGGTTCATATTTCAATCCATCTATGAGGCTCTAAAAAACGCCTTCAAATTGAGAGTTTTACTTGTTTTTTTTTTTTAATATAAATTAAAACAAGTAAGAAAACTATAATCAAGGAGGATTGACTGGAAAATATTTGGGATTTTTTGCTTTTATTAAAAAATTTATTTAATTAAAATAAATACTTTTTAAGTGTTGCATTTATTCCAATTTATTACATCGTTTGGAAGCAAAAAATATCGATAATGCATGTACTACATTTGATGCATTTATATTTATACGTACATATGTATAATGATATATTTTTATTACTCAATAATTATATAACTCAATATTTTAATGTTGCGACATATCATAAATTAATATCCCTCATTATATAAACCCATAAAACCACGGAAAATATAAATAAAAATGCATTTTTTATATTTATCGATATTATCGATATGTTCGATATTTTTTATATTTAATATATCGAACCAAAAAATTAAAAAAAAAAGCTTTCATATTTTTAAATATTTTTTTAATATGTATTTTTTAGTTTTCTTTTCTATACTTAGCATTTATTTAATATTTCTTTATTAAGGTTTACGATTGTTTCAATACGATACTGAACAAAATTTAAGGGAAATGTAAAAAAGAAATAATTTAGATTGTCCTAGTTAGTACTCAAACCGCGGTTTAGGCTGTGGCTAACCATCTAAGACAAGTGCAAGGGAGATAGCATGTTGCAACACTTTTGTTATTCAGGAAAAAGGCATTTGAATTAAAATAAAAAAGACTAGATATATTTATTTAGCTAAAAAGCCTTTGTTTAAGCTGAAATAACATTAAGTATTAAATAAAATATTGATCCAGTCAGTTTTATTTTTAGTTTCCCTCCATTTTTGACCACTATTTTACTCCCAGTGTCCAGCATAGACACTGAGGCATCGAAGGGGACAACAATGCCGACAGCCAGCCGAAGAGGATGAGGAGGAGCTGGAGCCATAACCAGACCACTTGCTCATCCCGTCGCCGGATGAGGGAAGCGTCAAACGGAAACGAAAGCAATTGACTGAGTGAGTGACAGGTCCAGGACCACCTCAGCAGCCCCTGAGCCACTCACCGCCCCACCCAATCAGCCACCCAACCGCCCAACCGCCCAACCACCCACTCCGCCCGCTGATTACCATTAACTGATTTAAGGTGAACGACTAACCTGGATACGCCTCCGCCTGCGACAACTCCAGGTGGCAACTTCAGGCATAAGTGGAGCGGAAGCGGATTACGGATTACGGGTTACGGATTACGGGTAACGGGTAACGGGTTACGGGTTACGGATTACGGATTACGGAATACGGAATGCGGCAAACAAACGAAATGAGCAAAGCAGCCCAGCAATTAATTTTGAATATGGACCGCAAAATCACAGGAGAAAGTCCTCGGGGCCATAAATGGAGTCAACAATTTTTGAACTTTTAATTATCCACAAAAACCAATAAAGGTAACTGGCTGGGCCTGCAGCTGAGAGGAGAGTCATTGAAAAGGGGAAGAGATTTATTTGCTGAAAAATATGGAAAAAGTCAAATTTCATTGCAAATAATCGGAAATGGCAGCTTCAAAAACAAAAAAAAAAAACACAGTAAATATTTACCCGGCATTGGCAGGACTCAATCATTCAGTTCTGGTAAACCATACTTTTTAATAACTGGTTTTTAAATGAGTCTGAGAGATGGGTTGTTTTTTTCCTCCGAACTAAAAACAATGACACTGAATAAATATACTTTTGAAGCGAATAATGAATGCATTTTTTTATCTTATAGAGAAAAAATATTTTAAATATTTATTTACAGATATATAGGTATAGAATTAAACCTGAATTTGTTTGTTATTTATCTTTGGCAATCGCTAAAGGTAAATTTATTTTGTTTCAACAAAAAGACAACTAGTTCTTACATTTCTTAAATATAAATACCAAATTTTTAAATGAAGTGTTTGTATTAGTAAAGAATAAATAATAAAAATAATAATAATTTTAATAGAGCATGCTGGAAAAAACCATAAGGTTCAAGTTCTTACTATAATTAACAGCGAAATGAATCATTAATGGTTTCCATTTCATTTTAAATTTAAAGTGGTATGAGTACAGAAACAATATATTGGAAAACAATGTAAATTTCAACAATTTACTGTAATTAACAGTGAAATAACTATTTATAACTATATTTGTTTACATTTCTGGTTATATTTAAAGAGATATAACAACAAGAATAATCATTTTTAAATCTATAAAGAAAGATGTTGGAAAGACAAATTAAATTTCAATAATTTACCATAATCAACAGTGAAATAGTACATTTAACTTTTTTTTTTTTAATTTGGGGTAAATTACATGGTTGTTATTACATTAATAATTATTTTAAAATTTATTTTAAAAACAAAATTACATTTCGGGTATATTTACTGTAGTATTTTTACCGAAATAATCATTTTAAAATTTATAAAAAAAAGTTCTTGAAAAACATAAATTTAAAGTTCTTCAATAATTACCAGCGAAATAGTACATTTACCTACACTCCCAGTTAATTTTACTGTAAATCATAGCAAACTTCTGATCCAAAATTCAATACCCCTCCAGAGTTAAGGTATAAACGGTATAGGTTTGGGTGTCCTTTGTCATAAATAAAATAAGCGCCACCATAAATACGTGTTTTAAAGGCCTACGGCTTATGTTGATATCGATGTGGAAAATATATGAAAATTCGTGGGTATTATGGCTATATTGTAGCAGTTTTCTTTTTTCATTTTTCGTTCCATTTGGATGTGTGCCAACAGGCTTCCCCACTCCGTGGTCACGTGACCAGGCGACGGGTTAAAAATAAACCATGGGTCCCCGTGTCCATTAAACTGGAGTATTGTGTGTGACTTGTGTACGTGTGTGCCCGTTGTTCGGAGGCACAAAGGTACACCGCCAAGCAGGTACTGAGCCACAGACCAGTGCACAAAGCACAAACGGGGCTTTGAAGTCTCGCCTAGTTAATTAACGCGGTGGCCCGCCTAAATGTATGCAACACTTTCGTGCTCGGTCTGGGACGGACTGCTTGTGGCTGTGGCACTGCTTGACGACTGCACCGGACACGACTGCTTGCCACGCAGTGGGTGGCCGGGGGGGCGAGGGTTGATCACTATAATTAAAGTTTCCAGCTGCAAAATTGCTTTAAAATTATT
Organism: Drosophila jambulina; assembly: GCA_018152175.1. Taxonomy (NCBI): domain Eukaryota; kingdom Metazoa; phylum Arthropoda; class Insecta; order Diptera; family Drosophilidae; genus Drosophila; species Drosophila jambulina. The sequence continues at coordinate 18,021,490 of JAECXH010000006.1, read as the reverse complement.
TATTTATGCCACCACCACATGAAACCAAGCGCCGCGGCGGCATGAGCCAAGCAAAGTTAGAGCGGACAGAGGATGGACACCACAGAATTTGAATATATAAATAACGTGATGAGCACTCCGAGTACACAGAGGGAAAAAGGGGTAAATAATTGTAATATATTTTAAATATATTTTATAAATATTTTAGTATTTTTAAATTTTGTATGAATAAATCAAATATACATATACGAATATATTACATTTATACTTATTTAAGTATTTAATATTTATATTTTATAAATATATTTAATAAATATTTTCTACGAATATGTTTAATATATGTATATATTTTATTTATGGATTTAATATATATATTTTATACCTAATTTTGCCTAGAAATAATAAATAGTTAATAAAGGAAATAATCATATAAAAATATATCGAAGAGAAAAGTTCGATGAATATAATAGGCTCAATATATCATCGAAAAAATCGTAAAATTTTAAATACATTTTGTATTTATTTAACTATTCCTAGTGCAACCAGTTGAAACTTATATTTATTGCACTAGTAAAAAAGGATATGAAGTATATTTTTAAGTATATTTAATAAAATTTTAAAAATCTAACAACATCGCATTTTACATTAAATTATAGATATTATCGGCAAAAAAAAATTAATAAATAAATAACTTAAGATAAGAAATACATTTTATCTTAATATTTTCTTTTATTAAGTTACGTTTAGTAATAAATATTAGTATAATATAACAACCACTGCCTTCTGGGGCCTTCTACTCGATAATAAATAAATAAAATTAAATTTAAAATAATTATTCAACTAATAAATTAATATTCAATTTAGAAATAAAAACTAAATATAATATATTAAGCACTGGCTTCTGGGGTCTTCGATTCTATAATAAATAAATAAAAATAAATTCAGAATAGTTATTTAACTAATGAATTAATTTCCAAAGTTGATATAATAAACTTAGTTTAGGATCTTGGTTGCCTTGACCCAATGTATAAGAAATCATCGATTTATTACAAAAAAAAATAAAACCAAAAACTATTTAATGTAAAGACCTCTTTACAGCGCGATATTCTTAAATTGCAATTCAAGTTTCAGCTGAAACTTACTAAATTGCAACTTAAATTGCCATTTGAGATTATTTTACTATAAATAGGTCTTTATATTCATTTTTTAAATTTCGAACCAAAATTTTTGGCAAAAGTCGCTTCATTGACTATATAAAAACCGGAGTCGACTTGACCTTTGACTTTCATTCAATAAAATTATTATATTTATATATTTATTATATTTTTTTTCTATATTTGTATATATATGTATTCTGTTATTGTTAATCTTTCGTTATCTAGGAGTTGGAGAAATATTCTTTAATATTTCTATCAGATTCTTTTGACTTTGCTTTTTTGTGTGTAAAGAGAAAGCCGCATAAAAAATATATTTAAAAAAGTCGTTTCGCCAACTTTTCCAGAGTTTTGACATCGTCAAAACTTGCTTTTTGGCCCTAAAGTTAAAGTCTTTTTATATGCATTAATTGCCCGAGAAACTGGGTTGAAATTATGTATATATTCTAAAAACTTATATACCTTTGCATCTTACCTTGGAGGCCAAAACTTACCTCTGTGAAAAATATTTAAAAATAAAATACATTTTAAATTCATGTTTCTGCCAAATAAATTTAGGTATTTTTTATTTCATGTCCAGTCTACTTTATTTTAAACTATGCTCAAAGGTACGAAATACATTGAACTATTGGTTTTTGATTTGGTTTTTTCTTATGTTTCTGTTCTATTGTAGCTTTCTGTATATCCTTTGCTTATGGAGATTCTTTGTGTATCTGTAATTTTTAATCTTTATTTAACCTTTAACTTACATGAGGCAAGCGTTGGGATCGATAACAATACAATGCGATGCAGTTATTGGGGGCAAGTTCTGTGGGAAATGAAACCAAATTCGTTCTGAATTCATATGCAAAATGTTTGAAATGAGGGGAACGGGTTGAAACCTCCATGGGTTTGTATATATATGGAGCATATTTTAGCCACAATTTAGCATTTAATTATCTCTCCGCTGGCTCATGAAGTCCTTGTTCGTTTGTCGGTTTTGGTTATTTAATACCTAGCTAAACATTTAATTGCTCAACAAAATTAATTAATTGGTAGGGCTTTTTCATTTTCCACTCTACTGGCATTTCCATTTCCATTTCCTTTCCTTTTATATTATTTAATTAGGAGATACAAAAGCAACAATGGTAATAAAATATACAATTTCAAACATTGTCAGGTTTTGCATTCACATTTCAACAAACTTTTCTGTCCGAGTCAGAGTCTCTCTCTTCGCAGTTTTGTATATCATACTTTTAGGCAAACGAAAAGAGGAAAATCAATTTACAGGTTCTGTAAAATGATCAAAGGTGTAAACGATTTCACATGGCGGTAGGAGGGGACTGTATGTATATTTTGTATGATTTACTTTATCGGTTATATCGGTGTTTTTTTGTGGGACGATGTGTGGAATGTTGTCTTGCATTCTTCTGAATTAGCGGGTTTAGCCACAAACGTTTCTTGTTTCTTTTTTTATCCAGTTAACTACTCATATACAATATATTCATGCACAAGTTGTACACTCAACGATTTGTGTTAGTTTTTCTAAATATCTCTCTTAATCTCTTAACATTAGGGTAATAAAAAAATACATTTTTCTCCGTTTTAATTCCGTTGTTGTTGTTTCATTCATCTAACCCACAGTTATAGCGTAATACAATTTGCAACTAGATTAAATTTAATTTATATATATAGTTTGTATATATTATCATTCTCGGATTGCGGGTATTCCTCTCTCTATGGCTTATGGAAATCATTTTAAAATAAATTGGTAAGTAATAAGGTTTAAAAGGTAAATACAAATCAAAAACTTGTCAAATTTTGGCTAAAATTGAGCAAAATTTCTTTGCCTTACCTCACACAAAATATGAACAACACTTAGAAAAAAAAGTATCAGTGCTGTCAAATTCGAATTTTTTAGCTAAATCTAAGTTAAATGGGATTTTCTTAATCAAAGTTATTTTATATGCCAAATTACATATACAAAATACAATTTTACCCATGTTTATAATATATAAATACTTCACCAATTTGTTAAATTCCTAACACCCTCAAATGCAATACTGTAAATTTTTGTATATGTAAACAAAACAAAATAATACAAAATAAAAATACATTTAAAATATAAAATAATATAGATAAAGAGCGAGGAATACCCGTATTTAAATTGTCAATTTTCTATATATATTTGTATATATAAATAATTCTGTATAACGAATCATGGCTTTTGGTTTCCTCAGATCCATTGTTCTTTGTTGTTGTTTTTTTTTTTTTTTTCGTTTTCTGGGACTTCCGTTTCCTCAGCATATGGCCTAAAATATACATCTAATAATACTCAAAACACACAAGTCTAAACAAGTCGTCGTCGATCCCTCTCAAACGGCCGTCTCATGATCAGTTTCATCAATCCTTCCAAGGCGCCAGGAGTTCGGATCCCCAGCTAAAATATTGAAAAAAAATGAAAAGAGAAAAGAAAATAGGAAAAACTCTTAAGTTATAATGTATTTCAACTGAAGCAATCTCAGGAAAATTTTCAGGGTAGCAAAAAAAAGATGGTCAAAAATGTAATTCAATGGAAATCGGCGACCAAATTTAACAATACTTTAAATCGATTTGTTTTAAAATGTATTATATAATTTAATTTTGTTTTTGTTTTTTAATTGCTCTTTACATTTATTCAAGAAAGTGGAAATAACACGGTTGAACGCATGCACAACTCTAAAAGCTTTTTGGCAACATAACTAGGCATGGTCACACTACAAAAATTGGAACACAGACTCCAAGAGAGAGAGATAGCTTTATAGACAGAGAAAGAGACAGATACACACACGACTAACATAAGTACATACTCTGCTATGCGGCCTATAGTTTTCAAGCCCTTGCCCTAGGACTTTTAAATAAAATTTACCAGAAATGTTTAATGAACGAGGGACAACAAAAACCAATACATATCTACCATTTCTTTAATATTTTGTTATATATTTATGAAAATAAATATTTATGAATATATTTAGTTAATTTTATATGAAGATGACTGCCGGTTAAACAAACCCAAGAAAAATCAAGACACATTGATAATAAATTAGATAATCATACAAATATTTTTAATTTATATTGTGCTACAATAATCGACTTTATTTTGCTTTATTATAATTAATTTTAAGATTAAAATGCATTAGTTGATGTTCAAATATTTGCTTTATTAAGTATAAATACTAACACCTAAAGTCTTGTTTCTAATCTCTCTGTTAAAACTTAAACAGGGCCTCAAACTTTTAGCAATTTTTTTTTTGTTTATCAAAGGATATTAGCATTAATTTTTTTGTTTAAGATAAGAACACCTATTAACTAAATTAATATTTCTTAAAAGTCCACTGTACGATATTTTAGAAATTCTTCCCTTCATTAGAGCAAAGGCAATATAATAACCGTATGGCGTTACGCATCTTATTATTATATTAACAATAATTTGAGTTTTTAATAAGTATTATTTATAGGAGATAAAGCAATGAGTCTGGAAGAGCTCTTTGATATTCCCCTCAGAAGCTAGATACATACTATATATCCTTTTTATTGGGTTTATTAACTTACCGCAATCGTAGTACTTCGATATCCTGGGCAGTGCTGTTTTGGATGTTGTTGTTGTTGTTGTTGGTTTGGATTGTTGGTGTTGGTTGTAGTTTTGTTGTAGTTGTTGATTAACGTTTATGATGCGAGTTTGGTTTGGAACGTTTACGTTAGACATACAACAAAATTATAGTCACCGAAAAAATAGAAAATCAAATACATAAATTTTATCACAAATCAAACACATACATACATATAAATTTGTAGAACGTAGAATATATTTAGAAGGTGGGAGGAGGGGGATCCAGTGTGTGAAATCAGACACATATATAGTAATGTACATATATGCATGAATGTAACACATAAATCCTTAAGTTTAATTTCCATTTTTTATACAAATCAAAGTAAATTTCAAAAAAGAAGTGAATAAAATATCTGCTAGACTTTACACTTTGATTGAAGAATTTAATATTTTTTATTGGTATATTGATTTTGTGGAAGAATTTAATAAATTCATTGATATATTGATTTTGGGGAAAAGAAAAAATTGTATTTCCCTTTTTTTATTATAATTTGCACTGCAATACTATAGTTTTTTTGCATAATTTTGGACATCGTTTTTGGCGTGTTTATTGATTGATTGATACCATTTTCCCTTTTTTATAAATTACACTGCAATACTATATTTTTTATGGATACTTGTTGACATATTTTTTGGCGTTTTTAGAAGATATCCTTTAAAAACACTATATATATCTCTAAATATTTATATCTTTTTGAAATTTAAAAGGTTATCCCCACAAATTTGGACCGATTTTCCAGCTAGTTAACTAACTAATAGTGGGTTGATTTTCTTGATTTTTAAACAAAAATATTCTTAAATCTTGAAAAAATTTCCGCTTTGTAGGCCCAAACAAAAAAACTTTAGACATATAGTAATATCATTATTGTCGGCTGCACTTTGTGTGTAAGTTTATGGAGATGCTTAAGTAGTTTTCTGCTTTCAACGAGATTGTTTACAGAGACACTCCCTCACACTAGACAAAAACGTATCCCCCGGCAATTAACACGCGGCAAACAATTAAAAAACTAATACATATATATAATTTGTTTTTTGTTTTTGTTTTCTGCAGCAGCGGCAGACCAAATAATTGCGAATTAAAATAAAAAACAAATCAATGCCATTTGCGCCAATATAATGCTAATAATGATGTCAAATTGGCTGAGCGCGCGTGCCTCGCCTGGCAGCTCTTTGATAAATACAGCCTGACGACGGATGACTCCCGGTGCCGACTCCCGATCGGTTCTCAGGGGGATTATCTCAAATAGTTTATCTCCATATTACATACATACTCGTATGCGTGTGTTTTTTATTAGCTTTCGTTTTTGGCTTGTTTACATTCACATTGATTTCGTTTCGTTCATTACACATTGGATATTGGATAAAGGGGTTATGTACATAAGATATATGTATAGATTTAATGTGCTATTGGTCATATTTGTTTTAAATATGTATAAATGTATGTACAGAGACTTACGCTATGCTATTGCTTACATTATGCCAATAATTATTCGATATTAATTCTAATTAGTTTTCACGCTTTCTGTTAGCTCAATTCGTATGCAAATAAAAATTAGCAAAAAAGAAACAGAGAAAAAAAACAACAAAAAATCAAATGCATAAAATGAAGGAACAAAAAAATAATAATGTGTTAAAGTCAAATTAATATTTGTAGGTGTTTAGGTGTGCCAGCACAGTACATTTCCATTATGAAATCCCAAAAAGCTCCTGATTTCTGAGTCCAAACTTTTGCAGTTAAGAAACAAAAGCAAATACCTTATAATAACAAGATGAGTAACGCCATACGCTTTTTTTTCCATAAAATTTTTTGTAGTTTTACAGCTAGGGAATTATGCATCTTGTTATTATCCGGTCTTGTAACAAAAGACAAATTTATATATTATAAACTATATTTAAAAGAAAAAAATCTAATTTCTTAACTAAAGTTTGAGTTGGTCTATTTGTGAAGTAACAAGAGAAGCTTGTAAAATCATTGAATAATTATAAATTTTTACCAGAAAATTCTACTGTACAGTTTGTCATTTTTGATATCTTCATGGATATTGATATAATTTGATTTGATCTTGCTAAATGCTGATTTATATTCAAGATCTCAGCTTTAAATTGTCTAATAATCGATTAATTTAAAGTCCAAAACCTTGGTTTGAGCTGTCTAATCGAGAAAAGCCCACTCAAACTATAACTATGATTCGTGAGCAATCAAGTGTCTTGTTTAACTACAAACTCAATGCATACAGCCATGATAAGTCAAAAAAAAAAATGTTTGAACTGAACATAAATTGAAAACTTCAATAACTGGTTTTAGACTGTAACTTATAATGATTGCTTTTTGCTAAGGATTTGCTTTTTTTTCTATCTTTCTGTTTGAGTACATTTCCGCTGCGGTGGAAATTTTATGCTGAACAATTGCTGGAGTGACGACGAGTGTGTGTTTGTTTAACAATAAGCGAAAAAGTTTACATAAAAAATCATCGGATCTGTTCTGGGTTGTACAAAGATTGGCTATTAGAATGATTAGATGGATTATTATTCGTTTGATTAGTGTGTGTGCTATATAGTTGCTATGCTACGTAAGTATGAGATGACTTTAAAGATCTAATGGCCTAATACTCCATTGGCACATTTTTTATGCACACTTCCAGTGCAAATGTACATTTTAGAGAGACATGTGAATGGCACAATAACCAGCTTTTTATATCTTTTTTTTGTGATCATTTTCATCAATCTTCTGTTAACAAAATAGTTCATGATTAAAATATTGCACCCTTACCTTTGCACAAGCTTGGTATATTTTTTACTAGGCAGAAAATATAGATATATTGAAATAGTATCGATATTTGACGCGAAAAGAGATAAATTAATCGATACAGTATCGATATGCAAAAATAAATCCATATATTAACGTTTCCAAATTTGAGCAATAAATCAATATTTGTTTGATAAATGCGGCCTAAACAGTTGAAAAGAGAATCGAATAGATGATATATGAATAAAATGTTAAAATTTTATCGATATAATAGTAAACGCGGTATTTTACTTAATACTTAAATAAATATGATAAGAATAACGATAAGAAAGATCGATATTTAAACGTTAAATGCGATACATTTCGATATATACAATTTTTTCTTTTCGATATACACCCCTACTCTGGGTCAAATGACTCTATCACAATACTAGTATTTCCCACATTTTCTTAGAATTTACAAGAATGTATACTTTTGGTAGAATGTGAAAAAAAATGTGCCAATGGAATCGGAGGCAGCTCTTTGGGTAATCGGTGATGTGGCCTTTGTTGCTGATGTTCGCGGTGATTGATGATGGATAGTTAGAGTTGGGATTGAATTGAAGGTTCGATGACTGACTGTGGAGGCTCCGTGTGTGCGTGCGTGGGTGCGCGTGCAATAGATTTATTATCTCTTTTTTTTTCTGGATTCAATTTGTTTTTTGTTCTCGGCAAGTAATCGTATTTATTGCATAATATTTTCAGATTGCACTTTGCTCGATGTTGTTGGCGCTTGTTGTTGCTTCTGGTTGTTGTGGTTCTAGTTGTTGCAGTAGTTGTTGTTGTTTGTACGTGCGACCAAGTAAAGGAACATGCTCTTCTAAAATTAGAGTTTTGTTGTTGTTGTTTTTTTTTTTTTGCGTAGAAAAAAGGTAAACAGAACAGAAAATATAAACGAAAAATCACAAAATGCACATAACATAAAGGAATCGCAATATAAAATCAAGATATGTATATATTCTATGTATTTAAAACTATAATACAGGGTTAAGTGAGGGGGGGGGTTAGGTTTTAGGCCATGCAAGAAGCCCCGTTTAAAGCAAAAAGCTTGCGTGCACACAGAGAGAGAGAGAATGGGGGAGCAGCGACAGAAAGACATTGAAACTGCAGTGGAAAACAAAGATCCCCAAAACGAAAAGGAAAATCACATTTAGAAAAATTTGGCTACACAGCAGCGGCCACAACAATAGTATGCTTTTGATATTAAAATTCAATTGAAATTTTCAACAACGACAATTCCTGAGCAAGTTTACCAGTCACAACCAGCTAAGCTTAATTGTTGAATTTTAATTAAATATATAAATTTCTAAGTCATTCGTATAGGAAATAAAGCTCTTTTCAATTTATTAAGGATTAATTTTTACGTTTTAATTAAATGTCTTTTATATATTTATATATTTTATTCAATAAGAAATTAAGCTTTGTTATATCTTTTCAAGGTTTTAAATCAATTCAGAATATATATTATTTAACAAACTTAAATTTTATAAAATAATCAATTATTAAAACATAATTAATACTTGAAAAAAGAGAACAATTTTTATTTTAAACCTTATTTTATGTTACAAGAAAAGGTACGACTTTATTAATATATATTTTATGTATTAATAAATATTTTATCTCATATTTGTCTTATTATTTATTAACCAATTTTCTTGCATATTGTGAATAGAAAACATAATCGAAAGTGTGTTAGATACGTGGGTAATATTTAATAAGACTGCGATTTTCTAATCAGTGATACTATTTTGTTAGCCGCAGCTGTATAAGCTTAGGTTAGGAAAAGGGGGATTCTTAAGAGAGAGAGAGAGAGAGAGAGAGAGAGATATGGGAAAGCCACTCACCCTGGAGCTGCCGATTGATCAGGGCCGTCAGTCCATGCCCCACGTCCACACTCTTTTTGAGTATCAACATGGGCTTGTCCTCAGCATCCTCTGCATATCCACCCGATGGCAGGAAGCCATTGCTGGCTATCGACTCGCTCACCTAGGGGGGATACAATTTTGAAACACATTTTTATTAAGTCAAAATATTCTTTAAAAAACCTAAGGACCTATAAAAACCTAAGTTAGGAATGGGTAAAAATATCGATGTATGTTTATCAATTTTAAACGCTTAAATCGATTAATAAATCGATACTTTAACATTGTTATGTAAGTACGCAATAAATGACTATTCTGTTTAAAAAATCAGACCAATATAATCAGTTAATATCGATATTTTAAGGAAATTCCATATTTTTCGATATGTAAAAACTAGATAATTAAAAGATTACAATATTTTCGATAAGCGCGATATTTACAATATATCATATCGAAATTTTCCTATCTACACTCATTACAATTAATCATCCAACCCTTACCTGGGTGACCTGCATGAGTTTCTTGACCACATCACGGCCTAGGATGTGATCGAAGACGGTCTGCAAGAAGGGCTCGGCCATAATTGACAGTTTGAGCTTGTCGCGGTGCCAGATCAACACCCGCGACTCCTCCATCGCCATAATGGAGACCTGTCACAAAGGGAATCACAAGGGTTATTAAAATGCTACGAAGCGCAGAAATTAATGCCCACACACACACCTGAAAGTAGTCGTCGGTGGAGACGCCAAACCATTCCGGCGAGTCTAGGAACTGATGGGGAAACACAATGTGCAGGGCTCTCTGATGCTGTGACACCACCAATCTGCAGGAAGAAATAATAAATTTCGATTAATTTCTGTCTGACTGAATGACTCTCCAACACACTCACTTGCCGCTCAGCACAAGCGACAGGCTGTCGACCTTGGTGACCTTCTCCTGGGCATAAACCTCCTGGTACTTCAGAGCACGTATCACCTTCATGCAGTTGAGCACCTTCTTGAACTGATGGCGGGTCACGTGCAGGGGCTGGAATAGCGCCAGGTAAACCTGAAAATAAAAAGCAAACACAAGAATTAATCTCAATTGCATCTATTAATCAGAATTAATCTAGCAATTTAAAAATAATTATTTAATAAACATACTATATAATTTTCCAATTAATATATACACATTTAAGCTGATAATAATCTTGTCTTTAAAAAACTATATCCAGTAATTCAATGATTGATTTACATCAACAACCCGCGAATGGCTTTGCTTAGTCATGCTACGTTTTTTGTTCCCGATGTGTTCACATAAATTGTCAAGTTTATATGCGGATAATTTACTGTCTTTTGCAATAAACAAAACGATTTCCATGCCGATATGGAGTGGAAACTCCCTAGACTCTTGGCAGATATCAGTTTTGTGTCTATCGCTCGAGAGATTCTCTGTTGTCAACGATCGGAAAAAAAAATAAAAAACCAAATGGCAAACAAACATGCAAACAATAATCGTTTGGAGCATGCAAATAAATAAATATTATCGCTGATCGCGAGTGCTAACTGTTTTGCATTGCATCAAGTACAACAACCTATAATCGCGCCCCTTTTCCCACTGCTCTATTTACCTGATATTAACTTTGGCACACACTGAGCGGAAAAAATATGTCTATATAAATCTTTATAAATCGATACTGCATTGATTTTGGATAAAAAAGTCGATATATTGAGTCGTTATTTTAAAGTAGCGATCACTTTGCGATAAATCGATATTCTGATTGATATATCTAAACAATATAAGCAGAAATCGAGTCCAATATAAAAAAATTAAATAAAATTATTGAGATATTTTGTATTAAAATTGTAGTACAAGCTTTATTTAAACGTTAACTTTAATGTTTTTCGATACTTAAAAATTCGATAAATAAAAATGTGGGATATTTGCGATTTAATATTTTTCGCAATATGATTTATCGGACTTTTTCCCTCGATCGTGGCCTTATCGACTCGACAAAATACCAGCTGGTTCTTAAAATTTTTACATAATTTTTTATAGCTTTAAAAATAAAAAAAATTGAATTAATAAATATCTGCAATATATAATAATCATATTTTATTTATTTTTTTTTTTTCGCTTGTATAGATATAAATTTTTTATTGTGTATATTTTTTATTTATTTTACTATTCTTTCTTTTGCATATATATTTTTTTATTGTGTATATTCTCATGTGCTAGAGTTGCCGTGGTGGTGGATGAGCTTGAGACCAACAGAGGCCAGCTAGATTGGGCCCACCAGCGATCACATGTCCAAAATGTAAGACCCGTGGTGGCAACAACAGCGTCGCTTCGCTGTTGCCAAGCAAAAATATTGTGCGATTTGCTGACGCAGCCGTTAAGACAGACCCGCGCCCAGCCCCTCCGCCCCAGACTCGAAAACCCAATCAGCCCCCACCTTCCACACACGCCGCTGGGGGTAGCAACCATGGGAGGCGATCGCATTGCGCCGAGCTACTTGAAACGTTGGCAACTTTCAACTGTTTGTTCACTATCCAATGTTTGGGGTATATTGGACCTAATATTTTACAGAAATAACAATTTTATAAGCATATTTTAAATATTTTTAATCTCTCTTTTTAAAAATTAAAAAAAAAAAAAAGAGAAAGAAAACTTATTTAAAATGTGTCAAAAAGTATGCAATGGTATATTTAAAGTCGGCAATCTTATATTTTTTTATACTAATTTTAGGAACTGTTTAAACGATTTGAAACCTGTTTTTTGATTATTTCAATACGCTTTAAAAAAAAAAACCAAAAGTATGTAAATAATATAAATTATATTTATATTTAAAAATATCCTAAAAAAGATGTCAAAAACTATGCTACAAAATGTTTTATCGTGAAAAAACAAAGGCGTAAAAATAGTATTGCATACTTTTAAGTGTCCATCTAAGAGATTTTAAAACCTCTTTTTTTTAATACTGTGACAATAACAAATTATAGACACCAGCTAAATTTAAAACACTAAAAAATTGATAATGCCTTAGTGAGACAGAGTTTCCCTATCTCCTGATTGCAGTTTTGTCGCTATTTTTTTTTGTCCGTTTTTTTTTTTTTTTTTTGTTTGAGGCAGTGGCAACGGCAACGACAAGCAATAACATTAAACATTAACGAGCATGGCAAAATAAATAAATAACATAATCAAAAGTTTAGCACGGGGCACTGCTGGGCAGGGGGAGGCGTACAAATTGTGATCCGGGGCAGGTTTTTGGTGGCGGATTCAGTGAATCCAGCGGATCGTTTGCGATTTGCAACAGTCGCCGCCGGTCGCCGGCCGCCAGTCGCCGCCAGTTGGTCGTCGGACATTGCCGCAAATGTCCGAGTCACGTAGGCCAGAGCTGAAGCCAAGCTCAGAGAGCCACAAAATACAAAACAGCAGAAAAAAAAGTACTAAAAATAAAAAATATGACAAAAAAAAATAATACAAATCCGCAGCAGCAGTGAGAGGAGAAGAGCCGCAGAAGCGGAATCCAGGGGCAAAGGCAGACCCAGATACAGATGCAGACGAAAAAATATATAATGTTTTGAACTTAATAAAAATAACTATAAATAATACAAAAAAAAAGGAAGTAAGGCAAAAAATAAATCCCTCGAATTTTAGTCCTTTTGAATTTATTTGACATACAATTAAATGTATTCCATAAATTTTTGAGTGAAGTATCAGTTTTTTTTTTTGTTCTGTGCACTGCAGATACGGCAGATTACCAGCCTCTTGATGATACTGAACTGGTGTGTGGATGGGAACTTGGCTGGGAACTGGAAACTGGGAGAGCCGGGCCACTCGGAACGGGGATGAGCTTGGGGTCGTTATTCCTATGCTGTGGGAAACAAAGCGCGGATTCCGTTGAGTTCGCTCGCAATTTGCAAATTGAAATCAATGAAAGCGAACACAAATTCCAACAGCAAAAAAAAAAATAAACACAAAATATTACAACTCAACTAAAGCCTAAACCCAGATGAAACAATTTGCGAGCGATCGTTGGCCAGAGATAATGCTACTCAACTTTAGATCAAATCGGATCAGATGATGAGCAATGAGGTCACATGTATAGTTTGGAAAAAAGAAAAAAAAATATAACATAAAAATACTGGTATACTAAAAAAAAACTGATATACTAACCACTGTCATACAAGCTATGACTAAGATAAAGCCACTTAATTTTAGATCCAAACTGGATCAGATGATTAGCAATAAGGTCACATAAATCGTTTGAAATTAGGAAAACGAAAAAATCTGGTATACGAAAAAAAGGGAAAAACTGGTTTACCAAATAAACTGGTATACTAATGAATGAGATAATGATACTGATGATAAGCAATAAGGTCACATATGTATGTACATAATTTGAAATTGGGGAATAAAATAGTATACAAAAAAACTGGTATACTAAAACAAACTGGTATACTAAAACAAACTGGTATACTAAAGAAAAACTGGTATACTATTTCAAAATATTCAAGGTGATTTTCTTGAATGAAAAAAATTATAAAACTTAAAAAATACACAAAAAATAACTATAGAATTTGTTTTGCTTGAAGATAGGTATAATTACTTTACTACGACTAGTACACTGTAGAGCAGTATAAAAGTCTTTACAAAAAGTTACAAAAATCCTCAAATTGAGAGCTTCAATCCTCTCATTAAATTTAATTCTCTCTGTGCAGCCATAATAGCCTATTACACTTGACAGATTTAATAAATAATGACTGGAAAAAAGTCTTTTGAAATTTTTATGAATTGATTTCTCCCTTATCTGCCCGGCATGTCAACAATTATTCATAACAAGGCTCCAATAAACCGCAAGGAATTCTTCTGGAGCATCCCAGGGAAAAGATTGAGGCTTATAAGCTTGACACTAATTACTTCCTTATTCGATCGATGAGTTGCTCTTTCTACACTTGATCGATGATGTTGCTCTTTCTTTACTCGATCAATGAGGTTGCTCCTTCTTACTTTTTCTTTATCTTTTAAAACATTTATTTTTTCTTTTTCCGCTTCTGGTTAGCTCTTAACTGACCTGCCCCAAATGTGTACTATATGGAGAGATCATAGGAGCGACAGACAGGTGGCAAGTGACCGATCGAAGAAGTGAGCGGCGAAGAGAGAACATAAACCAAAGAATTGCAGTTTCTCTTTACTAAGAGAGCGGGCGAGAGCCCCAGGCCGTAAGGCAGTCGGCAACAGTCGGTCGTAAAAAGATAATCAATAATAAATATGTACGCAAAGTCGATCGTGTGAAAACAATGGAGCTCGTAAACAATCAACGCCCGTAAACAACCATCTTGTTGTGATAACAGAAGCGCTCCCCTTTCGCTCTCTTTACCTCTTTGGCTTGATTTTGTCTCTTATCGCGAGCAGAAGAGTTGTGGGCGCAAGCTTTGACGGTCCGAAAACGAAACCATTTATGGTGAAATACCATTTGATCTATATTTCTGAGGAGTTTTTTTCCCTATACAAAAATTGCTTACTCTTTCTTACAGTTTTTTTTCAATTGATACGATTTTATATTTTAATATTTTACTTTTAGTTTAAATTCTTATCAAAAACCTAACCCCCTATATTTATTCGTCACTTTTTATTAATCAAAACTTCATATTCTAGATAGTGAGTCATGCTCAAAAACGGGGGTAAGTATTTGGGTGAAATGGGCCTCTATGTTTTCCCTTATCACGTGGGTCGATGTCTAAATGTGTGCTTTTCCCTCATAGGGATTACACGGGGAATTCGGACAATGATTGAGTGAAGGCGCGTGGGTAGTTCCGGAAGGGAGGGGGTGTGTGAGAGAAAATATTTTCCTCTCATAAGTATCTGTTGGACCAGAGCCATCACAACCGATGGACAACTGATGCCTAATGCTGACGCAGACGTGGACACGCGGACGTCTTTCATCAGAGCTCCTCAAATATTTCGTGGTGCGTCAAGGTGCCAAAAGAAACCACCGCGAGGGGGAACCTCATCATCATATGACGCGAAAGCCGGCCAGGCACGTCCGCCGCATTTTAGGCAAATGAAATTAAATTCGCCACACCGACTTTTGTCGATTGAAAAAAATAACAAAACCAAGTCAATGACAATCCAATGATACCATTACAAAGTCCAAACATGTCAGAAGCAAACTGAATCAATCTCAAAGTGGAAATTCTATCAAGTTTGACATTAAATCTTAAAGTTAAAGTTTTGTAAAATTAGTCTTCTTTATATCATATTGTATAAAGGTCGTCTTAAATATGGACATTTATTGGTCTCACTTTAATTTTACTTTCACATTTGAAAAAAAAGAACAGCGATCGTTTATAAGTATGTACAATAACCCGTATAAATCATTCAGTTCCGCTACCAAAACCACATGAAAAGAAACTTAAAAGAGAAGAACTCTCTCGCAGTAGAGACTTATTTTTCGTGACACTCTCTCGTGACTCTCTCTCTCGTGATTCTCTCTCTCTCATTACTCTCTCAATCTCATTACTTTATCAATCTTATTACTCTCTCAATCTCATTACTCTCTCAATCTCATTACTCTCTCGACCTCATTACTCTCTCAATCTCATTACTCTCTCTCGCGACTCTCTCTTTCGTGACTCTCTCTCTCGTGACTCTGTATCTCGTGACATTCTCTCTCTATCGTGGCTCCCTCTCTATCGTCTCTCTCTCTCTCTCATGACTCTCTCTCGTGACTCTCTTGTGACTTTCTCTCGAGACCTTTTCTAAATTAAGAACAGTTTAAAGTGTTTAACACAAATTTTTGAGAAATACTTTTTGATAACTCTTTACATTCATAATTCATTTATTACTTCTTTATAAACTCTGCAATTTCGTAAGAAACTGTTTATTATTGATCACCCATTATCATTCACTCACTCTAGAATGAAAAATGTGTTTAAAATAGAAAAAACATATCTAGATTTGTGGAAAAATGTTGTACTTTATCTTTTGTAATCTTTTTAATTGATGGATCTGCTGATCACTGCAAGACATTACTTTGTAACTTGCTTATTATCGATCATTGCATTTGATCGATTGACTGCCATTTCCAGATATTCGATTTTGAGATTCATTCATTAGTAGGTTTTTCGTTGCTTTTTTTTGTGGAACCGCCGACGCCGACGATTGCGGAACGTGTGCGACATAACAAGAGGATTTTCGGAACCGGCGAATTGGATAAGATATACATGGAGAGTGCCTTTCTATATACGATTCCCCTGGTGTTGTTGGCGGTGCCCACAAAACTGCTCATTATCTAATTGCGGTTCGAATCCATTGCGTTCTGTTGTCAATTTGTTTGGCCGGACGTAGATCTCTCCGATCGAGACGACATCGATCGCTTTTGGGGGCTCCCGCTTCCTTTTTGTGCATACAAATGCCGACATTAAATCCGATTTTGGGTCCCCCGATTTGTGGCCAGACATCGTGACATTGATCATCGCGATTTCTTGGCCACTCATCGTGGCTCTCAAGAATCGCTCGGCGGATATATGTATTCAAATATAATATATATCAGTCGGGTCTGTGATACTGGGGGTCCGGTGCGTCCACTGATTGGCCATGATTAAGCCTTAAAGCTTAATCAATTTCGCTTTACGGCCTGACCTTTAATCAAACTAATCAGCTTGTTTATTCTATTTTTTGCCAGCCAGAAATTGCGTGCGCCTTGCCTTCTTTTGCGCATTATTTCTGGGGGTTGGAGTGGGTGATCCACAACGATCTCTGGATCTGGCGAGCAAGAAGTGGTCAGTTTCTGTATAGGACCTTGACCTGCAATCCTTGGACGAACACGACTGAGTTTACTCAGTGGCTGATTCACGTTTATTCAATCGTTCTTATCCTTATCGGTTGGACTCTTGAGAGAGTTTTCATTTGAATTGGTCGAAATTTCATCAAACTTTTGGCACTTGAAGTGCATTTATTATGAAAATTGAACAAAGTGGCTAGTTATGTGAAGAAAATAGTTAAGATTTTTGTTATGTTATATTAAAAAAAAAATAACTTCGTCGAGAACTGCAATTTAACTTTAAACGTCTCTAGACCTAGGCACGAAATTCGCGAGTGAGGGCTTTAGGCATTAATTTGAATACCTTAAAATATTCATTTAAAACTAAATGTGTCTTTAAAAAATTACAATATTTCTGAGGTCGTGCAGAGAAATCTGCTAACTTGTTAGACTTAAAATTGAATAGTTAAAAATATTTATTAAGCGCTAAGTGTCTAGATCTGGCAATAAAATTACAATGTATCTGAGACCGTTTAGAGAAATCTGCTAACTTGCGTCGAGTCAGGTTATTAATCACCACTGTTTAAAATTTTTAAATTTGAATACTCAAAAAAATATTAATTTGGCTTTGAAAGGGTTTAAATTAACCACAAAATTTACAAAAAATCAGAGGTCGTGCAGATCACTCTTAGAGAGCCTTAAATTTAAATTCTATCTATTGCATTTTGAATCTAATGTCAATCCCTACTTCTTATATTGTCACTAGGGTTTATTACCCTCTAGGGGATACCAAAATGTGAGACATTGAGCAATGGGTAATCGATATTACCCAAACACCTTTTTTTTCGTTGAGCCACAGATTGAACGGCAATCAGAAAAGTTCTCGGAAGCGACGTCAGTTATCGAAATCGAAGTATTCGCCGAAGCCAAGAAGTTGACTCATTTGGAAAACATGAATTGGTAGATCCAAAGATCGGGGATTGCTCGAATGCAAGGTGACGTCCGAGGAATTTACGCTAGCTTCGAAATTTACGTATATGCTTCGCTTTTTGTAGGAAACTAAATGTGTCGATGGAAAGTTTCCGAAAGAGAGGAAGACCGGGAGATTACCAGAGAGAGAGAGAAAGGGAGGGCGGGCGCCCGAAGGTTAGTCCGAAAACTATTCACATGTGGCGCCCATTTGTCAGGTGCTTATAAGGCGGTATAATATCAAACGATCGCAGCGTGACAGCCCGATTTAATTGAGGCGCTCTGAACTAGCCGAGGCGCTCTCTTGACTCCTAAGCGTTTAATTTGCGGCTTCCGAATTAAGAGAACGGCTGCAGCAGGCGCAGCCTCCCTCTCTTTTGGCTGGCTTTAAGCTGCAGTTAATCCCAAGTGGAATTTTGGTGAAAACGTATTTACATACATATTTAAAATGTAGAAAAGTGCAAAATGCAGTCCAGTCCAACCCAAATTTATGGCCATCTCAGTACCCTGCCCCCCCTCAAACACTTAAAGATAACACCAGCTGATCCGAGTGCAAAAATATTGAACCTGCAGCGTGTGAAAGCCAAAGAGAGCGATAAGCAAAGAGAGGGCCAAAGAGAGAGCGGAGCAATCGATCAGGCGAGCACGCGAGCGGAAGCAGAGCTTTGGCGTTGCCGAGGCGCAAGAACTGGCGTCGCGCCGCAGCGGGCAGCGCTGCTATATAAAACCAAATGGCATCGCCGACGACGTCCCATTTCGTACACCTCAGCGCGCGCCGCGTCGTGGCCCAGCAGTAACCCCAGACGTTATTAACCCCAAACCGAAACCCCACCAGACCAAAGCCCAGTCTCCACCTTAACCAAAAACGCGGAAAACACAAAATTTAAGAAGCGCTAAAAAGCCCAAAGTTTAAAACAACCCGAAAAAAGTTCCAACACTAACCCCGATTGTATTTTTTTTTTTGCTGTGCGAGCAAGACAAAGAAAGAAAGAAAGAGTGTGTTCTCTAAAAAGAAAAGTAAAACATAAAGAAGGAAGAAAGGAAACCAATGCAAAGATGTGCCACAATTCGGCGATTATGGAAAAAAACAACGACGAGCAGATGATCGAACGGTACATGGCCTGCGGCATGCCCTCTAAGGCAGTGCGCAGTGTTAAGTATACGCTGAAGAAGCGCGAGAAGAAGCAGCAGCAGAAGGAGGCGAAAGAGCAGCAGCAGCAACAACAGGGGAGCCAACAGCAACAACGGTTACTGGAGGACCTCGAACTGAGCAGCAGCAGCAGCAGCAGCGGCAGCGACGCAACCGCCAGCAGCTCCAGTGACAGCGAGGATAGCGGCGCCGATGTTGCTTCTTTGACCAAAACTGTCACCGTTTCGGAGGTTACTTTCAAAGAACAAATTAGCGCTGAGACTGCCGTCAAAAGGGGCAGCTTCAATAGCAACATTAACAGTGAACTTCTCAAATTCTGTCCGCACTACCGTAAAATGCAACAGCAGCAGAAGCAGCAGCAACAGGAACAAATGATGAAAGAGCAACAGAAAGAGGAAGCGGAGAGCGGCGACATAGCGGAACTCTCAGCAGCCGCACTGAAAGCACAACAGCAGCGAAAGCTCAGCTCGATGGAGCCCTCAATGGACGATGCTCTGGCCATTGGCACCCAGATGACCCGTCAGGTGTCCGAGCGGATCACCTGTCTGGTGGCCCAACTGCAGGCCAGTCGTTTATACACGTAAGTTACTGCCCCTAAAAACCTAAAAGATAATCCAAAGAAATTTAATCAAAAATCGAAAAAACTTTAGGATAAAAGTATAAAATAGGTTCAGTTAAAATATCTACATATATATTATAAAAACATATTCCCTGGGTAGTTAACATTTAGATTATATATACCAATATAAAATTTTTTTTTTTTTGAGAAAAATTATTTGTTTTTGGGATCAAGATCTCACAAATTTGGTTTAATTTCTTCCAAGTAAAGGAACTAGTATAATTAGAATTCCTCATAAAACAAATACATTTTCACTTTCAAAAAGTATTTAAATGCTTTGAATATTTAAGTATTTAAGTACATTAATAATACGTAACGATATCCGTTCACCATTCAGTGTAGTAGACTTCGGCACGCGCCTCACGTGCTTACAAAAAAATGTGTGGGGAGTGACAGGAAGCGCACAGACATTAATTCGATTAATTCAAATAATTTGTTATCGTCTCTATTTTTTGTGTTAAATTTCTTGTGTTGTATTTTATAAATGAAATACACCGAAAGAATAATCTTGTTTTCCTACAATAATTTATTTGCATTATAAAAATCAACGATAAATGTTATCTACTTTTTGCGGTCAATGGTCGCTGAAAAAGATTTCCATAATTTCGTCATGTGACATAAGAAAATGCCATTAATGGAGGAGGGAGGGTACTAGAACCTATTGGAAAATGCTTATCAGTTCGTTGTCACGGCACTGGATCATGCTGATCACACGCCCCTATTGTATATTATTGACTCTGTCTGCTGTTGTATTTCCTACTTTATTTGCACGTTGTCTAGGCGCGAATGCCGTTATGCAAACAGAAATACAGAGAAAGAATGCACTTTAAAAAAGACACAGAGAATGGAAATGAGAACGTTTAACAGGAAAAGTAATACACGTGCCGTTAAAGTTGAAGAACCAAAGTCATTAAATTAAATCAGGCTAAATACAGACCTAAATAATGTGATATACTTGAGAAAACCAATAAATCGTTAATTAATAGGGTCTATGAGATCTTAATTGAATTGTTTTTTGATCAGAATAGAGAATGATATATTTCATTGAATATCATATCACCATCATCATCATAATATTATTAGCACTCCATTGATAATAACTGGCAACGGACTCAAAACTCGTGATATCCACGATCTCAAAACGAATGTACTCCAAACTATTTTAAGAATGTGATGCCCTGAGCACATGCCAAAAAGTCTGGAATTGTGGGCAATAAAATATATAATTTGTTAAGTTATTTATCCCTTTACGTTACCTAACTGAAAACACCATTTTTAAAGAGTGATTCATTTCTTTTTGCCAACTGGGAACCTAACTAATTATAATTGGTATGAATCTATAAATACGGTCACAAAAATATTATATTATATTTGTTTACCTTGACCGCAGTGCCAGGCGATAAGTTAACCCTCTAAGTCCGTTATCTCGCGATCAACGCAATGCGGTGACGAAAAGACGCAAGTCAATAGAGTTCCCCCTAAAGACGCACTGAATCATCATCACCCCAGGTGCTGTTACCTGCTGGGTGGGCAAAGTGCAAACGAACGTCACTTGAGAGGGTAGAGCTTATAGGTTTTTAGGTCACAAATGTGGGCAAAATAATAGTGCAGTGTGTCTATATATATATAGTTTACAGTTCATAGCAGCTAAAATTATAAATCTATTTACTATTTATTTATTTTGGTATTGATTTAAATTATCTGTGCTTGCAAACTCAGCCTCTTGTCTTCTATCTACATAGTTTTACCAGCTGTTCACGGTCGCCAGCTGATTCGCCCGAAAGTGCAAGTGCAAATGTACATATGCATACGAAGATTGCGGCTATATACATATATTTTCTATAGTTTCTGGCTTTAGTTCTGGTCTCCGCATTTAAGAGGGAGCAGCGCTTGAAATATATACAATATTTGGTTGCATGCGTTTTCGCACGTACGCCACTTTGGCTTTGTATTTGCCGCATGACAAAAAACCAAATGCAAAAAGCGAGCGGCAAAAAAAAATAATAATAAAAAAATAGAGAAACATAGAAAAGTAGTGGCAGACAGATATGCAAAAACCCGAAAGGAAGGCAGACAGACAGAAAGCCGACGCAACAAATGCGTAGAGAGGTTGAAAAATTCGCGATCGACCGACGGACAAGACAGTGGCGCAACCAAAGGGGGTTTGCCACCCCAACGAACAGTTTTCAACCCCCCCACCAGATATATCTAAATATTCTGCGAATTCGCCACTGTGCGCCACAACAACGAATCTAATCAGCCGACGAGGGCCACGTGTCTACGTAATTACCTACGACAACTATATCTATCTGGAGTTTGGACCATCGGACTTATATATAACCGAAACGATTGCGTTTATAAATCCATTTCAATTCCACTCCGATTATATGGTAGCCACTCGAGACTCCGCAAACAGATTGTGGCGTCAACTAGACAATTGACGACATTTGGGGGTTAACAGAAAAAAAGGGTTACCAAAGGGTTCCGATCTCTATTTTAAAATTAAGATTTATTATAGGAAGTAAGATATATCATAGGTTACTACTAATATATCATGGGTTACTACTGATATTATGATTTTAGATATTTATTTCCGACTCTGAACTGACTTCAAACAATATAAATCTGTTTTACGGCTTTTTCGATTTAAGATTATTTATTAACCAAAACAAAATATTTTAAGATTTCAAACTGATTTAAACCATATTTTACAATAGCGAAAGTCTCTATTTTTAATAATACATACAATAATACTACTAATACCATGTAAAATACTTAAAAATTTTATTCAATTTTAGAAAATTTACTAAAATCATATTGAAATTTCTTATTTTTACAGAATTCTGACGCGTACAACACAACCAGCACACTTGATAGCCGTCGGCATATTGGCCTTTGTGCTGATGACTGTGGGACGCGATCTCATCGACCCTACGACAACTACTGTGACATCAGCAACAGCAACAACAGAAGCAACAGCAAGACCATCGACCATACCAGCGGCCTTGGTCTATCTAGGCGCCTTTGCCACCCACTTTGGGTCGCAGATCTGGATGACATTTGTGTCTGGTAAGTCTTATTAAAAAGTCTTAAAAAGGATCATGTCTAGATCAGTGACCCAAACATATCAAATTCAAGAGAACTTCATGTATCATAGGCAAGCCAAACTTCATAAGACCAGGCTAAGGACGATCTACAGGTCATTCTGTGTATGTTTTATTTGTTGTAAACCCCTAAAAAGATGTCTTCTTCTGCAACAGCAGATCATCATCCATCAGTGATCTTTGATCTTGTTCATCTTCAGTCTTCAATAGAAATCTCTTGAAAGCGACGCTCTTCGGGCAATTATTCCCTCAACAGAAAACATAATCATATTCATAGTCAAACTGTAACTACATATACTACCGATCCTGACCTTAATAACAGATTACTAATCTATATATTAATTTTATCCCACTTGCAGGTCTCTCGCTATATTTCTCCCTGCCACGTCACGTATTCGGGCAGTGCCAGCAGATACTCTTCCCTCGCTACTTCGCCCTCAACGGAATGCTCAGCTTAACGATGCTGGTCGTTTACGCTAAATACTTTTTGAGCGGATGGACGACGGCAGCTGGTATCCAAATGGGATCCCATGCCCTGGCGACTGGGATTGAGGTGGTGGTGCGTCTGTATCTGGTGCCGCCGATGCTGCAACTCATGCACGAGAAATACAGGATCGAGGATGCGATTGGGAGTGGCCAGGAGGTTGGCAGTTTGGTGCAGGGCGATCTCGTCGATTGTCCACACTACCAGCGCATTCACAAGGGATTCCGGCGCATTCACATGACCATTGCCATTGGCAATATGACCGTCATGCTGACAACGTGTCTGCAGTTGTATTTTCTGGCATCGAAAATACATTTCAGCTAAGGCACTCGGCTGGGCGGAGAGAAGAATTTAATTGAGAACAGGGGTGCCCAGGGAAATCGCCTATCGGTATTCGAATTTTGAAATCAATTAAAAATGTGTCCCAAAATGCAATGCAAACCTTAGGCACTTGTTAATTTGTTCATCTTTCAAATCGAAAAGAGGTTTCTGTGGGCATTCCTCATAGAATATAGGCCAACATCATCATCACCATAAGCACATTAATCATGATAACAACCGTATATTTCAATGTTCAGTGCTTCTCTCAAAAATAACATGCTTATTGAACAATTGATTATATATCTACCCAAAAAAATACAACGAAAGTCCGCACAACAAATATTACATTTCAATATTTACATCATCTGCTACGATTTTCCAATCTGATTTCCTGTGATAAACTCAGCCCGCCTCCCACTCCCACACTCCCACTCCACCACTCTCCACCGCCAACCGCAGCAGCACATTTAGTCTATAGTCGATAGCCAATAATTTACGCAGATTAATTAATTAATAGCTTAATTAATAATTAATTATATTGTTTTTTTTTTTTACGCAAATTCAGTACGTGTTTTTTCTGTTATTTATTAATTTATCGAAACTATGTATTTATGATATATTAGTGAATATATAATTTAAATTAAAACAACAAGAAACATCAATGAAAAGAAAACAAAACAAACAAAAAAAAAACAAACCATAAAAACACACACAAATTAAATGAATAAAAAAATATTAAAGCAAAGTCGAAATCTTTCGCAAAAACTGTAAATAAATGTATTTTTCTTGAGAAGCTGTTGGTTGAGGGTTTCAAATAACTTTAGGAATTGAGTATTTGGAATATAAACCACAAAACATCTTCAAAAATAAATACTATGAGGTTATAAAGATGAGATTACGTGATATTTTTATCGATATTTTGACAGCTCTACTCGTAAATCAGTTATTTGGACACTACTGTACTTCAACAAGTAAAAAAGCTTTAATTTAAGGTTCTATCTCTGGATCTCAGATTGACTTCAAACATAAAGACAATAATCTATTGTATCAAAAAAAAAGATTAAGTAATTAGTTAGTACTCCCTACACTTTACTTTCCAGTAACTTATAATTTATATCGACAGCATACATATAAACAAATTTCCATTAAACTTTTCACTCACCGCCTCGATTTCCTGCTCGAATCTCACCGGTCTCAGCCGGCACAGCACCACGACCAGGTAGATGAAATTCACCGCCATTCCCATTCCTGACCAGAGGACCACATCCGGCGTGCAGGCAACCAGGTAGCCATGCATGCCCATCATCAAACAGCCAATGAGGAGCATCGTTCGCATCCACAGCGAACCGTAGGGACCGTGCGGGGCCAGGAAGGCGAGAAAGAGGAAGGCCCAGCCGAGCTGAAAGTATAGATGATGCGGCTGCTGCCATCCGAGGCACTGTTCGATGGACCAATCGCCGGGATTGATGGAGCGCAGGGTGCCGTTGTTGTCCCAGGTGATGGTGCCGCTGCTGGCGGCGCTAGTGCCAGCCGTGCTCTGTGCGATAAGGGAACCAGCTCCTGCCTCCGATCCAGGTCCTCCTGCTGTGCCGCCGCCCGCCGCGGATCCAGAGCCTAGACCGATGCCCATGACGCTACCGCTGGCGCTGCTGCCGGCGCTGTTGATTAGGGCGCCCATGCCAACGCCGGCGGCACTGCTGCCCGCCGTGCTGGGCATTCCAGTGCTGCTCCTCCGCCTCCGCCTCCTCCTCCTCCTGCTTCTTGCACTCCTGCCTTCCTTCCCCTCCTTCGTTTCAGTCTGTCACTCTCCTTAAATGTGGTCTTTGGGTTGTTTTTTGTTTGTAAAAATCCAATATCGTTTACGATCGTTATCCAATTGGTTGGTGTCCTCACTTTAGCTTTAAATTTAAATTAATAATAATTTAAATTATTTATGATTTGAATAATTTATTTGTGGGGTGTAGCTGATGTTCACGTTATTTAAATATTATTTATAATAAATTGTTATCATACCTTAAAAACAATAAGAAAGCCAATCCACTCCGTGGTTTAAGTCAACACTAAAACGAACGCTTTAGCTTTAGCTGGTGCAAGACCCCGCTAGTTTGTGACTTCAAAAAGTTGAACTTGTTGTTTCCCTCGATGTTTCGTTTATATATTGACAAATCGGACATTTAATAATAGAGTAGGGTTTCGACAATGAAGATGCCGGTGGTGGTGCTGCTGCTGCTGCCGTCCCTGCCGCATGTCACATTGTTGCATCGTTTAGGCAGCTGATGGAGAAACAAAAATAAAACAAATTGTTACTTCGTGGGACAATTTTAGCCTTGGCAAATCAATAAATAATAATATAATCGATATTGCTGCAAGCCTTTGGGAATTTGCTCAGCTTGTGCAGCAATTCCCAGAGATCACATATATATAATTATACACACGGACATAAACAATAGGTATAGTCAAGGGTAGGGATGTATATCGAGGTTAAAGCTTAGCTATCTTCTATAAACAAAAATATCGTATCGAAAATATGGTAAACTTTGATTTAATGAAATGTTGAATTTGACGATATAAAACATATTGTAAACTTTGGTATATCGAAAATTTGAATATCGAAAAATATCGAATTTTACTTTTTAAAATCACATGAACGTTTAAAAATCAAAAATATCGTAAATTTTGATGTAAAAAAAAATTCATACAATAATATATTGAATTTAATACTAAAAACACTCGAGAAATGTATTTATTTTTTCTCCGTTATATTGGTTTGAAATATTAAAATTATATCGATTAATAGCATATAAATCGAAATGTTAAAAAATTGGTTTATACATCAAATATCGGCATAGTAGATATTTTCTGTTATTTTATAATAAAAAAATATGTATATATATGTTATATTATAGTATCCCTCGTTTTCACTGGCCTCCAGTTCGTATCCACAGTTTCAAGAAATTTGGCAATAAATCATCTAAAAATCCTCACAATAAAGATTCTAACTGAATTGCCAAAACTTGGTCAAAACTCTCCCGAGAATATAAGTATCTATTATACATATATGTATCTACTATATAAATAAAAGATAACAGTGTGTGGGAGAAAAGTTCAAAAGGTTTCTTTTGCTACCTTTCAAAAGTTCAAGTTTGGGGAGCTAATATACAATTGAGGTCAAAATAAAATTATTTCAATATTATTTAAAAAATAATAATAATAATAAATATCAAATAACATAATTGAAAAGAAAAATAAATATTTAAGTAAATTAGTAAATAATTGTAAATAAAATAGGTTAAAAACTGGTCATAAAATACAGAAAGAATTTTAACGTTTTAAAAACAAAACATATTTTATTTATAAATTAATTAATTCCAATGTGAAACATACTTCAAAGTTATCTAAAATAATAAATGCCATATATACTGCCACAATCTTTTTTATTTAATTTATTACTTATTAGTTATTATTTTGTAATATATTGTATCTTTGAACTAAAATATGGCACTAGAAATTTACATTTAAAGGTTAAGCCATCTTTAGTGCTATTATTTTGGCCACATCTGCATGTTCCCTATATACTATATGTATGTGTATATATTTTCTATATTGGGGTTGGTCTGGAGAGTGCAGAACCAAAACATTTCCGGCCTGGACTTGTGGACAATAAAACAAAGGCAACGAGAAGGACAGATAGCGCGAAAGAGGAAGGCGCACACACCAAGAGGGGACGACGACGACAAAGGGCATTCAAATAATCAATTTGATGTCACTAAGTTCGTGGTCGCAACTGCACTGAGAAAAATTGTGCATTAAGTTGTTTGATTTGTTTTGGAATTAAATAAAATTTCTTTTTTTCAACTTTTTGAACATATTTAAAATTATAAATAGATTAGAATTCTAAACTTACTGATGAGAATTTTCGTGGAATACATATTTGCAGTACTTAATTGGTCTAGCGACATAATTCCACCCACATATAATCCGATATAATATAATCCAAGTTTAAAATCCAATTTAGATTATATTTTGAATTTTTTTCCCAATTTTATAACAGTTTTTATAGCGGGATTTTAGATAGTTTAAAAACGATATAAATATACCCGCAAAAAACGACATAATCTCTCTTGAATTTTAGATCTTGATTAATATGGATTCATTTAGACCCATATAAGCTCATGAAAATAAATACAGAGGTCACTAACATCAAATAATATTAACCAGATTAAGGTCATAGTTTATGATGACAGTTATTGATATATCTATAATTTCTCCTTCTCCTACTACCATCTCCCATATAAACTGAATAAAGTCTTCAAAACCTATTTTCAAAATATAATTTTCGATGGCTATATTGAATCTACATCTACATCTAAATATTATTTTTTCTCTGTGCATTTTGGGTATTGAAAGCGGTCAGCCAAGCGATGACTGCCAGTCAGACGATGATGATGATGACGGTGATGTCGGTTGGAATGATGATTACTCAACACTTTGCATGCTGGCTGCAACAATGATGATAATAGTGATGATAGCGCCAAGTGACACACATCATCAGCAACACAAGAAAACAAACAAAGGCAACACTTTCTCGTCGGAAAAGAAATGGAAACAAAAGCAGGGTTATGGTGACATTTGCGGTTGGTTGTAGTAAAAGCGAAAAATAAGAATTATTGATTAGAAACAAGCTCAGACATTTTAAATGAACATTAAAATTATATTAAAATTTACAAATTGATATTAAAAATCCAAAGTTATAGTTTGATTCTGACTCAAAATAAACCAGAAAAATACTTTTTCTAGAATTTCCAACCAGGTCTTGACACAATCTAGTGGTTATCACAAAATTCCAGACATTGTATATATCTTTCCGTATTTTTGACATCAAGTAAAGCTTTGATTTACGTTTTCCTAATCAAACCTGCTTTGATCGATTTAAAACAGATTTAATAAAAGCATTATTCATATACTTTTTAAACAAATACAATAGTATTCAGATGTTAATTTTATTTTCTCACGTTTGGCATGTTTATAAAAAGGTTATAATTTAATTATATGTTTGTTAGCTGTCTGGAATATAAAAAAAAGTATTCGTTATTATATCGTATAAAAAAATTAGCAATTTAAATTTTAACTATTTTTGCGAATTTAAAAACATTGACGAAGGCATGGCAAATTGTTTGTATAAATATTATAATAAATATGCAATATTATAATTGGAACATTCATCTTGAACTCATTACTATAAAGTGAAAAATATAAGATAAAATAAATTTGGATAATTAAAAATAAATGTAATAATAATAAATAAAAGTGTTCATTCGAAGAAATACAAATTCTTGAATATCTTTTAAGCATTAACTTGGGAAAAGTAAATTTCGCGGAAATTATTAAAAGTGCTGAGTAGGACAATTAACAATTTAACAATTTAATAAATGTATGTATAAAATATTAAAAAAAAAACAACTAATATATAGTTTTTATGTTAAAGGGTAACTCAACTTCAATGCACCCACACGCACATACACACATTGTGGGCAGGGAAGATGAAGTCATCGCTTTGTTGCCTTGAAGAGAAAACAACAACAACAATAAATAAAACAAAGTCCACACCAGCAGCGAACAACAAAACAAACACAAACACAAAGTAAATATATATGTACAACTAAGCGCGACTTGGCTTAAAAGACCAAAAAGTGAAGACCAAAACCAAAATGGGAACAACTCGAGAAAAACGGAAGAAAAAAATGTACAAAAATTTAAGACAACGAAAAAATACGAAATTAAATGAAACAGAAAGAACATTAAAAAGAGGGCAAACAAGAAAATATAATGTGTAAGACATGAAAGCCAATTATCTGAGTTAAAAATGCTAACTCATCATTATTTATTTATACTATTTATTAACCTCTGATGGTTATAAACATATTAAAAGCAGGTGCTATTCAACGGACTTTTGAAAGTAATAAATGTTATTAATAAATAATCATTTGCTATTAATATTAATATATTAATACTTTATTATAATAAATAAATTACCAAAAGATGCAGTAAGCCCATGATCAATGTTATTTATTTCGGAAATAATTAGAACAATTACAAAGCTCGTTTTATTTAAAAAAATGTAGTTTACGGCAATTTTGATACCTTTTTTTTCAATTAAAAAAACATTTACTAGCCTAGTATTTTATTTAAAAAAAGGCATCACTGACTAAAAAAATATAAAGAAAACACTAGAAAAGTAAAGTTAAAACTTCTTATTGTGAAAATGCCAATAAGCTGATAAATGACACAGAGAAAAAAGGGTGGAATGAAGAGCCCAATGGGTAATGGGTGGAAAAGCGGGGCATGGATCAATGGCCAGTACAGTGACAATGTAGGTAAAGAAATGGACGAAAGGCGGAGGTTAATGGTCAGAGCCGCTCTCTTTCTCTTTCCCTTTGTTTTTTTTTTTTTCTTTATGGCGAGGTAATTTTCTATCGAAGTCATCGATTGATTGGTGTTTGCTTAAACGCAATCATCGTAAAATTATCGTGTGGGGGGTAAAAGTATCTAATGAGATATTGCAATAAGATATGATATCCCTATTTGTTTGCATTTCCCTTCCAATTAGATGAGTCACGCTAGGGACTGTCCAGGATCCTAATGGAATTTCCCACACAGAAAGGACTGTACACTACTGGAAATGAGACTACTTGGAAGTTTCATCTAGATAGCTCTAAAATTTCGGGACTAGATCGATGCGGCTGTTGATGCTAACCCGGAGAATATATAAGTTTACTTAATAGGGTTAGAAATTACAAAATTCACTAAGTTTCATAGATTAACATAGATTGAATAATAATTATAATATGAAGTATATGTACTGTTTAGGGTATTTTCAGTTCGAAACGATGGCTGGTAAAAAAAATATAGCCCGCAGCGATTCATATCTTGGCCGATTCTAATCAGTATTTGGCCCGCAGACAAATTATGGTCGCATGGGTCGTAATCCAATTGGAAGCGGAACATAAATGTACGTTTGTATACATATATGTATGCGGCGGCAATTTGAAATGTCGATAGAAAAGGAAAAAGTGAAAATAGAGGCACCCTTTCCTCAATTTTCCCCTAGCAACAAGCCATAAAGTTGTAAGCACCGTAATAGTTTAATTACTGGAAATTAATTGAGTAAAAAAACAAGAAGGAAAGCTTCAAACGAAAGTAACCGACTATAAAATACCCGGTACTTTAAGCTTTGAGGGTTAAAAATAAAATTAAAAGAAATGTTAAGATCTAAATCTAGCTTTTACAATAATATTTTAAAGGAAAAAATTAAATTCAATTAATTGTAATGTTGTACCATATGATATTAGAAAATATTTATAAATAAAACAAATAGTAACCGGAATATAAATTATAAAAGTACTTATTATCATGTCAAAGTGTTGTTTACACAAATAAAAAAGTTAAATATCTAACCACTTGAGGCGTTTCCGAGTGTGTTTCTCTTTGCTTAAATAGTATTTTAAAAATTATAAAATAATTTCGTAGCAGTTTTAGAAGGTGAAGCAAGTGGAGAGGCAACTTTTTCTCTCTGGTTTCTTGCCAATTTCCGTTTCCCACGCGTAAACAAAAAAAAATAGCAGCAACAACAAAAAATAATAATTATACCAATAACAATAAAGAGCCAGCAGCATATGCCATATTCAATTTTTATATCTTTCTTGTGCTCAAAAAAAAAAAACAGGGAAAACTACAAAAGCAAGGCAACGAGTTGAAAAAAAAAATAACCTAAGACAACGAAAAGAAACCAAATTACTTAATCACTCATTCACTTTGTAAATGGGTTGGGAAAAAAATGAATATTCATCCAAAATTGATGGATTGGCAGACAACCATGATATTTTCGCAGTATTAGTTTATTTTCAATTTGTAAGCCAAACATTAAATATTCAAAATGGGAAACTTTAATCACAAAAAAGGGAGTACAAAATATTCAAAGAAATAGGGTCAGGTTCTACTCTCACTGTTGAAGCATCTGATATCTAATCGATATCAGAGATAAATACCATACCACATAAAATTGTTGTCCATTGATTTAGTCTAAAGATAAAGCCTAACAAAGAGTAAACACGCACAATTGGCTCTAATCTCAACTGTTATTTTACCGATCTGACAAAGCCTTGACATTGAGTCCGACTTGACGGTAGATAACCATCGTTGACTTTATCTGTCCGTTAAAATTTTATTAGCTAGATAATGGAAGAAATTTTCCAGGAAATTGTACCACAAACTCACAAAAAGATAAATTATGTATCTTATCTAAACGCTTTAAAATAAAAAAAGATTTAAAATACCATTTAGTTATGCCACCTTTTGTGTGATAATTACGATTAGTTATTCGATTTGTTTTATCAGTTAAGTTTATTTAAAGTTTTAATTAACTTCTTGAGCTGTCTAAGGTATTTGGTAATCTACTATTATTTATATTGAATTCTATTCTGTGTTAATTTTTTATTTACTTATTATTATGGAAGCTACACTTTACTGACTGATTTTTAATTCAATTTAAATAAAGTATATTGCGATCACATATCTTTGGCTTTATAATTCTGATCCTAAAATCCGTCTTCTTTTTTTTTTGAAACCCCAAGGGGACGATCCTTGACCCCGTGGATGTGTAGGTTTTGTTTTGTTAAGCTCACACGCGGTGATCACCGAAAAATTACTGGACAAGAGAGGAACTCACTCTGGAGACTATCAAGAGCCAAATCCACGCCCGGCCATCTAGGGATGTTTTTCAACTTTTCAATCTATTTTTGAATCTATTACTACATTTTTGGAATGCAGCAGCTGCCTTTGATTTCTGGGAAGCACTTTAAGTTTTTTTTTGATTTCTTACATTAATTAATTTCTCTCCATGGGATGCAAAATTTTGCAATCGCTCTTTGTTGCTATTTGTTAACCGGCTATTTGAAACTCGAATAAATATGCATACATACATATGTATTATGTACATTGTATGGACGTACCCCCATCTCACCTCTCTTTTGCTCTTTTAGGCAAACTAGCTTCCATAAATATACACGCACACACAAACATATAATGAAAAGTTGCATGCCAGAAATGCTATGCAAATGCAAACACCCACACACCCACTTACAAACACACACACACACACGCGAGGGAGAGAAACAGCTGCAGGAGTTGGGGTTTGTTGCTGTTTTACTCTTTACCAACTCCATATCTCCCTTCCCCAATCATCCATTTCTACTTCTTCTTCTTGTACTTCTTTGATGCGTGCTGGCAACTGCAATCGCTGCCTCTGCCGACGCCGCTGCCACCACCCGCACGCACACACACATGCATCGTATACCACATTTTTTAGAGCGTTGATGTTCGATTTTTCACCGTTCTTGCACTCACTCATACATATGTATATGTACGTATGTAACTTTAATGGTTATTATTTAATTAGTTTTGGCGCAACTTGAAAAAAAAAGTAAAGCAGCAAAAACACAAACAAACAACGCCTTCGCCGCCAGTCTCCTATATGCATGTGTGACATGTATTGTACATGTAAATACATATATGTATATGACACCGAACACTTGAAAAAAATTAATGATTTTAATGATAATTCACATACACACACACACTTTCCCTTTCTTTGTTGTTGTACTACATTTTTGAATGCCTTTAACACTCGAGTTTATTGTTTTTCTTAATGGGAAAAGCAAACTTTTATTTACCAGCAGAAGTCACTTGCATTTGTTCCGCGCTTGCGACAGGGAGATCCGATTTCTTTTGTGGTTTCGTGTATGGGATATATCCGAATATATGTGTATGTTTGATAAATATCAATAGTAGTTTATGTTTTAGCCCGGCGATTAATCGGATACGAATGTTCTTTTGTCATATTTTTCTCTTTTCGCAAAGGCGTCTTGTGGCAAGCAGCGCAGCTCGGTTGAAAAATAACAAAGATAGAAGATAGTGAATTTTGCGGTGGCTTAAATAGAAATTTTGTTCAAATGCTCTCTGCACTCTGCTCCCGAGCTCCGCTCTCCCGCAAACAGCCGTTTCTCTCGATTCGCTTCGCCCAGTGATGCTCGAGTTCTGTCTGAAAAAAGCAGCTAGAAGAACGTCAGGGAATATCAAACCGATATCTATATATGTATTTATCTATTATCTATTGCATTAATAGAAGGAATACAAATAAAAGTAAATTATTATTATATTACCTGTTGTTATAGTTGCAGTTTTATTGTTTTAACGATATTTTGATATGTCCCTTTGAGATAGCTACTTTCTAGCTACAAGTTAGACAGCACTAGTGAGGCCCTACATTCCTCTCTTCTGCGTGGGCTCTCATTCTCTCCATCTCATACGAATAACCTTTTTCCTAAACGCACACGATAAACGTGCAAATCAAATAGCACAATATAATTTAAGAATAAATACATAAAATAGCCTACATTAATTTAAAGCTTATTTATGTCATCGCAGCGGCAATTGGGAGAGGGAAGCGAGAGAGTTTGAGAGTGCTGAAGAAGGAACGAGGAAGAGAGAAGAGTCAAGCTTCAAATGAGAGCGCAAAACAGCTGGCAATGACAACAATAAGAGGAAGAACAGCCGGTTCGGCTTAAATATTTAAGTTAGTCACCCAACATAAGGTAGCCTTAAGTCAACAATTGAGGAATATTTTTAATATCAAAAGCATGACTCAACAAAAAACATGTTTTAACAAAAAAGGAAGAACAAATCGTTCCTAGCCGTGCCATCACGTTGACGATAGTTTTGTTTCGTCAGGCGATAGTTCGATACCGATACAGTCCTCTCTCGATTTGCCACGGATTGCGAATTCTGTCGCGCATTATTAAAACCATTTTTTTTTCGAATAATAGTGGCAATAAACCCGGTGCAGTGATTCATAAACCAAAAAAGGCTTGCAAAGAACCTAAAAAACCACAGACCGGTTAATTTTATTGCTTTTGAATTGGATTAAACAACGCCGGAAACGCCGGCAGGCGAGAGAGAAAAAAAGACATGACGGTTGACGTGGGCGGCGTCGCCAAGGGCTTGCTCACATGGGAGAAGCAGGAGCACCTAGTTAAACTGGCCATTCTCATATTGGCGGCAGTTCTGTGTAAGTTAATCGGTCATATTTGGAATTTTTTGCCAGTTGTTATTAAAAATAAAAACAACAAAGCTGGTTCGTGAGTTTCTTCTATATCGATATATATGTAGCTCTGTTGTTAGAGATGGTTTTCATACACAAGGTGCCTGTCTTCGCTACGCTTCCATAGTATTGTCAGCTGTTCCTAGTGGAAACAGGCACCTTGTGAAGATATCGATATATCGATTGACTGGTATTTGCCACCACTATCCTAAACTAAAATCCAACTTCCTTTTCTTTTCGATTTTGACCGCGTGCAGCGTTCGCCACGCGCCTTTTCTCTGTACTGCGATTCGAGAGCGTTATCCATGAGTTCGATCCGTACTTCAACTACCGCACCACTCGCTTCCTGGCCGAGCAGGGCTTCTACAAGTTCCACAATTGGTTCGATGATCGCGCCTGGTATCCCCTGGGCCGCATCATTGGCGGCACCATTTATCCCGGACTGATGGTGACCTCGGCGGCGCTATACCGCCTCATGTGGCTGCTAAACGTGACCATTGACATACGGAATGTGTGCGTCTTCCTGGCGCCGTTCTTCTCCTCGCTGACCACTCTGGTTACCTATGCGCTCACCAAGGAGATTCATGTAAGTTTTGAAGGTTATTTCGCACACGTGGTTTTCTATTATTTACTTGTTTTCCTTCCTCTCCCTTAGAGCACTGGCGCTGGACTGGTGGCCGCCGCTCTCATCTCCATTGTTCCTGGGTACATCTCCCGATCTGTGGCTGGATCGTATGACAATGAGGGCATTGCCATCTTTTGCATGCTCTTCACCTACTATCTGTGGATCAAGGCCGTGAAGACGGGCACCATCTTTTGGTCAGCCATGGCGGCATTGGCCTACTTTTACATGGTCTCGTCTTGGGGCGGCTATGTGTTTCTAATCAACCTTATACCCTTGCACGTTGTGGCCCTGATGATAACGGGCAGGTTCTCCCACAGGATCTATATTGCCTATAGCACGCTCTATTGCGTGGGAACGATCCTGTCCATGCAGATCTCATTTGTGGGATTCCAGCCTATCCAGAGCTCCGAGCATATGCTGGTAAGTATAGTAACCATAGTACCATCGAGAGGTGGACCTTTAGTGATCATTTAATGATGAATACTTTATTACATTCTTGATAGGAAGAGTATGAAACATAATGAGTACGAACAACCAAGCTGATTTGATCATTAAAAGTAGTTTATTGTAAATAATGTCTTGATTTTTATTAATATGTTTAACTTTTGTTATTTCTTTTTCCCATTTAAGGCCCTGGGCGTTTTTGGTCTTTGCCAGATCCACGCCTTTGTGGACTATCTGCGCTCGCGCATACCCAAAGAGCACTTTGATCTGCTCTTTAAAACCCTGATGTCCAGTCTACTTACCGTGGTGCTCGTTGTGGGCACCTTGCTGACCATTACCGGCAAGGTATCGCCCTGGACGGGACGATTTTATTCACTGCTGGATCCGTCCTATGCCAAGAATCACATTCCAATTATTGCATCTGTGTCGGAACATCAGCCGACATCCTGGTCATCCTTTTACTTTGATCTTCAGGTAAATTTTTGTAGTTTTCTTTTTGTAATTTCTAATGCCAAAAGATGAAAACTTTATAACGATGCGAATGAGTGTTGCGCCTTAATGCACTTGAATGATTACCTTGCACTTTGATCGCTGAGGCAGTCTCTCTAAATTACTTGATTTTATTTTATCTTTGCTCATATTAATGTATATATAATTTATCATTCACAGATCCTAGTGTTTCTGTTTCCCGCCGGCCTGTACTTCTGCTTTTCCAAGCTAACCGACTCGAATATATTCATTATCTTGTATGGCGTTACCAGTATTTATTTCGCGGGCGTTATGGTGCGTCTCATGCTGGTTCTTGCCCCCGTAATGTGCGTTTTATCCGGCATTGCCGTATCCCATCTGCTGGCCAAATATATCAAGAGTGTGGATGCCGGCAGTTCGTCGTCCAAGCATGGCGGCATGGAGAGCAAGCGGCAGCACAAGAAGATGGAACAGCAGACGGGCGGTGTGAAGAGCGAGGTGGCCATTGGATTTGTGGGCATAATAACGCTGATGCTAATAGTCTATACCCTGCACTGCACGTGGGTCACCTCGGAGGCGTACTCCTCGCCCAGCATTGTGCTGAGCGCTCGATCGCACGATGGCGGTCGGATTATCTTTGATGATTTCCGCGAGGCCTACTACTGGCTGCAAATGAATACACCGGAAGTGAGTATAGTCTTCGTATTCTGCTATATTAGTTAATTTCCTTACTTGCCAAAATGATGACTACTTGTATAAATTCTTGATAGGAAGAGTATGAAACATAATGAGTACTAAACAAACTAGCTGACAAGGAAATTAAATAATTTTTCTTTTTCTTTAAAAAATGCATTACTAAACGATATGTTTTTCTTTAATTACTTTTCCCCAGGACGCTCGCATCATGTCCTGGTGGGATTATGGCTATCAAATCACAGCCATGGCCAATCGCACCATATTGGTGGACAATAATACCTGGAATAATACGCATATCTCGCGTGTGGGCCAAGCCATGGCCTCGTCGGAGGAGAAGGCGTATGAGATAATGCGCGAACTGGATGTGGACTATGTCTTGGTTATTTTTGGCGGCCTCACTGGCTACTCCTCCGATGACATCAACAAGTTCCTGTGGATGGTCCGCATTGGCGGCAGCACGGATCGTGGCGCCCATATCCGTGAAAAGGATTACTATGCTGCGAACGGAGAGTTCCGTGTCGACAAGGAGGGTTCTCCCACGCTGCTCAATTGTCTGATGTACAAAATGTGCTATTATCGCTTTGGCCAGATGTACACGGAGGGCGGCAAGGCCCAGGGCTACGATCGGGTTCGTGCTGCGGAAATTGGCAACAAGGACTTTGAGCTAGATGTGCTGGAGGAGGCCTACACCACGGAGCATTGGCTGGTGCGCATCTACAAGGTCAAGGATCTGCCAAATCGAGGAGTCTAATGGATTCAAGAACTCGGAAACAAACATTCCAGTGTGGCGCCATCTCTTAGAGAGCTGGAAGGAGAACATCTACGATTTTTCGATGTCACATCGATCTTCTATCTCTCTCCATTCTATGTTTGTACATTATAGCCCTCTGTCTCTCTCACTCTCTCTATCCATCTCTCTCTCTGTATCTCTATTTATTTCGAATCATTTGGCAATCTCTCTTGCTCACTGAGTATTAATTGTTGCTACTTGTTGCACGCCTTTTTTGTCAGTTTTTTTTTTACTTTAATATATTTCTCAAGTGGAAAGTGAAACAAGAACACAACATGTAAGCAAATCGAACGAAAAATATATATAGATATGATAAAAGTGATCAATTTAAAAAGAAATCTGTTTTCATTTTTTGGGTGGTCTTGAAGTAAAGCATTTTAGTTTAGATATAAATTAAGGTTAAGGGATTCAAGCAATAACTGAGGTGGGAAGCTAAATAAAATACAATAACTACTAAAATACAATGCTTTAAAAAAGTCAAATCACCGCCAAAGGGATTGCAGATCTAAAATTCTCCCCTTGAACTAGGAATGTATATCGAGAAGTAAAATCTAATATAATATCGACAAGTCTGTCGCGCTCAGTATT
The DNA here is from genome assembly GCA_018152175.1 of Drosophila jambulina. Classification (NCBI taxonomy): domain Eukaryota; kingdom Metazoa; phylum Arthropoda; class Insecta; order Diptera; family Drosophilidae; genus Drosophila; species Drosophila jambulina. The sequence continues at coordinate 17,982,922 of JAECXH010000006.1, read as the reverse complement.
ATATCGAAAATATCGTGGCTTTATATTTGGAAATTTGACATATCGAAAAATATTGCATTACATTTTATGAAAATCTATAACTCGAAAAATATCTGAAAAATTGCATTTAAATTATATTTTTTATTCCAATGAAACTGATACGATATATGTACATATCAAGCAGAATATCGTTTTATCGAACTTATGTTTCAAAATATCGAAAAATATTGAATTTAACATCAAAAAACGGATTTGATCGTATATCAAAAAAAATTTATTAAATTTATTTGTCTTATTCCCCTTACGATATACATATACGATATCAAGCAGAATACCGATTAAGCAATTCATGTATATTGTAGCTTTAAGATATCTATTTATGTATTAACATTCCTCGATATTTTCGCCATTATTAATTAATACAACTTTAAAAAGTTCAGAAAATTTTAATTTTCTTCCTTGAAAACCACACAGATACTTCGTATATATAAAAAGATATTTATTATCAAATAGACAAAATGCATGCAGGTTGCTTACGTATAAAAACCTAATTCCACTGGTACTTATATTCACTGTCTTTCAGATTTTAACTTAAAGTATAGTTTTAAAAAATTACCAGTGGAATTAGGCAGTTAACAGCGCCTAGGTGTATGGTCGGTAGGGCTTATTCTTGATTTCGAGAATGGGTTCTAACTCCACAAAGCTAATTCTAGCAGCTTTTTAGTGGCCACTGCCATTTGTGCCATTAGACTTGGAATTTTGATTTCCAGCATCTGTGATAAAGGCAGTCACGTCCAGCTTGTTGGCCAATGCCTTGACCTCCTCCTTGCCGGCAGCGTTCTTGCCCACAATCAACACAGTGGGATCCACCTCAAGGACGCGGGCCAGCTTGCCGAGAATCTCAGATTCATTCAGACGGATTACACGCTTGTTCAGCGCCTTGATTGCGGGATCAGAGGGCTGGCGATTCATGCTCACGATTTGAGTGATCAACGTCTCCTGGCCAACCACGCCCAAAATGGAACTAGGGGAAAAAAGGAGAAAAAGTGTGTTAGTTAAATTGTTTCAAAAGAAAGAGAAATGGTCTCTGGTTATAATATTTCAGATACCATACTTAAATATTTAAATTTTAACCAGTTAATCCTTACCCATCCTCGCTGTCCACCACCGGCAGATGGTCCGCGCGATGCTTCTTCATTAGAGCAACAGCCTCTCCTACCGTGGCATCCGACTTCAGAATTACTGACGGCGATGGAAGCTGCAGCTTCTGGATAGTTAGATTCCACCACCAGTGGCCATGCTCATTAACCGACTCCTTGAAGCCACGTGCCTCCATCCAATTGTCCGAAACGAACTTGGTCATATAGTTGCGAATGCCATCGGGCAGAATGACCACGCACCGTTGACCCTTCTTTAGCTTGCGAGCATGCTGAAGGGCAGCGTGCATCGCACCGCCGCTGGAGCCGCCGCACAAGAGACCCTCCTCGGCATTCAGACGCCTGCTCATGGGGAAGCAATCAGGATCACCGATCTTGGACCACACATCGACCACAGAGTCATCGAAGACGGTGGGCGGAAAGTCGTAGCCAATGCCCTCGACTTCATAAAATTGCACGTCACTCTTGTTGAGTTCCTTGGGACGGGCCAAGACCGAACCAAAGGGATCCACGCCCACGATTTGGCAGTTTGGAGCCTGCTCCTTGATCTTCCTGCCAATGCCGCTGATGGTGCCCGCCGTTCCGGCCGAGACCACAATCATATCCACCTGATTGTCCAACTGCCACAGGATCTCGGCGGCAGTGCCGTCATAGTGCGCCAACGGATTGCCCGCATTCCGATACTGATCGAGGACAATGGAATTGGGCGTTTCCCTCTGCAGCTGCTGGGCCACATAGATCAGGCCCTCGGGCGAATCGTAGGCAGCCTCCGTTGGCGTACGAATGATCTTGGCTCCAAGAGTACGCAGTGCCGATACCTTCTCATTGGACATCTTCTCCGGCATCACGATTATGCACTTGTAACCCTTGACGGCACAGGCCATGGCCAATCCGATGCCGGTGTTTCCGGAAGTTGGCTCTATAATCGTGAATCCTGGCTTGAGGAGACCCTTCTCCTCGGCATCTTGCACCATGCGATAACCAATGCGATCCTTGACCGAACCGCCGGGATTAAGGAACTCGCACTTGGCATCTGTTAGAGAAAATTTAGGAGTTATTATTGTACTCCTTAGATGGGATTTATATTCCTCCAAATTTTAAACTTACACATCTCGCACTCGATTCCCTCGCTGGCGGGAATATGATTTAGTCTAACCAAGGGAGTGCATCCAATCACCTCCAGGATATCCGGTGTGATCTTCTGGCGATGCGCAATGCCCCGCTGCGTGTGGGGTGACTTTTCGGTGGTTCCCAAATGCCATTTGCATTTCGATGGCTTTCCGGGATCGATGAAGTCGGCGGGCCTTTCGTAGGGTTTCGGCTGTGGCATCTCTGGGGGAGAAGGATACATTATAAGGATTTATAAAGAGAGAAAAATTCGGATATGTTATAGAGACTAACACAGTTCGCTCAGTATCGAATTGAAGATATAGTAAATTGCGATTTATAGAGTTCAAAAATATTGAAAAATATAGCATTTTAAGTTTTTAAATTGTTTTTTCAATTAAAAATTCAGTTATTACAAAACGTTAAATTAAAGAAAATAAAATAAATAGTATTATTTGTTTGTCTTTCCACCAATATTATTTGAAAAACATTGGAATTTTGTAATCTGCTGACCTAAGTTGTGTTTTTTTCACAATGTTCGGATCGCCAGATGGTGCAGTTAGACCTCAGACCTTATCGCTTCAGATTTTGGAATAGGAATTAAAGTATGAATCGGAATCGGAATTGAAATAGATTTTCTGTTGTCTCATTGTGCGCTGCTGATATTTTCGTATAGCCTGAGATTATTATTTGATCGAAAGCGAAAAGGTCAAGCGTGCTTTTAAAACGATGACGTGCAAAAGTGGATTGAGAGGAAAACAATTAGCAATTTGGAAGAAAAGCGGGCTTCTTAATTCTCAGATCAAGTGATTTTTATATTTATTTTCTTAGAATTATATTTTAATATTAATTTATACTGGTTCTGGTTGTAGCCATGTGAGAAACTGATAAAGCCCTATGACGTGCTTATTTTATTATTATAAATCCCAAGGTCTTCCTTATCGACACCAATTGGGGGAAAGTTCAAAAATGGCGAGATCAGCAAAAAATGTGATTATGTAATTAACCAGATTCTGGGGAAAGTTCCAAGTTCCAGATTCTATTTCATTATATTTCTGTGGAACTATTTAGTTTTCCTTTTTTATAAACATAATTGATACTTTATTTATAATTTGAATGGACCTGGAAACTGAACCCTCTCAAAGTTGGTCAACAATCGGTAGCCGTTTGTATATATTTACTTTGCAGATAAGGTTTCCCCGGTGGCACTGATTGGTACCACTTGACGCGCCACTCGAACTTCCTGGTCTGCTAAGCTAACTCAAATTAGGTGCTATGTACACACATTTTGGTATCCGTTTACCCTTATAATGTGTTATAAATAGGGTTTCTAAAGAAGGGCGGTATGTTTGATTTTTAAAGCAAATTCTAAATATATTATATTGTAAAAAATGGATCACATTTAAAGGGCTAGACAAAAATTTGGATCTTTGGGACTAAAACGAATAACGGATTAGTGTTAAGCGACACTTTTTATACCCTTGCAGGGTATTATAATTTTAGTCAGAAGGCAGTGAAAAACTATATATACTTGATCAGCAGCCGAGTTAATCGTGCTATGTCCGACAGAACATTTTTTGTTGTTTATTTTTTCTGAATTTTAAAGGGTTATTAATATGGTAAAAAAAATTAAAAATTAATTTTAAAGTGTAAATGTAATTTCCGAATTGAAATAAATACATTTAAAGCTTAGTTGTGATCGATTTTTAAAATCCCAACTGCAAACAGAAAGGGTATACAAAATTTAGCTCCCAGAGTCTCAATTGAGACTTAAAAAATGTATGTTAAGATTCTCTTACTTATGACAAGTTAAGTAATCCATCAAATGTGTACATATGTAATTCTTTAAATTGAGTTTTCTTTGATTGCTTTAATAGCACATTTTTTTATTATTATTCAATTTTTAATTTTTTCCTTAAATTTGCTTTATTCACCTGTCAAAGAGTAAATTAAGAGGGCGTAGGGAGAGGACACGAGTTGCACAGAGGGATTCGATTCCAACTGGACTTTTTACTGCTCTCTCTCTTGTTTATCTATTCCCCTTCCGTTTATACGGCACATGTTTGCACACACATAAAGGTATTCTATTCACAAGCAAACTACGAAATAGAAAAACATCGCGCAGCGAAAAAATCAAAACAACAAAAAATAGCCAAAGCACATGTGTTTTTTCGTACCTATTTTACATACATGTGTACTTTTTTATGTATTTATTTGGCAAAAAAAAGAGCCGGTCGGTATTTAAGTGTATTGAAAAAAGACAAAGAAATGCCAACAGCTTGGCAAAAACAAAAACAGGATACAGGAACTTTTTGGGAGTTTGGTTATTCTTTCACTTAATTAATCACTCTTTTTAACTGCAATTTAGCAAATACTTACTAGTGCTTAAATGTGATGTTCCTGAATAAAACTAAAACGAAACAGCAGCGAACGCGAAGAGCCACAAGAAGCAAAAGCCACGATGCTGCCACTCTCAGGGGGGGCCTAACTCTGTGAAAGCCGGCAGAGGCAGTCGCAGCGCACAGTGGGGTAGGAGGCTTCACCGAGCCACACAAGATCATAAATACTTTTTAAACCTATTCACATTTTCTTTCAGCACATATCTAAAAAATATTTTGTTTGTGTTGGATCTAAAAAAATTTGTTAATAATAGTAAATGTTATTATTCTATTATTTAGTTATTACGTTTCTATTTTTCTGACTAGAAAATCATGGCTTAAGCCACTCTGCGTGGTAAGAGAGGGAGAGAGTGCAGAAGCCGGACCAGTTATGGCTCTAACGCTCTCTCAGATTTGCCTCTGCACTGTGCGATTAAAGGAAATGTTGAAGAATTTGAATTAATTTAATTTTATCAATAAAAATAAAATAATTATTTATGTATTTATTTTATTGTATTATTTAATTAAATAATTTAATTTATTTTAATAAATGTTTTGTTTATTTCATTATTATTTTTTTTAGTTCAATTTTCAAGTTTTATATTGTCTTGAAACCGAAGTTAAAGGGTTCAGATATCAGAAACCCAAAGCTTAGTCGCAGACGCCTTCTTCTACATATCAAATACAAAAACAGTTGGTTTATTTTTTTAAAAACAATAAAATTAGAAGCAAATAAATAGCAAAGCAAAGATAAGTTTTTCTTTTCAGAAAAAAATTATGAAGGATCTAATAGAGGACACAGCTTTTTAGTTGCAGTGTATTCAACAGAAAGGAAGAGAGAAACAGCTGTTTTGTTGCTGGTTGTGATAATACCTTGGCGCGATAGCCTATCGATAGGCTGAAATCGAATCATATAAATTCGTTTTTTATTTGAAATTCAGTTTATATTTATGAAAAATCTTTATTTTTTTTCCAAAATGCCAAAATTGCAAGAGAAGCAATTCAGAAAGCAGTTCCAATAATCATTTTTGCAATCGAAAATGCTAAGCCATTTTTATTGCCATCAACAAGTGTTGTTATCGAACAAACGGTCACACTTCTTTGCAACCGCTTTTTGTTTTTGTTTACATATTTTGTAAGAGTCTCGAGATCCCAAGATATCCGAGTTTTGATAGCTTTTAGCTGGCAAATACATTTCAACTGACATACGCAGCCATGCTGCGTCCTTTGGTCAGCGCTGGCGTCTTGCTGCGGCGTTTCTATGGAACGAAACTAAGCGATCACCAGGCGGCACTGATGGCGCGCGGATTGCCCAAGAGGGAGCCTATCAGCGGCGTCCAGGACATCATAGTGGTGGCCTCCGGCAAGGGCGGCGTGGGAAAGAGCACCGTCGCCGCAAACTTTGCCTGCAGCCTGGCCAGCCTGGGCAAGCGGGTGGGTCTGCTGGACGCAGATATCTTCGGGCCGAGCATACCGCTGCTGATGAATGTGCACAGCGAGCCGCTGGTCAACGATCGAAACAACCTGATGATTCCGCCGCAGAACTACAACGTCAAGTGTCTGTCGATGGGCATGCTCACGCCGCCGGATGGCTCCATAATTTGGCGCGGCCCCTTGGTCATGTCCGCCGTTCAACGGCTATTAAAGGGCGCCGAATGGGGACCCCTGGATGTTCTCGTCGTAGACACACCGCCGGGCACAGGCGATGTTCATCTGTCACTGTCCCAGCATGCACCCATCACGGGCGTTATCTTGGTGACCACACCACACACGGCAGCCGTCCAGGTTACCGTCCGGGGCGCTAAAATGTACGAGAAGCTGGGTGTTCCCATCTTTGGTCTGGTGGAGAATATGCGATACTCCATTTGCCAGAACTGCAGCGAGCGCATGGAGTTCTTCAAGGACAGCACGTGTTCCCGCTCCCAGGAGGCACTGCCGCGCAAGCTCATCTCCCTGCCCCTCGACCCGCACATAGCCGAGTGCTGTGAGAACGGTGTTCCCGTGGTCATCAAGCATCCCGAGAGCGACTACTCCAAATTATTCACTCAGCTGGCTGGGGACATTTCAGATATTCTGGATAAGCAACCAAAGGTATCCGACAAAGATAAGGCAACGGGTAGTGGCAACTCTTAAGGCTGAGTCTTAATATTTTTGTTAGTTGTTGAAGCTTTTGTTTACGGAGAAATACATAAATATTTATTCTGTAATTTGATGACTATTGAGTCGGCTCTTTTGCACTTAGTTTAATAAATAAAACTCACGACAGCCTATAATCTTACTGAACAAGAGCCAAAGCCTTTTATATTTAGAAAATTATTTAAAAAAAAATGTATAAAAAGAATGAAATCATTCTGTGATTTAAAAAACTATATTATTATTTATTTAGAAAGCAGCCGACAGCACGACCTGGAGAGCCATGTAGACGGTGGCACCCAGGGCCACAAAGAAGGCCAGAGCGCGGGATGGCTGGGGAACAACGACCACGGCATACACCAGGGTGTGGACAATGCGGGAGATTCCCACGGCGCGGAAGAGGTTGATGGCCAGCCAGGCAGAGGGATTTGTCAGCACGTACAGAAGACCGATGGCGAAGAAGGGAAGGATGTTCTCCAGATCGTTGCGGTGGGCGCGACGCACACGCTCTACATTAGGATCGTCGAACTTGACCTTCAGCTTGGGGGACATGAGGTCCTCAGGATTGGCAAAGGTCTGAAAGTAACAAGAATGTGATTTAATTTTAAGTTTTATATTTTAATTGTTTAAAAAGTTAAATTAGAGTCAATAATAAATAATAATTAACGTTGTAGGAAGTTTAGTTAATAAATGTAATCATGACTAGCTGTTACAATAAGCCTAATTCTTTATGGCACTGCTGCAAGTCTTATTATTAAAAATTTGTTAAAGCTGTAAACAAATTAATTATTGATTGATTGTAATCTTAAATTTAACACAAACTATATGAATTTGTATTATTATAAGATATTTTGAGCTGATATTTAAAATGTCATGCTGATAATGATATGTTTGGAGTTCTCTTGTACCCAAATACTGAAAACTAGCTTATAATGATAACAATATTCTTCTCTGCAAATCGAAGTTTTGTATAACCAATTTCTTTTTGCATAAACCAGTTTATATACATAATTAATAGCCCAATTTCACTGGAATTTCACAAATTAGCTTTCATTAGGAATAGGAGTACAGTTAAAAAAAAACATTATACATAGCTTTATATTACATCCTATCTTATCGATAAGCAACAAATACATGTTCACAAAGGGCACTTTCACCAGACCATGGAAAAATTTAGCCACTTTAACTAGGCTATTAACCCGAAGGTTTTCAACAAGTTTTTGTTAAATTAGTCTGGGTATTTGAGACTTTGACCCCACTGTGCTCGCTCTTGTCACCTCCCCCACCCCTCCTCTCACCTTTGTCTTGAAGCGCTGGATAGCGGTTAGCAGGCTCATTGCCAGCATTTTGATCACCAGCACTCCGACCCAGAAAACGAAGCTTTTGAAGACGGGATTGGTGAGGCTGAGCAGTTCCACGGGGCTGGCCATTTTAGCTGTTATTTTTTAGTGCAGTGATCTATGGGGATCTAGTAAGATTCTTCCTCGGTCTCCCGGTGTTTTTAGTTGAAGGTGAAAAAAACTAGTGAGCTTTTCTGGCGTCTGCTCTCTTTTTTTATACCGCACCCTCGCGAGGCTCTCTTAGACTCGCTCTCGAGATAAAGCCGGCATAACAACTGCTCTCACGCTGACACTCTCTCTTGCTTGCTATCTCCCTCTAACTCATGTCGGAAAAATGTCAAGTCATTCTGAGGCAGCGAATGTTTGAGAGGAAAAGAAATAGCACATGCTGCAGCTCACTCGCACGCGTTGAGAAAACACAGTAATAGACAAATTAGTAGTACATTCTTTAAAACATATACAAATTTTATGAGATGTTTATTAAAAAATCTAAACAACTTTTCAGTAAACTCGGAGCAACTTAAGTGAAAAATTATTATATAAATTTTTAAAATCATAGCATAGGTTCATATTTAATCAACCGCGATTGTAAGTATAGAAAGCATACATAACCCCGTTTATCTGTAGATTTCATGTAAGGAATTACATACATGTAGAATATACTTTGTAAAAACTTACACAAACTTATCAATTAATCGGAAGAAAACTTACTGCCGTAAAAAAGCGCATCAGACCCGTATAAATGCCTGCAGCAAAGATTTTTAGCACTAATATAGCGGTCCATCCCATGTAACAACGGAACACCTGGTTTTCCAAGGAAATCAATCCAATATCCAGCATTTTGAGAGCTGCAAGTGCACTTGTGTACTGGCAACTGTTTGTAATCGGCTATAGAATAAATACCGGTGAAACTAACAGGTATACACTTGTCGGAAAAACAATACACAATTGGAATTCAAAAGAAATTTTTCCTATAAATAAAAAGTATAAATTTCAAAATTATTATTAATATGAGGAAAAATATACATTTTCTATGCTGCATTTAAATACATTAGGTATTTTAAAAACTTGTAGGCTTTTTATCGAAAAAGGAAATACATATGTAGTTTAATTAATTTTATGTATATACATTTTATAATAATAAATTTACTTTGTATATTTAAGAAATAAAAGTTTCACTTAATGGGCTTTATGATATTTAGAAGAGAATCTATATTGTTTTATTAATTTGTACTGTATTTTTTTAGAGCTTTTTACCATTTTCTTAAATTCTGTAAATGTTATTTATAGCATTTTAGTTTTGAATTTACATTTTACATACCGGTTTTAATAAAATACTGTCAACAAGAAAAATAACTTAGATCTGGAAGTAAATCTTTGTATTCACTTACAGTCCTACAGTCATTCTATTTCGTTAAAATTTTCAACAAATATGTTAAATCGTAAATTGTTCACTTAAAATACATCAAATATATTTAAAAAAAAAAACTAAGTTTAGTATTTAGAAGTTGATAGAAGTCTGAAAAATATGGAATAGTTCTGTCTCTTAATTTCCCATGGCTAGTTTTTAAGATAGAAAAATATCTATAATTTATAGGGTCGAAAATGACTCTGCCTCTTTGTGGCAATCTTCTGACTTAAGTTATGATACCCTTTAAAAGGGTATTTTAAACTGAGAGACTAGATTTTAATTTTATACTCCAAGCTGTGGGTGCCAGGTCTCTCGCAGTCGAGTGCACTTGATTGTTGCTTTCTTACTTGTTTGATGTTGTTATTGTCAAATGCTGACGATTAACATTAAATGGATCTATAAAAGCAAACAAATTGCCGGTAATTACAGTCAAATTGCAAAAACAAAATGCTATGCATCTATTCACTATTCAAAACAAAAAAATGCACTAACTTTGTAAAACGAAATGAAAGTCTGGTAAGAAATGAAACTATGGATTAATCGAACAGGTCACGCGATAAGAGGGCTAAGAATAGATTATTTTACAAATATATATGTATATGTTGGTTGTGTCATATCAGCAGGTGCCTTAAACTGATAAAACACATTCGTTAATCCCATACGAGTGAAGAATTATACAGGAGTTACTTCATTTACTTTAAGTTAAAGTTAATTTCCTCCGGTCTACGATCGACCCTGATTTAATGAAATGATTTCGTCTTAATAGAGCGATCTATTTTCCATTATGTTTACCCTTTGTTGCCAACTAGAAATTAGCGACTTAACCCGCTGGCCCCATTTCCACCGATCTTGGGCACAACCTTCTGGGGGCTAATGCAATCACAATGATGCCCACAGGGGGACCCGGCCCGCCGCCACTCAATCAAGCTGCAAGGGATGGGCCTCAAGTGCAGTTTACAGAGGAACGATTATTCAGACGATTCTGAAATTCCAAATGGGCCAGTCCGAGGCGGCGGGCGGTCCCGAGGAGAGGCCCATACACAGAGATGGAAAAATGAAAAGCCTATTTCCTAAGTGTAATTAATTAATTTCAGTAGCTGCTGCTGCGCTGCAGACTGCAGAATTTGCATCCACATCCATCCAGCGGCATCATTTATTCGAATCAGTTTATCTTGTGCTGTCGCCGTGTGCACGCTTCAAACCGATATAAAATCGGGAATTATCGTTCAATATATTTTCTGGGGCAAAAAGAGTTGACGACAAAATCTACAAAACTGGACAACATTTTTGAGGACTGTCAGCAGCGGCAGCAGTTTCACAAAATGTCTCACGGCGAGCGAAAAGGTCGCCTCAATGTGGTCAAGTTCCTGGAGTTGGTAAAGCATATTCATATATATTTTTATTTTGTTTTTTAAGTGGTATTTTGTGATTGAAATTTAAGTGAAAAAATATGGTATATTAACAAAATTTTTATATAGATTGATACTCTAATAAACTGGGTTCGAACTTAGAATTCAGATGCTAAGAACACGGTGACGGAGGCATTTTCGATCCCATAAAGCATATCTATTTATGTTCTTTAAAAATCCAATATAAAATCTACTTTTAAAATTTTGTCAAAATCGAGCGTTTATATAAAAAATTACCATAGAAATATTGTTTGGAACTAAACAAGTTGCGACAGAACTAGCTGGAGTTTTGAAATCACCTTTAAAATGCGTCGAAAAGTATGCTATAAAATGTTTGAGGTGCAAATTCAGCTTAAATTAGGTTGTAATATTATGTGGCATTGTTTTAGAAGCCATTTTAAGGGTTTTAAAAACCCTATTGATTTTTTTAGCACTCCTATAGTTATTTACTTGTGATTTTATATTCCCATTTTTAATATTTTTCAAAATATATAATGGTAAATGTGAGTAATAGGTCAATCTATATGACAATATGGAAAAATAGACGAGATCTTTATGGTTTGTGTATATAGATTAAAGCTGAATACCTCCAGTAAAGATCTATACAATGATATTTAATTTTCTTATTTTTATTAAAAAAACCCCTAAAATATTTATACCTTTTAACCCTCTTTATTTCCTAGGGCTTTGCCGTGGCGTGTTTAGTGCTACATTTTTACAGCTTTAATGATCGGGATATAATGACCTCCTTTCTGGCCACAGGTACCTTCACAGGTTATATCATAGTGGTAATTGGAGTATTTGCGGGTGAGTTTTAAAAACAATTTTTTATATAAATAAACAATAAAAATCTGAAAAACAATATCGTAGTCACAAAAACTCAAGATAAATGCAATTTACAACAGTTTAACAATTTTAAAATATAATTTGGAATACTAATTAATTGATTTTAAATTTATCAAAATCTAAGTTCATTTTTAAACCATTTTCGATATTTATTTTAAATCGTTATGATTTATAAAATTTTAGTTAAATATCTAACATCCACTTATTAAACAATTATTTATAACTGTTAAAAAATTATGAAAATATGTTTTCAAAACACTATAAAGTACAAATAGTGTTATCAATCATTCAATGTAGAAAAACACCTAATGTACATATCAGTATTATCTCCTCATTCCAGGCGTTTTAATGCGTGCTCCTATACACAAACGCATCGATATTTTCTTCAGTGTCCTTGGCTGCACTCTATTTGTGGCCAGCGGTGTGTTCATCATCGAAGCCTGGGAGTTTTCCTTCAGGACCCGAACCCGGGACCTGGCGCTCATCAAGGCCTCGCTATCCATCGTAAATGGTGTACTCTTTGGATTCGATGCCGTCTTTACATTTCGCGACAAGTGAGATAATCAAGATAAACGAGGGAGGAGGAAACCGGCCTAATCATTTCTCATCCAAAAACAAAAAATAATTCGCATCGTAAACATACCTAAAGCCATTATTTAAATTTTTTGGAATAACGGCTTGAGGAGAGCTTCTTTAAATGCATTTAATAGTTGTAAGTCTAATAAATATTCATTCTCTGCTTTTATTTATAATTTGGAAAACCACATACATTTATTTAACGTTAATATATTTGTATATTTAAGCATGTTATTTTTTCCTTTTTTTTTTTATCAATAAAAGTAAATTTTCGCATCACTTTCTTAGTTATTTTTGATTTAAGGTTTTAATACCTGGTACTCTGATTATATGACCCACGAGTCAGGGCTCTGGGCATCACTGGTTTAAGTATATAAATGAAGTCTGTTTAAAAATTTAAATAAAACCTTGAAGACCGTTTACCATTTTCGACCACAAAGGAAAACGATCAACTGGGTTATTTCGTTGATTTAAGATACTATATTTTGATGAGTGCAGAGAAATAAAACAACAAAATGAAATATTTTTCGCTAAATCTTGAGCACTCACAGTACAAACCACACATTCCATTCCAAATTCGATAATTCTAGCTAAATAGGTAGTCGCGATCCCCATAAACCCAGAAGAGTACCGGGGGGACGACGACTACACAAAATGGGGTAAGAGAAAACAAACAAACAAACAAATAAAGGTAAATCGCGAGCTCGTCGCACATTTTGTTTACATCGTAATAATAGTTAGCATTTAATTTTTGTTTATTGTGTGTGTTTTGTTTCGTTTTCCACTGCTAATTAGCGTGAGAACATGGCGTACTTATGGGGTCGCCTCGAAGCCAGTTGTTACAGCTTCGTCATTTGCTCCATCTTTGGATGTGGGGTTGAGTTTTGCAGTGTTGTGTTGTGTGTGTGTGTGTGTGTGTGGTGTGAATACATCATATTGTTTTGTTCGGCAGAGTGTGTGGATGCTGCTTAGGCCGAATTGTGGATGTTAAGTCGGAAGATGTCGTGGGCCACAAAGAAGGTGCCGGCATTGGCCTTCAGCACGAACAGCTGAGAAAAGGCATGTGGTGGATCATCGTCGCACTAAAAAGAACAAAGAAAGATGTTACGATATTAATCAATATAATATTTAAACTTATTGAATAATTCGTTTATTATTTGTATAACCGTTTAACAAGCGTGCGAAAGGAAACAAATTATGACTTTTGTTTTAGGGAAAAGGTAAAGAAACACACATACGAGTCAAAGGGAGAACAGTGTTGTAGTTTGAGGTGTGTATTGTGGCCCCCAAAAACCGAGCTTTATTAAAATATCTAATATGAATATTAGAAATTAATATAATATTTTAAAAGTAGTTATGAGAAAAAGGATTCTAAAGAAATTCATCGAAATTATTTACTATAATTAATGATTAATTGATATTTATTATAAATGTGAGCTAAATTTTGTTAAAAAATTAATGTTAAATATTAAACGGTTGATAATATTGAAGCCCCAGTCCTTCCTTGCTTAAAACAAGTCCCATTAATGGAATGATGTATAAATAGAGAAAAAAATGTTTATGAACCACAACCATTACAACATCAAGGGAATATAGTTGGGAAAGAGTTTCGAAACCAAAGGGAGTCAAACATTCAAAATTAAACAAAGTTAAAATTAAATTAAAAAATGTATACGTATACCCTTAATACTCTGATATTTTCGAGATATTTATTAAGGAGAGCGCTTTCTTTTTAATTATGTTTTGAGGAAAATCTATTTTTTTCAAGTATATTAAATATTTGTTATATGCTAGACAACAAAAAAATGTATAAAACAGTTTGTCAAAGATTTTTAAACCAATTGTTAACATATAAGATCTTTAAACTATCAATTTTTGGTTTATACAACCATATAAATTAAGGAATAATTAGATAACCAGTAATTTTAGATAATCCCAATGATTTATGCATGGGAACAAATTGTTGAATTTATTGGCCATTATTTTTAACACACTTATGGCTTTGAATTAATTTTAATAATATGGAAAACACCTACGACTAAATAAGTAAGAAATATCTTTCTAAGAATTAATAAAAACCAAATTTAAAAAAAAAAATGCCAATCTTGATACCCCAGCGACCATTTTCCAACTTGTTAATTGGTTTTAAGCACAACACAAAATAAACGACAACGGAAACGAATCCCATGCAAGGAACGACAGGTTTAAATAACAATTCTTGCTGTGCTTAATTGCCGCTTGAACTTCACGTACTGTGAGGATAATTGAGGGGAAGTTGCGGAAGGGGTTCATTTGCTTCTCATTTCGTAATCGATTATGTGATTATGCTGCAGGACTTGCGAATTATTTGGCTGGCAGGATTTCTGTGGCTCACTTGGCTTCTTTTAATGGTCATGAGTTTGCTTTTGGTGATTATTTTTGACTTTTATTGACCTGGTGCTGTATTCTGGAGACTGGACGTGACATACCGTTAAGGCTGGGCTAGTTGTTGTGCAACATTAGTCGAAAGAATTGGTGCTGCACGAAGAATGTACCACTGAAAAACCTCAGGACGAAGACCTCATAGAAGCCATGCGGATAATCACTGTCGGCCTGCATCGTCGGGGTTTCATATTCATATCACAAACATATAGCAGTTGTTGAGATATTCGAAATACGATCTACGATATATGTATGTAGGTGGAGTTCGAGAAATTGGATTCAGTTTGCCGGTAGGTTAATAGCACCAGAGCCCATTTTTCTGTTTAAAATGTTAGTAATGATTTAGGAATGGCAGAAAATATTGATACTGCATCGATATTTAAAGCAAAACTCAATTATAAATCAGTATTTTAACTGTGCGCCAAATGGATATTCTCTTTGATATGTGTATCGGATCAATATAATCGGAAACAAGCAAACAATAACAATTTTCAAATATTTCAATAGCAATTTTCAAATATTTCTAATATTTTTCGATATTTTCTGTGTCGAGTATTTGGATTTTGGCTGTTTATCGATTCGGCTTAAACGTCGTTAGCTTTCTCAAACCTGCATGCAAATTATTTAAATGTAAATACATAAATTAATCTCTTTAGTGTATCTTTATATTTGATATTTGTAAATATTTTTACGGTGTTTGCAGATTTAGAAAAGCTTTTTTTCAAAAGTACTGAAATATTTTTGTATGACCATTTTGAAAATGATATTTGGATGCATTTGCAAAAATAAGTATATTGCCAAAACCAACAGCATTAAGCATTCTTTCGAGTGGCAAACTTTAAGTGAAATAAAATTACAATCTTTTACAAGGTTTTAAATAAGTGCAACTACTTTTTAAAAACTAGCTAAAAAAAGTTATAAAAGAGTTTAGTGTGATTATTTATACAAAAAACAATTAGTAAATGATCTAAAATCTAGATAGACCGTGCGTGCTATTATCCTGACCGTTACTGTACACAACACAGCCAGTTATTAAGAGACATTTTTTCTTAGTTCCCTTTAACGACTGTAAAGTGTGGGCAAATTTAGCAGGGGACTGGGGCGTATTTTTTCTAATTTACTTTTAATTTAATTTATATTAAAAAGAGTAAATTGTTCACCTGCAATCGTCCAAGAACGTTTATAATCACACCACCATCAAAGGTTGGCTGCGAATCCACAGTGGTTATAACCCGATTGATCTTCTGAAAGCTCAGGCTCTGCAAAATGTATTCAATATATTTAATTGGTAAGTACGAAATGGTAGGTATCATTAATAATATATTCTCCACTGACCTGAACCTTCTCCAAGATTTTCGGGGCTCCCTGTATTTGATGGCCTTCAAATGTCATGAAGGAATCAGTGGCCTGAAATGGGAAACAAGAAGTATTCGATTAATAAGAGAAATATAACTAATAATAGAAGTAATTATATATTTATAATTATTGTGATATTGTATATGCAACCATTGGGTCAAGATATGAAATTGCGTTGGCTGAGGTAATCTGTGGGATTGCTGGATATCAAATAAATTCTTGGGAAAGATACGAACTATGAAGACATTAGCCATATAGTGATGAAAGGACCAACTATCTAACTATTTATTTATGTCAGATCGTTTGAAAATGAACCAAGAAATGAGTAAGATAGCCATTCGATAGATGACATTGATCTATCTTTATATTTACTATCACTTTTGGGTTTTTCTGAAGGTGTTAAATTAAGACTAGTGGCAGCCTCTATTTTAATTATTTATTAATTATGTCTGCTGCCCTGTTTTATATTGTAAGTAAACTTTGATAGAATTTTATCTACCAAATCCACTTTCAAGTTCTTGGAAGAAATTCTGTTAGTTTGTTCTTGTAGCTCGCTTTTTTATGTTCATATGTTTGGAAATTATGTCTAGAAATGTATGTATGAATGTACATATGCATATATGTACATCACAATGCTTGTGGTATGGGCAGGTATGTGTCACTCGAAGCTTCGAGAATCGCAACGCTGCCGCACAGCCTGCCGCCGCTCCCCCGCTTATCTGCTCCGGCTTCTCGTTTATCACCAGCTGCACTTTCAGAGCCGCAGCTCCTTGTTATTTTTTGCGCGCTCTTTTTGCCATTGCTGCTGCTTCCTTTATTCGGAAGGCGGAATTTTTCAAGGGCGCGTCGCGCGTCACCCGAACGCTGCAAGAGCGAGCAAGACAGCAACAGATGGATATGGGATGCAGTGCAATGCAGCGGGAGAGCGGAAGAGGCGGAAGCAAGAGGAGCCCTAACTATCGCACATTAAACAAAATATTAAATTAAATAAGCCGATCTAGGTACAATAGCAACAACAACAACATCACTCACGCTGTAGAAGTTCACCACGTTCGCACGATTCGCCGGGTCATCGAATATCGAATAGTATTGCTGGACGAATCCTTTGCCAATATCCTCGTACTGTAGATTCAGAGACATCTTCGCTATGTTATGTGTAATTTGTTACTTCGTGTTTCGGTAAAATGTGTTCCAGCGCAGAAACCGATTGTATCCGGGCGGATTATTTAATAAAATAACAAGATTACTTGTGCTGACTTTCGTGTGTGTGGCAGTGTCGACAAAGTCGAAAAAAGACAAGCAATGGTGACCTGGTCCGATGACTATGGTCGCTCTAAAAAGTCACAGTTTTCTTCACTTGCTTTTTGTGTTGTCGCTTGGAGTTAAATTTAAGCCCTATTAGATTAAATTTTGCATTTTCGCCGATATGTTAAGACTCCTTGCATATTTTGTAAATTTTTGAATTGTATATATTTAAGAAATTAAGACTAAACGAAAAACTTATTTTTTCACAGATACTTTTTTCAATGTGTCATTTTAATTAAATCATTTTACCCAGAATGCAGGTGCAATATAATTATTGTAGAAACTTCTTTAGTTGATGAAAATTACATTTACTAAGAAAATACTTATTTTCATTAATTTAAAACTATCCACAATTAAATACTTAATATAAAGTACATGTTTAAATGTTTTAGCACAGTGTTTTTTTTAATCTATATCCAAAATTAATATCTATATATTAAAATTAATTAAAAGTAATGAACCTGTTTTTACGACTTTGAATAACTGCATTTTGGTACAAGTTGTTTGTCGGAAGAATTTTTTAATTGTAAAGAAAATAAATTTAGTAAAAATTACATTTAAATTTGGTAAAGAATATTTAGGAGACTTCGAAATTTAAATAATTAATAAAATATAAAAATTAACATTTAATATTTAGCCTAGTAAAGAAATATTCGTTTTCTGATAGTTGGCGAAATCACTATTCACTTCACAGTTTCCCATTTTTCCCTTGAGCAACAGGTTACTTCAGGCGATTTTAGTTATCGATAGACAGACTCCAACTCCAGCGGCTCTCATTGTGGTATTTTCTAAAGGTCGAGCGGCGGTCACACTGATCCACACCCTGGTAACCACGAAAATACAAGATCTCCCGATTCTTCAGAACTTCTTGGGCGTTTGCTTCAGATCCCAGCAAAATGTTGACCGCCGCCGACTTGGCCAGGCTGTGCAGGATCTGCCTGCGCCAGTTGAGGGATCCGCAGTGCCCGAACCCCCGTCTGATTCAGCTGCTAAAGAAGTGCCTCGACATCGATGTCCTGCAGCAGCCGCACGAATTTCCTACGCAAATCTGCAATCTGTGCCACAACGCGATGGCCCTGCTCGAGGAGCTCGGCCAGGTGGCCAGAGAAACCAGTGAAAAGCTGGCTGGTTATTTGATCGGCACGAAAGATCCCGATCTCAATTCCAATACCGTGGAAATGGCTGCAGAGAGGGTGGGATATATATGATTGTTACGCGCCCGGTTAGCCAGGGTTTAATACTCTCTTAGGGTTTCCGCAGGTGAAGGAGGAGCCACTGGACCAAGGGCAAGAAGAGTCCGAGGATATGGAACTGGAAAAGCTAGAAAAGCTGGTGGAGCAACAGGAAAATGCTGAGGAAGGGCAACAGCTATTGGAGGAGGTGCAGCAGGCGCAGGAGAATGAGCAGGCGGAGCAGGAACAGGACCAGGAGCAGCGACAGGAACGGGATCACGCCTCATCTCCGAACAAAAGACGTGCCGGCCTGGCCTGTGACCAGTGCGGTAAACAAGTGTATAAGCTGCCCTACTTAGAGGCGCATATCCGTAGCGTCCATCAGGGTTACACGAAACCGTTCCTTTGTCGCAACTGCGACAAGTGCTTTACTCGTTACGAGCAGCTGCGTTCCCACATGCGGAATGTCCATCCCCATCCCCATCCTCAGATGCAGCAGCAGCAACTCCAGGAGTTGCGCGAGCTCATTTGTGAGCTATGCAACCGCCAGTATAGCACGAAGAACGCCTTGGGTGAGCACTTGAAGCGCCATGCACAGCGCAAGGAGCATGTGTGCGAGCATTGTGGCGTGGCCAAGGTCACCAGAACGGAGCTACGAACCCATTTGCGCACCCATAATCCCACCTGGGAGCGCTTCAAGTGCGAACAGTGCCCGCAGCTGTTTCGTCACAAAAGCGCCATTAGTCGCCATGTCAGGGTCGTGCACGAGGGTCAGCGACGCTTCCAGTGCGGTCACTGCGAGAAGCGCTTTGGAACACACGCCTCACAGTTACGCCACGAGCGCTTACATGCTGCCGAAGAGGAGGGTGGCGAGGGAGAGGAGGAGGAGAGCGAAGAAGAAGCCGGTGAGAGGAGTGATCCCAAGCTCTGGCCGGGATCTTTTGCTTGCAGCCATTGCCATAAGCCTTGCGTTACGCGTCAGAACCTAGAGCTGCATTTGCGGCGACACCGACGTGGCAGGAAGACGGAGCAGTTTCTGAGGGAACAGGAGCAAGAACAGGAGAGAGAAGAGAATGAGGAGGAGGAGCAGCAGCACCGAGAAGAGCAGGGAGAGGAGCTGCTGCACAGAAAGAAAAAGCTGCAGAAGAAGGATCAGCGAAACCAGCAAAGCGAGACTACAGATATGGCTGATAAATCTGAGAATAAGCAGGAGAGAGAACAAGATGAGTGGCAACCAAAGGACGAACACGAATGGAAGGAGGAGGAAGAGTTCGAGTGGACGTCCAAAATGGAGCAAGATGTGACCATGAGTTGACCAAGACAGCGGAAAGCTATTGAATATAAAGTTAATAATATAAACGTAACCAAACACAATCATATTTTCATACAACTTGCACACAACCCGCAAATAATAGTTAAGAGAACACTAAGTTCGATTTCGACTTACTTTTTAATATTCGCAGTTGACCTTTTATTTTTACGCTTTTTAAGTATTTGTATCCTATTTTTTTAAACTTGTTTTTATTGTTTACTTTGCTTTGTTAACAATTCTGTAACACCGAAATTTTGAAAAATATTCAGGAGACTGTTATTTGCGAGTCTTGTACTTAATGTAAACTGCACATTTTCGAACCTATAAGCCTTGTTTTGTACCTGGTGTACTATGTATACAATTACACAAAATGTTAGAAATGTTTAACATATAAATTTGAACAAATAATAAATAATAAATAAATAATAAGATATCGTCATGCATCTGGCGATCCTCTTTCAATTTCTCTACCTTTCGCTTAATTTAGCTCTATTTCTCTATTTATTTTCTCTCTCAAGTCTCTCTAATTTTCTCTACGTTTCGATCTATTTTTCTCACTATCTATCTCTCTCTATCTGACTCTATGTGTCTCTATGTATGTATCTCTCTCTCTCTCTCTTTCTTATCTATCTCCTTTTCTATTTCTCTCTCTATTTCCCTCTCTCTCTCTATTTTTTCTCTTTCTCTCGCTCTCTTTTTCCCTCTCTTTCTCTCTTGTTTCTGTCTCTCGATCTATCTCCCTCACACCTATAAATAGAGGCGACTCGCCGCAGCAGCCTCAGTCTCCCCGCGGCTTTCCACCCGTTCACCCAACAAGTGACCATCTCCCATTTCGCTGGAACTGTGTTAATAGTGTTAAAAGCTGTGTCAATAAACCTCTGCACTGGAAAGGACCTAAAAATCGATGAATCTCGGCCAAGTCTGCGGTGTGGCGATGAAAGGAAACTGCGTGTCCTCTACTGCGGGTAAGTCCGAATCAAAGCTATTATCCTATATCCTAATATACAACTGATAGCACCGATCGGTAAGCGCAAAAACATTTATTGATTTATATACAGCTATATAGTTATAAACTAAAAGCAAATTTTTATTGAGTTTGAGTTTCAAAATTTTCCGGTTATCATCAAAGTATGGCCATATCATTTGGCTCCCAAAAATGCCGAACAAGTGGGAAGAGCGGCCACACTTCAAGAGAATAAACATTTTTCCGCTTCGAAACAAATTTAAGAACTGGATACCTTGTCTTACTTAATACAGTTAAAACATAATCAATAATTGTTTTTTTTAAAGAAATCTCAGTTCCTACATTTTTTATTTAAAATCCAAAAGAATTGTAAAAATATTTAAAGAAGCGTTGCTGTGCGCCAAGGGGATTAACAACTGTGCAAGAGAACTGTGCACCCTTGCCTCCTATTTAACACTAACAAAATTAGTATACTTCTTAATTGTTTACAAACCTATTAATAATAAATAATAACAATTCCAATTGATATTATTAAATAATTTAAGCTAGAATCCAACTTGAATTTATCCAGGTCTCACATTATGGTTGGCATCCCGGCTATGTCTTTTTTGGTATTTTGTTTTTTTAGTATATATCATTAAACTTAATTCGGCCACACTGGCTGTGTTAGTGGGCGACAAAAAAGAGAGAAAAAAAAACATTGCAACAATTCACCTCTTCCATCGCTGTACGATTTTTTTTCAAGTGCAATTTCGAGCGATAAATGAAAAATGATTGAAGTGCAAGCACTCCCCTAGAAACCGAAAAAGTGTTTTATAAAATCAAAGGAAAAGCCGCAGACCCGTAGACGGGAGCGAGCTAGCGCGAGAAAGGTGTCGCCGTGTATATGTATTTACATATATATAGCTGTGTGTGAGTGCGTATATGTGACGTTTACAGAAGCAAAAAGTTCGGTGGTGTCGACAAAATTTTGAAGTTATTTTTGAGTTTAATGGATTCCCGTGTATTTCTGATTCAGGCTAAAACGCGTAAGAAACAATTAGCAGCAGCAGCAACAGACGCAGAGGAATAAGCAATTCAAAAAAAAGCACCAACAGCAGCAGCAACACCCACCACCCGCGGCACCCATAACGGTTTATTCACAGTAGCAGCAGCAGAAGCAGCAGCAGAGGAGAAGAGCAGGTGAGTTTTTGCATCTTTATTTATATTTTTTCGTAGAGTTTTTACTCTACGTGTGTACGTGTGCATACATACGTATGTAGTTATCAACGGAAAGAAAAAATTGAGAGAAAAACACACAAAACTTTCTTTCGCTGTCTGGTTGCCTTTTTTTGTGGCGTGTGTGCGTCTGTGTGTGTGTTAACACAAATTAGCGAAGCAGCGCAACGGTAACCATTTCTCCAAATACAGTACGAAAAACTGGTACGAATTTCTATATATACATATATTCGACGCATTGATATGATTAAAAGCGTCGCTGCCAGTCTCGTTCATCCATCATTCATCATTCATCATCGTTCCACCGCCTGCTTCGCAGCTTCATTTACAGTCAGAGAACAACAACAAAAACAATAATAAGCAGTAACGGTGCAGTGTCCAGGCCCATTCCCCGCTTCCACTTCCACTTCCACTCACCATCGATATCAGCTGTGTGTTGTGTTGTAACCTTGTCTTTTTTCCACCCACTTTTTGTGCAATTGGTGGCGCGCTGTCTCGCTCTAAAGTTCTTCTGCGCCTGCGCGTTGCCACCTTCGGCGACACCTTGTACGTCGCGCGGCGGTGCCACACTGCACAGGCCCACGTCTGTATGTACATAAATACATATATATAAATACATACAGTGGAACAGTGATGGTCGACATATAAGGTCTGTCGTTTTGTTTTCTTATTAGTATTTAAATTTAAGAATAATAAATTTTTAAAAATTTATGTGATGATACATTTTAATGAGATTAATCATTATTTTAGTGATTGTTTCGGTTTGTTTTCTTTCAAATTAGCAACATCTAAGCAAAAATAACTATGAAATTTAACATTAATTGCTGAAAAATAGTTAAATAGTTTATAGGCAAACTAAATTTATCAACGAAAATGGTATTATTTGGTACTTTTTAATAGCTTTTCCAAAACTCTCGGCACAAATGGCAACATATTTAAACTTTGCATATATTTTTTTTTAAACATTCACCAGAATATCCCACAGAATTAATATATATTTAGTTTTATATCTATTAAAGTTTATACATATGTATGTTTGTTCGAAATTAAATATGTAGGTTAACGATTAGTAAACTTTTAACTGCCGGTTTCAGATAAGATCGTTCTTTTGTTTATCTTTAATGTCGATAACTGGCCTTAAATTCATAAATACGCCTCTTAAATCTACGTGTTTTTTTTTATTTTTTGGTACTTGTGATTTCCAGATTTGGAGATTTGTATTTATATTCCATATATACTTAGATACCTGTACAGATAGGTTGATTTGTGTGTGCCTCTTAAATGTTTTTGAATATATGAATAAATAAAATGTGAAATATATCTAAAAATTATAATTGTTAGGACAAGTTTTGTTTCTAATTAGTATACGCTGCTGTATTGTACATATAGATATATTTTTTTAATATACATATTTAAACATATATAATACTCCATTGTGTTTGGGTGTGCGCGTAGGGAGATGTTGCGTGCTGATTCACATTTCATTTGTACATGGTTGTGTTATTTATTTAAATCACGAGCATTAAAACCTGCCCAACACATGGGCCGAAAGTCATCGTCATGTTAATTATGATCATAAATTTGCAGATAGTGCGGGTGTGTGTCTGTGTGTCAGTGGTTGTCATCTGTCATTATCTGTTTATCTGGAAGGTTAGACCAGAATAGCCTTCATTCTTGCCAAAAAAAGACAAAAGGCAACTACAAAATATAGGTGTATGTTTTTTGGCGGGTTTTTCAATTATCTGCTCAAGTGTTTTCGCCATGTTTTATTATTTGCATTGTTTTATGATATTTTGGCGGCTGGTTATTGTTGGTTATTATGTTGCCCATGTGGAACTCGAACTCAAGCTTTTGACCTTCGTAGCAAAGCCGCGAAAAATATAATGTACATACGTATGTAACAAAAGCAAAAACAATTTTCACTTGAGCCTGTTTTCATACCTTTTATTTTCATAATTTCGTGAGCGGAACATAACAAGCGCTTGCCAAAAAAAGCAAATTAAGCGAGCTAACGTGAAATTACAGTGATGCCTAAAAAATAGGGAATTACAGAACAATAGTTTAAATATTACATTAAATTTGAAACTTTTAAAATATCAACAAATATGAAATAAATTGGTTTTTTCGTTTTTTTTTGTTTTCCATAATTTGTTTGATTTAAAAATACCGAAGTATCTTAGAGCATAGTCATTTTAGCCAAAGACAACAAAATAAAAAGATGCATAACGCCTTAGGATTTTTTCTCACTCAAATTTTTCTTGTAATTATTGTTTTATAAATTTAAAAACAATCAACTTGAGACATTCTTTAAAGCTTATTTATGTATCATTTTGGTTGTAATTTCTGGTATTAGCCAAAGGCTACTGTTTAAGTGTTTTTGTATGCATTCGTCTTGAGTTTTTCAAAAACAAATAATCATTGCCGTCTCTGGCGATTGCGCAGCTGCTTTTGTTTCCGTCCCTTTTCTTTTTTCATTTTTTATTCGGCACAAAAAGTGCCGTTATGTAAAGATCAGGCAATGGCAATAGGAATGGCAACAGCAGCAAATAGCCAACAGAAAAAAACACAAACAAAAAACACCAACAACCAGAAATATCAAAACAAACAACAATGGGGCAGCATCCAGCCCAGCATCCATAATACAAACACATGTACATACATATGTAGCCAACGTATTGTTGCCACCTGGACAAATGGAGACTTACCTGCTGATTGTGCCCCAAAAGCAAGCGTTAAGAAAAATCGGGTTAACAGCAGAAGCGGCGCACCGACAATTCCAATATGTGTGCCAATCTCCACGTTGACGTGCTGGTATTTTTGGGTACAGTGAATTGCCGTTAAGAGTCCCAATGAAAAATGTAAACTAACTTTATTAATATGTAAGAAAATAAATAGGAATATATATTTATTTATTTATTTTGTTATTCCTAATGCGAGAAGTTTAAATCTTTTATTTATTGCACTAGTAAAAATAGTATATTTCTTAATCTAATCTAATTTTATTATAATTTATAAATATGTATGTATATGTAGGAGAATCTATAGTTTTAGTTGGTAAATCAATATTGTTTTTGGACAGCTTTACGGTGCATTTGTTTAAAAACATAATAAATTGTTTGTTGCTTTTGATTTTATTTGTTATATATACTTGTTATATGAGCTTCTTTTCATTAATTTTAGGTCAAAATGGATCGATTTTACCTACATAATTCAAGTCTCGATTAAACGTAATTATTTTTAACTTCAAATTTTGGAATATCTACTGTATATTTTTAGATTTCTAGTAATGCATTTTGAATGAGGCTTTTAAATTTTCCTTTCCGATTGAATTTTTTCTTATTGATTTTACTTCTATTTATTTTTTTGCTAAAGCGATTGTTGGTTTTATTTTTGCAATCATGCAATCGCAGACACATCGTTTTTGATGTTGTTTTTTCCAACGTGGCTCGAAGAAGTCTCGTCTGGTTTAATTTCAGTCTTGGTTTCGCTTGGTGTCTGTTGTCTGTTGAAATCCAAAACGTTTCAAATATGGCATTAAAAAGAGTTTTTTTTTATTGGTGCACTTGTGAATGCTGCTCCATGTGAGTTTTTTCAGTCGATAGGAATTGAATTAACAATAGCTATTGGAAATACACTGAAAAATATCACATAAAAATTAATTTAATTGATGGTTTTATGCCCACGTATTTGACAAAGGGAATTGAACTTAAAACTTGAACTTTTTCTTAATTTATGCTAATTAAATTAATTAAGTCTCAGAGTCAATGTTTCCTTTTTGTAATTGACACGTTAAAAGGCGTAATATTAAGGAGAATAAACATTCATAATATTTAAATAATTTAATTTTAATATAATAATTTATAAGAACGTTTATTAATTTGTTTGCCAGTGTAGCAGTAGCATATAGTAGCATTTGGTAATTAAAAAAAAGTTGGGGCTCAATGGCAGCCGGCGATCCGTGGGATTGCTTCAGCCCAAGGGACTCGTGTTTCATAATTTTATTCCGATTCCCGATTATAGCATAGTTTGATTGTTTGTTGCCCCCTTGAAATTACTGAGAAATCTTTGGTTCACTCACTGTAAAGTAAATCTACCTAAATGTATTGAGTATATCAATTATATAATCATTTTTGCAGTAATATAAATTTATAAAATTAGCAAATAACCAGGAAATTAACAAAAAATGAACAAATCAACAAATCAACAAGAAATGAACAAATGAACAAGAAATGAACAAATGAACAAGAAATGAGCAGATTAACAAAAAATAAACAAATAGTGAACAATTTGTTGAACATTGTTATTATTTTTGTATACATACATAGTTGTAAATTTTTTGTAATATTGCTGTTCATTTTTTTGTTCATTTGTTCATTTATTCATTTTTTGTTCATTTGTTCATTTATTCATTTTTTCATTTTATTCATTTCATCATCATTCAATTATAATCATTATATTTTATTTAATATACCCGTTTTACATACCAAACTATGTATATATTCATATATTTTTTTACTATTCCGCTTTGATTGTGAATGACTGCCTGTTTGTGCGATAAAGTTTCATTGTTTCCTCGAATCTTGAAATTGTAGGAGCGCGCAGAGTGCGTCGCCTTCGTCTGATTGAGAAATCGCTGCATTTCTTATCGTCTGGGCCTCATTTCTTTCACGATTTTGTTGCCCCTGTGGAGTTATATTTCTTCTTTCCTGCTTCTGGCTGTTTTTGCTGTTATTTTATTATTTGGGCCCTATCAGTTACTGTTTCTATGTCAGACTTTGTGATAATTAGGGAAATTGAGTTGAGGGCGACTCGGGAGAATTGTGTTTACCTTGCATAAGCATTGCCACAAATTAAACATGCAATCGTACTTGAAGGGACAGGTAAATGCATTCGGAAATTACCACTTAAAAAAATGAGATGATATGAAAAAAAACAATTAATGGGATTATTTTAGAATTATGAGAATGGCCACATGGCTATCTATTTTTATAGCCCATCGAGGGTGTATAGCTTTTGGTCTTATAGGGAGGGGATTTATTTATTTATATATTTTTAATCTGCAATGGTTTCTCTGACTTACCGAATGTACATTATTTTTATGTTTTTAAAATATTTTTCCTTTACTTTTTTTTTTAATTTCCTTGAACTACTAGAATCTCTTCCAGTGTCAAGCGCTCAATTGCCAAGCAAACAATTCAAATTGGGTTAATGAGAGTTGGCCAGTTGGGGGCTTGGTTTGTATATGTACAAGTGTATGTCCTGGGTACGTACTTATATTACATGTACATATATATATTTTCGTAGCTGTCTGAGTGGGCACTGTGGGCGTGGCATTCATTGGGCTTAAATTATACTGGCGACAAAATATAGAGCATGCATAATGCCTGTCAATTTCGGTTCCCAAATTCGGCATTGTCTGCAAAAAAAAAAAGCGACCTTTCCAAAACATACGAGTGGGATGATTACATAGTAATTTGATTATGTAGCAATTTTATTAGACAAGCAGCAAATTAATATTTGAATAAAATATATACCCGAAGAATGATATATATACTCGAAGAATGAACAAAAATATTTGGAATTCATTAAAAAACATTCCAAACGAAAGAAGAGACCAAGTAAAAACATACAAAGATAAATAAATCAAAAGCACAATTTTAAAGGCAACAGCAGACCAGGGCTGATGAAGCCCAACCGCAACTTGGTCACACTATCTTACAACCAGGGTTGGCTATATTGGAGTGGTAATTTTATGCATTTTATTTAAATAAAACAAATGAAAATTAGGAAATGTAAGCAAGTGCAAAGTACCATTCACCAAATAACAAACTACGACTTCGACTTCATCACAGTTGCTTTGGCATTTTAAATCAATCAGTACCTGAGAAGTTCGACCACAAAGTTGAAACCATTCGAATGAACGACATCTAAAAATCCAGTTCAGTCCGGAGAAAATTTATCAAAAAAAAAAAGTTTTGTCTAGATAAAATTTATCAAAAAGAAATTTGAGTCCAGAGAAAATTTCTAAAAAAAGTTTTGTCCAGAGAAAATTTATAAAAAATCAACCGCAGAGATGAACTCGCCACCAAAGTTCGAGAGCGTCGAATTAGAGCGCAGATACTGGAAGAATCGCTTCAAGAAGTACTACAAAGAGTATACAAACTCGAAAGAAGAGCACCAAAACTACGTGGAGCAGGCGCATGAGCTGTCAGCGAAAATGGACATCATTCTGCAAGAGAGAGAAGTCAGACTTAACAATCTCAACATCCAGTTCACAAAGATTGCGCGCGAAAACGAGACCCTGAAGATAAAGCAGGACTTGTACAGAATTGAAATCGCAAAAATAGAGAAGCAAATGGAGGTTTTCAAAAAGCAGGTGGAGGCTCTAGTGTTTGATGGGAATAATCGCAAGCAGGAGGCAAATGTGTCGCCGAGGGTGGCCGAAACGGTCGACACCAACGCAAGGAGCAACATGGACTCCTCCACCTCGGTGCTGAACGGAAGTAATCGCGAGAACCAAAGATCAAACGTCAAAAGCAATCCACTGAATCTCATTCATCGCGCATAGGCGCTCAAAGCTCATGCCGATATGTTGGAACGACTAAAAGCCATGGAGTGAACCCGAAGACTTACCAAAACTTAACAAGACATACCAAGAACTAAACCCATCCAGTGCTGGGAGATTGAATAACTCATTTTTTACTCAATTTTGTATAAAACATTTTGCAACATTATAAATTATACATAACAGTGGATGCTGCCGTTTCCAAATCCAACCGCAACCGAAGATGCTGTGTCCAAGTATGAAACTTCAAGCAGACAACCAATACTCGAAGCATTTACGAAGAAGACAAGTCAACTATCCAGTTCGAAACCACCAACCGATCACCTAGTTATATCGGTACCAAATCCTGTAATATTTTCAAGCGCATATGAATTTGTAAGAAGGCCAAATTGTTAAATCTATGTAAACATAACAAACGATAACAAAACAAAGCAAAACTCCAGGAAGCAGCAACCAAGCAAGTCCAAGTATGAAACTTCAAGCGGACAACCAATACTCGAAGCATTTACGATGAAGACAAGTCAACTTTACAATTCGAAACCACCAACCGATCACCTAGTTATATCGGTACCAAATCCTGTAATATTTTCAAGCGCATATAAATTTGTAAAAAGGCCAAATTGTTAACTGTAAATCTATCTATAAAGCATAACAAACCATAGCAAAGCACAACAAAACAGAACCGAACTCCAGGGAGCAGCAGAAATATATGAATAAAGCGGCAATTATAAATTATAACAGAATAATATTGTCTTTGAATTTGTTAGTTAAATATTGGTTTTAATATCAATACATTTTCAGCAGATATATATATTAGCAAAAAAGCATGCTGAAAATGTCTTGAAAAAGAAATATCTATATCTAAGAATTCCCAGAAATTGCGGACATATGCACATATGTGACTTTATGCCCGCTGCGCTCTATTAATAATCAAGCTAATTTCCAGAGTGCCAGTAATGTGGTCTGAGAATGATGGTCTCTGAAGCATCTGCTCGCGGGCATGACTCGAGATGCATTTTGTAATTTAAAAGCTAGTCCGTTTAAAATAGCAACAAGATTACAAATGAGCTCCGCTAATTTCTTTCGCCTCACGGTCACCCATGCATTATTCATTTTGACCAACAAAAAGTTCCGAAATAAAAAACAAATCTGAAAGAAAACAAAATACGAAATAAGAAACAGCAAATGGATTTGTTTTAAAAGTAGAGAGGAGGGGAATATTGGCTAAAGCTTATTCACCAACAGGTTCCTGACTAATCGCCTTTGTACAGTGAAGTCTGCCTAAAGTGGTCGTGGTTTTTATAGAGGGAAGTGAGAAAGCAACAGTGAAGAGTTCTGTATTTTAACATTTAAAGTTCTACAGAAGATGTGGAAATAAAATAGAAACTTTAGAAAATTTAGTTCGAAATCGTTGCAGTTCTGGTTTCGAACTGGTTTAGAACTCTGCTAATTATTTGAGGCGTGTCTTAGTGCGGGTGCAAGCGAGATAGAGATAAAATAACTTTATTTTTTGTATAACTTTAATGTTTGTTATTAGTTTTTATTCAGATTTTAAGAGATTATTTGTTACATATGTTTATTTTCTACACTTTGCTGATTTACATACTTTAGCTGTGTTATGTTAATATTTTATAAACTTTTTGGGGCCAAATATAGTTAAGATATAGTAGAATTTGGTAAATGCTATTATATTAATAATAATTAAATTAATATTATATTTAAAAGGGAGTAGTTTGTAACTTGAATATTAAATTCACATTCTACACTATTAAAATAAAGTTTCGTCGTTAAATTGAAGAAATTTCTTTGATTTTACATATGGTAAATCTTAAAATCTGAAAACAGCTTATTTCAAATTTAAATTTGTATACAAAATGGTATATATATACATTCGAGTGAGAGGGAGATTTGGCCATTCAAGTTTCGCTGGATTATTTAAGCCTCAACATTTCAAATGCCAAGTATTAGTCACAGAAAATGGGCTTGAAAACTTTTACCTGCGGCTCAACGGATTAAAAATACCCCTGAATATAATAGGAATTATTGTCGGCTTCGTTGTTAATCTTGGATTTTGGAGCACGTAACATATATACACATGTATAAATATATACGTTCGTGTGCATGGTTAAGGCTTAAAAGTTAACGAGTCTGTTTTTTATTTTCCTGAAACTCTCATAAAAGCCGCTGCCTTCAAACGAAGAAGAAAGAAAAATGTAAAGAGAACTTTTATGAATGAATTAGTATGGAAATAGTGCAGAAATATCTGCTGGCACACATGTTATGAGTGTTGTGCTTCAGTGTTAGGCCTCATATGAGTATATACATATATGTATGCTTTAATGGGTGTCTGCACTGTACATATAATTTAAGGAGGTCTTAGAACCCAAAGTTAATAGTGTACGCCCAGAGACCATGGCAAAAATTATATATTTCAACCCGCGCTACTCCCATTAAGAGGTCTTAATTAAAGAGTTCATTAATTAATTAATGACAGGGGGAGGAGGCAGCTTTACATTGGAAGCTAACAGAGTGCTAACATCTGTTAACCGACTGTAACCACAATTAGTTTTTGTTATCGTTACTCTGCGATATATACATATGAATATATATATATTCATTGTTTGCTTGTATTATATTTTCGCTTGATTTCTCTCTGTCGCAATTATCTTCGCATTGAGTTGATAGCAAAAAGCGAAACAATGTCGAGAATTGCCAATTCAGAACAATAATATATGTATGTATGTACAGATGTACAGATGTACATTTGAGTACTTAGGTAGTCTGTGTCAAATTAGAAATAATAATATTTGTACAAGAACTTGAGTAACTTCATTATGGTGCTTTATAAGTTAACCGTGATTCAGTATTCAATGCGAAACTTTGTTTTCTATTATAACTTTGTGAAAGCCTAGACTGTATGAAGGAGGCAGAATGATGAATCTTTACTCCATAAAGTGCTTTGCCAATTTGAGTTAATTTGGCTAATAAATATGGAAGTTATTACACAATTAAATTCTTCTCTCTATCCTTTTCACTCGCACTCAGCCATCCTTTAGGTGTTTAGTTGAGTTTCAGACCATAGTTTTGAACTTGGTGAATGCAAAAGAATAGTTTCTTGTGTATTTTTGTATTTATATGTTCTGTATTTATATAACTTTTATTATTAATACTAGAATAAATGAATTAACAAGTCAAAAAGCTCAAAACAAAAAAAATACTAAATTTTGATACAATTTTTAAAGTTGTATTTTTTCCATAAGGCTTTCTTACTTGTTTATATTTTTATTCTATTATTAAAAACAAAATAAAAAGCAAAACTGCTTATATAAATATAAAAAGTAATACAAATATAATGTAATATAAATATAAATATATAAATATTAATATATAAATATAATATAAAATATATAAATATTAAATATATAAAATAAAGCGAGTAAAGCCTGTAAAAGTAATAATATTTAATCATTCAAGTGTTCCTTTGTTTATGTTGTAAGGTCCCAAAAGAAAATAATAAGAAAAAATATACAAAATTATATTAAAATACCATTTAATTCTTATTTTAGCTCAAGCTTTCTTATTTATTTGACAGTCTCAAGTAAAACGATTATTGATTTTAAAAGCAAATAATTTTCTCATCCAACTTCTTGATTTTTTTGTCATCAATAAATTTGGACGACAATCAATCTCCGATTTTCTTTGAACTTATATCGATCAGGGCCTAAAAGTATACACCACATTGGTCTCCCTTTCAAGTCCCCTTGTGTGTGGGCTAGTGATAAGACCTAAAGCTGTTATCAACACACACCAGACACGTCTGTCTGTGTGGGATGGTAAAAAAAAAGAAATATTCATGAAAATAGCGCTTCAATAGTGACAATCAGTTTACCTTTGTTTATGGCTTTTGGGATTGGGGATTGCTCTTTGCTCTATATTGAAGTTATTGACCTTTCCGAATGTCAATCATAAAGAGAGTGTAATTTTATTTGTATTTCCTCAAAGCGTTTTAAGTGCACCTGTCAAAAGATAATCCCAGCAAAAAACTGATTCCCTTACACATTTTACTCTTTTATTAAAATTAACAACTCGAATGCGGTGTAGCTTTTTAGATAGTTTATTTTATTAGTTTATCAAAGAGGGTAGCACTATAATGTTAATACCTAGATGTGTATAAAACGTATTAATTGTATTATATATATTTACAAAACACAACTTTTAATGTTAATAAATAAGAAATGGCTTAGCTCACAATACCTTTTTTCTTTTTAAAATGGAACTCAAATGTATTATTCAATAATTAATATACCGATAAGGTTTTTATTTAAATTAAAGAACCTTGTACCTTGCGTTAATTTTCTATGTTGTCAAGTTATCCCTCGCTGGCTGTTAACTGTGCTAGCTTTTTTCAGGGTTAATCTTGCCAATCTTGGCTAGTGTTTGTATTAACACAATTATTGAAGCCCCCACTTGAACATCGACCACAGGTGTAGGTTCCTCGTGATTGTGTTGGTGGTATTTTGGAGGCCAATCAAGGCCCCATTTTAAAGGCTGATATCGATAAAGATCGGCATGCAACCGGATGAGCCAGCGAACATACTGCTGTTTTTATTTTGTATGTTTGTGCATTTTTCAAGCTTTTCCAACGTCAAATCGCTTTGTTTCCACGGCTACAAATAGGCACCTGCAAAAAAATATCACTAAAACTTGTTCCCCTCTGCAATATCTAAAGTCATTTTTTATAGCTTTTATTGGTTTTATTTGGCGTTAAAAACTAAAAAAAAAAAAATAATGGGTAGAAAACGAACTAGTATTCTATGAGAACTATGGGTTAAACTACAGTTTAAAGAATTATACATAGGTAATTTTCTATTTATTAGATATTAACTAATAGGGCAAGATCTGGGTTAACTGTACTACCTGAATATGTGACTTTTTGTATACATTGTGGTTAATATATTCATAATACAAAGTTTACATTTCTTATATTTAATGTTATCAAGTTATGCATTAAATATATATTGTTTAAATTTTGTAATTAAACTATTCTAATCACATAATTTGGTGGCAATTATCGTTGTATAAAGTAATATAAAATAATGTTGCATAAAGTAAAATAGCTATAGTATATAGTGTGCTCGACTGTGAGATACCTGGTACCCAAAAAAAAAAAAAAAATTCTAAAAAGAAAAATTAAGTCTAAAAATATGATCTTTGTATGTAATGGTATTGTATTTTTCTAATTCTATTTACACAATTTTCTTCTACGAAAAATCAAGCTTAAAAGAGCCTTTTTTTGAGGCAATATAAACACATAAGATGCTTAGCGCCATACGATTTTCCACTTGAATTGGCTTGTCTAATTCTTATTTATGCTTATATATAGCATTCTTTGAGACTATATAAACACAATAAGCTGTGTGTAACGCCATAGCAATTTTTTCCTCTTGAATTTGTAGGTTTTATTCCTTTTTTTAAATTTTTTTCTACGGAACAATAATTCCTAATTCCCATTTATACATTTTTTTCTACAGAAAATCAAATGTAGCGTTCTTTGAGACTACATAAAAATATTAAGATGCGTAACGCCATACCATCGTTTCTGTCTAACGCTGTTTCCTTGCTCGATTTATATATACTTTTGTTAGGTTTTTTGTCTTTTTTCTATATTTAAATGTTTAAGATGACCTGGTATCATGACCTTATATCCCCTGTTCCTATACCTGTCATATATCGATCTAATCATATAAATCACTGACCATTGGTGGTCATCACATTGATCAGACCCGGCATTACCTCCGCCTGAATGGGTCCATAGTCCACACGTTCACCATCCACGACCAGGATGCCATCGGAGCTATGGGGTTCGATCCGGAATGCCCTGCAGGCCACCACCTTGATGAACGGATCCTCGCCGATGGGCAGATGGGTGCCCGTGTTCAGGCTGAGCATGAAGTTCAGCAACTGATGGCGACTCACTCCGCTCCGGATGATCACCAGGTAGATAAGTCCATCGCTCAGCCGGGATTCCGGGGCAAAGAAGACATCCGAGGATAGGTGCGTGGTGTAGGCTGCATGGACCATCACAAAGTCACCATCCTCACAGATCCAACCGTCCTTGGACTCCAGAGGCATATTCAAACCCGGAATAGTGCCCGATGGCACCAATTCCGCAAACTCGGCATTGGCCGCCTCGATGCGTTGGTTCAAACTCAGGCGACTGCGATTGGAACGGAGACTGGGACCACCCAGCGAATAGTAGGCGGTTCTCCTTGACATGGCCGAGTGCCAGCTATCGGCATGTTGTCGGTATACAGATCTGTCCAGGGATATGGCATCGGAGAAGTGTTCATCCTCCTCTTCGCCTTCCTCTTCCTCGGGCAAATCCCGGAACTCGCTGGCTTCCGGCCTAACCTCTGCATTTGGAGTGGGAATGGAAGTGGGTGTAAAGTTGGCAGACTTCCTGGTAGTTTCCTTGGCTTCCTTGGCCTGCTCCACTTTGGTTGTTTTATTGGGCAACTGGTAATAAACCTTGCCCTTGTATGTCCTCAATGTTATCAATCGCCTGATGGCCCACAGGGTGAATCTCTGGGCTCCAATCGATCTCAGGCGTTCGCTTTCAATGTCAATATCAGCGATGAGACCCCAACCCACCGACAGGAAGGAGTACATCACATAGTGCTTGTCTTTGGATGCAATCTCCACCCTGACCACATCCATGGGTGTGCTCTTGCCGGCGATGCAGGTGAGAGTGGCATGAAGGATGGGCTTTGGTTCGTAGGGTTCGTTGCAGTGATGGGCCACGCTCTTGGCCAGGCCATTGCCAGAGCCGCAGGGTATGATGCCCAGCGGCAGCTCCCGGCAGGCCCTGCGCCAATCCATGCGCTCCATCAGGCCATTGAGCACCTCGTAGAACAGACCGTCGCCGGAGGCCACCACAATGCCCGAATAGCGCTCCAGCAGATCCTTCCTAGTCCGCACAAACTCCTTGGCATACTGTGGGTGCGTGGTTATCTGCAGATCGTATTGGGTCTCCGCCTCCGTGAGCAGTGGCGCCACTTGCTTCTGAAAGAGCTCCCTGCCTTTGCCGGAACCAGATTTGGGATTGAGCAGGATTAGAAGCTGTTTGCTGGAGTCACCAATGTGACTGGAGGAACTGCTGCCAGCACTGCCCCGCTTGTGCTGCCTTATGGTTCGATGCCACTGCTCGGCGGTGTGAAGATTGACGGCGTAATCGTGGCTGGAACGAAAGCGCAGTATCCGGAGGGTCTGCACTCGCCTCAGGGGCTTCTCCTTCTTCAGATAGGCATATATATACAGATAGGCGCTATTGTCGCTATCGGGTTCCGGTGCCGGTGCCTCGTCCGTTTGGACGTTGGGATTCTTGCAGGAGTTGAGGCCACCGCGGGCACGCTTCCTCAGGCGCGGACCGTAGCGGGAACCGATGATGTCATCGATCCTGATCAGCTGCTCGTTGATATGATCATCCTCGTCCGTCTCCCGACGCAGGTATACGCCCTCCGGGCAGAGTTTCACCTGGATTTTGATGCTCTGCTTCCTTCGATTATTATCCACAAAGAAGATTTCGCTAAGTTCGTTGATGGCCGCAGCTCCAGCCACTCCCTTTTCCGTTTCCGTTTCCGTTTCGGTTTCCATTTCCGCCTCCGAGGATGTGGATATGGAAGTGCCAGGCGTGGCGACTTGCTCCTGCTCCTGGCTGCTCGGATCCAGCAAATTAACCTCCGTTTTGGCCGTCATCGTGTATATATCTCCTCTGCTTCGGCTGGCTCTTCTTTTGGCACGTCTTTGACCTTGTCTTCACATGCAAAAAAATCAAAATAAAAGCAAATCACACAGGGCACCATGAATATATAAGGTTGTAATCAGGTGCTATATGGATATATATATAATTTGCCAACTTTGAAACTCGTTTATTTTGATTTGTTTCTTTCTTTTATGCTTTTTTTTGTGAAATTAGAGTTAAAAAACTGGTTTGTTGTGCGCTCGTTTTTCGTTGTTCGCTCAAGTCAATTATTATATGTGTGATTATTTTTGTTTGCTTTTACTTTGTGCGATCTGTGTGGAAATATACAAAGCTTTGAAGCAAGCGGGTACTTTTTGGGTTTTTTCTTCTTTTTTTGTTTTCTTATTTTGTTGTTTTTTTTTTTTTGAGGTGTTCACTTTAATGTTGTAAAAGAAACAAATAAAAAAATAATAAAAAACATAAATGGAACTTAAGAAAAAATATATTTTTAACTGCCTTAAGTTTGTCAATAATTTTCAAAGATTTTATAATTTTAGTTTTCAAAAATATTTTGTATAAAATAAATTTTACTTCTATCTTTTTTATGTTTGTTTAGAATCACATTTTAAATACTTAAAAACAAAATATATAAACAAAAATAAATGTGGTTTCCTTGTTTACAATTTAACACATTTTTATATACTTATAAAAATTCTTTATTTGTTTTCTTGAGTTTTTCCACCTATTTTTAAACCTTTGTTAAATTTGTTGTGTGTAAAAATATTCTGATTCATTTTCTTTGTTCACATTTTAACACATTTTAATATATATTTTTTTATAAACTGCAGCTTGCAGGATATCATATTTCTACTCCAAGTTTGCCTATCAAATTTGTTTTTTCCGGCCCCTATTAGTGGTTTTTATATTCTTGCATCATCAGCCGAATTAATCTAGCCTTATCAGGCCCTCTGTTTTTTCCTGTTTCCTTTTAAGATATATATGTATGTCGTAGTATTTTTTTAATGGTTTAAAGCTTAGTTATAAATATGAACTTGTGTGTTTTAATATTTCGTTTATTATATATTTATTTAATAATTTATTGAATCATATTTGCTGCAAATGGTACATATTTTGTTATTGTTTTTAGATTTGTTGTAATTGTGTTGTTAAAATTACTTATTTAGTTGCTTATTTGTTGTTTATTCTTAGTTATGTATTATTTTTTATGTATTTTTGTTTATGTATTATTATTTGTGTATTATTTTTATGTATTATTATTTATTTATAATTTTTTATGTATTTTTATTTATTTATTATTATTTATGTATTAATATTTATGTATTAATATTTATGTATTATTGTTTATGTATTATTGTTTATGTACTATTATTTATATATTATTATTTATGTATTATTATTTATGTATTATTGTTTATGTATTATTGTTTATGTATTATAATTTATGTATTACTATTTACTTATTATTATTAATTTATTATTATTTTATATTATTATTATTTTATTTAATTATTATTTATTTATCATTATTTATTTTTTACTTGAGTATATGTCATTTTTTTTATTTTTTAATTTAATTTTTTTTTTTAATTTATTTTTATTTTATGTTTTTTGCTTTATCTGCTTGATTGATTGACCCTTATTTTATGTCAGTTTTGTATGTTCTTCTTAAGTTATATTATTTTTTGGTTTAAGGAAACCAACGTAACTGTAGTTTAGGCCCGTTTTTATGGCCCGATTTTATTGTTTATTAATTGCCGGGCTCCCAATCGCTGATATTAAACGCGATTCTATATGCCTTGACCAATTACGTACGTATTTACTATTATTATTGTGCGTCTGGCATTACATTTAACTTTTCGTCCGCATGCGATCGCCGCCGTTGAGTATATATACTTGTATACTTGTATATATGTACGATCCGATGCGATCCAAGCCGATCCGGGTTGCGATCGCTTCCTGTGCGCTTGACACGACAATTCGTACTGAAACTATGAAACGCGCGGGTGAACTAACCTTATTTTCAATGGGGACTTGGCTTTACGATTGCATTGTTGCTTTTGGCTTTGGCTTTGCTTTTTGACTTTGCTTTTACTTTCACAGACACACACGCACCCCGTACACCCCATACACCCCACACACCCCACAATCCCCCCACACACCCCACACACACTGTAGCTTTTGCGTGTGGTTTTTATTGTTTTTGTTTTGTCGTGTCGAAATCTAATCAACACGTATCGTATTAATGAGATATTACCGCTGCCTTTGCCTTTCCAGTGTCTTTATCTTTCCCAGTCGTTGTCCACCTGTTACAGTTTTATTTTTACCTCAAATTTTTGATTTACTATTGGTTTTTTTGTTATGTTTGTTTGTCTCTTAATAATAATCAAAAAATGTGGGCGGTTTTTCTTAGTGTACTCAATGTTTGCTGTGTGGGCTACGAATATTTGTATTTTTGAGCTGCAATTGAATAATTTTTGCCTTTGACCTTGTAGCGAGAGCTTTCGGCTCGGCATTGCATTTTGAAGGGGGAAGCATGATGTTCCTTATTATTTGTTTTCTTTTTTTTTGCCTGTACGCAGAACAGTGGGTACTCGATAAAACGATTTTGAAAATCAACTGAAAAGATGTTTGTAAAATCTTACAAAAATATCGATAAATTTACTCAAAATTTCATATTTAAATATAAGTTTACTATATTTTCGATAGGTTTTTACAATTTTTTCGATATTTTCCTATTAATATAGATATTTTTCAATAGCTTTTATTATTCCGATATCTTAAATATCAAAAATACCACATTCTTTCGAAATAAAACATTTATATATCAATTTAATATATTTTCTATAGATTTTTACTATATTTTCGATAGGTTTTTTTCTATATTTTCGATAGGTTTTTACTGGATTTTCGATATTATACTATAGATATATATTTTTACTACCAAAAATCTCACTCTATAGACTGCATAGGTTCTGTACTTCTTGTTATGTTTCTATGGATTAAATATAGAATACTTTCTATCATCATGACGTGAATAAATGTGTTTACCTGGTATTGAGCTATAAGTGTGTTATTTCTGTGAGTGGCCACTGTACACTGGCCTTCCACTTGCAATACGAACCAAGTATATCCACAATGCATTAGTTAGCTTGCATAGCCGACACTTGGCTTTCATTCATTCATTCACTCATTTTGCCCCCTTAATTTCATGTCCCCTTTTGTTTTATTTGCAATCAATAACGTTGCGTGGGATAAATGAGTAATACTATAAAGTGTTCATGGGGTTGTGGGTCTAGTATTTCTCCACTTGTTGCACATACGTCACGTTGTTCCCTATCGCTTATCGGCTGTCCTAACGATAACTGTGCCACATCATGACTCATATCATAACCCCCTCGGAGTTCGCAGGAAATGTCACAAAATAACTTCAAGCTTTTCCAAAAAAACGAAACGGAAAATTAGAAAAGCTAAATAACCTTTCGGCAGAACTATTTCACACGTGATAAATATATATAGCACTTTTTGATATGACTTGTCAATCTCTGGTTTAAAGGGCTCATCATAAATAAATAGCGATTTCTTTGGAATAATTAAATTCAATTTTTTTTTTGCTTACCTTTAGCAGGTGTACAAATCAAGTACATTTTTAATATTTTGTTGCTGTATTTCGGTTTTTATTTGCTTTTAAACTGCGCTGCTAGCTGCCTGTTGATATCAGTAAAAGGAATAAAGATTGTAAAAATTGTGTTGATTTTGCGTGGTGGTCATTCTGGGACAAATACATAATACAGTGGAGTCTTTTGTTCAAGAAGTATTAGAAAAAAAATGTGTAACAAATAAAACAAATGCAATATAATAAAAAACTTTCCCCTGAAAGATCCAGAATAAGCAGTTTCCAAATATTTTTTAAGGCAGTTTTTTTTAATTCAAAGTAGGAATTGCAAAAAGGGTACTCTAGATCTGTAAGCTGGAGCTGTTTAAGTATATTTGGTATGAAAATGATTGTCATAAATAAATTTTGTATAGTATTTCCATCACTGTTTAGCGAGAAAATACTTATATTTTATAGGTAGAATCATTTGAAAATAATTTGATATTATTATAAAAACAAACACACCTAACTACGCCTTAAATCTGAACCCTATTGACGTACTTTATATCTGCCTTTATTGGTTTTACTGTAATTTAAATTGAAAGCTACGCCTTGTAAAAAAAAATACACGTCAAAATGGAATTTTTAATGGGCTTAAAACGTTTTTGTGTGTGATTCATGGAAGGTTTTTTCGTGTTCGCACCTACATAGACATGTACATGAATCAGACCAAAAAAAATTAATTGAAGAAGACATAAAGGCAAGACCCCATGGATATATGTTTGTATGTAGATACACTCCCCACTTCACCTTTGCAATTAAAACGTAATTTGTCTTAAAAACTTTTTAGGGATTATTCATTATTACTATCACTTGAAGGGGTGGCAAAGGGCCAATACTTGATCTATTTTAATAGAAAAATGTACTTATACCCAAAGAACTTTCCCATAGTGATTCTCATTTCCACTTGTTCTGGTTTATCGTTTCTTGACCTATATACATTCCTATTTTAATTTACTTTGGTTTTTAATCTCAATTGTTTGGAAACGAAACTGCAGTTGCAAGAGCAAAAATTTTGGATGCAAAGAGAAGTTCCTTATAGAGGAATGCATTAGATAATAAGAAAGAGGCAGACTCGCAGTACTTGAGATATACTCATAAAAGTCTTATAGAGGGGAATAGATAGGTAATGGAGAAAAACCACAGATGTATTCATTAAAATATATAACAGAAAATACCATAAAAACTGTTTATAAAACTGTCCTAAAATGTACTTTCTAATTAAAATATACTCAATAATTTCAACCCATTTATTCATACATTTTTTTGTCTTTTAAAAGACTACTGAATATTTATATAGATGACATATTTGTTTATCAATAAATCCCTAGAACCTAAAATATTTCGTTTAGATAAAGTTGGAAAACGATTCTCGCTTGATGCAACACAAGTTGATAAAGTGTAATTCTTAGAATACGTGGAGAAGAAATTAAATATCTTTTTATATGGATGGAATCGGTTACTGCGGAATGCCAAATCTATGAAAATAACTCATACAAAAGATTCAGATAATTATAAAATCAAGAAATACTTGGGGTCTACTCACTGCACCAAAAAACTTCGCAGATAAAGAGTTCTTTTCTCACTGAACCGATTGATGTGTGTGGCGAAGTTATCAATAGAGGAAAAGAGAGAGAGTTACAGAGGAACAGAATCGTTTAATTATTGCCAATTTAATACTGCGCCTATTATTGTTTTTCTTCCCTCTTCTGCTATCTTTTTCTCTCTAAATTGATAACTCTTTTGTTTTCAGGCCATAGGAAGTTTTTTTTTTTTACGGAGAGAGCTACGAAGGTCACACATTCTCTATAAAAAGTATACTTCCTTGTTTAAGTTTAATTTAAGTTTGGAAATATAAATATAAACTAGTAAAAAATAATGATTTTTGATACATTTTGAAGTAGCTTAGGAATGTTAGAAGGATCGATATTTTATGCTAAAGTTGATATATTTATCGATCTGTAAACTTTGTGAGAAATCTATATTCTGTTTTATATATTGGTTTAATATAATCAGATGATCAAAAAATATATTGAATACAAAGCAATATTTAAAATAGCGATTTTAAAAACGTTTTGGGTTAGTATTATAAATGGTCGAAAATATCGATATTTTAAGCTTAAGTCCATTTACATATAAATCGATATTTTAGGTTTTCTGATAAATAGATATTTTTTAAACGTTTCGGTTCTATAAAATCAGAAGAAAAAACAGAGAATTAACACAGTTGTTCGGATATCTATATTTTAACGTCCAATGCGATGACTTTCCATAGTTAAAAATTCGATAAATTAAAACTTACGATATTTTGATATGAATATCATGCCGAAACTTGTTTCGATATATTATATCGAACTCGATATGCATCGTAACTCCTTAAGTTTACTTAAATAAATATGAAATTACTTATACAAATGCTTATCATCTCTTCGCTAAAAATTAATTACTTAATGGGAAATAATTGTGAAAAAGAAAGTTTATTTAGTTACCGGGGCAGAGTTGAAAAACCCGCCAAGGCAATCGACAACAGAAAGCCCTGACAGCTTTTGCCATTGTTCAGCTCAGTTCAGCGCAAGTTTTGTAGGGCGCACGAATTATAAACAAAACAATAACAGAAGACAGAGACAGAGGCTGGCAAACAGACTGAATACTCGCTTTGCACTCGCTACTATTTGTTTTATATTTTGTATTTTGTAGAACGAGTATCTGGCACATGTTCATATCTTGAGCAAAAGTTCATTTGTCCGGTGGTGTCTCAAGATCCGGTAACAACTCCACACTTTCGGTAGTAATTGAATTTTACAGATTACTTGTTCCGCTTTTTTTTCTGTGATATATGTTATATGTATTTATTATTGAATACTAACAGTTTTATTTTATTTTATTCATTCCAGTCTGTGATCTGTGAACCTGCACATTATGTGGAGCAATATGTGGCGGTCTTAGGAAAACGGAAAAGGATAAATTTACACTCAGTAAATAAAAAAAACAGCCCGCTGAATAAGCGCCTCTGCCCAATCGAGACCTAGGAGGCAAGACTAAGGATTCGTTTCGGAACACGGTTGGGCGCATAGACTGAGACTGGTTCTTCGTCAGCAGAAGATGACCCTGAC
Organism: Drosophila jambulina; assembly: GCA_018152175.1. Classification (NCBI taxonomy): domain Eukaryota; kingdom Metazoa; phylum Arthropoda; class Insecta; order Diptera; family Drosophilidae; genus Drosophila; species Drosophila jambulina. Next base: position 17,939,746 of record JAECXH010000006.1, on the reverse strand, counting down.
CACAACGACCACTGCCTCATCAGCCGAGAGCCAAGCGAAAATGGATGTGAAGGGCGGCGATCCGCTTCCGCCAGGCGAAGAGAATCTGCCCACCTCCGAGATGGATCTGCTGGCCAAGCTGGAGGCGGCCAATAAGCTCATCGAGAGCGATGCCAAGTCCCTCAATTCTCTGCACTCAACGCACAGTCGCAAGAACTCGGACACGAGTCAGATAAGCCTCACCTCAAGTAAGTCATCTCTCTGGGCATTACTATAAAAATTTCTCAAATTATAAAATTCATTCAGAATTAGGGATGTGCATTCAAATATTCGATATATCTGTACTGTATTTAAGCTTTTTTCATTTCCAAAATGCATTACAAAATGTTTAAAAGCTTAATCGAGGAACCTATAAAAATAAGATGCGTAACGTCTCACGAAAATACACTTAAATGACTTTTAAAATATACGCCAAATCCATTCAAAATAAGCCAAAAATTCTCTTGAAATACTATTTAAAATAATCTTAAAATGAACTTAAAATACACTCTATATATACTCAAAATATACTCAAAATATACTTCAAATATACTCCAAATATTCTCAAAATACCCTTAAAATATACTTATAATCTGTTGAAGATATAATCAAAATTCACCCAAAATATACTAAAAAAGTCCTTAAAATATACTCAACGTATACTCAAAGTTCACTCAAAATTTATTCAAAATTTATTCAAAATTTACTTAACATATACTTAAAATCTACTCAATATATACTTAATATACAATAAAATGTTCTCAAAATGCATCTAAAATATACTAATTATCGGCTCAAAATATACTCAGTATTTACTCAAAATACATTCTTAATACATGTAAGATACACTTACTTTAAATATTCTCAAAATATACTCTAAAAATGCTTAAAACTGACAGAAAATACACTTAAAATATAAAAACAAAAATCTCAAATTATACTACAAACACACTAAAAATAAAATTTACAAGGCGAGTCGATTTAGCCCCTTTAGGGATGTCTATAAATGGAAATAGTTTGATATTTTATATCCTTAAATATATCTCGGTCAATATAATATGAAAAATATTATAAACTTTAATATATCACAGTTTTTAATATATAAATTGAAACGTTCACTTATCTATATTATTGATATATCAAAAATACCCGAAAATTATAATATATACCGATATATTGATATTTTGAGCCAACCCTAATCAGAAGAAAATAGCCTCTACTGTTTGATATTTACTATTTAATATATTTATATCTAAAATTAATATATATTTTTATTTTCTTACTTTCAAGGCGGCAATTCGGTGGCCGAGGAGGATGTATGGACGACGTGGGCCACCATTTTGTACGACTGGGACGGCGCCCTGAAGCGCAAGAATCCCTGCGTGAGTGAGCTAGTTCGTCGCGGAATTCCTCATCATTTCCGGGCAATTGTGTGGCAACAGTTGAGCGGAGCGGCCGAGGCCGACAAGAAGCAGTATGCTGAGTACATTAAGGCGACCAGTGCGTGCGAGAAGGTGATCCGGCGGGACATTGCTCGCACCTATCCCGAGGTGGACTTCTTCAAGGAGAAGGACGGACCCGGCCAGGAGGCCCTGTTCAATGTGATCAAGGCATATTCCCTGCACGACCGTGAGGTTGGCTATTGCCAAGGCTCTGGCTTCATCGTTGGCCTGCTCCTCATGCAAATGCCCGAGGAGGAGGCCTTCGCCGTGCTGGTTCAGATCATGCAGCAGCATCGGATGCGTCACATGTTCAAGCCATCGATGTCGGAGCTGGGACTGTGCATGTACCAGCTGGAGAGCTTGGTGCAGGAGCAGATACCCGACATGCACATACACTTCCAGCAGCAGGGCTTCCAGACGACCATGTATGCCTCCAGCTGGTTCCTCACATTGTACACCACAACGTTGAATGTGAATCTCAGTTGCCGCATCATGGACGTTTTCCTCAGCGAGGGCATGGAGTTTATTTTCAAGGTGGCATTGGCCTTGCTCCTTACCGGAAAGGAGACGTTGCTCTGCTTGGACATGGAGGCCATGCTGAAGTTCTTCCAAAAGGAGCTGCCCGGTCGCGTTGAGGCCGACGTGGAGGGTTTCTTCAACTTGGCCTATTCCATTAAGTTGAATAGCAAGCGCATGAAGAAAATGGAGAAGGAGTATCAGGATCTCAAGAAGAAGGAGCAGGAGGAGATGGCCGAGCTGAGGCGGCTGAGACGCGAGAATTGCCTGCTGAAGCAGCGCAACGAGCTGCTGGAGGCCGAGAGTGCGGAGTTGGCGGATCGATTGGTGCGTGGACAGGTGTCCAGGGCCGAGGAGGAGGAGACTAGGTGAGGCTTAACAGTTTTCTAAAAATGAAAAATTAATATATCATTCCATCTGCTTAGCTTTGCCATTCAGACGGAACTGATGCAGCTGCGGCGATCCTACCTGGAGGTGTCCCATCACCTGGAGAACGCCAACGAGGAGGTACGCGGCCTTAGCCTTCGACTGCAGGAGAATGTGAGTATATACCTTGGTAATCCCATGCCCTTGTCCTTGTCCTGTAACTAAAATTGAATCTGTTGCTAATCTTCTATATTCTTTTCTATTTTATTTGATTTCTTATGGTTGTGGTGCTTCAAATTATACACACACACATCCATAAACACAAACATACACAAAATGTTCGCTTTAATCCATAAAAAAAATTAAATACACAAAAAATAAATACTTTCAAAACAGAATGTGTCCATCGACAGCGTAAGTACGATTCTCGTGACTATGTTTTGTAGTTTTTTTTTTAATTAAATATAGAGTTTTTGCACGCTATTTTTTTGCCCTAAATATATATCCACTAAAATATATCCATATATTCATAAAAAAAGAGTATTTATTTGTTTTTCTTATTATTATTTTCTATAAAAGAATCGATATTATAATTGGAATTTAATTTAAATTATTTATTTCTTTGCTATTATATATCAAAGATAATATCCATTTATTGTACATATATCGCTACCTTAAATTATCGATTTATTTATTAAACATATTAAATATAAATACATTATCAATATATCAGTATTTTTGATATTTTACCTCCTAAAAGTACCTTTTTTTTTAATCAGTTTGCAAAATTAAAATATCGATTTATATATCAAAAATATAAAAAAATATCGATACAGTTACGATATATTGATATTTTTTATTTTGACCTCAGAAGGTAACATTTTTTGAACTTAATAAATAATAGCCAAAATATTTATATACTCATTAGTTTGTAAACGTTAAATAATTTTTCTTTATTTCTTAAAATATATTTACCCATATCGTTACTTAACCTACTTAACTTTTACTAGAAAGAATATAACAATATTTAATTAAAAAATTAATTTAAGATCCTTTTTACTTTTCTTAAATTTACAAATGCATCTTCATAACAAAAAGCTTTTGTAATTATTAGTATTTTAGCTACTAACCAAACAAAAACATACTTTGCTTGCCCAAATAACCAATTACAGAAGATTTCCCTTGCCCAGATGAAACCTAATTCCTTATTCAATTCTTTTTAAATATAGAATAACTCCCGGCAGTCATCCATTGATGAGCTCTGCATGAAGGAAGAGGCTCTGAAGCAGCGCGACGAGATGGTCTCCTGTCTGCTGGAAGAGCTCGTCAAGGTACGCCAGGGTCTCGCCGAGAGCGAGGATCAGATCCGTAACCTCAAGGCCAAGGTGGAGGAACTGGAGGAAGACAAGAAAACGCTGCGGGAGACGACGCCCGATAATTCGGTGGCCCACTTGCAGGACGAACTGATTGCCAGTAAACTGCGCGAGGCAGAGGCCTCGCTCTCCCTGAAGGATCTCAAGCAGCGGGTCCAGGAGCTGAGCACCCAGTGGCAGCGTCAGCTGGCCGAGAATCAGCGCAGCGAGACCGAACGCACCACCAATGCGGTGGACTCCACGCCCAAAAAGCTGCTGACGAACTTCTTTGATAGCTCCAAGAGCAGCGAGCATACACAGAAGCTCGAGGAAGAGCTAATGACGACTCGCATTCGGGAGATGGAGACGCTTACCGAGCTCAAGGAGCTGCGCCTTAAGGTTATGGAGCTGGAGACCCAAGTTCAGGTGTCCACCAATCAGTTGAGGCGGCAGGACGAGGAGCACAAAAAGCTCAAAGAAGAGCTCGAGATGGCCGTTACCAGGGAGAAGGATATGGCCAACAAAGCACGCGAACAGCAGCACAGGTGAGCCTTACTTTAGTTGGTATTTATTTATAGATATTTATTTACTTTACAACATATTTGCAGATACTCGGATCTGGAATCTCGCATGAAGGACGAGCTAATGAATGTGAAAATTAAATTCACAGAGCAAAGCCAAACGGTGGCTGAACTGAAACAGGAAATTTCCCGGCTGGAGACCAAGGTTCGCATTGGATATTTACCTGTGTATTTAGTATCTTTAATTTATTTATTTATTTTGTTCTTAGAACTCGGAGATGCTTGCCGAGGGCGAACTGCGTGCCAATCTGGACGACTCGGATAAGGTGCGCGACCTGCAGGACAGGCTGGCCGACATGAAGGCGGAGGTAGGGAAATTTAGAAATTTATTCATCTCAAAACAGCATTTGTTGCTAATCAAATCAAGCCTTTGCTTTTTAGTTTCGGTTATATTTTAACTTTTGAGTTTTATATTTATTCCAATGCCAGCAGCAGCAGCACTAGCATTTCTTTAACAATAACCCCAAGCACACACTTCACATTTCACCCAAAATTACTCAAATTTCAACAAGGTGATAGGATAGATATTTCCAATTTGGAATCCGTCACTTAAAAATACTGCAAGTAAAAAATGCTACATGAAGGCTATTTATTTATGTAATTAAAAAAATATTTAAGCTTGAAAACATGAAGTCTTGCCAAGAAAAAAAAATTGCCCTAAATTCATGTCATTTGGAGAACAGGAAACCTTATAATCTGTAAGATAATTAACGCCTGCTTTATATGACAATTAAAATGTATCGGCGTTATTCATCTTAAATATTATAAAGTTCTTCGGTTAAGAGCTAAAGCTGTCTACGTAATTTTGTGTAAAACAAAGCTCATAGCTTTATTGGTTTTATGTCAACCGATTAACAAATATTCAAATTAATATAATATATGTATAATATATAATAAATACAAAAATTATGCTTTAAAAGTAAGCCAGGTAATGACAAAGCAAAATCACACTTTTTCGAATCTCTCCAGCTATCTTTTGTGGCATAATTCCCAAAATATTTTTAGTTTGCTAAGCTATTGCGCTTTTCTGTGATTTTCATTTTTGTTATACAAATATTTCCGATTTGGTTTTATTTTTTTTTAACACAATGTAAGACCAAGATAATAATCTTGTATGTATTTCTCATTGCATTTTCTTTCTCACACGAAAAAAAACCGAACAATATGCGTTGTTTTTTGGTTTTGCTATATATATATAGTATCCCACGCCAATAACCAGCCCCGACACTGAGCCGTGGAAATGGATAAGCTAAACTAATCTTAACTCAAACCAAAAAACCAAATGAAAAACTATTCAATGAAATCTAAACAAAAACAAAAACTAATTTACAAAAGAAGAAAAAAGTATTACAAATTCAAAATCAAAACACAACAATTTACCGAATTACAAACCCCAGAAGAAAAGAAACCTAAAATTAAAACCTGAAACTCGTGTGAAGCCACAATTGTCCTCTAATCTCAATTCCCGAATAAACATATTCCAAACTCAACCTAAAGCAGCAGGCCAAAGCTTCGAACTACATGCAGGTCTCTATAAAACTATAAAACTGCTCAAAACATTTTCAGTATTAGCTTAATCAATGCGTATTTGTAGCGTTTTTCTGCTCTTAACTACTGCCTAGAGCTTGCATGGTCTAGATAGTCTCTCCTCCTTCTATGACCCAGTGATCATTAAGTCCCATTCGTATTCCTAAATAGCATGAATTCGCATGAATTTTAGCTTTAACTAAATGAGTTAGTGAGTGAGTGAGCATAAATATATATATTTTTTTTATTTTAAAAACATTTTATTTTAATTGAATAAATAAGTAAAAGCTCTTTAGTAATATACTGTTATTTATTAAATTTGAAATTTATTAAATTCTTTATATTTATCTGACCGGAAAAGCCGAACACAGGATAAACTTATTGTAAAAGCAAATTTGTCCTATCGAAAAAAATTAACAGAGTGCTGTTAAGCACCAAGATGTGCTGTTAGGCGCTGGTAAACACCAGACAAAAAAGGCGGTTTAGGCATAATATTGACATTTAAACGTTAATTTTGATATTTTTCTATTTGAAAAATTATATATGTACATATATCAATATATAAATGTTAAGAATATATTCCATATGATATTAAGCATAATATTTATATATATTTTTCAAATCAACGTTTTCCACTGAATATACATCTCTATGTTAATTATCTGAAGTAAGCTGTTATTTTTACGAGCCGATAAATACTTGACAGGAAGTCTGAAATAAGCTGTAGTTTTTACCAACCGAAAAAATCTTGACTGGAAGTTCAAGTATCTGTTAATGTTAACTTTCACATCAAAATGCTACACAAGTAAATTTTCTTAACAGTCACTTTATATGTCTGCAAAATTTTAACGGGTCTCTTTTAGGGTAATTCATAAATCTTTAAATCTTAAATCGTTGTTTACAGAAGATTTTTTTACCAGAGCTTCCAAATATACTTAATGCAAAATGTAAACTTGTTGATCAGTGTAGATAGACTTTGCGTGAGCTTTCAGCTAATATTCAAACCTCTATCAGAGTTAAGTTGTAACCTATTTTACCTTATCAGTAAAAGTTTTAAAGCTAAGGTAAAAAATAACTAATGATAGATTTGCATTCCTTTCAACTTACTTTACTTTGATTTTTCAAGAATTTATTTTTATTTCCCTTTTTTTAAAGAGTTAAAAAGAAAAGGAAATTGATAACTGAAACTAAAAATGTAATAAATAATATTTATTTAATCATAAAATGCTTCATTTTTTTTGTTTTTTTTTTTTCGAGAGCAACTTTTATTGATTCCCCGTAGAATTATGACCTACTGCATCCAACTTAATTACATAGTTGTGGCCTGAATTTAATCGACTTTCGTGGTTGTTTGTATTATGATCATTGGTCATTGTCAAGACATCAAAAATTGACATGATCTGCTGACAGCAGTTGATGCTGTGTTTTGACACGAGTTTGTTTTTCAGCCTCGCTTTATATTAAATACTATATATATTATTTATTAAGAGGGAGTGTTTTTCGTATTATTATTATTCTTCTGCACGCTTGCCTGCCTTGGCCTTAGCCTTAACTGACATATTCATAGCAATTAATCACTTAATCCATAAGATATTTAAGGCACGTTTTAGATTTAACTGTGATCGAAACTATGTATGTTTATTTGTATGATTTTCTTGTATGTAAAGACAAGGCTGAAACAATTTAATTTGTATTATGAAAAATAATTAGCAGGGAAAAGTAGTTTAGTTTTGAATCTAATTTAGAGCAAGAGAAAATTTATAAAAAATTAAGTTTTTGACTTATATTTTGGCTTTATTTAATATAAATTAATTAAAATGGAACTATATTTCTTATCAGAAGACAAGTAAAGCAGGTTGTTTGTAGTCCTTTTAGTTTTATGCCTTAATAAAAATATAAAAATATTAAATAATTTTCATAACTCTTATGTTATTTTATATATTTTATATAAGCTTAAAATTTAGGTATAAAAAAGGTTAAAAAGTACTTAAAACTTGTCTAATCTGAGCTTAAAAATGTGCTAAAAATTAAAGTTCTCAGATACGTTTACTTTTCTTTAAACTTTTTCCTTGCATGATCAATATTCAAGAGAGTTTCTTGTACACATGATGTTGAACTCGTTTTTAGATATATTTACCTATAAATATATATACATCAATATTTTTCTATTATATGTAACATACATTTTTTTAAACATTTAACTAATAATAAATTCTAATTTTAAATATATATAGCTGACGGCGCTGAAGAGTCGCGGCAAATTTCCCGGCACCAAATTGCGCAGTTCGTCGTCGATACAATCGATCGAGTCCACGGAGATCGATTTCAACGATCTGAATATGGTAAGGCGTGGCAGCACGGAGCTGTCCACATAACCTAACTCTATCTATATATACATCGAGGGATATATATATGTGATTACGGATCAGCGACCGCGACATCGGGCACAGGAAATACATGTTTAAGGAGGAGAGACAGGAGGAAACAGCAGAATAAGTAGTAGTTGCAAACCCATTACATTATTATTATTTATGTCTAATAATCTGTTTAAAGTTTAAACTATTCGCGTATTTAATTATGATTTAATTTTTAATATACATCCATTTTTTTTTGTAATAATTTTATTTCTGTTAAGTTTTACAAAAACACTCATATTTATTTATTTTCAAACCTAATCGAAACGATATTTTGTGGCTAAGAAGTTGAGAAATGAGCTGAAAAGTCAGTGAAAGTGGTAATATATATTTTATTATATATACTATTATATTTTTGTTTGCATTAAAAAAAAGATTTAAACCGGTTTGCGAAATTTGTAGTTAGTTTGTGGAAGTTAAGGTTCTCAAAGCATAAAACATTTTCCGGAAATTAAAGTATTTTTTTTTTTGTTAAAGAAAACATTTTCTTTTATAAAGTTTTATTTTATGGTAATTAACTTTTTAATGTAAGATGTAAAATTCTAAGTTAATCAACTTTTAAACATTTTTGAAAAGGTTTCTTATTAAAAAATAATAATTATACAGTACAGTGCAGATACTACCGAATTTCTTTGTCAATATATGTTTTTATTCAATCATATTGAACCTACGGCAAATATAAGGGATATAGTCTTCCAATTTTTATGTTTTGAATAACCCTTTGTTTTAAGTTATAATAACACTTGTTTGTTTTATAACAAATTGGCTCCAATTGTTCCTAAAGTTAGCTTTAAAGATGACCCATTAAAGGTTTTTTGTGAAGATGTATTAAAAGGATTTTAAATGTATAAATGATCCCAGATATTTACAGTGTTACTTAAATTTTTCATTTAAAATTTCCATAAAAACCTTCAAATTTCGCAAATTCCAACCGGTTTAACACAGATTTTGGACTCAAATATTTCACCTATTTTGTAAACTTATCGAGAAGAAGAGGCAACTGTTTCCATGATGCGATTATGCGACTAGAGAGTATTTTGGCGATCACCTTAGATTGTAGCACATAGGCAATGCAATGAATTTTATATGAACCCATAAACCCCATCCCGAAACCCATTCCCAGCCACCACCTACGAGTCACTTTAAGTGTAAGTTTTAAGCGCATCAAAAAAAAAAAAAGGTTAAAGAAAACGTTTTTAAAATCAATCAATATCAGATTTTTAACAAGAAAAATATGTACACCTTTTTTGGTTTTTGAAGTTAATTTCCTCCCTGTAGGTTGAAAATATTTAATAACATTTGAATGAATTTTGTAACTCGTAAAAGCCAATAAGCTAAACCAATCTTAATACTGACACGATTTATAATACCTAAAAAACCAAGTGCGAAAGTAACAAAGTAACAAAAGCGTTGCCAAATGCAAAATAAATATGCAGCATCAGAAACTGAGGAAACAAAAAACGAAAACGAAAACAAACAATGTAATGATACAACTATTCAAAATAGTTAAAAACGATATGTGAAGGAATCACGGAACTCCATTTAAGAACGATATTAAGCTAGCGATCTACGATATTCACGCACTACTCACGATATTCGACTTGGAAGCAAAAACAAAAAACAAGATAAATATGATTTATATATGTATGGTTCCTTTTTACTCACATTGTGGCAGCTTTGACAAGAAAATCGATATCAGGCAATCGAACGATATGCGATTAACAATTTACGATTTACGATTGAAGCAATTATTCATTCAGTTTGAACTGTGTTTTCCATGTGCAATATATTTTTTTATTTTACATCAACTTTTTATTATCATTTGTTAATCTTCCAACTCATGACGTCCTCAGTGTGTAGGTTTATTACTTATTGATTAATCAATTAATTAATCGATAAACTTAATTTGTGTAATTCCAAAACAGACAACAAATCGATATAATGTGTTTTTTCGTAGCAAGTAAGAAATTAATGCTGAAGAATGATGTTACAAAACTTTTTGCTATGTTAACTTTAAGTATATATCGCAGAACTATTCGAATTTTATGTTCAATCGCGAATAATGCATTAACAATAATTAACGAATTATGCAATGTACAATATATGTTATATATATTTCTGCGGCAATCAACCATTAACTGTCCTTAAGGAAGGCTGGTGGGGCAGTATTATTAACGATCAGCTCTGCAGTGGACAGGCTATTATTTAAACATATTAAACACATTCCCAAGTCAATAAATTTCCCCATCAGCCGCAGAGGAGACTTTCCGTGACCGGGATAGAGCAATGCGATATTATTGGCGACTCTAGAATTAATTGCGTATTACTTATGTTATGGCAAGCGAAAGCACAAATTAAACGATGTATGATTAAACTAGTTAATATGAGTCTAAGCCCCATTAATGTATTTGCGATATGTTTGTAGAGGAGGATATTTATGTAGAGGAACCTGTGCGAATTTCTGTTCAACAAAATGTAAGCTCTCTTAACTAATCGAGAGCGTAAACCCTCGATCGAGGAGCTAATTTCGATGTAATATTCTTTGTCAGCTTGTGAATTGTTAAAATCCTTCTTTGGTTTATAAATTAAGCAATGGCAATCCGCTTTTGTATTTAAAATATACCAATTCACACAGCTCCCCTCTTACTTGCACTTATTTATTGTGATTTTTCGTTTAACCGGTTGTTAAACATTATAATGTAAAGCTGAGTGACGCCGAGAGAAATATATGTAAATCCAAGCAACAAAATTCTGAATCACAAATGAAATGACATGTATGTAGTTTGCAAAAAAAACAAAAAGCAAAACCACAAATAGTGTTAAATACATAACATATACACACAAAGAGAAACAAAATGTATACATATATACCTACCTACCTATATCAATATAACGATAAAACTGAAATATTGAAGGGCAAAAGAGCTGGAAAGGTAAAATTCAATTTAATATACAAAATCAATACAAAAATTCAACGGATATGCATACAAAATGAAATCAAAGTTACAACAATTTGTAGTATTAAATAAATAAAAATGAAAAGCAAACAAGAAATGTGTTTTAACTGGATTATTTGAGTTTATTTTATACACTTCTTGGCAGTTTCCTTCAAGATAAATCATTGATTATCGCCTAAAATTAATTGCGCATTACTTGAGCCAGTGAAAGCGCAAGTTAAATGTTTAAATCTATATATACTCTATTAACAGTCCTTTTGTAGGCTGTTAAGTCTAGACTTGACTAGCAAATATTTATATTTGCACTTGTCGCTAACAGATTAACCCAATAAGTGTGGCGAAACCTGTGCCAATTACTGTTCAAACAATTTAAGCTCACTGTAAGTGATTCATCGGGAATATTGAACCCTCGGTTGGAGAGCTAATTGCAGTGTACTTTCCCTTGTCTGCTTGATAAATGCTTGAAATTGTGAAAATACCTCCTTTGGTTTATAAATTAAACGTGCGAACATGGATGGCAACGAACTTTGGGACACAGACGATAACGATTTGTTGACCCAATCTCAATCCCTTGAAGCCAATTAATGAGTAACCACACAATAAATTTTACTTAATGCAAATAAATCAATTTCAAAGCCTTCGTTTTAATAAGCATTTATTGTGATTTTTGTTTCGCTTATTAATGGTAAATTATTGAGTAAGCAGAGGGAGGCAGAGATTATATAAGAGATTAAGGGAAAAAGTAATACCTTCAGGAGCTAAATTTATAAACTTTGTTTAAAGAGTTTAATGGGATTTTTCTTAGAAACTTTAATATTTCATTGAATTGAAAATGCTTTGATTAATTCTTTCAATTAATTCAGTACTATTTTAATGCAATTTAAAGATTAGCATACGCTCATTGAGGGGTGTAACCGGAATACAGTTCTTACTCAATTAATTATATAGAAAATAGTAGCTTATCGGTTCAAAAAACGAGTTGTTGATAACCCTTACACTTGCATTTCTGATTAATTAAATATATATGCATTATATATACACTATATTTTTGTATAATCTTTGCAAACTAGCACGTGCTGGCGGCGTAAGCTAAAAAAAATTGTGAGAGAAGCAATTTAGTCGTTAAAAATACATATTTTTCAATTCGGAACCTGGCTGTATATAGAGTAGCAACATGTATAGAGCAAGATGTATATACCAACATTTATATAGCAACATTTATATAGCGACATGTTTATAGCAACATGTATTGAGCTACAAGTATATAGCAACATGTACATGGCAACATGAATATAACAACATGAATATAACAACATGAATATAACAACATGAATATAACAACATGAATATGACAACATGTATATAGCTAGAAGTATTTAGCAACATGTTTAGAGTTAGAAGTATCATGCATAGCAACATGTATTAAGCTACAAGTGTGTAGCAACATGTATATGGCAAAATGAATATCACAACATGTATGTATATATCAACATGTATGTATATAGCCACATGTACGTAGTAAAATTTGCCTTTATTTGAATGTTGCTTAATATGTTCCCAAAAATTGTTAACATTTGTTTTCATTTGTCAACATTTTCTTTAGCTTTTCTATTGGTTTATTAAAAATGTTTCTTTAATTCAAGCCTAACTATCCTAAAATTAAATGAAATTATACCTTTTCATGTTCCCTATAAATCTTAACCATAATGATTTGTGTACCAGGTATCTCACAGTCAGGACAGGTTGACTATAGTGTTCCTTTGTCTGTTATATGTTATACCTTATATGTATATGTTAAATGTCATACACTTATATGCTCATAAACATCATACCTTTTAATACAAATAGTTCCCTATAAGTATATAGATATTACCCGTCTAAGGACATATCAGATTATCCGAAAACCAACCCAAAGTTAGAAATAAAATACTATATTTTATCTTTTTTTTTTATTTTTTAGTGCATTTATTTAACTAAAGAGTATATAGTATGTATATATAGTTTAGGATTAAAGTTAATTATTTAATATCATTAAGAAATACATGGGTAGGGATTTGTTTTCTGGGTCTCAGAGGAGTGATTTGATACTAGAGCTTTGTCTTCTTTATTTTGTAGGGGGATGTCTTTTTGGGTTCTTGCTCTTCTTACATATGCCTGATCAGTTAAGATCAGTAAAAAAAAAAACAAAAAAAAAACTCACTAAAACCTAAATAACAGCAGCTGAAAAAAAACAAATATAAAAAAATATCAGCAAGAGGAGGGGCTGCCTTAGAATAGTTATTTATTCTGGTGTCTACTTTTCGGGCTTTTTTTTGGGGAAAATACGTTATTAGGTAAACTTGAGTGCGAGCTCTAATTACGCCTAAAATCTAAGCCTACGTAATGCTTCGTATAACTTCGGGTGTTGTTCGGGTCGATGTTCGGGTAATCAGTGACGGGTCAAATGGATCAAGGTGTATTTTAACAACAATCGATAAATCGATAACAAATTGGTTTCGCAGCGGAAGCGGAAGTGCGGTTCCCGCTTATTCGTCCAGGCAAATGGTGCGCAAGATGGCCTCCACCACGGAATAGGGATCGCAGTTGGAGCTGGGCCGGCGATCCTCGAAGTAGCCCTTGCCGTCATCGTTGACACCACGGGGAATACGTATGCTGCATCCACGGTTGGCCACGCCAGCGCTAAAGTCATTGATCGAGCTCGTCTCGTGCTTGCCGGTCAGACGACGGGCATTGTCCTGGCCCTGCTTGGGATCATAGGCGCGAATGTGGCGCTCGTGGCACTTGGATAGCTTGGCCACAGCCTTCTCAATCTCCCGGATGCCGCCATCCTCGCGCATCGCCTTCGTGGAGACGTTGGTGTGGGCACCAGCGCCGTTCCAGTCACCGGGCATGGGCTTAGGGTCCAGAGTGGACACAATCTGTAATAAGGGAAAGTATAAATTATGTATACAAAAAAAAAATATATATATATAAAATATATACCTAATTAAATAGTTTAAATAATGATTTTTTTAAGTAAAAAAACTTACGCCAAACTCCTCAGAGATGCGATGCAGCAGGAATCGGGCCATCCAGAGGTCATCTCCAATGGAAATTCCCACGCAGGGTCCCACCTGGAACTCCCACTGGGCGGGCATCACCTCGGCATTGGTGCCGGACACCTTGATACCGGCGTACAGGCAGGCGCGGTAGTGGGCATCCACAATGTCGCGGGCATAAACCTGAAAAAGGTAAAAAAATATATAAATAATCAGCTTTTATTTCACAGAATGCTTTACAATTACAGCGATAGTAACCGATATTATCCTCGATAAATAATCGATTTTCAAATAAATAAGCGACAGTGCATAAATATAATTTTAATTTGAATTTTAAATCTCTGATATGTTTAAATTTTAAATTTTCCAGAACCTTAAAATAAAGAATTTACTTTTTGGACATATTGAAAAAAAATCGTTACAGCAACAGTTATCGATATATGTAAATATAATTCCGCATGATTTAACACGATACTCAAAGGCTTATCCTACAAATAAAGTATTTTCTTCCTGCTAATGCAGATATCCTCATTATATCCAGAACATATCGAAAATCTATCGAAAAATATCCTTAACAGCACTCAAACTCACCTTGTTGGCTCCAACACCGCAGTAGTAGGGTCCCTGGGGTCCTGGGAAACCGTTCTTGGGCCAACCCAGCGGATGGCCATCGAAGTCAAGGAAGGTGTACTCCTGCTCGATGCCGAACCAGGGCTCTGCATCCAGGCACTTGTTGGCCACCTCCAGGCAGGTCTTGCGCTTGTTGGTGTCCGTGGGGGTGCCATCGAACTTGTAGGTGTCGCACATCACCAGGATGTTGTTGCCGCGACGGAAGGGGTCCTTGTAGATGGCCACCGGGTACAGGTAGGTGTCCGAGTTGGAGCCCTCGGCCTGGTAGCAGGAGCTGCCATCGTAGTTCCAAACGGGAAGCTCTGTAATGAAGCGAGCAAAAACCATGACCCATTAGTTGGGGGGTTGCTGGGGGTCGAATCGGGGTCCGACTCAAATAGAGGTCACCCATGTAGTTTGTAATACCGTCGAGTTAATTGTAATTGACGGCAATTGGGGCTCTAAAGGGGGGCCAGGCCTAGCTTCCGTTTGAAAAACTCGCATGTTTCTCATAAAACATGCACCCTGTTCTTCACTTTTCGATATTATTGCAAAATGCATATAATATGTACTTAATAACACTTATTATTGAAATTATATTCGTACTAGAATTATAGGAAACTAAACCAGTTGTGGGCCAGGCTATGTTTGGATTTGTTAAAATGTTAAGAACAAAGTGGTTTTAAATGGAAATAAATAGATAAATTTGTTATAATAAAAATAATTACATGTATTTATTTGATTTACTAATAATTTATTTAAGAAGCAAATATGAAATTTAATATTGTGATTTTTTAAATTTTTGTTGAAGTTAAAATAAAGGTTTCATTTAGCCACAAAATTATTATTGTTATACTGATAACAATTTTAGTTATTTATAGATTTCTAGTTAATTTATTTAAAAGTAAAATTGAATTAAATAAATGTTGATTATTCTACAAATTTATGTTTAAGTTTTATTTATTTTTTATTTAGTTTAAAATCTTAAATAACGTTTTATTTAGCCACAAAAATATAATAATTAGTTCGAAATAATAATTAAGAATATATTTACATTTGATTTATTATTAATTTATTAAATAGTTTAGGTTTTAATTTAAAATGAATTAATTATAAATCGAAAAAATCAATAAATCAATACATTATTTTAAATCAAAAATAAAATAAATTAATATTGACTTTGTTTAAATCTTAAAAGTCTTAAAAATGCATTCCTGAAGCCACAAAATTATATTTGTTATTAATTGATTTATTATTATTCCTTTCAATGTAGATTTAAATTTTAAATAAATCTTAGTCTTTAAATGTAAATCAGGGCAGTTGTTGGAATTAAATTTAGCTTTATTAAATATTGGTTTAAAAAAAAAAAACTAGTATTCTTTGTCCTTGTGTAACTACTGTGACTGCATATTCTATTCTAGATGAGTATTAAAATGCAGTGCACATATAAAATTTCCCCCCTCAAGAGCATTTTTTTTTGTCTATTTAGTATAGTATTATTTTCACTTCTCCCCTATTTCCCTCTACCGGAACTCGCCTTGTATTTCGTTGATGATGATGATCCATCATAGAAAAACTAACTGGGTAAAGTGAGAACTTTGGAACTGTGATATAAAGGGGAGAGAAACCTGACAGCCGTTTGTTGTTTATTCTAATAAATAGTTAATTCCCCCGCGGACACTGTAAATAATGCTAATGAAAATATTTCACTTATGCAAATTTTCACAGAGGGCTGAGGGGGGGATTGGTGCTGTTGTTGTTGCTGTAACAGGCAGCGGCGGGTGACCTTGAGGCAGCGTTTTCATTTACAAACTGGTATCTCTATCGTTCTGTGACTTGTGTGTGTGTCTGTGAACACTCCAATTGATAAACAGCTGTAGACAGGTTTTCATGTGTCAGTGTGTCACTGTGCCAGCAGCAGCAGCAGCAGCCAGCCACTACAGTTATTGTTATTAGCCTTGCTCTCACCTCTTCACCATTCCGCCACCCACCACCCATCAAAGTCACCCACCCCACCTGCAACCTCTCACCACCAGGTGACACCCTCGTGGAAAAAGCGTTGCTATTTGCTTCCGATTTCTGTCCTACACAGCGGTAAAACAATGTCAAGCGCTGATTAGATTAGCACTCGATCACAGAGATTATAGTTCCAGAGAGATCATTGATCTTGAAAGTGACTTACACTCTCAAAAAGATAATAATTAATTGGAAAATACTAAAACAACAGATAGTGTATATGAAAATCAATTGAGTTTTGAGATTTAAAATGTTATTCTTGTTGTTTGGTTGATTTATTAATGTATGTACAAAATTAAATCATGTTTGTTTTGCTACTTTTTTTTAAATCTAAATATTGAGTTATTTTAATATATGTATATGTATGTTTATATTTGTTAAATAATACAAAAATATGTATCTTTTACATATATACATTTTATATTATCAATTTTTAAGTTAAGATAACTTGAATTGCCGTTTTTTAGTTGAATCTCATAATAAATATTTGATAAATAAATGAAAAATGTAAAACTAAATAACAGTAATGTAAAAATAAATATAACAGTAGGAAAAATAAATATATTAAGTACGTCTTGATTGGCTCTATTCAATATAGTGTTTGCTTAAAAACAAATGCCTTTATTAATGATTTTTTTAAATACCAAACCGAATGTAAATAGCTTAATGAATTTCACATTTTCTAGTTTTAGTGACTTGCAAACTTTACTTTTCAATCTCTATCTATTTTTGGCATGAGTCTTTTTGCTAGGCCTGTAAACTGTACTGTAAGCATTTACAAGTTTAGAGCTCTTTACAGCTTTTATCTATTTAGAAAGTCTGCAAACTGTACTTTTCGGACATTTGATTTCTAACTTCATCTCTTTTTTTCTTAAGCCTTTTTGCAAGGCCTGCAAACTGTACTTTTCTGTTTCTATCTCCATCTCTTTGTGACTTTTTGCCAGGCTTGCAAACTGTACTTTTCAAGCATTTGCAAACTCTATACCCATCTCTTTCTGGCTTGCCCATCATCCTTGAAGTGACAAGCTTAAAAATGCAACCGTGTTACAAAGTTTTCAATTACTTTTGATTGCGGTTGAATGGGGGGAGGGGCGGTTTAAGGGAGGCTAGACAAAATTGCAATTGAATCCAAAAAAATCGATTGTCGAGCACGCTTCAACGATTAACTGTCATTTTGCTAGAAAATTACCAATTTGAATATTTTCCTTTGAACTTGAAATGAAAGGGGAAGCAGGGTTACCGAGCGATTAACCTGACTCAGACGTCTATCAGCTCCCAAGCAGAGGGAGAGAGAGTGCATCGCTCTTGCTCTCCCTCCCACTCTTCTTCTCTCCCTCTCCCTCTCTCCCTCTCCCTTTCTCCCTCTCCCTCTCTCCCTCTCCCTGTGTGTGTGTGTGTGTGAAAGAAGAAGAGGGAAAATATAAGCTTGGAGAGGCGCGTGTGGCTTTCTCTCACAACTGCCCCACCTCCCCCAACCCATTCGAGATGCAAGCCGTTTCGCCCGTGTGAGTGGGAAGAGGAGGGCACGCTTCTTAATTAGTAATTGTGTGCGCATTAAGTCATTTTTGCTATTGCCGCCGCTTTTGTGTTCGTTTTTCAAGTGCAAGTGGAATAATTAATCTGTCTGGTCAAGTTGACTGATCAATGTTTTCATAGCGATTGAAATAGGGGGGTTTTTAGCATCGACTGATCTATCTAGCTGTCATCTTGCTGTCCTTGTCCCTTATGACAGTAGATTCAGTAGGTCAATTGTAGTACTGTAACTGTTCTAATTTTTATTGAATTGAAAATAAGACTTCCTTCTTCATTGAATGTTTTTGCTTGAAAAATAGCAGTGGGATAAGTAGGTCAACGGTAATACTGAAACTGTTCTAATTTTTAAAAATTCAATTAAATTATTAATTGAATTAAAATCTAAACTTCGGTCTTTATTGATAATTTATGCTCGCATATAACAGTAGTTATGTAGTTCAACATTAGTACCAGTGCTGTACTAATTTTAATTTTAATTGAACTTAAAACTTCCTTCTCCCTTGATTGTACATATGTGCTGGAAGTATAACAGTAGGTTCAGTAGGTCAACTGTAATACTGATTCTGCTCTAATTGGAGTTTAATTGAAATTGAAATTAAAACATCATACTACCTTGATTATTTGTGCTTGCATATAAGAAAAGGTTAAGGACTTAAACTGTAATACCAGAACAGTTCTAAATTAAATTTAATTGAAATAGAAATTGAAAATGATATTAAAATTAAAATTTAAATATAAACTTTATTGTCTTATAGGTGTTATTATAATTTAATAACAAGAATTTTTTATGTATATATTTTGTATTATACAGAAAATCAAGTCTTTTTTTAACAAGTATAAAATTAGAGACAACAATTTAATTTATTTCTTCTATAAGAACTTGTTGATCAATTTGTGTAACTTCTATATCTAAAAGTCCATAAGAAATTCTTGATAAAGTGATTTCTTTTCGACACTGATTTCAAGTCACAAAATATCAAGGAATATATCTTCTATCAGCCCTTAAATTTTATTCCCTACCATTTCGGTTAGATCGTTTATTACTGTTCCAGAAGAGTAAAAAAAAAAAGTTTAAAAATAGTTTACAGTACCCCCATATCACTTCCTCTTCGGCCTGACTTGTCCATGGGTATAATTGCACATTAAAACGCAATCAATTAACACCGGAGCCCACACGCCCGCTAAAGAAACTCTTTCAAGTCCGTACGGCTTTTTATAAAGCGCCCCGTATCCCCCGGCGATTAAATCGCATTATCAGACGTGGGTTGAGTCGTGAAAATTCAGCCATAGACCATAAAGCACTTCCCAGACGCTAAATTGAATCGAATGGAATGGAGAACCACCGCCAGAATCGTGCCAAGGCAAAGGTCATCGCCAGTGCTATGAGGGATCAATAAAAAACCGCAGCGGGTAATAAGCTTCAACAGACGAAGCCGTTCATTGCCACCATTTTTGGGTTTTTGTTTTTTTTTTTCGGGGCATTTATGGGGCTAGATTTTCAGACGCTCATAAAATCGCACAGATCCACTTTAGTATAGTCAGAGCTATAGCTAGGCTATATATGTTCATAAATATATATATTGGTATTGCGTGGTAATTGTCGTCAAAAATGAATTAAAGCTAATTAATTGTGACAATTGGCAAGGCGGAAGATAATGTAGAAAATATGCGTATTTTGTTAATATTATTATCAAATCTATAAATAATTTTAAGCTATATTTATTTTCAATAAATTTAAAGCTTCTTTTAATTGTACAAATAATGTAAAATTTAAAAATAAATAAATATATAATAAATAGAAAATAATTTGCATTTTTTTTCTTATAAATATTCTATATATAAATTTGTTTTTACCTTATTTTGATGAATTCTTTCTAAATTTTTCCTTATATTTTATGGTTCCCAATAATGTTCTCTAAAATTTGTATCATTGATTACATAAAATTTGTAAACAAAAAAATAAAGAACAAATACAGCTTCCGAGTTGAGAAGTTCCCTGAATAAGCTACTAATTGAAAAGTGTGGCGACAGGTGTGTAAGTTTGTGTGTATTTCTGATCATTGAAGGTGTTTCACTAATTTTAAAAAATTAGCACTTGTCGAGACAACAGACAACCGTTTTTTAAGCCAGTTTTTATCTGACTTTAGTCTATATTTATACCTGTGTATGAATTTAGTAACGAAAATTTAAAATACTCAATAAAAATATAATATTTATAGTTGTGAGTGAAGAGATTTTTTAAACTTAGCCTATATTTTAAGGCAAATCTTCTCTGAACTGGTTTCGATTTAGGTTTGCTAGTTAACTGTCATAATTAAATTTAATATTAATGTGGTTTTGTACTTAGTTCCCAATATTTTCTTCTAAAATAAAACACATCAATTATTGAACCCTTGCTTAGTTTTGGGTATTTTAATTTTGGTAGCAAGTTTAAAGTGCTTGAAAGAAGATATTTTTGATGTATTATAGTCTATAAAGCTTTCCCAAACGAATAGGTTTTTGTGAGTTTTTTTTTAAACAAAATTAAAAAACAAATTAAAACTTAGTTTAAAAGCTATCTGTTTAAAACGACTGTAGACTTCTTACTATGGCTTCCTTAGCAAAAACATAAATAAAACAATACGATTCCTAATAACCGCCCAAACATTATTATATTGCCTTTAAACAGACCAAAGAATATAGTATAATTTCGTTAATTTATAATTAAGAAATATACTCTTTTTTAAAGTTTAAATTAAATACAAATTAATCAAACATATCTTATATTTCTTTTAAGGGTATATAAACTGTCATCTCAAGGTGTCTCCTTCTTCCTCGTTATTTCTAATTTAATTTCATTCACGAGCGATCTATTAAACAACCATTATGGGTCTAAACTGGCCATAAAGAGACTTAGATCGAGGATTCCGGGAATGGAATGGTGAATTACCGCGATAAATCAAGCCAGCGCCAGAGACGAAGACAGTTTTAAGTTGGCCCACTCCAACTTGGCTAGATAAGATTACACTGGCAGAAATCAAACAGTTCGCACATAAATCAAGTGCGGACGCGACCTATGCTCCGATAAGAGTGAAATTACTTAATGTAGGCATTTCTACAATAAGTACTTGGGGCAGGCGCTAATCGGGTTTGAATTAGGATTCCATTTTTGCTTTTAACGCATTTTTAAATAATGAATATAATTAAATATAGTTAAATATAGTTTACATTTTAAACAATGATTTTAAATAAGGCTAAACGACAGGAGTATGATTTTTTTAATATCAGTTTAATAGTTTAATATTACTAAATATGTTTTAAAGAATTTTTTTAAAAGCTTCTAATAATTTATTCGGCAATTGTAGATTTATTTATAGGCACTTCTTTGTATGATTTTAGTTCTGATAGAAAACAAACAATTAAAATTCAAATTACAAAATCAAAATCACTGTAAAAGCATTCAATTTGCGTTAAAAAAGTATTCAAAAAAATTAACTAATATCTCACAAATATTTATAAAAATTCCCTAAACCCTTGGAACTAATACTAGCAATAAATATAAATCTATTCCTAGTTGACTGGGGTAATAAAAATAAATAAATAAAATCAATACTAATTGCTTCCCCCTAACAATACTTTAAAACCAATAATAAATCTCTCAAACTAAAAAAAAAAAAGTGAACTACACTTAAAAAATCTCCAAAAGTATCTGTAAAATACACTCACCCTTGGGGCTCGATGGGATAAAGTCAAGGGTGCGGTCCTTGCAGCGCAGATCCTCGCCGGTGCCATCGATCCACACGTAGGTAGCCTGGACGATATTCTCCTGCAGGGGCAGCGAGAGATAGCGATCCAGGATCGTCTTGTTGATGCGCGCGTTGGGCGAGTCCTCCAGGATCCTAGCGGACATACTGCTCTTGCGATTAAGGGCACCAAACAACAGAACAAAAAAAGGCAGGCAGAGACGAAATCGAAATCGAAAGCGGATCAGAAATAAACAATATTCAAATTTTTGGCACTCTGGTTTTGGATTTTTGGTAATTATACATTAGGAGGATCCGCACCTGTTCGATTGCTTGGCAACTGTCGGTTATAATTTGAAATTGAGGAGGAGCTTGGACAGCGGCTGAGTCCTTTCGCTAGTCGGGATTCTTAACTGGCCTTTGGTTTATTTTATTTTTTTTTTTGTGTGCGCGGAAGCGTTACTGGAACACGACTAAGCTGGAGCCCCTTGTTCCCACTCAATTTATAATGACAAACAACGAAACAAAACAAAAGCAACGCGCTCGCCCGCCCGCCACTAATAATATTATTTCGCTGCTTGTTGTTCTTGTCGCACTATATACACTATCCTATACTATACCGTACTACACTATACTATTCTATACTATGCACCGCACACACTACACTAGGCTACACTAACATTGAGTACAGTAATACCATTCCACTTCCACTTACAGAGAACTAGCAGTCGCTGCACTATGGGGCCAATAGGTACTTTTGTTAGACAAAAATTACTAAGTACTTTTTTACATTTAAAATATCAATATAACATTTTACCAATAAATTATATGATAGAAAACATCGAATCAAAAACTGTGTATATTATATGAAGCTCAAAAAAAGGTTCGGTTAAACAACAATTATACCAATAAAAGATAGCATACTTTTCTGGGACCAATATTATTTATAATCCTTTAACAAAATATATAATGGTGAATGTACAATTTCCAACACTTAAACTATCGCATTTTTTTCAAATTTTAATTTGTCTTATTATATTTTTATATTGTAACTATTTACGCGTTTCTAACGTTTTTTAAAATGTTATCTACATTTAAACACTTAAGTTTTATGGACGTCATTGCACTTTTCAAACTTGTGATAGTTTCACAGATATAAAAGGCATAATACTATTCTTGTGGCTAACAATTAAGCGTTTTGATAATTTAAATGGTAAATAGTTATCAGATATATGTATATACATATATATTTAAAACTATATAAATATAAAAAAAAATATATACTTCTTATTATTTATTATAAATACATTAAAGTTATGTTTTTTATTTCAAGCAAATTTTAGGAAGGTAAAAAGCTATTGTTTGTATTTTTTGTATTTGTTATTTAAATCCCTAAACTTAAATTTTGACCACAAATTGTGACCTTTTGGCCCATAGTGCAGCGACGGCAGCTCGCCATTGAAAACAAAAGCAACAGCTGTTGTCGCCGCAGTCGCTGCCGACGTCGACGTCGTCGCTGTCTCTGCTGCGGCGCAGTTGCTGCACGATCGACGCTCCTCCTCCTCCCCCCAACTACCACCCACAGACAGATTAGACGCTTTGCAGTTTGTCGCTTGCGAGCGAAAGAGATGGCAAGAGGGAGAGTGCTCTCTCCCAATTGGATTCCTGGCTGACGCTTCCGGTTACACGCAAAAAAAATTTAGTAATTCCTACATTTCACTTTAAAAATAATTTAAAACCTTACTAAACACGAGCATAAATATTAGTTGTTTAAGACTAAATAGGGATCAAATTTAACATTTTTTTTATTTAATTCATTATTTTACTTAAAAGTTGCGTTTTATTGTAGCTTTTTTGTAATTTTAATATTTTCAACATAAATAAAAAAAACACTTTAGGCATATACTTTGCGATAAATTAGAAAATCGCAAACAAAGAATTTAAATTATATTTAATTATATTAAACGTAAATTCTTTGTTTTTATTACAAAATAATGTAATAAAACGCAGTTTTAATTTAAATTTAATTTTAAATAAGGAGTAAAATATTTTTAGGATTTTTTTTTATTGCAAAGTTTGGATATTTTTTCTTTTAACAATAATATAAGATATATGAAATCTTCAATGTATACTGCACAATGACATATTGTTTGTAGAATATATGTATTCCCAGAATATAGTTATTTAGTTTTTAAAAACTTCTTGGTATTCCTTTAAAATTTTAATTATACTAAAACATTTTTCAAAAAACAAAACAAAACAGAAAAAAATATAAGAACATATTTAAAAATTTCTCAGCTTCCTAGCTGGTTGATATTTCGAACATATCCCGATGCTCCTTAACACCTATATCAAAATCCTTGAATCCTCCATGTTTTCAGTGTAGAAAATAACAGTTGCAGGTTGAGTTGCCAAATTGTTTTGTTTATTTTTAATTCACTTTAGATGTCCCGAGCAAATGCGTGTAAATGATTAAAGTCGCTGCTTATCGTGAAATTTGTTAATGTTTTTCCTCATATACATATAAGTATATGTATATATATATATTTTTTTTTTTTGACAAGGACAAGGGCAAAGCGGCTGATGTAATGATGAACAACTTACGCTGAATGCATTTTATTGTGCTTGTTTTTATTTCTCTTTTTGTAAGATCTGATTCCGATTCGGATTCCGATTCTGATTCCGCTCTGGAAGCTGATGTGAATGAATCTTAGCACAAACACACGCGAACTTTGAACTAAAAATGCACTTGTCTTGGCGGGGGGTTGGGGGCCTGCTCCTTCTGGAGTGGGAGTGGATGATACAGTGGGCACTTCTTTAGGGCGACTGCGCAAATCCAGCGGCGATTGATCCGCTTTTATAGGCTCCGGGGCTACGGCTCCGGTCCGATCACTTCGCACTCGGACAACTTGGGGGAGATGTTCGGATGTGTGACTCGATTTTTTGATTATTTTTATGGCGCATAAAACAAACACGACCATGTGCTAATTACCTTTTCAAGATTCTCCAATTTTTTATTATTACTTGGCGTCGCGCTCGCCTCGTCAAGCAAACAAAACAAAAATAAATAGTTGTTACAAAAAAAATTAGAACCCGCCAGACAATATCTATAACTGGGGCATTGTCCCTTTTTAGACCTCAAACTTTTATATATTGTATATAAATTTAAAAAAATTTGTATTAAACAACAGAGAATATAATATAAATAAAAATACCAAGACATACTTGTTATACTTATTATTTTTGGTAAATATTTAAACCCATATATAGTTTGTTACTTTTAATTGTATGAAAACATGTAGACTTTGGGACAAATATAAATATTTAAATTTATATATAAATTAAATATATATTACTTCATGTAGACTTAATCGCTTAGCTCTATTTTGACCTTTAAACAGTTGTAACACCATTTTCCATTATTTTTTGGCTTAACCTTATATCACCCACAGAAAAATGTTAGCACTGCTTTGGAGCGTGTAAGGTGTGAAAAAGTTAATTGCAAACAAGTTTCGCACAGAAAGGGTTAACTGTTCGGTTTTTATGGATTTTTTTCTAGACGATAAAACGTAAATTAAGAGGAATTTACAGCTTCTGGAAGCAGTTTTTCCTTACCAAAAAGTAACTAGCATGTTACATAACATATTTTTCAAGGTTTAAGATTTATATATATTACCCAAAAATTTTAATTTTAATGGTTTTAGTACAGAACATAACTCTGTAAGACTTTTTTAGGATAAATTACAGAAGATTAAATAGCTGTTTGGCTTTTACGATAAGTATATACGGTCTTTTGATCAGTTTCGGTCTGACAGGGACTGGGACAGAGAGATTTAAAGGGCTTTCTAGCAATTTTAAAAATATAATCGAAGGATCTTTTAGTTTAATAATTTGTTCAGTAATAAATAAAACAAAATACACTTAAAAATGAGGTATAAATAATTTACACAACAAGGAAATAGAAACCACAGATAGAATTTCCTGAAAATGCTTATAAACTATCCAGGTGTTTTTCCTTTTAATTTTAAATATCATGATGGGGTTGTTTAAATATAGCATAACTTATAATTATAGATATTATAGCCTTAATAAATGCATTAATTTCTCTTTGGGTGTAACGGTTTCGCCAGCTTATCCAAATTGTAAACGCAAATAAAAACGTCTGGTGTCTGGTCGGTCTGGCAGGCAGACGGCCCAAAAGAAACATCAATTTAACGTATCAAATAAATAGCGACAAGCTAAATTTTATTTCAATTTTAAATGCACAATTAACACACATTGTGTGTGTACATATGTGTATGTATGTATAGCGTTTAGCCGCGAAACGCGGAGACAAACCGATAAACCGGCGAACGTACATTTGTACAATAAAATAAAACAAGCTGAAAAACGTGAAATAATTTCCTATTAATCGTCGGCGGCATCTTGAGACCAATTCAGTGTTGGCCCAGTTTTTGAGAAGCTAAACGAGGGAGAAGAAATTTTTATTTAGATTAAAAAAAATATCCTTAGATCTTAAATGCTCAAAAAGGAGCTAGGTAATTTAGGAAATTAAAATTACAAAGTAAAGGAACATTAAAATGTTTAATAGTTAAGAAAAAACTATATAACAACGATTTATAAAATTTTCTGTGGGTAAATGAAACTTAAATTACATTTTGAAGTAAAATTTAGATAACTTAGAGTTAAAAATAAAATGTATTTCAATGGTTTATCACATTTTTGAATGTAATTAAAAATAGGGAAATTAATAAATTTATACTAAAAAAGAAATAAAAAGAGTAAATGTTTTTTTCTTGAAAATAAAAAGTTTGTAAACCTATACATATATAAATACTTTGGACTTTGATAAGAAACATGTTTAAAAACTTGTTTCAATTAATAAAATATTAAAATATTTATTATATAAAATACAACAATTTGTAATTAAGTAAATCTAATACATATCTCAACTAATTTAAGATCTAAGTTTAATTTCTTCAATAGAGAAATCATAACTTCTTTTACCTCTTTTCAAACCTTAAACAAATTGTAACTAAAAACTTGCTTGAAAAATATTACTTTTGAATACCTAAAAAAATATTAAATTTGTTAAAAAAATAGTTTAAAATCTATTAAATATTTCCCAGTTGAAATGCCAGAAATATCGCTAAACTGACAACGCTCTCCACTTGGCTGATTTAGTGTGTTCACGTGAACTGCGCATGCGTCGCGGTCGGCGCCCGCCGCCTCTGTCTGCCGCCTGTCTCCTGACGCTTTTGATATCATCAGCCGAGGCTTTTCGCTTTTTAGATTTCGTAGACATATATATATTTATTTTTATTTGTATTCCCTTTTTTTTTGTGCATTGCGAAGGCGATCCGGCGAGCGTTTAAAGCCATAAAGCCCGCTATAGCAAAATATTCGATAGCCGACGATAAAGCCGGGCAAGATTAGGAACCCAGGAGGTGGTCTCTGCCCTGGAAGCCAGCGAAACAATTTGCAGTAGGAAATGGAACGGACTACGGCGCGTGGCGTCGATAAGAGACTCCACTATAAGTAGTTAAAGGCAGTGCTAATACTAAGTATAAGTTAGTATATACACAGGAAAAAAATACAACGAAATTGAATAAGAATCAAGTTTCAGGGGAATGACACGGAAATAAGTTGTGACTTTGAAAATATTTTTAAAAATCTGTCAAGGCAGAAAATTAAATATAATGAATAATAATACTAAATATATTAAATAAGCAATACAAAATAAATATTTATGTAGGTCCCAGAACTTATAGAACAATTATTGTTGATTTTTTATAAAATGTTTTTAACTTACTGTTCGATTTTTCATAGCGCCATTAGTAACATAAAGTTACTGATGTTTATTGTTTATCTTTTAACATGTTATGTTTAATTCTAATTCTAATTCTGATTCTGGTTTCTATTCTTACAATTACAATTTAAGAGTTAGATAAAGTCCCTGTTAAAAAATATTGGTTGTTTGCCGTTCCCATGCCAGAGTTAACGTTAACAGCAACCTGGTCTTCCTGCCAAGTCTTTTCAGAAGTAATTTGAATTTAAAATCAAGATAATAATGTGGATAACTGAACAAGAAAATAAGGTGTTTTAGGTATTTAACGTACAGAGCTTTGAGTTTGCCTGCGCTTTACAGCACAATTCAGTGCTTAACAGCAGTCTGTTAGTTTTTATTGTTCAGATAAATTACTGGAGGATAGAAAACCAATTTGCTTTTACTACAAATTTAATCCCTATTTATATATATTTAATTTCAGGGACTTAAACATTTCGATATTTATTTCAAGACTGTACATATGTATTTCTCATTGATATATACGCCTAATTGATGGTCCCTGACTGTAACTCCCCGAGAAGAATGAATTGAAATTATCACGTCTCATATTTCGCATTAATTTCGCCAGCTTAATTGGTGATCATCAGCGGCAATTTATGATCGAGGCCCATCGCTTGGTTAGCTATTTTTGCAACTGGGCGCCAAATTTCCCGGATGATGATGGATCACTAAAAATCGGGGTCAACATTTCGGATGTAACCAATTTCGCACTGGATAGTGGCAGAAAATAAATGCATTTAATTATTAATTAATTATTTATTTTCGTTTATCAATGGTTTATTGATTTTTACCAGGGTTATATTAGAGTTTAATAGTTTCATCTGTTTGTTTAACTCTCTTGACTATTAATTAGATAGTAATTGGAAGTTAAGTTCTTTGTGAAGATTATATCTATTTATCAGGAATTTTGAGTTACTAATATAATCTCAGGAATTTCAAGTTGGTAATGTAATCTTCATTGAAAAGTAATTAATTAACATCAATTAAAGTGAGAAAGTGCGACATTTTGATATAGAATAGTAAGCCTTGGATTTAATCTTAATATGTATACCTATGTTGCATATTTTCCAATTTTTTTCCTATTTATATTTTTGGAATATTGTTTTGCATATTTTTTGCATATACATATTTTGCAAATTTTTAATATTTTTTTTATATAAAATTGAATAATATATTGTCGAAATACAACATTTGGCATCAATTGGATATAAAAAAGGAAAATATGCAAATTTCGAGGTTTAATCATAAGTTAGTTTAAATAAATATATATATTAAATATAATATAAAATATGTATATACTAAGGCTTTGTAAATTAATTATCAGAATATATATCAAGATAACCTTTGTAAGGTGGATTTTGAACCTCTTGAAACTTTTCAGATAAGGCTCAAATAAATTCCAAACCAATTACCAATCAACTACTAATAAATTACCAATGAATTACCTGTATATTTAATTCAAAATTAATGAAGGACATAGTAGCTCAGATAGTTAATTTTAAATACCCATTGCTCTAATTGGGATACAAAATTTTAAAATAGTTACTTGAATATTTTACAGGGTTTTAAAAAAATTCGAAGAGTGGATCACTTCTTCTTAGTTTATTTTTGGCGCCATTTTCTGATGACTGATGACTATCGGTCTCTATCGCGTGGATTTTGTTACTTGTGCCATTTATTTCGCCCCGTTTGGGGCCCAGCCACTTGTGGACCCCCATAAAATTGCGTAAGTCATCGATACCCCGGGACAGCCAGCCAGCCAAAGATTGGAGGCACTACGCCACCGCCATATAACTGATTAGAGAAAAGGCAACCCCTTTGGGGTTTTGTGCTTTTTGACCCCCAAAAATGTAGATTAAATCAGTGGGTTAAGAGTTTCATGGTTAATTATAATTAAGGTTAATTATAGGTAAAGGTAATGGGTAAAGGAAGAAATGTTTTTTAAACAGTTTACATGATTAAAAAATGTTTTTTAAAATTTTATTAGTATTTTTGGTACACAAATTAAGGCTCATATGAAAGTAAAACTACAGCAGGTTGTTTTAGTATTTCATTAAAAATACAAAAGAAATGTGCAACAGGTTGTTTTAGTATTCTATTTCATTAAAAATTCCAAGAAATACTCTATATTTTTTTACAGCAAATATAAATATCTTTATAATCCATTTCTTAGTGTTCTTTATCTGGAAAGTCTGGGCTGTATTTTTATATTTGGTATTTGGAATTTCTACTTATTGTTTCTTTTCTTTTTTTAGGTAACGTCTGCCGCTTGGCGGAAAAGAAAAAACCGAATTATAAAGTGCTACACTCTTTATGCCCCCAATTGTGGCGTATAAACTCTATTAAGCAATTTATGCTCTAAACTGTCTGGAATTGCTTAACTTCTTTATGGCTTTCGCATTCGGGTTCTGACTGTGGCCCGCATGCTTTTTTTTATAATAAACTTATCTAATGGTCATGTGCACATAGTGTATTTTTGTTATTTTCTTGTTTTTTTTTTTTTTTTTTTTTTTTGCTGAGCTTGTCATGCAACAGCATGATCGGTTAGAGAGACTGGATTCTGGATACTGGACACTGGGGTTACCCCTTGCACAGATAATCCCCTTTCCAAATTAAGGCATTATATGCCACTTCAAAAACAATGTCAGGCCACCAAAGTACAGTGATCTATGGTAGAGAGCTCTGGTTATAAAAAGTTAACGAAGAAGCTGTTATTTTATTATTAAGAAAAGCAAAAAGTTTAAAAAAATTAAGCAGTAATTAAAGTAAACAAAATTATTAATAGTATTAGTATTAAAATATATAATATTTGTAATATATATAATATTTAAAATTTTTAAAAAAGATATATTTAATATTAATAATGTAGATTATATAATTTTTTATAAGCCACACAATTCTATAGAATTTTAAGTTGAAATTAATAAGTTATATAGAAGTTTAAACTTCTAAAAAAAAAACACACAAAAATTGAGAGAACTCTGTGCCTCCAGCTTGCAGATCTAGAGTTCTTCCATTGTGGCGTGGTTTCTATTTTTTAATAGGTACTTAAGGTGCCTTAGAATAAATAGGAAAAATTCAGAAAGTCTCTAGTTAGAGATTTTTCCATGCATCTTTCATTGAAAAAATGTTATTATTAATAAAATTAAGTCGATGAAGCGCTATTTACCTAGGAGAACATAAAAATAAAAAAAATGATAAAAACTTACAAAAATAGGACAAACCTTAAGGAAAGTAACTACACTTATTTTCTATCTCCTATTTCCTATCTCATATCTCCTATTTCCTATCTTCTATCTTCTTTAATATTTCAAAATAATATACTGAAAATCAATTGAACTTTTAACGAGTTATCACTGTACTCAAGTTGCGTGTTGTGCGGTGGGTGTGCGTGTGTGCTTTCTATATGAATGATGTGTGCTTTGGAGGACGGAGAGCAATTGCTCTGTTGCTAGGAAGCTGTGCTGCGATTTTAGTGGCAACACAGAAACAAAAACAATACTAAAAACAAAAACAAAAAACAAAAAAAAAAAAACAAAAATTTAAAATTTACAAAAAATAGAAAACAAACTCAAACCAAATGCAATGGGGTCTGAGGCTAAAGATATTATAGAAAAAAAGGGGCAAACACTGCTGAGGGGCTGAGCAATTGGCGTTGATTCAATTTGCAAACCGTTCGGTACTCGGCACTGCCGATGCAATTATGCCCATCAAATCTATCCCAATCCCGCGAATCAAGCAATTTACCCATCATCATCATCATTATCGTTATTATCATCATCATCTAGTCAGTGTTTTATATCAATTTTGATGCCCTTGTACTGGGTTATAAACTATTTGATTAGGGAAGAACCTCTCTGGAATAATACTTTAAGTACCATTTAATACTTGCCACCAATATAAGAGAGTGAAAAATTTCATGGCTCTATGTATCTTATTTTTATGGAGAGACTTAAAAAAAATCATCACTAAGAGAGTCGATTTAGCTTTGTACTTCTACTAGTTTTTTGTTTATTTATTTAATTACTTAAAGATAAAAAAAAGTTCAAAGATCTACGAGTGTTTCTAGATCATAAATTTGTGATAAAACTTTGTTAAGTATAAAAGGGTTGTCCTAAAAATCAATGTGAAAATTTATTTATAAAATGTTGTCTTAATAATAAATATTTATTTCTCTTTGTTTATAATAAGGCTTGTTATTCTGCTCTTTTATTGCTAATTATTTGAATTTTTTAATATTTTAAAATAAAATTTAAAAATCCAAAGACCTACATGACTCTATAATCATAAGTTTGAGCTAAAACTCTGTTAAGAATAAAAATGCAACCATAAAAATTAATGTAAATATTTATTTATAAATTTTGTCTTAAAAATAATTATTTATTCCTCTTTGCTGTGGTTTTTTCTTTGTAAAAATAAAAATAACGATTGCTTCCCGTCTTGAAATCTATTTCTAATTATTTTTATTCAAAACTCAATACAGTCTTGTTTCATTTTCTGAGTCATTTTGTGCGAATAACCTGCCTTAAAATCGTAGACTGAACTTATGGCGTAAACCTTATCAACTCCCATTATCGACCTTCGATGGCGTTGCGGCTTTTTCGGTTTAAACCCGATCAAATACTAAAAAAATAAAACGCCAAACCCGTGAGCCGCCAGGTATGCTGCGTGCGATCGCTGACGTCATCCGGCCAAGGAACGTGCTCTGCTAATCTAAGTGTGCCTGCAAATAAACTAAGTCTAAGTATGTACATATATACTATACATACTATATATAGTATGTATATATATATTTAAGAAAAACCAACTTGAACTCGTCTGGGAGGCGTTGACAAAACTTCAATACGTTTCAGACACATGATTTATGACTCCAGCTGTTGGGCATCGGGTAAGACAGGTGCGAATTTCGGGGTTTCATTAAGGTGTATTAGGGATTTAGACCAAGGTTCAAGTTTCTTTGATAGAATATTTCTATTATATGTAAAAAACACAATATTTTATTAGCTTTAATTAAGGTACAATTTAGTTTTAATTATATATTTACATTAATTCTCTTTTAATATAAAATGATAGTTACCTTTACAGGCATTTTATTATTTCAAACTCTAGCCTGGGGTTTCTGTGTTCTTTGATGTTATATTCTTATTAAAAACACAGTACTTTATTTGCTCTAATAAAGCTATCATTTATTTACATTAATTTTCTTCTCTTACAATAATATTTACCTTAACAGATACCCTACTTTTTCAAACTCCAGCCTTGAAGTTCAAGGTTCTTTAATATTATAATCTTATTATTTGCTTTAATTAAGTTAGTATTTATTTTTAAATTTATTTACATTAATTTACCGTTCTTACCATAACATTTACCTTAACAGATACCTTACTTTTTCAAAATCTAGCCTTGGGGTTCAAGGTTCCTTGATTTAATATTCCTTTTATAGATTAAAAACACACTAATTTATTTGTATTAAATAAGCTAGAATATATTTTTAAATTTATTTACATTAATTCTCTTATAATATACCATAATATTTACCTTCAAAGATACCTTATATTTTTCACACTCTTTCGAATCACTCATCGGCTCAAAATTTGTTTTATTAAATCACGTGATATCCCATCTGTTTGTTACCATAATTTTCTGTTTTGATAAGCCATCTTGTTGTGTGTAATTAACGCTTATCAATGTGACTCACTAAAGGTCATACATTTCTGGTTCTGACCGGGATTACACCTAAGCAAAGTTGCAAATATGCTTTGCTTCGTGATAAAACTCATTATATTTGCTTTACATAAATACGAGGACAGACTGTGATAAGGCAGCAGATAAATAATGAGAGGAAATTGAGGAAGATTTTGGAAAATCTATGGATTTTTCCAGCACCTAATGCCATTTAAGACCTAATTATGTGTTTTAGATAATAATGTTTTAAATAAGAAGCAGTTCACAGAAATAAATGTGATATTTCATTACCGAATACAATTTTAATGTTAATTATGTTTTAAAAATATTTTAAATTAAGATTTATGTCTTAATAATTAATTTTCATAATAAAATTAAGCAGAAGAATTTTATTTGTGTTTCAAATAAATGTTTACAAGGCGATGATTATAATAAACAGAATTAAAAAATTGAATTTAATGCGAAAAAAAACTGTTTTTAGGCCAATTTTTTCTTGAACTTAGGGCGACTTTTTAAATCTACAAAAAGTGGCTTTTTTAGGGCGGATTTAGGTACAAATTTTTATTAGTGTAGACAAGTGAAGCTTATACTTTTACATTACAACATTGAAACATTATCCTGAAACATCTCTAATTATCAGACTTTAATATTTCCTATTTTCAGAAAATTATGTACACTTTTTTAATATAAAAAAATGCATTTAAATATATATTTCGTATGATAATATAATATAATATAATATAATATAATATATATTTCGTATATAAATCGGATTATTTTGAATGTAATAACAACTATCATTGCTAATTACATTGCATTAAGCCAGAGCGACTAAGGCCTTTAGGCTACATTTAAATATATATGTATTATATAATATTATATTCTATTATATTATATTATATTATATTATATTATATTATATTATATTATATTATATTATATTATATTATATTATATTATATTATATTATATTATATTATATTATATTATATTATATTATATTATATTATATTATATTATATTATATTATATTATATTATATTATATTATATTATATTATATTATATTATATTATATTATATTATATTATATTATATTATATTATATTATATTATATTATATTATATTATATCATATTATATTAAATTACATTATATTATATCATATTATATTATATTATTTTATTATTTCCCTATCACCCCTTATCTACCGAATCCGCTCCTGTAACTTCATGCTGTGCGTGAATGGGCCACGAGATTAGTTAAAAACGCACGAATTCGCCGAGTCCGACGTCCGAGTGTCTTAATCTT
Source organism: Drosophila jambulina (assembly GCA_018152175.1). NCBI lineage: Eukaryota > Metazoa > Arthropoda > Insecta > Diptera > Drosophilidae > Drosophila > Drosophila jambulina. Next base: position 17,904,812 of record JAECXH010000006.1, on the reverse strand, counting down.
GATTTGTTTGTATTTTGATTACTGAAATTAGCGGCTAGCGCTAATTGATGCATTAGCTCTGATTGTGACTCGTTCCCCTGGCGGCTAAAATACTTGTGCCTGTCGTTGCCTGGCTTAGATTTCTACTACCAATTCCATTAGCCATAAATAGCGACCAAGGGCCTCGAGTTAGCCAGGATTTTGTAATTATAGAAAAGTTTTTGCTCGAAAACTTTTGGCTGCATAACAAGTCAATTAAATGGGACATGTACTTTTAACCAGAGGTTGAGAAATACACTGGAAAATATTAATAAAAATATTAGAAATAATGATAAATGCAAATAAAAATATAAGACAAGATAGTTAACATTTATCAGGTGTTTATTTGTTAAAACTAATCTTGGGGTTTCTAGTATAAAATCATCTTAAATTTTTATTGTTTTTAAAAAAGCAATTTCGATTGAATGTTTTCCTTAATTGAAATACATTTAGAATTAATTACAAAATAATGTTTTATACTTGTAGCGTCAGTATATTAAAATAAACAAATCAAATATAATAAAAAAAATTTAAGAAAACCCCTTTACCTGAAGTCTTTGTATAATTATTTATTTATATTTATTAAACATTATTTATTAATAAGAAAACTGAACACTTTTCAATGGAAAAATATATATTTTGCTTTGTTTCCTTATTTTCCTTTAAATATCTTATTTTTTTTAATAATAATTAAATAAAAATGTGTAAATATTTCAGTTCAAAAGCTCTGTGCTAAACTCTGTATTAAACAATTTCTGCAAGTTTTTTTTTCATAAAAAATCATAAATATAGTAAATAAAAATAATAAATAAAATAATACAAAAATAGTATATACATTAAAATAATAAATTATAAACTTAATAATATATATATGTATCTTACTGATATAGCTAAAAACTTGATCTTTCTTTGTACAAATTATTATAATAATTAGTTGTCCTTCAGTGTACTGCCCCAATGGTGCATGGCTTCCCTTATAAGTAAGCTTCCTGTCCACAGGACCTCACTAGTTGTCCAAAAAATACCAATCATGGTGCAGTGGTTCCGGTTCCTGAAGCGCGATCAATCGCTCTCCGTTTACTTCTTTGCCGTGCCCTATCTTAGCCTTAACTTGATGGGATATTGGCCAGGAAGGCGTGGGGAGCGGTTGCCACTGCGTGCCCCTGTCCACTTCGTTATCCTGGCCATTGGTGTGCTCACGGAGCTGCATGCAGGTCTCCGGTTTCTGGATCAACAGCAGATCACCCTGGCGCTGGAGACCCTCTGTCCGGCGGGCACCTCGGCGGTGACCCTGCTCAAGATGTTCCTCATGCTGCGCTACAGGAGCGATCTCTGCGACATGTGGACAACCCTGAGGGAACTGCTCTTCGAGACCCAGCGGGAGAGACCCGAGCAGCGTCGGATCCGCTTGAGGCACTCGGTGATGGCGGCGCGGATTAACTTCTGGCCTTTGTCCACGGGCTTTTTCACCTGCACCACCTACAACCTGAAGCCCATACTAATTGCCTTGGTCCTGTGTCTGCAGCAACGCGGGGATCAGATCCTTTGGGTTACACCTTTTAACATGACGTGAGTTGTGGGGGTATAGAGATAAGAAAAATAATACAGGGGTTTTCTGGGGTTTAATGAGTCTTTTTTGTAGTAAAATAATTAATTTTTTATATACAATAATTTTTATGAAAGAAATTGGTCTATTTTTAGTCTGAAGTTGGCAACTGCGCCGAAGTTAGCTTCCCTTTCGTATTTATACTTTATATCCTCTTAATTTATCTAAAATGTAATTAAAAAATTTTCACAGAATGCCTTCGGTTCTCCTGAGATCCCCCTTTTTCCCCTTGACCTACATATTCACTGCCTACACGGGATATGTGACCATCTTCATGTTTGGTGGCTGTGATGGCTTCTACTTTGAGTTCTGTGCCCACATATCGGCTCTCTTTGGGGTGCTGCAAGCCGAGATTCAAGCCATTTTTAAACCCTACCAAGGTTGTGCTACTTTTAAATTGTAGCAAACTATCGTATATATATTTATATTTTTTATTTTTAAGATCAATTGCAGCTGTCGACAGTGCAGCTTTACCATTTGGAGCAGCAATTGCGTGCGGCAATCATCAGACATAATGCCATTATTGATCTAACCAAGTTTTTTCGGGAGCGATATGCCATTATTACCCTGGCACATTTTGTATCCGCTGGAATGGTTATAGGGTTCAGCATGGTTAACCTACTAACCGTGGGCACCAATGGCCTGGGGGCTCTCCTTTACATTGCCTATACGATTGCCGCTTTGAGCCAACTTCTGGTCTATTGCTACGGTGGAACTTTGGTGGCCGAGAGCGTAAGTTCGGCTCATGGGGATTTGTTTGTTTAGTTGAGGTTTAAATGTTAAAAACATTAAAGTGAACTTTAGATTTTCCTAATACTTATGTATGTTTTCTTTTTTGTAGAGCGTGGAGCTAGCCAGAGTCACGGGTTCCTGTCCTTGGCATCTACTTGCTCCTGTACAAAGGCGCTTGGTCCTGCTGCTGATTTTGCGCTCACAGAGGGCCTTGAGCATGGCAGTGCCCTTCTTTTCACCTTCACTGGCCACATTTGCTTCGGTTAGTTGAGAATTTTAATTATTTACTATTATTTAATATTTAATAATATATTATATTTATTATAATTTCAGATTCTACAAACTTCGGGTTCCATAATTGCTTTGGTCAAATCATTTCAGTAGAAAAAAGGAAGGGAAAGGATCTTTAAATATAGAAGATTGTAAAGAATTTAGTAAAGTAGTAGTTTTACAAACATTAATAATGTATATCTTAAGGAAATTGTTGTAATGTTTTTAGTAGATCAACACTTTTAACATCAAATAGTTACTAGTTTTGGGTGTAATATTTTTCTTTGGCAAAATAAACAAGTTTATTTGTTTAATAAAAAAATATCGTATACTAACTGATTTTATTGCATAAATCAATTTATTTTAAACATTTTCTATAAATATATAAATAAATATATAAATATATTTCTTGCATATTTAAATATATAAATTTTTTTTTAGATTCTTAAACCGGTAAATAAAGGTTTTCTCACTTCTCCTTGTCCTTTGGTCCTGAAGAAGGTACAACTTTCATGCTGAATTGGGAAGAACTAATTGCATTTTACCTTAGGAATATCCTCATTCGGTTTTATACAATCTTAATTTTTAAAGTGAATTTGTCACTGCTTTGCTCCTAAGAAATTCTCGAATTTCATGCTAAGAAATTCAGGAAATTCTTCCTAAGAAATTCAGGAAAATGCTTTTCATTGAAAATATAAAAAAAAAACATATTAATATTTTTAAAATAATTTTATTGTTTATAATGCTATTATATCTTATTATGTTATATTTAAATTTAAATGAATAATTCTTTAAATTGGCTACAATTTTCTAGAGAGAAATCTTCACTTAAACAAAGAGTACAGAAATAGTTAAGCAACAAAGCAGCATAAAATTCAGGTACCTGAATCTCTCGCTTACCACACTGTGAAATGGGGTGGCATGCCTAAGGTCTTCCTTGTTACATAAGGAAATCCACACTGCAACTGCTTACCACATGAAGCAAACTCCCAATTGGTTAAGTTAGAGTTAGAGAAGTAATAAAAAATCAATTGACGGGGAAAACTGTTGCCTACGTGCCTTTCTCCCCTCCGTTTTTCCAAACCTTTCCTATCACTCATCTCCAATAATCAACACACGCAACCCGACAGAACAAAGATGTCTGTTGTTTACCTTTCTGGCCATGGTCAGTTTAGTGTCACAAGTGGAACCGGAATGTCGGAGCCGGCTAGAGAGTCCAGTTTCTGGGACCGCCATGAGTTCAAGTTCTACCAGTACGGCCATGTGTATGCCGTGATCTATGGCCAGGTGGTGATCGATTACGTGCCCCAGCGACGTCTCAAGCGCAGCGTCAAGGTGCTGCTGATACTGTGGGGACACCTGTTCAGCTTGCTGCTGATTGTGGTGCTGCCCGGCTTCTTTGGCTACCACTTTCGCACCCTCACCGACACCCGGGACCGCCGGCTGCAGTTGCTCCTGTACGTGAGCTTTGCGAACACGGCCATCAAGTATGCCACTGTGATTGTGACATATGTGGCCAATACGGTGCACTTCGAGGCGATTAATCAGAGGTGCACGCACCAGAGGATGCACCTGGAGCGAGAGTTCAGGGATGCCCCTCGGGAGCCCAAGGATCCGTTCGAGTTCCTCATGTACTTCAAGTTCTGCCTGATCAATCTGATGATGATGATCCAGGTGATTGGCATATTCGCTCAGTACGGCGAGAAGGAGGGCATGGTCAGTCGGGTTCGCGTTCACTTCGCCATCTATGCCTTTGTGCTGTGGAATTATACAGAGAATATGGCAGACTATTGCTACTGGATCAATGCCTCGGTGCTGAAGTACTATCGCCAGCTGAACCTCCAGCTGGGTTCCCTGCAGGCGGAAATGGAGGGACTCCGTCCGGGCGGCATGCTCCTGCAACGTTGCTGTGAGCTCTGCGATCGCCTCGAGGTGCTGCGACGGCGCTGCACCGAGATCAATGGCCTCCAGAAGGAGAGCTTCCGCATGCACCAGTTCCAGCTCATTGGCCTCATGCTGAGCACCCTGATCAATAACCTGACCAACTTCTATACGCTCTTCCACATGCTGGCCAAGCAGTCCCTGGACGAGGTCAGTTTTCCGGTCATCGTGGGCTCTGCCTACGCCACCGGCTTCTACATAGACACCTACATAGTGACCCTGGTCAACGAGCACATCAAGCTGGAGCTGGAGGGCGTGGCGCTGACCATGCGCAGGTTTGCAGAGCCTCCAACGAGGGATGAGAGGCTCACTAGAGAGGTAAATAATAAAGTTTAAAACAGCTTTAAATTAGGTTTTTTTGTTCGGAAAACTACAAAAACAATGCCACTGAAATTGGGTTCAACGACGCTTTTCTGAGCTTGCAACAACAAATCTTGTGTGCTAGGCGCGACGCACTTGAAACTTTACTTCTTTGTATGAAAATTTTTAAATTCAAATTGAAAGGAATTATAATTATTATGTCCAAGATTTCTTTTAAAACCTTTCTTTTTACCTGTTTCAAGATAGAACACTTTTCCCTGGAGCTGCTCAACTGTCAACCTCCCATGCTTTGTGGTCTTTTGCATCTGGATAGACGTTTGGTATACCTCATTGCTGTCACAGCCTTTTCGTACTTTATAACCCTGGTACAATTCGATCTTTATCTGCGCAAAAGGTCCTAGACAATTAATAGCAAAAATTCATGATATATATACATGTGTGATTATAATGTTTGTATGAACAAAATGAACAATGTATGACACCAGAAAAATATACAATGAACCAAAAAATAAAACACCAACTTAAGTAAAATCAAGTATAAAAATTAATTACAAATTTTGCTTTGAATAATGAAGATTTCAAATCTTTGAAAATATATAATATAATTAAAATATAAAAATAAATATAGTTAACAAATTAAGAGTTAAAATTATCATACTTGAATCTATATGCTTTATAAAAATTTTTAAGAAGCCATCATTTTTCGATGTATCCATTCTATAAGTAAAAAATTTTATTAACAGCTCTTTTTATTAATAAAATATAATTCTTATATTATAATAAATTTATATAAAATTACAATTTAATTAAAATTAAATTATATTTTAATATTTTAAGAAATACATGAAAGAATTTTGTCACTAATTAAAAGCTTTAATAATAATTATAAAAATGTACTAAATATGATTTTTTTTGAATAATAATAGAATACATTTATTCTTTGAATTAATTAATATGTAAAACCTTTTTTTTAATTAATAAATATTGAAAAAAAAAAATATATTTTTAAAGTTAAAGAATAGTGTAAAAAATCATTAGCAATAAGAAAGGGTATAAGAAAGCCACAAGTTAATGTCTGTAGCTTGACTGATGGAGTTGCTAATTAATGACTAAGGACACTTAATATTTGGTATTAAGGGTAAGAGTTACACCCCCCTTAGGATGAGGCAAGTCCTGTGTAGTTGTCACTTTAATGTCCTCCCAGATAAGCGCATTGTCCTTGTAAGATAAGGCTGCCTGTCCGAATGATGGGTCGTCGTCCTTGCCTGTACCAAGTCAGTTCCTAAACACCATGCGAGCCCGCAGGTTGTGCCGCCTGGTCCTTCGCTGCTGGATGGGCTTGATCATAGTCCTGGGCCTGTCCTGCCACTCGTACAGTCCTGGACGCAAACGTCTCATACACTCCCGGCTCCTGCAGGTCTACAGTTGCCTGATGATGACCATGACTCTGGGACTATACTATCCCTTCTGGAGACATGCCCGGGCGTACTTTGCCAAGGGCACCTTTCGACGACAGGGTTTTGTGCTTCAGGTATAGAAAAAGATATATATTTTCCTATAAATATATACATATATATATTTCCTGTATTTATATTGCAGATGAGCGATGGGACTGTTTTCATCCAGCTGCTGGCCTCCACAATCCATACAGTCCTGCGGTTGAAGTACGAGGGACAGGTGTGTCAGGTGTACAACGAACTATCGGAGATATTGCGGAAGGATTTGGGCAAGAAGGAGCGCAGTCGCTTCTACTACATGATGATCTTTGGCAAGTTTCACAATTACCTGCACAACTTCAACTGTGCGCTGAGCATCCTCATGATCCTGGGCATGCGAAGGGTGGCAATAGCGGATCTGCTGGCCAATTTTTTCTTTGTGTACATCTCACTGGCCCGAGAATCGGGCATTTTCGTCTATGTCCTGCTCCTCCTCGACTTGAACGAAGCCCTGCATCTGAACAGCAAGCAGGAGCAGGACTCCTATGGTCGTCTTATGACCCAACTGAGGAGACAGGAGCGACTCTTGTCCCTGGAGCGACAGGTGCATCGAATGTTCGCCTGGCTGGTGGCTTCGGCCCTGCTCTTCCAGATGTTCTACAACACGTGCACCATTTACCTGGGCTATGCCTTCATTATCCAGCGACAGGACGACGTGGGACTGCGTCTGTGGAACCTGAAGATTGTCTTTGCCACCATCTATTTGGTGGTGAGGCTGTCGGACTGCCTGCTCCTGCAGATCGCCTGTGAGCACCTGCTGGGTCAAAGAAATAGGCTGTGTGCCAGTCCCAAGGTGGGCGACCAAGTTGCCAAGGCAGCCCAGAGACAGGTGAGAAATCAAACTTTGGGAAAATCAAAAAGTACAAGGGTTTTAGTACAGATCTTCAAGCTCTTAAAGTTACAGAACTGAGTTCGTTTTGTGGGCTACACTTAAGCCTAAGAGTATGCCATCTTTTTATTGGATTTTTTTTTACAATTTAAATTCCTTAATTTACTTCCTTTTTCCATAACATTCTAATTTTAGTGGGAACTCTCTATCCTGAAACGAGCTATTAGAGTAACCTCTAAGGACTGCAAGGTCCTTGGACTCTTCAGGATGGATTTGCGCTGCGCCTTTGCCCTGCTTAGCAGCAGTCTGGCTTACGGGGTCATCATTATACAAATGGGATATGTTCACATCTGAACATAATAATTAATATATGTAATTTTTTTTTAAAGAGTTCTGAGAAAACAACACCTAATATTTTTTTTCTTTAAAGTAACATTTAGAAAATTATACTACAATTGCAATAATATATATATGAGAAAATTGTTAACAAAAAACAATAACCAAAAAAATTAAAACCAAAACATATTTCCTAAGTATAACCAACTAGGTTTATTAATATGATTTCTAATTATGTTAAATAGAAGAAATTAAAATTAGTAGCTTGACTTTGCAAAATTGGTAAAAAATTAAATAATTAATTCGAAATAAAATATGTTTGGGATAGAATAAAATATTTTCAGGTTTATCCTTATGTTTCTTTTTGTCGTTTGTCTGTTCCAACAATTTGAGCATTCCTTATGAGGATATATAACAAACACGAAATCCTTACAAAGGAGCAATCAGCACTCTATCGATTCAATTAAGCAAATTAACAAGATTATCTAAGGTAGTGAGTAGTGAGTCTCTGGAAACAGTCACGAAACTCCTTTACACTTTGTTTGGCTACAGAAAGTGAAGGAACTGTCGGAAAAAAATATTTTAATTAAGCTAGTCAATTTAATATTTAATTAGGATTAGAAAGAGTAATAAATATATTTTGATGGTGAATTAAAAAAATTACTACAGAGTATTAAGAACTAACTGAAAGTTTTTAGAGCTCGAAAGAAATGAAATCAAGAGTAGGAATGTATGTTCAAAAATCAAAAGAAAAGGCCCATTAATATGTTTACTAAAATATATTTATTAAATAAAAAATATGTGGATAAACTTAATATTTTTCATTTAATATGTCTGTTGTAAACTATAAACTTAAAAAAACTTTCATACAAATGGTTAGAAAATTAGAAAAATGTTACATTTAACATCAGCTAAAACATAGAACAAAAGGTGATAAACATTGCTGAAAAAAAGCTTATAGGAAGTGATGTAAGGAACTGTTCATTTAAAAATTAAGCACCAGTAAATAGAGTTTTTGAGAATATAACTCAGTTTACAAAATTATTTGTATTTCCACTTACGTAAACTAAGTTTTATTAAACACAAAAGTCGTATTACAACTTGAAATTACATTCAGTTTGTGTTCAAACCACACTCATCTTTTTAAATTTTTGGCGGCTAAAGCTTTTGAAGCAACTAAAACTTACCTCTTTATAAAGTATGGCAAGTACATTTTAAGACTTAAAAATATCAATAAAGTTATTGATATATTTTAAAGAAATTAAATTAAAGAATTAAATTAATGAATTTTGAATGAAAGAAAAAGGGTTTCATGACAAAGTAAATTTTGTGGGAATATTAATGAATATCAAGAAAACTTTCAAGTTTTAAGAAATCAATACGAATTGTTATGACTACGTTTTACTTATCGGTATTCGATGTCGCCATAACTCATTACTTATACTATATAAACTAAGCTCAGCGGATGTTAGTATGTGAATACAAATATAAATACTTACAGACATAGCTATAAATACACTTTTTGTAAATATTTGTTTACTCTAAGTTTAACAGTTTATCATTTGCAAATATGAGAAAACCAAAGCTAACATTCTAAGTTTGGAGATGATTTTCTAAACTATATACATATATATTATCTTCCTCACTTACAAAAACTCTAAATAAAGAGCAATACCTAGAACCCCCAGCTTAACAATGAGGAATATTTCAATCTATATTTGATCATTCTTGGTACCGATCTCTCCCCTTATACATAGTTATTTTTTTTAACAATCTAACTACTAGGTAAACTCATAAAAACAAATAATATATTTATTTATGGTCTCGGTTTATGCAACATGTATAATGTTTAAGCTTTAAAATAAATGCATTTTTATTTATGTATTCCTATATTTTGTATTATATTTTATTTAATACGTAAAATCCTAATAAACCCTATTTATACGACACACACGAAATTGGGAATTCAGCCTGTAAAACTGGCGTAGTCAGTGTTTTTTTCTTTGTAAATAATATTAAAAATAAATAATTATTTAAAATACATTAAACTAAGAGATATATTTTTTTCAAGTTAATTTTCATTTTCTTAAATTTTTCAATCTTCATGTATTGCTGCCGAGTTCATAGTCTACTTTTGTGAGTTTTCGTACTCCATTTTTGGTTTTAAAGAATTTACAATGATAAAATCAAAAATAACATATTTACTAAATGGAATCTGGAATGTAAAACAAATAATAAAAAATTATATTGGAGTATAAGTTTTCGGGCAATATGAACCCAATTTCCTAAAGGACATGGCTGGAAACTGCGCTTCAACGTAGAATCCTGATAACAAAAACCAATTCTAAAGTCATGATCTATCTAGAATATGCGAATATGTTTTTTTTCTATTCCTTTTTGTCCTTGACGATATGTAAATTTTGCCTTTGTAAGCACATTGACTGTGAGCCACTGTACTTGCATACGTCACAAGCCGCGTTTGCAGCCCTGCCTCGCTTCCTGTCCTCCATCTTTGTCTCTGCCTTTCGCTCTCTTCCTAAGCTCTCCATGCTCTCTCTCTAGGCTTTCCTGGCTCTCTCATTTTGACTGTTATTCTGGCCGCCGGCTGAGCGCTGCCTGCCGAAAGCTCTGCGCAAAAGGACCGAACAAAAAAAAAAATACTGGGAAAATGCCGGCTGCGACCGCAACAGAGCAGCGCAGCGGCAGATGCGGCGACTGCAGAGTGCGAAAGAGACGCCCAGAGAGAGACCGATTGCGATTCCCATTCCGATTTCGATTCCGATTTCCCGGCGCCTTATAAATACGCAGAGCTTGGGGCCGACGCTTTCATTCTCTCGCAGTGTTTAAAGTGACATGAAAGTGACGACATTGGCGCACTGTAGCAAGTCATGTATCAGCATGTCCAACCAAACAACACAAATCATATTCACGCCAACGGTGAGTTATCGCTGCTCTCCATATATTTTTTTTAGTTTTATATTCTCTGTTGACGCTCGTTCGATTTGCATTATTAGTGGTGATTATCCGAATTATATTTCCATATATCATATATCGACGGCTCTGTGCTAAATGACGGCGCAAACAATTGCATGTGATGCCGTCGTCCGTGTGTGCGCGTTTTTCTTTTATTTTATTTTATTTTATGTTATTTTTTTTTACTTTTCTGCCTGGACTGGGTTTTTTTTTTCATGTGAAATTAGTGTGTGAACGAGGACGCATGCGCAAGCCAAATAACGGTTAATTACGGGCCGGCGAACGGTTTTCCATGTGTGTGTGAATGGGTGATTGTGTGACTGTGTGGGTGGTATGCATGTGCGTGGGTGCTGGCTGCAGCCGAACAGCTGTTCCAGTCGGCCAGACTCACTAAGCCAAGTTCATAAAAGTTGCAACACAAAAACAATGCCAATGTGACACACCCACTGTAGTGGAGGGGCGGGGTACACTTGCCGTAAACAAGCCCCCTATAATACCGAAAACAATTTCCAACGATTTCCACTTGACGAACTTATCAAATATCCAGGGGAAAAACTAACCCTAGTAAAATATTTGCTTGTAGTAAGCTTACAATAACAGTAAATATTATCAGTAAAATACCAGGCTGTCGAGGTAAGAAAAGGAATACCTATACATAATGTTGGTTACAAAAACCAGGCTATAAGGACTTTCAAATTTAAGCCGATGTCAATTTTCTTTATGTTTTCTTTTTTTGAATACTCCGTCTGGAAGTCAGTCAAGGTTAGTCAAAGCTCCGACCTTGAAAAATAGAGCCCAACCATCTCTGATATAATTTTTATATGGTTTCAGCTCATGTCCTGTAGTATGTTAGTTGTATACAAACATAGTTTAAAAATAAACAACCCTTCTTTTAAAACCCTACCAAAAGCACCTTTAAGACCACCTCAAAAACTCCATTTAAAACTTCTTTATAACTTCTGAGCCAAAGGCTATTTGGCTTTCAGTAACCATTTCAAAATGTTTTTTATTGTTTTAAAGTCAAGTGTACACGACCCGGAGATACTCTCGCCCAAAGATTTGAGTAAAAAAATATCGATATATTGATATTTTATCAAAATATATAAATTTTGTATCGGTATTTGACGCCAAAGACGATAGATAGATCAATATTTTCAGCGATATACACATATGTATGTGCGATAAAATTATATTTTCTCTAGCATATTGGATGACTATAATGGGAATATTTTGGCGAAATAATTATGTAACCTTGTTCAGATGTTTCGATAAAACAGGTATTATAACTTATATACAATCTTCTTAATATTCTTAATATTTACAAATTCAATAATGTTAAACCTTAAATAATATATTTTTCGATATTTATAAATTCGATAAATTACATTTTTCGATTTTTTTAATCTTTTAGGATCTTATATGAGAGTTATTTAATCGATAGATGCACATTCCCAGCCTCTAGTAGGCCCAAATAAGAATCTAGGTGGCTTTATGCACAGTGTATTTCTTATCTTTTGTAAACATTATTGAGCTCCAACTTCATGTAATTCAGAAGCTTTAAAAAGATTGCTTTTATAATGACTTTGATTTTGATATACGTTTTGGCAAAGTCTTTATCTTTGCCCTGTGTCAATACCTAAGTCGGTGAACTAGATAGATATGTGGAATTGCTGATTATATTCCTGGTTGCGTTGTGGCTCCCCCTTGTTCCCTTCGCCGCCTTTCCAATTTCACTTTCATTTGAGTTTGTTATTTACGTTATTGTCCCTAAAAGCCATTTTACGACTGCCAAGTCTGGCCGCCTGCCCGCCCCAGAGGGGTGCCTTGTCAGTTACGCAATCGTTAAAAGCTGCCGAAGGCCCGCTTATCAGCGTCAGCCGGCGACTGTACCCCCCAGCCCCAAGCCAACCCGTTTGTAGATACAGATACATGGATGGCTACCCCGTATCCGTATCCGCATCCCAGCTCGCACCTGGTATTCTTTCCGATTATGCTACTTAGTTCTTACGCGCTGCCTATTTTTGGGCGCTGCCGGTGGCAAGTGGCCATAATTATGTATGCCTGCTGGAGAGCCACAAAGCCGAGTTGATATCTTGTTGGCCACGAAGCAGAGCCGAGATGGCTAAGCAGCGCCGGAAGCCATTAGGCGGGCCAAAAGGCTGCAGTCAAGCCAAGTCAAGGGCAAAGTCAAGGCAGAACAAAGGGGTGCAAGGTCGCAGCATGGCAGTTTGCTTAGCTGGGAATCATGTAATGCGTAGGGGTTTCTAAATAAAATAAAAATATAATTCTTATATATAAATTAAGTATATTTTTAAATTGTAATTGAAAAAATAGTTAGATTTATGTATAATTACACTAACTGGTGCTTAAATTCAAAGACAATTTGTTTTAAAACAAAAAGTGAACTTAGGAGATTAATTGGCCTATAAGACATTTATTTATGACCCTTGCATTTGGCCAAGTTCTGTTTTATTTTTCACAGATTTTTTTAAATGATTATTTTCAATTAATTAAACTTCTTTTTGAAATTCATTTTCATTCATTCTTTGTCTTTCGGTTTTAGGTTTTCTTTTTTTTTACTAATCTTTTCCTTCCTTTCTATAAACCTTTTTAATAGTCAAGAATTAATTAATAATCATAAATTAATAATATATTTAAATTATATTGTACATAAAAATATTTAAATCTCTAAGATCTTAACTAAATGTCATTTTAATTTGTTTTTCCTTAATATTCCTTATTGACAATTCATTTATATTTTATGTAAGACCCAAAACCCTTATGGGCGAAGCTTAAAAATTCCATTACCTACTTATATTATTTATATTTAACAAAAATAAATGTCTGTAATTGCCAGTTTATTGTGCAAAAGTGCAAAAATAGTTTGCACTGATGATCGGATGCATTTAGCTAACAATTCAGAGCTGTTGTCATTAATCACACTTAGAGAAGAGCGAGATGTCGCCCGGTGGTTTCCCTCAGATCTGTGAGGTTTGTTCGCCTCGCTTGTGCAACCCATCGAGTGGGTGGGCAGTTCCCAGTTCCGCCCCCCTCAGCCTCCTTAAGAATTACATGACATCAACAAAACATTTTACAAAACAAATTTTTGCCCATGAGTAGCATTTCACTTAATGATAGCCAAAAGTAAAGATTTATTCCAAAATGTATAGCTTATAATGTAAAAAGTGATAATATTTTGAGAGAATATTTATTATAAATAAATATTTAACTAAATTCCGCACCAGAATATTTAATCAGAGGATATTGACCACCCAATAGTCATGGCAATTATCCCTAACAGTTGCCAACAAGGGTTAAGCAAGCACTTAGCTTATTTCATTCCGAATTCGGGCAAAAGTCTGCGCCATTTCGTAAATTAAGGACCAGGGCTAAGGAGTTCACCATTGTCCGCACGCATTGTCCTTGGCTTTGTCATTCGCCCAGAGTGGGTGTCACAATAATTGTATGCGGTGGGTGGTGGGTGTCGGGTGGTCCGCCCTTGGAGCCACCCTGCAAAGCGTGTGCTACGTGCTGTGCTGCCTGATTTTTTGGGGGTGGAACTCTGCCGTCGCCGCGAAACTTTTACGTTGCCTATGCGGCGCACAGGATTCGCAGCAGCAGGACACCAGCTACCAGGATACACGAGGTTAGTGAAAGTGTGCGGCGATAAGGCGGCCAGCGAGAGCTCTCTGTTATCAGGAGCAGCAGCAGCAGCGAGATATGTCCTGCCAAGGACACGACCAACAGCGCAGGCGTTAAGACCCAAAGCGAGCTTTTCTCCCGAGCAAAATACCGGTATTCTTGGCAAGTCGGGATAACACAACATATATATATATATATATATATGTTATATATATATATATATCTCCCCTCTGGCTCAGCTATTTTTGGCCCAGACTCTCGGCCCACGCACGCACATCCTGCACATAAATACCCACCGAAAGTGTGCGTATGTATTGGGCAAATGAGCAGCTGACAACGTCACCGGGAGCCGGCTTCCATTGCGTAAGTCTAAATGTGGGGTGTGTGCCATAAAAACAGGTGGTCACCGCCCAACGCCCACCGCCTAGCGCCTGGCGGTTACCCAGCGAGGGGCGTGACCCGCAGATACACAGAGGCGACACGTGTGACCGACCGCCTTGTGTCGCCCATTTACACGAATTTATTTGCTGGGAAAACCAGCTTGGAGAGACATAAATGCTATTTTAATTAAAATTTAACTTGTTGGCAAAACAAATTAATTTGTGGGTTGAACTTTTTGGAAAACATATGATTTTGTTAGGGGGTACATATTTTTTTTAGATTAAATCATATGTAGAACACGTTTAAAAGTTCTAAAAACAACGGAAGTTATGGCATAGAGTGCCCCAATAATTCCCAAGTTGGATTTCTGGGGTTCTTATACGACAGAATAAAATGTAAACCACTTACTGCACTAAATTTTTATTCTAGGATTTGTAATTAATACATTTTATCAAATAAATTAAGTGGTTTAAGCTTCATATCCTCTAAAATTTGATTGATTTTTTTTAATTTGTAAAAACAACTTAAACTGAGAAGGAGTTAAAACATACCATTATTGAATATATTTCTTTTAGAGTCCTGATTAAGCAAAAGTAAATAGAGAAACAAGAAATTTGAATTTTAAAGCCAGTTTAGTTAGTAATTTTATAAAATATATGTACATACATTCCTGCTCTGTAAATTTCTACTTATTTAAACAAGCAGGACTTGAAGGATTATGAATTACACTATATACGGCAAAAGTATGGAAAAGCGTTTACATTGCGAGGTTAAAACGACGAGCCTCTAAAATTCATAGCCCGCCCACGAGCACAAGTTTCGTGCTTGTTTGTACTTGTGTTTTTCCTGACTCCTGTGTGTGTGTGCGTGTCCTTGCTGGGCTTACAAATAATTGAATGGCGCTTCGAGCAGGAAAAAATGAGTTCAATGCCTCGCAGTGACTCTGCCCCTCTCTCTCTCTCGCTCTCACTCTTTCTTTCACATTTTCCATCTGTCTGGTGTTGTTGTTTTTCACCCTCTGTGACCTCCTGGCAACAGCTTGAGAAGAAGCCAATCCTTGGGCTTCTTCACCATTCAAGCATTAAGTTTGCATGAGCTGGTTGGGGGTTTCAACTTTTTCGGCCTGCTGCTATATTTCCAGTTGGATTCCCAGCTAGATTCCCAGTTGGACATGTGCCGAGGTTGCCACCATGCATAAAAGATAACGGGATCGAGGACAGGCTGTGCCGTGGACCAGGTCAGGCAGGCAGGCATGACCACACACACACACACACAGAAATCAGAGGAGGAGGAAACGAACGGAGGACCGGGCCGTTTCCGTTTTCCGTGCCTTTGAGTGCAGCTGTTTAGCGATATATTTTTAGAAGCGTTTTCCCAATCCATTAACGGTCCCCGGATATATATTTTGTATATATATATATATATAGAAATACACGAATATTAATACTATGGGTAAAGTAAAACGTTAAGTTTTTTATGAACTTTGAAATAACTAAGAGAATTATAGCCAAGCTTGAAGCAAGTCTGGAAAAATTGTTAATCGTAAATCAATTTCCTCTAAAAAATCTCCTGCCAAGTTAGTTGGCAGTCCCCCCAAAGTTTATAGTAATTGATAAAATTGATTTTTTTCCATGTAAATATTATGTCTTTTTTTTCTCGTGCAAAAACAAACACTTTTCCCAATTTGTCAGCCCTCGCTGAAAGTCGCGAGTCGTCGTCCAAATGAATTTATCGCTTTGTAATTATAACGTCTGATCATTAGCGTCATCTTCAACGCCGGCAGAGACGTGGCTTCGTAGTCGCCGTCACGAGTCGAATAAAAATCAATTGAGTTAAATTGAAATGCCAGCGGAAAAGGCAAAAACAGCGACACGACGATGGGACCGAGGTCCGGCCGTAGAAAATGGAAAGAAATGGGGAAAAATGCACATGTCAGCAAAGGAGATCAACTGGACGGATTTGGATTTAGTTTATAAATAGCTGAGCAGGAAAGATTTAAATAAATGCTATAATAATTAGTTTTCTGCAGGTTAATTTTAAATATGCTACAGTCTGAACTAAGATCTTGAAGGGATCAACTACAAATGATTTCTTGGTTATAAGTTTATTTAAATGCTCAAGAATATTGAAGGGAAAATTTCTATATTAATATTTATATATACACTTTTTGAGCTGAATAATGTTTATAAAATATCTTAAGCTTGCATTAACAATAGGTATTTCATTTAAAATTCAAATATCTATATGGTAACAAAAGAAATATCACAACGTAAATGTTAATTACATTTACTTTGTTTGGGTTTCTTTAAAGCAGCTTATTTATATTTATTTTTAATAATGATCGTTAAAGCTATAATTTATATACGTTCAAGTTCATATAAGTGCACAAAATTAACCATCTTTTTTACCACATATTGCCTTAAATGATTTATAGTTGTTTTCCTGGGTGGTTAGGGTTTGTAAGACTTTTGGCGGTGACCTTTGCCAAGGCTTGTGACAATGTCAAGGTCGTTGTTGAGACACAAAATGATCGCAATGCGTTCTTTGTTAAGAATTACATGCTGTCGTTGTAAAATAATATATAAATATAGATATATATGTATATGTATAAATATATATATATATATATGTATATGTATATGTATATATGTATATGTATATGTGTATATGTATCATAAATATTATATCACAATAAAATAAAATAATGATACAATTATAATGGATGTAAAAAATTCAAAGAAAAATGTTTCAAATCTCTTTTAATAAGCTACTCAAATCAAAACTTCTTTTATTTTTATTTAATGGTTTTGTAGATTTTAATGTTGAATTATAACTGTTACTATAAATATTACTATAAATAGAATTATACAAAAAATACAATAAGATGACTATAACTAGAATTGTAACTATAACTTTATTTTAACTATTACTAGATTTATAAAAAGAAATACAATAAGATGACTATAACTAGAAGTAACATAACCAACTATAAGTAGTTTGAATTTCCTTAATCAAAGACCACGTTAGATACATTTTCTTATTTTTTATTCTGATAACAGATTGCCTTCTTTATGAATTTAAATAATTTTAAATTAGATTAATAGCATGTTTTGTATAAGTTCAAGCTTCCTAGAAGGATATCTCAGGATCTTTAACCTTTCACTGCCACTTTATTTGAAAATTAAATAAATAATTCCCAAACTATACTCGAATTTCGTGGAATTGATTTCACTTGCGACCTCCCGCACATGACACAATATTTTCCATTTCCCTTTCCCGTTTTCTTTTGCACTTTCATGTACATATTTGGCATTACAAGATGGCGACACGCCTTTGCTTTTCCCCCACTCACCACTCGCCTCTTTTCACTTGCCACCCGTGTGCACGGGTCGCCTTGACATTGACTTTGTCGTGCTTCCAACGCCCAACGCCACACGACCCTCCCACTCCCCCCTCCAGCGCGCATGCCGCCGCCACCCATTCGACCCTCTCCCCCTCCCCTTCCGATTGCATTGCGGGATCTCAATTAACGAAATCCATAGAAGGCGTGCAGAGAGACAAGGGGGGCGAGCAGCATTGTTAAACGACAAACGATACATTTCAATTTAGACTACATTTCGACAGCATCCAATGAAGCGAGATCTGAGGGGCTGAGGTGGGCCCGTTGTTGTCTGACGCAAATGGAGCACAAGACATATTGAAATAGCACAGCATTTCATAAGCGAATTTTCACATTTATGCGCAGAAGGATATCACGAACAAGGCTAATGATGTATTATATTGAAGTAAAAAAAAAGAAATAAAATAAGAGAGCCTTATAATAATTATTATAATAATATAAGAGAGCCTTATAATAATTATTATAATAATATAAGTGAGCTTTTTTATAATTATTATAATAATATAAGAGATCTTTTTAAAAATTATTTTAATAATATAAGGGAGCTTTCTAATTAGTATTTTAATAATATAAGAGATCTTTTTAAAAAATATTATAATAATATAAGAGAGCTTTATAATAATTATTATAATAATATAAGAGAGCTTTCTAAAAATTATTAAAATAATATAAGAGATCTTTTTAATAATTATTATAAAAATATTAGAGAGCTTTATAACAATTAAGTATAATAATATAAGAGAGCTTTAAAATAATCATTAAAATAATATAAGAGAGCTTTATAATAATTATTATAATAATATAAGAGAGCTTTATAATAATTATCATAATAATATAAGAGAGTTTTATAATAATTATTATAATTATATTAGAGACCTTTTTAATAATTATTATAATAATATTAAAGAGCTTTCTAATAAGTATTTTAATAATATAAGAGAGCCTTACAATAATTATTATAATAATAAGTATCCCTTAAATATTAATATCCCTTTAAGAAATCGTATTAAAATCTCTCATTCATAAAGATATATATATCAACTTATAGTATATGATAGATATATACAAATATACCCAATAATCTTTAATCTATTGCTTGTTTTGATGGCATATATATCTCCATATTTCCCAGCGGATACAGAATCCGCTCATAGCCGGCATCCAACCGGTTTGGTAAATGACTCTTAGCGCCAATATAAACAATAAACCCACAGATTAAATTTCAATTAGATTTCAACTGGTTCACACCTGACTTATCAGCCACACGTCTGCGGTAGAAAATCAAAGGTGTTAAAAGCAGCTCAATGAAAATAAAGTAATGGCTTAACATTAATATGTCACGAATATGCCCCTTCATTAAGCAAATGTAATGAGAATTTATAAAATAGAAGCATGTAAATAGTTAGATATTCAGTAACCAAACCTTTTTTGAATTTCATTAAAAACTTAAATCATCTTTGACTAAGAGTTCTTAAAAAATTCATAGAACTAAAAAATATTAATGTTAAATTGCTTCTGTTCCTAACCACGGTTTGAGTCTCCACTAATCATTTGAGATGGGTGTGAGCGAGATGGAGATAATAAAAGTTCAACCAAACCCCTTTTAATAATAAGATAAGTAATGCTAAATTGTTTTTCTATCTTTAAACTGCCGCAAATAGATTGCTTACTAAAAATTTAATTACATATGGCAAATAAAATATCTGAGCGCTATGCATCCTATTATTAGAGGGTCCTTGGAGCAATTTTAATCACAAACAATTCCCAAGTTTTTCAACCAATTTTACTGAAAAATAACTCCTTCAGCCTGTTACCTCAAACCCTATGAATAACTCCTATTAAAACTATATTTATCTCGACCCAATTTCCTAGTATTAACCCCGCATAAACATCTGATCTGGTTATGACAAGTGGTCAACCGAATTGAGCACTTTTGGTGGGGCTGGGACTTAAGTCTGGGACAGGGCCATTGACACTTTTGACGGGTTCCTCGGGACTCGGAACTCGGGACTCGAGAAACAGAACAAATCAGTTAAGCAAAGTGGCGTGTGGTTTTATTTTGGGCTCGCGTGTCAGTGGAGGGTTAGGCAAACACTTGTGACCAAGTTCCTTAATTTATTGGTCGGCAGCAGGTCTAAGCTCGAGTGTCAAAGGTGAATCGATCCAACAGTTGATCAATCAATCCATCAATCAGTCAATCTAACCAGGCATTGTTTCTGTTTTTTTCTGTGGTAATTAGCACAAACGAATTTTGCGACACAAGCTGCTGCTGCTGGGTAGATAAAGCATTTCCATGCGCCGTTTAATTAACAGCCGACGAAGGCTAAATAATAAACAAATAATGTTAAATTAAATTTTCGGCCATAGCGAGGCAGCGACGGCTGTGGCTGAATACATTTTCATTAAATTTAATGAAAGAAATGATTGAGGGGGAAGAGGGATCGAGGGGATTCATTGCTACATCGAAGACTGTTTGGTGATGGTTTTTATTTTAATATATAAGTTAATATTGCTTAGTAATAATTTTAATTTTATATTTAAGTTAATATTGCCAAGTAATGTCAGAACTTGGCTGGAAATGTTTATAAATATTTTTATATGCGTTTTATTTGTCACCTTAATTTCTTAATAATTAAAATTATGGGAATTGTACCCCCAGAATCAAGGCAAGAGGTTTTCCAGTTGTAAAATTTTTAAAACACATTCCAAGCTTGATTTTAGTTAATTGTTTTTGTGAATTGTTGCCATACAGGCACTATATACACCTTTCAATTCGGAACAACAAAGAATTAAATAAATAAAACAACAAAATTAACTGAAACCTGAAAATATTTACCAACAAAATGATTTTTATTTGGCCGACTGCCAACTAAGATGCACCCCCTCTCTCTCTCTCTGTCGACGTTGAGCTTGGCATATTTAAAAATTTCATTTGCAAGAAATACCCAAGTATTTGCCGAGCGAAATCACCGAGGAAATCGGTGGCAGAGAGTCGAGGGGTGCAGAAATTCCGTGCTATGTAGCGCGTGATTATTACTCATTTTCATTTAGTGGCGCTGGCAGGCAGCGACTTCTTTGCGTCACTGGAGTTGGGTGGCAAAAGAGAAGGGGGTGGGTAAGGGAATACACTGGTACACTGAAGGAAAATATTTAGGTTAAGATTTCATTAATATTTGGAAAGGGAAAAGGGGTAGCAACTGAATATGTAAGCAATTATCGGAGGGAAAAAAGGAAACTTGCATAAATCGATTGTCATTTGTCTCTGGTTTTAAAAAATTAATAAACTAAATTTTATAGTTTTATATTTAATATATAAAAAATGTATTAAATATATATTACATATATACTTGTCATAAGCTTGTGAAAATGGTAGTAAATATGTAGTACATAGACCCTAAATTGATAAAACCCAACAATAGCCAAGTTTAGTGATATAGCTCATCATGATCTCACATGATCAATCGTTAATAAAACCTACTTGCACTTGCCGTTTAAGAATCTCTGATACATTAAGGACTTAGAAATGATCTTCTACTTGTTAAAATCTAACAGTGAACTGAAACTATAACCCAACTTGTATGAATGATATCATTAAGTATACCTTTAAGTAATTTGATCTAGCGCTTGTGTGTGATTTCCAAACTCTATGAAGAGCTCGTTTTTTATTATTATTATGCTCGCTACCGTTTATTTGTTTACTTTTGCAACGGACATGCGATCGCTTGTTGGCTTAGAGCGATTAAGATCGCCAAGTAAAGTACCCGATGCCTGCTGTCTGCCTGCCACGCCCCTTTGGATAGAAAGCTAAACAAAAAAAGAATAACAGAAGACGGAATGTTCACGGGCCTCGTGACTTTTATGACAGAAAACATATACATCGAGGAGAAAGACGAGGCAGGGAGAGACATCAGACATAGCAAGAAAGCAAGGCGACAGAAAGCTTAACATAGGACCCCTTTATTTATGTTTATGGGATATATGTACCGGCTATAGACGTAGATTATTTATTTATACACACGTACTGTGGCGGTCAAAACAATAGTGCATTCTAAGAATTGTTTTCCAAGCTTCCAAGTAGAGTGTTGAGCTTGGATATATCAATGACAGGCTAACTCTGGAAACATCTATATATCCGATACTGCTACATGTCTTTTACAAGATCTTGTTTATTTTTTTAGCAAAAAGTCTAGTTTGTATTTATTTGTTATTTAAACGAGTTTAACTCAGGGAGCAGCTAAAAAGAAAGACTTAGTAACTACATTTATAGATTTCCAAGGCTATTTAAAATGCCCTGAAATGCCTTACTAAATTATATAGATTACAATTTTCAAGATGAAGAATTTTGTTGAATCTTTCGTTCGCTGAATATTTGTACTTTTAATTTTTAAGTTAAAATTAATAATTTGGTTTCTTTTCTGTTTACAAATATACAAGAAAATTAAATAATTTTCAAGGTAATATATTTTCATGGTGGCGTATACGTAATGAATATTTTATTACGTATACGCAGTGTTTCCCCAATATAATCCCTAGTTTTTAGCTCGGAAATAACGTTTTTTTTTGTTTAGTTAAATCTTTCTTAGGATTTATGTTTTAAAACAAATATATGTCACGGTGGCGTATACTTAACGTAACTTTTCATCACGTATACGCCGTGCCTACCCAAATATAAAAATTTATACAAATCCCCAAAAATATATCATTTTATTTAGTTTTTTCTTCATAACTTATAGCAAAAGGTACTAGTTTTCAGTTTAATCTATGTTCAGAGTGGCGTATGCGTAACGTGTATTTTATCACGTATACGCAGTGTTTCCCCCAATATGATAACTAATTTAAAACTTTTTAATTGCATATTTTTTTTATTACTTAAAAAAAATTAAAATTCAAATATTTAAAACAGTGCTTTAAGTTTAAAGTGTGTGTTAAAAGTGGTTATAATTACCATATAAGCAAGGTGGCGTATACGTAACGAATTTTGGATCAAGTATACGCAACGTTTTCCAAACATGATCACAAAAATTTTGCTCCAAAATATGATTTTATTTTGTGTCTTTCTTAAAATAATAATAACAGCACGACTTAATTTTCAGTGTATTGTATAATTTAGTATTCAAATTAGTAACGTGTAAGTTATCACGTATACGCAGTGTGTTCCCAACCGAAGCTAATCGTATTTATCCATTCATAAGTTTAAAACCAAGCTTATAATTATTAATTATATTTATTAAAATTTATTAAAATATTAGTAACAATTTTAATAAAATGCTAATGCCTTTTGCCATTAGGCGCCTTAGTCGGTGAGAAATCGTTGCTATTTTATTCCCATGGCAGTGACGGCGTGTGTGAGGACTTGTGTATCCAAATCCCCGAATACGTTTGATATTTATGTTCATGCTTATAGACACTCACTGGTTCGACACTATCCCTCGGTACATATACGATTTTTGGGGGCAAGTCCAGGCGAAGAATCGAACGGAAATAGTGGGGGAAAGCAACTATGAAACTTTGGAACCACGATTGTTTGTATGTATGTACACACATAAGTATGTATGTATTTATGTACGTACATCTCTGGGTACAAACGAGTCGGCGGGCTGATGAAATTTCGACGCCTCGTGGGCGAGAGAATATCGAAGAAGCGACAGATACAAAGACCCAATGACGTAGATGTAGACGGGAGTCGCAGCACATGACCTAATAGAGAGGCTCCGGCTCTGGGCCGGAGTCCCCCCACAAGTACTTATTAAAAATAAAGAAAAAAAATGAAGAATCAGCGGTCAATTGAGGCGAATGAAATGCGCCACAAACAATTAATTGAGAGTGGAGAGTGGAGAGCGAGAGCAAGTGCGAGTGCGAGAGCGGTGTTCAGAAGGCGCCTAGAGGCTGCCGAGAGAGCGACTAAACTCTTGCGGCATATTGGTCTATATGTTAGATTTTGTGGCTGCATTGAAACCTTCTGACGTCGCCGGGGGGAATTAGTCGACTAATTCAATTTTAAATTTTTTATTTCAAGTTATTAATAGCCGGAAAAACTCGAGAGCGAAAGCGCTAACAAGAGCGAATCCGAGAGGCGTAAGCGAGAGAGCCAGATGCCTTCACCTTGACAATCTTATAATGAAAATATAGAACCATACGACAGACGGCACAAATTTCATAAATCAGTCAGAAGCAGGAGGACTTTTATACATACACAAACTCTGTCACGTAGCCAGCGACGAAAGCTAACGGCGAATCTGAGCCAGTGAGGGAGGACAGGGAGAGAGAGAGAGACCGAGAGCTCCCTCTCAGTGTTGGGTGAATTCTGGAATATTGTACCTAGATCAATAGATACATAGGTACTTACTGTGTACATATCTTTAAAATGATATTGAAACGATCAAGTAAAGATTGGGTGCATTTGAAGCCTTTCTTTCTTACAGTAATTCGTACCTCAAGGTTGAGTATTGTACCGTAAAATTAGAAAAAACTGTAGAATTTTTTTCTGAAGGGAGAATCTTGTATCTGAAAAAAAAAATAAATCAAATCTTGTAGAAGAACTTGTACTTTTAGAAAGAATCTTGCCTGTGAGATTAGAATAAAGTGTACAAGAATTTGTACCTTAAGGGGGAGGCTAATCTTGAACCGTAAAATTAAAAAGACTTCAAAAAGAACAACTCTGAGGTAGTATTTTGAACTTTACGGCACATCTGTACCGTAGAATTAGAAATTACTTCGGGTACAGTTGGACAAAAGTGTTCCTTCGACCATCACTGGTCGCCATAATGTCGACAGCATCCTAACTTCTCTTCGTGTTAGCCTCTCGTTAGCACTTCGGCTGCTGTTCGGCTGTCGCTCGACTGCCGCTCGTGTGCCGCTCGGCTGGCACTCGGCTAGCCCTCGGACCGCGCTCGGCGAAAAGCTCTCGCCGGGCGGACTATTTGACGCCGAGACCAAATGGCAGGCGGACAGTTGCGATTTGTCGCCCATAGCACTACGATTCTTTTCGTTCCACCGCCGTTCCACCCAACGTTCCTGTTCCGTTTTGGCCGCTTCACATATATTCGTATTCGCTGAGAGCTGAAATTCGCGGCGAAATAATTTTAGCAACTTGTTATCCGTCCATGCCATGCGCGATAAAATATCACAACTATTTTGCTTGCAAAAAACCGCATGCAAAAATAATAATTCAACAGATAATAGAGGTGTGTGTATGTGTGGGTGTGCGAGTGTTCATTCATATTTTTTATCTGAATGATTCACATATACTTTGCGAGAAGAAGAACAGTATCCTTGTGATGGTTTCGTGTTGTTACTCTTTAGATATTAAATAAAATATCTGTTTTAAATCTAAATTATTTTTTGTGTAGCATAATTTTTTTCTGGTGCAAGTCCTGTGTGTGTATGTGTTTTTTTTTAGTTTAGTTAATAAACTTGAAATGTATAGTGAAAATTAATTATATCAAATATTGTAGAATAAATGCAAAAATATCTATTAAAATCCGCGTGACATAGAAATTATGTTCGATAAACACTCATTCCATTTTTTCAAGGCATATTTAATTTAGAAAACAAAAATATCTGCTAGATCTTGGAATATATAATAATTTTCCCATGCTAATCCCTGCCCATGTGCTTCGCCCTCTGTCCGATTATTTTGGAACAGATATTTTAAGATCAATATTCAAAACAAAAAGAATCATTTTCATGTGATCTGATTTGTTTCTTTTATATATTTTTTGATTGTGATATGATGGTACTTTTTTTGTAATTCCAATGCTAATCCGTTGTGTTTTCTGCTCTTATTTTTTATCGGTTGATCCTGCAGGACATAATGTGCCAACAAAAGCAACGAGCAACGGGACCATGTGCGCCAATGGGTCTCTTGGGACAGAAGGGCCCGAAGCGACAGAGACCGACGCATCAGGGACCGGGAGGATGCGGAAGCCGCTGGAGAGGAATGGCTCAACGCAGAACCACGTTGTTCACCTCGAGAGAAGGTAGGCTATATATATTTTATCAATCCTGTCTTGCATAAAAAAGAGAAAACAAATGAAAACGTCAGTTTCCATTGCTGATGACGTCCGTTGCCCCAGAGCAGCAATCGAAGCATCCAACGCTTTAGATATGTATTTCTTATGGCAGATCGATGAGCCTAGTTGCGAGGTTTTTCCCACCCCTGTGACGTTATAATTCCCAACTGGTATTAGCGTTGCAGTGATGGTAACCACATCGATTGCTAGGTAAGTCGGCGAAATGGAATCTGATTTAGATATCGCTGTACGTCTTGAAAACCACAATTGTATTTCTGTTTTTTTTTTACTTTTATTTTTTATTATTGAACTTTAACCAACACTAATCAGGAGTTTAAAAGTCTATTTGTCTTAATATTAATATGCTACCAAGCCACCTTGTTACTGTGTTAAATATTCACACAAGTTTCACTGTAACAAATTTTAAATAAATCCAATAATTAAAATAACCATAGTTATTACTATTTCCTAAATAAATTTATATAGTAACTAGATTTTCCTATTAAGAAATGTATCTTCTTGTTTATTTACTTTATATATGGTTCTAATAATTTTTAAAATATATTTCTTAATATAAATTATAATTTTATAAATCTAATCCACGTTCTTTAAAAAAAATTACTCCAAAAGTGGCTTTCTTTTTCCTCTCTTAGTATTAATGCTTGAACTTTATTGTTTTACTTATAAATAGTTGTTGTCGGTATTTGTTTCAGTGTGTTTTCGTAAACATTTTCTATTTACCTAGACAGAAGCGTGCTTTACAGCTGATTTAATTTTAACACCATGGTGTTAATTAAAACTTGTACTTTACTCACTTAAAATTAACAAGTTTACAGATCGAATTTTGACATCTAACTAACGATATGCAAATATAGATGTATTTTTAGAAAACAAGTCCAACGTTTATGAGCTCATTAACGTGTTTCTTTTTTATTATTAAATATAAAATAATATTAAGAGAATTATTTATCTAACCTTTTTACAAGAAACAATCTTGCTAATATTATAAATAGCCTCATTCCCGGATTTTTCTTTAATGTTTTATTAATACAAACATATATTTACTTACAAACAAACTTCGGAATCCGAAGTTAGCCTTATTTTCTTGTTAAAAACTCCGATTTTTTAACCGAGACACCCTTTGCATTATTTAAAAAACGATTAGCATCCAGTGTATAAAATACCGACTCGGAAAATTGTAAAGCTTAATATACGCCATATCCTTTGTATCCTTTCAGGCTGGGCCTCTTCAGTGGGGTGGCTTTAATTGTTGGAACCATGATAGGTAAGTGCGAACCCTGAAAAGCAAAAAGAAAATGCATAAAACATGAGCCGGGAGAAAATTCACTGAGATGCTTAAAAACAAGAAGAACATGCTGTTTTCCCTGGACCGTGTCAAATTATTTTTCTTGTGTCCGTTGTTGTTGTTCATTCTTTTTCTCGTTTTCCCGCTGCTTGTTTTTTACACATTTAACATATTTTTCTCTTGAAAAATATTGAGGCACATTTTTTCATAGCGTTTATTTTTTTTTCTTTTTTATTCTGTTTGTGGGCTGAATTGGAGGCGCGCATGGCCAAAAATACGTTCGCATAAATTTAGATATATGTATGTATTTACGTGTGGCAGTACATATACTCAGCTCCGGGATATATGTGTGTGTAGGTGTTGCCTGTCTGCCCGTGGGTGTTGTATGGTATATACATATACAATGGCATTTTCCCGGCATTTTCCTTCTTTTTTTTTGAGTTGGAGTAAAAGAAATGCGTAAAGAAAGGTTGCAGCGAAAATAGTACTACAAAAAACAGTTGCAGTCAAACGAATATGTATGTATAGCCAGATTTAAAGAAGTTTTCTTTAGATATCTGTAAATACATTTAAGGTGCCACAGAAAAAGCAAAGGTTTTTGAGAAAGAGGAATATTTTTAAGGTTAAATATTTTGTAGCATACTTTTGACAACTTTGAAATGGGTTTTATAAGGAGGTTTAATTATATTGAAATTATAGATAACATTGATATTTTCAAATCATCTCAATTATCCTAAAATACCGAAAACATACGAATTAAATATTAAAACGATTTCAGTTATTTTACTTATATCTTTTTCCAATAATATTTATCCGATTTATTACACTGAGAATCGGTTCTTAGCCACTTTAAATTATCGATTCTTATTTTTCAATAAATAAGTCCCTATTTCTTTACCCTTAATTGTAAATATACCCAAAGTTAGGTTAGGTTACATATTTATGACACGAATACCGGCTATTATCGGTATTGCACTTTGACCTTAGGCAATGGTGCCAGTTGTGGCACGCAATTGTGTTACCAAATTGTTGCACGCCTTCTCCTTTTCTCTCTGTCCTCTTCGTTTCCCTTTTTTCTCTCATTCGCTCACCGGATGCGCCTGCCTCTCCGGGAAAATGCTTCGCATGAGAAGAAAAACCATTATTTACCGGTATTTTGCTATCGCCTCGTGGTTTTTTCGGAGCTTTTGCCGAAGCTCCCGCCCGCTGATGACGTCGACAACACCCACTGTTCTATATATCTGCGATTTATCGCTCTCTCTGTCTCTTTCTCTCTCCTCCTTTCCCTCTCCCTCTTTCCCTCTCACATTAGCATAAACGAATCCACGGAAAATCAGCTGTTCTTTTTGAATGCAGCTGTGACGTATGCATTGCACAGTGGGATATATGTATACTTTTATATATATTTTATTGGATAGGGTAGCATCTGATTGTAAGAACAGGGAATTATTAGAATTGGAATTATTAGAAAAGATATTTTTAAAAGTTAAATGTTTAGACTCTAGATTAATTTTGTGACTCGCGAATTAAATATTTTTACTGCCCGGCTTCCTTAGACACAGAATGCAATATTATTAATAGTTGTGGATTTTTTTTCTCATATCTAGAAACTTTGATCTATTTAATACTATGTGTAAAGCCCAGGTAAAGGGTTAATTTTTAAGCCCATAATTTTATTATTTGGTATCTCATGGCTTTCTTAATTGTTTAAGTGAATTTCCTACACTCTCAGTGCATTATCAAATTCCTTATACATTTTTCTCGTTCTATTTACAGGGTCTGGAATTTTTGTGTCACCCTCCGGTTTACTGGTTCGCACTGGTTCCGTTGGAGTTAGCTTTATAATCTGGCTTGCCTGTGGTCTGCTCTCGCTGCTGGGTAAGTATTGTACCAAACGACATCCCTTTGCTTGGTGGCTCATGACCGGGGGCCACGTGCACCGCATGCAGCTGACCCACTTATTTACACATCATTATCCTCATTCCATCAACTTGTTGCACGGCTGGCAAGTGGCCAGAAATGTGCTGCTCTTCACTGTGTAGCACTGAGGCCATTAGTTATTAAAATTTAATAGAAGGAAAAAAAAAAACACTCGTGACATGAGCCATATTAGTCAAGGAATTAAGAGAAAGGAAAATTATTTTAAAAATACGTTAATTTTTAAATATTTTATTCAATTGAAGAATATTTTTATCAAAACTAGGCAAATCCGAAAAACATATATAAATAGAGATATATAAATATATTATCTCCTAGTAATTCTATAAATTTAAATAGAAAGGAAGACAACACTGGTGTCATCAAATACATTTAGACTTTAATTGTAATCAGGTAACGACTAGGAAACTATTAAAAATTTAGTATTGAAAGATATTAATATAAATATAGAAATACATAAATAAACACATTATAAATACATTTTATTAAATATACTAGGAAGCCATATAATTTTCTAAATATTTTGTCTTTTAATAAAATCAAAGGTTTAAGGACTGTTTGTGATTTTTAAAACAAAACAAATATTTCATAATTACATTTAGGCATTAGTATTTTATTTACCTGATCACAACTAGGGAACTATTAAAAAAAGATATTGATATAAATATTAAAATAAATAATTTATAAATAAATACTTGACTTTAAATAAATTCTAATGTTTTTAGAGAAATCTCTGTTTTTAATTTTCATAAAATTCTGAATTCATTACAATTCCTGTCGCTGAAATCTTAAAGAAATTGTAGAATAGAAAACGAACATAAAAGATTTTTAAATATCAGAGCTTAGACTATAAATAAGTACATATTAAACATTTAATAGAAAACACCTAAAAATGTAGTAACTTGGAAGCAATTTCCGTAGAAGGTCATTTAAGTGACCTTTTTCTTTTAAGCATGACAAACTTGCCATCCGTTCTAATTTTTCTCCCCATTTTCCATCTCCTTTTTCCCGACCTGCGTAGGCGCTCTGGCTTACGCTGAACTTGGCACGATGAACACATCGTCGGGGGCGGAGTGGGCGTACTTTATGGATGCCTATGGACCGGCGCCGGCGTTTCTGTTCTCATGGGTATCGACATTGGTGTTGAAGCCATCTCAAATGGCTATAATATGCTTATCATTTGCACAGTACGCCGTTGAGGCCTTTGTGACTGAATGCGATCCGCCCAGGGGCGTGGTCAAGATGGTCGCCCTGGTGGCAATTGGTGAGTATAAATGTCACGTAACCCCATCCCCGCATCTCATATTCTAAGGGACTTACCCAATTGTATCTCCGTTACAGTGATGATTCTGTTCGTGAACTGCTACAGCGTTAACCTGGGCATGGCCGTGCAGAATGTGTTCACCGCCGCCAAGCTGGTGGCCGTGGTGGTTGTAATCTGCGGCGGTGCCTACAAGCTGATGCAGGGCAACACACAGCATTTGTCGAATGCATTTAATGGCCCAATGCCGAACGTGGGCGCGATCGCCACGGCCTTCTATACGGGGCTGTGGGCCTACGACGGCTGGAACAACCTCAACTATGTCACCGAGGAGATCAAGAATCCCAGCAAGAATCTACCGCGCTCGATCATCATCGGTATACCGCTGGTGACGCTCTGCTATGCCCTGATCAACATCTCCTACCTGGCGGCCATGTCGCCGCAGGAGATGATCGAATCGGAGGCGGTGGCCGTCACCTTTGGCAATCGCATACTCGGAGCCCTCGCCTGGCTCATGCCGCTCAGCGTCACCATTAGCACCTTTGGCAGTGCCAATGGCACGCTCTTTGCAGCTGGACGGTAGGGGAATACATACAATAATATATATTAAATATATATATATTATATATACCTTTTCTCTTTGCAGTCTGTGCTTTGCGGCCAGTCGAGAGGGTCACCTGCTGGACATTCTCTCCTATGTCCATGTGCGCCGCCTCACACCCGCCCCAGGCCTGATATTCCACGTAAGTATCTAAGACTTTTCTTAAGGAAAATCATCTCATTGACATTTTGCATTTCTCTAAGAAACCATATTAGGAATGAGTAAACTTGCATTTAAAATATATATAAAAAAAAAACACTCTTAAATATTCAGATTTTTTTTATTGACCCATTTATGGAATAAGATGAGTAGTGCGCAATTAATTTACGTCCTCTCTCTCTCGCTCAAATTTAAGATATTAAAACTTTAATATATGCTGAATAAAGAGAGGAACAGAGCGGCTTACTCAAGAGCTTCTCTCTCTCCCTCGAGAGCGTTCTTTCTATCCCTTGTGAGCGTTCTCTCTCTCTCCCTCGAGAGCGTTCTCTCTCTTTTACCCGAGAGCGTTCACTCTTTCTCCCTCAAGAGCGTTCTCTCACTCTGCCTCGAGAAGGCTTTCTCTCTACCTCGTTTCACTCTAAGGCATTCCAGATCTTCCCGTCTGTACACGCTTAAGATATTTGGCTCAAGAGCGTGCGCTCTCTCTCTTTCTCTTCCTCTCGTACTGGCTTTTCAGGTAATTTTTACGCAAACCTAAAACAAGAATCATCTTAAACGTATACAAGAAGATCTAGAAAGCCTTAAAATACGAGAAGTGTAAGAGCCTAGACTATAGAGCATTTACTCTTTCTTTATGGCTTCCCAACAACATTTTTAAGAGAGACCAAAATAAGAACAAATTATATGGCGTTACGCATCTTATTCTTTAAATAGTTTTTTTTTCCTAATTGATTTGCTTTGTATGAGCTTGATTAATAACATTACTCTCCATATTGTTTATAATAAATATAAAATTTATATTCTAAAAAGAGATCCCTTAGTGTTCCGAATGCCCATTTTAACCTCCTTTCTGTCTCTCTCTCTTTCTCCCTCTCTCTATATCCCTCTCTGTGGCATATGTATTCCCCCGTCTCCGCCTGCAGTCGCTGATTGCCTCGGCAATGGTGCTCCATGGCACAATTGATTCGCTGATTGATTTCTTCAGCTTCACCGCCTGGATATTCTACGGTGGCGCTATGCTGGCTCTGATCGTGATGCGCTACACCAAACCCAACTATCCACGGCCGTACAAAGTGCCGATCATCATTCCCGTTGTGGTCTTGGTCATATCCATCTATCTTGTGGCGGCCCCCATCTTTGAGACGCCGCGCATTGAGTATCTGTATGCCCTGCTCTTCATCTTTGCGGGCCTGATCTTCTATGTGCCCTTCGTGAAGCTGGGCATGACGCCAAGGTTTATGAGTAAGTCATTAATAATTGTAGTAATTATTAAAAATTGTACTAATTTATTTCCCATTCCCCTCATTGCAGACAAGGTGACCTTGTTCTTCCAACTGCTGCTGGAGGTGGTGCCCACCTCATCGATGGCCATGTTCGAGTGAAGCTCGCCCCGGGAGGTGCTCATAGGTGGAACTGGGACTGGGACCAGACCCAGACCCAGACACAGAGGAAGAAATGAAGCAAAGATACATTCGCTTATTTACTATACAAGGATATATTAGGAGTGAAGACGCATAGGAGAATACAAGGGGATCGATGACTGGGAATTGAGAGATGATGAGGAGCTGTCGAGGGATTATAAGAGCAACCTATATTGATATATTGACGTTGTCGTTGACAAAACGGAAACTATTCGAAATAGTCTTTTTACGCTATGAGCTGGTTACATTCAAAGATTATATTTGCGTATACAGATACTATTTAGTATGGATACATGTGTATATCTTTAACAATTGTATGTAGCGCGCATAGGCCAAGTTGCATAGTTGATACGTACGTATTTACAAACAAAACACAAATCTATATATACATACATACATATATTTTTATGTTTTAGTACTTAATGATTAAAAACAAAAGAAATTAAGAAAAAAAAACAAAAAACAAATGACAAAACAATACACAACCATACACACCCTTAAGCAGTTGTTAAGTCCCTATTGATTTTATGTATGTAAAGAAATTTGCAGGGGAACCGAAGGAAAAAAATTATGGCGTAGGGCGTTAGAGATTTCACTAGAGATTTCACGAGAGATTTCATGAGAGATTTTCCAAGAAATTTCACAACGCCAAAGAGTTTTTTTGAGCTAGAGGAGGTTTGAGTACCGGTAAAAGCCGGGAAATCGGAAGACACCACCCAATCGGATGGCAATATAAAGCTAGGAAGCTCTAGGCGGCAGTCTATAAAAATTCATGTGGCGTTATGCATCTTATGCTTTATATTGTCTTTGACCAATCCGTACAGTACCCACCTTTAAAAGAAAAACTGCACACCGACAACAATACTCGCCGGCAGAGCTTTTCGGTTTTTTCCCCCGACGTTGATTCTCCCAATTGCTTTTTATATATATACCCGCATTATGCATATATAGTACGTGTTTAACGATCTAGAGATCGGTTGGAATAGCAATATTTATAGCAACAAGCGGGGCTGATGGGGATTAAATACAAAAAGAAAACAAAAAAAGAGGACAAAGGCCAAAACAAAAAAAGAAAACTAAACCCCAACTGAATATTTCGAACTTTGATGCGCCAAAGACGCCGCCTGTTAAATTTTGTAGGACTGCAACTAAAGATTTGTAATTGATACCAAAAAGTAAAAAAAACAAAACACTGAGAAAAATGCAAACAAAAAAATAGAAAAAAGTCAACAAAAGAAAACGAAAAACAAAGGCAAGAGCAAACAAAAATACTACTAAGAAATACTTGTTAAATAAATATTTTTTTTTTGCGTCGTCTGTAGAGAGCTTTGAGAAATCGTTGCCACCAAAGCTTAGAGGTTATACTTCTATTATTATTATTATTCTTATTATTATTACAATAACACAGACATACTTAGATACTTTTTTCCCATTGATTTCGGTTTTTATAACCTTGTTTTTTTTTTTTTATTCATGGCTGCGAGTTAGAAAAAGACAGTAGATGCTGGTGCCGCCTCGCTCGCAACCGAACAACTCAAAAACTTATATCTTTCATAGTTCAGTTAATTTTTTCATCCCTGAAAATCCTAGACAGCCTCACAGAATATGCGAGCCCAAGCATATATCCTTTCATTTTCCCAGTTTCATTAACCAGTTTTTCCTAATTTTGTTCCTTGAAGCAAGCGAAAACCTAAAAAGGCTTTGTGTAAGCTCAATCACGGATTCACCAAGACATGATGGAAATAAGCTGAAAGGGTCTGAATCGATATACAAAAAATAAATAGAAAAGAAAAAACATATAGATACTTAAATACATATACCTGTACCCTTTTCTAGGGATAGCACAGAACTTACACATATACTATATTTATATAATTTGTTAAGTTTATAAATTTGTATTCCCAACTATTTAAAATGAGTTAAACGGAGTTAACCAGAACAAATCGAAAATCTCTATCTATACATGTACCTACCACCTAATGACTAAAGAATTGTATTATGTAAACAAAAATTGAAGAAATAAAGTTTTTGAAACACATAATAATGTCTCATGAATACAAAATGTTTATTTTGTAGCTCATAAATCTGATTTTGTTTTATTTAGTTTGATTTTTGAGAATTCTTATAAACTACTTAAAAGCATTTTTCTAAAAGCACGCTAGTTCCTATAACAATTGAGATATCTTTGCAGATTTAATTGTTAACATTTGACAATCCAATTTCATAGGCACATTTTTGTCACATTTTAAATGTGGAGTATTACACTTTTAATGTTAATTGTAGAGCCTTGTACTTTCTGGGGTATAAATTATTTGTACCTAAGACATTGATACAAGGTTGCGCAACATCGCTATGTTTGGCAACACCACCGCGTGTTGCTTAACATATCTCTATGGATTACTGTTCTATTGCCATGTTAAATTGTATTTTGTATAACAGTGTTGGTTTAAAATTTAAAATTGGCATTATTTTCAACATTTATGCCAGAAATCGTCTTGATATTCAAATAATAGCAACAACAATGCTTAAAGAATTAATATTTGTAATAAATAACTTTTTATAAGGTAAATATATAACTTTAGTTATATTATATTTTCTATAACAGCTTTGGTTAAAGATCTTAAATTGGTATTATATAAAATAATGTATTGCAATTTCCTTGATTTTCATATAAAAGCAAAAATAATGCTTAAGTAAAAAATATTTGTAATCAATAACTCTTTATAAGGTAAATATCTAATTTAACTTATGAAAGACAAACTATACATACAATTTTTATCGATTCCGGGAACAACAATTTAACAAGAGACTTTGGATTACCGGCTTCTTCCATTATCATTATGATATTTACAATACCAACTTCACAGCGAGATCCGACGTCCTTAAGGCACATTAATTCCAGGTTCAACCTGGTGCATTCACAGGCCATATTTATGAAATAACAAATGCTTCTAAGCCAAGCTCCTCACTTGGCCAATGCTCTGACTTATTATTGGGCTACGTCGTTGTTGTCGTCTCTTTTTGTGGCTCTTGGGCATCCAAAAGAACGTCTTTGAACTCTGGAAACAGAATGTTGATCTCACGGCGGGCCGAGGCTTCGCTGTCGGAACCGTGGCAGGCATTACGTGTATCGGACAGGCCGTACAATGCCCGTATGCAGTTGGGATCGCTGTAAACCGCACGGAATACCTTGGTTGGGCCCAGCAAACTACGCCACTTCTGAATGCTGGCCTCCGATTGTAGGATTAACGCATAGCAGGGACCACTGAAGGGATATATATATATTATGAATCCATATCTTAGGATGGTAAATTTTATGTTTATTACCTATTCATGAAGCTGGTGAGGCGATGGTAGAAGAA
Organism: Drosophila jambulina; assembly: GCA_018152175.1. Taxonomy (NCBI): domain Eukaryota; kingdom Metazoa; phylum Arthropoda; class Insecta; order Diptera; family Drosophilidae; genus Drosophila; species Drosophila jambulina. Next base: position 17,868,807 of record JAECXH010000006.1, on the reverse strand, counting down.
TTTATTCTGGTGCTCCGCGTAAAACCGCTCGGACAGCTCTTTCGTAATGTGGACTTCCTTCTGGCCGAGCACGGTGAAGTGTTGGCCGATCAGAGCCAGGATCTGCTGCATGGCATAGGTGTTCCGTAGCACGTGCGGTTTGATCAGAGCGAGTGTTATTTCTGTCATTATTCTTGAAACTTTAAAATGTTGCCAAAAATTGAATTTAATTATTTGCAAAGGTGTCCAAGCGCAGCAGTGTGACCGAAGTTGGCTAATGAAAATATGACAACCAGCTGGGCAGCTCTCTTATAATATCTCTCCACAATCAGAAACTTAGGAGTTTGCAAAGGGAAATAATAAGAACTAAAAGCAAATATTAATATAAACAAGATTTAATAATAACATAATTTAAAAACAAAATTTAAACCCATTTATTAAGTTTAGCTATTTTCGGTCAACACTGCTTGTTTTCTGGCTCTTGCCTCACGTGGTAGGGTCACACTGGCCCATCAGCTGGCCCCGTTACACAAGCAGCCGCACCGCTTTCAGCTGTTTTTCCTAAATATCAGTTAAAATATCAATTAAAACACAACCATGCCGTTTATGAAGGGACGCGAGCCCATCCGGCGCACCCTGAAGTACCTGAATGCGGGCAAGCTGGTGCTGAAGGACAACGTGCGCATCTTTAGCGTCAACTACAACACCTACGGCGACCATCATGCGGGAGCGCGGTGAGTTTGGATAGAATAACTTCTGTCCTTAATTTCAAACTTCTAATGGCTTCTCTGGCTTCGCCTGACAGGGACTTTGTCTTCTGGAACATACCGCAGGTGCAGTTCAAGAACCCAGAGGTGCAGGTGCTCACGCTGAAGAACATGACGCCGTCGCCTTTCGTGCGCTGCTACTTCGAGGACGGACGAGACATGCTGATCGATGTGGACAGCCGTAACAGGGATGACATTATCGAGCACCTCATCAAGGTGGTGGGCAAGACGCGGTACGAACCTTATCCATAAATTGAATGCATTCACCTGGATCTGATCTGTTTTGCTTGTTGTTTTTCCAGGGAGCAACTGGATGCAGAGACCCGTCTTAAGGAGAGTAAGGACAATCCGGCCAACTTTGGCTACGGCTGCGACCGGCACTGCATCTGCGAGATCCCCGGCCAGGTGCCCTGCCCAGGCACGGTTCCCCTGCCCGACCACATGCGCGGCAAGATCAAGTTTGCCCCTAAGTAGACATAGGTTTATATTTTTGCGTCGTTTTTTTTTTAATAAATAAATTGTAAATTACACCTGCAAGGAGGCTCGTCTGCTGAGGTAGCGTCCTAAGATTACTGAAGATTTTTTTACAGACTATATGGGTATGGAGACGGAGGCGGAGGTTCTAGCGCCGCTTGGGTCGCTGCTGTCGATGATATGGGGCAGAGGACGACTTGCCGTAGCGCTGCGTTCCGTCCCGATCCTTGTTGAACTGGTAGCGCTGGATGAAGGGCACATTCGCCTCACCACGGCCCATGGTATTCAGCTCCAGATTGTCATCCGTCTGCCGTTCCAGTACCTTAAGTTTGGCCTCAATGGCTCGTATGGCCTCAGACTTGCTGATCTTCTCCTCGCGCTTGCCGCTGCCCAGGGCCGGTATCTCAATGCGCGGCTTGGGCTTCTGCAGGTCATCCTGTGGCATAATAAACCCCGAATTAATTGGGTAAGAAAACAGTTCATTGGGGCGAAGCTTACATATTTGATGTTTTTGGCCAGGCGAACAGCTATGGAGCGATTGCCCACGCTGGTGCCGTCCAGCTTCAGCAGCGCATTGGTGGCGCCCTCATTCTGGAAGAGATTAGGGAGTTAGCGAGCATAGTAGGCACAACAGAGACTGGGAGAGCTCACCTGGGCGAAGGTAACAAAGGCGTAGCCACGCGACTGGCCAACCATGGGGCCGCCCTTGTGGAACAGCATGTCGAACTTCTCGATGGCACCGCATTTTTGCATCAGTTTGAGGAGTTGGAACCGATAGGAGGCAATGTGCAAAGGGAATAATTAGCACCGCTCGCTGTGGCAGCCACTGCATTCAACTTACTCGGTGATGCGAGAGTCCAGGTTTCCGACCCAAATGCGTCGCTGCTCCTCTGTGTTCCTGCCATCCGTCCCGCTGCTTGACGTGGACGCCTGCACATAAACAATTAAATGCATGTTTTAATAAACATATTTGTTATTCCAATTTGTATTTATTAATTAATTACAGCATTTTCCATTTTGCTTGAAACTCCGAAGAAAACACGACACGACGATATATCTTAAATTTTACACGTTTGGTGTCAAATATCGCCTTTTGGTGTCAAATATCGCCTTTTTGGATAGAATACTTGTTTGTGTAAGGTAAATGTAACTAAGAAGTAAAATTGCGGTACTTCAACAAATTAAGGTGCAAAAACAAAGATAAAAACATGGATACTTCGACGTTTTTGGAATTTTCTAAAACACCGATGTGTTTTTCTGTGCCATCACACGCTCAAGACACTCGCGACCGCACAGTCTGGCAACGCCGGTCGCTCAAGTATCGATTATCAAAAGTCTGGCAACGCTGGGCGCTCGAGAATCCAGTGGTGGCGCGCGAATTTAAATGTACATACATATCACATGTGTTAATTTGTTAATTTCTTTATAAATATATATAAAAGCTAATATAGAATTTTAATATACAAAGGTATGTAGGTTTTAAAGTATAACATAAAAGGAAATACCTATATAAATTATTCTTTTGAGGTTATTTATACCCTTGCAAGGTATTATAATTTAAATGAACACAGCGGAGGAGTCATTAAAACTTTCAAAAAGTCAACAGGATTTAATGTTTGTACTCTTTTAATTTTTCAAAATTATTTTAAATTTTTAATTTAATATGCTGATTTGTTAACTAAAAAAAAAGTAACGGAAATCTTTCCAAATTAAAATTAAAACCTTTTTTGGTTTTTCATGATATTTAAAACATTTATTTGTCAAAAATATTATCACATAAAAATATTAATTTAAAAACTTTATTCGGCTCAAATTTCATCTAGGCCAATGATTCAGATTCAACATTTAAATTTTAATGAATTCATCAAAATATTGAAAAATATTAAAAAATATATATATATATATATATTTATTTATGGGTTACATTTTAAAAGAGTAAGAGCTAAAAAAAATACATATATTTTTTAAAACTTGAAAATCCAAATGCTAATTTGTTAACCTAATAAAAATCAATTCAGTACTGATATTAATGGATTCGTGTGTTTGCTACGCAATATAAAATATATTTTAATAATTAAAAATAAAAATCTAAAAAAATATGCCCTAATTAAGAGACATTCAAGTATGTTACCAAATTAAAATATATTATTTATACTGAGTCAATAAATAAGGTAATTTTTTAAGAAAAACATAACTCAAAATCAAACTTTCTATCAACTATTAATCATTTATAAAATAATGATTTTCGAACCAAAATTCCCCATATATCAGCCCCTCACTTAATATCAATATTTAGTTATATATTTGTGTAAACATATTTTAAATAAGTGTTTGTAAAAATAATTTAATCATTTTAAATTTCAACTCTCTCAATCTGCTCTTTCTACAGGAAGTTGTTTTTGAAACAGCCTAAAAGCCAAAGTTCAACTGAAAACATTCAACCCAAAGACCTAAGGAGTTATTTGCGGCTTAAAGTGGTTGCTACGTCCGCTAATGCCAGTCGCCTGACATGACATGCACCCACAACTAAATTGGCATCATTTCAGCGCCCATCAAGTGATTTGCTGCCAGAATTACGTATGCAGCAAATGACCAACATGTTGCTCCCAGCGCCCAGCACACAGCATCCTAGATCCCAGCTCCCAGCTCCCAGCTCCCAGCTCGCAGCTCCGAGCCATAAAAAATTACCGTGGAAATATGCGCAGAAGGAGGAGAAAGGACGAAGCATGGCGAAAATATATGCACACAAGGAGCACAGGCAAGCAATTGCAGCGTCATGGCCATATAGAAATTGCAGCATGCATACTAAACTGCATTCCTCAGATACACGTACACTGTTCAAAACAAGGATCAGCGTGTCCTAGGTCAAGATCAAGATCTAGATTTTAATAGGGTCTTTAAGGAGGGATCGAAACAGGTGGCAAATCTTAATGGGAGAATCTATTAATTGTTGGAGTTTTAAGAACAAGTTTACAAAAATGGTATAAAAGATATAAGTAAGTTTATGTGACAGGCTTTGGAGACTATAAAAGCCCTTTGGATTATCTGAATACATCGTTTTGCCAGTGTCCGGCTTCAGGCTCCTCTGACCTCGTGTCAGTGATAACTCCTTGAATTACATATGTATGCGAGCGCGTCCGGCTGGACAAACTCGATATGCATGCCGGAGTCCAGCGTTTCGTCTCGGTGAATTATTTAAACGGGGCAGTGGAGCGGGAGAAGGAGCGGGAGCAGGAGCAGGAGCGGGAGCGGGAGCGGGAGCCAGAGCAGGAGCAGGAGCGGGAGTAGGAGTCAGAGCAGAAACCAGAGCAAGAGCCAGAGCAGCAGCCAGTGCAAGAGCCAGAGCAGGAGACAGAGCCAGAGCAAGAGCCAAAGCCAGGACTAGGAGCATCAGCGATTCAGCTCCTCTAGCGGTGCAGGGACAAGCATCAAGTGAGCCAGTTTTTCATCATCACTCTCTAACTCAAAGCGGACATTGTCTCGCCATAACCAACCCCATTCCCATCCCGATCCCCATCCCCATCCCCACCCCCATCTGTATCCCCCAAAGCCATGCCTTGGACCTCGCACATCCTCAGCTCCCAACAGCCGCCGCCTCCCAGCTCCGTCTGCTTGTTAGTGGTGCTTCAGCTCAACGATGGTAATTTGTGTTGGTCGTGCGACAAACTGGCTGGAGACTTGGCCAGGAGACGGAAGCTGGCGAGAGAAGATGGGACCGAGGGCCAGGGGTCAGCATGTGGAGCGACTGGCGGAAGCAAACTTCAGCGATGACGGGCACAGTGGAGCTGAAACAGGACTTTACCATCTTTAAATAAATTAAATAACATTTAATTTAAAGAACTTTATTGGAATCTGAATAATTTTCCACACATAGAATTCTCAGTTTAAATAATAGATTTTTTGAAAATTAATATTTCAAAGGGTTTGGTACACAATTTGAGGACGATGAAGATGTCAGAGGAAGTCATCCTTGCAGTCCTGGCAAGGGAGAGCGGGTTAAGGGGCGGAGGAAGGAAGGAGAACTTATCGCATACAATGCGCATTAGCAGTGTCTACATGAGTCCGCATCAAGTTATTTCCATCCTGTCCGAAGGATGGCTCTTGCATATTTCAAGGAGTTTTCCCCAGGACTTTTCTCCAACGCACTCTGGGGGTATGTGAATAAATTTATTTTGTGCCAAATTCATCACTGTTTTTATGTCTTTGGTTTACTTAATTTAAATTAATAAAAATAAGATTAATAATGCATTTTAATTAATAATTTAAAAATATTTTTGGGACTATCATTAAAGTGATGTAAAGTTGGGTTAGTTATAAATTTTTACCTATCCTGAGCTCTAAGATTCAATGACAGGACTCATGAGCTTCAATAAAAACTGAAAGAAAAATTAAACAAAAAATTTATTTATTTATTTATTTATTTATTTAAAAAATTTAAATTTAGTATACAATGCTAAATCTACAAAATTTAATGAGTACAGCTAAGGAGGCCTTCGACTCAAAACTTGTGAATTTTTACTTCATATAAAAAGATGAGCTTTTTGGAAGAATTTGTTAATTTTAAATATATATCAACCAGTTTATTAAAATTTTATTTTAAAATAATTAATTTTATGGCATTTTTTATTTAAAATGAATTGTTATTATACCGGATTTCTTCAGCCCTCGTCCGAAAAAAGGGATGTGTTTACATGTATATATATTCTTAATTTATAAATATCTGTTTTATTTTAATAAATAATAATTAAATAAATACTAATGCTAAGTGTTAAATGCACTAAATACACTTCCATTAACTCGGCTATTTGTTTTGTTTTCGGTGCCTTCCGCATACATCTGGAAATATGCAGAAATGTCTTCACTTTATACACTGCCTGGCACATGTCGTTCCGCTTATCCGCCCGCTTTTCCAGCCACTTCCCCTGCCCCCTGCCCCCTGCCCCTGTCCCTTTTCCTTTTAACCACTTTGCCCTGTGTGCACCGCGCCTGCGGCGGATTTCAGAATGGACACAATTTCTGCTGCCTTTTTCGGTTCTTTCCTCCTTTATTTTTTATTTTAGTTCAACGTTTTCTCTTTCTAGTTCATAAGTATAACTGCTATTATAAATGCACGCACACTATTACACGAATGCACTGAGAGAAACAAGGAGAAGTTTGTGTGGTATTGAGTTAAGAGATGATAAATCGATCTATCGAATTAATCGATTCGATCGAAATAAATAGTAAATACCTCAACCTTCATTCCTTTGAAAGCTATAATTTTATAAGATTTTTGAATTAATAAATAGGAAATAATAAAATAAGAACTAAGAAATAAATATAAGAATAATAATAAATAATTAAAATTTGAAATAAATTTATAAATAAGGTTAGGTTAGGGCACTATCAAGGTCCAATTTAGAAATACATTTTCAAATAAATTCATAAATAAAATTTCTAATAAATTTATTACATTTAAAATAAATTAATTTTAAAAATAAATTTAAATTAAATTTAAAAATAACTTTACAAATTTGGTTATAAATATGAACATAAAAATTAGCACAATGTTCCATCTCTATGGCGATAGCAAACGATCGATAGTAATCCTCCAACTCGAGCACACTTCCGGTTCCGCTTAAAAACCGATACAAATCGATTAACGGATACAAAATGACCAAGAATGCCCATAATTTAGTCAAGACTAAATAAAAAATGAATCTATGAAATTTAAAAAGGTGGTACATTTTTAAGGGGATGATTCAGGGTTTAACTAAAACCTAAAATGAAAAGGTACAATACATTTCAAAATATATATAATAATAAAATATATATATTTATATAAAATTTAAAACTATAAGCTAATTCTTATTCTATATTCTTTTCCTGCTCAAATTCGTTTAAATAATATATGAACTTAAAAACAAAAGAGTTTGCAAATAGAAAAAATAAACTCTGGCAGAAACATGCACCATTTTTTTGATAAATCAAATGTCTTCATATAAACAGCTATTAAGAACTCCTTTCAGATACAATTTTGTTCCGTGTTTTGGCTTAGATATGCTGATATGTATATATGCATATATATATATATAAATATATATGTATGTATATACTTGCGTTGGGGCGGCACGCATGCAAAACTTTTTGTATGGGACGCAAACCAGTTCAAGTGCTTGGAAAAGTAGAGTCGTCTGGTGACTTAAGTTGTTATAAAAATGCAAATTTTTTACAGCTTTTGCCATTTCGTAGACCAACATTACGGCGATGGGCGAGGTGGCGGTGCAAGGATATATTTATGTATGTATGCAGGCGTGTGTACATACACACTTTGTACGTATACATAGACAGGACGATAACTACAACAAAATGGTTGTAATGATTTTGTCATGAGTTCTCTCTCCATTGTGGAGAGCGGGTAGCCGGACATTCGTTTAGTAAGTGAAGGAGAGGAGAGAAAGGAGTAGGAGTCCTGGGCCTGACATCCTGGATCCTGCTGGATGCTAAGGAGAGGGTAGCGTGTACTTAATATTCCAGGACACCTCTGTGAGGTGCAAGGCAAGGCACACCAAGTGTACTTCTTTCCAATATTGTATTGGGTTTATTTCAAACTTAGAAACTATCCTTCAAAGGACCCTTTAGTCCTTCTTGTGATAATTTCTCTCTGTGCAGCAGCTAACTGAATCAGTTATTAATAATTTTAGTTGCAAGCATTCAACGGAACGCAGAGCCTGGTAGGCAGAATCCGTTTAGGTCCTGCCTGGCACCGGCCCCATAAAAAGGCAGGACCCTACTCAAAAAAGGGAAGCACAGGCAGGGTGGCAGAGGTCCTGCGTGTGTGTCTCTGTGTGTGTGTCCTTGCCAGGCTGATGTACGAGAGAATTATGCGATAAATGTGCATTTTTGTGAGGTATTCAAATTATGTTTGCGCATCGGTGAGTGCGTGTGTGTGTATATATATATCTTCTCTGGTCCTTCGTCCTGCATCCTCTTTCGGCTCTTCCCTGCCGCCGAGGGCATCTGTGTACAGTTCATTTGTGCAAGGCTTGCGCAATTTATGACAGCGTCTAGGATCACGACATGCAAAATATGAAGGCAATAAAAAGCCTCAGCCGAAAAGTCTCTCTCTGGAACGTGAATGAAGAGCAGCCAGGAGCAGCCAGGAGCAGGCAAGAGCAGGCAAGAGAAGGCAAAAGCAGGCAAGAGCAGCCAGGAGCAGGCAGGATGCAGGCAGGATACATGGCCAAACGACTCTTATCCTTATCGCTAAAGCATCCTCCGAAAAGGTGTTGCAATACCCAAGGTGCAAGCTGTCTAATTTAATTGAATTCAGATTTCACACTGCATCAATACAAAATGAATATAGATATTTTGGCTTGATGAACAGCGCCTTCAATGGATTTGAACTCACCTTTGATTAGAGCTATAATGTCAATTAGCTGTAATTAATGCAGCCGAGTGCATTCCATTCCTTTCAAATTACTATAACAAACTAGATAGCTACAGCCAAGCCAAGATTGTTGCATATCCCTGATACGAGCCATAATGACGCCCAACAAGAGCATTGCTAAAGGTGCAAACTGCCTTCAGATGCCATGCAAATTGGCTAAGAGCAGAGATGCAGACAGATTTTGATTTTAATTTTAATTAAAAAGCTTATTCGAGGAATGCTGCAGCTGGAATCCTTAACAATAATAAGGCATGACGAGTGCTGCATAAATTTATGCAGCAGAGAATGCACTCGAGAATGGGATTGTGTGTGTGTGTACACTAGCAAAAATGTTTGTTGTCTTGTATTTTTATTAATTATAAAATATTTATTTTGTAATTTTCACTTTCTGGCAGAATATGTCAATATATCATTACAATATCAATTATTTAGTGTAAGAACCGATATATAAATCGCTTATGCGCAATACGTCCGATAAATAAAATAAATAAATAGGAGATAAATCGATATTCTTGTTCAAAATATATTTATAAACTATATTTAAAAACTTTAAAAACTGTATAAAATAATTAGAAAAAGTCTTGTTCAAACTATATTAAAAAATTTTAAAAATTTAATCATTTAAAAAAGATGTTTTTAAAATAAACAATAATAAAGTAAATCAATAATAAAAATAAAAATTCATTTAACATTACAATAACAAATAACAATTTTCAATATTTTGAAAAGTTGGATTTTCTTCCATATTTTATTATATTCACATATTAATGTTTATTTAATATATTTTTATTAATTTTAATACATAAAATTTTTATTTAAAATATTCCTAAATCAAAGTTCCTGTTTTTTGTTGAAGAATTTTTTTAAGTATTCATTCAAGCTATCAGACAAATATATAAAATAAATTGTAAAATATATAAAATAACTTGTAAATAAATTAAATTTACAGAAAAAATTACCAATGAAATCAAATTGTTGTAATTGTATTTTATATATGTAAATATCATATACTTGGAAAAAAATAATACACCTAAGTAGTTCCCATTTTCTGTGTGTATGTGATGTACACACACATACATATGTGTACATGGAAACTAACTGTTACAAAACCATAAAACAAATTACATTCTGCCAGCGCTGGCTGCGCCGTCGCGTCGTCGCTGATGTGTCGAAAGCGGAGCACGCGTGCGAGGGAGCGCGCGCTGCTTTGATTATGCGAGCCAAGGCGAAGTGACATTTGGCTGCTCGCACTCCCGCTCTCTCGCTCTCTTGCTCTCCCGCTCATCTCAAGACGCTTTCTTTGACGTCGGTAATAAAAAGCACAACATAAATGTAAGAGCAACCATTTGAACTGCTTCGGCAGCCGATTGATCGACGCAGGGATACCCTGCGACGTCCTCAAAAGAATCAAAGGGGAAGGAAAAAATATGCAATTTTTAGCCTGTTATTCAGAAACGAAGTGCTCTTGCGATTATAATGGTAAATTAAATCAGTTGAGGGTTGTTAGAGAAATCACGGGAATTTTGAAATCTCTAAAAATATATGTCCTACTAAAATTTATTAAGTAAAATTTCCAATTAACATTGAATTTTATACAGCACACTTTAAGAAACATTTTTAAGGGATGTTAAAAGTCTAAATAAAATTATAACATACGAAAAATGTTACAAAACTTGCCGAGTGCTAAGAAATCGCATTCAAAACAGTTATAAAAACTGTTATTAAGCAAAAAAATCACACACAAATGTACACTGAATTAACAAATATTTTATAGCATACTTTTTGACGTCTTTCTTAGGGATTTAAAAATCCTAGTCAACCTTCTTACATATTTTTTTTTTTAATAAATAAAGTAATATGAATTGAGCTATTTAAAAAAAAATCAATGGGGTTTCGAAATTTCCTATTTTCGAAACTTTCATACAGAATATATATAAAAAACACATTTATATTGAATTGTTGCCTCATATATTTTATAGTATACTTTTAGACCCAATTTAAAGGGATTTCAAAATTTAAGATGTTTTTTTTTTTTTATTTTTATGTATATCAAGTGTGCTTCAGAAATCAAAAATGTTTTTAGAACGCTTAAGAATGTGTCAAAAATTAGGCACATACATAGAAAATAAAAATAATTAACATATACATAAATGTATAGAAACATTATTAAGGGAGTTAAAACTTTACGCAGTGCACCCTGGTATTTTTTACAATTATTTTTATATTAAATCTGAAGTACCAAGCAAATGTTACCTTATGCAATCCATCAATTGTCAACTTTTTACCTACCATTCCGAAATACCCTCAGAGATGTATGCCGCTGAACGTAGACAATCTGAGAGTGCAAAAGAATGGAATGAAAAACCACAACAGACATATAATAATGCATAAATTGTGGCAAGTTGTAGCTCCTCCCTGGAACCTTCGTCCTTTCTGGTTTATTTCCAAGATGTGTGCAAAGGGAAACGGCATGCGCGGGGATGTGGAATGCGGAACGCGGAATGCTCTTGATATTGAAGATGGGAATATGCGATTTTTCCCACTTTACAGCGGCGAAAAAACTTTTTAATTATCTGTGCGAGCTGTGTGTCTGTGTGTGCGTGTTTGTTGGCAATTAAAGCAACATATATGTATGTATGTATGTATAAAAAGCAATGCCATCCTCTCCTACAGGCTTACGCTGCTCTGTCATCCCCAATCAACTTCATCCTCGTCTTAAAATTAAAATGACTTTGGTTTGTGTTTTCGCTTTCTGCCGAAGAGTGGCTGCTGGGAATTTAATGGGTCACAGGGTCAGCTTTAAGTGAGCACACACAAACAAATACCAGCACAAATTAAAAAGGATGCAGGAAGAGAAATGAGGATTGGAGTTAATTATGAGTTTATATTTCAATATATTTATTATGATATGGGGAATTTCACAACTTTTTCAAGTGTGTCTAAAAGTATGCTATACCCAATTTAAAGTTTTTGAATTCTCTGCAAATTTGTTTCGCTTTTAATTTGTATCATATAAGTTTGGGACAGATTTCATATTTTAATGCTTAAAAAATATATACTACTACAACGGTTTTAAAGTCCCTTCAAAGGGTGTCGAATAGTATGCAACAAAAATTTTTAGACACCAAAACGTAGGTCAATCTTTGTAGCATACTTTTCAACACCATTTCTAGAGATTTAAAACCCTAGGGATTTCTGTAGTATCCCCTCTATACTCAGTTAATATGTATATTTAACAGATTTTATAGTAATTAGAAAAAGCTTAGATTAAAGTCTTGAAATCATTGTCTACTTTTTGGCCGCCACTCGTTTTCGATCTCTTTTTTCTCTCACTGCACTCACGTATGAAAAACAGCCATGTTGGCGGCGGCGTTCAATTCAATTTTCGTTCAATTCAATTAGTTTGGGGAGGATTTAGTTAGAATGCCGCCACCGCCACCATCGCCACCGCCACCGCCACCACCATTACCATCGAGGCCAGGCCATTTCGGGCAAGGCAAGGCCAGGACAGCAAAAAGGAGAACTTTTTAATGCCACAGAACAAAACGCTGTCCAAACATTTTTGCCCCGCCTGGTGGCCGTTGCCGTTGGTAATGCGATTGGTTTCCACAGCGACCGAAATTGATGTCAATTGATATTGATAATCCATGCATTATGCGCGATAAACAAAGTTAATTGAATCAAAGGCGATGCGGCTCCTCTCTCTCCGCACTAATGGGCGTATGAGCAATGTCCTTTAAGCACGAAATGGAAATCCAAATGAGATTAGTGCCCGGATGATGACCGATGGTATCAGTGGCAAGTATTTGTGTGTTGCGTATCGGAAGCAAATCTTCAGACGGGGACTTTGGCTATTTAAATGATTTTGTTCTTCTTTCTACCAATGATTTAGATTTTATTTTAATTAATTGGTTATATTTAAGATAACTTTATTTTAGTTAATATTTTTTATTTTAGATACCTCTGTCTTGTTAGAAGAGTTTTAAATTCAATCACAATTTCTCACCTTGTAATTCCCAAGTCCGAATTTTGACATTTGCATTCTTGATTGCTTTTAATATTTATTTTAGGCAAAAACCTGGCCAAACCATAGGCTGCCTATTGAAATTACATTAGAGTTTCCGCTAGTCTTGCTTTTGATGTTTCAAACATTTTTTCTTTTATTTTTTTTTTTTGTTAATGGAAAGCAAGGTTTCGAACATGGAACACCAACTACCTACCAAGGCGTCAAAATTAAAAAGTTTCGACAGCGCTTCAACAACAATTTGGCAAGTTTCTTGATGCTTGAAATGAACAATAGTTTTAAAATGCCACCAACCCAGCAGCATAACTGCCTGCGGGCAAGGGAAATGGAAAATGGCAAATGGGTGGGGGAGTGGCATTGGGTTGCGAATGGAGGCGGGGAGAGGGGCACAGTTTTATGAGCTTGGCAAAAAGTTAGCTAACAATTATTTTTTGTCGGAGCAAACGCAAAAATACGAAAAATCTACATGACACTGAATGAGTTTTCAAAGTTTTCCAAGCAGTCAGCCAGGCAAGAAGGAGGAGGCGGAGGAGGCGAACGCCTAATCATTTGGCATTTCCCTAAGAGAGAGAGTGTGTGTGGGTCTAATGCATTTTGGGGAGCAGCCTCTGTCTCCTATTCTCCGCCCGAATTCCTTTTCGTATTTCTATTCCTATTCTTCTGCCAGGACTGTCCAAATGTCCTGTCACAAGAACACATGGACAACCAATCTACACACGCAATGGAAGCACTGAGAAAACAACGAGGAAATTATTTACTAATTAAGTAAATGTACTAATTAATCTTAAAATATTTTTTTTTATAAATTATAAAGCTAAAAAGGTCAGAAGAAATGTATTATATCGGCTTAAACTCATTGTTGGCTCGGCTTTAGCAGTAACTCGCTCTACTGTATTTCACTCGCTGCCGATTTTCTCTTCATATAAATATAACAATTTATTAATTAATTGATTACTTGCACAAATTCTGAAGCTAACAAGGTCAGAAGAAATCTATTTTCTCTAGTTAAACAGACAAAATGTTGTATAAAAAATATGTTACAAGACTGCTCGTTGTTGTGACACTGCAGTAGCAGTTACTCGCTCTCATTACAGTTTTTCATTCGCTGCAAATTCTCTCGTTATTTTTTGCTAACTTCGCAGCTTCCCTTGTTGTCCTGCTGGACTCGTTACATTCATTAAACTTAGATCTTTAGAATTTGCTGGAAGTCTAGACAATATAATTATATTAAAGCTAAAAATAAACATTCATCTTTTATAAAATACATATTTTAGCATTCTATTTTTTTGCAGTGCTTGAATACCCTGCGTATTAGCCGCCCCACTTTCCCCTTACATATGTGGTTTATCTACAATTCTCACTGACATTGGAGGACTGCCGCCCCAACCTCTGGTGTACCAGCTCTCTCCTCACAGGAAACGGAAAGAAATCAGGGCCCTACTCGCCGCCACCCTCCATGGCCCTAAGGATAACTCATCCTGCCCGCTGCCGCCTGCCCCTCGTTTCCTATAGGGCCTCAGCCTCAGCCTCAGTTGTCTGTTCGTTTTAAAACTTTGCGCAATTGTAATTATTTTTCGATTTGCATGCTGCAGTTTTTCAGTTGTCCGGCAACTTTACAGCCAAAGTAAAGGCACGGCAAAGGCGACTGCAGCAGCAGAAACAGTAACAGTAACAACAATAAAACTGGCACTTTCAGCTGCCACTTGCAGCAGCATATTCCGAACACACACACTCGAGAGTAACCCCCGAAAAAAGCCACCCCAAAGAGCTCTCGCCCCTCGCACTGACCACCAATCACCCGACCTCGACCCATCGCTCGGACAATGAGCAAAATGCCTGAGCCAATGTTTGGCTTTGTTCGCTTAATTACAAAAATTGCAAAAGCTTCAAATAATTTTGATCAGTTCCCTCCTGCAGTATTTTCGAGGAATTTCCCCCGAATTGGAGGGGGAGGAAGAAGGATTTGGAATGCGACAGTGGCGGCGCACGAGGGGGAGTTTGAAATCATAGAAAAAGTTTTTCAAAATTGCTGCTTGAGGCTATTTCTGGGGGAATAGATTTTAAAAATGTTGGGTTAAAATATATTATTCAATTAATTTATAATTCAATACTGTTATGCAGTTTAGTGATTTTTGTGAAGTATATCAACATTGCAGCTTATGGCTTTTTGCGAGGAAATTGGTTTTAAAAATATTGGGTTAAAATATATTACATTTAATTGAATTTTATATAGTTTAGTTATTTTTGTAGGAGTTTTAAAGTAATATGTATTTCCCTAATGTTGCCTTTTGGGTAATTAAATATTAGATGTTATCCCGATTTTTTAGGTTCATAATTTTTATTAAGTACTCAAAATTATAATTTAATTTATTATTTAACTAACTAGAGAATCCGCAGTGAGTAAAAAACGGAGAAGACAAGAGAGTAAGAGTAAGTAATCTTGTATTTATTATATTTTTGCCTGTTTAACTGGACCTCATTAGATTCACAATTTCAATTAGTACTTAGTTATTTTGTTTATTTTATTATTTGTTTTTCAGTTAGTTGCCAATATGTGTCTTAACTTTAAATTAAATTCTTAATTATAAGCGAAAGAAGTGAGCTGTGTTTACTAGCTAAAGATGAGACTTTGATCTCTTAATGATAATGATAATAGTCTCAAATGCCTTTATATATTTTCAAATTATTTTTGTAATTATTAATTGTTTATGATAAATATAAGATCAAATATAATGAAAGACTGTAAGAGATAAACAAAAAATACCTAGCAAGATAGGACGAACGATCTCTTTAGAATAATTTGAAAGCCCGCTGGCTTGGCATTATATCCCCCTAAACCTTAGTAGTAAACGAAATAAATCCCCTCTGCCTTTCAAATAAGATCTTGCAACGCCTCTGCCAAGGGGGACTCTGACTGATACTCCGTTCGAGGCGCTTTCTTCGGACAGGGCCACCATATGAGACCGATTTTCCGAGACCCGGGCTTAAGCCCGATGAAAGTTGCCTCGATGTGGAAAAACTTTGCACGCACATTTGGCACATTGTTAGAGGGAGGGGGTGGACTCCGGTCCCTGGTCCCGGGTCTTGGGGGTCTGGGGGGGTGCCTGTCAAGTGTGCGGTGCCTGTGGTCATCAGCAGTCCGGGCAGTCCAAGCCGCACGGCATGGCATGGCAGGGCGGGCACCCTGGTAGGAGAAGTTGAGGCAACATCATCATCAAGTGCATTGAGTGCATGTGCAAGTGTGCATGTGCATGTGCATGTGTGCGTGTGCATGTGTGTGTGTGTGTGTGCATGTGTGTGTGTGGAGGAAGTGGCGCCAGATGATGGTGGAAAGCGGGAGGAAAAGTTGGTTGTACATCTTCTTCGCCTTTAACTGCTGCAAGTGTGACACGATTTTTTGGGAAAGGCAGCCGAAAGAGTTAAGGCGGTCGTTTAAAATGGCAGCACTCGTCCTGTGGCAACTCGTAAAAGGAGAGCAGGACGCATTCAATCCAATGGGATAATGGAGAATTTTTGGAGGAGTAAATGGGGAAATATGTCCACAAGGAGCTTAGAAAAGATGGAGAGAAAAAAAAACATAAAATAGAGTACAATGGAAATGGCAAAGGTAAGGGCAGGGGGAAGGGTGCATACTGCAGATAAACAGCAAAGGAGGAATGGCCACAAACGAAAAAGGTAGAAAACTAGAATAATTGTCGATAAGGAAATCTAAAGCTCAGCATTTAAATCCTTTAACTAGTAAAAATACTAGTTAAAGTCCCGTGTGTACTGGAAATTGATACCATTTGAAGGATACAAATTACTTAAGAATTTTTGTAATGCCTAAAAGGATATTGCTTACAAATCAGGCAACGCTTCAGCTCAATTCCCAAGAGTTCTAAAGGAGTAATTACACTCTCACAGAGTAATTAATTTGCTGGCAGCATAGTTGATATTTTTTGGTAACGCCTCAAGTACCAATATCCTGTTGTCCTGCTGCCGTTGCTGTTGCTTCACCCAAACCGCAGCTCTGTGTCCGTCGCTCCTTGGGGCCCCCAAGCCACAAGCCTGGGCCACCGCCTGAACCCCTGGCGGAACCTTGTATGCCATTCAGTTCCGCTGTTGCGGCCTGGACGCCTGAAATTTAATACTTTTACACATTTTCTAAACTGTCGTTGGCCTTCTGCCTGCCCCCTCGACCTCTGTGCACCGCTCTCCTTTGCCCACACTCTCTCTCAGGACATGTGTGCGGGTGTGTGTGTGGTGCCGTCGGTGCGGTGCAGTGCGGCCTCTGTGCATTTTTCTATTCCCGTTCTCATTTATGCAACATTGCCACAGAGCGAAGGAGCAGCGGCAACAGCGGCAGCAGGCAGCAGGCAAAGCAGAAGAACCGAAGGAAAGAAAATGTTGTCTACATTTTTCTAAAATTAAAAAAAAAATAGAAAAAAATTGCTGAAAAAATATGCGCGCTGCGTCGCTGCTCAGTTGCTGCGGTTGACAAGAGCAGCAGCAACACCAATGGCAGTGGCACACGGCAAGTAATTTTTTAAAGATAAAAAAATAATCAAAGTTATTAATTTTCAGACATTGCAAATTTGCAAAATTCTTTAATTTTAAACAATCAAAATGTACTAATTTTTAAACATTCAAAAGTAACCAATTTTTAAACATTCAAAAGTAACTAATTTTTAAACATTCAAAAGTAATTAATTTGACACATTTTTAAACATTTTAAATTACCAAAATTCATTAATTTAAAAAAAATCAAAATGACCCGGAAACAAATCTTATTTTTCTTTAAAAAAATTGAGCTTAGGAATGGCAAAATTTTAAATTTTTCGATATTGTTCAGATATGTGACACGAAAGTCGATATACAATATTTTAAAGTGCGATTAATCAATTTTTTGAACCAATAAAAGCGGAAATGGATACAAGATTAATTAAATACAATTGTTATAATAATTTGCTTTGAAAATGTTGATAAGTTAACCTCAAATTCGATATTTCTTGATATATGAAAATTGATTTTCGAAAAAGAAGTAAAATAATTATATACAATTAGAACCGATATAGGCGGATAAAATAAATGCAATCAAATTTGTAGTATTATTTTTATTAATAATAATGAAATGCTATCCTTACATGAAAAATTTTTTTAATATTTAAAAATTAGTTCTAATATTTCTGTCAAAGTTTATCCTGTTCTCGATTTGATTATTGAGAGTGATAGTTTTTTCCAGTCCATATGCATACCTACCTACTGAAAATTAAATGCTTTTTAATTAAAAATAAAAAACGAGTGAATGTTAAAATACGGAACAAAAGTTTATTTTTAAGAATAAAATATTTATTTTCAAAACAGAAAGCCTTGCACTTCGTATTTAATATATATTTTAATAGTTTGCTTTCAAAAGATGAATTTATAAAATGACAACTTTTATTAGATTTTTTGTATATTTCAAAATCACTGATAACATGTATTTTCTCTCTGTGCAGCAACTGTGGCAGCTGCAACATTGACGCCGCTGCCGGCTGTCGGCGTCGCTGCCGAGTTGCAATTTTTATGACATTTCATTTGCATGCCGCGCGCAAAGGCAGCAGCAGCGGCGGCAGCGGTAGCAGCGGAAAAGCAGAGGAAAATCGTGGCAAGCGTAGGCGGGGGAAAAGCAAAGGAAAAGCAGAAGAAATGGCAGCAGCAGCGGCAGCGGCACTAGCAGCAGCAAAAAGGAATTAAACACAACGGCATCAAGGGAAACCAGCTGAAAGGCGGTGGAGGTGGAGAGGTGCTGCCATTTTAGTATGCACACAGAATTGTTAACAATATGGCGCCTCCGTTCACCACACTTTGTTGCTGTGCCGCCCCCTCAGCGCCGGCCCCAGTGCCCCGCTCTAATCCGCCCCCTGGCCCCGCCCCTCGTCCGTCTCTCCTCCGATTCCAATTCGTCCTTCGCCTTCCTTTTGCCAATGCTTGCTTTATCCTGACGCAAGGGGTATGCGAGGCTGTCCAAGATTTATGGCAACCCTTTGAGCGATCAAGTATAAGAGGGGGGGGAAGGGGAAAAATAAAATTCTGGAAAATAATCCAGTATCTTTTTATTGATTTTGATATTTATTTCTTTTAAGGATTTTATGTGTAGAATAACTATGAAAAATTTGTATAGTCTGCTAGAACCTGTTGGGAATTTGTAATGCAGCAACAGCAAAATTTAGAAAAATATATCGAAAGTGAAATGTAATAAATCGAAAAAAATATCGCCCATAATATCGAAAATGCTGTAAAGTTTGATATACCGAAGTTTTTATAAATTGGAAAATATAGCTTTCTACTTTAGGATTTCTATAATATCGGAAAATGTTGGAAATATTTAATTCTTTGTAATACATATATTTTTATTGATTTATTTAAGGCCAAATACATATATATTTTCTTATTTTGACAGAATTTATGGCGAAAAGAAATGCGATATTTCAAAGTGAATATACATTTTTATTTTTCGCATATTTTAATAATAATAATCAATAATGGAACAATTTTTATTTGCTGCCTTTCCTAGTTATTTTTTAACAGTTTTCCTGACGTTGCAATACTTATTTTTAACAAATTTAATTTATTTGATTTTGTATACCTTTTAAAGGGTATTATTATTTTAACTAGATTTTTAAACTAAATAAAAAATAAAAAATAGAACATTTACAATGTTCTTGTTCAGCAAAGCAATCTACCTTCTATATCATTTTAAAATTTATATAAATTTTCGAGTAAAATAGACTTCACCAAGGAACTACCTTGTCCACCCTGCAAAACGCTAGAGTAAAGGGTATGTCTGCTTCGACTTATCCACGTTGACATTTCCCACTCCGCTGCTGGTGCTCCTCCTGGTTGGTTACTTGTGTTTGTTTGGCTTGCGCTGGCAGTATTTGTATTTTTTTAATTAATTCAGTTTTGAGCAATTAGTTTTGATGCGATGCATTTAAAATTAATTGCAGCAGCAGCGTTAATTGGCTGCAATCTGCCGCCACCCTCGAGCTTAGGCGCCAAGGAGTTGGGAATAAATCAACTAAAAAGTGCACAGCACACAAAAATGTTTCCTCTGCGGCTCATTAAAGCTTAATTTGTTGAGTGTTTTTGAAGGGGGGGAAGGGGCGGTTGGAAGGGAGTTTTGTCCAAATACAAAATAAATTATAAATGCATATGGGGGTGTGTGGGTGTGTGTGTAATTGTTTAACCGACTTCCTTTGGCTTTAAGAGCTCACAATTTAATGCGACTTTCATGCCTCCAACCATCGTCCAACCGGAATACCATAATTAAGCCCCAATGCGGTTACCCATCGGAAAACTGAGCATCAAAATCTCGTCAATGTTGATCCGAAAATAGGGGTTTTCCGAATTGCATTAAATTTTAAAATTCAATGGTAAATTTAGGGAATAAAATGGGTCGTTTTGCGTTTTGATATATCATATATATGTATATTATTTTTAAGTACTATATCTCAAAGGTAAAAAAAGATTTTTGCTCTAGAAAAAAATTTAGAAATTCAATTATTTTTAGGATTAAGGACTGAAAGTCCATGTGTTGAATAAATGATGAAGCTTTTTTTTTTAGTAAAATAACCATTTAATGTGGCATTGTTTAATAAAGACACTGTATCTAGATTTAATCAATTAAAAATATTTGTATAATATACATAAAACTATAAAACATTAAGCCATACATGTATAAATATTTGTGGTAAATTCTAACTTAAGTTAATCAAATGAATCATTTAATTAGGCATTGTTTGAATAAAAATAAGAATCAACTTTTTGTTGATTTTAAATTAAATATATTAAATAAATATAAGCATTTTTTTAAGACACATAAATACCTAAAATTCTCTCTTGATATGTATGACATTAAATAACATTAGTCACAACTTTAAGTATAGTTGTTTACTAAAAGAAAATCTCCCAAAACAAACTTTTAAAAGCAAGCCCACTTCTCACCTTTGATTTTGACTAGTTTTAAATTTCAAATCAATATATTTACCTTTTGCATGAGATTTTATTGCAAATCTTTTCTTATCAAAAAGACATCTTAAAACCCTAAATGGCCTTCGTTTTTTCCCCTCTTCGTGTCCACATCTTTTTGTCACTTTTATGTACTCATTAAAACGAGTTTGTTTCCTTTAGCAGGCCCAAAAAAGAAATTGACAAAGTAACTGAGAGCCTGAGCTGACGACACTGCGTATGCGTAATATAAAATACAAATGCTCCACACGTGCTCGCGTGTGTTTGAGTGTCTGTGTGTTGTGTTGTGCTGTGTGTGTGTGGTGTGTGCCATGTATTTGCTAATTAGAGAACGCTTGCGGTTTTCCATTACAAAATATCATAAATACACGGGGGAGCAGACACATTGGCGTACTGCAAATTCCCTTCTGGTGGTTGGTTATTCTCTCCCGTTTTTTGCATTTCGGATGCTGGTCTATTCTGGGAACTGCGGTCATGGCGACCGAGGCTGAGGTGTGCCTGTGTGTGTGTGTGTGTACCTCAGCCACCTGCCCCCTCATCACCCCTTAACCTTGCCGCGTTGTCGCCACCATTGCTGTGGCTCCTGTGGCGGCACACCATGGAGTCAACGATCAATTTTGTGGGAAAAACGAATGGGAATTAAGTGAAGTTAAGGTTTATGAAAGGAAGCTTATACATTTATTTTTTATTTTTATTTTATTTTTATATGAAATTCAGCTCATAAATTAGCAAAGTATTTAATTTTTTAACCATCACATTGATATTTATGCCCACTGTGCGCTGGTGGCAAAAACTATTGCCTATTTATACGGGCCATTGCACTCCATGGCTTTCTGGTCAAGTTTTGTAATCCACACTCACACCCAAGGGTTAAGCTCTGTATGTGTGAGGGAGCTGCACGTCTTTCATTATCTAGATTGTGGGTTTCGATGCTTAAATTATTTTCAGTGCTCTTTGGCACACCGAAAAAGATAACATTCCAGGGTCAGCCAAAGATGAACATACTAATTTATTCAGTTCCAGAAAACGTATTGGTTTTAAAAAGGATATGCATATACTTTGAGATTTTTTTAGATTTTTTTTAAGCTTAAAAATCAGTTAGCTTCTAATTACCTTTCACATTAAACTTTATCCTTTAAAACTCAACTCTTTAATGCTCACAAAGAACCCTTCTGCTTATTGACTCATTATTTATTTGCCATTTCATTCATTCACTGTTTGGTGTCTGTTCCGCCGCTTTTCCCGAACTAAACCCATGCATGTGTATTCCCCTCAATTTCCGATTTTTCCCTTCCTGCCCTGTGGCATTTGCTTTGATTTTGCGTTCATGTTTTCGCTTTTTTTTTTGTTATGTTCAGCTGACTGCTTCCTCGCTGTTTGCATTTGGCATTTGGCGGCGTCACTTGCAGCTGCGACGCCTTCCATGATGAACGGCCCGAACGGCGAAAGGCCTTAGGGGTCAGGGCAGGGCTTCATCTATATAGGTAAGTATTTCAAAAATATCGAAGCTCTTATAAATGTAATAAAGATTGCCTACCAGAAAATGTGTCTATTAGAGAAATTTTAAGTTAATATTTAAAATGTTTCTTAACTTAAATTATTGGAGCAGGTGCTAAATATTTCATGTAAATATTATAGTTACCAATCATTAAATTTACATTTAATTAGTTAATTTTAGCGTTTATGTAAAAATGTTATGCTTCAGATATTTATTATCCCTTAAACTAAAACGTTTTATTTAAGGAATGGCGACGTATACGTAATATTACGTATACGCAACTCTCACATATTAATTTTTATTCAGAGCTCCTATATGATTTTCTATATTTAAATTAATTGAATTTATATATTTTCGCCTTTAAGATCCTTGAATTTTCAAAGATATCTTATAGGGAACGTGACGTATACGTAAGATTACACTTTTTCCAGTATTTTTGTTAGGTACAAATAAATCACTATTTATTTATTTATTTATTTGTACACAGTATACTTAATTATAAATTAAGCAACAGGATAATATCATAAATCACTACTATTTTTCACGGTTTGAAAAATTGTGTTTCGGTTTTTATCAAAGAAAACGCTACGTATACGTAATATTAAGTATACGCCATGGTCATATATTTAATTTGATACGCCGCTACATTATAGTTTTTAGTATTAAAATTAATTGCAACTATTTCTGTTCGGTTTTTTTGTATACCTTTTAATCTCTGCTAGTTCTTCGAAGAAAAGCGACGTATACGTAATATTAAGTATACGCAATGTTTACATATTAAATTCGATAAGGAGCTCCATTATAGTTTTTAGTATTAAAATCAATTACAAATGTATTTATGGTTTTTTATACACCTTTTAATCTGTGCTAGTTCTTTGAAAAAAATCGACGTATACGTAATATCACGTATACGCAGGTCTTATACTAATATATTTATCTTAAAAACCATATATCGATACCGTTTCGATATACTCACATATCGGTATCGTGTGCCATCCCTTGCAGCAAGCAAGTCTTCACACCGTGTCATCGTTCGGTCATGGGGCCAAAGCCGGTTTGCTTACATCGAGCAACTTGTGTTTTGTTATACACTTTTGTTTGACAACATCAAACTTCCTTGGCATAATCAACTCGAATGCGAGTGTGTGTGTGTGTGTATGTTTATATATTTGCCACGCCCACACTCGGGCAGTGTACACTCACACACATCCACAAACAGTGGGAAAAGATTTAATCAGAGCCCAATAATTATGGCCAGGCCTAGTGGAGTGCCAGCACTCAACAAAAATATTATGGATGCAAACAAGTGTGACCTACTAAAACAGATTAATATTTGGGGTTTTAGTATGTGCCAACAGACTGCTGTATAAGTTTATTGGGGTATATATAATATAGTTATCAGATTTAAAAGGAGCAAATGTGAGTTGGTCGAATATGAATCAAATATACATACAGCAGAGCATATATACAGATTGTTCTTCATAACTATTTGATTATTTTGAAGTATAATTTTACTTAAATTGAGTGTAAATGGAGGTAAATAAATGTAAATATAAGAAGGAATATAGAATTGGGTAAAGTTGAGTGAAAAATACAACGACATGATGAAAAAAAGCTTATAGTTTCTGTAACGTTAACTACAAAGTCAGCACATTGCTTAAGATTGCTTTTAATATAGTATAATAACCTACCCAAGGCTACAAATAAAATTCCAAATAATTATGAATAATTATTATTGAACTTTCTCCAAGTGCACAATTGTTGTATATTCTAAGCACGATTGCATTTAGCTCTCCGGCATTTATTATCGGCTCAGATCGGTGCTACGGGTGTGCTGGCAAATCAGCCTTAATGTATGCGCACATGGTCGAGCATTAAACAATGGACGAGCAAGTGTCCTGGCATCCGGCTGACTGCCCGACCGACTCACCCGCCGGCCGACCAATTGACCAATTGACCGGCTGAATGACTGACTGGCCAACCGGCAAGTGTTATTTAATTACGTTCAAACAAAATTCAATTGAATTTCCGCCCCCTCAGAAGCGGTCCGAGATTTCAGCTTCGGGGTTGCCATGCCTTAGCACGCACAACACTTGGTCCAGGGTGGTAGGCTTCCTACCTGAAGCCAGGGAAGAGGTCTTCCCTCAATGGGGAGTTATCATCCTTATCGTACAATCTACTTGTACTTAGCCCAGGCAAAATCCCAGGGAAAATAAGTGGTAGTAGTGTCTGGTCAGGGGGAGTCGGTCCCTCATGGAATGCAAAACACACTCGCACTCGCACTCGCACTCGCACTCGCACTCGCACTCACACAGAATTTCTTATACAAAATAAACAAATCAAATTAGAATTAATGTTGAATAATTAGTCGTAACATAACGCGTTGGCTGCATTTGCAATTGCGATTGCAAATGTGTGTGTACGCTCAATGGCATGCAAGTGGTTTGTTTGTTAAACATGTAATTTGATTTTGAACCCGCCCCCGAAACTATATATGTGTATGTACATATAGTTGGATTTGTCCACTGCGCTGGCGCTAGGCTCCGAGGGATTAAAGTGGGGATTGCCGGGGTTTAGTTGGGATATTTAACTCTCTCAATAAATGCCCCAAAGTTTCATTAAAAACTTATTAGTGGAAGTGTAGAATAAACACACTAAATTAAAGGGTTCAAGCTTCACTAGAATGCAAAGAATGCATTTTAATATTGCAGGAAAATATATATATTTTATATATTTACTATTTATTTATAAACTCATCTTATATTTTGCTGAAATCATTTTCTTAATAACAGATTACTGTCTTCTGCGAACCCCTTTGGTTCCACTTTGCAAGCACTGCCTTCAAATGTGGTTTTGAAGCTTAAGACTGCCAACGAATTATTATTTTCGTGGAATAAGATAATAAGTAGATAGTTCAAGGATTCCAAGAAAGCACTTGGCCTTTCTGCAGGATCTTGGAATTTTCTTGAAGTGCCAAATCCGATTACGGTTTGCAATTGGGATGCACTAAGGATAAGGGCGAGCTTCCAAGAAAATACCCACAATACCCAGGAGTTCTTAGCCATTTACTAAGTGCATTCGTGCAAATTATTTTCATTATTAACTGGCAAAATCTGGACTGCTTTCCGTGCAAGATATTTGGTATTAGTCCTTTGTTCCTGATCTATTATTATTAACTGGTCCAATCTACACTAGTTTGCACGAGGGAAATTTGAGCAGAACGCTTTGTTCTTGATTTCAAATTACCTTTGTTTGCTGGTTTGCATTTTGAAAACCAAATCAATGCCTTAGAATCTTATAGATTCATGTTGTCAGGAGCAAGGCGCCCCGCTCCATTGGACCAGAAATTCTAGTTGGCCTTTTGGAAATTGGTAATTTCAATTAAGCCACCACTGGTTCTGGCTCTAATGCTAATTGATTGCCTTTGCGTGTCCCTCTCCAACCACTTGAATTTTATACTCTTCGCTTACCCACTTTTCCCAATGCCCAATTTTCCTTATCGCTCATACGACACGTGTTCCGCGCGTGTGGGATTTTATTTGAGTTCGGGTTGAGTTCAGCCCACGTAGAAAAAATCAACACAAATTGCCAAATGCTGCTGCTACCTCTAGGTTGTCTTCAAGCCTTGATTTTACCAGGGGCAAGGAGGCTATATTCTGGGAAAAAAGTTAATTTAAAATAATTTTAAAATTAAAATAAACTAGATTAGAAAAAAATAAATTAAATAGGAGGCAATGAATTTTGGCAGATTTTGAGTTTCAAAGGAGTTGCAAGAATAGTTTATAATCCTAACCGAGATCAGGACCTAAGTTCAAGAGGAGTAAATAATTATAACCTTGGACTTCAGACAATATAAGGATTAAGATGCATAGCACTTATGGATTTTAATAATCAATGAAATAAAAAGCTTCTTAATTTCTATCTATCAAACACTATAATGAAAAATTGTATTATTAATGTTAACACAACAAAATAAAAAAATCCTATGGCGTTACGCATCTTATGCTTTCTCTGTGCTGTTACACTTTGAATAAAGTTTTAGTTTATGCCTCTGATTTTGAGTGTTGTTTCCATAGTCCCAAGCGACTTGGCAGGAAAAAATCACGACTGAAGGTGGCATAAAAAAATGAAACAAGATGGAATATCTTTTAAGCCATAGTCGGTAACTTGCCGGCTTTAATGGCAGCGGCTTAAGCCGACTCTCTCTTTCTTTCTCCTTCTCCTTGTCTCTTTTTCTCGCTATATATGGTATATATATCTGTCGCTATCTCTGTCTCTTTTATTTGGTGCATAATTGAAATTTATGTTTAAATACATTCAACGAGCTGCTGAGCGGCTTATGATCCTGCTTTGCCCCGTTTCCTTGCCGGATGCCGGGATGTTGGAATCCTGGGCTCATTTCGCCAGGGGGGAGGATGAGAAGACAGGGGGGATGGTGCGTGTGTGTATTTTGCATATTTAACTTTGCATTTGAGCGCTAAGCTTTCTTAGTTTATTATTTAAACAGAAGCAGGCGGCGAACGACGTTGGCAGCGATGACGGCAGCGTGACAAGCTGGCAAAGCTGGCAAGGACGAAATGGCGGCAAGGATATTGTCCCGGTTATTATTATGCCAAGTAGCTTGAGTCTTTGTGTGTGCTGTCTCTCTAAACACAGTAAAAAAAATTTAAAAGATTTATTTCAAAGAGACAAGTGGGGGAAATCTATAGATTTGCTAAGAATATAATTGAAATATTAAGAAATTAGAGAGGGAAGCTTGGAATTCTTTTTCCTCTTAGAGAAAAGTATTTTTTAAAAATTCTAAGAATACCCGGCAGCCTTTTTTTTCAGTGCACGAGTGTGTGCCAAGTATTTAGCGTGCGTGAAATTGAGATAAATGTCGTCAGAGTTATGACAATCAGGCAACCCAAACCCAAACCCAAACCCAAACCCAAACCCAGACCCAAAACCCACACTCAGGCCCAGGCCAAGACCAAAACCCAATGCACGCCCACAAGCCAACCTCTCGGGGTGAGTCGTCGCGATTCCAGTCGTCGGAATATGCAAATTATTTTAGAATTGCTGGCACCATTTCCACCATTTCCACAGACACACCGACAGCCACCTGCTGACTGGGGCTGGGGCTGCCGGGGCCGCGTCTCATTGTCATTAAGATTATGAATTAGCATTTGTAAGGCATTCGGGCACAGGCTCAGCTGCGAAGGCTAACCCGACTTTAAAAGCGGCTCAGCCTGTGTCAGGACGCCGGATGATTGAGTGCAGGCTGCCGGAATTAGGGGCTCTAATCCTAGGTGGCAACCGCAAATTTCTTATTTCAGCGAATCCTCTGAGCCGTAGGAGTCAACACGTGTAAGTTTTTCTCTTTACTCGGGCTTTAATTATTATATAATAAGGAGTTTGTGAATTGATTAAACAGATTAAAACCGAGGGTAATTTCTTATAGAAATTAAGATTTTTTCAATCAAATTTCTTTAGTATTTCTTTTTAGAAAATATCTGAAAATTGGTGTCCCGGCTTTGCAAGTGATAAAGACCGAGTGCTCTTAAATCTGTTGGCCGCAATGTGGCCACCGATGATCTCCATCCTCCCGCGTGTCCTTCCGGCAAAGGAAGCCCTGCCATCCTTGCGAACTCGAAGCCCAGCGATTCGAATCCCCTTTTGGCCAAGTTGTGTGTGTGTTTTTATTGTTTTAAGAGGCACAGTGGGAGATATGCCTGAAATTAGTGGTCTAAGTCGGAGAAAAACAAAGTGAAAAGGGAATTTATGGGGAATTTAAAGAGGCAAACCAAGGGTTTTATACTATACAAGTTGGAATAGAAAATTAAGTGAAAACAAGAAAGGAAGCTACTCTTGCAGCTTGCAATTTAATTATTAAGAATCAAGGAAATTCCATCGAGTAAAAATAAGTTTAATAATCATTAAAGTGATAACTACAAATCAAAAGTTATTTATTTCCAAACAAGCAATCCATGATCTTAGTTTCTTCCAACAAACTACTACTACTTCTACTATCTTTCCAAAAACCTTCGACAGGGAGTACAATTCATAACAGAATAACAAATATTTTGTTCAGTTTTCAATTTTCATAATTTCATACCGCGAGTAAAAAATGAGAACTCGGTTTTATCTGGTGTTCGAGCTGGTCTATGGAGCCGCTCTGCTGGCGACAATCACCGCTGCCCCCGATATCACAATTAAGCTTCGCGTGAACTACAAACTAATGTCCTTCGTGAATTTTTCATATCCGACATTCCTGTCTACTATATTCCAGTCCCTGATACTCACCGCCTTGGCCATGTTGCCCACGGTGGGATTGATGCCAAGCAGACTGGCCGGGCGCCGTCGCTACAACTACCTGGTCATGGCCCCCTGGATACTGAAGTGCTGCCTCAAGTTCCTCGTGCATTCCGCCATGCAGCTGTTTACCATCCGCCAGGTGACACCATTCAACGACACAACGCCCTTGGCCATAGCCCTATGCATTTACTGCATATTCTTTGGAATGGCCGCTGAGATGATGTTGCACTGGATTGCCATTGCCAACATCCTCGTCGATACGAACGTCTTGGTGCTATTGTAAGTGCTAATGCTGACCTGCCCTCAAGACCAAGAATTGAATATGTCCCATCCTTATTCAGGTAAACATCATGTCTCCTGTGGCATATCACCTCAGTCCATATATGAGGGGACTTTGCTGACTTGGCATCACGTGAAAAATTTGGTATTCTAAATTGAAACAAAAACCTACTTCATCAATAATTATGAATCCAATAAATGAACACTACGATTCGGAAACATATTCGACGAGTGATTTATTTTTACTAAAAGATAAGCCTAATTCAAGTAATATATTAAACTCTTATGGAAAACGATCTAATATATTTTTATTTATAACTTGACTTGACTTGAATGTATATACTCTATAAAACCGGAAAGAAGTCCTTCACTGCTTTGCAAAAATCTGACTAACATTAATATAACATACAAGCATATAAAAATAAGTGATAAATGTTTATCATTTTTTGAATTTCTAAAATACAAACCATTCTAAAACATGGCATTAAAATCTTAAAAATACCTACTCCATACTAAAGTAATGCAATATTTTAGTAAAAATTGTGTGCATCCCATTCAGAAAGGATGTGCAATGTTCTGGAGCAAAAAGAAGGATCAACCCACTACTACATTTTGTTATTCCTGATCAAAAATAGATGCGGCGGTTAAATTAAAATTTAACCCAAAAAAAAAAAATAAATAAACAAAAATTATCTTTATTGTGATTTATGTTGAAGTGTCCAATTTAAGTGGCGCAAAATTGTGAACCCAAAATAATAAGGCTTTTGGATAGTATACTTTTTTCTAGTACTCGCAGGCAATGAAGCCAATTTGTCTTTTGTACATATTAAATCAATTAAACATGCTTTTTTATTTAAAAAAAAAATTGTTTTTGTATCTCACTTTAGTAGGATGGTATGGCTTTTTCAATACAAATACAGAGGTATGTCCTATTTAAGTGTCGAGGAGTGTATCTAGGACCAATTTTCATATAAGTAGTTCTGTAGGTGTTTCAAATATAATTCATCAAAATCAAATAAATGAAATATTTCACAGATTTTTTTTCTCGATAAATCGGTGTTAAACAATATTAATATAAACTATATTTATATATATTAAATCTTTTCGGATTTATCCTCATCTCCCACAGATCTCTCCCATTGTGCAAGGCCTTGCAGCAGCTGCGTGGGCAACTTGAAGCATCGCTGCCCCGGGGCATCTTCGTGTTGCAGCTCTGCAACAATTTTATAAACTGCTGATGATGCACAGCGCTCAAAGTTTGAGGGAGTCCCGGTGCCCGGTGCCCCGTGCTTCCTTCGCGTTTCATCCCAGCCGGAATCCTTTTCGGGTCACTCCTCCGCACTCCTTGTGCCCCAGCCCCACCCCTCTTCACAAAGATGCAGATTGGGGGCAAGGCTGAGCAGGCCATAATGCCCACCAGCTCGATTTCACATCAATAATGTGCCGCGCACAGACTGGACATGATTGGCTCAGCGGTTTGGGCCCACACACACATGTGTGTGCTTTAACGGGGAACTTTATTCCTGGAGGACACTAATTGAGGCCCCAAATAAATAACTAAACGATGGCAATTATGGCATTTTGTTTCGGGCTACATCACCCGCGATTGCACATCAATTACTGCTCAGTGGAGTGGACACACAAAGTTGCTCTATTGCAATTGTAAGTAGTTTTTCCCCCGTTCCCTTCGCTTTTTTTTTTTTTGCATAATTTGATTTTGCTGTTTTCGCATGATTTCAAAATAAACATGAAAAATTTGACATACAGTCATCTCCTTCGTCCCTCTCTCTCTCTTATCCGGCGACTGGGGGAAAATTGCAAAAAACGTTCCCTTTTTTTTTGGGAGGAGGAGAAAAGAAAAGTTTTCACTAGTTGAACTTCTTAAAGTAAAAGTTTCCGCATTGCCTTGTTGTCGTCTCCTTTTTCCACATTTATATACACTTTCCAGGAGGGTGTTGAAATGTTTTCCGGAAGTGTGGGACGATGTAAATAAATAATAGTATACAAACAAGTTGTTGTTATAAGAAACAAGCTAAATTATAGTTTATATCTTTAAGTTAGCTAAAAATAAATAAATAATATTATAAACAGAAGTTATTGCTAAAAGAAACAAGCCCAATTATAGTTTATTTATTTTTTAAGGGAATTGTTATACTTTCTCTAAATTAATTGGAGATAAATAAATAATGTTACAGGAACAAGTAAAGTTAAGTTTTTTTTAATAAAATCATTTCTGTAAAATAAATAAAATTCAATAAATAATAAATAATTATATTAATAAGCTTATACTTATAGTTTATTTATGTTGTAGAGGAATTATTATTGCTTTAAATTAGCTGAAAATAAACAAAAATAATATTTAAAACAGAAGTAGTTGCTATAAGATACAAGCCTTTATTTATTTATTTTAATTTTAAAGGAATTAATAAAGCTGTAAATAAATTAAAATTAAATAAATAATATCACAAAAGTAAGTGGCTGCTAAAAATGCTTAAACATAGTTTATGTATATTTTAAAGAAATTATTATACTAGCTTAGTATGAAATAAAAAAAATATATATATAATAAAAACAAGCTTATTTATAATTTGATTATTTTTACAGGAATTCTTATTGTTCTAAATTAGCTGAAAAAAATAAAAATAATATTATAAACAGAGGTTTTTGCTATAAAAAACAAACCTTATTTTTACTTATTATTTACTTTATTGTTTAAAGGAATTAATAAAGCTGTAAACAAATTATAAATAAATAAATATTATTACAGAAGCAAGTAACTGGTATAAGAAACAGTCTTAATTAATGTTTGTTTACTTTTAAAAGGAATAAATATATTTTAAACCTGCTAACCCCATCATTTTATACCATTTCCAACCAACCAACAAGTCCTAGAGATCCCTTTAAAATTCTGCTTATAAGCTCTGAGAAATATATTTCCCCGGAAAGGGTATTACAGGCCTCGGTCTTGTAACCGATTAGCTTGCCTGTTTTGCAGTTTTAGCATCAGGAACAATAAAATCTCGCCGGGATTGCTTTGAGCTGTGGGGCGTGGCATATCGGGGGCACTGGCGACCTTACGTTGCAGGAAAATAAATATTTGCATGTGTTGTGCATATTATTTGTTGCCTCCTCCTCCTGTAGGACTTCTTATTTATTTTTTGTTTGCCGCATAGTTTATCGAACAGTACGGGGGGCTGTGGGGGGTCAAGTGTCCTTCGGAGGTGCATCTCGTGTAAAGTGCAATTGATTGCTGTTTAAGTGCATTTTCATGTTTCGTGCATTGAATTTTCCCTGTCATAAATATTTGCTGTTTGAGTGCCGAGCGTTTCCTTCCCGATTTTTGCACAGTCCGTGTGATTTCCTCCCCCGGCCCAACGGATGATGCTCCCGGTCCCGGCCCGGCCCTGTCGCCCTGCCATCTGTTCCAGATGGTTAATCAGTCAAGTGACGTAAGCGGAATTATGCTTAATGCACAGCATCTGTCCGGGGTTGTTTTGGGGTCTCGCATCACGAGCATCCATGCTTCCACCACGTCATTGTTGCTGCAACGCGTAACAAATTGGCCAGCAAAGCACAAATGAACGTCGATCAAGTGGCTGTGTAATTATCTGAATGCACAGGGACTAGGAATAGTAGTATGTATAGTTCGTCATAAATCAGGAAGAGAAATATTTAAATTTGGGGAACATTTAAAAATTAAATTAAATTCAATTAAATTAACATAGAAACGACTTTTATATGTAGTTTTTATAATGAAACTAGCAAGGTCACAAAGAGATTTGCATGCCGAAAAATGATTTGAAAAATTTCTATAGCTTTGCCTTGAACTTGTTTAGTTTTATTAAATTTATTTTATTTATCTTTAAATATTAAAATAAAATATATTTAAATTATAACCTACTATTATCAGTGTTGTAAATAATTTGGCAAGGTGTAGCAAATGGTTATACAGAGCCAACCCTGTTCTTAACAGCGCTTTTATGCGCCTATCAACACTATAATATTAATAACCCTAAATGGTTATGCTTCGTCGTTTTAACAACCATTTAATCGTTAAAAGAAAATATTAAAAAAGGTTGTTTATTAATTTGTAGTTTTTAAGTACATTATCAATGTGAAACTGAGATATTATTTCAAATTTTGAGTTGTGGGAAATATTCTTAAAACCTTGCCAACAAAATTTTAACAATAAAAAATATTAAACATAAATAAGCTCTAAAAATTTAAAATATTAACCGCCGAATTTGAATTTAACTTTAAATTAAAAAAGTCGTTAAAAGGATGCTACGAAAGATCCTTATTTATCAGTGATGCTCATCTAGCTATATTGCAATATTGGACAAAATGGCATCTTACTTGCTACCAGGGATGCTCATTTAGCTATATTGGGACAAAATGGCTTCTCACCTGTACGCGGAGTTATGTCAGTTTGGCGAGATTATTGTGGGCAAAGGAGACATTTCCGACCCTATAAACCGTATATATTCTTGATCAGCATGAACAGCCGAATAAATCTAGCCCTGTCCGGCGCAGAAAAAATTTTGACCCATTTTTTCAAAAAAATTTAAGGGGTTACATCGTTAAAATTGTGAAAAATTCAAAAATTCTGAAAAATTTTAAATTTTGAACTCGGTTTGCTGGTTTATTAAGCTAATAAAAACTAGCACGGAAAAGCTTTCCGAATTGAAATTAATGCATTTTTGGCGAAGTTATGCGATAAACTTTATTTTGTCGATAAATTCCCGCCATACAAGGTCTAAAAATTAAACTCGTTAACTAACTCGTTAAAATAATAAATATAATAATTTTAAAATTGGCGTCGCCGAAAAATAAACGTAGTAACAATAAGTATGCTCATCTAGGGTTAATTAAAATCTATTCCCGGAGTAGTGAAAGTGTGGTAATTATGTGGTTGTTGTTTTTTTCATTTTCGGTCACACAGGACGAACTCTGTGCTTAAAATTACTTTACAACACTCTGTTTTTAACTAAACTCTTCTACCAGTATTGTGTAATACTCTTAATTGTCAAAGAGTACAACATTTCAACAGAATATAATAAATCTAAAACAAAATTCCAAACAAACACTAGGTAAAATCTAAACTTACCGCCAAAGACTCACGCATAACTTGACGATACTCGCATTTGAGTTGGCCTCCTTGATTTCCATTAAACTCTGTTCAACTATCAACGCATGAAATTTTCTCGTTATCTTTGGCTTTTGTGGCAAAACGCTTTCCGTCCATCCGAAAGTATTTTCCAAAGAATTTGCGTTTGCATTTTGTGCGGCATTTGCAATTTGTCTGCGTCTACCACTTTTTACACTAAAAAAAAGAGGATTAACATTAGTGCACATCACTATTAAAATTTATATATGTATAAATATTTATTACTTGAGTTTATTAACAAATTATTAAAAATATATTTAATTTAAGATGGAGAAGGGTAAGTAAATCTTATTCAGATAAAACAATTACTTCAAACTCAGCTCTCTCTTTAAAGGATCTTGTGGTACACTTTTTTTTTAATATAAATAAATCAGTTACACAGACCCTTTAGTTTTGTTCACTTTTAAAGTTATTTAGCTTTTGTTTTGTATTTTATTAATTGGTATTTTTTATATATTAAAATTATAATAATTCTTTTAAACATATTAGAACGCAGAGAAACTTGCTGACTCTCAGGCATTACAGCTTTCTAGTGATGCTCATCTGCTTTCGTTTATTTTATTTTGATTTCCTTTACTCGATTTTTTTTTGATGTAAATTAAAATTAATTAAACATTATAAATTCCTTGTCATGATCTGTATTATGATCAGTTCCTTAGGCTGTTTTTTCCAGTGCCCACATCTTGTCTCCCGTCCTACAGATAGCTCCATCTTCCTCCAGCTTCCTCCAGCTTCCTTCAGCTTCCTTCAGCTCCCTCCAGCTCCCTGTAGATCCCTCCAGCTTCTATCAGCTCCCTTCCAGCTCCCTTCAGCTCCCTTTAGCTCTCTATCGCCGTCTTATAAACCGAGTTGCAATCGCAGTTGACGATGTTGGCTGCCTCTCTGCTGCCGCATCAGCAGAAATTCACAATAAGGCTGCATAATGCACAAAACTCTCATTCTGAAATCACCGCTTACCGCCGCCCCTCGAGAATTTCCACTCAAGTGGGCGTGGCAAACTTTAGTGGCGACGACGGCCTACAAAAACTTTGCCGAGTCAAGCTGTTTTCACCCCAAAAGCAGAAAAGCAGAAAACCCAGAGAAAAAAAGGGAAAGAAAAGAAAAACCCCAAAGCAGCAAAAGAAGCTCAAGAACCTTTTGGCAATGGCATAAAGTACACAAATCCATTTTCAGCTTAATCGCTTCTACTTCAATTTGCATTCGTTTGATTGTCTTTCTAGCTGACGGGGCTGACGGGGCTGAGGGGCTGAGGGGAGCTGCTGTTTCGGAAAAACCCAATCTGCATCGGGGGTAGCAGAGCACTGATGAATTCGCAGTTGTCAAAACAAAATGTTAAAGTGCACTGTGCAGACAGATTTCCAGATTTCCCGAGGACTGCCAGGAGGAGAGCGCCTCCTCCGTTGCATATCTAAGCGCAGAGCGAGTCTGAGCTCGGGCTGCACCTCCTCCGGAGCAGGGCTCCACATGTGATACATCTCCGGTGGTGCTCCTCCTCCAGCTCTGACTGCCACTGCCACTTGATGACAGCGCACAGCTACTGCGACAGCAGTGGCAGCAGCCCCTCCTCGGTCTCCCCTCCGTTTCGGTACCCATTTCCAACCGGCGACGACTGATGGCTTCATTAGCAGTTCAAATGTCAATCACGCAATGCCGTCTCGCAGAATTTGCATTTTGTTTTTCGCCAACTTGGCTCCTTGCAGAGGTGATGCATGCTCTGGAAGAGAGCTCCGGCCATTAGGATGCTGGTTACCTATGGAATGGAAGGTTCTGTGGCAATATCTGGGTGGAAAATTAAAGGAATATAAGGAAATATAATTATTATCTAAAATTATTCTGGAGAATAAGATTAGTTGTAGTCCGAAGAATTCAAAAAACATGACTCGCAACATTTGCCTTTCTTAACTTAGTTATCTGAAACTAATATCTCAGATCCGGTTACCTAACACTCCCTAAGTTACATTCCAATTTCAATTAATTTCTTACAAACAATTGCTTAATAATATTCAAACCTTAAATACTATTCATTCAATCAGGAACTCTTCTGCTGCTCTTAGGAAGTTTGGTTCTCTGTCAGTTAAAAACCTATTCAACCATACTTTACTGAATGCTAGCTAAAATTGATTTGAAAACTGGGTGGAAAACTGGGTGGAAATTTGTGTGGCAACTGGTTGAAAATCTGTGTGGAAACTGGGTGCTTCAATGCTGATTTCCTGGTTGATATGTGGGAGCTGAATTTTCCTCTCCCGCCCCCAAAAAGGTGAAGTTACGTAAGCAGCCGGCGGTGTCGTTGCCGGAGCGTCAAACCAGAAGGGAAGCGCCTGCGGCGCGAATTCCATATCAAATGGTAATGTAAATGAGAACCGATAATCATTAAATCGTTATCCAACAGCCACTGCAGGTGCACACACACACATACAGACACAAGTGTTTTTGGCCAAGTTGCAGTTGCCAGCAAATATTGCTGAATGTGCAAAGGACTTTGGAGACTAAGTAACTTTATTGGTTGAGGTTGTATAGCTAGGAAACCTTTTGAAAGTTGGATTATGTCTTAAATTGAAAGAAGTAAATGCAAGAAAAATAGAAAATAATTTCTAGATAGATTCTTAATACAAATATATTATTTATTCTATATATAAATGAACACCCAATAATGTTAAGACTAAGTAAGCAATATTTTTAGTTTTCAAAAATTGAGAGTCTGCCAATCTGGGCTTTATTTTGAATAATTATTATTAGGTCTCATTCGTAAAAATTAACTCTTTCATTAAGAAATATAAAATCCGATTCAATTTCACAATCACTTAGTTACCAATGACTTCCTGAAATATATATAACAACTTGCTTTAATTAACGTCTTATAAGTATTTACGGATTCCATTTTGTGTAGCAGCGAAGCCAAGGAATTATATTGTTGTGAAATTTAACAGCAAATTATGGATTAATGAATTTTCAATATAAGCCTGGCAAAAAGCAGTCAAAATAAAAAATCAAAGCGGGGTAGGGGATGAAATGAAATAAGAGGAAATCTCGCCACCGAAACATTTATCGATTTAATTTTCGAGGGATTTTAATGTTTTCAAGTACAACCTGTGGCAACGACTAGAGATGACACAGGAAGTGGATTGGGCAATATTGCAGGAGGAAAAATATCGATCAAATAAAAACGATAAGTAAGAAAGTATCCTATAAATTCGGTTACATTTTTAATATAATTTTTAATACAATATTAAATGTAAATGTTTGTTATTTATACCAAAGATAACTTTATAATACTAAAAATTCTCGATATTGTTTCGCGATAAATTGGTAAATTTTAATGCTGTTTTAGCTGTTTCGATATTTTCGATATCCTTTATTTTTTTCCGATAAGTTCCGTTAGATCTCTGTTTCCGATATACATCCCTAGCATCAACTGCCAGCTTGCCACCCCCAGGGGCGCCGTTCCTTGTGCCCCCTTGGACCCCCACGAGCCATTTCAATGGCCACTTGACGCGCACCGCATGTTAAAAATTTTCAACGCTCCAAACACACAAATTGTTGGTAAATTAAACACAAATATTGCGGCGCCTGGCATTTGATTGAAGTGGCAGCGGGGGTAGAAGGGACGAGTACTTTCGGACAAAAGGCGCCGCACAGTGGAATGAATTTCATAAAAATATGCCACAAAAATCGAATTTTCAAATAATGCATTTAAAAATAAACCAAATCAGGTAATTTAACAACTAAAAAAAAATATATATATTTTTTTAATTTAGTTACTTAACAGTAAAATTACATTTCCTTAATAATCCTTTTAAAATTTTACTGCAAAAATTAACCACGGTTTGCCATTTTCGGGTGGCAGCTTGTCGCTTCATTTTCTGGTTGCAGACTCCTCAAAGTTTTCCCCTTTTCCTTAACCCAAAATAGGAAAATGCTTTTGGGCATCAAAAACCCGCCTCGTGCCTCATGCCTCATGCCTCGCGTCTCGCGCTTCGCGTCTCGTGCCGCTTCCTTCCCTGTGGCACTTCCTGTTTATGGTGGAACTGTTTTTGCCATCGCCTTCGCCATTGCCATAAATTTTGTAACAATATCGCCCGTTCGTCTTTAATGCCCTCTCAATACTAATTACAACATTTTTGTGCCTTATGCTAATGAAGTCGTCAATTAATATTAAATTAAAGACATCAAATACTTGCGGGAACTGAGGGCAGGGCTGAGAGAAACCAAAAGTCGGGTCGTTTGTTAAAAATGGGTTTGTATTCCCTTCGAATTCCTTTAAATGACTTTGATATATTACATATATTAGTTGGGGCTATTTTACGTGCAAAGGTTAAAATTGAGGCTCTTATTGCTTCTGTATATATTATTTTTCTAATTTATTACAATTTTGTTGAGTTTGTAACACTTCTAGGCCTTTTGGGTTAGCCCAAAGGGTTAATTTCACTAAAGTAACTTCAGCTTGGACTATTTATTTTTTAGAAAATAAATTGTTTTGACTCAGCTTCGGCTTTAGAAAAGTTATCTTATAGTAATACATACAACTTGTAAATTATATAAATAATTATTTAAAAATATTATTGTTAAGATTAAATAATCCTGCTTAAATGAAAGGGGAAATCTTATCTGTCCTGAACGCATCACCCTAACTTTAATATTTTTTAAGACATTTGTTAATCCTTAAATAATATAATTAAAGCTTTTAATATTTGTGGCAAAAATTCACCTTTAACAACAACAACCACTCCTGAAAATGAAGGGTATTAACTTTTTGGTAAAAGTCTAGATAATTGAGCAGCTTTTAAGAGAGCATTAAAAAGTCCTCAAGGAGGAGCAGGAAACGTTAGAAAGTCTTGGTTTATGTATGTATGTTGATTCAGTTTATTCTTTTTAGTTGTTCACATAAAAAAAATAGATAAAATATAGTTTGTATATTATTTTTTAGAATATTGTTATTTATATCCAATCAAATAGGAAACGTGAAAAGATTTTGCAAGGCTAACTTAAGGTTTATTTAAGGCTCATTTTAGGCTCATTTTTGGTTCATTTTTGGCTCATTTTAGGCTAGTTTTAAGCTCAACTTAGATTCTATTTAACCCATTTTGGACTCATTTTTTTTTACTCATTTTTGACTCATTGTTCGACTCATTTTTGACTCATTTTGAACTCCTTTTTGTCTCATTTTTGCCTCATTCTTGACTCATTGTTTGACTCATTTTTTGACTCGATTTAAACTCATTTCTGACTTATTTTTGACTCATTTTTGACTCATGCTTAACTCATATTTCACTCATTTTTGATTCATTTTTGGCTAATTTTTGACTCATTGTTTGTCTCATTTTTGACTCATTTTTGGCTCATTTTGTACTAATTTTTGACTCATTTTTGAGTCGATTTAAACTCATTTTCGACTCATTTTTGACTCGTTTTTAACTCATTACAAATTTAATTGCACCTAAATTTTAATCATTTCTTGTACCTTAGTAACCCATTGATCTTAGAGCACAGGGATACAAACTTTTGGTAACCAGTGTTCCTGTCCGCATAACTCCCGACTTGCCTCTACCCTGTATTTATGCTTGGCCATCTGTGGGTTAAAATGCATCATGGCAATGCGGCGGACAAGCAATAATAATAATAACAATAATAATTCCAAGGGGTCGGCGAGGAATTGGCCTTGAGTTGGTGATGCTGTGCGGCGAGTGGGTGGTAAGTGGGCGGCGGCGGCGGTGGCGGCATGCAACTTGCGCATTTGCGCCATTTGTGCCATTTGCGCTAATTGCGCGCAACATGCACTTAACAACGCCTTCGCCATTGCCATCAGATGGCCCGAACCGAGCTGAAACCGAAACCGAAACCAGCCACAACCTGGAGGATGGAGGATGCTGGATGCTGGAAGCTGGATGCTAGGATGCTGGATGGAGCCAGGAGAAAGTATACACTGGAGCTGGGAGCCATTAGAAGGGCGAATGCAGAACGCAAATAGAGCTTATTTGCCATAATAAATTTCTCATTAACATTTCATGTAACATGAGCGAGCGGCGCAGCCACAACGAGGGTGGCTTCCCAGGGAGGCCTCACAGGCGGTGGGCGGTGGCGGGTGGTGCTGGCGGTGCGGGTGGTGCTGACTGTGCTGGTGGGTATAGGCCATGTGTGTGCGGTGTAATGGAAACTCTGGCAGCCGCATGAACATTACCAACCGCTCCACAAACTTTGCGTTTGATGACTTGCAACTGTTTTTGGGGCTCTTGAAGAGGGCAAGACTTTTGGCTTCCCAGTGTCAAGTGGAAAGTGGCAAGTGGCAAGCGGCAAGTGGCAAGTGGCAAGTGCCAAGTGGCAGTGGCAATAGCAGTGGCAGTGGCAGTGTTTGTGCCGACAGCCAAGTGCAACATCGTCAATGCGAATTAAAGTGGCTCAAGTGGATTTATTAGTCATTATGGACCAGCTTTAGGATTGCGCTAAAATTTATGAAGCGATGGAAAACGTTTTAAATATGTTTTCTTTTATATATTTTTTACCGAATCAAAGTTACAAATCATTAAAAAAATATTTAAAATTATTGAGAAAAATGTAAACTACAAGGCTACCCAGGGAGGTGTACACACACTACAAGCTACAAAATGTTGTACTAACCAAAAAAAAAAAAGATGTTTAAAATAAGCACCCGAGGAAAATTGCTTACAAACACTTGACTAGCAGGGCTCAAGACACCAAAGACAACAGAAAACAGAAAACCAGCCTCGGCTAATGGGGCTCGGGAAATGCTACTCAAGTCAGGGGTCCTTCTTACCCGGGAAAACCTCAATTTTCCAACGAACTAATTATATTAAGCTTATTACACTACATATTCCTCGAAATTATAATTGATATCGCTATTAGCTCGCTGAAAACCGCATTCCATCTCATTTGCCCAGGGGGAGAGCCAGAATAATACAGGTCAAGAGCGTGTCTTCTTTATAATTGCCTTCATTCATTGTTCGAGGTCTGCTGTCTTTTGGCCTCGAGTGTCTTCGTGCCGGATTAAGCCGCGGTTTTTGCCTTTAAGCTGGCAATTAATGTGCATTTGTCTGACAGCGCCAGTGTACAGTGGACACCACTTGTTTGTTTCAGCTGCAACTGGCGCTGGTTTATTGCAGGCAAGGGGGCACTGCAAAAAAATACGAGTTAAAATGAATAATTAAGAAAAAAAGTAGAGGTTTTTTAATGGGCTAAAGAGAGGTCTTAGCTTTAGCTATTAAAGTATCTAAAGAGGCATCATAATAGTCTTCAAGGTAGTAGATAAGCTCAACTATCACAGCAGGTATACTCTTACATATTCCTAGGAATTTAGTTTTAAATGCACCCCATTTTTTCTCCAGTGTCTTGCCAATCCTGAAGACTTGAGTTGCATTGCGTTGAGTGGAGCTCAGTGAAGCTGAGCTGAGCTGGCGATGGCCAACCGCGAGCTGAGGCGCGCACCAGCTTATGCAACGTTTTTGCCAATAAAATAAGCTGGTAAGAGGAGGCGGAAGCCGGGTGGCGACGTTGCTGCCAGCAAACTAATTAAGTTTAGCAGCCAAAGACATTGCCTTAGCAGGAGCTGGGAATAAGAAAGACTCCGCGTAGTGGCAGAAGATGAAATAAAGGGGCGGTTTGCGGCCCGAACTGAGTGTGCCAGCAGCCTCTCCCCCAACTTGGCTGATTTCCCTATTTTGGCAGCATACATCATCAGGGGCGGTAGCAGCATGGCTGCTCAAAGTTACTTGCTAAATTAGATGCATAAACTTGTGTTTATTGTTTCGTTTATGTCTGGCTAAAGCACACACAGAACCAAGACAAGACAAGCCAATTCAAGCCTTCGAGATCTCCAAGGTGTTCAGAAGAAGGGAAACGATAGTCAAGGCTAGAGAAATAAATATATTCAAGCCAGAATTTTATAGTTCTATTTTATTACTAAATTGATTTTGTAATTTCCCTGGCATAAAATTCAATTTAAAACTCCCAGAACGCACTCTTTGCTCTTGTTAGCTTTGAGGAGCTGCCTGTTTGTCCTGGGACTTTACCTACTTGACAGCCTCTCAATTAGGTTGCCTCGCATATTGTTTTTCCATTGTGAGAGTGTGTGTGCTTAGCCTGCTCCGCCATGCCACCGCTCCGCCATGCCACCGCTCCACCATGCCACCGCTCCACCTCAGTGCCGGCAGAGTGCGTGCCTGCGGTTCACAGTGCGTGCCATGCACATAATTCAGAGCCAAAATCTGCCGCTGACACGAGACAGCAGCACAGCGGCAGGCAACAGCGGAAAAATGAGAGAGTTGCAATAGTTTAAACAACAAACTTGGACAGGACATGGGGCACATGGGGCATGGGGCATGGGGCCAGGGGCGTGCGGCATGCGGCATGCGGCATGTGCGTGTGCGTGTGCCTCCGCCTCTGCCTGTGCGTGTGGGTGTGACGCTGCAAGTCGTTTCGATTGCAACAGTGTTAACCGCAAACTTCCGATTGCATTTTCGCAACACCCCAGCAGTGCAGCAGTGGCAACACCAACCGGGGCAACATTGTGGTTGTTGCCCCGTCAAGTGGAGCGGTGCAGCGGTGTGTGGAGTCAATCTCCAAGTGGATTCATCTGGGGGAAAGGGGGAAAGGTTTCTTCGATTTATTAAAGGGATATTCTAGGGTATTTTCTCTTCGGGCTTGCAGCATCTAAATAGCTGCACTGGGAAAAATGAAACCCTTGTATCTACTACAGCTCAAAATAAAATCGATTTTATAAGCGACGAATCGATTTTCCCCATTTATGCGACACAGCAAAGCTATTACTTCAACCTAAATATCCATAGATTAATTTAAAGAACATTAGGCTTTAAAAAATTTATATGAAAATACAAGTCTAAAACACACATTTTTTGTATGGAAAGAATTATCGATTTTAATCGATTTTAATCGATTTATTTATAAAATTTGAAATACTTTTTTGAGGACATATTTTGAACATTAAAGTTGATACGCATGATAAATATTCGATAACAAAGGTGCAACTTTTTATACCCTTTCCACTCGCACTAACTTGGAATTGTTAGTAGAGGTTCGAACTTCGAACCATGGTTTCGAATTGGGGAGATCTAAATTGAAAATTTTTCCTTTTGTAAGATATATTTTACTAGGTCTTTAATATCTTACAAATATCCTTTATTTAAACTTAAAGAACCTAAGCTTCTACTAGATTCTAGCTTGCGTAAGAGATGGTAGCTTGTAACTATCGATAACCTGCGATAACTAGCGATAACTATTGAAAGCTAGCGAAACCTTTGGCTATAAATAGGAAACATAGCGCCTAATTAAGACTACCTATAATTTTCTTTGTTTTAAATCAATTACAACCTCAAATAGTTCTTAATATTTATTTCTCAAAATGGAAACTAGTCACGGAATGCGAACTTAGCATATAATTTTCGATAGTCAGAGTTGTAAGATCCAGAGTTATGGTCAAGAAGGAGAACAAAGGGGGTTGTCATCGGTTTAATACTACCCTTTTCTCTGAGTGCACTTGTCCTGCATGCAACGGCTGCTGTTGCTGCTGTGCTTGTTCGCCAAGTTGTCGGCCATTTGAGAAATTGTTGCACCACACGCGCCTAATGGGCGAAAAAGGGGGCGTGCTAGAAAGGGGGAGGGAGAGTGTAGCAAGGGGGCAGAGGGAGGCGTGACCGTACATGGCTGACGTGAGCTGACAGGCGCCAAAAAAGAAACGACAGCCGTCGCCTGGCAGCCCGTCTATTCAAGGCGACTGCTGACTGCGCCGCAAGTGTGAAATATTTCCCAAAGAGAGAAAAGCGAACGTGAGGAAGGAATTGCTACCTCTGTGCACCCCCTAATCCCCAACCCCCACCTCCCCCCATATACCTACCCACCACTGCCCTCGCCCCATCAACTAATCCACAGGCAACCGCAGGCAGTTAAGGGATGGCTGTGTGGCATCAACTAAAGATGCACTCAGCTCAAAACTGTCAACGGAGGCAGGAAAGGAATTTTGGTTAAAGTCAAACTCTTGGGGGTTAAATGGGTTAAGGTGATACCAGAGCAGAAGTGCAGGTAATATATTTTAAAAGGCTAACAGGTATAAATTACCTAAATGTAGGGTTTTGAAAGCTGAAATAAGAGAGCAATACTTATGGCAGTCATTGCAAATAATATCCTATACTCTTTGTAACCCTGTAAAATGAAGTCTTAATTATATTATTATATACTTTTATATATTTTTTTAAGATTGAAATTAATTTAAGATTCTGTTTGCAGTGCAGCTAAAGCTGAAGTGGCGTCGCCGCCTGTGACAAGCGGCCCAATGGTCGCCGCCGAATCACGGAAATTGTTTTGCCCGCGCGCCATGCTATCTATAACTCTGTGTGGCACGTTTTTCGTCCTCGGCAGGACACCCTCTCTGATCCCCCGCTCACACATCCCTCTTTAGAGTCTCTCGGTGGTACTTCAGCCAGGTCCTGGCCAGCGTCAATTGCAGCCAGGACACGCCGAATCGCCAACAGTTGCAAATAGAGAGAGAGAGAGAGGACCCTTTCCTGGCTTGCCCCATGCAGGGACATATGGTGGTAGCAGCAATGCCATTGTGTCCCGCTGCCAAGCACAGCAAAATACGGAGGCATTGACTGCATTTTGAGAGGAGGCAGGAGGAGGGATTTTCGGATTTTCAGATTTTCGGATTTCAGCCGTGCTCTAAC
Organism: Drosophila jambulina; assembly: GCA_018152175.1. Taxonomy (NCBI): domain Eukaryota; kingdom Metazoa; phylum Arthropoda; class Insecta; order Diptera; family Drosophilidae; genus Drosophila; species Drosophila jambulina. The sequence continues at coordinate 17,824,216 of JAECXH010000006.1, read as the reverse complement.
ATTGTTGAGATAATTACAAGATTCCGCCACCGCCAACGTGGCGCGACACGGCGCCCCATCGAGCGCCAGTTGAAATCACTTTATACCCTTCCCGCCAGCACGGCAAGTTAATTAAATAATCATTTTGCCACATCTGCTGCAAGTTGCATCCTTTTTCACAAACACTCCAGGCCACAGAGGAAGAGGGGGAAGCAGACCCAAGCTGGTTGCAATCCGAAAATTTGTGCAATTCAGTAAATGAGTTGCCATTCTGATTAGTGCAAAAGAAACCATATTTTTAATGACTTGAGTTAAATATAATTTAGCTCTTAAGAAGGTCTTTAATAAACTGAAAGGGAAAATAAAATATTTAATTAAATTTAGAATATTACACCCCATAAAAACTTCAATTAAATTGTAAGGAATTAAAACAGATATTTCTCTTACAACTCACCAAACACCTCACTCTGAAAGAGAGCTCTGGCTTACCTGAAAAATGACGTTATTAACCTTAATTATTTTTCTAAATTGAACACATTTTCTTTGGCTTATTCCCACTTAAGCCCAATTTGAGTCCGATGAGGCAAACTTGCAACCGCTTGTTGCACAATTTGATTGATTGCACTCGCTTGCTCCTTGCCTCAACCCTCAACCCGGTGACCAGCCTCCATGGCTCGCCCTGCCTCGCCTCGCCTCGCCCTTTCAACGCTAAATGGCTGGCCATCAATGAGAACGGCATTTGGCACCTTATTGGCCCAGTTTTAACCCTCACTGAGTGTGTGTGTGTTGTGTGTGTTGTTTGTGTCTGAGCTTGGCCCCCCTTAACCTGCTCTGAGCGTTCCAATTACTTTCAATTTGTTGAGCGCGCTTTGCGCCGAACTTGAACTTGCCTTGGAAATGCACTAAACTAAGCCAAGGAGATCGACTAGGTTGGGTTGCTTAAGCTACATATTACTTTGAGAAAAAATTCAGATCACTAAAATGCTTAAGTTAATAAAATATTTCATCTTTCTGTATGAGTTTGCTTGTAAATATGAATAAAAAATGTAAAATGAGGTATAAATATGTCAAAATATATACAAATATAGTATAAATATGTTTAAATATACATAAATATGTATAAATATCTATAAGCATACTTTATTCTTTAATTGCTTAAAAAGAAGCGAGAATTTGATAATTCAATGTGTGCTTGACTATACGATACCCGGTACTGAAAGCTGTCTGTCTTTCATTTGAATACCTACTTGTTTTTTAGCCATACCTACCGTACTTTAATTTATTTGATATTAAAACTAAAGGTGTATACTGCATAAATGTATGGTAAAAATACCCAATATAAGAAAAACAAGGATGTTGAAATTTTAATATTTTATTGAGTGCGACATGTTGGAATGTTGGATTTAGGATAAATAGAAGATAAAATAGATATCTTGATAGATTGATTCAGGAATAAGTAGAAGATAAAAAAGATATAATATATATCTTTTATTTTTTCTGAAATCAATTTATCAAGATATATATTTTATCATCTATTTATTCTGTAATCCAACATCTTATCATGTCGCATTCAATATCATATAAAAAATATAGTAAATTTAATATATCAAAATTGTAAATATGGAAAAATATTTAATATAACTTCGATATATGAAAATGAATTTATATATTTAAAGTTAAAATATGGTTATATATTATTTAACAATTTGAATATTAATTTTATAAGTTTTAATATCTATTTTTGGTCCTATATTTATTTATATCAGTATTATCCTAGAGCGACAAGGTTGAACTTATGTTTACTGCACTAGTCCAAATAAATATTTCTAAGGGAATATTGAAACTTATCACAGAAGTACATAGCAAAGGATAAATGCATCCTTCTATCCCCTATATATATAGAAGCAGTATAAATTAATCAAGCTTTTCTATCATCCCTACTTGAATTACTTACTTAAAACCAACTTGAAACCAACTACTCACCTCACCAAAAAGTGTACTTTTTCACTAATCACCTGAAACTCTTTAAGCTCCCAAGTTGCATTCCGAAGGTAAGCAACACGAAACCGTGGCAGTGGCTGTGCCACGAGCCACAGATTTCTCACGGTGTCGATGTGGGCTCGTTGTGGCTTTTGATAATATGGCGTCTAACAAAGTTACTGGCCGGGAAGAGTAGATGCGACCGAGAATGAAAAGCCAAGTCAAAAACTTGGCCCAGTTGTATGTGTGTGTGTGTTCGTGTGTGTGGAAAGTTGGGGAAAAGGCGGCGAGGAGCTAACTAAATTCATTAAGCTGCCAGTCGGAGGAGCAGCCAGGGACTGCAAGGACTGCCAGGACTGGCAGGACGAGTGGCTGCGAGATGGCTCTGAGGTCGGGGGCCGACAGAGAGTCTGTAATGGCGAATTTATCTGTGCGGCTAAAGGTGCAACCGAGCTGTCTTGGCCTGCATCGATGTCGGTGCCACATTATTATTTCACTCGGTGAGCAATTGTTGTTTTCCCAAGGACAGACACACACACACACACAGGAACAGGACTCGGCCCACTTGACACCACATAAAGCCGGCTGACACTCACAGAGGAGGCAAATTTATTTGTTCTGAACTCATTTTTATTGAAAGCAATTTAGCAGGGACTACAAATCGCTCATTTCTAATGGACTCGCATTTATCCCGGCCACATGGTGAGCTTCGTCTGCTTATTACTTGTGATTCATTTGCCCGGACCCAAGCAGGACGATTGATTAAAATTTGAAATGAGTCTGAGAAAGGCCGGAAAAGGGAACAGGTTTTGGTGTATTCCTTCGGTCAAGTCGGCTGTTGGTCGTTTTTTAAGATATAAAGTTATTAGCGGTAATATGATGCTTAATAGAAAGATAATCAAGCTTTCTTGGGCTCTGCTTGGTTATACCTCAAGGCTTAAGAATGTTGTTAGTATGAAATTTACTTTTAATATTTTTTTAATAAATATATAAATATCCAAAAGAGAAGGTACATGTGACCTTAAGTATTTGTGTAATAAGAATGCAATTAAAAATGAAGGCAGACTTAGTTTAATGACTCCCCTTCCAATTTAGACTCCTTGATAACCACAGAAAGTTGGCCTTAATTTCCGTATTGAAGCGTCCGTCCCTCTACCAATACTAAAAATGTCCTTGAAGCTTTCCTAGGAGAGGGTGTCCTTTTCTATGCCCGCAGGACCTGTCCGTAGGCTGCCCGCCGGAATGTCTGCAGCAAAGACGCCGCAGAGTCGGAAAAAAGATACTTCTTTTAAGGAATAATGAATATTTTTGTGGGGTAAAAGTAACAGAATTTTTTATTTGTATTTAACTACTTATAAAAAAATGAGTATAATATAATTTCCCCCCCGAGCAGAAGCTATAGATACTGAAACGCTTCTCATAAACTACCGAATGGACTTAAAAAATCCCCTGGGTTCGCGGTGGTTATTAATTTCACAAAGCTATCTTTTGGTCGACGGTGCGCTGTGGCAAGCCTTCAGTGCGGAATGCTTTGTGTTGCTGCTTTAATTGAAAGCAATTAATAATATCGATGGGACACGTGGATACAGATACAGATACATCTGCGAGTGGCGGTGCGGCGGTCACCTACAAAACGCAGACATACTTACGCCGACACCTGCGTGTGTGAGGGAGTGTATGCGGTGTGTGTGTGTGCGGAGTGTGTGCCGAGTGTGTGTGTGGACCCATTGACAAATGGCGTTTTTAATTAAAGGCAATAAATATGTTTGAGTCGTGGCGAAAGAAGGAAATAATGGAAAAACATGCAGAAAGAAATCCAAAGCGATCCCATCCCATGCATAAATCATAACAGAAAGCGACACATATCTGTACATAAGTGCGAGTGTATGTATTCATCATGAATATATTTATATATACATATATATTTATATATATATAGACATGTAAGTGGGTAAGGATATCTCTGCCCATCTGTGTGCAAACATACAGAAAAATCAAAAGCGAATCCCAGCATTGCGGGGAGATGGAAAAAGCCGACGGGGACTGGCAATCGTGTGTAAAACTTCAAACAATTTTCATTAAAAATTAAATTTCCTTTGCATAATTAAATAAACTCGCCACACACACACTTACACTCCCAGACAGACAAAAAGGCAGACAGACACATCGACAGGAGGGAACCCTTAGGTGAGTGAAGGCAACTGGATGTTTTGAAAAATTCATTTGTTTTGCTATTATCGTTGCGGTGCTAGGTTTGTATGTGTGCAACTAGCAAATCGAATGAAACTCCTTGGAGCGAGATCAAGTAAGTAAGAAAGATGCAGCCAATGAGATACCCGACTCAGGGAGAGAAAGAGAAAAAGAGAGCAAAAGAGATAGAGAGAGAGAGAGAGAGAGATAAAGCAAAAGAATGAGTGCTCAAGATAAGAGATAAAGAGATAGAGAGATAGAGAGATAGAGAGATAGAGAGATAGGGAGATAGAGAGATAGAGAGATAGAGAGATAGAGAGATAGAGAGATAGAGAGATAGAGAGATAGAGAGATAGAGAGATAGAGAGATAGAGAGATAGAGAGATAGAGAGATAGAGAGATAGAGAGATAGAGAGATAGAGAGATAGAGAGATAGAGAGATAGAGATAGAGAGATAGAGAGATAGAGAGATAGAGAGATAGAGAGATAGAGAGATAGAGAGATAGAGAGATAGAGAGATAGAGAGATAGAGAGATAGAGAGATAGAGAGATAGAGAGATAGAGAGATAGAGAGATAGAGAGATAGAGAGATAGAGAGATAGAGAGATAGAGAGATAGAGAGATAGAGAGATAGAGAGATAGAGAGATAGAGAGATAGAGAGATAGAGAGATAGAGAAATAGAGAGATAGAGAGATAGAGAGATAGAGAGATAGAGAGATAGAGAGATAGAGAGATAGAGAGATAGAGAGATAGAGAGATAGAGAGATAGAGAGATAGAGAGATAGAGAGATAGAGAGATAGAGAGATAGAGAGATAGAGAGATAGAGAGATAGAGAGATAGAGAGATAGAGAGATAGAGAGATAGAGAGATAGAGAGATAGAGAGATAGAGAGATAGAGAGATAGAGAGATAGAGAGATAGAGAGATAGAGAGATAGAGAGATAGAGATAGAGAGATAGAGAGATAGAGAGATAGAGAGATAGAGAGATAGAGAGATAGAGAGATAGAGAGATAGAGAGATAGAGAGATAGAGAGATAGAGAGATAGAGAGATAGAGAGATAGAGAGATAGAGAGATAGAGTGGAAGAGTGAGAGTGAGAGAGTGACCAAGAGAGAAAGAGATTAAGACAAAAAGAGTGAAAATATTAAATAGAGAAAGATGCATATGGATAGAGAGTGAGAGAGAGAGAGAGAGAGAGAGAGAGAAACAGAGAGAGGAACACAGAGAGAGAGAGAGAGAGAGAGAGAATAAGAGAGAGTGAGAGAGAGAGGGAGTGAGAGAGTGACAGAGAGAGCTAGAGATAAAGATAGAAAGATAGATAAAAAACAGATATAAAGAGAGGGACATATATAGATAGATCGAGAAAGTAAAAAAGATAAAATCCAGAGAGAAAGAAGAAAGAACGCTAACTCCGGGAAACTGCAGACAAATGTATCCATAATTTCTTCCTTTGTCCGATTTGATTCGTTCCAACCAGCAACATAAATAAGACTCCTTAGAAAATTAAATTCAGACTGGTTCATCTCGATTCTTGCAGCCGATCAGGATTTTTGTATACTTGATATCCCCATCACAGCGTTGAAAACTTCTTACTATATTTTTAACACCCTCTCCAAGGGTATAAAACTGGCAACTAATTTAAGAGAAGCTCCGCTCTTAAGTCTCCATAAATAATGGCAAATTAACCCAGAATCCTTTGGAATATTTGACTTATTTTCCGCCTTTTTAGCAAGAACTGAAAATGTGAAATGCATTACGACGTCCTTGGGGCAATCATTTGGCTGCAGCGATCAACTTTTTCACAGCGACTTCCGGACTTGGCATGCCAAATTCCAGGTCCATTGGCCCGCGTCCCCGGCTCCTTTGGAGCTCTGCAGAGCGGAAAATACTGATGCACACAGGGCTCGGTGGCAGCGGCACAGTGGAGGCCACTCGGAGACGACGACGCCAACAATGCGGGGATGCCGCCAATGTTGAGGGGCTGTCAGGGAAAGGAAGAGGAGCCATGATTCCCCGACAGAGTCTGATGGAGTCATTGGACTTCGTTTCCGCTGCACAAAATGTTTCAATTTGCCGGGGCAGAGCGCGCAAATTAGAAATGAAATAAAACGGCGGCAGGAGTGCTGGGAATCCTTGCCCGAGAATCCCATGCCCCCATGAACACTGGAGAGGGTGTATATTCGGTTAGCTTCCGAGTGTGTGTGTGTGGGGGCGGAAAACTTTGTCATTCTTACGGGAACAGATAGTTCCGCTCCGGAGTCCGGCTCATTTAATGGTCGCACCGAGTGCAACTTTCAAATGCGTTTAATATTTAAATGGCTCGCCGAAAAACGGCAATGGCCAATTTCGGGTCCCTCCTCGCTCTTTTGGTCCTTTTGGCAGGCGACCATCGGTTAGTTGGCGATGCCTGGCAGTCAGGACTTGTCATCGCATTGCTCCGGAGCTGCTGCTCCTGCTGCCTGATGCCCCATCCCGCCGGAGGCCACCGCACACATGCAAATTTGTTTTGTAGTTTGGCCTTCGGGGAGGGAAAGGTACTGCAAGAAAATTGTGGCAAAGAGAATACAAATTACACAGAAATGTATATATAATCAAATAGTGTTACTATTTTTAACATTTCTTATATTTTTCTTAAGAAATGTAGCTGACTTAAGAAAGATTTGTATAAGGTTGGCTTAACCTAGCCTTGGAAGTGATTTTATACTGCTTTGCAAATATCTTAATTACATACAACAAGCTTTAAAAAGTGTACTAATTTATTTTACTTGCTCTTAATAATTTTTCGAAATTTTTTTACAGTGCATACTAGCTCCAAAAGCCTGCGGAGGCCACAAAGTTCGTACTTTGGAACAACCTGAGCCATTCTGTCCATTCCCGCTTTCGTCACTCTGTGCCTCTTACTCCATCACTGCCAGGACTCCCAGGGGAGGCAGTCTCCCGCGTATGTACACTGAAAAAAAATATACTTAACAAAGAGATCTTCGAGGGTTTATTATAGTTTAATTTAGAGAACAAGAATTTTGGTAATCATTAAAAACATAACATCAAAGCTTAAAAAGCCTTTAAAAATACCTAACCAATATACACAGAATGAAAGGGATAATTTCGGTTTAACAAATATTTTTAATGATGTATATTCATTTATAAATGTGTACTCCAAACACTCTACACCCTTTTTCCGCACATATGAAAACCATTATTTTTCCACAGAATTTCTAGCTGACGCCGAGACCGCATTTCTCCCCATGTACTGTGGCGTTCATTTGGCGAACTTAAGCTGCTTAGCGGCAACTGGTCGTCGTCATTTCCGGTACAGTGGGCCACACTTGCCTTTGGCAATGGCAGTGGCAGTTGCTGCCCCCCTCTGCCACCGTTTCAAAAAACCCCCAAAAATCCTTCTCAGCGCAGTAACTTTGCCGAAATGCAACTGATGACCACATTTACTCAATTAAGTTGCAAATTTAAACGAGAAAGTCCGGGTTTCAGCAACTGACCAAAGGCAAGGTCCCACGAAATCCGTGAAAGGAAGTCCAGTCCACATGCGAACGGGTTGACAGGGCAGGGATTACGCTTAATATGGTGTGAACATTTATTTAAATGCCTTAAAAGCGCATCTGCAACTGGGAGCCAGCAGCCTAATTGAAGGTGAAGCGGCAGTAGGAGATGGACCTCCTGGTTCACCGCACCCAAAAAGGGGATAAGGATATATGGCAAAGGCTTTGAAGGCCACAAAATCGAGAAAGTGAAGAGAGAGCAGGAATAGTATACAGGATATTTCGGAAACTTGGAAGGAGCCTTGGTAATACTTTCTACGAGAAATCATTATCAAATCATTACCTTACATTTTAAATTAGATTTAACTAAGCATAGATTTTTCTCAGTGGTATTCCTTATTTGTTTTATATATTCTATAAACTATATATATAATTCCACCTAGTTCTGGACAAACTGATCGATCGAGTTTCGAGTGCTGGAATTTTATTTGACATCGCCCTGGTGCCCTACAGTCCTCAAAGTTTCGATTGCATTGTCTTCGGGCCTTGGGAGCGTGCGGCTCAAGCTCTGGCCAAGAATTCCACTCACTTAGTTTTACCTTGCCAACGGAGGGGGGAGGGGGCGGGAGAGGGTCGGGAAAATCTCGGGGAAAAGCTAGTAAGCAGAGCAACTCGATGCCGGGGAGTAAAAGTTTACCATGTTGCATTGTTTGGCGTAGCACAAAGTGAGCAGCCCTGAAAGTTTCTGCGTCCATTCATAGAACATTTCCCTGCAATAATTATTTTGTGGCCGCAAGTTGGCAGGCGCATGCATAGGGCAGTTGAATGGACCGCAGTCCATTCGAGTGCACTGAGAAAAATAATTAGGATATGCCCAGAAATAGGATATTACTTATTTTGAAGGAACCACAACGAATAAGAAACTTTTAGCTTCGTTTTGCAAAGACATTGTGTAGCTTTTAGTCTTTTTTTACAATGAAATAAATACCCTTGTAATGTCGATTTTTTTCAAGTGTACATTGCCAAGCTTGGACCATGGCCGACTCGTTTATGTGCTTTTAATTAAAATAACCAACACAACACGCAGCAGCGAAGGAGGCACAAAGGATTGGCAGTACGGAAGGCCAAGGAGCTGAAATGGCCAAAAAAAGGGGAACGGGAAGGAGAAGGCGGCCTGGACAAGGAGCTAGAGCTCAAGAGAACGACCCTGAGCGGTGGCAGGAGAAGGATCTGGGCAGAAAGCATCTTTGTCTTACTCTAATGAACTTTTTGGCAAATTTGGAGGCCCGCAATGGGTCGGGGGAGAAACTGTGGCAAGGACACGTTGAAGGAACATTTCGGCCAGGACTTGTGGGCAGCCGCCCGGCAACGTCTTCATTGCCACATTGCCACATTTCGAGAATTTCATTAATTTTTCGTATTCGTTTGCGGCAATTGTTCATTTGTGGTGTTGGTCAGCCGTCCGAAAGGAGAGCTCCTTGGATACTTGGAACCCCGGCTCCCTGGATCCCTGGATCCCTGGACCTTGGGCCTCGCAAGTAGTGTTGCAAGTTAATGTGCTGCATTCGTTTTGAAATTTTATATGCGGTCGGCGTCTCCATTTCAAACACAATGGTAATGGAATCATTTATTCCGCCCGAAGGGATCCCAGGACCCCAACCTCCCCTTCTTCGGTGACTTCAAATTAATTTGCATAAATAAACTACATAAATAAATTGAACAACATTGTCACAATAATATCGTCGTCCTGAGCCATCTGCAATGTGGGTCCTGCCCACACAAATTACAACTTTAATTGCGAATAGCCCAAATGTGCAACTGATTTATGAATTCATTTGGATTGCGATCTGAAATGAAATGAAAATTCAATTTCAATAAGGCCCTTTTGAGGACAAGCTCCTGCAAAGAATAATTGTAATTAATATCGTTGTGTGTCAACACATCATAACGTCCAAATTAACTCGCCAGCTCCTAAGAAATTCTGTTGTGGCATTTATCAATCATCGTTCAATCACATTCTCAGGCTCAGAGCAGTGGCACGTGCCCAGATCTCGAAGGATTTGGATGAACATGCACTGGGAGGAAAATTTTGCGATTTTTTCCAGGGAATGGGAACTATTTTACAACTTTTTGCCAAAGGAATTAATGTGGTAAGTATAGTAAATACAGTAAATTAGCCCTTAAACAGTGATAATTCTAATGTTCGTTTTGACTACACAAATATACTTCTATCTTTCACAGGAATCCATCTAAAAATCACTATAAGAACAGTAAATGCAGAAATAAATCCTTTGAAATAATGAAAAATCTTTTATTTACTTAGAGTACATAAATAAGTTTTAAGCTTGCAAGGAGAATTATCTAAAAAGTGTTGCAAGTTTATAGAATACAGTAAATAAGTTTATTATAAAATCCCTAAAAGTGTAAAAAATTCACAAAGGAGGCAATACAAATTCTGGAATTTATAAATATATTTTAACCTATTCAAGGAATTCATTTAATCATTTTTATAAGTACAGTAAATACATAAGTAAATAAATCTGAAAAATTCAAAGTTCCCGAACTTAAAAGACGCTTGAAATATATTCTAAACCTTTTCTAGTAATTAATTTCGCTCTAAAAATAGGTGAAACAGCAATAAATTCCCAGAAACCAAATAAATTGAATAAGTTGTTTAGTCAAAAAATTATTATTAATAATTGGTTTCAAACAAATTTATTTGAAATTTCCTAAAAGTACAGAAAATGCAACTCAACTCATGCACAAAATAAAATGTATTCAGATAAAATAAAAATACTTCAAGCTCTTCAAGGCACTAATTAAAGAAAACCATTACTTAATTAAACTCAGTAAAAGCCACGAACAATTGTCTTGAACTATAAAAAAATCTCCCATTTTATTTATTTGATTATTTATGGAAGAAAATCATTTATATTGCATTTCTTACTCCTTACAAATTTAATTAAAAGTGCACCTCAAGTCGAAGTTTAAGCTTATTCAGAGGTCAAAGTGCATTTTTAAAATGATATTCAGTTTCAACTCAATATAATTCAAAGGAAAATAGATTTACTTGAGGCAAACAACACTGAGCTGCGAGGAAGGTGTCATTGAAAGGGCATTGAAATGTATATTTTCTTACATTCCCAAACATTCATTCCAGAAGAAAAAATGTTGTTTAAATTAAACCAAAAGCTAAACTGACAATTAAACACTAATGAATGCGAACTATGAGAGAAAATTTTAAGTATCGCTTTCAATCGTTCGTTAAAATAATTGTCTCAAAGTTATTTAAAGTTATTTCGAAAAGATAAATCGCATTTTTGAGCTTAAATTGGGAAATTCCTTTCTGGCGGGCGATGTAGTGAAATTAAAGTGAAATAAACTATTTTTCTTGGCAGCCTTGGAGTGGTTTGGGGATACACTCTCCCCTGGCAAAGTATATATGTACATTTTAGTGGCAGAATCTGTTTTTGTGGCAGCTGATTGTGAATCATATCGTGTCAGAAACAACGTTCTATCGCGTTGCATCATATTTTCCGACCGAAATGATGCCGCAGGATGCAGGGACACAGCATCCCCCCGTGTCCCGCTTCCCAGGCCATAAAATATGCCACATGTTTGGCTGCTGTAAACAGTTACAATTACTGGAAGGGAAACAGTCAGTTAGTCGAGTGGACGATTAATTGCCGGGGCCGCTGCTGCGCCTAAGCGCATGGAGCTGCAGACTAGTCCCCAAAAAGAGCCTCGGAATCGGTATGTACCGGGGAAATCCCTGGAAGCCACCAAACAGGACCCGGATACAAACACACACACACACAGAGGGAGACGGGGGGCGCACTAAAAATGCTGTTAAGTTTTCAATTTGCATAAAATGGCTGCCGAAGGGGGTGACAGTGAAAAAGCAGCTGCCATTTTGTTTGCTGCTGGCACACGGCACAATTTATTACAGTCTCCCCCGTATGTGTATGTGTATGTACCTCTGCATTTTCCTGGCTTTTCCTATTCGAAACAACCCAACCCGGTCCGAGGCCTGCCGCCTACATATGTTTTATGACGCACGCATGGCACCCCCTAATTTCAGTCATAATTACCTGGCCTAATGACGGATTAGACAGGAGTACGACTGCCGACATGCGTACTCTGTGAAGCCCATCACGTATTTGCATTGTTATCGTTTTTATTATTGCCACTTCTACGTGTCCTCCGCCCTCCGCCATCTGCCCTCTGCGCTCTGCGCCACCTCCGGCACCTAACCCCAATTGTCTGTGTCGGTGTCGGTGTCTGTGCCCCGGCCCACCTTCCACCTCTGCCAGTTCGTTTTGTTATTGTTGATGGCGCCGGCACTCTACATGCCTCATAATCCAAACTTCCAAAGTCGATTTCTGCATAATTCCTGTGCGGGCTCGCAGGGTAGCAACATGTGGCCAAAGGGTCGTCCCGCCAGTGCCAGTCTGGCCTCTGCCTCTGGGTTATTTTGAAAAAAAAAAATATATAAAAAAAAAGGCTCGTTGCCTTTAGGGCTTCTCACTGAATTGTCGACGAATTTGACAGGTTAAACTAAAAAGAAAAAATAAAAATAATAATAAAGAAAAGAAAATGAGTGCCGAAACCATGAGAGCAGAGTTCCTCCCACCGAAGGGCGTAATGCCCTATGGAAAATTGATTGTGGAGTTATGATTATGAATATGATGAGGGGTGAAAATATACTCTTAAACCTTATAATTAGACATTAAAAGTTGTAATAAAATATTGAAGATTTGTTATTGGAATAATTGTGTGTAGTTTAATATTTCGATTGGGTTCTTACATATATTTGAAACTTTACTATCTTTACATAATACAACTCATGGAAAGTTCATGGAAAATATTTTTTATATGATTATTCTTTGAGGCTTAAATAAAATTAAAGACTCAGGCATAACTCTCTGAATCTTCTTTAAATAAATCCAAATGTAAAGTATATTTTAACAACTAGTCGTTAGCTCTAGTGCTAATACCTTTTACAAAATTTAGAGAGAGAGGAAACCCATCCACAGGTTAAAACCATATGAAGCTGTTGGATCACTTGGTGTGGGAAAATCGATGGAAGTGAACTTGCGGCGTTTTGGGATTACCAATCGATGGAACGCAGACGACGCCGGCGTCCAGGTGGGAGTCAGGCAAAGTGAGGTTGTAATTTTGAAGTCTGACATTTAAGCTAAATAATAATAACTTTAAGGAATTTAACCACAATTTAGCAAGATTCTAAAAGGGAAACAACAAGATTTTTAAGTCATAAAAAACACTATTTTACAAACTTGTTTTCAAATTAATTTTAAAAAGACATATTTTCCCCAAATGTTTTTACAATATTTATGTTAAATATACATGGCAAAGAAAGATAAAATATTTGATAGACTACCAAAGTAACAGGGAGTTTTTAAGCCCTTAAAAATGTGTCCCTAAAAATGTGTTAAAATTTAACATCGTAAGAAAATGAAATATAAATTAACTTTTTTTCACGAAACTTATGGAACACATAATTATGGATTTAAAAAATACCTAAAACATTCAGAAGTGCGTACTACTGAGTACTATACACTATACCGGATTTAATTTAACACAAATAAATATAAATTTAAGCTAAATATTTTATTAAACTTAATCAGTATTTTGCATTTTCTTCTCCGCGAGTTTTTTTCCCAAGCCATTTGTATTTTTTTTCTTTCTGTTTGCCTGGCTTTCAATCCTCAAGCTAAACCCTTCGACTTACCCGCCACCAATCCCGATTCCAATCAGCTTCGATAGCTTTGCCCTGCGCCATGGACATCCTCCACACAAGTTGGCTGAAGAAATGAACTTAAAAAAGTTACTTTGGCTTAGGGCGGCTTAAAAGTGGGCCATGTGTGACGCCAGGGGAGTGCAAAAGGGCGGTGGCAGTGGCAGTGGGAGTGGGTGTCTGCTTGGCGCTTGGCAGCCTCATTTTAATATTTTCATAAGTTATTTATTAGAAAGTTTTCGCAGTTCTCTCCGGCTGGCAGCCGGCCGAGTGTGTAGGCTTGTTTTTCCAGCGTATTTCAGTGCAAAGTTTTCATCTGCCAGTTGTCAACACTTGGGGCTTAGCGCCACCATCTGGCCCACGCCCCTGCCTCCTGGCAGCCCCTCATTACCACCATTTGTGTGTTTGCAGTGCCTTTTTTCCCTTTGTTTTACTATTTTACAGGCAAAGAAATTAATATTTAAAGAAAATTAAATCAAAAGAGAATTGAAATCGATTTTAAGGCAGCAGGAAACTAAACTTAACTTGATTTTAGGGTAATAAGAAGTCCATTCAAACTTCTCCCAGTGCATCTCTGTATTTTCAGCTGGGCTTCCTTGTTGAGATTGCCTGTGTCCCTGCCATAGACTGGGACTAAGCTGATTTTCAAATGATTTGCCGGGCGTGGCATAAATTACCCTCAGGCCCTGTCGCACGAGAAGTGCAAAAGTGAAATACTTGGAAATGCAACTTAAAAATCCCGGCTAACAAATTCAAATTATCTCTGGAAATAAATTCAAATTAATCCGCGAGTACAAAAACTACTAAGTATGCCGGAGCGGAGATGCTCTTCTGCCCAAGTGCCCTGCTTAATTTTAATTAAAGCTGAGCAATTTTCACAGTTTGTTAATCTTAACTAGAAGTCCGCGCCAATAATTAATTATCCCTTTTGCCGGGCAGAGAGTGTGGACAGTCGTTTGTGAGTGGAATTTAACTGAATGGGGCCAGGGTCCTCCTCCGGCTCCTCCTCTGAGTCCTCCTCCGACTCCTCCTCCCCGTTCCCATCTTTCATTTGGCTTAAGGTATAAGGCCACTTGAAACTTTTAGCACTTAATAACGAATGTTTTCCCTGCATGAGCTGGGGCTGGGGCTGGGAGCTGCCTGTTACTGCCCCCCGGTCCGGGCTTGAGTTATTAGAGTGCATAAAACGCACTTTTCGACGCTGGAAATTTATTGGAGCACATTAGAAAATTCGCCACGACATACATATACGCAGGATCCCCGACTTTTAACTGCCGGAACACTTAAAGGACTGCCAAGGGAGGGGCCTGAGAGTCAGCTCTGGTCATTTGGGTAATTTAATTAAATGGAAATGCTACACTGCGAAGAAACTACCACTCACAGCTCGAACTCTTAGTTTTAATTGATTTAAATAGCTGTTATTAATTCATATTTACTTTAGAAAGTATTTATTAATCCGTAGAATTTATTTAAGATTTTTTTAAACTCCCCTTCAGGGACTCCCAGCTAAAGATTGGTGCCTTGTTGTTCCCTGATTGACGCCAAACGCTTCAGTGTGTGTGTCTGACCAAAGTCCTCTTGAATGTCCAGGCATTTGCCGTTAGCTGCTCCTCCTCGCCGGAATCCTCCTGGCTTAGTCCTGGCTCATTAGCAGTCAATAATAAACTAGCGTCCGCCGGCAAGGATGCGAGTGGGCCTGCGAGTGTCCCTCGGTGTTCGGTGTTCAGTGTTCGGTGTGTGTGTCTGGTGTGTGTGCCCGTTGGTGTGTTTTAATGCATCATTTAAGCTGTAATCTGTCTTGGAGCTAAGCTCTGCTATCAACGCACTCGGCAGGGAAATGAATACAACAAGGGGATGTGGACACCTGCAGGAGCACTTGGAGAAATTTATGGCTTGAGAATGTTTTTAGATCTTTTAAGTTATTTCTGCATAGAAAAAATTGCTCTAAAATAAGTTAAAGTAAATAATAAGTGCTTCTCAAAGCTGAGAATTCAAAGAGGCAGAAATTATGCACGAATCAAGGTCTGTAATTAAAATTCAGGCAGCAATTACCTCTGAGCCTTAAAAGTTGCAATAAAATCCAATTCAAACCCATTAAAGGATACAATTTAAAGGATGTAACAACACAAAATAAATACTAAACAAAACCCCTCAAATAAGCAAAAAATAAATAAAATCAAATGCCAGCCTTTGTTCTGTGACTTTTGAAGCTTCGATTCAAATCTTAGCTGCTCTTTTTTTCAGTAAAAAAGTAATTTAGATAAAACTATTACAATGCAAACACACCGATATCGATCCCAGTTGCCTTGCCCGATTTTGGCCAAGTTTTCGATTACTTAAGCCCCACTTTAAGGCGGCGGGGGTGGTCGTGCTAATTGCCACTTTGCCGCAAATGCGATCTCCGCAAATAAATGCCCGAAAGTGTGCTGCATGGAAAGCCAAACAAACTACACCAACACACACACAGGCAGAGGGCCTGGGCTGTTGGGAAATTATTTATTTGCGGCAAATCACGTTTCAGTTGGCTAAAAGTTAGCAAAACCGACAACAGCCGCCGCTCATCTCATTCGGCTGAAGGCGACATTATTTGCGTACGTGTGCGGCTCTTGGGCGGAATGGAGCGGAGCGGCGGCGGAGCGGTGGCCCATTAACGGGCAGCGCGTGCGCCATTGTCCTGTTCATCAGTATCCTGCGGCCTTCTCTGGCATCCTGCAGAAACATTCGCCAGAAACGGAATCAGGGCCCAGCCCCAGCCCCAGCACCCGCGACAGTGGATTACTTCCATTCGTTTTGATGGCACAAATCAATTGCATCGCTCTCCACTTTAGACTCGCCATATAATTTTATCTGCCGGCGAGAATCTCGCTAATCCCGAAAAATAAATACATTGCATAAAGCCAAGCGATTTTTCGTGGCCAAAAGAGCGTTTAGCGGTGCCGCAAATTGCCAACCAAAATGGAGTAATAAATTATCTGTGATTGCACGGATTATTACGTTGATTTTTCTGTTGATTCCTTGGGTTGAATCCTGCATGTCCTTAAAATAAAATTGTTTTTATTGTTTATTTTCCTAAATATACTATGTATAAAGTTATTAAGTTTTATTCAGCTTTTAAAAACTATAATAGAGTTATAAATTATCTGTGATTGGACGGATTATTACGTTGATTTTTCAGTTGATTTCTTGGGTTGAATCCTGCAAGTCCTTAGAATTGAATAGTATTTTATATATATTTTTTTTATACATAATATTTTATAGTAACAATTATTGAGTTACCTTTTTAAGAAGGTTTATTTAGCGTCCAAAACTCAAAATGAAGTAAAACATGATCTGTAATTGGCTGGGTTATTACGTTGATTTGTCAGTTGATTCCTTTCATTGATTTCTGCATGTCCTCAAAAATAAATAGTATTTCATATCTATAATTTTGTAGAAACGCATTTTAATACTAATAATTATTAAGTGACTTTTCCTAGAAGGTTTAATTAATTTTTTAAAAACCAAAAAGGAGTAGTAAATTATCTATGATCAGCTGGAATGTTATGTTGATTTGTCAGTTGATTCCTTTCGTTGATTTCTGCATGTCCTAAAAAAGAAATAGAGTTTTACGATATTATTTTGTATAAAAGTAATGTTTTAAATAATTAAGACACACGAAGACAGTTAGAAGCCTTTAAATTTGCTTTGAATAAGAAAAATATTGACATGGAACTCTTGAATTACCAAAAAATAGTTTCAAAATGGTTTACTTTCATTAATATAGTTTTATATTTTAAAGCACAAGGTATAGTGCTTACTAAAAAATAGTTTTTAAATTATTTCACACTTTTCGAATTTTTTTCATAAGATTTTTGTTTTAATATATATTTTTGTAAAATGTCTTTGAGACACTACAACATTTCAAGGTTTCAGCCATTGAATTTTATATAGTTTTCTATCAGAAGAAATTGATTTGGTGAAGATATTGTGTCTTATACAAAACATTACGTTTGATGGTTTAAAAATATAAATTTTTTATGATAAAATTAGTATCTTAAATAAATTTAAATTTCTAATTTCTAATTTTGTACATGAAGTAATTATAAATATTATAAATAAAATCTATGTATGCCTTAGTTTGTTGGCCCAGACAAGACTCATAAATTTCATAAATAAATTTCAAACTTTTCCCATGAAATAAGCTCACATTCAGGGGGTCTACATCCATGCCCACTGTCACTGCTATCCTCTATCCACTTTTCGCCTCAAGTGGCTCCACTGTGCAGCAGAGACTGCGGTGCGTGCAGACAACTAATGCATGCCTCAATTTTGTTTGATTAGCGGCTAAATGAATGAACGAGTGAGCACGACCGAGTGGGCTGGGGGCTGGGGGCTGGGGGGAAGCCCCTCTCTAAATCTCCGCACTCGAATCCCATTTGGCCATCCAGCTGTCCGTCCGACGGACGGACTCACTCAATGGCCGAATGGCCGAATGGCTGACTGACTCTGACTGCTCAAATCGTCGGGCGCAAAACAGTAAATTCAAATTTGAAAAACGAGGCAAGTTCTCGCCTTGCAGCAGTAGCAGTGGCAGCAGCAGCACTGGCTACTACTCGTGGACTCAAGGACCGGCTGGATTGGAGGAGGACCGGCCCTGGACAGGAATGAGCCATTCCAGCTAGCCGCACGCACACACACGACCGGCATACTAAAGAGCTGCTTTCTGGCTGGGAAGGCGGAGTGGAAGTCGGTCAATCAGTCAGTCAGTTAGTTCACAAACAGCTGAAGTTTCATTCTTCTTGGCCCGGTCCGTGGTCCGAGAGGGGGTTAAGCTTTTGACTATTGATAAGAATGCCAACGTGCAAATTGAAATGAGGCGAGTGGGGGCGTGGTCGGACTACACACAAGTGCGTTCACACAGGCAAGACCAGCGTCCAACACAATAGAACTGAGAATTTAGGGATATCTTTATTAGTTTTAAATATTCAAAAAAGAGATAGAGAGAGATTTAGTCTAAAAATATTGCTGGTATTTTACCAGGAAAGCTTTACCGTTTGCCCTGTTTTGTAGGTACCAAAGAGCATTAGAATTATGACTCAGGAATTTCTTAGTGATAAATACGAGAGTCAAAATTTGGTAACTTGCAAATCAGTTTTTTTGTTTTATAAATCTCAGAGAAAAATATTTCCCTAATAAAAAATTCCACAGAATTTTGCACAGAACGCAGAAGTATACAAATCTTATTCCTGAACCTCTTCCTTACCAGTAAGTGAATTAGGAGTGCATGCCTAAGGCCATCCCCAAGACACAAAGAATTCAAAACTACATAGTTAGAAAGATACACCGCTCCTCTCAACTTGACAATAATATTTTCCAAATCAAAAATACCACAGAATTTTGCACAGAACGGAGCAGTATACAATTCTTAATCTTGAAAATCTTCCTTACCTGTAGGTGAATTGAGAATGCATGCCCAAGGCCATCCCCCAGACACAAAGAATTCCAAACTTCACAGTCAGAAAGATACAGATCTCCTCTCAACTTGAGCATTTATCTCTTTCAAAATCCTATTTATTTAAGCTCTGCTGTGGCAACCCGGAAACTCCACCACGGACTAGAGAAAATACCATAAAAATCGTGTGGCTCCGGGGGTAGACAAAGCGCAACCGGGCTTTCCACATCTAACTATTCGGAATTTACTTAAGGAAATTACTTTGACTTTGTTGCCATTGTGCCCTGCAGCCATGTTGTCCTGCACACCCATGTAGTACAGTGCGCGCCAATATGCAATACAAATGTATCGAATGCAAATAGGCATTGTTTGACGAACCACTTGGGTCCGATGGCCGGCTGCCAGCTTAACACTTTAGTGGAAATCAATTTAAAATTTACAGCCCGTGGGCGTTCGGGTGAATTGGGGTCCTGTAACGCCCGCGGGGCCTTTGTGGCTCCATTACACATAATCAGCAATGGCAAGCCCCACTTAAACATTGAAACACAGTCCTCAGTCCCAGTCCCAGTCCCAGTCCCAGCGAGGAGGCCAAGCAAATCCCCTTGTTTATCCACCGGCACTGTTGACAGTCGCGCTTTATGAATTTTGAAAAAACTCAACTGTCGCACTTAAATTGGTTTAAATTCTATATGGAGTATGTGCTTGTTTGTATATATTGCTCGAAATCTACGGAAAAATAAGGTTTAGCCCGCGGAGGAGCTGTCGATTCAATTTCCCTTTCATAATTACCCCTTCCGCTGGTTGACTTTGATGTGGGCAATGTATTGGCGGCGACTGTGGCGGTGGCAATGCCTTGAGGGGGTGGCTGTGGCAAGTGGCTGTTCCACTAATTAATAAAATTGCCACTTGTTGTGGCAAGATGGAGGCAATGCGAAGGGCAGGCAGGAATCGAAAGCGAGATCCGAGCGAGCTCTAAAATGTGCCCGAAAGTATGCCCATAAAACGCGCTACCCAGGCCAACGAGCCGCTCGCGAATGCTGTTAATTTTTATTTGAGCCTTTGTTTAGTGTATTATAATGACATTCTGCGGCTGTTGCTGCCTGTCAGCCAGCTGTCAGTGGCAGCTGGGGGCGACTGGGGGCGTGGCTGGGCGTGTCAGAGCCCCGCAAATGAAGTCATTAAATGGCGTATGTGTGATTTTTGATGTTTGCTTAAACTCTTTATTTTCAATTAAAAATTCTCTGGCGGCATAAACAGGGTGAGTGCGAGTGCGATCTCCGCCCCCTAAAGCTCACATAAACGGCACTGGGCGTGGCACCTCCCACCTAAGTTGCGTGTGTGTCTGTATGTGTTTGCTTTTTAATGAAATCGCGTCTAGACTTCAGCGAGGGCACACTGGCATCGCTTAATGGACAAATAAAAAACAGCGCAAGGGCAGGATGTCTTCATTTAAGATTCTCGAACCTTGAAAACTTTATAAATTTTAGAAATTTAAGAATATTATATATATATTTTACATGCTACCAGGGAGCATTCAACCTGTTTTTCTGGGAGCAGAAGCCCGGCAAGTATGACAAACTGACTGAAGACTGACAATAATGAGGTCCTCGCCGCTTGCCAATTAATTTGAATGCTGTTGACTGCCTGTTTCCCTGTTTTCCACAGCCTCTTTGCCAACCCTTTTCCATTTTCCCTCCCCTTTTCCCTCCCATTTTCCCTCCCCTTTTCCCTCCCCTTTTCCCTCCCCTTTTCCATTCCATATTTCCTCCAATGAATATGAAACTATGAAAGTTTTGCGCCAGCGAAACGCGAGAAGCGAAAAGTTTTCAGGCACTTTACAAATATTTTATGCAACTATTTATTTTACTCATTATTTGCGCATTTAACGTGGGCGCCACTGGAGGCGTGGCTGGCCATTAAGCGGCGTTTAAGTGAGTTGTGGGAAGGCTGCAACCGGATGCGGAATCCAGGAGTCAGGAGCTGGGAGCCAGCAGTCAGGAGATGGATATTAATAGGGCCAACTGAGGCATCAAATTCCAGGCATTTATCCAAAAACATAAGCACCAAAGGACGAGGGCGAAAAATGCAAATGTAAAAGAGTCACCAAGGCAAAGGATAATGGTGCAGGAGGAGCACCAGGATGAGATGGCCAAAGTTGGGGCTAAGTGTGGACAAGCCTGATCTGTGATGCAAACTACTTGCAGTTAAAGTTTGCTTCCGAGTGGAATACCCAAAGGATATTGAAATAAAGGAAGCAGGAAGAGCAGCTTACCTTGGCAGCAAATACTCGACTTTGGTGACAAATGCAAAATAAGGTAAATACTAGTTATTATCCCTAATAAATAAATGTTTTAAAATCAAACTAAAAAGCTAAAGAAGTTCCTTGAGGTCCCTTGTACTGCTATTTTTCCCTGTAAACACACAGATATTATGTATCCTTAATCGATGGCAGTCTTGCTGGAACACAAATTGGAAGGCTTAGCCGAGTTAAGCCAACCGCTAGCCAACCCTCAACCCGAACCCCTGAAGCTCTCTCCTGCCCCCCGGTGTAAGCCACACCAACACATGCTTGCGGTCCTTGCACGTCCTTCCCCTCACTTCCCTCCCTTCGGCACGATATTTACAACCCTTGCTTCGGTTTTTATTGTGTTTCAGGTTTAAGGATCTCAGTAGAAGTGGCCTTTTAGGCAAAACACTTTGCCTTAAGTGGTGAGCTCTTACTTTTTAATATATTTTAACTTAAAAATTATTAATAAATTTGTTGATTTTTATTTCGAATTCAGCAAAAACAGCAGATCCCAAAAGGAGTTTCGAGTATGTGCTACAGAAATAATGAAATATGCATATCCCTGGATCGCAGCTTTCCTACTTACCCAAAACTTTATTAAATACGTTGGCCGTGGTGCTGCTCCTTGGCAAGAAAAAAGCATTAATATTTCATGGAAGCACTTCCCGGGCCCCAGCCCCGTGAAATCTCAACTGCGTAAGCTGTTAAACAGGTCTCGTCCCGAGGCAGAGACCGGGAAGGAGGAGGATGAGCTCGGACTTTGGACCTAGGACCCTCGTCCGAAACTATTTCTATCCGGGATCCCAAATGTTTTGCTTATTTTTATGCCGCCCTTGGAAAATGGGGGGAAATGCCTTTGTTTTCTTTTATGGTGCGGATTTTCTTGACTATTGAATTGAAATGTTTATTTACTTTGTTTTGTCTGCCCGTCCCACTCCGCTCCACTTTAGGCCCGCTTTCTTGGCCCTGAGCACGCACCGCTCGTACCTTTCTTACCTTTTGTCCACCTTGACCATGACAGTCAGTGTCCGATTGCGGACACAAACATATATTCCACTGGCCAATGGCCACTGGCCACCCAACCGAGTCCAGTCCCCTTTCCCGGGGCCCCACTCGGCTCACGACATTGTAAAATTTTTTGGCATAAAGTTAATAGCATTTTTGATTACTATCTAAATAGGTTTTTGTCCCATTGACCACAAAAATGTTTTGCCATGCTCTCCTTGGGGGAGGGGCTGCTGTTGTCGTAGTTACGGATCCATGCATGTCCTGCGTCCTGCGTCGTGCGTCGTCCTGGCCATGGCCAGTGAGCCTAGCCAAATTCCGATTCATCTTGTTTGCAAAAAAAAAAAAATAGAAAACACACACACACAGAAAGTAGAGAAACAAACATACAGCTGAACAAAAAATGAAAAATCTGCAATAGGATTTTAGGGGTGCTGGGTATACCCTAACTTTAGGCTTACTAAGGATGAGTATCCTTGAAATTCAGGCATTTTGAGATATATTAAAATACTTTTAGAGAAACCCTTAAAAGAATGCTTGGCTTAAATAGGAAATTAATTTTTTTAAATATATAAATTAGATATTTTACAGTCATAGCTTACCTTGGGTAAATATTATTTCTCTGATCCTAAGCTTAGGTTTCAGCCAAGGACCCCCTCAAGTCTAGGGAATCCTTTCAAGTTAGGGCATTTCAAATCCGAAAGGCCAAGATATATGTGCAGGGAGATGGAAGGAATCTGGTCCTAAGCCTAATTTTGACTCTGTTTGACAACAAAGGTTTGGGCCTGGCTCTGGTCCTGGCTCTTACTGCGGCTCCCAGGATTTCCTCCTGCCTCCAAAATATTTACCCACACTCAGTTACTGTGCAGTTGGTTTGTTTCACTTTTTTTTTATATTTTTTTGCTTTTTGTTTTCGTTGCAAAATGTTTGCCTTGGGTATTTTTGAGTGAATAACTGAGGGGAGAGACCGGCTGCAGCTGCATGTGGAACAATGCCTGAAATCTTTATGTATTTTAAATTGCCGTCAATTGGCGCCAATAAAGTTAGCCAAATTGGCTTACATCTTCTGGAAAAGCGATTGATTGTGACCACCGGGAAATGCAACTATCCGGGGGGAATAGTTTGCTAACTCTTTAACTCTATATCAAGTTTTTGTTTAGAATTTTGCCATTTTAGTGAGAGAGAGAGAAAACTGTGCAGAGGTGGGAAATTAATGCAATTTTAGGTGTGTAAAATGGATTAGATTGGCATACAATAGCTTTTTAAGTGTACTATTGATTTTGGAATTAATCAAGCTTGAAAATTAAACTTTAAGTGTGTAGAAAGTAGCAATGTTTTAGGTATATGTGGCAAGAATATCATGTTTAATTCCTATTCCTATATATTTCATCTAAATTAGTTATACATATATATTTATTATAACTTCACTTTTCCTAACTAAACACTATCTGTTTCAGTTCCCCTTATCCTTTAGATTGTCTTTACAAGAACTTAAAATCAAGTTGACCTTGCGGGCATAGATTTGCCTTTCTGAGCAGGACCAAAAGGACTAACTTACCGCTTAAAATCTTATTTTCCGAATCCTCAACTCTTGGTAATTTAAGGAGCTTTATTTCTGTAGTGCAAACCCCATTCCGATTTCGATCCCACCTGACTTTTCACTGGCACTTAAGTGGAAATGATGAAGACCCAGCTCTCTACGGGAGTGTGAGTGTGAGGAAAACAGTGTGTGTGTGTGTGGGTGT
This sequence comes from Drosophila jambulina, assembly GCA_018152175.1. NCBI lineage: Eukaryota > Metazoa > Arthropoda > Insecta > Diptera > Drosophilidae > Drosophila > Drosophila jambulina. The sequence continues at coordinate 17,800,345 of JAECXH010000006.1, read as the reverse complement.
GTGTGGGGGTGTGCTTGGCTCGTTGTGAGCTGGTGTGTTTGTGTGTGGGAAGAGGCGCACGTTTGTGAAAAAGGCATAAATCTTATGTGTTTAAGTCGGTTTAACATACGAGATCCTAAAGTGTTGATAGCGCCAGACTATAAACTATACGAGTCTGCGAGTGTCCGAGTGTGTGTGTGTGGGGGTGTGCGGCCTGTCTCAAACTTTTCCAGCTTTTCCAACGTGGCTGAGTGTGTGCGTGTGCACTTATAACAGACATTTCATTGCCTCACTAACGAAAGGGAAATATTCAATGAAGCATGCAGCAAATAAAGGTGAAAACCTTTTTCTCTTCGCCACAGACATAGGCGAGGTCAGGTTGTGGAGTTTATTGGATCGAATCTCATTGAAATTGGCCCTAAGTGGTCCTTAAATTGGCTGGCTTACTACTCGTATACGTAATATTACAACGAGATATTACGTATACGTTCCGTGGGAAGCCTGTCTGAACTATATGCTACAGTTGGTAAGAAAACATGAAATAAAATAATGATTTCAATTAAATATTATTTTGTAAAGGGTTTCCAACTCCGAGAGTGTGCTTAGGAGTTCCCGAGTAACCAAAGTCCTCGAACAGCCCACCAACAGACCTGAAATTGGAAACTCTTTGGCAGAGGTGAAAATGTGTGTGGGTCTCACCACCACCTTCATCTCTTTTAGCCCTTTTTTCTCTGCGTAGAGAGGCGTATTATTCACACCCATAATGAATAAGGAAATCGGCCGGGAAGGCAGGTCAGAGAGGGCTTCCGGCGACGATGACACAATGAAAGCTGCCGCCGTTCCCCATTCTTCGCCAGATGTCAGATCTACACTGGAAACCATCTGTAATAATTTCCCAACAAATTAGAAAAATCTAACTAAATTTTAGGTGAAACTCTATGAAGTTCCTTAAAATATATTTTTTTTAGAGAAAATTTACTCCTTTTTATAGGGTTCCTTAGAATTTTTACTAGTGTATGCCTATTGTAGCCAAAGCTAAAAATGCTGCCAAAAAGAGACAAGCCCTGCTGCTGCCTCTTGCCTCCTGCGTCCTGTGTCCTGTATGTCCCATGTCCTGTGTCCGGTGTGTCCTTCGCCCCCATTCCGTCCAGTCCCAGCGGCTCACTCACACAGAATGCGCTCAAGCGTTATTTAAGACACTTTGAAATCCTCTTATATCGAAGCTTATCAGTTGCTCGAAATAAAAATGCGAGACACGAGACGATGGACTCAGACAGGGACGAGGAAGGGACAGGGGATACCAACGGGGATGGGAGCAACCGCAAAGGAGCAGGAGCAGCAGCAGGAGCAGGAGGAGCAGCAGCGGGAGAGGCAGGGGAGCCTGTCGAAGGATGGCGAATGAGTGGAGTTTGGGATCAGTTCAGTTTGGCGAAGGTAAAGACAAAGGCCGAATCAACGGGAAGCGAACAATGAAATAAATAAAAAACCGGAACAGGGGCAGAAACGGAAGTGTTAATCTGTGTGTGTGTCTGTGAGATGGAGCTGGAGAAGGGTGTGAGAGTCCTGGCAGACCAAACTTGCGAAAGCTGGGCCTCAGTGGAGAGCTGGAGAAGCTGCAAGGACTTGAGACGCGGGTGACAAAGGACCCTCACTCGCACACACTCAAACAATGGCAATTCGGTTGTGGGCCAGCAAAAGGTCAAGAGCTTACTCCTTAGACCTAAGAGAGAAGGAGACTGAGTGGTGACCTGTGACCTGTCATATTATTTCTTGAAGCCAAGTGAAAATTGCCAATAAAAATTTGTTTTAAGCCTGTAAAATATATGAAATTTATGAAGGCTCACAATTGTTAATTTCAATTTAAGCTCAGTAAATTAATTCCAGCCAAATTTCCCTAGTTTCCTACCACCCATAAGGACAGTACCTGAATCCTTGCCTTCCCTAGGCATGCCTAGAGCCAGCTCCTGCAGCTGATTCCTCAGGAAAGTGGCATGTTTTTCCTTAACAGAAATCCCACTGGCAGCCACTATCCCCACAGTGCTCGACTCCGGCACATTGCATTGCCAATAAAAAGCTGACCAAGTCAAAGCCGAAGCCGGAGAAAAAAGAAAATGTTTAGCTGCGCTTTCCTCTCTGTTGAGTGCGGGCGAATTGCCGGATTTCTCTGGATCTGTGGGCTTTCAGATCGAAGGGGGGGAGACGTCCGCTATAAATCCAAATTACTTGTGGCCTGCCAGGCGCTGCCTTTGATTTAATAACATTAAGGACTCCCCTCTCTCTCGGGGCGACTCGAGTCGGGTATATTTGCACTGCTCTGCCGTTGACTATCCGTGTGCAGTGCTGACTTTTCCTCCTCCTTTTTTTCATCCAACTTTTCCACAGATAAATGAACTGTGCGTGTCTTACCAACATGGTGTTGAGTTAACTGTGACAATAAAGCCAACACTTAACCCCTTTTGCCGGGGAATGGGGAAGGGCATCTCCAACTTTGGCTGCTCTTCATATTTCTAACTTGATTAAAGTTCCCCCGAAGTTGTTTTTCCCTACACAGCGGAACAAACAGCGTGGCATAACTTTGGAGCGGAGACTTTATAATTTATTTGGGAAGAGCTCTCACAGCCTAGACGGTTTTTGACTCTAATTTGAACTACATTTTTTGTGTACTAAATTTATATTTATAATTTAATTTAAAAAAACCGGAATAATTTGAATTATCAGTAGACATTGTTACCACTTTTGCCTTAAGAATGCTTTTAATATAAAATTATTGAATTCTTCTGAGAAAGAGCATCCCCAAGCCCGCCTTGATGCCTCCCTAGACTCCTCCTGGCTTCTGGATATCCACTAACTCACTCGCTTTCTTTGGCATTTGTATGCAAACTTGAGTAAATAGACAGACAACAGCCTAAATAAAGCAAACAAAGCCAAAAATACACATGCCCATAAAGTAGGAATGGAATGGGGTAAAAGGGCCAAAAAGAGAGAGGAGAATGATGAACGAGCCCCGGAAAAGCGGAAAAGCGGAGAGGTAAATGGGTATGTGGCTGGCGATGGGTATGGCAATAGGAGAGGATAGCTGCCTGGTGTCTCAGTTGTTATTGTTGCTCTGGAAAATTGGCGCTGAAAATTGATGCCATTGGCAATGTTCTTGTTTTGCACGCTGTGCCATTTTTCTAGCTCGCTGACTGCCGAAGACAGCCCGCAATCTCCCGGCTCCCAGCACTTGCCGCCCTGCACTCTGGAAAATTGCATGAACTCGTTTATGATTTTATAGGTTTTCTATTTTATTGGAGGCTTAATACTGGATTTCATAGAGATTATTTTATGGGAATTTAGTTGCCTCTGAATAAAGCAATTGCTGATGCAGTTCTCTTAGGCTTCTGAGCATTTATTTTCTTGTGTTTTTAGGAGTATTTTTATTTTTATAACTTCGATTTCTGGGTCCTATTTTAATATTCCTTTGATGCAAATAAAGTGCTGCTTCTGCCAGTGCAATCTGTCCAGCCAGGACGCGTAGGACTCGGCACACAGACAGAGCCCCATTGACAGTTTGATACAAAAAAGTTCGTTGCCTGTCACACTTGGCACGTGCAGGAGGGGCTTGACAAGCGGAGAGGGAGCTCCAGAGTTCGAGTTGGGGCAGGCTGCAGCTTCAGGATACAGGATCCAGGAGCCAGAGCAAATGTGGGGGAAATCCACCCTGCCCAATTTTACAATTAGAAAAGTTCACGCTACGCTTTTGACTCTTAAAAGCCACAAACGGCTGCCTGTCTGTCCCTCCGACTGTCTGTGAACCCGTTCCGATTAAGAAATGGAAATGTAAACTTACACTTAACATGCAGCTCTCGTGTGCTCTTCTAGGCCGTCTCGAAAGTTTTTGCATTCGCAATTCACTTGACAAAACAGCAAATAAATCAGACCGTGTGGCATTCAGGGATTTAACTTTAAACAAACTTCAATTGGCTTAATCAGGGAGTTGGAAGGATCTAGGGATTAGCTATCCTTATAGAGCGAAGATTGTTATAATTTGGGCCGAAAACCAAGCTTAACATATAGCTTAAGATGTTTAGAATATCAGTTGTTCATTTACCTTGCTTCTTTTGTAAGTAAACAATGACTTTACCCCTTTGGGGTATCAGGGATAGTTTAGCTTATAGTCAACTAAAAATTAAATATCTTTGCTGAAATGAAGTATCTTTATTAAGAAGGTCGTGTTAATTTAAGCAAAAGAATCTCAGGGAGTCAGGAAATATCGTTAAAGAGTAGCCTTCTTATAACTATACCTTAAGTGCAATTGTATAATTGAATCAATTTAGATTTCCTGCATCCCAGGATATCTCTTCTTCGAGCACTCTCCCCTGTGCTCCTCCTACGTGCTCTTGCTGCTTCCGTATAAATGATTCGCATTTGAACTTTTGGTCATTTGCAAAATTTTCTTGGAGCTCCCCCGACCAGCGGGTCTCGACCTCCGACCTCCGACCTCCGACCTGGGACTCCTGCGACTCCTGTGACTCCTGCAGCTCCTGATCCCTCACCTTCCCACTCAGCATTCTGCATTCTGCACAGTCCCTTGGCTCGTACCCTCCTGCTCCTGCTCCACTCCTCCCTCCTGCATTTTTGTGGTTGGCCTGAATATTTCGCGCTCTTTTGGCTCAATGGGAATCATGAGCAACGGTAACCAGAAGCCTCGGGCGTTGCCGTGTAACGTTAACTAATGTAAAAAGTTGCCAAGCCGGGAACGGACTCATTAAGAGTTTGTGGCATTTTAATTAAATGCAAATTTAATACGCAAAGAAAATGCAACACACAAAAAGCCAAGCCAAGTTGCCAACGTGAAAATGGCTGCGAAATGACGTCGGGTCAGCGCGTAATGGAGATGATTCCCATCAAAGCTGATTTCCTCTCTCAGCGTTACCCTGACCACGGTCACTTTACCCTCCCCGGCTTCCCAGTTTCCTATTTGTACACTTTCATTTAAGGAGCCACTGTTTTCCGCAGATGAGCACAGCATCAAATCACCTATGCATCCAGCTTAATGTGGCTAAGCGAGTGGTCCTTCTAGGGTTTCTGTAAAGAGGAAGCTTAGGGGATGGCGTCATCAAGGAGGGAGTTACTTGTGGCCATCAAGCTCAAACATCAAGCTGAAAATATCCATCTATTAGTGGTGTATCGATATACAAATTAATTAGATATTTATCTGTTTCATCTATATTATTTATTGTATATTGAGCTGAGGCAAAGAAGAGTCTGAACTTGCTTTAAACTGTCATTACAATCATTAGTTATTCTCCTTGAGTGTCTGTCCCTTCTATCTTAAGTTGCACTTGATTATATTTCATAAATGTTTAGTAAACACCTATTTTTTATCAGTTCAGATATTCCTCAACTTTCTATATATTTCCAATAATTTAGTAATGTAGAACTATAATACGCATTTATGTGCTCAAATTCCGTGGAATCCCTGTAAATCATGTATTTGCCACTGCAAAATGATCTCCTTTGTTTTAAATGGTAATTCGAATATGGAATTATGGAAAACAAAATTTAATTCTCTTCGTATTTTGCAGCCCAGAGGACGGCGGCAACAATTGAGAGTAAACATTTGTTCACATCACGCACGTACGTATACGCTTTTTTCATATCACGTATCCGCCTTGTTAACTCACTTATGCCAATTTGGAGAGCACTTGGCATAATAATAACAATTGCATGGAAAGTGCAGGCCTGTCCCGGGGTCGGGACATGTCCCGTTCGCTCTTTATTGTGCCTTGCGAGTAAATAATTGGGAAAAGGCAAAATAGTGCCGTAATTGAAGGCGTCAGGCAGGACGCCGGCCACTGCGTGCTTCAATTCTTAAATTGTGGCACCGCGAAGCGTTGACAATAAAAAAAAAAATTAAGAAATAATTTCAAAGTTAATTACAATTATACACTCTTAATGACATCGAATATTATGATGTCGATTGTTATGGCTTTATTAACGGCAGCGCAAATGACAGCGGCAGTGGCAGCGCAAAAAGAGCGAACGCCCGCGTGTGGCAATAATAATAATAATAATATTAACAAAAGTGACACAAGCTAAATGAATGCGCGACTCTATGAAGCTGGAAATCAACCACATCTGCTCGCCTGACAATGGCCTCATTACAAAGGGCGACCCCTGCCCGGCCCCTGCTCCCGAGAGCAATTCCACACATTGTCCATTCAAAGGGCATTAAAAATTTAATTGCATTTTAAGTGAATTAACAAAACCAAGGTCTCTTCGAGGCAGGCGCAGCTTTAATCGGATTTCAATCATTGCCCCAGTACAAGGTGGCAGGAGCAATGCCGATTAATTCGTTTTTATATGCCAGTTATTCCTATATATATCCTTTTATTTTAATTAGAAAAATGACTTAACTAAATCCCATAATGGCGCTGTCTCTGAGACTCACTTGGACTGTGCCACTGAATGGCATTCCCAGTATTTTCCACAAACCTTTAACCCATTCTGACCACGAAATGCTCGAATTCCTTTTACGTTTCGCTTTATTTTATTTTTATTCCCTTCATTTTCATGCCGCAAGCATTCTTCTCACATTCTCACATTTCATCGACCCTGCCCACTCATTCCCATTCTATGCATATCTTTCCGATAAGAAAATCGATATCCACCTGTACCTCTTATTTCAATTAACTCACATCGCTCATTCACTTCACATGCTCTCGAATTCGTGAATAGCTCGAATGCACTACAAGCAAAAAACACAAAGTTGTGGAATATAAAAAATATATATCAAATATGTATATCGAGGAGAAAAGGTATAGATTTACTATCGAAAAATATCGAATCGAATGTGAATATATAAATTTCATTTATACATATTACAGATAGATTAACGAGACTTTCCACCAACCCAAACGAGCTTAACATTTTATGTTGTTTCCTAATAACTAAACAATCTTTTTGAGAACCTAAAATATCAATCATATAAAATTTCAAGCACTGAAATGTGTCTCATATTTGTTCCGTGTACCAATTGCCGGGAAATTCACCTGGACAGCTAACAAACAACCGCATGACAAACAGGGGCAAAGCAAAAAATGCATATACATACTATGGGTGAATAAAAAACAGCAAACAACAAACGCTCACTGTGAAAATAGGAAAACAATAAGTGAGCAAACAAAAAACGCGTAAGGCAAAAATCCATGTAATTGTAAACAAATTAATGGCCATTGTGGGAAATGTGCGTCAATGAGCACGCCGCAACATCAACATCAACATCCACATCCACATCAACATCAACATCAACATCGGCATCCACAATAACAATAACAGCGGGGTCCTGGCGAAAAAAAAGGAGGAGGAGCAGAAAGGAGCCAGCATCCAGATGCAATCAGCACCGCACCGCTCCTCCCCTGGCATTTGTGAAATATTTGCGGCAATTTGCTTTATGTAATATTTGCATTATGATTATTGCGATTATCATTACTACACTTCGAATCGAATAAATTTTAAACTTCCCTCCGGAGTGGCAAACACTGCTCTCATTTTTTTATCCTTTCAACTGGCTTTTTCTGTATTACTTTCACATATTTTTTACCAGCCACCGCTCCCTGGGTCCTGCGTCCTGCGTCCTGGGTCCGGCGACAGCTGCGCAAAAAGGACACAACCGACGGAAGCGTTCAGGGGAATAAAAAACTGACCCACAAGATATTAACTGGAGGTGTAAGCGCCCTGCCCCTGGGGGCTGCTCCTGAATTATGGCAGCCGCCCGACTGTGCTCCTGCATCTGCTGAGCGTATTTCTGCCGGATCCTTGGATCCCTGCTGCCCGATGGGAGGACATTTTTAAGGAGCTTCGCGCGGCTAATGCCGGATTCCGGCGGAGGCAGAGACAGTGAGTGGAAAGTTGGTCGATCTATCGCCTTGGTCAACACGAAATTGGATTGCCATAAAATAAAATCTTATTTGTTATGATAAGTTGTCGGAGTCCCGCTAAACAAATAGCCGTGATTTATGTATGTATATATAGTTTGTAAGTTCGTAAAGTATGTGCCGTTGAGGGAAAGTGCTTTTTAATTAGTTGGAAAATAGTTATACATCTTAAAGGGAGGCAAGTGTAGAGATAGTTTGGGGTGTTATCTGAAGTTGAATATCCTTCAAAGGGATTCAAGAAATTAGGAACTGACTAGCCATTACTATTTACTGGTTCAACTTATTGCCACAAAAGTATTTAAGCCAGAAGGGAAACATGAATATTCAGAGAACTGCATCGATCCTATTTGTTGGAAAGAAAAGCTCTGTCTCAGGGAAATGCTTAAATGCGGACTTAACTTTCCGGCAAGACAGGGTTTTCTTTTTAGATTTCCCTCTCCCACCCTCTCTCTCCTACCTCCCACTAGTTCCTTATCCTGGCTGCACTTTTCTATGCCATATATTTTGTGCGAGAGGCGGTCGTTATTTATGAACTGAGCGCGCCTGCAAGTATGCAACGATTATAATAATTTTAGCTTATAATGTGTTTTTCCTCCGCCGCTCCTCTGCTCCTCCGCTCCTCCACTCCTCGATCCTTGCTCCTTGCTCCTGGTCCCGTCAGGCAATTTGCTGATTTATTCGCACTTAGGTGACCTGAAGTATCCTGTCCGGAGGCCATACCCCAGCCACGCTGTGCATGTATTTAGCAGCTCATAACTCCCATTCGCCTGAACCCTGTTGTGGAACCCAGGCTGGAAGCATTTAAAAATGCATTAGCGTAAATCAATGATGGCCCTGCCCTTGTGATTGCCACTAAATCTGTGTGAGGAGCTGCCTGGGCCTAGCAGGAGTCTGGTGTCGAAGGTCCTGGACGGACACCAGCTGGCGTCTGTCTCTGGCCCAGGACGAACACTTTATGAAAAGCGAAAAACTAGGGGCTTGAGCAAGTCAAAGTTTTTATACCCTTGCAGGATAATAACATACTAACTGTGTAGGGGCCTGCCTACATATACCTAATCTTTCTATTATAAAGTGTATAGTTTTGCCATCTCCCGGCGTACTCTGGGATCCGGTATACTTACTCTCCTTATAGTTGGGATTTATGCTATAGCGATTCCTTTGTTATTGCTGGAACCCCTGGCTAATGCATTTCTTGGCTCAATTTATATCAACATTTGGTTGGTTCCTTCGTGCCAGATTTCCAAGTGCAGCGAAAACAATTTCGGTCACAAATATCTGCTGCGGGCAAAGTGAAAAATTACTGCGAGAGGTGAGAGGTGAGAGGGCCAGAAGCTGCTGGCCCGAGTGTGAAAAAAGCCATTTATACAAAAGTTGAACAATGGCATTCTCCGGTGGAAGCACCATTACTTTTTCTTAGCACTAGAGATGTCCAGGAGAGGAATGTATCAATGGGTATAATTTAGACAGAATTTTTACAGAGTTTGATTGGAGTTTCTGAAGTTCCTTGAAGTCAGTTACTAAATTATTAAATATATTTGCAATGAAAAGAAGTCATGAAAATAATATAAATTACTTTGCATTAATTGTATCAAATATTATCCTAAGCTAATCTCTTCAAAATTAAAGCTTTTAAGCTCGAACTTAATCCTAATTCTTCGACATATTGTCCTTTCCGTCCCTCTCAGATCTTGGCCATTTGATTTGATCAACTCTTTTTGCCTGCAACTTTCACCTGAGTGTCCTGGCAAACTTCTGACTAGACTGGAATCCAGTTGGAGGGGTCCAAGGCCCCGCTGCTCGTTGCCTGCGAGGAGGCGACAATGCAATAAAGTTGTTAATTTTATTATATAACACGAACATGCCCAGACACACACACACCCACACACACTGGCACACACACGAAAGTGTTAATGATGCTTTAAATTTGGTGCTTCAAGTTTTCATAAGCTTAATTGAATTGAGACGGAGGCGGCGGCGGAAGGAGCCGGCTGGGAGCTGGCGAAATTAATTGAAAATGAGCGTGTATAAAGCCAAAGCGGCTACAGTGCGTTTCAGTGCGGGAATTCAGTGTGTTATATTCGCGGATCAAGGGATTAATATTAAGTATTTGCTTCGAAGCAAGTTGCTTAAAGGTGGCTCTCCTACAGGAAAAGCTGTGATCTGAAGAGGGTACTCAGGTTACAAAGGTCGGGCAAAGAAGTTAGGCTGGGCATTGGGCAGCTCTGATCTCAACAATACCTAGATTTATGGTAATATACACAGGAATAGTAGTCATCAAAGGTTCTTCTAATGAGCTACTTCCTCATAACCTCCTTAAACTCCTTCAAATATCTCCTCAAACCCTGATGTCTGCCTCTCCTTACAGTTTCCCCAACAGGAAGCCCTACTGTATCCTGTATGTGCACATATATACCAATACAATTCGTGCGTGATAAAACATATTTATACATATAATCCAATTCCCCTGGAATATCGTACATACACACATAAACACGCCGATGTGGCACACGACCCCGCTACATGGCACGTAGCCGTAGAAATGCAATTGAAAAAGTTTTTAATTTATTTCGAATATCGAAAAACAACGAACCCCGGCCAGCTCTGGAGCTGACTGCCGCCCTACTGCCTTTTCGTTTCGTTTTTGGCTCACGGATTTATCCTTGACTAGGCCTATTCGGCGCATCATTTATTTATCACTCATACGCCGTGTGTGGCGCACGTTCATACGGTGTAAGTTAATAGCCAGCACTCAACATAATATAACAAAGCACCAACAGTTAGGGTGGGGGTACACCCGGGCACCTCGCACAACCAGCCCACACACACACCCCTCCTCCCCCGAATCTGTATGCCATAAAGAACAGGCTTATTATGCATTCAAGCTGAGTTTTGGCAACTGAAAAACAAAACCAAACTTAAGTGATTCCAGACACACACGAGAGGAGGGAGGGAGGGCGACAAGGAGCGAGGCAACGACCAGAGATAGTAATAAAGCCAATTGAGACATTAAAACTTATGCTTACCTGCTAAGGCCCAGGCTCAGGCTCTGGCTGTGGCTCTGGCTCTGGCTCTGGCTCCTCCTCTGGCTCCTCCTCTGGCCCAAGCTCAAGCTCAAAGATGAGCCTGAGGATGAGCAAAACCTGGCTAATGCCGAAAGGTGACCAAAAATTCGCCAACTCACACGCACACATTGAGAAAATGTAACACTTGAGAGGCAAAGTGTCACACAGGGAGTCGATTTTTAACTAGGATTTGGAATTAAGAAAACATAGATTTATATAGTTGCTGTTGATAATTTTATATAAGAAAATATAGTTTAAAATTATAGAAACTTATTTCTATGAAACATATATAAAAAAGATATTTTTATAAAGAAATTTAGTTATAGATGGGGCATAGAGATTTTACAACCCTTTATTGTTATTTATTGCTTATGTCTCTCTATGACTTCACAAGAGTAACCCCATTTCTTAATGCTGCCCACATAAAGCTGTAAAAAATTAATTGAATTCACTTTTGAAACCAAAAACTCGCCTTTTCCAATTAGTTTTCTCCGTGCACTCGAATTTGAATTTGTATCTGGACGCTGGGGATACTGATGTGGACTTGGATTCGCATTCTGGATTCGAAGCTGGGAGCAGGGAGCTGCGTGGCTTCGAGTTTCCCAGGAAGTTGCCATAATTTATGAACTTGCACAGCACACACACGAAGGTGTGCACAGCGGGAAAATGTGCACACCAAAGTTCTTCACTCTATACTGTTTGGAAAAGCATATATAACGACTTTCATCTCAGTGTAGGGAAATACACCTACACCGAAACACGTAGCACGGCAACAATAATTCAAATATTCATTTATACGCACGACAATTCTGACATGAATCATATTTTTGGCTCGACGCCTCCGGCCACGTGGTGGTAATGGTGGTTCGGGATCCAGGACCTGCTCTCCTGGTGGTCTTCGCCACCCTTGGCAATGGGAGGGAGCCGGCGAGGTCACCTTTTTAGATAAACAGGTTCGCACGGCAACTGCGGAGGAGTGTTCATTAGGAGCTAGACTGCGAGCACAGTAGCGATTAAATCAACTTGGCCAAAAGCCGAATCAAAACTTGGCCCAGTCGCCGGTTGGATTCCGTTAAATTAACGATTTTCTGCGACTGCGGAAAAAGTTGACACCTGAGCTACCTAAGCTGGCCATTTTGCCAGGTTTCTTTTTGAGTTTGAATGTACTGAGAGAAAATGTCACCTGGGTTTTGGAGTCTTAAGATATATTTATTTAGAGATATTGTTAAATTTTGAGGTATGTTTAATTTGTAAATAAATTTGCTGATTATTTATTTATATTTTTTATATTCTATATAGGAATATAGAGGCCTTTTGTAAGGATCACAGCCTGATCTTCATCGGTTTAAATTAAGTTTAAGGAGTTATCCTTTTGGTCACAGATGCAGGTTAAGTGGAGAATATGTGATTCTGACTCTGGAAGACCAGAAAATCAACCTTTTCTACAGTTTTTTGTTAATAAAGTTCATGGCAGAAGAACTCAGAAGCTGTCATACTTCAATTTACACATCTTTGCTAAGACTTGATTAACATTTTATATTGTTTTTAATACATTTATTCATCAACTTTTCGTTTATATAAATGTATTAAATTTTAGTATCCTTTATTTTTTTTTGCGGTGCTGGTCTTCTAGGGGATTGCATGCAGCAAGGGAACTCACTCTCTGGGTAGCTGCAATTGCTCGGGTCAGGTCACGCCAAGGCAAATTGCCGAAACTTGGTCGTTCGTCGCTCGTCCTGGCCCGCACAAATGAGCACAATTTATGCAGGACACTTATTTGCGCGCAGCTTCAATTTGAGTTGAGCGCGTGTGTGGGTGTGCGAGCATAAATTTTGGCAGGGTTAGAGCTCCGGGCCACAGAGCGTGTCCTTTTCTATTTTCAACTGGACTGGAAAATACATCATATCCTAGCCAGGGCTAGGGAAAAGAGAATAGTATTAATAAGGTATATGTTTTAATTACTAAAAATTAGCGAAAGAAATCGTAAATAGGGAAGAGTATTTACTGTTTTGGCTTTTCTTTTTTCACTTCCCTTTCTTTCCAAGTTGCCATGTTGAAGCTTCACCGTCCCTGGCTCTGATCGGCATTTCATAAATGGCCACTGTCATGAGCCCGGCCGCACCTTCCCTGACAGTTAGCCTGATAATTGCTCGCTTACACTTGTCTCCGTTTCGGGTGGCAGTTAATAAAAACCCAAAGCAGCTGCCATCCTGCTAGCCTGCCATCAATTTCCTGCCCCGGCCACTGCCTCTGTCCCTGCTCCTGACTCTGTCCCTGCTCCTGACTCTGTCCCTGCCCCTGACTCCGCCTCCACCGCGTGACGCGTTGTAATGCCAACTATTACAAGGACATGCCACACACATATCTCTGCTCCTGCCAGGGTGCGTGTGTGTGCGTGAGCTTCCTCCCATTTTGTTATTGCCTCCGTGCGTGCCTGCCTGCCTGCCGCCTGCCTTGTCAGTGTATACGGAGCGGAGCCTACGTGCTGCAAACCGTCTATTGCGTATTTGTCAATAGACCGACTTCCCAGTTCGAGTTAGCAGCCGTCGCGATGATAGCCAGCGAGGGGTGGGGGCGGCGGCATTACCTCTGTTTACGAAGGCCAAGCACCCAGACACGCAGGTTAGCCAAAGGTTACACAATTCATAAATCGGCAGAGACAATGCATCGGTTATGGTTAGTGCTGGTAATTAAATCGGATCGAAGTAATGGCAAGCAAATGCTGTTAAACATTAGAAAGTTAAATATTAAAGCTCGCTTTTCTAAGGATCTTCTAGAGGACTGACAGATTATTTAATGCAAGTCAAACTGTCCACCTGCTGAATGTCCTTTGATCACGGACACACACCGATGATTTGACAATACACAACAGCTGCCAGTGTGACGGGTTTCGATGCAGGGGCGGAGCCACAATCGTGCTAATTCAGTCACAAACCCAACACTTTGAGATGACGCAAAAACAAGTTATATCGCCGTAAAACAGCCATCCGATTGATGCGGCCTGTCATGAACATTGAAAATCACGTTGTTGTTTAAGTGCCACTTCCGCCGCTTCACGTTTTCAGTATCAGTTGGACACAAAATAAAATTAATGAGTCAATCATTCGACTGTGATTGCGATGGACATCGACGGGAATCATCAAATCCTGGCTATATTTCAGACCCAATTTTAGCGGCCCGAAATTCTGCTGTCTGTATATAATTACGGCTTTTCAGGGGAGTTAAGTGCTGCACAGCAAGAAAAAACTGTACGAGATTTTTAAACTGAAATTCATTAGTCAAAATAATAAATCAAATAAATTTAAATACTGGAAATCAGGTTTACTTCGGGGTACTTTTGACGTCTTCTAGGAAGCAGTCAAAAAGCGAATGATTGCATTTACATACACTGCGCTTCCGGTCTAAATTCAGCGCAAAGGTATGTCATGTTTTGTCACTTCCGCTTGTTGCTAATTAAATTCACCCAAAAGATGTTTATTTTTTATTTATGACATTTATGGCGCAGATCTAAAAAATTACGTATACGCACTGGTATAATTATTTATAATTTTTTTTTAACAAGCTATACAAACCCATAACCTCTTGAATTTTATTCTTGCTTACTGACAAGAGTCAAGAATGGGGTCTTGTAGTTTCCAAATGATACAATAATCGAATTTTAATAAAACTTAAAACATTTTAAAATCGTAAATATGTTAACGACAACGGAGTACTATCAGCTTTCATTAGATTTAGGTATACATTTCGAATTTACAGTTTGACATTTAATATTTTCTCATGTCAGCCAGGGGTTCCATATTTCACAGTATATTAAAATATATATGATATTTAATACATAAAAATATATTTTTTCTGCTAATATTTCTATCAATCCTATGGCAGCTGCATACAAGAGTGATTTAATTCTGCCCAGTGCCGACTTATATAAAAACTTAACGCCAAAAGCACATATTTAAACTTTACTTTAAGCATTCTTTTAGGCTGAAATAAATAAATAAATTATAATTCAGATTTATGATTAAGATTTACACCTTTTCCTGACCTACAATACGCTTCCATCCATTCTACTGTAAAGATAATTAATTAATTAAAATTCCTATATAGATAGACTTAAAGGCAGATGGGAAAGAGTCGACACAGGTATAGCCAAACTGTGGGCAATATTTAATTTTGATTTGTAACCATATTAGACCAGACCACATTAGTTCGTTCTCCTTGTGCAGCTGGTCTCGCCCAGGGTGTATCAGTGTCATCCTTGCACTCTTTTTTGCCATGTAGCGGAAGTGGTAACTGCAGGCGGAAAGGAAACATATTGTTGCTGCATGCCCGACTCCATCCTTCCGCCCTGACTTATTTCCCAGGCTTTCCCTTTGACATTTGTCTCTTGTCTGTCGTCCCGCGTCCTTTGTCTCCAACATGACCGGCAAACAACTTCAGACTGGAGCAGCGCCGTCTTTCGCTCGCCTTGCTCGGCTTCATCTGGCCCCGGCTCCCTGGCTGCCTCCCTCTCGGGCTGGCCCTGCAAGGATGTGCCGCCTTCCTGCGTCCTGCGCTGCTGCATGAATAAATGGCGCGTGTTATTGTTGCTCTAAGTGTTTGTGTCAATTTCGAGCGAAATGAATAATATGTCATGTGTGTCGGCGATGTTGTCGCCTTTTGTCTTTGTTATTTCCACAGACCCTTGAACCGAAGGAGCCCAAGGAGCAAGGGAGGCAGGAAGGGTGTCCTTTAAGCACAGTGGGCCATGGCTGGAGTGGACTCGCCTCGGGCGTAATTTAATTAATTGGCTTTTTTGACATTTTCCGGGCCCGGCTGAAATTTACCGTGGCCACTCGATGATTAATTGCCCGCCCATGTCCTGCCTCCAAATTGATAACTTATCGGCCAGTGTCCAGCTGCTCCTGCTCCCCCTTTCGGCCGATGTCCTGGCTGTGCCTCTTTTTATGCACTCGAGTTGGCCGCTCCTCCGATGAATCCGCCGCCTGCCTTGTTTGACTTTGCTTTTGAGCAACTTAAGCATGCTTTTCATTACGTTCCATTTGCTGTGAAAATATTTATCTAACTCATTGATTGGCAGCCCGCAAGCGAGTCCTTGGCGACCCGGCCGAGTGTGTGTGTGTCTGTGTGTGTGTGTGCGGAAGGATCCGGGCATGATCCTGTGCGGCACTAACTTCTCCCTAAGTATATGACTTGGCAGGATTTGACTTGAATGTGTTTGGACTGTAGTTGAATATTGATGTCCGAATTATGGGAGACCTTCTTGGGAGACTTGACCCAATTATTTCACGTGGAGTATTTCAATTTGGCATTAAAGGTGAGCACACGCCTTGGAATCCTAGGAGCTGTTAGGGCTAGTCCCTTTCCACATTTCCACATCTCCTTGCAGGACTGTAGCGAGCACCGAAACACTCTGCCTCCATATGCGACCACTTTGCCATATGGACGGTCATTTGTTGCTGTGTCCGGACTCCGGCAGTGGAAAGGGTATCTGGGGGGGGGCAGTGGAAAGGGTATCTGGGGGGGCAGTGGTCGGGTGTGCCAGTCGAGGCAGATTTATAGCATTCAATATGTTTTCAATACTTCCACGAAAACGTCAACGGCAACGGGAGACACAGGACACTGGGAGAAATAAATTATAGGGAGAATTAAGTGTCCTAAAAAAATGATAAAAAAGCATTTAAAAATTGTATACAAATATATTAAAAGCTATGTAATAATTGTTAAGAGAAAACAACTCGATACTTGCTGCTCACATCTCAAAAGTTTTCACTTTGTTAATAAATTTGCTTATTTTCAGAGAAAGTTTTAAATATTATATTATTACTAAAAGTAGTTTCCTTTTTAAAAACTAAAACCTTTTTTTAATCAATTCTACACAAAGGTTACTGTAATTATTTAAATTGTTAACCCAGCTCCCCCAGATTCGTCACCCCTCTTTCTCCGAGTGCAGGCAGTGCATTTGGACTCCCTGGAATATTCCTAAGCGCCTGGTATTGTAGCGCATCCTTTATGAAATGTTGCCAATGGCAACAAGACAGAGGACCGTCGGCTAGCAGGATGCCAGGATGGTGAATGGCTAGGAGCGAACGGGGAACGGGGAGCGCCGAATGGTGGATGGCGGACGGCGGATGGCGGATGGCGGTGGATCCTGGCCAGAGCCGGATGTGTGAATGAGCTTTGGCGGATGCGACTTCGACACATGTAAGCACACACAGGCTGCGGGGGAGTGGCAGTGGCAGTGGGCAACGACGTTGCAGGCTCCATCGGATTCACTGCTCGATGCACATGAATGCATTTTTCCACAAAATTTAACTTGTATGGAGGGGAACGGCACTGAGGGGTCGTGGGGGAGCGGGATGTGCGTGGATCGGGCTTTTGTCCTAGTCCTCGGCAGTAGCTCCTAGCATCCGGGGCAACTTTTTGCACTATGCCTCCTCCTGCTCCTGCTCCTCCTCCTGCTCCTGCTCCTGCTCCTCGACCGCCTCGTCCTTTGTTTCGCCATGTTGCGTCTCCGACTTGGACTTTCGGGGGACTGTCGTCAGGTGGGCGACACTGCTCAGACCCCGGATTCCTTGTCAACGCGTTTATATTGCAATTGCTGGCTGATTGGATTTGGCCAGAAGCCAGACAGGACCCTCTGGCCCGCCGCCTTGCCGTGGCCTTTCCCTAGCCTGTCCCTCGCCCTCGCCCTCGCCCTTTCCCTTTCCATTTTCCTTTTCCGATCCCTTTCGCTTTTCATTTTGCTTATGAATTCCGAAAGGCTTCGAGGGAGGCTGCGTAGGGACGGGCCGGGGCCGAGGGAACTATTCCTGCTCCTGCAAACGATGTGTTAACAAGCATGAAATCTAAATCAAACCGCAAACACGCAGCCCATGCCCGGACCCGGACCCAGCTCCGTGCCGAGTCCTGCCCCGGTCCTGGGTCCTGCAGAATCCCCTCTGGTCATGGCATCGCAAAATGCTACAATTCATGATTGAAATTTAAATTGAATCTGTAATCTGAAACAAAATCTAATCGAATTATAGCAACAACAGAGGCGAGGGCGGAGCCGGCTCTCCCGTAAGCCCTCTCCGAGGGCGAGGAGGCTGCCAATTGGGGCCGGGACGCCCGACGAGGGGCGAGGGAGCGCTACGCAGAAATCAGCAAAAGTTAAATCAATGCAAAAAGCAATGGCAATCAACCAGAGCCGGGCAAAAACAAACAGGGCGCTCATACACACGCACACACAGGCGGATGCCCTTGATAAATTGGCAACAGATGTAGCCGGAAAAGGACCTCGGACTGGCAGGACTGGCAGGACCGGCAGGAGTTTCCTTCGAGACGTTCGGGCCGAGTTCTCTAACTATTTCAATTGAATTGTTCAACTTATCCAAGTGAATTCATTATAAAAAATTATAAATAATAATACATAAAAAATACTAAGTTGCCATGGTTTGTTATTGAGTTTTTTGTTACATTTTTTTGTTTTAAATTAAAGCCAAAGTGCTATCGCTCTATAAATATACATATATCATTGCCCACCGAATCTCTTGATCGGTCATTAAGCATGATGAGTGCTTTTAATAAATTATGAATCGGTTAAAAAGCGGTTACGACTTAATTTACAATTTTTTATGAACCCATTATTATGATAAACGCCCTCGAAAATATTCGATGCGAGTATTGGATGGCCCTTCAGCCCGTTGGAGCGATGAAACTTCCACCGCAAATCGAGGGGCTTAAAAAAGCGAGCAAAATGTAATATAATAAAGTGTGAGCGATTGTTTAATTCAATTACAGGGCATTAAATAAAAGAGGCATTTTAACCAGATCAAAGGGAAGGAAGCTACATGGAAGAAATATTAAAATATTTCTAAGGGAATTCACTTAAGATCTTAGTTGCTCTTCAAATGAATATCATCAGCATCAATGATTGATTATATATACAGCTGGAAAGTCGTGTTAGCAACTTCTATCTGTAATCATGTTCATATACCCTTTCCCACACGAGTACACCTCATAATCACATACACACAGCCCAGGAAGGAGTCTCTGGCTCTCCTTCCATTTGGAGGACGAGAAAACTCCAAATTCGACCGCATTGCGTTGTCATGCGAGGGAAGGGGTCAAGGGGCGAAACTCTTATGGACTGCGACCGGGCCAAAGCAGCAGTGAAAAGGCTGCCACGCAACCCGATACCACACACACGCTCCTCTGGCCAGCCTTTTTGGCCAATTCGAGAGAGCCAGGCAACATCATCAATGCCAACTACCAGCAGATAAAATCGTCCCCACACAGCACTCCGGATGGGACAAGTGTGTGGCCCAAGCCATATTTAAGTCAATTTACATGCAACAATCAATATTTTTTGTGCAAATAGTTGACCCAAGCCAAAGCCCAGAACCCAGAACCCAGGGCCCAAGCCCCCACAGCTGCTCAAACAGAAACCCAAAAATTTGTACACAATTTTCAATCTCAGCCTCATGATGGCCGCTCGACTTCATGTGAGCGGGAAATGGGGCCTCGGGTTTGTAGCCGAAAAACTTAACTAATAACTCCTCGGTGTATGGGGGGACCAAAGTCAGGCAGGCACTGAGACAAAGCAGGGTAGCTTTAACTTGAAATTAAGTAAATTTAAGTTTGTTTTGTTTATGAATTTATATTTTCAACAACAAGCTTTTGAAGAGGTCAAAATTAAGGCTAAGAGAATTCCAAAAAGATACAACAGGATATCAATTTTCTCTCAGTGCACTCCTGCGAGGGTTGCCACAGCAATGCCCAGGCATACTTCTAGCCGGCATCAAGCCAATCTGGCCAGGAATGCGAGCTGGGGCCCCCATATCCTGCGATGCTCTCCGCTCGCCAGACAATTGTTTTACCGGACATCCCTCCCTCCCTGGGTCCTGCCTGCAAAATGTGATTTATCTGCTGGGGAAATTTATTTGGCCAGGATGCACGAGGCCAAAAAGGCGAAATGAAATGAGAACTACTAGCAGGCAAAGTGCTGCGGTCTTGTTGCCAGAGCTTTGGGCCTATGCAGCCACGGCCAATGGCCACCGGCCACCGGACAACGGCCAACTATCAACAGCCAGCTAACAAACCATCGAAACCAGAGGAAGAAATGAAACTTGTACTGTGTTTGTCGTGGGCCGAAAGTAACACTGACCAGAATACAATTGCCAAAGGGCAGGACAATGGCTGAGGGGCGGTGCCGAGGGGAAGCCATGTTAGGTGGCTGTGTCCTTTTTCCAAAATCCAGTGCGGCTTTGACTGACTGACATTCAACGGAATGGCTTAAGGGGGTTATGCGAGGTATTACTTCTCTGATTTTTAGAACGTACACATAGCCGGCATTATCAGTAGTGTATCTTAAGATTTCTGGTTTGCCGTCCCCAGCCAAATGTTTGGTCACAAGTTGAACAAACAGGCAATCGTGCAACAGCTCCCACATGGCGCATTTAATGGACACTTGCCCACTACGGATGGGCCTCGCTCCCTCGCACTTCACGGTGGCCACTGGCCACCTCCACTCGCCGTTTATCATTTGCCAGCTCCTTCGACCCGCCGGACAGACACATGCCTTTGTGTGTGTTGTGCATTGTAAAATCCGCTTAAATTGTAGCATTTAACGTCCGCCCCCCGGAGGCACAGGCGGAGGCACACACAGAGATCACCAGTCCGCCGTGGATTCCTGGCACTTGAGATTCAGTGGCCTCCGTTGTCCGGTGTGTGGGTATTTTACGGTCAGCGGCGGAGGAGTCTTCCATCGCCCCCGATGATTGCGGCGGAGTGCGCTTGTCGGCACTCGAGTGTCTCGTTATCTGCCTTGGCTGCTAAGCCGCTTACCGGCATTCCCGGGCCCCGGGGCATTGGTCTCTCTCTTCAGGTCAGTCCTGCCAGGATCTTACAACTCTCGGTCGAAGCCATCAAACTCCATGCAAATCAACAGCTCGAAATGGGAGCTCGGGCAGGAATTGTGGTTTAGTTGAGGTACCTGGGCTATGCAAACAGGGATATCGATGAAGTATGTAAACATATTTGTTTATGATGATACCAAACAAAAAAAGGAAACTAAGACTATGTTTCTTTATCCTTTTAAATCATCAGGTCGAACTAGAAGTCAATCCAAGCTAAGGCTTTGGAAAGACATATGATCGTTTCTATAAACTTTGCAGTGCTTATTAACCTAATTACCTTTAGATTTCCCATATAACAAGCTTTAAGTGCCTTTGCTTTATGGTTAATTCCTCAAATACCAAATTATTAAAGTTCAAATTCAGTGTAAATATTGAAAAATTGGTCTAGTAAAGTGCCCTGAGAGCCAGTCGATATTAGCCAAAGCCAGCTTGCAGCCCAAAATGGCGCCAGAAGCGCGTCGACCCAAACACAAAGTTGGCAATTGGCGCGAATATTTTGGCCAGGAGCCGGTAGATAGAGAGGGAGAGACCGATGCAGAGAGAGACGGCAAATGGCTGTTAAATTCGCAAAGCCATGAATCTTTCGGCTTTCGGGTTCTTTTGTGCGGACGGGTCCTTGCAAGGCAATCGGCCGTCGTCAACCGAACCCACCATAAATCGTTGCATTTTCTTTACCAACTTTTGTATGCACTGCGGTGTAAGGAGCAGGATGAGGAGCAGGAGCAGTAGGAGCAGCAGGAGGAGGTACAGCAGGAGCAGGAGCAGGAGCTGAAGCTGCTGTGGTGGCTCCCGGTGCCTGGAATCCCGCATGCGTTGACACTATTGACAGTTTTATTGCCGCCGAACGTCTACCTGGCGGCCACAGCCAAGGATGTACCTGTATCGTCTGGAGAAATAGCACACAACAGAAGATATATCGGTTTCCCTAAGGCTAAATGTAAAATATTTCGAAAAATAAATTAAAACTCTCCAAGAACCTGGGATAATCGCTTTAAAAACTGTCACAAAATGTGGCTTTAAGATCATAAAATTACCTGAGTAGAACTTTAAAGTCTCAATCTTGGTAGCATCGATATAGAACTTTAGCCAGCAATCGATACCACCGATAGGCACATGAATAATCCTTGCCATCGCCAGCACAGACCGCAGATAGCAAGGAGTCCTCGTCGCATAAATTGCAACTCTTTGCTGCGATCGACATGCAAATATATTCGCTGCATCGTCTGCATCGAATGCATCGATTGCACTTGCCTTGCACTTTTGTGCCGGCCAGGACATGGGGTGCTTCATTGTATCCTAGGCATGATTAACGCGGAACAGGACCCCATCGAAGCCGCAAAACGGAAGGCGACTGGTGTCCCAGCCAAGAGTTGAGGTGGTGCGAGTGGGTGTCGAGGACGCCACAGTTAATTAGAGATTCTGGAAGGAGGTGGCAGGAGGCAGGAGAAGGTGCCCAATACTAATGTGCATTAATGGGAAAAGGATGTCCTAGTTGGGGCAGAATTTGACGAAGGTTCCACGTTTGACACTAGCATTTCCAACGGCTGCAAGCTTTAACCTCACGATGGTCTGGTTGAATATTCAGCTATGTTTGAAATGGATACTATTGAGGGATACATTTTGGTAAATATATTTAGAAAGTGAAGAAGGAATATATATTGGTTTTTAATTTATTTTATTGAAATTAATCAGTTTATGGCAGCTTATGGTTACTCAGGGAATTATTTTAAAATCTATTAAGAAGTGTTAACGAGAGAGTGAAGGTTAAAGTCTTACTTGAAGCTCTTAAGAGATGGTTTGATTAATATATAAACCTTAAACCATTTTGCTGATATTGCAGGATATATTAAATATCTTAAGAAATTAAAAAAAAATTGTTTATTAGTTACTTATTTATTATATATAAAATATTTCGGCTAAAGTAAGCTAATGATGAGGAAATTATTTCAACCACATGCTGAAGGTTAAACCTTAATTCACTCACTGACCTCACTGACCCATATTTGCACCTCTAAACATTCTGCTGATATTGCAGGATATATCACATATCTTCAGAAATTAAAGAAGTTATATTTGTTCTTGATTCAATTTATTAAAATATTTCGGCTAAATCTTATGCTTGGGATTTTATTTCAAAGACATTGTGAACTTTTCACTTCCACTTAAGATTTTTAAAAGATACTTTATACCCTCACTGACCCATATTTGGACCCCAACCCGTTCTGCTGATACCACAATAAATTTAAACGGCAATTCGCTGGGCCAAGAACAGTTTACTGGAAAGCAATAAAAACAATGCGATTACCTTTATCAGTTTCAGGTTTCTGCAGCGCTCATCAGGCCATGGAAATTCACATTCTATTTTCTATCGCAAATTTGTTTCGAACGCTTTGAGATTTGTATCTGTGCCGCGTGTGTGGGGACACACACACCCGGCACACCCAGCACACACACACATGTGCCCCCCTGCCAAGTTTGCCCTTCTGAATGCTGTTGCTGCTGCATACTTGTAGGCGGGGAAAAGTTTTATGTAACTTTGCCTGATTCAATGATATGAAAGAAAGTTTGACATGTGTAGCAATCGTCAACGCCGACAGCGACAGCGACTGAGACTGCAGCAGCGGCTGCGAAAAAATTGTGTTCCATTTGATAAAAAACAAAAAAAATACAACAAGAAATACAACAAAAAAAAAACAACAAAAAGAAAGAAGGCAAAAATAATGCGAAGCGAAGGCAGCATAAACTTTTTTCGTCATTTTCCTGAGGGAGGGCGGGGAAAGCAGCAGGCAATTGTCTCGTGTTCCGCCTGAAAAAACACAACAAGAACATAATTTATTTCCCCAAAAACTTGAAAATAACATGAACGCAGAAGATGTATAAAAAATATATATATATAATAAAACGAAAGCGAGCCAAGGCAATGAAATTTATGGGAAAGTTTGAGGCCCTTCCTCCCTTTTCTTTACTCGCTCGCCACACGGAAAGAAATAACAAATCGATGACTATAAAAAATCAATAAATAACTTAAGACTTTTCTTTTGTGTTTTTTTTAAATAAATATTTATAAAATACTAAGCCTAATCCCGTACGATTCTTATAACAGGCTCAAAGTTTTCAAAGTCTCTAGTCTTTTTGGAAATATTTTAACTTTAAAGAGTCTCATGTTATGGTGTCTTCCAAAAGCAAAACTTATTATTGGGCTTCTCAATAATTGTATTACTTAAATTAAAAATCTCTATCGATACCTAATAGAGATACATAATTAAATAATACAAAAGTAAAACTAGATAGAAAGTTAAGTTTGGGAAGGCGAAGTTTATGTACCCTTGCAGTTGGTAATTAATATTACCTTCATAACTTTGCCAAAAATTTAAATATTAATTTAAAATCGAATAGATTTTTTATGTTAGTTTTCATAAGATTTAAAAATTTGTCGGCTGTTTATGCTAATTAAAAATATATATGATTTATAAGACCGGAAATCACTTCTTAACAATCATCTGACCAAAATTATAATTATAAATGCAATAAACGTGCATGATGCTATTCTAAACTGCATTTACTATAAAAAGGCAATAGTTATTAGTTTAAAAATTACCATTTTAATTAGTATAATTATCCCTTGTAAGTACTTAATTTTTTTCCGTGCCCTTCCACAGTTGGGCATCAATTTCCGCCATTTGATTTCGAGCGTCGAGCTTCGAGTAAAAGGAGAAAATCGCGCAATTTACGCACTGCCAGCAATTAGCAACTGATGGGCGAGAGTGGCTGCTGCAGGACTATGGTGGGTGGTGGACAGTGAGGCGGTGGACAGTGGGCGTTGGACAGTGGGCGTTGGACAGTGGGCGTTGGACAGTGGGCGGTTGCGTCTGAATGTGGGCGTGGCCAGGCAAGCAGTGCTTTGGCAAACGGCGCTGACAACTTTCGACAATTAAGTGCAACATCGTGACCAGCAAACACAAAATCGCAGCCGTAGCCCGCAAAAATGGCTGCCGAAGGACAGAAGCCAAAAAACGTCAAGGGATAGTGGGAGAGGGGGAGATGGGGAGAGGGGAGGAATGGCCAAAGAAAAACGGGTCCGAAACAGAAGCTGAAAATGCAGTTTTCCGCCGGTCCAAAGGCAGCCAGGGCGCAACCGCATCATAACTGCCAATGCGAGACGCGTGCTGGAGGAAATGGCAAGGCAGGCATCAGTCAACCGGACGGGGACGGGTACAGGGACCGGGACAGGATGAAGGACGGCCAGAAAATGAGAATATGCTTGGGTTTAATGAACTGCAACGGCGGTCTAACGAGGCTAGTCCGTAATAACAGCTCCTGCCAGTATCCACTCTCTAATAAGTGGAGGCTGACATGGCTAGATCGAGGCGTCTGCTTGTAACAAATTATGAAATGGAAGCATAGCTCCCTTGTACCAAAAATAATATAAAATATAAAAAATATATTATTAACCACATGCGGAAAACCCTTTTATTTTCCACCTCAGAATTAGTAGATTTTCATATTTTTACGATTTTAAATTTGTTCCATGTACCAATGACCCTATAAGATATAAGATGCGTAACGCCCTACATTTTCTTAATTTCTTAATTTTCAAACACTCTACTTTGTGGAAAAGCGAGGAGACTTAAGGGACTGCGCTAGATCTTCAAAGAATCCTATATCAAGGACCAATTCACTGATCAGTTTTTGGAATAACAAAACAATCTCTTACTTTAACAATGAATCTTAAAAATATGTATTTAAATAAGACCGTTATAAATGAAAACAATAATTTAAACATTAATTTCAGAGCCCTACAAAATTATTAAGTGTTATTAAAATTGGTGTTGCCAAGGGCGGTCCTTGAGCTCCTCGAGAAGGCCCCAGCAGGAAGGACTAATTGACAACAGCTGACAGCATCCTAAAGCTAAAGCTTAGGTCCACTTTTGATTTCCCTCCTCGGAAGGACACTGGCCTTTCCAATCTTCGCCGCTGTCCGCTGTCATTCTTATTGTTTATGAGTCAAAACAAATTTTATTTTATTTGTGCAACTTTAGACGCGTGAAGAAAGAAATAGGGAAAACAAACAAACTTTCGGGAAACTCGGGGCCAGATGACACAAAAAAAAAACAAAGGCCAAGCGGAGAAGCCAAAGGAAAATGTAACATAAACTGATTTATCCTGGACAACGGGGCCCAGGGCACGAGGCAAGGGTGCGGGAGTGGGAGTGAGCGCGGGAGCAGCGGTCGAGGCAGGACTTCAAACTAGCGGTGAAAAATGTTTGCAGCTGGAAATTCACAAAACATGACAAAGGACATGGAGGAAAATACACCGTCCCGAGCAAGCTAAATAAAACATAATAGTGAACTGGAAGTTGGTTTAAAAAAGCCAATGTTTGTATACTCTTTCTGAAATAAATTTACCAGAAAGGATGTGTATTAATCTACAAGAAAGGAAGGTTTCTTTATCCAAGCAGGAAATCCAAACTCAAGTTTTAAGACCAGACTTTGAAAGGGTATAAAAATGTTATAATCACAATCGGTGGGCGATGTGAAAGGCAACGGGGAGTCCCCACTTGTCGTGTATTTGCTTCGCTGATGTCCTTAAGAGAAATAACATTCCGTTTCAGTTTCAGTCCGTCGCTGTCGCTGTCATTGTCCTTGTTTGCATTGCTAAGCTCTTTCCAAAAACACACTGCAACAATTGAATGGCAGGCATTGCTGCACTGCAAGAAAATCCAGCTTAAGCCAGTACAAAATAAAAGAATTGAATAAGACTTCCAAGGATCTCACATTCAACTGTACTCTAAGAGGGTTCTCGACAGATATAAGTAGTAAATAAAGCAAATTTAGAGGAATTCCTAATCACAGTTTCTAGAATGTGGCGGTTGCACTGCAGGAATCGCAAGTATTTAGCCCGTTCTTTGTCCGTGAAACACCTTGTCCTTGTCAGGACTCGCGTATGCACAAAGGGGAGAAGATGAGCGCGCAGCCGGGAAAATGCTACAAAAAACACCCACAAGTCCTGAAAGAATATATATATGTATATATACATAAAAAAGGGAAACAAAACAGAAAGAAAACTGAGAACTGAGAAAACAGACATTCAGCATGGCGAAAAAGTAGCTACAATTTGTGCCTTTGTTGTTGGTCTGTTTTCGGGCCAAAACAATTGCAACTAACAAAGCCAGCGGAATTCCCATGCTCTGTCCGTTAAATAAATTGGGGATATATAAGACTTGTTAAGTTATTAAATTAAATAATACAATTATAAAGCAATTGATATTTAATATATATATTTTAGAACAAACAATAATCTCTTGTAAAACTGACAAAACTCGGACAACCTTTTAGGAAGAAGAATATAAACAAATCATGGAATTTATTTTTCAGTCTGTTAACTGCTAATTTATCTAATATTTATAGACTATAAAGAAATCATATATTTTAAATAAATATTCGTGCTAGGTATCTTCAAGTCTAGCTAGTTCCTTGTGAGTCCCCTCATTCCCTTGGTTTCTAGATTCCTTCTTCTGCTCGCAGACAGAATGAGCCATGTGCAGGCACTTAGGAAGCACTTTCTCTTCAATCTCCCCTCGAAGTCCATTCAAGGCTGGGAAAGTTGATCTGTCTGTTGGCTCGTTTTTATTGAAGGTTTAAGGACCGAAGGTACTGTTTACCCAGCCCCAGTTGGTCAATAGGGAGGGTCTGCCTTTGTTGGTGGTCGGATCCTGTGGCCTTTGTAGCCCATAATTGCCAAGGTTGCCTTGAATGAACTGCATTGATGAGCGAAAGAGAAATCCTTAAAAAATAAATTCAATATCTCGCATCAAAAACAGCCATTAGGACTAGGTTTCCTTTACAAAAACTGTGAAAGTTGTATAACATTTTATATTTATTTAATTTCCCCTAATTGAAGTACAAATACTATTCAGTCTTCCAGATTCGCTTGGCCAAAAATAAACCTATAATTAACCCATTACCCGTTAACGTATTAAGTAAGATTTGCTCATAAAAAGTCTATACAAAGTATAATTTATTTACCACTCCGCTGGGCTGTTCCACTTTTCCCAGAGACTCAACTATTTGTTGTGATTTTTATTGCGTCAGACCCGAGTGGCGTCTCCCTTTCCGGGTTCACCCTTTCTTCCGATTAGTTTCTGTTTGATTTGTATTCAATTGTTGGTTTAATGGATCATTCAAAAGTTTTGGCTTCATTACATTGTCGATGTTGTGGCGGTGTTTTTTTGGTTGTTTGGTTGTTTGGTTGCTGTTTCTTTTTTTTCTCTCTCGCCCAGTCAAGCAACTCTCGTCGTCAACTATATCGCCATCATAACCATTATCATTATCATCGTCATTATGGCTAAAGTCGCTGGCAAAATTTTGATGACTCGGCGCGATTGGAAGCGGTTATGGTCAGCTTTAAATGCTCTCCCCGAAACTCGCCGGCACCTAAGGCTTTTGCCTGTTTTTGGCCATTTTAACGCCGTCTCATTTCTCCGCACTTCAAGCACTGAGAGAAAAGGTGTAGCTGTTGGAGTTAACAATGTTAAATAATAGGTAAAACGTAGGAAATATAATGACTTTTTAGTGGAGGTTCGGGGAAAAAGAACAAGGATCGAGCAGAGGGAAAAATCCGATGTCACCACAACATATTGTGTTTAATATATTATTGAACATATTGTAAGAAGGGATATTTGTTTAAATATATTCCATTAAATACTTAAATATTGATACTACGAATATGATTATAACCTAATTAAAATGATATAAATATAATTAAAACAATATCTGTATCAATGTTGCATAAAGGTATACTTTTATGCTGATTATATTTGAAACATTTCTAAATTGATTGATCTCTTCAATATCCTTAAAATATCCTTCAATAACCTCAAAATATATATTTATAACTAAAAGAAAATGCGGATAAAACTGTGTTAATTATTGTGTTCAGTATCATATGGAAAATATAGGAAATTTAAGAAATTTTTACTTACCGAAATTTGACATTTAAAAATATATTACTTTTTTTGGTAAAAAATCGGATACTATTAAAAAATGTTCAACAATTGTTCTTTAACTTATTTCTTTCTATTTACTATGATTTAATTGTTATTTAATTTTTTTTCTTTCTATTTAATATGATTTAAATGTTATTTAATTAATTTCTATCTATATATTATGACTTAATTGTTATTTAATTTATGACTTTCTATTTTATATGATTAAATTGGTCCAAAATATCAAAGAGAATTACGATTTAAAACTTTGATGATAGCATTAAAATATCGTTTCATGTTTTAGTCTTATTTGGTCTTACAGTTTAGGCGTTGAAGGTAGGTTTCCCAACTGTTTCTGTTGAATATTTCCCAATTTTTCCACGAATTTTCTCCCTGTGCAGCCTCTCTCCCCGTTTCCCCACTTCCCCCATTGTTGTGTGATGGCCCATTGGAAGCATTTTGTTTTGTTTGGCTTTGTGCTTTTGTTCCGAGCCACCTCGTCTCGGTTTCAGTTTCGGTTTCGGCACCGGTCTTGGTCTTGGTCTTGGTTTTGGTCTGGACTCGGTTTCAGACCCACCTTGGTATCGTTTTTCCTGCTGATTTTGCTTATGTGAATTTAATTTACCGAAAGTGAGAAATCGGCAAGGAAGCACCCGGAGCACTCGGGGCATCCCTCACGCCACCGTCATTATAACGAGCAGCAAAAATGGACGTTAATTATGCTTGTATACGTCTCAATAATCTACCAGTAAATGAAAAATGATTTTTGCCCCCGTCCGGCACCCTCTTGACAATTGCCGCGGCGTCGAAGGCATAATTAGTTTTCAAATATTTATTTATTTATTTTCGGTGTCTGCGGGGGTTGCGCAATGCGATATTTGCAGTGTTTGTCCGTCCGGGATGGAGAAAGCATGCCGGATGGGTGGGAAGTGGGAGGTTAAGTCTGTTAAGTACACTTTAAGAAACCCTTAGCAGGCCATGAATTAATTAAGGCCATCCCAAGACTGTATGTCTAGTTAAGATCCGACTTAATTCGCTCGTTAATCGGTGGTAACTTGACTCTTAATGCGAATTCAGGGAAAGTCCGCTCACGCTCTCACCTCCAATCGAGGAACCCCGTCCAAATATTGCCTTTATTTTTCAGCTCATACCAAGTCTCTGCCGAACAACGAGCTCAGCGCCATTCCGCTTGACATTTTCCACAAATTGTTGGCATTTTTTTCCGCTCGCCCGTCGGCCTCCCGACTCCACCTGGCCTTCACCTCCTTTCCCCGCACATAGTTCCGTGCCCCGAATCCTTTTCCTTTTCTTCGCAGGACTCCCTCGCATTCTCCGGCAGAGCCACATTCCGATGCTAATTCTAATTAAGCGCATTTGATGAAGTAAACGTGTCCCGACTTTTTATTCATAAAGAAGGCAACAAAAATCCGAAACGAACTGAAACTAAAGAACCAGCCAGGGGGCTGATGGCCGGGAAATGGGAAATGGGAAATGGCAGAGGGTTGAGAGCGGGAACGCGCGGCAGATAAAATTTCAACGGGCGCTCATTCAAAACTTTTGGAACGGCAATAAAAAAAAAAAAAAACACAACAGAGAAAAAAGCAAACAGAGTATAAATAAAATGAAATGTGTAAGAGAGGCGAAAAGCTGGGAAAATTCATTGTCATTGTCAAAATAAATTTTTCTTTTGAAATCCATTAAAGCTCTCATTTGGAGAGAAATTGTTAGAAAAGTGCAAACGGCAAGCAGAATCCACTCCCAAAAAAGAACAAAAAAAGTCGAACGGAAACACAGATAATGGCGGCGTTGGCGGCGGCAGCCGAAGTGGCCGAAAAAATTGAAATTATTATAAAACTTTTGTGATTATCTCTGGCTACGTCCATCGCCTCGAACCGCTCCCAATTAGCCAGGACGCCAAATCGGCGATTTCTGGGTACACTGGCAGGAAAATAGTGGAGAAAAGCCGTAAAAATAAATATTAAGAACAAATATTAGAGTCGGTAAGCCGATCTATGTATATCCTTGCAGTTCTTGAATAATTCGTTCGAACTGGGAATCTATCTTAGCTAAGTTTAAAAAAATGTATATATATTATTTCCCTGGAAAGCTTTTCTAGTTTCTATTTAAGTTTTTTTTGGAAGCATATACTTTTGCTGCGTTGTAATCTGCGAATTTAAATTATAACATTATCATAGAGGTATCAGAATTATATATTTTTAGAACATTTTTTATGAATTAAAGAATTGGTTTGAAAGCTCCAAAAATGTCTGCATTGAAGAGAAATGTTTTCGTTTCAGAATATGTTTTTAAAACAATTAATAACCCATTCACAGTATATTTGTGGTAAAAGCAAAATAAATATCATAAATAGCATATTGAAGAAAAAACAAGCTGTGTAAATTCTAACAGATCTAGTCTAGTCTCAAAGTTTTTGTATTTAATAAAGCAGACTGGAAGCACATATTAAAAATATTCTTTAATTTATTCTCTAGGCAATTTTAGATTTCAGTGCATAACCGAAAAAAGTTACATTTGTTTCGCCCAATAACTGTCAATGCGGCAAGCGTTTGGGCGTGGCCATTCGCTCGATTTCCCGGACAATTGTTGCGCCCACAAAGGGGGGCACAGAGGAGGAAAAGAAAGAACCGGACCAAGTCGAAGCGGGGATATGCTACGCAGCCCTATGGAAAGTCGTAACTCAAAAAAAGTCACATGAAAATGAACAAAAAGTAGCTAAAGTAACCACAAACTCTACTAAGAACTACAGCCTTTCCGTCTTCACTTTTACTTAGTAGCTTGAGTATTATTTAAATAATTAAATAGATTATTAATTTTTCATATTAATTAAATATGAAATCAGCTTTTTTGACTTTTAAAAAATATATAAAAATAGTTCCGGGAGCATATCATGTATCACATTACCGAAGGCCGACCCATACGCGCTCCCTGTGGCGCAATACTCTTCCCGCGAGTTCGGGGAAAGACGGCGGAGAAAGCGGCCAGCGCCGTGGCCTTGCCGCCTGTCGGGCGGCACAGTCGAGCCACTTAATTTAGAGATTTATGCTAATCAAGCACAAAGTATTCGCCGGCCCCGCCGCGCTCAAATGGAATGGAATCAGATGGGAGTTAGAGGGGCGGGCTGCGTCATACTAAATAAAAGTGAAAATTCTTATATAATATGCTAATATTTCTTGCCGCGCCTCTAATTTGGAATTTTTGGCCAGCTGAAGCTGCTGGGCTGCCGCGTGGATTACGAGAGATTTTTCATAATATTCGGATTTGTGGAGAGGAGCCGAAGAAAGCGCCAAGAAGTTTTGAGTCGCGCGTCATTATTTTCTTGTCGTCCAATAATCGACAACAAAAACATTGAAATTTCGCTGGATTTATGTGTTTCTTTGTTTCAAGAACTCGCACAATACATCGAGTGCTTTGCTTGTTTCATTAATTCGGACTTCCAGTCCATTCCTTTCGCCTTGTTTATGCCCAATTGGCCGTGTTTATGCTCAAATTAATTAATTTAAATTTAAATGTGCGTGTAAATAGAAAGTTGTATGCTTTATGGCCGGCCTTTGCATTTTTCTCCCATCTATAAGCGAATATACCATATATGGCATGTAGGGGAGACTCTTTCGTAAATAATTTATTAAGCCACATAATTTTGGATTAGATAACGAAGGGGAAAAGAGTCGGGGGCCTGCATATGCGAATTATAGCTGCGCATTAAAAATCAATTAATCTGTAAAGAAAACATCCATTATGCTAATAGCATCGAGTGGAGCGAAACATGACAATAATCAATTGATAAATGGGGCACCGCCGCGTAGATGCAACGAAAACAAAAGCCGTGAATTAATTGAACACATTTTTAATGCCAGGTAATCTGGCGGACAAGTTGGTCGCTGGGACGGAGAATGCATTTAAGTTGTGGCTTAGATATAATTAAATCATGTCGCCTGCAAACAAGGGTTATCGTTTTAATAACTAAAACCGTGTTGCGAAGGCAAGCAAAAAACGTATGAAACTCGCTTTGAGCTTTAAATTAACTTTAGTTAATTAATTGAGTTGAATTGTGTGCAGAGTTTATATTAATTTTCTTTAATGTGAGAGTTTGCTTTTTACACATTTTAAATGTGTATGTAAATAAACTGATTAATAAGACTATAAGTTGTTGTTAAAGATTATTATTTATTATATTTTATAAGACCTCTTTTTTGGACACCTAAGTTTCCTTTTAGGTCACAGAGAAATCCCCACTAGTCAGCTTTATTTTTTAAATAATTTACCTAATCCTAACAGAGATTAATTCACAAAAAGGACTCCCCTTAGTAGGGACTGTTGCAGCAGCAGTTCTTGATGAGGGCGTGCTCGTAACAGGATTTGGCGTACAGCAAGGAGCAGTCGTAGTACAGGCACTGCGGGGGTCGCAGCTGCGCAGGAGCGGAGGCTGGGTGGAAATAAAAATGGAATCGCATTACGCGCGAATGCGAAATTGAATAAAATTAATAAATGCAGGGAGATTAAAATGCGCGCATAAATAATGTCGCCAAAGGCTTTGGCGGCGTCAAAGCCGCTGATTAATTACCTGGAAAATCGCAGCAACAGGCGTCGTGCACCATCTTGTGGGAGCAGTAGCTGTAAACGGAGGAGTCGCACAGGGGGCAGCCGGGCTGACCCGGCGAGGGAGGAGGTACGTAGCCGAAGCCAGCTCCGGGTACAGATCCCTGCCCAGGACCAAACCCGGGTCCAAACCCAGCTCCAGTTCCCAGGCCATTGCCAAAGCTTGGGTTGCCAAATTGACGAGCTGAAAGGATGTCAGGAGATTTACTAACTATTAGACATTTTTCGGAATGTTTACCTTATTCATATCCCGCTTATTTAATCACCAAAATATATATTTAAAACGAATTACATGCACACCATTTCTTTTCGTGGATTTAAATTAATAAATGCAGCATTGCCACCAACCACGAACTATGTATACAGTTCAGTTTTAAATATTTAAAATCGAATCAAACCGTCTGCCGCAACGAAAATGGTTCGGTGTGGTTTATTTTTAAATTAATAATGCTTAATTGCTTAATGTTTCAAGTAAATTTGTTTCAATTTTGGTCAGATTTACTTTGAAATTTAAATGTGTGTATTTACTTATTACTGCAAGGGTGCAAAATAGTATTTTGCATGACATTGAGGGAAGAATATTTGAAGTTGAATTAAATAAAAAATAAGAATTAATATAAAAATTATGCGAGGGAAGATCTTTTGGACAATTTGAGCTATAAGCTAATATTTTGAATTGTAAAGAATTTAAGGGGTAAGAATTGTTCCAAAAAGCTATATAATTTTATAACTGAAGCTGCGTTTTCATTAAGAACATTTTAATGCAAAAAATATTTAAATAGAACAGAAGTAAGCATTATGCTTGGATACACAGCTATTCGAGAGATATCTTAGGCTTCTAAATATTTATAATATTTAAAGTAAAGTAAATCAGTGTGTAATTTCCTAATTCTTGGTAAAGTTGAAATTTAAATCTATATATTTTTTAAATAAATATCTTAATTACCTTGTTAATTACCTTATTCTTATTCATCTACTCACATGTAGTATCCTGCTTAGCCGCTGCCCAAGCGATGGCCAGGAGCACGAGCAGCACTGTGTGGACCACACTGCGTATGAGCAACATTGGGATATCCTGCCAAGCTGATTACTAGAACGATCCAAAGGCTGCTTCGATAGCTTCGATGTTTCTGCTGGGGCTGCTGACCGTCGACTGCAGCCAGAGCCATCAAGTGGCGAAGGAAGCCTTTATAGAGCCGCGATCGAGATGGAGGTGGAGATGGAAGTGGAGATGGAGATGGAGATGCGATGGAGGTGGAGCTGGAGATGTCGATGGACTGGTCTGGATGGCGGACGGCTGTCTGGGGCGGCGATTGATGCGGCTTTCGCTTTCAACTTGTGACAAATTCATAAATAATTTGACTTGATTTGATGGCTCTTCAGGCAGAACGCTAACAAAGACGTAGATGTCAGCGCTCGGTTTTAGGTTTTCGATGTTCGGTGTCGGGTTTTCGGATTTCAGCTTTCCAGCGAACGAAAGTTACGGGGGCCGTGAACCAGAGCTGAGATCTATTGTTCGATGGGGCTGACAAGTGGACTGGCAAAAAACGGGGCTCAATGAAAAAGCTCCCACGCAGCCAGATTCGATTTTTGGTTGATGATTTCAGATTTCAGATTGCTGATTTTAGATCTCTGCTGCCCGACTTCAGATTTCGGATTTGTGGCCTGTGACACATTTCTCTCGATGGCAGCCAGTTGAAGACATTGAAGACTCTTGACACCTGCAGCTGCAGCGTCTCCGACTTTTACTTTTTCCACTTGATCTTCGCTGTTAATTGCTTCATCCCAGGTTATTTTCCCAGACTCGCGGAAGCAGTCACAGCGCTCGCTTATGTAAAATTAATAAGAGATAAAATACATTTCGAACGAGCGTAAAACAAACATCAGAAACGATTTGTTTTTCTTGCTTTCTGGCCCTCGGCTCATCGCCTTTTCCCCTTAAATCGCTTAAAGCGAAACACGAAACACGAAACACGAAACTCCGAACGCCAAACGCGAAACGCAAAGTAAAAGTGTTTCATTTTGATTGCTTTCCCGATTTCGATATTGGCTTCTAATTGATCTCTGGCCCATTCCGGGGGCATTATGCTAATGGATTGGGTACAGAGATCGCTCGTTCTATGGCCCGCCGGATCAGATCTGGGCCGGCACACTTTCTCCGCGATAATCGGGGGCCTCGGTGGCCGTTTTGCAACTGCAGCGCGAAAGTAAGTCCCTCGGTGAATTTCCATTTAATTAACTCGCCCCAACGATGGGAGCTGGTCAGTGCCACAACTCGAGTGCAGCCGAGGGCCCTTCGGCGGAGGAAGTGTTTAGTTGTCGGGCTGTTGTTTTTATTTTCGGTTTGATTGCATCTGCCACTGAGTATCTGTCAGTACGTGTATCTCGTTATGTGCTCGTCGTCGCTCTGCGTTGATTATCTTGTAAATTTGTAGCACGTTTTTGGATGCAAATCCGCTTGTCATGTCCACACGCACACTCTGACACAAAAAATTACACAAGTGATGTCATCACCTGCTGCAGATACCAGATGCGGATGCCGATACATGTATCTGAACATGTGGGGAGCCATGAGAACGAGGGGTGGCTGATCATGAATTGGAAGTGTGTCTGGCTCAAAGTATACGAATTTTTCAAGTAAATATCTGTCTAACGGTCTATATATTCAGCTATATGTTTAAGTTTTCCCTTAAACTGACAAGAGATAGCTTTCTTGGGCCCATCTTTGCATCTTTGAGTCGCAATTGTGGCCACAGAACCACAAGACAGACACCATCGATCGAGCCACGTCGGTGGGTATGACGAATGTATCTGTACGTGCGCGTATCTGCCAGATACATGTGACGTAACCACAGACGCAGCATTACTTTTACCACTCTCTTTCGCCCCGTGGCTTATTTATGGGTTTTCGTTTCGCTGGAATGTGTGCCTCACTCACTCTCTCTCTCACTCGATGCCGTCTTAGGGCTCGTCTTCTGCAGCCTCCGCCCCGCGCCCCTCGATTGACCTCAATTAAGCGCCTGCCACGCCCAGTTACCGCATCTGGGCCCGGCCCCGCCCCCTTTCACCACCGCCACCGCGGTGCACCGCCCACCTGTCAGCCACTTCGATTGTTCGCGCATTGCCGGCCGACCACAAAAATGTATGCCGCAGCAGAAATTCCATTCTGGCCACTGCAGATGATACTCGGTATTTAATCCAGAAGGGGGGAAGGGGAAGGGGGACGGGGGACGGGGGACGGGGTGGCATGGAGCGGGGGCATATGGAAAATTAAAGTCGTAAACAATGGCCAGGATCATTTTGTGCGCCCCCGAAATATATGAATATTTGTATATATATTCGGTCAACCGGAAGTTTATGTTAGTTTGCGGAAAAGAAGACATTTATTGTGCTGTTTTTTGTCCCCCCGACCGAGCGCTTTGATTTATATTTCAACTAAATTTCAATTTCCAATTTAATAATTCCCCTGCTCACTGGAAATGGTTACCTTTCGGTTGGTTTAGTTTCAAAAAGTATTTTTTAATTACATCCTAGGAGGGGCAGTATGTGTAGCAGGGGATTTTTAGGGAGTAACTTCAGTTTATGAATCTCTATCTTTAAAAATTTTAAACAACATGTAAACTTGTTCTTAAAATATTTTAAAGTATTTTTAAGTGAATGTATAAAATATTAAAAAAATATAAAAATAAATCTCTTCTTTAACAATTGTAAGCTTCTAAAAATATTTTAAGGTGTTTAACTAAATGTGTACAACTTTAAACTTTTAAAGTTTATTTTGATTAAAAACAAACCTTCTTGAAACTTACAAAAATTGCAAAATAGAGCAAACAATTGCTTGAAATACAGATAAAATATAAAACAATGAAAATAATAATAAATCCATCACTGTTTATTTTGATTGAAAATAAAGCTACTTGAAGCAAAAGCTACTATTGCAAAAGTCAGGAATCTAAGTGAATATTGTCAACTTTTAAATTCTATTTTTGCTGCTAAATATATGTTACTCAGGAAAATAATAATGTTAACTACTTATGGTTTTAAAAGGTATTTTTTTAATTTCATACTAGAAGGGTAAGTATGTAAAGTGGGGAAAAACAAGGGAGTAACTTTAGTTTATGAATCTCTATATTTAACAACTCTAAGCAACATGTAACTTGTTTCAAAAACAATTAAAAATAGTGCAAAAGATAACTTAAGACACAAAAAATATAAAATAATAATAATACATTACAGTTACTTTTGATTAAAAATAAGGCTACTTGAAGCTTAGAAATATTGCAGAAGTCAGTAAAACAAACTCTTAGATTGTATCTTTGTTGCTTTATATATTTTATATAAGAAAATATTAAAATATTAAAAAGTTCTGGCTATATTTAATAAATCCAAGAGACTTAAATACTATTTTCATTCAACACAGTCTTATGAAATACAATTAAATACACAAATTGCAATGCAATTGCCAGAATCTTATTAGTTTTTGCACAAACCAATTGTTTTCATACTAAACATGCAGTAGTTTGTTATTATTGAATTTCCATTCACCTGTTTCTTGTTCTGGGAAAAAATCAAACTCACATTAATTATGTTGCGTTTCATGTACGATTTATGGTTACAACATTTCTGGCCACGTGCAAACCGGGCTAACTGGAATTTGTTGTCTGACAAGTGCCGCTGCCGGACCCCTCGTCGTGCGGCTGCTGCTCCTGATATTGTTACTATTACTGTTATTTTTATTGTCCTGGCTGACCTTGTGTGTGTGTGTGCGGGTGTGCGAGTGTGCGGGTGTGGCACAAAACCAATATTTGTCTACTTGTGCTCCCAGCAGCTCCGCTCGCTCGCCTCATGTTGATGTTTGTGCAATATTTACATGAGTTATTTGCAAACAGAATATAAATATGTCAATATTTAAATAAAATAATAGGCTCTCTCTCTCCGGGCGTCAGGGCTCCGGGACGAAATTATATTTTCAAAAAATCGAAGTCGCCTCGAATTGAATTCCCAATGAATACGATTAGGATATGGACCAGGCCCGGATTGTAATCCGTTTTGCATCCGAAAGTGAGCGTTGTAATTGCATTCCAGCCTCCGCTGTCAACCATGAGTGCAGATTCCCGTCTTCATTATTAGGAGGGCTGCTCTATATGTGGGAAATCGAGAGGCATGTGGGCCATCCGGCCAATGTCAGCAGTTGTCTGCTGCCGGAGATAAGATTCAGGGACTCAGGGCTGAAGCCGAAGCTGAAATCCGACTCAGCCATAGTTTCCCGAGAGCGAATAAAAAGAAAACCGTACTGTACTGTGCTCTGTGCTGTGTGCTCTGCGAAAAATATGCAAATAAGCTTTATTATTTGACAGTTTCTATAAAATGCAAAAGCCACAAAAGGCACCACCAGCAGCGGCAGCAGCAACAACTTCATCAACGTCAATGAAAAGTTTCCGTGCGTTGGGGAGCCGTAAGCCAGCCGCCTCCGCCTGGCCATCCGAGTGTTTTGGCCCAGATTCCAGGGACTGGCACTGGGACCGAGGCTGAGGACCCTCCGCCCCCCGGCACCCACATCGCTCCGGCTTATATGACAAACTGAAATGCAATAAACAAGTTGACAACTCTGACAATTTGGACAAGAGAAACATGGTAAATGCTCGGAATTATGACAAGCGACGAGGAGTCGAAGCCAGGACGAGTCCAGGACGAGGGCGAGGGCGAGGGCCGCGCGGAAATGGCCGAAATGCCCGAAATGCTCGGAATGAGAGCAAACAAACATAGGACATAAAGAATAAGTAATAAGCATGCAAATGCGTCAAGAGAGAGCAACTCTCCAGATGCATATACAAAGACTCCGTTACTGCCGCCGCCGCTGCCATTACGGGCGGCTCCATGGGGGTATCTCATGGATAAGAGATACTTTTTTGGCTTAATTACTTGAAGGAAGCCCTGGGAGCCGGCATGTATCCCAGTATCTAAGTATCTGTCGGGGCTCCTGGCCAGCTATAAAGGGAACCAGATACAGATACACTTCAGCACAACAGCCCACCGGCCCACCGTTCCGGCAACTTTCCAGGGCCCAGTTGCTTTGTTGCCAACTAATGAAAGACACAGTTTCGACCTCCAGCCCATTCCGGCTAATGCTGCCTCCGAGCTGGACTCTGATGTTACGAGGAAAAATTATCCTCTTGATTGGCAGAAGACTCGTTGCCAGGACTGCCTGAAGCTTCACCATCCGAGTCTTACGTACCTGCTGAAGTCCTTTTTGAGAAAATCCATAGGTAGAGAAGAATTTGAATCTTTAAAGTGGATTTCCATACTAGGCACGTACTGGTAGCGACCCTGGTTGGACTGTACACCCAGGATTAGGCCAAGACATTGCCATAAGCCAGGGGCCCTAGAACGCGACAAAAATTGAATAATCAAGGCGAGGCAATGTTTACTGATGATGGATGGATGACTGCCTCATAAAACAATTGTTTCTGCGTTAAATTCTCTAGTTTTTCTTTCAATTTTCCCTTTAAGCTTCACTAAGTTCTGTGTCGCTTATAATTACTGTATACTTTTCCCACTAACACACATAAGCGTTCACTCGACGGTTGTGTTTTCCCAGCACCGATAACAAAATAAATGGCTCTCATTTTTGGCCCATGACCACCAGAGGGGCTCGTGCATAAATTTATCTGCAACTTGGGTCAAATTGATTTGCCGATTTACGAGGCGCACTTGAAAGGGCCGAGCTACAGTATCTGCCAGATGCACATGCAGTCATCCAGTTTAGTTTTTGATTTTCGCATACAGCAAATAATTATTGATGTCACAGCCCAAACTGGAGACAAGTCCACATGATATTTGACAAAATATTGAGGTACATTGTGACACTTTTTTTTTGTGATTTGATTAAACTCCCGGCGACTAAATAATATTATTTGCTCACTATTGTTGGCCGCTTGCTGCTGATTTGTTTGTAGTTCGCTGTTGCTGCTGCTGGGATTACAAAGTCAACACAATGAAATTGACCAACGAGCGACGGTCGCTGTCATTGTCATCGCCGCGATGTTGCTGCCGCTGCTGGGGGCAATATTTTGTTTGCCTTTTAATTGTTTGCCCCCATTGTGGCACCAATAAAATTATGCAAAGCCCCGTCGCGCAATCGATAGTCAGCCATCGATTGCATAAGTTTCCTCTGGGGGCTTCTGGGGTTAAGCATTCGCCAATCGCTGCCCGGGTGAAGGTGGCAGTTTGGGTAAAATCACAAATTCAAGGCAGGTGCAGTCAAGTAGAGATCACACTGCAACTCGAACTGGGGCACTCTCTCTTGTTTAAGCGTTGAAAAAAAAATCAGAGCACAACAATTAGACGGCTATTTCCATAGTAAAATGCATATCGTTTCGCCTAGAAAACGATCAACAACGTGGGCAACCGGTGCTTAACCCTAATTTCCCCACCGAGTCTCCCATCTTTTTATGTCATCTGCAAAGGCGATCAGTCTTTTTCCCCGTGCACCCGATTATACCATCTCCCAGCTCACTTATTTCTGAGTTATGAAAAAGCGTTGTGATGGTCCACGGGCCATTTTCACTGATTACTGGTCCGCCGCTCCGCCGATTACCAACGCTTTTCCTTTGACCAATTGAACAAGAAACAAGGGGGAGCACGGAGCGTGGAGCATGGAGCTTGGAAGGGGAGTTGATCGCTGGAAAAACATTTAATCAGCGGAGCAAGCGAATCTCTTTCGTTTACCTTTCGACTTAGCCCCCTTTTTCGGTGTTTACACCGGGCCAATCCCGGACATCATCGGATCCGGGCCCCGTTTATGCAACCCCAGTGTTAAGTGGCCCATTGTGGGTAATTGCATCATGGGGCTGGGGCCAAGCCCTGGCCCCCCAAACGGAGCTCACACAAAACTATGTATAATATGTGCACTTGCACTTGGGCCCTTGCCACGTAGCCTCTCGATTCGCCCTCGGGCGCCTGCCTTTATTTCTGGCTCACTATTTGCCGTATTTTTTGGTGCAGCCATCTCGGGTATTTGCATTTCAATTATGCACTGGGACGGCGACGGAGACCCAAACCCTGGCAAGACCAAGACCAAGTCTAAACAGACAACAGGTAGACAAACAAAACAGTCCACGGGAATCGTCGGGGTAGGAGCGGGGGCAGGGGCCCGGGCACAGCATCCCGGGAAGTCAATACCAAGGCATATCTGTTGGCGAATTGGAAAATATGACCACGAATTGTGGATGCACTCAATTGCTTGGTTTCAATGAGAATAAATTGTACTATATACATATAAGATATGTATTTCTTAATATAAAAAATATATATCATTAGTATTTTTCAAATATATATTTAATTTTTTAAATAATTTATTGCAATGCCATCCCTAACACAGCAATCCCGATGGCCTCCAGCTAGGGCATTCCTTGGGTGAAAGGTGCGGAAGTGCCTTGAGAAGCTCTGCAAAGATGCGAAAATATTTGCATACGCAAAAATGTGGCAAGGAAAGTGTGCAGGTGTGTGTGGCAGTGGGGGGGACTATGCCCAAGTCCGGGACAGTATCCCAGACCCGATCCGCAGACATCTCCTGCAGCTCTTGGCAGCTCAGCGCGTGTGCCAGTGTGCGAGTGTGCAAATAAATAAGCAGAAACATAGTCGAGTACTTGTGTAATTATGGCAAATGTTATTTGATTTTGGCACCCCATCGCCCCTGCCCCTGCCCCTGCCCCTGCCCCCCCTGAGACCATTGGGGACCGTGGAGACCGCAGTTGCGTGCTCCAAATTATAGTGGATTCGGCGGCAGGGAGCCCGAGCCCACTGCCAGATATTTGCACTTTTCGAGAGCGCCGCCGCTGTTTGCACTTTCGCCCAAATGCCAACACACGGCAACACTCCCACCTTTCCGCAGCGGGCAACTTGGCCGTGCACGGCAAGAAATTGGATCAGGCATCAAGGTCACAGAGGAGGGTTTATTTTTTGGAGTTTAAAAGCGAATAGAATTTAGTTGGAAGGGGCTAGATTAGCAGCACCACAAGACTGTCTGTCAAGACAAGTTTCTCAAACGTATATTTCATATGTTTTATTGTAAAATTAAATCCATAAAATAATACAAATTTATGTACGAGATATATGTACAAGGTTCATTTGGGAACTCCTTTGAACTGGCCAATTAACTTCATTATAAACAAGAATGGAAGCGAACTTTAGGTTGCCAAAGAACATAAACCTATTGGTTGGCACTTGCCACCAACTTTTTCTATGAAAACTATATAAAATAGTTATTCTTTTCTTCTCACTTAATTACTGCCATGAAAACAAAACTTCTTGAGTATGTTTATGGAGATATTTAGGGAACCGAGAGACAAGACTAGATCGACTAGATCCTAATGCTAAAATATATTTCAGAGTCTTAAACCTAGACCAGAGTTTTCTTTATGAATTACATCCCAGTGCATTGCAAACTTCTAACTTTAATTTAAAAAATAAAAACAGAGCATGTTAATATAGATACTATACAAGCCATAGCCCTGCAATCTTCCATCTTCAATTTTAAAAATAAAAACAGGACATGGTAATATAGATACTATACAAGCCAGAGCCCTGCAAACTTCTAACTTTAATTTTTAAAATAATAACAGAGCATGTTAATACAGAGACCATACCCTTTGCAAGTTCAAATAAAAATGCCTTGCTGGGTCCTATATTTAGTTTTTGAGAACTTTCCAAACTGCATTCGCTCAGAGATGGCAAACGAACGGGCTTATGACATACTTATTAAACACAAAGCATACGGAGGAGCGTAATCAGCTGTTGCACGACGCGATGCCCGTTGCCCCATGCCCCATGCCCCATACTGCATGCCCCATGCTGCATGCTCCATGCTTCATTCCCGATGCTAGATGCCAAGCTGCTGCGACTCTCAAAAGTTGTCA
Source organism: Drosophila jambulina (assembly GCA_018152175.1). Lineage (NCBI taxonomy): Eukaryota > Metazoa > Arthropoda > Insecta > Diptera > Drosophilidae > Drosophila > Drosophila jambulina. Next base: position 17,756,974 of record JAECXH010000006.1, on the reverse strand, counting down.
TGACAGCGGCTCTGCCATGGTAAAGGCACAGTGGATTCCAAATCGAGAGAACCAAAATCGAATTCATTTCATTAACAAAAACAAAAAAAAGAGATTCAGCTAAGGCTTCTATCCCTATATCATATTTCCCCACTACCTATACAAATTTATATATATTTATTAATCATATGTAGCCCTTGGACTTACCTCCCACTGTGCGGATCTGGACATGGCTGGGAGTGGGTGGGTGGATCCGGATGTGGGGATGTGGGAATGTGTGGGCTGCTGGTGTTGCAAGCAAACAGAATGCCGCACGCCCGCTGTGTGTGGCTCTGCAACTGCATATTCTCGGTCTCGGCTATTTGTGAGTCGGATTTGTTTTTGAATTTCCACCAAGTGAAGGGAAATTCTGCCAAAGTGCACAATGCCATGGCTCAGCGCCTCACAGAGCCGGGATTCGGCCCCAAAATACCTGCAAATTAACCATACATCGAAGGCCCGCAGGCAAGCCGATTACGCAGGAACTTAGGCGAAGGATAAGGCTTATAATTAAGGATTCCATCGGAGCCACTGAATGCCCAGGCCGAAGACAATGGAGCCGGATTGCACAGATTTTAGGGTACCCTAATTCTCGATATTTTTGTATTAATACAAAGCTGAGGAAACGGTTTATGGAGCACAATGCCAAGGCACCTTTAAGCTATTAAATAGGGGCATTTTTGTTCTGAGATACATAAGGATGTTCTTTTTAATGTTCAATATTTAATTACAATAAATTATGTTAATATTATTATTATCAGTTTGCCATCGGTATTGGCTACAAGTTACTCAACTGTGGCCTGTTCCGGGGTGATTTCTATGAAACTTTCGGCTTTACCTACGAACCCAGAGCTATCCCCTTCCTATATTTATCCCGCTGTCTTGGCTGGCAACTCTTATGTCAGGTTTCCCACTTGGCGGATCGCCAGGTGATCGGCTCGCTTTGACGAGTTTTTTAGATTTTAACTCATCTACCTGACCGGCCAATAATGAGACGAGAAAAAAAATAGACAATGGTCCGGGCTCGACGGGTGATTGTTCTCCTCTCCTCAGGTGTTGCCCTCAAGCTCACCTGGGCTCCCTTCAAATTAAGAGTGTACTGTAACAAATTCAGTTGAAGTATACATTTAATATAGAAATTTACTGGTGTATTGTATGTTTTGAAATGGTAGTTTATATATATATACAAAACAGCTTACCGACATTGAGGTTTATTTGACTTAGTTATGTTTATTTTAAGCTTTGATTTCCCCAAAAAGTTATCCTACAAAATATACATAAATATCCATTTAAAAATTTGTCTGTTTCACGTCTTCTTGATGGCATAAGATGCACAAAAAACAGTAATTGGCATCAGTCATTTATATTTCGATTCGAAAAATCCTAAATTCCCCGATCTCGACTTACCAAATTTTCCTCTATCTTTTATTATATGTTATAAACGACCTTCAAAATGCTCTTTCAGTATATTTTAATTTCAGTCCCGTAAACCTATCAAATTAATCGATCCCATATGATCCCTCTTTCCTCTCAGTGTCTCCTCGCTAATCGAAAGTGAGGCGTTCAATGAAATTAGCTTGAGCCGCGCCGCGCCGCGCGGAAGGCGAGAACCCGCGAAGGGCGCCGCAAGGCGTTGGCCACTCAGCGGCGAACAGTAAACAGTGGACAGCGGCCAGTGGACAGTGGACAGCGGCCAGTGGACTGTGGACAGTGGACAGGGAACAGGGAACCGGGAACGGGGAGCGATGAGCGATGAACAGTGAAAGTTAATTGAACACATACCCGAAATGAAATGGAAAACACGGCTCAGCGGAACTGGGGGACTCAACAGGCTGGCTACCTGGCGGTGGGGCTGGTGCACAAGTGATTAACGATTGCAGATGACAGGCTGGTCCGGACTGCGGACTCCGGATGACATAAGCGAGTCAAATCCCGAACCCGGAAAACTACAGCCACGATAGCAGTGACAATTTTTCAGTTTTTGGGCCCTTTTTGCACTCGACAAGCCTCTATTTGGTTTGTACATTAAGCCGGAAAGGGTTTAAAAAAAGGCCAGAGCAGAAAAATTTAAATATTGCAACCGAAACAAGTTTGTAGCAAAATATTTAAGCAATTATGGTGAGTTTTTAGAGTATTATTTAAAGAGTAGAAAATATAGAGAAAAGTACAGTATAGAGATCATTTTAGAAATGCTGGAAAACAGAATATCAGAATTGAATAATAAATTAAATAAATAAATCAAAATGTTTATATGTTAAATGTTTATTTTGAATTTTGAAAAAAATTAGAACCTATTAGGTTTCCTTAGAAAATTCTTACTTTAGAGGAAGATTGCTGCAGCAGAAAATATTTTTGAAAACAGTTTTGCAAAAGAGTTTGGCTAAACTATTTTTCATAAATAATCTTATCCTAAAACTGACTTTAATTCGAGATATAAATTAGAAGATTACATTTGCCAAAAAATATTGTATTATAAATTAATTCTAAACTATTAAAAAAAAAATAATAATAAAATATAAATGCAAGGGAATCTCCCTACGTTATTTTGGTATTTTAAAATACGTTTCTGTGTTCCGAAATATTTCAGAAATGCTGTTCACACTATTACTAATTTATCTAATTAAAATTTCATTTAAAATATTTTATTGTAAGGTTTGTTATATTTTTTACACCTCCTTTTGGCTCACTGCCCCCGTTTTTTATGTCCTGTTTATCGAGTTGTCAGGCGATGGGATAAACTCCTATACGACGTGTTCGACGCCCTGCCCTTCTGGCCGTCCGTCCAAGGGAGCTTTCACTGTACGATCTCGACAGTTGGCCACATTTTGTGCAATGGGTGAAAGTCGCGGAGGGCCAACACTTGCTGTACGTTATGGCAAATGCGCGTTTCTTTTCGTTTTTGGCCAACGCGGAGTCAGTCAGTCAATGGAGCGATATGTGCGATGTGCGATGTGTGTCTTGGGCGAGATGGGCAGCGGCTGCATAATCCCGTCTCGTCTGGGCTGGTTCGACTTTTGGATCTTCGGTTTTGGGGTTCGAGTTCGAGCTGAACATTTGTAATTTTTGGCTGGTGGCATTCGCTTCCGCGTTTAACACCTCTCCAGCCATTAATATGGTAATTTATGACCGAGACAGCAACGCCACATAAATCTGCAACAGCCCAAAGATGCCTGGGAAATGTGTGTGCGAGTGTGTGTCTGGGCAAGGCCCTGGCTTTCGTTATTCTCCGAGTCACTCCGCTCCGCTCGAGTGTCGTAATGAGGAGTCCGCCCAAGAACCCGGAGCATTATTGGGAATGCAAATGAGATGCGTGCGCCCAAATTGAAATGGCAAATGTTGACAGCGCCAACACAGCGCCCGAAATTCAAAGTTAATAAACGAGATATTTATGTAGGAAGTGCTCAGCCAGGATGTGTGAGTCAACTATGCGTCCCCCGGCCAAACCATAAATACAGGATCTTCCGGCCAGGACAAGGTGGATCAATAGGTCAGGGCCCTGAGAGCCTCAATTACTATGTGTCTGGCCTGGATGGGAATTCTCTAATAGAAACGGGTTGCAAGTAATCAAGGTTGAACATTAGTTGTTCCTGGATTTAGCTTTATAAGAAATCAGTAAAAGATTGTTAAAGGAGAAGTAACTGCTTGGTGTATAAGGGAACTTATTGTATAAAGTTGGAAATGGAATCTTTATTTATTACAAATTTTAATTATTAATTATACCTTATACCTTGAGGCCATTTTTCAAGAGCTTCTTCCAGGCACACCCTGGTCTCACAGCAAGCAGATCCTTGTCCCAACTGCTGGGAATGACATAAACATATTTATGAATTTTCTATTCTGCATTGCGTTTTTGATTGTCCCAAGTACGAATATGAATGGAAATGGGCGCAGAGGTGGAGATCCGAGGGGGAAGTCTCATTTGCATTAGTCCCTTAAAAACCAATGGGGAGGAGTCACAGTCAGAGCCAGAGTGAGAGCCATAGCCTGAGCCAGAGTCAGAGCCAGAGTCGGAGGCTGAGACGGAGGCGCCTGCTGATTAACATAAAATTAAGCGTTCGAAAGGCATGCGGCAATGGGGTTTCGGAATCCGTATTAGCAGCCCGGAAGTGGGGGAAGTCGGGGCAAGTCTCTGGAACGAGTCGCAGGGCTGGGCGCTGGCTGATAAGCCGCGGCGCGGCGATAAGCGCATTTAATTAGCATTAATTAAAGCGAATTGCGAGACTCGGGCGCAAAACTAATAGCAGCAACTGAAATAAACAGGCGCAGGAACGCGGCGCCGCGGGGTAGAGCCGGGCCCAGTTGTGAAAGCGGGCCAATGCTAATAGAAATGACAATTGTGCCCGGCAATCGATGGTTTTTGGAGCACTCGCCCACAGTGGAGGTAAGGCAGGCCAAAAATGTTGGATTAAATCTCAATGTGGCTGTATTGTGTTTTCAGGGGTGTCTGGTTCGGAAAGGTAAACAAAACATATATTGATTTTGGTTTATTTTCTTAACACTTTTGTGTGTGCATTTTTTTTGAAATATGTTACAAAGTAGGTTTAATTTGTTGTATGCTTTTTTAATATTTATTATGCTCTTTTTTCATACGCCCTGTTGTCCCACTGTGCGGTTTATGATTAATTGAAAGCCAGTTTCATTTTTTTCTATGTGTTAGTTTTTTTTATTTAATTTTCTAATGGATCAGGTGGACATATCTTACAGGATTAATACTCTTGAACTTATTACATTAAATTTATTAAGTGGGAAAAATTAAATATAAAAAATTAAATTCAATTTGTAGATATAGAAATTAAGAAACTATTCACAACCTTTGTAACCAAAGACCTAAATGCTTAAAAAGGTTAATAAAACATTTATAAATTTAGTTATATTAAAATATATTTTTTTATTTAATATTTATGGTATAACATATATTCATATAACAATTTCAATCGGCAACTTTTAGTTATTTTCCACTTAAGACATCACTTTGCAGTACCTGTGGCACCTGCAAGATCGCTTTGTGGCGTCTTCACACCGATTCGACGCACTGTGCGCCTTGCGGCAGAAGAAAGCGGATTGCGTAATGTCTGCGTCATTATATAAAGCGGTGATGCTGAGAAAGAGACAGAGAAGACACTGAAAGACAGAGACAGAGACAGAGAGAGAGAGAGAGAAAAAGAGATGGACTGGGACTGGACCCGCATAATTGCGCGACTTCACCTGAAACTGCGTCGCGTCAAGGGCCCCAGCTCGCTCGCTCTTTCTCTCTCCAGCGAATGTGGGCGAGGCCAGGGCGCAGCAGCTACAAAAATAAATAAATAAAATAAACAAATAAAAAAAAAAAGAGACCAGCACCAGCACCAGCACCAGCTTCAGCTCCAGCTCCAGCCCCAGGTCCAGCCACAGCTTAAGCCACCTCAGCTCAGCAGAAAACACCTCATGCCATCGGAATGCAATTTCACTTCTTTAAATATTTTCTCAATTGTTTTGTGCGTGTCGGATTGGGATCTGCCTCGGATCAGGTTATCCCAGTTTGGGCACACCACCGAGTGCGTGCTATGGAAGCCTTACTGTACCTCAAAAATAGCTGCAAATATGGGCAACTTAACAGGCAAATAATACTTAATTTATTGAGAAAAATCACAGATTGCTTTTAAGAGTAAATTGTGTTGAAAGTCGACGTCTGTTGTAATACATCTTTAAACAAAGTTAGGATAGTCCCTGAAAAATCTCTTTGATATGACACCTCACAGTGAGATTTCTTCAGTTTTCAGATCATATTATCAATGCAGTCAACTGTAGGGCATTGTCTTAGGAGTGTAAGCTGAGCCATAAAGTGTTTTTATGGCTCAGTAAATACCAAAGAGTCTAATAAAGTGGATAAGATTGAGTTGACTTTTAGTTTTTCCAAATTAAAAGATCGAAATGTAGCACTTGATTTCCTAAATTTCCCTTTTTAATCTTAGAAATCCATTTAATATTCAGTCTCAGTTGTTTATTAGTGAGTTTCAAAGTTCACTGATAAGTTTACCTGTACAAACCACCAGCCACCCTAGTCGAGCCTCAATATTTCTATAATAAATCCTACTTACTAGACCTCAAATATATTTTCATTATATTTTAATGCCTTTACCGACAAGACTTGGACTTATTTTCACCAACATTTAATGGTGTTGCCCCTTCCTCACCGAAGAGTAACTAAAGTGGCGATCGTCTGCTGGCCCAGGCAAGTGGCAGCTGGGCTTACGGCTGTCTCCCGAAGCCATAGCCTGGCGGATTGACTTCTTTCTTTTTGGATTTTGGATCTTTTTTGGACTCTTATCACCATCAAGCTGTGGGCCCTTGGCAATGCACCCATTCAGAGCTTGGACGGGGCAAAGCGAAAGGAAGGCAGCCATCAACTGGCGACTGGAGACTCGAGGAAGTAAAAGCGCAAATAATTGCGAGCGACCGAAACTGAATGAAAACAAAATCCGGCGAGTGCCGATAGATATGCATACATCTGCACAGACACGGAGATATTTTGTAAATTTGTAATGACAAAGGCGAAGCGACGGACAGCAGATGCGGCGGATATATATTGCCACTTAAGTTGCAAGTTGCTGGTAGATGTTGCTGCTGCTGCTGCTGCTGCTGTTCCTAGCGACTGCGACTGGTCACAAGATGCAACAGCCAGGAAGTCCAAACTTGGCCGCGGCAGCAGCAGTGAAGTAACCTGGCCAGGAGGGAAGAGGGTCACCAAATGACCAGCCTGCGGCGTTTGTTTTCTCGTCAATACCCTCGCTGAGAGTTGTGCCACTCATCGTGGCATGGGTTAATGGTTATATAACCAGTCAAGGGTATTTCGGAATTCGGTGCTGCTGGGGCAGAAGGAGCAGATTCCTATGCAGGTTACTTTCCCGGTTTTGCCTGTCTGGAAAGTCTTCGATCATGATGAGGCTGGGCCCGAGGCAGAGGTCGGGGTTGCAGGCGATGACGATGACGAAGACGATGATGTTGATGTTGATGTGGATGTGCATGATGATGATGATGATGCCACCGTCAAGGCAAAATACAAAGTCAGAGACTGGGAGAAAGAGACCTGGCCCAAGAAATGCAAATGAAAGCGAAATCGAGTCACGCGAAGGCTGTCGCGGGAGGAAAACTTGATCTCTCGAGAGTTGCGGGGGGAAGCTCTTTTATGACTCAACTTTGTGTGGAAGAAGAAACCGAAAGCCGAAAACCGAAAACCGAAAACAGAAAAAGAAAACCCAAAACCGGGGGCTATATCGGACATTGTGGCAAGTGTGTTGACACTGTTCTACTGACAGTTTGGCCCATTGAAGCCACTCATGAATATTGGCCGGCTCGGTGGCCCAGAAAATCAGCTTTGACTCACATCGCGGCCTGTTGAGTAATGTGTGTGGGAAATTATGCGAAGGCCATAGAAGTGGCTGCCATTAAATGAATTCTATATTATTAAGCGGTGGAAAGCAGGCTCAAATAAGCAGGCATTAAGTGGGGTTTTTTTATGGACCAAAGTGAGTTGTAATTGAGTTTGGTACAGAGTTGGGGCGATGAATATTAAATAGATTTAAGCAGGCAAGAGGTAAGCATATACAACTTAATTCTTTTAGTTTAATAATGAAAATAAAAATAGTTAGATTAAGAATATCTTAAATATGAATTGGTAGTAGTTTTAGATCAAATATGAAATAAAGTTATTGTGATTAGTGCAGTAATTTATTAGTTTTAAATTAAGACCTGTTATTAAGTTTCTTTTCTTAATTTCATTTCTAAAAAGCATGCACTATAATTACTTAATAAGTAATAAATTGCTTAATATTTTTTCCTCTGTTTTAAGCAACCAAATAATGTCTTCCTCTGTATTTTTAGCAAGTTCTTTGCCTGCAATTAATAACATTTTTCTACAAGACTTGTTAACATATTTTTATATACTAGCAAATTATAACAATTTCATTTTACATATTAAGTGGCATCTTTTTGTAGCTTAGCTTTATTTATTTTTAATTTTTTTTAAGTACTTAAAAGCTTTATTTATTTTTAATTTTTTTAGTACTTAAAAACTAAGCTTTATTTATTTTAAATATATTTTAGTACTTGAAAACTTAGCTTTATTTAATATTAATATATTTTAGTACATGTAAACTTTGCTTTATTAATTTTAAATATATTTCATTATTTGAAAACTTAGCTTTATTTATTATTAATATATTTTAGTACCTGAAAACTTTGCTTTATTTATTTTTAATATATTTTAGTACTTGAAAACCTGCCTTTGCTGACATTTGATTTTCGAAAACATTTCCTGGCTGGCTGCCACTTGACGATCTTGGCCCGCCATTAGGCGTTCAAGGCTCTCAGCCGCGAACTCCTCACTCCGCACTCCGAACTCCGACCTGGGGAGATCCTCCTCGATCTTCGGGGGACCTCCGAGGCACCCAAGGTGGCCAAAAGGTACGAGCATCGATGTGAAAACGTTGCCAAACTGGTCGCGAGGGGGAACTCTCTCCGCATCTCGGTCCCTTTGGCCCGCGCACTTGCTTGTTTTTATTTTTATTTTTCATTTACGAAATTTCTTCACTTTCTGTTTCGCCTGGGATTGGGCTTGGGCCTGGGACTCCGATTCGAACTCGGACCCAGACTCCGATTCGGTTTTGGATTGGGATTCGGTCTGGGTTTCGGTCTGGGTTTCGGTTTCGATTTCGACTCGGTTTCGACTCGGTTTCGGTTTCGGTTTCGAACTCGGCGCATCTCTGCGGCTGCGCGGCCGCTCGGCGGCAGCGACGCCGGCGCCGGGTATTACCTATATGAGCTCGCGTTATCATCCGAGCGGCAGCATTTTCAACTCGCGAGTGACGAGCAGCGGACGTCGCGAGATCCGATCGCCCGCCTTCAGAACCGAACAGAGGTGCCCGGCCCGCCGAACCCAACCGAACCGAACTGAACCGAGGTCGAACCCCTCCGAGCCGCTCCGCGACCCCGTACCTTTTATTTGTATTTTTGTCTTTGTGAGTCCTGTGTCTGCGAACCGCCACGCATTTTTTTCGAGTGCTCTGTGTGCCGAGGATAACGAAAAGAACACCAGCTGCTGGCATGGTAAAGAACTGCTTCCTAATTGGACTCGAGTGCGAAAAGGATTACACAAGCCAATTGGCAACAGAAAAAACTCAAGAAAAATCCAAGGAGATCCCAAGTGACGGATGGGAGTTTCCAAGTTTGGAATTAGTAACCCAAGGAGCCCAGTTTTGAAAAGGATATAGAAGCTAAGGGGTTTATCCAGGGACTAATATTGGGACTAAGGCTTGAGCAAGGATATTAAATCTGATTTAAGACGGAACTTAATGATTGATAGTACGACTTGACTTCCTGTTAAAAATTATCCCAAAAGACTTGTCCTGATATCTCAGGGAATATTTTATTAAATTCGATCTGTCAGGCTGGGATATATATTTATCCCTAAATTCAGATAGTCACGCCTGCGCCTTAACCCCATGACCTTGGCTTACAACCTCCAAACTAATTGATGAGGGTTTTCCCCGGGACTCCTAATGAAAATTGATGCAGGACCCGAATTGTACAGGAATCCTGCTACGGATTATTCATTCGCTGCCAATGCCGGCAGGGGCCAGGCCTTTGTCTGCAGATTTAATTTATTCATTATCGAAATTGATTCATAAATAATTTCTCATTCTGGGGGGAAATTTAATTAACGCAGATTACGATTCTCGACTTTTGGGCCCGGACTTTCGAGCCAGCTGTGGCTAAAACTTTGCAGCACGCAGGGATATGTCTCCCGGGCAACCCTTTGACCCGTTCGGTCCCTGGTCCTCCTCAATCCGCAGTCCCTTCATTTGTGTGTCGTTCATCTTCGAATTAAATTTGCGTTTTCTTGGCCAGAGAGAGAGAAGGAGAGTGAAAGTTTCGCCGGCCATTTGTATGTTTATTTGTTTTTCTGCCGCCGCCGCCGCCGCTGCTCATTTGTTTGCCGCTGCCGTTGTCTGCCATTGCTGTCAATTGTTTAGCATCAATAACAAATATTTGTGGCCTATGCTAATGAACAGAAATCGAACGCCGGTCTGAGCCCAGTCGAAGAAAGCGATGGCCCTAAGAGTGAACTGTGACCGGTGGCAGGGGACGGGCAGGTGGTGCAAACAAATGCAAACAGCTAGCATCGGGTTATTAGGTTCACTGTGATAAAGTCATAGCTAAACTAGATTAATCGTAGACCAAACAACCTCAGATAGATCCACAAACATGGGGGGTAATGTAAGTTAAGTCTCAACCCAAACCCTATTGCCTTGGGCACAACTGTTCAAGCTGGCAGCTCAATGAGATTGAGCCAGTGCCGGCCACATCCGGGTCACTTCACACGGCTCACTGAGACAATGGGGCACAGAAGCAGCACCTTGCCCGCACCTTTTAATTGTTTTGCCATTTCTTTTATAATGTATTTTCATTATGCGGCGCATAATTTCACTGCCAACATTTGTGACACCTACTCATCCCCGCGAGGCGTCCGAGAGAGCCGGAGAGGTGCGTGGCGAGCGGCGAGATACGAAGATACAAAGATACACGGCGCGAAGTGAAAGTTCACTCTCCCCCAGTTCCCCCTTCCCAGCCGCCGCCGCCGCCGCTTCTTCTCCAGGGCCGCTTATGACATTTTAACGCCGCCGCTGGCCAAAAACCAAAGAGTGTTGGTAAAAAAAAAAAAGTAGTAACATCTTTTGCGGGCCATTGTAATGCCAGTATTCAATGCGCATCGCCGGCCAATGAGCTGCACTTTTCCACTTTTCTTCCATTTCGAAAGATCCCCGATAGCCACCGTTGCGCAATGGGGAAAGACCCGAAGATGGGTGTATGCTTGGCCAAGAGACACAATGACTGAATGAAGATAATGGTGAAGTGTTGTGGGGTTCTCTGTGGCAGGGAATAATGGTGTAGTAATAGGCTTAACAATGTGCATTGTGGTTATAAGTGTAAGCCTGAGCTTATATTACTATATTCTCTGTTTTTAAATTATGTATTATTCTGCTCCCAAGAAATGTATACCTAGACTTGTACCACATCAGAGATATTTCTGTGCGAAAAACAAGTTACACGACCACCTTTAAAGACCGCTTTCTGACCCGCCAAAATGCTCATTTAGATGCCATAATTTAGCTCTCATCTCGAAGACGAAAATCTACCTTCACCTCTTGCGTCACACCGATCACTTTCGTTGCGTAAGGGCATTCCGACGTCGCCACCTTCTGCGGTATCTTATTCGGGGCTAATTCGCGGCTTGTTGTGCGCGGAATTTTGAAAGAAGCGCCAGCTGATATGCTTTCGGCCACTCTTGAGTGGCTTATTTGTTGTTAAACAAACTCGCAAAGCCAATTAAACTGCTTTCAGTGCCTTTGTTTTGGCCACTCGCTCTGTATTTCTCTGGCACGAATCGCCGGCTGACTGGCTTACTGAATTATTGATGATCATGACGAGCCGGGGCAGCGGTGACATCCATTCCGTCCACGATGATGGCCATGTCGGTGGCTATGTGTCTCGTCGATGTGGCCGCCGACGATGATGGCTAATGACGTCTGCATCGCCGGCCGGGTTATGCTTTAATTAGAGCGTAATACTGGTGCGCAGAGAGTGCCAATTACACCACGCAACGGGCCAGCTCTTAATGGCTCTATTTGCGGCCAAAATGGCACACGCACGCAACGATTTCCGACATCTTATTTATTTGATATAATCGTAATGGGAAATTTGTTAGCTAATAATTGGGCTTTAATTGGTTTTATGACTATTGAAATTGGTAGAATGAATATATAAGGGATTTTCCAGTCTCTCGGTTTTAGCTATTCCCATTAATAAGCATGCCACATTTTGTATTTATAAGTATTTAAATTTTATTAAAGGTTAAACCATGATTTAAATATCTGAAAGTAGAGTAAAGTCAAGACTGTTAACTCTACATTTTAATTTTATTAATGGAGTAATAATAACTCTTTTACAAAGAAATAAACTTAAGAATTAAAATAATATCATTTATTATGTTTCAAAATATTCCCTTTCAAAACATGCATAATTTAATTGTTCAGTACAATTTGTTAATCCAAATTAATGTCTTCGAATGAAGCAACACTTAAGTGCTTGTCTCAACTCCGATTAACGATTATTTAAGCCGTGAGTTTGCTGTTTAGTGTTGGCCAGGCCAGAAAGCGAGGCTGCTGGGCTGCAAGTTGGCAAATTAGCGCAGATTATGGCAACACACACACACACACACACACACAGTCAGTGGTTGAAAACGACACCTGACAAAGCCAACGAATAAACCGAGGACCTGTGACCCCTGATCCGGCCCTGCCTCGCCTTGACAGGCTGACAAGTTGCCGGCGGTCAGAAAAAAGGTCGCCGAGACAGCTGACAAATGAAGGGCCTGTTGAAGGGTTGAGGCCAGGACGACCGCCGATGATGGACGGAAACTAGAGATAGCCCTGCCCCGGGGCACAGTGATTCCTCTGATTTCCAGGAAGCTATTTCCAGATATCTCTGGGAAATGAGCCTAGCCCTAACTACAACCAGTGACCACTTTCCCATCCCCAGACCTAATCTTGAACCTTCGCTCTCCTTGATCTCCCCCGCAGATGCTGCTCCGTGTGACATTGCTGGCCACGCTCTGCTTCTGTGCCGCCCAGGCGGTGCTCAGTGGCAAGGAGCTGAAGCGCCGGGAGGCAGGATTCGACACCTACGGACCGCCGCCGCGTCCCGCTCCCCAGTACGGACCACCACCACAGCACGTGCCCCATCGGGAGTACGGTGTGCCGCAGCAGATACCCTTCCGGGAGTACGGGCCTCCGGCTCTCAAGTATGGCCCGCCCAAGCTGAACTTCCTGGGAGGAGGCGGCGGCGGTGGTGGTGGCGGCGGCGGAAGCTCCCTGCACGAGCAGATCAAGACACACTTCGGTGTGCCCAAGCCCTTCTACGGGCCGCCCCACATCCAGCACAAGCCCGCTCACCAGTACGGGCCCCCGCCTAAGCCTGCCCCCCAGTACGGACCTCCTCCCCAGCCTGCCCCCCAGTACGGACCTCCTCCCCAGCCTGCCCCCCAGTACGGACCTCCTCCGCCACAGTACGGGCCACCGCCGCCGCAGAAGTTGCAGCACCGCCCGGCCCCACAGTACGGACCACCGAAGCCACAGTACGGACCTCCGCCACCGCCTCCACAGCTGCTGCCCTCGCCGCATGCCGCTCCCCTGTTCAAGCCCGCCCACCAGCCGGCCACCTCGTACGGACCACCGGCATCCGGACCCCTCAACCTGCCCCCCAAGCCCATCTACGACGCCCCGCCGCCGAACTATGGACCACCGCCACTGCCCGTGTCTCTGCCAGGACCTCCGCCGCCGGCCACCACCATCATACTGCAGGGAGGACACCACCATGGCGGACCCTCGGGACCCAGTGGCCCCGGGCCAGTGAAGCAGGTGCAGATCCAGATCGACGCCTCGGGACACACGCACAGCGTGAGCGGCTCCCAGGCTCCATTCCACACGGCCTGCGACGGCTGGAAGCCGATCCCGGCTCCGATCGGCGCCTACGTGGAGCAGAACCACATCGAGACCCAGGGCGGCTACAGCCAGGTGGCCCAGGGACACGGCGGCGGCATTGGAGGCGGCTTTGGAACCCAGTACAGCGTGGGAGGATCCTCGGGAGGCTCAGGAGCTGGCGGCAGCATCATCGACGGGCTTTCGGACGAGCAGCTCGTGGCCGTGGCCCTTCAGGGCGGCAACGATGGTGCCCAGGTGATCACCGGACCCGGCGGTAACTCCATCGAAACGGAAACTCTGCAGGTGGGTCCTTAGGCTACTTAAATAATTAAAAACTAAATGGGAAAATAACTAAAATTAAATTATTTTCAGGCCGCCATTGGCTCCCTGGATGACTCGTACTCCAAGCCGCCATTGGACTCCTTCGATCCCCGATCGGTGCATGCCCAGAAGTATCAGACCATTGGCCACTCGGGACCGCAGGGCGGTAACTATGGACCCCCGCCACCTCCTCCAAGTGGTAACTACGGACCCCCACCGCCACCTCCCAGCGGCAACTACGGACCTCCTCCGCCACCGCCTCAGTTCGCCGCTCTGACCAGCAGCAGCCACGGCAGCCAGTCCCACTCCCACTCCCACTCGCAGTCGCAGTCCAACGTGAACATCCAGTACGGACCACCGCCCTCCGGAAACCCTCAGCCCTTCCCCCAGCACGGAGCCGGTCAGCCCAACAAGCCGGTGGCCTACCGCCCGCCCGTCCCCGTCGGCCTGCTGGAATCCATCGGAGCCACGGTGCAGCACTTGGATCAGTTCGGCGTGAAGCCGCCCCAGCAGCCCGCCACCTACATTCCCCCCGCAGCCAACGAAATAGCTCTGGCGGGTCCTCCTCCAGCGCTGCCCACCCCCCAGGCTCTCTACCAGCCGCCGCCACCACCCCCACCCCAGGCCCAGCAGGTCATCCTGCAGCAGCAGCTGCCGGCGCCGCAGCCTGGACCCGCCTTCGGACACCAGAAGCAGCAGTTCGGACCCCCGGAGCCGCAGTACCTGCCGCCTCCGCCGCCGCCAGTGGCCAACGTGCGTCCCCTGGGACCGCCGCCACCGCCCACCCAGCAGTACCTGCCAGCCGCTCCTCCGCCGCCGGTCTTCTTCCAGCAGCAGCAGCAGCAGCAGCATCACCAGCACCACGCGGAGAACAGCTACAGCGCCTCCCAGTTCCATGCCCAGGGTCTGCCCCTGCCCCAGCAGGCGCCCCGCTTCAGCCAGCTGCCCTTCCAGCAGCAGCAGCAGCCCCAGCCCATCATCGTCCACGACTGCGGACACGGACCCAATGTGCTGAGCAGCAGCGGCTACCAGGTCCAGCAGCAGCAGCAGATCCAGCAGCAGTTCGGCAGCGTGTCGGCCGCCTCCTCGGGGGCCTACAATGCCATCGCCCAGAGCATCCCGGTGGCGGAGCAGCACACCCAGCAGCTGGTCTCGGGTCCGGCGGATAGCTACGGACCGCCTCCGTCCGGCAACGACATTGACAGCTTCGACCACGCCGGCTACGCCTCGCAGAAGAACGCGGTGGCCGCCCTGCCCGACGGCACCGATCCCCAGCAGCTGCCCGGCCTGGACGGACTCGACGTCCTCTCTGCCCAGAAGTCGCAGAGCATCCAGCTGGGTCAGGGCCAGCAGCCGGCGCAGAACTTCCAGGTGCAGTTCGGCGGATCCCTGAACAACGCACCCGGGGTGTCGAGCGGTGATGCCAACCACGAGGAGATCCTCTCCCAGGGCCTGCTCCAGTCCATCCTCACGGCCATCGAACAGCCCCAGCAGCAACAGCAGCAGCAGCAGCAGGGTCTGCCCCAGAACCACAAGGCCCAGAGCCGGTCGGACGACCACGATCAGCAGGAGGACCAGCAGCAGGCGGACGACCACGAGGAGAAGCAGGCCGCCAGCTCGTCCACCCGCGTGGAGGTGCGCGTGCTGCCGGAGAACGGCGAGAACGAGGAGGAGACCCCCGCCGAGGTCAAGGAGATCGAGCCCATCGTGGTCAACGAGGAGGAGGCCAAGCATTAGTCAGTCACTAGTTAGCATCGAACTCATCAGCGCCGCTTGAACCTATTTATTGCTGCCTCATCCGCGGAGCTCCGCCCGCCCCCAGTTGCCATAAAGTGAAAGTCCAGGGGCCGGGAGGGGGTCTCCGTCACCAAATCACCGATCATCACGTCACAATCACCATCGCAATCACACACACACACACAAAGAGAACAAAGAAGCTACCATGGACGGGGGGCCCGCGCCACCCCGCCGCGTGAAAGGCGCCTCTCATGCCCCAGCGGCTCGTGTATAAAAATATTTAAAGTAAATAATTAATTTATTATTACATTGTATTGTACCTTATGCTTTAAACCACAAATAAATATGTATACAAACGAAGACGCAGACGAGTCGGAGGAAAGCTGCCAGCGAGTGCAACTGCAAGTCATCTTGAGTCAGAAAACTGAAAACTGAAAACAGAAAACTGAAAACAGAAAACATAAAACCAGGTGGCCCGGCGGCACATCTGGCCAACACAATGAGCCCGGTCGATGGCCAGGCCCAGGGCCAGGGCGAAAGGTAAAGACCTGAGAGTTCCGCTGGTCACCAGCGTGTGTGAGTTCATCAAGAGGCAAGTGGCATGGACAGGGAGAGGGAGTGATTAGAGCTGCTTTTATTACCTTCTGTCTTCGGAATCATGTAAGACAAATATCTCTTTTAATTTATATGGAATATTTAAAATTAATGTTACCTTCGAAGTTCATTATTTCAATTGAAATATTCCCTTCTTTGAAACAATACCTAAAAAGGTCTTAAGACCACCTCAAAGCCCCAAGCATTCCCTGGAAACTTAACCCATATCGCAGCTCAGTTAACTGAGCTAGCACAAGGTTAATGAATAATTTTTCGACTATTCCAACTCCACTCCTCCCACTCATGCTCAATTCTTATTTTTATTCCTTTTCCATTTCCATTTCCCTTTCAAATCCTTGGCATCCGCTTCCGCATCCGCATCCGTGTCCGCATCCGTGTCCGTGTCCGACCTCTCCGGGGAGTGGGTCGGGCAGCAACAAGAAACAATAAAAGACATAAAATTAATTAAATTAGCCATAAACAAAGCGAAAGGTGATTAATTAACTAGAAATTTATACCGTTACATAAGCGAGAGCCCAGGCGGCTTGAAAGACGTGCCCAGCTCCGGGGGGGGTTGGGTGCGAGCTAAGTGTCCTGGAAGGTAATGAATGGGTTGGCCCGGCTTGCGCCGGTTAGGCGGAGCTCTCGTCGCCTTATTTGCCCATTCATTAATATTTGGTTGTTTCAGCTCAGCTCCTTCGCTGTCCAGCCTTGTTTCTGATTTTGGCCTTCTTTCTACCAGCACTGAGAGAGGGAAATTTTGGAAACTTCAGTGCTACTAAGGTTTTTCTTTGGGAAAGCTAGTTACAGCAGACAAAATAATATTTTGGGAGAGATTTTAAATAAACTTCTTCTCGTTCTCTCACCTCCAAGTATCCACCAGTTAAGAAGGGTATCCCAGCTTCGACTTGTGCCGCTTTTTTATACACTTTTGCCTTCCACGAAGCCGCTACCTTTGTTTGCCCAGCGAACGGAAGTCTCGCCGGACTCGTGGCCGGACCTAAGGAGAACAAGGGCGGTCGCAGGGGCAACTG
Organism: Drosophila jambulina; assembly: GCA_018152175.1. Taxonomy (NCBI): domain Eukaryota; kingdom Metazoa; phylum Arthropoda; class Insecta; order Diptera; family Drosophilidae; genus Drosophila; species Drosophila jambulina. Next base: position 17,739,753 of record JAECXH010000006.1, on the reverse strand, counting down.
TGGACTTTTAATTAATGTTATTAAAAAGTCAAAATGAGCAAGACAAGGCATTGATGGCCGTTCCATTTGGGGCAAATGGCAGGAGCAATTGCTGAAATTGAAACTGAATAAACTATAAGGAAATCTGGGACTTGCAATTCTTAAATAATTGAAGCTGGAATCTAATTTGTAATAATTTTTGTACCCTTGCAGGGTATTATAATCTTAGTTGGAGGTTTGCCAGGCAGTATGGGAGAAGTATATATATATTCTTGCCAAAGTTAGCCTGAAAATTAAATTAAAAATTATATTGGAAATTACAGGTGAGTTTATAATTTCATTAATGAACCCAAATTCATGGAGTTTTAGATAATTTGTTTAGTTACTTTAAAATACTATTAAAACCAAAAAACCCTACATAGTTATGGCATTTATTAACAGATATACCAGGCAGTCAAGGTGACTCTCTTTACCCCAAGTTACTTTACCCAATGATACAGATAAATAATAATAAATAATATATTTAAATAATGCTAGCAAACTCACTCCGTTGAATGTTCGTTGCCAGAACCCGTAGTATCCCTTATTGCTAGTGTTTACTGTGGCTTCCCCCGATTCTCCCATATATATCCATTAACTTTTGCATTGCCATCGCTGAAGCCAACGCCTGATCGGCTGCCAATTGTATAATTTTGTCATTTCAGACAGCGAAAAATGCAAAAAATGTAATTTGCAGCAACAATTGGGGGAAAGTGGTATTTTGATTAATCGTCGATTTGCATGCGAATGCGGAAATAAAATAAAAAAGGGAGGGAAAAAGCCAGCCAAGAAAAGCAATCCATATAAAAAGGAGTAAACGGAAACCAATTCTTGTGGGCTATGACTTGTGGATACTCTGTGGGGGAGAGTGTATTGCATATACTATTAAAAAGAGGAAAATATATTTAAATATTTGAAATATATTATTAATTTATAGCAAGGAAATATTAATATTTCTTTAAGGGAATCTACCTATTTATTGCTGAATTTCTGGTATTAATCTTAAGATATGCTCAAAATTTGTCATTAATTACAGGATTTCTTGACGTAAAACTGCATCTTGTTAGTTAATCAAATTATGAATTAAAACATAAATTTATTTCTTACCCACACCACCTCTTAGTCGTATATACCCTCGCCTTACCCTTGTTTAAAGTGTATCACAACAACTTCCTGTTACATTTAACAGGCCGTGGAAAACCCAGACCGAACGAGTGGTAGAAAAAAAAAAGAAAAGCAAACCAAAACAAAAATAAAAATAAAAATAAGAATAAAAATAAAGCACGAAAAGAACAACGGCGGGCGTAAAAGGGAAGCGCGCCTGAAAACTGTGTTGATTTTCCAGCATTTTTGTTGGCCCCGGCCCGGGCGGGTCTATTTACACGGCGTATACGTAATGCGTATACGCAATGCGAATATGAGCAGTGGCCGCCAGTGCGGTATGCATTTGCTGTTGGCCCAGCACTTGGGCCTGGTTGTATGTATGCAGTCCCATTTGTGGCCATTTCAATCACTTTGCTGATTCTCGGAATCGATGCCGGATCGCCGGGAGTCCGGACTAGATCGCCTGGCCCAATGGTCCGTTTGCTCGTCCTGGTCACGCTCAAAGGGGAGAGGGGGGGAAGGGGCGTAGGTGGGAAGAAGGCGACCCTAATTACAGTTAATTGGTGCCTGCTGGGGGAAAATCTGAGGGGACTTTCACGGCTGATGGGCGATGCTTATACGCACTGCGCGACAGGGCAAAAATACACAATTTTCCACTTTGTACTAATCAAGAACTCATTATCCTTCATTATGCTTTTCAAGTTGCCGTGTTGGCGACATCCTGCGCCCGCCCCCCATCTCCTGCCAGCCCTTCTCCCGCATCCTTCTGTCGCCAGAGCAGCTGCAATTGCAATGCGTCGACGCCGGAGACGGAGTAAGGCGAGGCACTGCGAGAAAATTCAACCTAACTGGGTCTTTCGTATCTAAAGTACTATTTTAAGTAGGATTTAAAAAAGGAGTGTTTTCTAGAAGACTTTAATCTTTTTCAGAATATTTAGAATATGTGATACCCCCTTTTCTCTCCGTGCAGCACCCCTCTCTATGTTCTCCGTGAGCTGGCTCCACGGGAGCCATCATTCATGTGGTCGGTCTGCTTTGGTTCGCCCTGCCCGGGTCCGCTTTGCTCAGCGAAAAAGGGAGCCCGCAACTGCTGAGCTTAAATTATGCACAATTTTATAAATGCCACGGCAAATGTCGACACAAATACACTCGAGACGGGAGAGGGAACTGCAAGCCGGAATGGGAATGGGATGCGGGATCAAAGGATCAGGACACACATGAGCACTTAGCCAGGACGTGACTGCGGTCAGCATAAATAACAGGTCAAGGCGCTGCCCCGCCGAAGAACAAGGAGATGCGGGCACCAATGCAGAGTCCGTCCGATTCCTTAGGACCCTTTGAACCGATTACGCCATGCACTGAGCGCAGGAGGAGGACGCGGCAAGATGTATTTCAAAGGAACAGATTTCTCCCAGCAAAGTCACGATTATTTCGCGGATATTTAAGCAGGCGGAAAGGATTTCAAGTTGGTATTTTGTACTAATTTGCCTAAGGATATATATAATTTAATAATTACCAACTTCCATCTTCCATCTTCCTGGCCGAGGCCCAGACTAGTCGGCGCCAAGAAACTGGGCCGACGCACAGCTTAATGCGCCTTTAATGAACGCACGCCAAATGGCCAGCTCGAAGGAGAAAAGGGAGCATTGAGAGCTCGGCAGGACACCATCGGAGGGGCAACATGAAAAGCGCTAATAAAGTGCACTTGTCGCCGCCGCACCAAAGGCGAAGACCATCAACTAATGGCCGCTGGCCAGCAGTCCTGCTCGGCCTAGCCCTGGTCCTTCTTGCTCTGGCCAGGGCGTGACTGTGGCCGGAGTAGCCTTGTTTACTACTTGCCATAACAAGGACACAGCAGGGGGTCGTCGTCCCCGTCGGCGGGGGGGGGGAGGGGCGTTTCTAATTTCAGTCTGTGGCGCATAAATCTTGGCTCCTGACACGGAGAGAGCTCTGCCCCCGCCGCAGGCCACCCACTGCAGTCGGTTAAAATTATTGTTATTGCTGCGCGAGTGTTTGTTAAAATTTTTGCAATTAAGTTTCCCCCGTTCGTCCCTCCTCCCTCACTTGTCGTTGAGTGACCTTTTAGCAGAACGGCCGGCCCGTGACCTTTGGCCAAGGGGGGGAGGCCGGGCCGGGTACAGGTGAGCTTTGCTGGCTGGCTGTTTAATGACTCCACGTAGTCGCATGTGTGAAGTGTGCGGCGTGGCACACTTCATTAAATGCGCATATAATTTGCGAGTCTCCCCGAGCTTCGAACCCTCTTTTAATTGCCCCAAAGCGGCGGGCCAGGGGTCAGGGGTGGAGGTGGCACCGTGGAGCAGGCACAGGAAGACAGGCAGTCAGGCGGAAAAGCTAATTCGTTATTTAGTGCACTGAATATATTCAAGGAAAGTCTGGGATATCAATACAGCATACTAAAAGCTAATGGGTGGCGGTAGTATATCCATTTTCCTCTCCTTGAGTCACTGTAGTAATGCCGGAAAATTCCCAAACTCTACCCACTGTGCCCCGGGTCCCTCGGGTCCTTCCTAGCATCCTCCACCCTCACGGCTTTCTAGACCATTTTCTTGTTTGTTTTATTGCAATTGCATTACAAAGTCGCAGCTGCCGACAGGTGTGGCAGGTGGGGCAGGTGGCAAAGGGATGGCCCCCGAAATTTTATTCATAGCTGAAGCGGAACGAACGCTTATTACACCTTTTAATTGGGAATTTATGGCAGGCCGAGTGGCCGGGCAGGGGGTGGGAGGAGAGGCTGGAAGCGGTTAATTTACAGCTTTGTACACCCCTCGCCCCGGTCTACGGTCAATTTATGTCGCCCACCTTCGACCTTGAGGGATAAGCAAATAATCCCCTTATAATTAGCAGCAAACGGGACGGGCAAAAAACGTTGACAACAATAGTCCGCCAAGTGGTTAATGTTGAGCAAATTATTAAATTTTTGGACCACTCCTTGGAGTGTGCACTGGGAGATACAAGAGGGGAGTTTAAAGAAGCTGAAAAAAAATAATAGGGATATATTAAAATGTAATTTGAGATCAGCATCACCGAAGGAGGCGTTCTTTAAGGTCTCATTTGTACTCAATATGTCCTTTTTACCTTTATACTTCTTATACTGAAACCTTCTTCAAATACCTCTCATTTTCTTTCAAATATTTCCAAATTTTTCTTTTATTTTTCAGTGTCCTTTTAGTGGGGGCGTGGCCGAGGTCTCTGGGCCTAGTCGGGCCATAATAAGATTAAGCAGGCGAGCGGCGTGTTAATTTATGGCCAACAAATATGCTCGACAAAACGTTTAAGCAAACCGACTTGCCCCGGGCCCCGGCCTTGCCCCCCTCCCACCGCCAGAAGTCAAGGTTGACTGCCCTTCAGTGGGCGGGGGCTGGTGGGTGGCAGGTGGCCGTACTCGCTTAGGCTCGCTTAAAAAGTTGTAAAATTTGTTAAAATACTTGAACGCGTCGAATAAAGAAAGCATGCGAAAAATTAAACGAGCGTAAATAATACAAAAGCAGCGCGGGACGCGGGAGGGGTTTTGAGTGGGCAGGAGGGGTGTTCTGGGGGGGGAGGGGGCTAAGGACACCCAAAAGGCAGTGTAGTGTTGTGTGGCCACACAGATAGCAGCTGCAAGGGCCAAGTTTAGAGACCGAAAGAAGGTCTGCGGCCCCAGAAAGATTAAACGGGAAATAAAATGTTCGTCCTTAGAGGCTTAGGGAGATGAGGGGGGAGAAAGGAGATCTGGACGGGATAATAATTATTTTTGAAATTATGTAATGCAGTACATAAAATAAAGAAGCTCATGGCAAGGACTCTGCTCAGCTTTGTCCTGAAATAAATCACTCTACATGGCCAATCACCGTTTCCCGATTAATTCCCAATTAAGTTTTTGGCGGGGATTCCCTTTGGAGTCCTGCGAAATCAGATGGCACTCGGCCAGCGCCGAGTGCAATCAAAATGAGCCGCACAAAGCCAGAGCCGCATTATCCGATGTCCCTGACATTGTTGGACGGATTTCCTGCGCCGCGTCCCCGCCGGCCCGTTAAGGTCCTTAATGAAAACTGTCAGACAATGACAGCGATGGCCATCGCCCAGGCCCCGCCCTGTGCAATCATCCGATCGGGGATATTGTTATTAATATTTCATACACGCGTGCAGGCCCCCTCCCGCTGCGACTCATTATGAAAACATTTTATAAAATTTCGATTAAATTCGCCCAATAAAATAACGTTCAAATAATTAAGTTAATATGCCGAGACGGCGGCAAGACGGCCCGGCGGGGGGCGTATTTATTGGTTATTTACGGCCATTTGCATTTACATCGATTCCAGGACCCGGCCTGGTCCAGCCAAGGCGGCTACTTTCAGGTTCCTTCGGCATGCATTATGTAAATTAATTTAACTGCGAAAAAACAATGCAGAATGAACAGACACAGCGGGCGGGCGGGCAGCGCCAGCAATCGTGGCTGACAGTCTGAAATTAAATTAAATAAAACATTCGGGGAGAGAAGGGACGACCACGGACAGCCGCGGCGATAGATAGTCTTCTGAATTAAATTTTAATTGCAATAAATCAAAATGTTTCGAGGGATGCAACAATTCCAGGTCTAACATTACTCCAGCAGCCTCCTCGCAGAGTCCTGGGGACTCCCCTTGCCATAATCGATTCGACTGCAATTTCCACACCTGCACTCGGGCTGCAATAACTTAATTGCCTAGTTGACATCATTTTATGCAAACACGAGCCACATGCACTTTTAATTGCACATCATCAACGGCTGGATGGGGCAAAAAGCGATGCATAAATTATATATTTGCTCATAATATTTTTTCCACACCAGTTTCTCCGCACTCTAATTCCGGCGAATTCATTTGGATGTGTCAACAAATTTGTGTGCTATCAAATTAAAGGCGGTCGGAATTCCCAATTGAAAGAGGGCGGTGGCAATGGCGACGGAAAATGGCCACCGAGAGCTGTCGCATCTGGGGAGGGTAATAAAACCAGAGGGGAGTGCGTGACAGAGATGAATTTTGAATCTGGCAAATAACTTGAAATAAATACTTCAAGTGAGTAAGGAAAATACTTACAGAGAAACACTCATTAAAAGCTGTAATAAATAAATGAGATCAAGTCGTTGTAGGTGCTTTAAAATACTTTCTAAAATTAGTTTTGTAGATCTTCTGCAGGTAATAGTCACCGATTACTATGATGATATTCCTGTGAAAATAAGAGACCCACAGTGCTCACGCTTCCACCTCTATCTCAAATAAAATATGCAGCATTTGAGTTTTAATTTTTTTTACACCTTTATTGAATTCATATTTTGTTTTTTTTTTTTTGTCTGTTTGAATCTCTCGTTTTTCGGTTCGAATCGCCTGTCTCTGGCTGGGAGTGAGTGTCGTTTGTGTGTCGTGTGTAATATTCGCACAGTTTTTGGTTATTACCTTCGTTAATTTCCTTAAACCTATGCAATTTAATCCGTAATTCTTGTTCCACGCGATGGTAGGTTTCCGTTCTTTTAGCCCGTGTTTCGTATTAATAGTTTCCTATGAGTTGCAATTGTTCAAAGTGTTCGCTCGTTGGCTCCAATTGGGGCAACGCACGTGTTTACCATGGAATTCGTCAATTTCAATTTCAATTTCATTTTCATTTCATTTTTCTTATTTAACCACATTAAAATTGTTTGCATTCGTCGACATTGTTTATGCCTAAAATGGTATTTAACGTATTTACTTTAAAATTGTTTTTGCCCTTCGCGCGCTCTCTCTGTTTGCGTTTTCCTATAATTAACTCTACTGCGAAAACAACCGAGTAAAAAACCGTCGGGGTAAAAAACAAACGAGTGGCCGGCACATAAAAAGGGCTTCATAAAATTAATATACACATTTCGAAACGAATACAAATACCATAATGGGGTCAACACATCTTTAATTATCGCTTATCATTTACATATTTATATCGGTTTTTGTTTAATTACAATACCATATATTCATAGGTTTAGCATCTGCAACATGGACTGTATTTCACCTTACTGTATATATAGAAATTGTTGTCTGTTCTGTCTGACGAGTATTTGTGTTCGGTTTCGGTTTCGGTTTCTGTTCGATATTGAATTACATTCAATTACTATAAACATTTAAACACCCTCCAAGTTCCGCTTGGACCGGTGCTGGTGAGTAGATAGAGGGGAAATCGATTCTGACACAGACACACGTGCAAATGCACTGACGGGGACTCCCCCGCCGGGGATGGGGGATACTGGAGGCTGATATCGATCATTGGACTGCGGGGCCCAGGGGGGGAGGCCCGCATTCTCGGGGATCTGATTCCTTTGATTTTGGTCTTTGGTTTCGGGGACTTTTAACTCGCTAAACGTCGTCAATCACATTTATAAAATATACCCTCTCCCGTCGCTACTATTATAGTTATGCATACTAGAGTACCGTCGATTATCCATAAATTACGCTTAGTACGAAGAGAATCTAAGTGTGTTTCCGTTTCCGTTTCCGTTTCTGTTTCCAATTGTGTTTCCGTTTTACTTGGTTTCGGTTTTTGCCTTGCCTTGGAGCGAAATCGAATGAGAGTCGGACTGGGGATGGGACAGGGTTAGACCCTTCTCTGGGGTGGGATCGCGGATCTGCTGATTCTGATTATTCTATGTCTTCCGTGCGGGGAAGGTTAGAGAGTATAGAGAAGTAGAGAGAGAGCGATAGATAGAGAGAGACTTAATTACTGGAGTCGAATTAGTAATACGCTGCTTCGGATACTTGGTTAGCTATCAATGATCAATGTCGATATCTTGCTTCGGTTTTTGTTCCGTCAAACACACAACAATAAGTAATATCGCTTAGGCCCTAAACACACGAAAAGGCCCTATATACTGGGCAGAGATTATTCTGATCTGATCTAAGTACTTATGGAGAGAGCCATAATAAAAAAAAACAAAAAAAAAATGTACATAGGCTAATTTGCTTATATTTACACACATTTAATTCAACAATCAATCGTTTATCCTAGCCCTCGGCCCTCCCCGGAAGGGGCTCCATCCGTTTAGCTACTCCTCCGCCGCCGCCGCCCTCCGTCCTCGCTTACATTTTACTATAGTCTTGAACTTACGCTAGTTATACATAAAAAAAAAATACTCCGACGCCCCTCTCGGGGGACTCTGCATCAAAAGTTCGCCCCGCTGTCCGTTCTATGTATTCATAATATGTTTAGACACCTATATGTAGCTTATCCTTGTACTAGAGAATGTTCGAGGGTGTGTGGGTCCGTGTGGCGTAGTTGGAAAGTTGGGAACAGCCGAAAATAGTTGAAGTAGATGAATTATTACACTCGACGTGGGCCGTCGATGGAAGCGAAGTCCTGTCCGGGGCTCTATTTACAGGGTGTGTTCGGGTCCGTCCGTGTCTGTGTGCGACCTCTTAGGGGCCCTCCTTTACCTTCCCGGTCTCCGGGCGACCTCTTCTCCGCCTCACTGTCTGCATCCATAGCTGTGTTCGTTAGTTTATAGAAAATCTTATCAATGCTTGCGCACTCCTCGGCCCAAGTCGGGCCACTTAATTTAGTGATAAAAGGATAAGCTCCACCCCGATCGTGGTCGCAGGACCAAACCGAAAACCAGGAACCGGGGACTGTGGGGATCGGATCGGGGAAGTTGTCGTGATGGGAGCCGAAAGAGAGCAGCGAACCTAAAATGCGATTCCAGTTGGCAACTCGGCGCGGATCCGCTCTCCGCCATGGAACTATGTCCCAGGCACCGGGCTCCTCCTACCGCCGAATCCGAGTCCCAGTCGCTTCTCCAGGTCCATCTCCTCATTTCGGTTGCCGCGTCCTGCTGCCTCATCCGTGTCCGTGTCCTTGATGCGAGTGCGGGGCTGGTGGTGGCCGGCGGCGGCGGCACTGCCAGAGCATCTGGCGGTCAACTGGAGCAGCAGCACCGTGCCGCTCGAGAGCAACGCCAGCGGGAGCCAGGCCGAGGGCAGAGGGAGAGCACCTGCCTTCCCGGTGGGCTCTGTGTTGCCGGTGTGCATGGCCGCCGGATGCTCACCTGGAAAATAGGAAAGACAAACTGTTAGAGGCAAGTCAAGGACTCTAAAAAGTAGCACAAACAGCGAAAGACAAGCTCCACATAGAGTTTTCTTTGGTTAAAGCATGCACTCACTAAAATATCTCTATGACTTTATAGCAGGACTCTTTTGTACCCGAAAAACCCCTTAAAAAATATGCAAGCAGACCATTTTAAGGACCAACGTTCAAAGTTCAGCCAGGCCCCATTGCCCGGCTCCGATTGTTGCAAAAAACTGAATTGACTGGGCGGCCAAGGACCGATAAAAAGCCAAAACGGGAAGTTAATTTGGCAGACTGCATTACTGTCTTGCAGATCCACCCGAGCAGGACTCGGGGCAGAGGCAGGACTCGCTCTCCCTGCTGGCAGGCAGCGCCGGCTGCTGCCAGCCAGCCGCCTGCCAGCAAATCCAGAAGCTTTATTGCCTATTAACTTAATTGCAGGCAATAAAAATGCTCCCTTCAAACAGAAGCCACATTCCTGCAGCTGGCATCTATGGAGATATGAGTTCCTGAATAAATTGTATCCCTGCGAGCTCTTGTTCGTGGGTGGCATTGCTTTAAAATCAGCAAGGAAGCCATTACAGCAAGCAATTATATAGTGGGAGCAGGATCCGTGCTCTGCTGCCAGGTGTAACATCGCGTAACATGTGTAGAAATGGCGTGAAACCACTTCTCTGAACAGGTTCTGGCCACAACAAGAGCAGCATTCAAAGGAGCTGGCCAACTACTCGGAGCAACTTGAGTGGCTGAGTGGCTGCCAGGAGGGGAGTCATCAATTTCGGCATGAAATGTGCGCGCCTGCTCCTCCTGCTCCTTGCCCTGCTGATGGGACTTCAATTATCATGCATCGTTCGTCCTTTACGATTTCTTTTGATGCCCATCATGGGCTTTTACTTAATAACAAGCCGGTGACGGGGCCGCGCTGTGGTGCTAATACACCTCATAAAAACCACTCTCTCCCCGAGCTGAATGCTGATTATCGAAGGCGTAGAGGACGCCTCGTAAATCGGGAAAATAACAAACAAGATCACGCCGAATATAAAGTCCTGGCCACTGTTACTATAATTACTCAGGACAAGAACTGGAGCTGGGCAGAAGTATCTCTGACTTGACAGAATTAAGCGTTCTTGTAGCAGAAGAGGGAAACGAATGCTGAATGTCACTTATGACAGTCCCTCCTTCGGCACCAGTTCGTCCTCCGAGGCGCCACTGAAGGCACACTTAATTGGATTGGGGGTCGGATTGTGTGTGCCCGACTAGGACTTGGTTCAATTAATGAAAACGACTTTGATGTGCGCTGCCCCCGAGTCGACTTCTGTGTGGCTAGGTGTAATGATCGCCTCAAATGGCCAGAAGTCCAGAGCTACGAGGGCCAGAAACAAATAAGTATAAGCGGCTTTGTTTCGGCTTTGATGCTGCTGGGCGGCATTATAAATAATGCAACAGCCGAATGAGTACACTGAGGGATGAGTCTGAGAGAAGGAAAGTTAGGGTATAGGCCAGACTTCGATTATGGGATGGTCATCATCAAACTCTAAGCAGTTCTACTCAGCTGATAATTTAAACATTTATGCAGTTGGCAGGCTGTTTTCTTGCAGTGCACTCACTCCTCCAGCTTGCAACCAGGACAACAATCGCCTCAGAGCCAGAGGTGAGCTCTGATCCAGGGACAGACGACGATGAAGTGGCATCCGAAATCGAGGAACGACGACGAAAGCCAAGGACTGAATTCGAGATGACACTGCCAGGCCGTGACAATGGCAGCCCGAAGACAATCTTCTGGGGCAGCCGTTGAATATTCAATTAAATGCTGAATGCACCAGTTGCCCTTTGATTCGGCCAATCGGAGTGTCAGCTTATTATGAAAGCGAAATTGTCACAAGCACTCAAATCAATGATATTTTGCAAATTACTCCAAATTTGTGTAAATGTCACCAAGCACGATTTTACGCTCCAATGCCAGGTCACTCGCAGGACGTAGTTTCCATCTACCTAAGTCCATATTGTTCCGAACCATCAAAGCCAACGAAGTCAACTCTGCATGAAATGGGACTTAGACTGACTTATGTAATGAAAAAATAGGGAAATAGAAGGCAGAACTGTCCAGCTGAAAGCTCATTTACTGCCTTGGGTTTGCTTGGCCGCTCAAAGCGCTCGGCAATTAGTCCTGTTTTTGGAGGTCGTCAAAGGGATAAATTGTAAAATGTTCCACTGCCGAACTTTGTCTTAATTATATATTGTCTTAATTATATATTATTATTTATTTATTTAAAAATATTTCTGCTTATAGCTTAGCTTAGTTAAGAAAATCACACATGCTTTTTGGCAAGATTTTCTCCTGCTTTAACATTTGTTTCCTACCCTAGGGACACTTTTTCCCAGTGCAGTTTCCCGGATATTTTTATTAAATAAACTACTTGATAGGGTGGTGGTGCCTTCCCCCCCCGTCTTCCCTGACCACCCCGAGCCACCTCCCATCCCCCTTTCGGGAATCGAACTCCGGCCCTGTGGCACTTTTGCCCGCAACGCTGAGCGCAAACAACTTGTGTTAATTACTTAAGTTTCAGCAGTTGTTCCACTTAACAAGTTGCTTCTTCTACACTGTCAGCTGCTATATGGCTCCCACTGTACGGCTATGTAGCCGCTGCTCTTGTCCTAGCCCTAGTTGTTGTTATTTTAGTCTAATTCCACGACGCAGTTGTATTTGTTGTAGCGTGCCGCTTACACGCCAAAGTCATTTGCGCTCAAGTTGTTAAACTTTTTGCTTTGTAAGCGCTTTTTTCCGGCCTCAGCGGAAGCGGCGAACGACGGGCGGAAAAGGCAGAAGGCGGAAAAGCGGGAGGTGGGGAGCAAAGGAAAGCCGGAGCTGGAATCCTCCGGCGAACTTGGCCCGGGCGAAAAGTGAGAGGCGTCTGCGGCATAAACGAGTCAAAACTTGCGCAAATGTTGATGCCCAAAGTTTTTCCCCAACTAATTTCTTTGAAGGCGGAAATTCGAGATATTGGCTAATACTAAGCAACAAATTGAGCAGATCCAAGCGGCAGAGCCAAATAAATTATACTTTTCCGAGGGCTGCCCCCATGAATATGCTTCAGATAAATCAAGTAGGGATTGCCAGTCACAAGTTTTCTCTTATGGAAAAATCGGAGAAGGTGTGAAATTAAAGGGGTTACATGGGAGTAAAACAATGACAACTGATTGAGTTTGTTTTAAATTTAATTCTGAGTAGGTTTATTTAAACCTAGCTTTTCACGCTTTTACAAAAACTAACAAGAACATTTTGAATCTTGCATTCATGGCTTTGGCTTGTTTAATGCTTTTCTTTATTTGTTTTCTTTTATTTAATAACATTTCCAAATAAAACCTTAGCTTCCTTTTTTGTTAGATTCTTTCTTTAATTTTCTGAAATCTTAAAACAAATAATTTCCTTTAAGTACCAAGGCAAGTGCAAGTTCTCCTTGCAAAGGCCTTGCGCTCACATTGCTCATACGCACCGTTGCCGGCTAATTGTTGGTCAAAGCGCTCCACCGGCCATTTGCCGCCCACCACCCAGCCCCCAAAGTTTCCAGGCCACTTAAAAGCCTCCCCTCTATCCCCCTCTCCCCCCCCTAACTTTTCCAACCACCTCCCTGCGCTATCACTACGAGCTTTTAGAAAAAGTTGTCGTCAATCACTGGACGCGCTCGTCTGTCAAATAAAGCCAAACAAGCTTAGTTGACTTTTGGGCGCCGCACATTTGTCTTGCTGCGCCGGGACATCTCAGCCCCCCAGTGACCCGCTTGCTGCTGCGGCCTTTAGGTTCTGCACTGAGAGAAATGGATACCCAAGTCAACATAGTGAAAAAACTACTACAAAAGTATAACTGCACTTACGATATAACTTTACTTGCATTCGAAAGAAAGAGTTCTTTAAAATCAAAATAATTTCCTTAATTTACCTCACTAAACATTAATCTAAAGTTTATATTACTTGAACATATAAAATTTCTAAAAATTAGAGAATGATTCCATCATCTTCCATTTTATTTTTTAATCCAAAAAAGATTTCTTCAAGTGATTCCCATTCTTTGTACATTAACCTGCAAATCTTCCTCATTATAATGTTAACACAATCATAAAACCCTAAGTCAAAACGATTTCTTTCAGTGCATCTAGCCCCGACACAAACCCAAACGTGCCCAACGAGGCGACAACACTCATATTTAGGGAAGGAGGCGCTTTGCATACCGGGCTACTCACCATCGACGATGTGCACGCGCACCGTGGCGGGATTGGCGTTGGAGGGGGTGCATGTGTAGACACCCGAGTCCTGGGCGATGGCCTTCTGCACCAGGAGCCGGCTGGTGGTCAGCACACCTTTCTCGGTGACTAATGATATGCCGCCGCGAGGTGAATCGAAATTTATGATCTGAAATAAATAACGGCGAACACAAGCAGCTTAGTGCCGGGACACAACTTTTTTCGGGCGGGATTCTGGGAGTATGATAGTTAAATTTTTATTAATGACAGCATGTTAGTCAAGCCAGGGGAGCGCTCTGTCTCCGGCTCTGACTGGGCAGCTTAGTTTCCTTACTTCCCGAGGAACTCCCAAAAAAAAAAAAAAAAAAAAAAAAAAACGAAACGAGGATGAAGATTTAAATATAGAAACCAGCAACGACATACCCTTGACATTTGCACAACAAAACTGACAGGGGAAACAGGAGGTTTGCTAATATTTTTAAAAGCTTTACAACTTGTTCTTCATAAATATTATTTTATGAGGATTTTGGGTGGTATATTTAGAGAACGAATGATTCAGAACGAAGCCGTAACTCCTTTACTTCACTTTTAAAGCGATTGGACTTGTCTCGAGTAGAAAGAACCGGGCACAGAGTGAGTGCCCCGTCGATCCGAATTCAATTTAAGTTAAGGCCAAGTGTCAGATTGTGACAGTTTACGGACCAAGCAATTACGGAAATGCAAGGACAACGAGTGTCCCCTCAGGGGTAGTTCTTAGTTTATACTTTTACACACAATAATCGCTGGCATTATGGACCCTTGTCAAGCGTAATTATTGATGCGGTGGCTATCCAGACTACTGCCTTATATACATTTATATTTACTATGTGTCTACTTGGCGGGTCGTGCGGCTGTATATATTAGCCCCACCGACTCGGGCACATGTCAAGTGGCTGTTCGTTGCGGTTTCGCGGTGTTTTTCGTGGTTTCTTTGGCCTCTTTGGCATCTCGACTCACCTGACGCTCGTGGGACCAGATGACGGTGGGCGGCGGCTCCGGGGCGAACTTCACAATGCAGGTCAGATTGATGGTGGATCCACGGTTGATGTGCAGCTCGTCGCCGCCGACGATTTCGGTTACGGGCTCTGGAAGGAGACAGGGGAGAGCGAGGGCGGTTTGAGTACGGCAAAAGCCAAAATCATTGCATAAGCTGCGGTACACACACAAAAAGGCGCATAAAACATTTTGAAAGCTCATTTCAGTTAAGCCCAAACAACAATAAAAGTAAAAAACAAAGAGCGCACTGGGATAGCGCGGGGCAGGGGGAGGGCGAGCGTGGAGGGCAAAGGGCCAAGGACACTCAGAGTCGTCCTGAGCCTGTTTAAGCAAATTTATCTACCGTTGCGTTAAATTGTTTTCTTTCCTGCTGCGTAACCAGAGCGTGTGTACTATAGTAACCCTCGGAGTGCCCCCGAAGACCCCAGGAAACCCCGGGAAGCCCCGGGAAACCCCCATCAACCCGTCAGCCCATCAGGAGTGTGTGTGTGTGTGTCTGTGTGTGTATTTGATATTTCCACGTTTGTTTATTTTCTTATTCAACGTAAAATAAAGAAAGCGCTGCGAACGAAGACCAAGGATGGCAAAAGGAACTGCAAAGGAGAGGTACCCGGGGAGGGGCACAACAAAAAATCTCAAATTCAAATGCTAGGCAAAGTCAACAACAAATTGTGTCATTAGTTCAAGGACATTGATTGAAATGTCGGTTGGCCGTAACTAAAATTGGAAATTTTCAACTTTCGCACTGCCCCCGCAGACACTTGGCTTAATCCTTGTTCTGAGGGAAAGTAACCAGAGACTGGGAGAAAAACTTGATCTGATATATACTTTTATATATAAGACTTCAAGCTAGGGCTTATCAAGTAACTAACTTTACAACTTAACCTTTTTGTTAATATTAAAATAAATAAATATTATCTGTCTTGTTATATTTATTTAACAGAAGAAATAGTCTAAGCTAAGGCTTAAGTTAATATTTAAATATTTATTATTTATTTATAGCTAGTTGCATTTATATAGTTAATACATCTAATCATAAGTTTTTCTTTACAATTCCCTTCAAAATGAAACAGAACTCATTTCTGACGGTGTTCTTGCTCAGTGTGCTCTTGTTCAATGCTAATAAATTGGGATTTCTTTGCTGCGGCCTTCCGCCTTCCGCCCCTTGTGCTCCGCCTTTCTTCTCTGGCCAAAGCCCACGCTCAGCCATTTTGTGGAAGAAGCAAAATGGCTGCTTTAGCGCTTCCGCTTCTTGAACAACTTTCGTCAGTTTAAGACTTTCATCTGTGCGGTGTGAGTGTGTGCGGAGTCTGGGTGTGCCGTGGTGTGTGTGTGTGTGTGTTTGTGTCTCTGAAACTGCAGTTACTGTAGTCGGCTAACGGTAATGTGCTCTCATGGCAGAAAACGCCGCTAAAGGTTAGTGAAAGTTATGTACTGGCAAATGGCTACCACTCGAAGGGAGGCAAAGGCGCAGGCGGAGGCGGGGTCCTTCGGGTTATGCCCCATTTTCTTATGCAACCTACTCCTCGTATCTCTCAATCTCCATTTGAAGTTCTTTATGCCTCGCAGTTATCTCGCCGCTCTCGCTCCGCCGGCTCTACGTGGCCCATTTGCCGCAGATTTGATCTCCGGCTGATGCTCCGGCAGCAACTCGGTCAACCTGATGTGCAATGCGAAGAGAACCTTTTCCAAAAAAGTTTTCCAGTTCATTTTTTGGCCAGGGATTTTAGTGAAAATGTCTGTCGCATAAAGGCGAATCCTTACTTTCAAAGGTATATTTATTCCAAAACTAATCAAGGAGTTCGTTTTTTCATTTGAAAATCTATCTAGTTAAGAGTTTAGACTTAATATCTATATAATTTGGACAGATATTAGGCATAACTCCTCGCAGAAGGCGGCCAACTGATATGACATAAATATTACGTATACGCCACCGGGGATCAGTTGGAAATCACGAAACGCCTTCGGGACGCTCGCTGTGTGTGCGTGTGCGTGTGGGTGTGCGTGTGGGTGCCGCAGCATGAAGAAGAAAAATGAAGCAAGTTTATTATTTATGCCATTCATGCGACGGAGCATTCAAATAACCCGCAGTCCCAGGAGGTACATATCTGTGACCTTTTTTCCCCACTTTTAATTTGGCCCAGACACAGGGCGTACAGTCCGGTCATGCGCTCCTGGGAGCCCTCCCAGCCGATTATCTTTGCTGATTTTTAGTTTTATGTGCCGGCCGACCCAATTACCCACCGAATCGGTCGGAGTTAAACCGCAAAAGGGACCCAAGCCCGGTGAAGAGTTATGCCTGGTTGATGTGACTAATTGCGCCAACCGGGGAGTCTTAGTTTGCACTCAAAACAAGCAAATAAATTGGACATATCTCAGTGTTCTCAGTGATGTTATTTTGACCAGTGCCAGAGTGCGTGACCAAACTGCCAAGGCATTCAAAGGGGCCTCCGACTCCGACTCCGACTCCGACTCGATAATCACCGTAATTGGGAGTCGTCTCTGGGATGTGTAAGCGGCGCTTATGAATGATTCATGACTCCTTATCTCGGCATCGCCACTCCAGGACACCGCCTCGCACATTCCGTTTCGGCCCGGCCTTATCGAATTAGTTGCTGCATTTGCGCCTTGCACTTTGATTAATCGCCATGTCAACATTTGAGCCTAATTTGCAACTTTTATGCCGGGCTTTCGAATGTGATTTATGGCCAAAGGGCAGTCCCGGAACATACGCACACACCCGGCCCCGGGATGGACGTATGGGGGATAATATCGCACAGAAACACACCGAAACAACCCCCAAATGTAAATGCCGCAATGTGTTGCCGCCTTTGTGCTGTAAATCAAACAATAAATTTCAATAAAAATACAAATAAAAGCTATCAAACGTGTATGTTCCCAAAATATACAAAAAAAAAAAAAACGAAAATCATTCACGAAGGCTGTTGCCGCTGCCTGTCCTCCGCCCACTTCGATTTAGGGTTGTTTACAAGCCGATTTTTAATAGGTCTAGGACTCCCTTAAAGAGTTTTTTATTTCCTAAACCTGATGTGGCATTTAGACACATATACATCATCGTTTGAGGGGCTTATTTGGCAATAACCAGCGGCTACCTGAGTTAAACCAGACAGAAACCAGACTTGTTTACATATTTAATAGTATTTTAAAGCCTCCATAAAGACGTTAAACTATACAAAATTAAACACATATTCTCTAAAAAAAAAAACCTATGGCTTTCCCTTTAAATTAAAATATATTTTTTTAAGGCTTTCTTTAGATCTTGGCTAGACATCACATTCAATTTAATTAGAATACAAAGTAAAATTGATTCCTGAGTCACAAATTCTTACAGTTAACTTAACAGAAACAAGTTATCCCCGCCATAATAATGTCCTTTACTATTGTGCCGCGTTGTGTGTGTGTGTTTTTTATATGTTTTCTTTGCCGCCGTAAAGGTTAACATAATGCCACCTATAACATCACACAAGCACCCCGTTTGAGGGGCTCCCACTGCCTGCCAAAAACTGAAACTGAGACCAAAGTTGAGGCTCGGAAATGGCAAAGGCTTACACGCTCATAAACCTTTATGCGTTTTCAATTGAATTGTCCCCAAGTTCGGGTCCGGGACCAGGGACGACCTTCATCTTTCCGCTGGTTGTGGGTAATAAAATTTGTTGCCGTTGTCGCCATTGTTCTACGAGGCGCGATTTAATGATACCGTCAACGTACACACTTTTCCAAACAAGACAGAGTGCCAGAAAGATACCCGGTAATCGGGTCTTGGGAACTTAAGGTTCCTCTCTCTGATGCGACTCGACAATTCCTTGGTTGATTTCTTAATTATAATGACTCTGTTTCGGGCTGTGACCTTTTAAGCCAATTAGTTGGCCCGCGAGGCGGGAACTTTGAAGTTCTGGCCAATTGAAATGGCAAATCGGTCCCCCGGCCCGGGCGCAACAAGCGCCCTCTCCGGCGGAATGGGGCGGAACAATGGGCCAGCAGGACAATGACGTGGCAGGATATGGTTCATGGCACGTACACGGTTCATCGATTCAATAGTTGATTGGGCGACGGCTTATGAACTTGCGTCGACACACACGCATATATAAATGAGAATGCCAAATGCGAATGCCAAATGCGAGTGGCGAGTGGCGAATGGCGAAATCGACTTTTGTCCGTTGATTGACTCCGCCTGTCCGAGCGAACAATCGGGACAAAAGGCGGTCCAGTCCGCCCGATCCGGTCCGGTCCGGTTCGGTCCGGTCCTGGCAAACAGCTTGCAGTTGACAGGATGCAAAGCCAGAATCTGTCAGCAGTGCATTATATATTCAATATGCACCGCAAACGCCCAAACACAATGCATATTATATGGCTCTGGACAGGTCGTCGCCACTCCATTCGATTCGATTCGATGGCCCTCGATGCCTCGGTGGGGCGTGCGGGTCGGGAATCATTGCACATTTGATAATCATTGAGCGCGGGAATTGTTTCGCAGTTTAAGCTCGCTTTTGTGCTGAGCCTAATACTTCCGTTGCCATTTCCCTGGACGCTCGCTAAGCGGATTTTGCAAAGCCCAAACTAACAATAAGCGAAAGTGTTGAGCGTGGAAATTGCCATGAATTCATATTTAGCCATGCGGCGGCCTTTAGGGATCCACGGGAAAGGGCTTTAAGGGCGGGCTACTCCTTCCTGCTTGTCCTTAACGTATTGTGTCTATTAGTTGACGTCTGCCAGGACGCAGCCCATTCCAGCTGCCATCCCTCCTGCGCTCACACTAATATTCAATGGCTGGCTTGTCCAGGAAATTGACTTGAATTATTTGGCTTTCGGCATATCGCATGTCGCACCGCACAAAACCAATAACTTTTGCCGATTCCTGAAGGTCCTGCGCCACCCGATTTCATGGCTGTCGTCGCTGACAAATGCTGAAAACGAAAACGAGGACGAGGACGAGACAGAGAACGACAAGGAACCCTCCTGCTCGTCCTGCCACTGACGACAGAGGGACGGACGCACTTTATTTGCTGGCATTTGGCAAAACAAGGACGACGATTGTTAACGTTTGCCCCTCGCTATTAACTAACACCACGAGCAGGAGCTGCAGGACGAGGGAGAGTTCAGAGGCACTGGAAAAAACCAAGACTCAACTCTGTGGTTTGAATTTCTCGTGAATTTTAACTTTCCCCGATAGCAAATGTTCTTAAAACCAAATTTTTAATTGTTTTATATTTTGTCATACCATTATAAATTGTATTCCTGCTCAGAAAGGATTAAATTTTCCTTTCAGTGTAGGAAAACCTTTCCAGCGTTCGAACCAAAAGCCAAAACCTGAATCCGAATTTGAATCAGAGTCTCAAACTGGGCAGGAAATTCGCCGGTCCTCAGACAAACAACCGCAAATGTATTTGTGCAGTTCCCCACGCCCCCAGGATGGCAGCTCCTTCACTAGTTCCCTGGTCCTGCCCCCCGTGTCCTGCCACCCCCGCCCGTATCCGTATCCGTATCCGTATCCATATCCATATCCACCGCCGCCCTCTGCACATAGCAGACACCCCACTCGAACCCCGGAGGCAAAGTGTTGAAAGTGGAATTATGTGTGTTTGTGTTGACATTATAATAATGGTTTGGTTTATGTTTATAGTCTGCCTCATGCAACCGTACACATGTTCGTCCTTTCGTCCTTCTCCCTGCTCCGATTCCGATTCCTATTCCGATTCCGAGTCCCGCTCCTTACGCAACTTCTGCCCCGAGTCCTCCGGCTCGGTGTGTGGCTCTGTGTGCTTTGCTTTCTATTCAAATATTGTGACAGTGTGAAAAATAAACAAATTTGCATTATTTATTTTCATATTTGTTTGTTGTTGGCCCTGGCCACGTCTGTCCCCCTTCTCAGGGAGCGAGCTGTGAGTGTGAGTGTGAGTGAGTGCTTTCCACGCGTTTTCCCAAGCAGGCGTCGTCCGTAATTTTTCCAACAATTAATAAAATAAATTATGCATTGAAAAGCGTCCTCGGGGGGCATTTTTATTTAAATGTGATACCCGGAAGGGAGAGGCGAAGAAATATAAATAAACTTAAGAGGGAAAAGGACGAGCCTAATTTATAATAACAAATATCTTGGGTTGGGCTCTGGCTCTTTGATCTCTGCGGATGCTTGGATTTGCTTCCAACAGAGCTACTCCATTGGATTCGGTTTCTATTCCTGTGAAAACTATCCCAAGGAACTAAGCCTTCTCAACACTTCTCCCAAGCAAACCGCAGCTGCGGCCTGGCCAAAGTAAATCTAAAATACGCAAAAGATTGTGTGTCGTGTCATTAGTTTGCGGCGCCTGAGAGAAGGCAGCGCTTCCTTTGCCTTTTGCCGCATCTCCGAGTCGCCTAAGATGTGATTTATGAGCCGAGGCAGCCACTCCTCCGTCTTGGATCTCAGATCATCATGTGGTGTGTCCTCGGAGGAGGGAGGAGCGCAGGCACGGCGGCCTGTGAAAAGCCATAAAGTGCAAATGTTGCCCAGGGGAATCATCAAACAGCAAAAAGCTGCCATAAAACGACACAAACATGTGCGCAACACCAACGCGGCGTGGATGGAATGGGTGCGGATGCGGATGCGAATGCGAATGCGGATGCGGATACGGATGGGAGGAGGCTGAAATGGAGACCCGGAAATAGATACGCCATCAAGTGGTCAACAGTCGGAGCAGGAGCAGGAGCAGGGCGCCTGCCGCCAGATTAGATATCAGTGTAAACATCAAAGTAGTTGGCAAATCACTCACACGTAGCCAACTAAAAGTTCCTGTTTCAGCTTCAGTTTCTCGGTTACAGCGATGGACCGAGGCCAAGACGATCGAGGGAGCGAGGATGCTTGTCGTGTGACCGGCATACAAATTGGCAGCGCACAGCTGAGGAGGGGGGCGGAAGGACTCGCTTTATTAACTCGCCGCGTTTGGGATTGAGGGTGGGTGTGTGTGCGGGAATTAATACCATAATGGGGACAGCCGAAAGGGAGATGCGACACACTGGCTTTCCAACTGTCGGAATACTGCCCAGCAATAAAACTTACAGGACTCTTATTAAAACTTGCCAAACGATGCCCGACGCCCTGAAAGGTAATGGGGGCTGTACTCACCCACAATGTTGAGATAGACGGAGTGTCCGATCGGGGGCGTGGTCGATATCTGGCACTCGTAGATGCCGGAGTCCTTGCGCTGGGCGTAGCGGATCCTCAGGGTCCAGTCCTCGGCGTGGGGCGAGTGCATGGCCTCGAAGCGCTGGTCCGAGGTGTACGTGTAGCGTCCCACCGTCAGCAGGTGTATGTCCCTGTGCCGCACCCAAGACACCTGCGGAGAGACAGAGGGGAGGAGAGCACTTAGTCGTGGTCCTGGGTTAGGTGAGAAGCCCCAAAGTGAAGCCCCAACTGACTTTTGGGCTGCCTAATTGCGCGTTTACTCATCGATTTGACTCATCTGTGGGGGTGTGTGGAGTATGTGGGGTGTGTGGGGTGTGTGGGGTGTGTGGGGTGTGTGGGGTGTGTGGGGTGTGTGGAGTGTGTGGGGTGTGTGGGGTGTGTGGCTGAAAACCCGCCCGTGGCTCGATTACGGAACGCACAGCGCACACGCACAGTGGCAATAACAGCCGGAGACTGTCTGCCGTACGATACACAATTTAAATGCCAAATTGAAATCGAATGTGGCTCTGACACTGAGCGAATAGTATGGCCTTTGCAACTCTCAATAAATTATTTTATAAATTTCTACAAAAAAAAACTTCTTCCCCAGAGAGTTAAATAGATAAAAACCCTATTCAAGAACTCTTAAATTAATTTGTTCAATTTCCCTACAACTTCCTGGACATTTCTCCCCGTGCCTCACTGCAACTAAGCCCATGGTAACTTTCTGCCTTTCGAGCGGCTGCCCCGCATGGGCAAAGGCACGATCTTTGAGCCAGGCCCAGGCCCAGACCCGAGCCCCGCCACTCCTCTGCCGGCCATGGCTCTCAACTGTTGGCCATAATTACGCGGCGCTTAATTCGCTGGCCGGGAGTGGAATGGGGCCACGCCCGTGACAAATCAACAAACGCATCGCATTTGGGGTCCGGGAAAAAGAATTCCGGGGTTTCGGCACGTTGACATCGCCGCCCGTGGTCTGCGGCAACGGCGCGAAACAATGCCCGGTGCGGGCTGCCATTCAGGATTTGGGATTTCGGATTCGCATTCAGGGTTCAGTATTCTGGATTCCGACTCCGACTCCGACTCCGGTCCCCGGATGGCGTTGGCTGTGTCCCACTGCCCTCATATGCGGACAGGCGTCCTCCGCCGTCCGGGACTTTTCCATCTGGCCTGGCTTTTGCATGTTTAAATGCAAATTGGAATCGAACATTTCGGGTGATTGGCAAATGGAGCGTTGCCAGCAGACGTCTCCCACTACTAATCGCCCTTTTTCCGGGCGCATTTTCATATTTCCTGTAAGGGTAGACACACAGGAACACTGACGGAAAATAGACAAAGACTGTATGTATATCGGATTAGCAGGAGATACTATTATGACAAGGGAACAAAGTATTATTTCTTTTAAAACTATTTTTAGTTCTTTGCTCTGGCAGCTTACTGTAATCTAATATATATGTTTGGTAGGGCTTTGACTGCATAACGCTGTAAATTGAGGGATTTTTGGGGGAAAGAATATGGTTAGAAGGACTCGGCTCTTATGGCTGATCCATGCACTCTGTAGAATTTAAGATTGTGTCAGTTCTAGTGGATTGAAATGTTAATTGCTTAACTTTAATACTTTTACTGACAAGTCAGAGTCAGTTAGTGATATTAATATTATTATATATACATCTATACATATTTATATTTATTTATAAATTTATATTTATATATAAATTATTTATTTATATATATTTATACCCTGTCTGGGTATAATAATTTAAGCCTTGAAGAAGTAATTTTCGACCCTAAAACTAATATATATTTTTCATTAGGAAATTTCACTCAAAATGTCTCAATTTAATTTTTTTAATTTAGTATTCAGTTTGCTAAACTAATAAAAGCTAACACGAAATTGCTTTTCGATTTAAAATAAATGCATTTTTGACTTAGTTATGATATTTTAAAGCTTAGATTTCCCCACAAAAATTAGTTTGTTAAATATCGATTAAGAAATAGCTCATATTCAAAGCCGTAAAGTATCAAAATCTTCCATTTATATTTAAATGTTTTCAATTACATTTTCCTGATGTTTTTTTAAACCCTGTCTGCCTAGAGTTTGTTACTATTATTATATAATTACCCACAACTCGTATCGAATTGTTGGGCAATTTTGCGCTCATTTAAGCCTATTTAAACAACATCATTATAAGCCTAGCTGATTTTGGCAAACATTTTTGGTTATTTTATTTGGCAGAGCATAAAACTAGAATTACACTGTAAAAAAGACAGTATAATTGGGGAACACTTTAGTACCAAGTGAAAGGGTATCGGGATCTCGGTGCGCGGCTCTCGCTGGCAACTTAAATGTGTTTGGTTTAGTCATTACGCGCAGTCTGTAATTATTTCGTGTGGTTTTTTCACTGTTCATGAATTTGTTGTTTAATTTGCACCAATAAGCGAGCAGAGGAGCTCCGCTCTCCCCGCGCCACGCTCCTGCGAAGGCAATTAGATAATTACGACAACATTATTAGCAAATTAATTTTGATTTTATGCGGCGGATGCCAAACGCCAAAAGGGGGCGAACGGGCGGAGGATTGCGCATTTTGCATGGCGCTCTTTTTTGCGAAAAGCTGGGGGCCTTCACTCCAACATCACCCCTGTGTTTTGTGCACTTTCGAATTGCGCATTTCTCGTATGTTTCTTGTTAGCTTTGCAGCTGGTCCTGGCTCTCGGCCAAATCATTTGGCACGGAAACGGGCTGGGATCCGGAGGACATGGATATCCTTGGCCCATATCGCAGAGCCAAGATAAATTCTCGGCAATATAAATTAAATAACAGAGTCCCAGAGTCCACCTAATGAGCCGCCCCAAAAGGAGGCTGTAATAAGCCGCTTTCGGTGGACGGTATTCACTTTTTGAAGTTTAAATCGAAGCCGAATTGAATTAAAATAAAAACTCAATGGCAATTATTCTTTGGAGGCAATCAAGAAATCAGAATTCAAAGAAATTGAAGCCATAGGCGGGTCAGAGAATGTCTGTGTTTGCCTTGGCTTAAAATTTCCGAGCCAATATACAGGCACTTTTACGATGGGCCAAGCCACACACAGCCGTTCCCCGTAGCCGAAGGCGGCAACAAAGTGCATTACACCCACCTCATGGTGCTGTTCCTGTTCATGCTCTGTGTGTGGTTATTCCCCGATTTGAGGCACACGAATCCCACACGAAGCGGCACTTGACGTGCCATCATCCAGAGCCCCGCACTCGCAGACTGACTCAGACCGACTCCGAGTGTAATTTGCGAAACACTCGCACACAATCGAAACAATGCCGGAGTCCTTGAGCTCGCCAAATATTGTTATGCATAAATTTGATTGCATTTTGATTTCAGTCGGATGCGTTCGAGAGCCCCAGCCACCGCCCCGTCCCGGCATCCGCCCGAAAGCGATGCAATTTATGATGCTCCAAAAATGATTTCCTCCGCTCCGATTGCGGGAAAAATGAATGGAATGGCATGGCCGGGACCGGGGCTGGGGGCTGGGCCGGGATGAGCTCAAGTCCGGGCATCAGCGCCATTATTGTGTGCCATAATATTTCAATTCGGATGCCGATTTGGCCCGGCAGCTGCCACAACTCCATGCCAGTCTAAGGAGCAGGGCCCTTACAGCTGTTTCATTAATTTGAAATTCGTTTTATAATTAAAAGTACATTGGGATGAAAGCAGTACGCTGAAGCCTTTACCTGCAAATATATTCTCTCTGCTATGCTGCTGCTTTGCTTTTTTTCGAGTGATCGAAGTATATATGTACATTCAGCCCCCCTAGTTTGGGGCGGAAAAACAGTTGCCGTTTTCAACTATGGCAAATATGCCTCTGGCTTTTTTGGCATCCGGATCCAGGGCTCCCTTCCGCACTTTTTGTGTGCCAAAAGGGGCGTGGCGGGCGGGCGTCAGGATGCGAAATGAACAGAAATTATGAGTGCAGAATTTTGTAATTTAATGTGATTATTATTTGCACTATCTGGCCGGGCTCAGGACTCAGTTTATTTAACGTCGGGGCAGTGACATTAGTCGGGCAGCGGAGAGGGAGGGAAAAGGATCTTAAAGTCGCCGAAAGTTACTTGATTTAATAGTAGGACAGATAAGTATTTAATGCAATTCAAAATATTCCCTCATCAGAGCTTAGATTGTTTATGTCTCGGAAAGCGTACGACAGCCCGACGTGGCCCGGCTTCCTGGTGCGACTCGGGAGTGGGGGAAAATTCCGCTTGTCAGGCCAAAGATTGGGGAGGGGAAGGCAGCCACCCCGGCCCCACTGGGGGGCCCTGATTGGCACTTCATTTCGGCTGCAGTCGGACTCCCACTCAGTTGCCAGTTATCGCCAGGTAGTCCCAATCAGCAACCTCTCACGTGCACCAACAAAGGCAACAATAAACTTGGCAAACAACTCGGCAGCCAGCTGGGAAAACGTGGCTGTGGGGAGGCTGTAGCCGGGACTGCGGGAAAGCGGGGCTCCGAGTGCGAGTGAAAAGCGGCAGCTCCTTACATATTCAAAAGCAAGGACATCTCATAATTTGCGCTCGTTTCTATCGCCCAGCACGGTGCAATATAAACCAACTTAAAAATTTCACGCAGCGCAAACTTTAAGCTTCGCAGACTCCCCCGAAAATAAAAAAGGAGACTCCTAGAATGCCCTGAAAAACACCACTAAAACCCCCGCAAAACCCCCGCAAGACCCCCTGCAAAAAACATCATCCGGGGGTAACAAAGTGTCGCCGGAGCAAAGAAAAACAAGCAACGAGAGAAGCGTCGTGGAAAAAACTTGTCAGCGCATCTTTGGGGACACATGAAGCACATGCCGCAGTCCCGATTCGACTGAAGAATTCCCCTAACCCCGGCCCCGGCGTCTTATCTCCGCCCAAGGACCTCCTCTGTCTCCTTTTCCTCTTCCAGGCAATCGTCAGAAGGGCAGGAATCGCCATGGTGTCCCTGTTGCCCGGTGATATGTGTGCCCCAAAGAACTCAAAGAGAGAAGGTTGGGCCTGGTCAGAGGTGCCAAGGTATAGGATATCCTTGAAGGATAATTAAGCATCAGGAAAATACAGAAAATATAATTAGAATTATGAAGTATCTAATAGTTGAAAATGTTTTTAAACTTACATTTGAATAAATAATAAAGGAAAAGACAGCTTATGTAGTAATTATATTTAGGAACCATCTGCCCCTTAAAAATATATAAAATGTATTCAAGGACTCCCCATTGATCATACCCCATGGTAGAGTAGAAAAACAGAGAGTAACCGGAGAGAAATTCCTTCGCCACAATACAGTCAAGTTACGGCGACTTTAGGGACACTCAAAAAAAAAAACAAAAAGAAGAAAAAAGAAAAACTGAGTACAAGGACGAGCACAAGACGGACTGCGCTTTAGTTTCCCTTGTAATGCGATTTTCGCCGCTATTATTGGCATCTCCTCCTTGTTTTCCCCCTGCTCTGCCTTAGTTACCCACAGTTTTCGTTCATTTCCAGCAAGGTTGGAAAATGCAGAACTGGGACTCGAAAGTTGCAAAACTTTTCGCCGAGTTGCAGTTGGCAAACAAAACTGCAAATTATCTCGACTTTAATTCAATCGTCAATCAATTGAAGAACTTGCTGCCAAATAGCTGAGCTTTCAGGAGAAAAATATATACAATTTTCTAATAGGGGTTTTAATATCGAACTGCATGGAGATGTAGGATAGACAAAGCCATTTACCTTTGAGCCAAGTCATTTGGCATTTGAAGTGAAATGTGATTCATATTTTCTCAATGGTAAATTTATAAACAATATTTCTTATCTGTAATTAATACTTTCCAAACATTAAATTAACAAATAATAAGATGTTAAGCCTTGAGTCTTGAGGTCTTGAGTCTAGCCTCATCAGTAGCTCATGGCTCTGGTTTATCTACCACTCGGAGGAAGCCTTCTCTTTTTGGCTTATTTTTCCCCCAACTGTTGTGGTGGTGGAATTCTGATACAACTTTCCCAGAAAAGTTCACGAAAAGGGTTTCCTCCTGTGTCTGGGCTTCCCCCTTTCGCATATTTATTTCAAGTCTGACTTTGTTTTGTGCATGTCGCGCCTTGATCTGGGAGAAAATAGGGACGAGGGAGCTCCACTTTCGGAGACTAGTGTAACTTCATGCAGGGAAATATTCCAAGCTTAATTAATTCAACTAAACTCCATCAATTGGGCTCCTTTTCCCCCAGTGTATGCCTCGTGCCACCGCAGAACTACGCAGTAAAGTCGAAAGTTGGCCACCATTTAAGCTAAAAAGTAAACCAATTGTTAGTTTTGATGGAATTTATTGGGTAAATATTTGCTAAGCCCAAGAAATGGCTTGTGAACATTTGTCGTTGTTTGGCTGATTTAAGATTAAAACTTTGTAAGGGCAGTCCGGAGTCCGGAGTCCGGAGTCCGACGTCCGAAGTCCGACCCCCAGCAGGATGCCAATCAAAGGCAGTGCCTCAATGACATTATTGCTTTTAATTTATTTTGAATTTCTCACCACTCCACTCCGCCGGCTGCCCCCCCGGGTTTTCACTCCATTTTCCCATTCGCCCTCTCTCCGTTTCCTTCTTTCCTGTCGACTCTGTTAAAAGTTTTCATTACTGTTTGTTAGTTGACGATGTCGCTTTTAGTTAGTAAATGTCCTGCTTCCTCCCCCGCTTTTTATGATTTATGCCCGGCCAAGTTTTAAGACAGCCCAGCACCATGACAAAGCTTTTGTTATGCATCTTTTAATTTGGTCAATAAATGTCGGCCCAGAAGGGGAGCGGGGCCGGGAAGGGACTTCCACGGGATGGGTTTGATTAGGCCCTGGGTTTATGGGTCGGGATAAATGCCGTTAGGGCCAATTTGCTTGAACACGTTCACTCATTAGTTTACGGCCATCTTTCTCGGCGAGCCTGAAAAGCGACGGAGGACGAGGGATTGGTGGTGTCAAACAATGGCCTTGAGGGACCTCGTAACTCGCTGGAAGGGTGGAAGAGGGTCGGTGGGAAGTCCCCTTTTCTCCTTTGTCTTTTTCTGGAAGCGTTGCTCAGCCAAAATAACTGAGGAAATATATCTTATTTGAGTTAATTATGGATATAATTTAAAGTTTTTATTATATTTAATCATGAGGAAATAGCCGTAGTCTCATGAGTGACTAACTACTCAGTAAAATCATTTTAGCATAAATATACTTCGAAAAAACAACTATATCTTAATCAGGTTTCGATTTATGTAGATTATATTAAGCAGATTATATCTCGCTAACATCTTAGGTTATTTTTCCCAAGAACCCCAAGAATAAACACTGTTGAGCACCCTCACTCACGCCCTCATCAGTTCACTCATCGCCCACTCGGTGCTCAAGGCTCATGTGCTGCTGTGCTCCTGTGCTCCTGGCCTGTTGTTCAATTATTTTACAATCAACTTTTGAGAAAACATCAATAGATATCACCGGGAGGGCTTAAGACAGCAGGATATTTTCTTTCCTGCCCGAGTTGACAGCTTCGATGTGGTAGTGACACTCTAAGAAAAAGCTGTGTCAATAAGTAGGAGATATACTTACAAGTAAATGGAAACTTGTACAAAATAAAGAGGAAATCAAAGAACATTTTTAGTTAGGCTGCTATTTATTTTACTAAAATAGAAAATATTATCTATTTCTCCCAGTTTTGCCTAGGTTCCCTCCTCTATCTGGAGGCTCTCTGGCACCTATTGTCCCGGCCCCGACAACGATGCTGATTATATCGAGTAGCAGTCTTAGTGGGGCACTGGTAGGGAGTCCTTCGTGGGCTCAAATTCGCATTTGTTCCACTTATTCCACTTGAACGCTTCGTTAAGAGCAAATTTTTCCACAGTTTTTACTTTGTTGTTGCCGCGGGCAGGCAGTGCATGCGCGGGATGCCGAACTGCTTGCGGAAACAATTGTCACAGCAAGAAAAGGACAGTGGGAAAAAGGACATCGAAACGGGAGACGGACAGGGATAGGGACAGGAACAGGAACAGGGACAGGGATAGGGACAGGAACAGGAACAGGGACAGAAACAGGGACAGAGAGAGGGACACAGACTCCGACGCGGACGTGGATGCGTTCCACGTGAAGCCTATCAAGTGAAAGTACCGTGAATGGTACACAGTGGGAATAAGAGTTTATGTCATTTAAGGATCTTGACTAGAAGTGGAAGTCATTCTTTACTATGACATTTAAGGCTTATTTCCGGACAATGTAAGTGTTTTTTTAGATACCTTAATGATTACAATTAAAGCAGATATGCTTTCTTTGGCTCAAAGTCATTTATGAGTTTTAGAAACACTTACAAAAGCTAGAGTGACATTATGTTAGTTATAAACTCCCAAAGAGCTCGCTATTTTCTCAGAGTGTGCCTTGGTGTATGGTCTGGGGAGAGGTGTGGCCGGATTCCTGGGGAATGACAACGAGGAGCCAGGGCCACGCAGCAGCGACCTTCGCAGAGTGGGTAGGCGTACGTGCCTCGCTTAGCACTCGCCAAGGTCCCATCTCCTGGCTCCTCGCTCCCAGCTCCCAGCTTCCATCGCCCAAATCCCAACTCCTGCGAAGCACTCTCGACTGGCCAAGATTAGCCGCGCATTAGGGATGACAATCGAAGGACAGGGGGAGACTCTAAAGCGAGGCTAACTGCGAAGCGACGTTGACAAAGTTTGCACAAAAACGATGTCTGAGTTGACAGCCAAGTTGCCGCCGGCGATGGCCGGAAATCACCTGCAAGGAGTGGCCTCCACCTGCTCCGCGATCCTTTGCTTCGAATGCAACAAATGCCCCCAACGCTGTGCTCAACTTTTATGACAGTTTTCATTTGCCGCCGCCGCCGTTGAAGCTCTCCTCTTCACCGGGCTTTTCCTCCTTTCCTTTCCATTTCATTTTTTTCTTCCTACTTGGTGGCATCCTTCGGCTTGTTTGGGTTTTTAGTTTCCAGCGCAAAGCGGCCGCAACTTGTGCTTGTACATATTTTTTTCGCCGTGTAAATGCTTTACAAAAACAATGTCTTTGACTGGGCCAAGTTAAGGAGTCACGTGTGTGTGTGTGTGCAGGAACGAGTGTCGCTGACAAGCTCGTCGTGTAATTTATGATTTATGCCATTCGGACTGACAGTCGCTGGCAGTCCTGGCCCGGCATTATAATTGCGAGCCAGCCCCCTGCGACCTTCCCTTGCCTGCCGCTTGTCGTGAGCAATTGCCGCTGACATTCCACTTCGTTTCGCCTGTCTTTCGCCTCTTTTGGCCTCTTTTGGGTATTATAATTCTGACCAGGACTTTGAAACGCGCAAAACGAGCCACAATTGAGGTCCTTTGGCTGCTGGAAGTTGGCATTCGGTCAGCTTTTGGAAATTAATCACAATTAAAACATAGGGAACTCTATACTCCCAAGAAACTTATGGCACATACAAGACAAATTCTTACTCAAAACAAACCAAAAGAAAGTATATTTTCTTGATGGCATAATGATCCATCTTTGTCCTTGAACAACACAAAGATAGGGAAGACAAGGAAACCCATCCTTGGGCCCGCCAAGTTTTGTTCGCCCCAAAGGGCTGCCCTTCGCCCACAGGCTTTCCTTTGTCTCTCCGCCGCCTTTCTCAGCTCACTAATGAAGCAGAAGCTGCAGACCTACATCGGTGCCGAACTCCTCAAGTGTAAGTAAATTAGAAAAGGGTTTTCCAGCCGAAACTAGTAACATGCCAGCAGCACCGGGAGAGCGCTTCTGATTGAAGGCGCAGAAACTTGCAGCGGCGGAAGGGAGAGTTTTCCGGCGACACTGTTTGCTTTGGGGCTTATGCTTCGGTTTCCGGCCGCCATTGTTGCCACTGTTTACTGTTTACTGTTTTCCTCTTTTCGGTTCTCTGTTTAATAAAGCAATAAATAAGATGCTCGACTGCATTCGGGGCAGGCGGGAAAGGCTGAGCGGGTGGAAAAGCGACGAGGCGAACGAGCACGTAGGGAAATTGCCAGGCCTGAGCCCCGGCCTGAGCCTGAGTCTGAGCCTGATTGGCAAGATGCTCGGCGCTCGGCACTCGGCACTCGATTGGCCCGGAGATGTGTCGAGCGATGTGTTTAAGGATGATTGATTGCGGGCCTTAACTCAATGGGCGGCATGACATCGATAAATGCCCGGCATCGACTCTGTCGGGGAATAAATTTTGAGGGGGAGAGCCTAGGACCTTGGATTGGGCGGGAATCTTGGGAAAATTAGGTGTAAATACCGAATTAACACACTCTTAAATAGGTGCGTTGCGGCCCCCTGTATATTTATTTCCGTTCAAACGACTTTTGTGTGCACTCCAGCCTTCAATGGGAGCTTGAAACTGTGCAAACAGGTCTTCAATTAGGAAACTAGATACATATTCGATTGAAAGTCGATTCGCCCATCTATTTGGACAGAGCATATCCGCATCCTTGACCCTCGTGCCAGCTCCTCCTCCCTCCCCGATCCGGGTTATTTTGATTTGGAGCCAAGTATGCTAATAAAAAGTAAGCAAGATGGAGCCGGAGCGGGACGAGATGGTGTGCTGAAAGCCAACAAATATGCAAAGTGAGGGCGGAAAGGCAGGGCCGGATCGAAATAGCCCTCGAAGGAGCCACGCAGGTACCTGGCTACGCATTTTGCGATGCGAATATATGCACACATGTGCGTACATCCGAAGATGTGCCGGCGTGTGCGGGCGAATATATAGTATTTGTATTTGCTTTAAATCACTCATACGCAACGTTTTCCATTTTGAATAATTTATCATTCTGCTGCAAAAACGCTTTCCATGGCCCGGCAGATGGAAATGGAAACGAACGTGGATATATGGAGTTGAGCGATTGCAAGTCGCATGAATTTTTCATGCAGACACGCAGAATATTACTCATACGACTCATCGGTCATATTTTATATTGTCTTTGCGGCAGGCCCAAGGCCATGAAAAGGCATAAACGGGGAAGCGGGCAGGGGAGCCTTCAAATTTCACGGAAATTAGCATAAGAAGGCCATCAGGAGGAGTTATGGTTAACCAGGACCGTTTGATTTTCCACTGTTCTGCTAATGACACTCGCAGGACACGTTCGCCAGGACGAGGCAACAGCTTTTCATAAACCGCAAGTGTCCGATCCTAACGAGCTAAACGGTGGGCGGCGGTTATTAGGTGGGCGGATGTCCTTGCCGTCAGGTGGCTGTTATCGTTGCCTCCCGCGGTGCTCCCTGGCTCCTTTCCCCTTTCGCCGCGGCGCCTCCTTTTCCGGCTTCGATTGCCGGAGGCGTCGAAAATTCGTAAGCGAAATTGAATAAAATTGCCCGGGCAACAACAATAGCGGCATGAAATAATAATAAGCAGGGACGACGCTGGTCCTGGCCCTGGTCCCTCTGATAAATCTTTAGCTCCCTTCCCTCCGCTCGGCCACGTGTCCCGGATCCTGGAACCAGGATCCCGACTACCGACTCCTGGCACCCGAATCCCGCATCCCGCTTTCCGCATCCCGCATCCCGTCACGTAACGCAATTTCTTTTATTTCATTTTTATTTTAAGTGGCGAGGAGGTCTTATTTAAATGCCTCGCTGGCCGCGCCCTCGACCTTTGACACGGCACATTAGCGGAATTCGGGTTTCTCCGGGCCCAAGAAATAAGGGTATATGTGCCGCTATATAGACATACGGCGAGGCAATCACCGGGCACGTAAATCAAAGTCCCTGACGAAGATAAACGATGGCCGGAGTGTTGCCACCGAGCCGGCGAGCAGGCGTACCTGCTTATGTGTCACCTGGCAACACTCTCCCCTCACACCCCCTAATTGACAGGGCCGTGAAATGTTGATTTTCGATTTTTATAATTATTGTTCACTGAGATAATGTTGAGGAGAGTGCGTCTGTATTGCACAAATAATATTCAAGATGCTGAGTTTAAGGTCAGGTGACATGCCTGCTCTATATGTACGTATAAGACCCCCTTGAAAAGTAACTTTTCTAGCTCTAAATTTAACACTACTTGCAAAATGTTTAAAACCATTTTTAACTGGTAAATTCCAGCCTTTGTTACCCCACTTTTCTGGCCGTGTAAGACGTGAGTTGGCTCAGGAACTCACGGTGAGGATGATATGGTAAGCACACTTGAGATCATTAGCTGGTTTTCTTTGTGCCTCCCCCCACCCAAAAAAAAATTGGCATTTCCCCGCGTTGCCCTGCCATCTAAGTCGTCGCTGGAGAATTGACAGCTGACACACAGAGAGAGGCAGACAATTGTTGCTGTTTGCCAGCGTTTTTCCGGCTGCCATGACAGTCGTCGTCACCGTCGCTCCGTCGGTCGGTCGCTCGACTTTTTGACTTTCATTCTTTCGCTTGTCTTCGGATGGATTTGATATCAGCGCGTCCTGTGAAGCGTATAGCGAAAAATATTAAACATTTCTTTGATTGATTTGCTTTCAGCCAGCCTGGTGCCACGCCCACATCCGTCTTGGCAGCCCTCCAAGCCCGATGAAGATACATGCCTTTCTCTGGCAGGAGAAAAATAACGAAGCACAGGCCTGAACTTATGACACATAAAAGCAAAATAGGACCATTCTTTGCGAGTCCTTTTAATGGAAATACATGTATATTTGATACCGACTAGTCAGGGTGTATTTTTCCATCTAAACTTTATTTTAATTTGCGATTGTCGGGGCGTGGCAATCGGTCTGTTTCCTCCAGAAGCATCCGACTCGAAACTTTCAGGGAGAAAGTGATTATTTAATGCGTCGCTGAATATTAAAACTAATTTAATGAATGCACTACGACGACTTCCCCTTTGGCAAGAAAATAAAAAAAAAAATGTATAAAAAAAGGAGAGGAGTGGGAGGCGCACAAACAGATTTTGGGGGGTAATTCGGTTGACATTCTTTAACTTTTTTGGGTACCGAAAGCCGAAACTTTTTGCTGCTTATTCCCTCTCTTGCCGAGTTGCTTTTAGTCCTGTGAAAGGGACGTCTGCCTCCGCTCTCCACCCCCTTTGCCTTGGCATTTGCCGTTAAGCAAGCAAACAAACAGACAGTCAAAGGCGGAAAGTGTGTGGGCGTGGCACTTGCCCACTCGCACACACAGACACACACAGGCACAATTTTAAAATGTTTTTCTGTGCGTGGAGAACAGCTTTGACTTTCGCGGAAAAGCGAAAAGCGAGGAAAAATGGCGAAAAGGCTTTCGAAAAAGACCAGGGGGTTGCACCGCCAAAAAGGTCGATAATTTCTTGGTATTCTATGTATATCTTTCTATTCTTTTTTTTATTACTAAGTCTGGGTTATATTGAAATAGAAAACACAGCAAAAAGTGGGCTAACTGCAGGATTAAACATAGGTTAAAGATAGATTTCACCTTTGCCATATATTTGTGTAAATATATTTTAGTGAATATCCCTAATCTATGCCACTACTTTCTTCTCAGTGCATTTAACAATTGTGCCAAAAATGCAGAAATATCTTGTGCAGACACAGGTACCATCACACACACCTGATGGTCAGGCAGGACCTACAAAGGGGGCCAGGTGATCAACCCACTGCGGTTGCCGTTCGCAAAACAATAGGCCAAGGATTGGATGATTCACAAAAAAAAAAAAAGGGAAGAAAGGAAAAGGGACAAGGGAAAAGGGACCAGGGACGAGGGACGGCGACGAGGTACCGGCACATGATGAAGTCGAACCCGAGCCCGCTCAATTGCATTTCCAATTGTGGCGCGGCCAAAGGATCGATTCGGGACGAGGTCCTGGGCGTTGGCAGTGACAATTTACTTGTAAAACCAACCGCAACAATTTCAATTGCAGCCGGCCAGAGGTCACTTCTTATTTGCCCCTTGAACTGGGTCCTCCCTGGCTCACTCAATAATAAACTAAACTGTGAGAAATTCATGGCAGAAGCTGACTTCCTTATATTTTACAATTAAAATTAGGGATTAATGGGCAAGGAATTTTAGCGACTCCTGCTTAGTTGGAGATTCAAGAAAAGGTTAATCATATATTTTAATTAAAGGCAGACCCCTTGCTCGCACTGTACTCTGCCTACTGTGGCCTCCACTGTTATCCTGCCGGCTCGTTGTCCCTGCTCGTTGCGGCTGCGGTCGTTACTCAGGGCATTGACAATTCAATTGGCGCAATACCCTGTCGCCCCCACTCGCACACACAATTACACCCTAATGAACTACACATATGCATGGGGAAACCCCGCACACTCTCCTCCCAGATCCATTTTCATTTGGCGACAACCTGCATCCATTCGCATTCTGCGGTGCCGCTGGAGTCTTGACTTGCGGTCGCCGTCGCAAATGACATCCTTGAGTCGCGTCGCCGAAAAAGGCAAGGCCAACAGCCAGAGCCGGCTCTAAGCGAAAGTTAAGTAGAAAGGGCTTTGTTAATAAACATTCCACTCCAGCCAAATTGTGTGTGCCAGTGGAAAAGGGAATTTTAATGTTGAAAATGCTGAAAATGTCCTCAAAATAACTCATTTGCGAGCACTTGAAACAATCCTTCTTACATTAAATTACTTAAAAAGGGTCTGGATCTCCCCGTTTTTAATTGAAACTCGAGAAGCTCCTATGACAAACTGCCAGTTTAACAGCTGGCAAGTAGTTCCATCAATTATCACCATTAAAATGCAATACAGACCGGAAGTGGGGACCCTAAAAAATCGCCTGGAAATTGCTAAATCGCATGGAAAATGGGGCGACATGTGCAGGCTGCACCCCAAGTCTCCTCCAGTGCCCCAGTGAGGGGCAGCTCCTTGGGTCTGCGGCTGCTGTGTGCTGATATAATTCATGAACTAACATCTTGTGAGTAATAAGGCGTCTGGGAGGAAATGGACTCGGCCAGCAGGAGGGGGAACGGAAGTAATAAATGGCAAGCCGGTTGGCCTGTGATTAATTACACAGCATTTAGCCAGCTCATCAGCTTCGATGACCAAGACACTTCGCACTCAGTACACCGAAAACGGACCGCAGGGCGAATGCATACATCACGTTGGGAATTCGACTGCCAAGTAAATATATCAATACG
Source organism: Drosophila jambulina (assembly GCA_018152175.1). NCBI lineage: Eukaryota > Metazoa > Arthropoda > Insecta > Diptera > Drosophilidae > Drosophila > Drosophila jambulina. The sequence continues at coordinate 17,703,108 of JAECXH010000006.1, read as the reverse complement.
GAGGGACAGAAGTCCATAAGTCTGCGGAGAAATCTGGGAATGTGCACGTCAGGCAGCGGCCAGGCCAAGTAATTTGCACATTAATTGGAGCTAATGCCGGGGGAGAGGGTTTCATATTTCCCCGAGTACCTGGCCGAGGAATTAGTTGTGCGAAAAACTCATAAAGAATAAAGCCAACGCAACTGGACTACATATAAATTACAAAGCACACAAAATGCGAAGAAGCCCCAGCTGAAACTCCTAGTTAATCCTTCGAGAGAGGGGAAAACAATGCCGGCAAAAGTTTCCCTCGCCGCTGTGAAGCCACGGGCAGGCGGGGAATCAAAAGGCACTGTCCCGGCCAGGAAGCCCGGCAAGACGTAATCCGATAGTTTTGCGAGAGCACAAACACAAGCCGGAAATGGCCGACCGATAATTGCCAACGAGGCGGCACTGTACTTAATTGGCCTGCTCGCGACGATCCTTGAGACGCGCCTGCATAAGGATTCGAGAATTCCCAGGACTTCGAGAGAGAGAGTGCCGGAGCAGCTTCGAGCCATTCAGTTGTGTACGTTGTCAAAATTAAAACGGACCAAGACCAGGACTAGGACAAAAACAAGAACCAGGACCAGGACCAGAGCCAGGACAACTCGCAGTGGCAGGACTCTTGCCACTCACCTAATAAGCCAGCAAAGCGTACAAAATTTTCGAAAGTTTTATGGCCGCGCGAGCGACACTCAACTCAAGGAAACTTGGCAACGGAATGGGGGCGGTGGCGTCACTCATACGCAGTGTAAGCCCCCATTCCTGCCTCCCCGCAACGCTTTGTTTTCGCATTGTTTGCCGATTTCGTTGCGAGCTGAAAGTTTAGAGTTCATAGTTTAATTTGCTAATTGTTTAACAGCTGCAACAGCAACGGCAGTGGGGCAGCTGCAACTGCAACTGCAACTGCATCGCATCGCATCGGAACGCAGCTGCATTTTCATAATGAAAAGCGAGGGGGGTGCGGCCCGAGCCACAACTTTTAACAGAGCCCGCGGGGGCGGTGCTAAAATCCAAGCCGAAAACGACAGGCGACAGCTGGCTGCTGGCTGCTACTTACTGCTCCAGCTGCAGCAGCAGCAGCAGCAGCAGCAGCAACAGCAACAGCGGCAATCGCCGTCCTGTCGAGCGTAACGCCTTTTGACAAGTTTGCGCTGCGAAACTTTTACTTTTTCATTCCCGCTCCCTTTCGGTCAAGTACTTTCGAAATTGTAAGTAGCACAGGCGCCGCGAATTTTTCCCCGGGAAACTCACCGTGCGATTTCCCAAATTCTTGACGCGGCAGGTCAGGCGCACCGTCTTGCCGACGAGACCGGTGATGTTGGTGCCGATGGTCGTGTCGAAGGTTGGTCCTCCAGTTCCGGGCGTCGGTAGGTCCTGCAGGAAGTCGGTGAAGAAGCGCTTCGAGGCGCCCTCGCTGCTTCCTGTGAACAAGGAAAATTTTTAGAGGGTAAAGTACAAGAGTGACGACTGACTGGAGATTAAATGGGAAAGATAATGGCCAGGGACGTGTGACGGGGCAGGAAATGTGCACAGGCAGATAGGGATATTGTTAAGTCATAAATAAGGAAGCTTCAAGGATTGTAAACAAATCTGTTGGATGGAAATTTATTGAATTTTATATTTCATTTCTCTGATAAAATGCTCTACTCTTTCTATATGGTGCCCCATTGCACATTAAAGACATAAAATTGTTCTAAATCCAAGCCATAATAAAGAATTAGATCTCTTAAAACATACGGAGAAAGAGAGAGAGAGAGAGATAGCTCCCTAGAGCCAGTTTGCTCTGGTATTAAATATGTGCAAGCGAGAGAATTACTTAAATTCGCGTTACGCATCTTACTCTAGGTATTGTCTTGGATTAAACTCTGTCTGAGCAAGAACTAAAGAGCTGACTGTCTCAGAACCTGTTGGCTTAGAAATCAAGTAACCCTGAGGTCCTGACAGCCCTGACAGGCTAATGTCCAAAATTACAAAGACCCTACCCTCGCCTCGAAATGCAGTCCCCCGATGTTATCCGAGCTGACAGGTGGGCGTGGCCATTAAGTAGGCGGTGATGGGGACATTTCCTCGGACTGCACTTTGTTTGCTTCCTTTTTCTCTGTGGCTGTCGTGTCTCAAGAAATAATTTAAAAATTAGTGGAATCGAGCCCTTTTGAGCTCTCTCCCCCGGACTCGGACTCGGAGCCCCTGGGGCAGGAGGGAGTCATTGAAAAATGCGCTTAACAAGTGTTGTAAGTGCTCCACATACAGCTAACACATGTGTGTGTTTCAGGGTGTCTGGGTGTGTGTATTGCCTAGCCCGGGCCATTTGTTGACAGCGTCATGTGGCGTTAATTGCCACTTTACAACGAGTGGCAATTTGGAGCCGATCGAAAGCCGGCTTCCTCTACACACTCACACACAGGGAGAGCGGAAAATAACACACATACTATATTTATATGACGGTGGGATGCCAGAAACATACACGGTCAAAAAAGGGAGGACTACAAGGGATAACTTTTCTTTTTGGGGCATTCTTTGATATATTTCTTAGAAATCTAGCTTTCTAAATCACTGCTGAGCTCTGAGAAAGTCACATAATTTCTCCAGCCATGTTTGCTAGTTGAAGTTAGCTCACGGAAGCCTCATTTTCTCCCCGTGCATCCTCTGTAAATACACACACAGGCTGGTTGGCTTACAGCTGTTGCGTCTACGCCCGCCTCCGAGCCGATGAAAGTGCAACAAAGAAGGAGAAAAAGTAAACCGTGGCGAGGCGGGGCGGGGCGTGGTGGGGAGCAGAGTCGAGGGCAAACAACGGCGAAAGGCGAAAATTAATGAAAATTGCCCCGAAAGGCAATTAATTAAATGATAAACGCCCATATTATATGCCCAGGAGCGTGTTTGCCGTTCTGTAAGCAGTTTATATAACATGTTGTACTCGGCGGAGCGAATATTTCGGAGATGCGATGGTGCGATGATGCCGATAACTGCCAGCCTCCTTTCGGAACAACAAATTAAAGACCGAGTGCAGAGCACCGAGCCCTGAGTGCCGGGTGCCGCGTGCCGCTGGCCAGATAAGTTTCGCCTCTGGAGCAAGTGCACAGGCCACTGGGCAGAGCACCCAGAGTCCTCCTGCTCCTTCAGGAGCACTGAACTGGCCACAGTAATACCCTGCAACGTGCAACTCGCAGCCTGCAACTCGCGACATGAGTGTGCGCTGACTGTCTAAAGATTAGCCTCGGAGCACAGGAGCATATTTCAAACATCTCGCCAAAAGGCAGGCTAAAAAACCAGAGGGAAGTGGCACTGAAAGGGGTCAGGCTTACAGAGCAAGAATTTCTAGCTAATTGTGAACATTTCAGAGAGAAACTTGCCAGGTGACAGGAGGTCTCCCTACTCCATTGGCTTCTCGTGGAGCCGGGTAACCCGAGGAGGCCACACTCAATTTGAAAGTATAAACTCCCCCACATGCTGCTGGGAATGCCAAGCAGGTCACATTTAATTACTTTTTCCGGTGTAGCCATAACTTTTGCCGTTGTCGCGCAAACGTGACAAAGCAAACACACGGATGAAACGAGGCAGAGGCAGAGGCAGAGGCAGAGGCTGAGGCAGACGGCAAGCGGAAACGGAACCAAACCAAACCAAACGAAACGAAACGTAACGGAACGAAGCGGAGAGAATAAAAATGGCCGCCCCAAAATGGCAGCGACATTTGCAAAGTGTTAAGTGCCATTTTTGGCATCCCCTGATCTCTTAGCCAGCGGCGCCTTCCTAGGTGTCGTGGCTGCAAGGGCGCTTTTGCGTTTTTGCACGACGATTACACCGACGATTATGCTGATGAGCGGGTGGATGAGGTTTTGGGTTGCCAGGTGGGTTGTGTGGGTGGCTTGTGTTGGGTTTCGGGTGTTGTGTGCTGGGTGCTGGGTGCCAGCAGCCCCAAGGCCTTCGGTGGCTGCAAGCCAATTAAAGGTGAACCGTCAGTCCTCTGCTGTGTCACACTCTCCCCATGTCCCTGTCTTCTGCTCACTCTCGCTCTCGCTCCCCGGCTCCTGATCCTGGCTGCCCTTGGTTGTCGTCGGCTGATTTATGGCCGCCATTCACATGCACGTCTCATACCCGCACTGCCTCAATCCCCACCCTCTTCCGTATCTGTGTATGGCAGTGATGGTGGCCTCTAGGTAGCTGTACCCAGGGACTGGCCCGGGAAGTACCTAGCAAGAAGTTGAAGGTGTCAGCTGAAGACAGGGGTACCTTGAGCCCAGTTCGATCTGGCAGAAGTACACATACTCCACAAACAAGTAGCTATAGTGTACAGACTCTTAAAACCATAGAGAGTATTCCCTGCTTTTTCCCTCTCATTGTTTAATCCCAAGTATGCGTTGTGAGGTACCCTCGACTAGCCCAGTGTATCCTGCACAGTACCATCACTGCCTTGCTGCCTGGCACGTCCTCGTTTTGGTTTTACAACTCTGCCAGAACGAATTATGTTATGCAAACACAAACACTCGTCCGCCCACCCACACATGGCCCTGTTATCCTGGCTGGCGCTGCTATTTGCTCAGCGTTTTATGCACTCGCTGCGGCGTCTCGGGCCCGGGCCCTGCGTAATTGAAGTTCATAATTCTTTTATTAAACACATATACATTTTTTGGGCCCTCATCACATGTCCTTTGTCTTCTGGCCTTTATGCTTTTTTTACGCAGCCGACCCCCTCCGACTGGTCCCGCTGTGCGTGATAATGTTTTGAGCATGCCATTCAAGGAGCTGCCGGGGCATCGTTAAGTTGTCAATTGCCAGGATAACGAAAGCGATGACAGGACTCGAGGGGAGGGAGGCCGCGACTTGATTCCAGCGACAGTTGCTTAGGCATTGGAATTTTTGCCTGCTCCACCGACATTTCACTGCTTAAAGCCAACCGAAAACGATTTCATTTGCCAAGATATATTTGTGTATCTCAGCGATTAATGTCCTTCCATATCGGGTTGGTATTAAGTCATAGGGGAAACCGGCAGAGATCAGCAATTATTCGAACGCCAAACTTCAATCGGAAATCGTAAATAAAATCCCCCTGCCAGGGCCCAAAAAAACGCTATGTAATATGAAAAAGTGGAAAACTCGACGATTACTTATATCAGATTTATGCACAGAATTAATATTTTAAACCTTTTTTTCGCGGGCCTGCCAGGTCGCTGCAGAAAAAGGATATTCCGAATAATAAAATAAATGGGATAATACACTTTTGAAATTTTGCATTGTCCGCCGCCGAAGGCTATAAAAATATGCAATTGAGGCATCAGCCATGGCCTTAATGCTGAAAAACACATTGTGGGCCCATAACCCCATCGTCCTGCGCCTTCTCACACGCTTTTTGCCAACTTTTATGTTACCGCCGAGCCTTTCCAGCGATTTTATTTATCCTGTACCTGTTGCTCTGCCCGCTCCCCTCGCCGGGCACAAAAGCCCCCTCCCGAAAAAAAGGATATGCGATATACAGCCTGGCTCTGGGGTCCTGTGAATGGCGATCCGTTGGCCAGGCCTGGCTGTTGCTTTTAACATTTATCATACGCAGTGTGGGCCCGGCTAAGTGCGCACTTAAGCGCCGCTCCGAGAGTGGGCGTGCATTCAGGTCCGAGTTCGAGCCAAAGCTGGAGCTGGAGCCGGGGCTGGGGCCAATTTGAACGGTTTTGGGTCAAAAATAAAATTATTTATTTGCATATAGAGAGGCAGGGTAGGGAGGGTGTGGCACGAGGTACGTGCGGCTGCAACGGCCGGCGGGATTATGGGAAATTTTGCTAGGCATTTGGCCGAAAGTCAGCGGCTAAGCCAAGTCAACGCATCAAGTGCATCGTTCGTGACTGTGGCAAAGCCGGCGGGCATTTCCGGCCACTTCGAGTGGCACATGGCACATGACGTGCCCACCACCACCATCACATGTGAAGAAAATGGCACGAAAGTAAAGGAGAGGCCGAGGGAGGCACTCGAGGCGGGCGCAATCAATCCGTCATGCGTCATAAGTCCCAGTTCCGTCACCCTCTGCGCCGAGAAGTATGCAAATAAAATTGTCAACGGGGCTAAACGACGACTCCTTGGGCTCCTTGAAGCCCCCTTCCAGGACCCACATTTCGGGGCTGCTCTTCCTTATCGCCGCCAGACTCTTGACGTTGATGTCGCGCTGCCTTGAAAGACTCCCATCGAGATAGATCCAAAGCTATTTCCTCTCTTTCATCTCCAGGATGTGTGTCCTTTCCCTCGCACTTTCTCTTTCTTGGCAGACAGCGAAAATCCTGGTGAGTTGGAGCTTTCTAACACGGCAGATAAAGAGTAGGAATAGCGGGATAGGGATCACTACAGGCTATGGATAACCTTAAGAACAAACATCTAATTATTCTGCTTGGAAATACTTATTTTCCTGAGTGTATCACATGAGGCTGGGCCTCGCCACAAGAAAGGCCAGCTAATAGGCATTCATGTAAAAGTTAATCGCATGATATGCTGATAAAATGCACAAAAAGCAGATGAAATATATATATATGCACAGGGTTCACTTGTAGGTAAACTTTTTAGTGCTCAGCTTCGGCTTTTCCTTCCCTGCCCAGAGGTGGACCTGGACCACAGATTAGCATTCGAGTGGCAAGCGGAAGGAGTCGCTTTGGTTTGCCAATTGAAAGTTTGCCTTTGATTGAAGGAGTGCCAGGAAAAAAGGAAAGCACCAAGTGGAGGAAATCGTCCTGAAGCGGCTCGAAGAGAAGACTAAAAGTCACAGGACATTGCAACTCTTGAGCCAGTGGTCTGTCCAGTTCACAGAGGGTATCTATATTAAATCCATTTGAATATATACATGTGTGAATTAAGGCCAAGCCCTTGCTTACCATTTAGAAAAAGCACAGAAAATATTATTAGCTGAAACCTGACAGCTTTGAAAGTGGGGTACTTAAACTACCCAAAGACAAGGTTGTTAAGGAAACTAAATCACAGCTCAGCCCCCTCAAGAGTCCATTAGGTCAGTCACTGCAGGTTGTATATCAAATTTTGACAGCTTAAGAGAAAGGGAATTTAAAAATACGCTTTTATAGAACAGTTCAACACTGTAAATAATAAAGAGTACTAACAGAATTTATATATTATCATTTACCAGGTAAAATATATTAAAAAAATGTAATTTCAGTTAGAAAATAAGTAAACTGGCTTTTAGAATACTGGCTGCTCTGTCCGTCTTATATCCTTCAGGCTTCTTCAGGGCTTCCCATGCAAATTTGGGCATTTCCCATATGAGAAACCACCCCAAATCCATAACCCATAATGCCGGCCAGCAGCCCTTGCCCCCTTTGAATAGATTTTCAATTTTTTGCCAGGCACTTCCGCCCGTGCAGCTGCCCTCTGACGCTTTATAATTCACTAACTTGGCAATTTTCTTCAGTTGGCCAGTCAAGTCCAGGCCATAATGCCTTTTCGGTTGGTCAGAAATTGAACTCATTTGCATATAAGCGTGTAATATATTGTTGACCCGGCTTGCGGCTGCCTGGGGGTCAAAGGGGGCGGCGGGGCTGTCGCCTAATGGCCCTGGCAGCCAATCAAACCATGACATTTGCAAAAAAAAATATATAGAGAGGGACGGGGAAGAGAACAAGAAAAATGGGGAAAATAGAAAAATAAAAAGTGGAAAGCGAAACGAGCAAGAAACTAGCTAAAAGCGAAGGAAACGTCCACCCGCCGCCGCAGTTTGCCATTCACTCTCTTTTTTTTTTACTCGGGACTTTACGAAAATCGAGTGGAAATGCCACCCCCGCCTCGGCTATCTTCCCGCCGTCCTTCACCCACTTCCACTTGCCACTTGCCACCGCCCACCGTACCCCCATTCAGTGCGTTCTTTTTTACACGGACTGCCATTTGAATGTCAAATGAGTTTTGTGCCAAGTTAAGCAATTTTACATTTTCAATTGGCTCCTTTTCATAATTTCCGTGGCATTTTTTTATATTTACTTTTTTTTCTGAACTTACAGAACTGCAAAAATAAATTACAGTTTGAAATCACTTGAGGAGGTGTGTTGGGGGTGTATGTGTGTGTGTTAAACACTTGGTGTTTGAGTTAATGAGCCATTGCTTTATTAGGCATACACTTGGGCGTATTTCTGGGTGGGTTTTAGAGCTAATTCAATATGATTTAGCTTTGAAAAGATTTATATAAATTATAGAATAAGTTCTGGCTCTATTTTCTATATAAAAACATCAGGTAATTGATCAACTTGTGAATGCCCTCTGTGAAAAGAAACCCCTAAGTTTAAGCTTGTGAAACCTTAAGAGTTTTCGTCTTGAGTTAACTTTAAAGATACAAAACGTTCTGATTTACATAACTTGTTTTAAGGTGAAGAACTGAAAGTTTAACAAAAATAAAACCGTTTCCGGTAACATGGCCCAGGGTTAGACATCGACTTGGATATTGACAGGCGTCGGCGTCGGCGTCGGTGGGCACATTCCCAACAGCAGGAGAGCGGCGGCAACATCGAAAACAGTTGCAACATCTAACTCAGGGCCAGCAGCAACATGCAACCACAAGTGTTGCGTCTGAGGGGGCAGGGGGAAATGGGGCAGATGCCATGGCTATTGCTGTCCGGTCTATGTTCGCCCTTGGGGGCGTGTCAGCAACAGGACACTGTTGCCAGGAGACGCAGGCCCGGGCACGGATGTGTGGGCTTGGACGAGCCTTGACCACAGGCCGCTGACCCCCCTGGGACGGCCACGCCCACAACGCATGCGCAACATGCTAATTTCGCAGCCCACAAGTAGCCATCAAACGCAGCTGCAGGACCCACTGCGAGGAGGATAACACACTCGGGGTCCTCGTTGCGCCTGCCTGATTTTCAATTTCAATTTGGACGATAAATGCATCCTGCCCTGCGCCTCCTTGGAGGATGAAAAACGCAATGCCCGGCTCGTTTATCATGGCTGCATATTGCTGACCACAGAATGCAGCGATATTTATGCCAGGACTCGTCGCCCGCTGTCCACCCATCGCCGTTGTCCCGGCCCAAGGATATCTTCCAGCGCCATGAAGATATGGCTCAGATATATTGGCATTCCTTGGGGAACTCCGACAGGTTTTCCCCTTCGGTAAGAGTGAGGAAAACTGCACGTATGAGCATAAAATGCTTGTTAGCATTATAATATTTAATATTTTGTAATATTTAGGTATTAAATAACTCGGTGCCTCCAGTTGCTTTCTGCAACAAAAAACCAGAGCTGAACTGAACATATTGGGAATATTTTTTTAATATATTTATGGCTCAGAGAGAAAGGAACTCGTTAAATGTTGGCAGAGGGAAAATATTAGCTTGGCTCCTGGAGCTAAGTAACTTAATCCACTCCGAATAGAACACTTCTTTTCTGCACGATGCTCATCCAGTTAATGGCGACTGCTCGGCAGGCCATCCGTGCTCAGATACTTTAGGGTATTCCATGGCTCCTCCATGGCCATCTCTCCAGCTAGCCCTCTCCCTGGTGTTCTGGCCCAAAAGCCCGGTAGGTATGACCGGCATGTCATGTCGGCGTTGTCATTTTTGTCAGTGTTATCACAGCAGCTGAAGCTCTGCTTGATACACACCCCCGCGGGTGTCCTGCATCCTGCCTCCTGCGTCCTGCCTCCTGCGTGCTGGTTGCCGCTGCTCTTCCCAGCGGTTGCCAGTCGCCATTCCCCATTCGCTGTTAGCCATTCGCCCGTCGTCGCCGCCGTCGTTCTGCTTGTCATTAGAATTATGTCATTGTTCAGCCAAGTGCGCCGGTGACGACGACGACGACAGCCACATCAGCAGTGGCCGCAGCAGCAGCAGCAGCAGCAATAGCAGCAATAGCAGCCACATCGCAGCAACATCAGCGCTGCAGCAGCAACTTTGGTGCCATTTTTAACTGCGGCTGCACTCGGAGAAACCATTAAAAAAAATATATATGTCGAAGAGCAAAATGATTAAATTGTTTACCTAACTTTATTAGCTTCTTTAGATTCTTTAGGATTTTGTAAAGACTTAAATTTTCCAAAGTTTTTAGGTAATTCTGGCTCCTAGTTTCTCTGAGTGTCTCCCTGCTGCTGGGCCTGCATTCTCGCCGCGAATGTGTATGTGTCGCTTTGCGTTCGCATTTTACGCGCTCACATCTAAACTGACATTCCAATTATTCTTATTGCATCAGGACATCAGAGGAACATTGCCCAGATCCCCGCACCGTGGGGCACGGGCCCCGTTTCCCTGAAGCCCCGCAGCCAACACGGTTATAAATGGCACAGCGTCTTTTCACTCCGACTTAGTCACTCATTCAGCGAGCCAGCAAGTCATTCAGTCGCCGAGTCACTCAGTCAGTCATTTCGTCAGTCAGTCAGTCAGTCAGTCAGTCAGTCAGTCAGTCAAGCTGGAGTCAAGCGTCGTCGGCGACATTTCGCGGTTATTTTTCATATTCCTCCCCATATGTACACAGGACACCAGCAGTGTCCCCAACTGTTTAGCTGGAGAGGAAACGCGTTGAGATGGCCCCGCCGATAGGGTTAAATTGGGGTCAGGACTTCCTGATTTATGTCCTGCGGTTCTAGTCCAGAGTCCAGCGGAACTGAAGAACATTTGACAGCTGCCCACAAGGCGCGTAATTTATAAGGACCTAATCCGAAAGCTATTTGCTCAAGATCCCAATGGCATTGGGGTCACCAGGTAATTGGGTCTGGGAAACGAATACTGAGGGAAAATAGGTTTAAGAGTTGGGACACTCTCTTACTAGATTATATATATATATTTTGTTTGAGGATAGGAAACTCTTAAAGGAACTTAATTAACTTTAATATATATAATACCCATACCCAAAGATAAGTGGAACTTGCATCGCCCTAAAAACCCTCTAAATGTCTTTATCATTTGAGTTACATCTAGAAATAGCTGGTGAAGTAATACCAATTAAAGGCCACTCCGAACCCAGATCAGTTGGGACTATCATTAGCCTTTTTTAAACCATAACCAGGACTCCACTCCCCTGTCAGCATGGCAATAGCCCAGTTGGCTTAATCACCGAGCATGGAAACCGAACGAAAGTAACTTTAATTGGCATTCAATCGCCCAGTATTGCTGGGAAACAACCGCCGGAAGTTCGTCCCAAAATTATTGATTACTTTCCATTTAGCGCTTGTCATTAAACTCCAGCGTTTGCCCCGCCTTCAGTTCGTCCTTTGATCTTGCCTCGGAGTGAGGAGTAGGGAAGGCATCGCCCCCCGAAAAGGACAAATCACAAGCTGCGGCACGGAGCCGAAGCTCTGGCTGACTTTAATCAGACCCACAATTCTTTTCCTTTGTTGACATCTTATTGATTGCCATCAGTTGGCTCGAACATTAATTTCATTAAAGCGCAGGAGCGAGGTGACCTCCAAAAGCCATTAAGTGTCGCCTTGCCTGCGAGGCAGCAAGAAATGGAGCGGGGCAAGGCAAATTTATTAAGCAATCAAAGGTGCCGTGTTCCGTCGAAGCTCATTTAAATCGAAGGAGTGCAGCCGAGGCACGGCTGACTGGCAAGCAGGACCCGGTGGGTTAGAGCCACCTGCAGCCCCTCAGTGGTCCTTCGAGTGCAATCCAACTACTCATATTTTAACGAGCATTGTGTTGTGGCAGTATCTCGCAGATACGCGCACTCACGTTCGCGTTCGGGTTCACCTGCAGACGGCGGACGAGCGAGGACCCCGGGCTGCGACTGAATGCTTTTCTGCTCAATTTGCAATTTTCAATGCGCTGAAATGTTGCCTTTATGCTGCCAGGTACTCGGGGAGTCGCGGGGCATGCTGGACCACTGGGTGAGTGTGCGACCAAAGCCTGAATCCCTGTACAAGTCACAGAGTATCCCGAATATCCGGCAAAGGATATCCTCTAGTCAGGACCTCTCTCCCTCTTCCCTGTTGCCTTATTTCTATTTCGGATCCAATATTTTCGCTTCAGTTCGATTTTATGCAACGTCTCCTTCGACGGCCACGCCCACAATAATCAAAGCACGCTTACGGCTTGTTATTTTAAATTTCAGTTTATAAAATAGACGGCGGAGTAGATGATTTAAAACAATTTCAGCCCGGGGAGCTGCTGATGAAGCTGCAGTCCCGGGCCCGGGACAGCGAAATTGTTTTTACGTGCCGCGCATGCAAAGGAGATTCCGATTCCGATTCCCATTCCCATTCCCATTCCGGCGCCTGGACGGAGGAATGGCATCTGCTGTGCGATCCCCAGGGGGTCCTGCCTCCCCGGCAGTCACAGGGAGTGGGTATAAGAATGGCAAGGAAATGGGCAAGGGTCCGCGGCTTGACCTCCCAGGGGCCAACACCCCGTTGAACTCACCTGCGAGGAGACAGAGCACTCCCAGGAGTATGAGCCAGGGTGACGACATCCTTGAGTGGCCTTCTGTGGCTCTGCGTGGGGTGGGTTGTGCTGCGGCTAGGTCTGTTTGCCGAGGAACTTCGTTCGGTTTAGCGCTGAAATGGGAAAAACTCCGATTAATTTCGGCAACATATTTATAATATAATTTATAATTTGAAAGCTGGCTCTCCTATGGCCCCATCTGAGTGCAATTAAAAGCAAATCCTGGCTGACCCACAAAGCGCCCCGAAAGTTTATAACCATTCGACGCAAGTGGCGGAAAATGGGGAAAACACAGAGCCGGAAAACAAACTGACAAGCGAACGAGCAAGCAAACAAACAAGCCCGGGAAACCGCAGACAATAGTGTTGCCGGGGACTGCATAACCGGAGCGCAACATAAAAATCCACTAAGGCAAATTTGGTTTGTTAACCAGCACAATGGACGCATTAACAGGACGCCCAGGACACGGGCACGGGTGCACAGATATCCTGCCGGCTGCCGCGGGCTGCTCGCAACAGGATGTGTCGACAGACGGCGGCAACAATTAAAATTTTTGCCATTTTGTCGCAGCGCCATATAGATATGATCCCTGGGAAAGCCTTGAGATAAGGGGAAAGTATTTCCATTTGTTCTTGTCATTTTCTCATAACATAAAGTGTAATTTTCATGGCTTTAATTTTAATTTTTGGCTTTAAAAAGGAGAAGGAATCTGTTCTATTCCGGTTGGCCTGTCGCGGATATATTGCAAGAGTAAGACTTGCACAAACCCCTTTCAAATTAAGTTACACTCCCAATTAGCCCTAAAAATGCAGTTGGATTACATTGAATCCCAGTGGAAACATTCGAGGGAAATGTTGGAAAAACAAGACGGGAAGTTGTCGAAGTTTTTAATACCCTAGCAGTTGCTGCAAGGATCATCATTCGATCTAGTCAGTAAAAAATCCTAACTGAGTTAAAATGGCTTCAATTTCAATCAGAATTCGGTTAAAAAATCAGCATATTGAGTAGACAAATTACAAAGCTTACATTTCTATAAAAAAATCTAACCAGAAATATAATACCAGTACAAGGGTATAAAAAGGATGCATTGAATGCTCGATGAACGCATTTTGCAACTTCTGAAAAATAAAGTATTCCTGGCGCCTTTCTAAATTTACAAACAACAATTTTGTGCGCTTTTTGGCACTGCCATGGAGGGGACAGAGGGACAGCGGGACAGGGAGGAGCTGCAGTGATTTCGTTAACAGAAAATTATGGACTCCATCTTGCTCGGGGAGCACATTTTGCAAAGTTTTTTGCTCATTACACGGCTTGATTTCATTTAGTTGTGCGAGCGCCTGCTGCCGCTGCTGCTGCTGCCGGGGAAGCCCCGTCCGTAATTTAGATGAGATAATAAGCCGGCTAGGCTGGGAAGCCGCTGGTCCTGCTGCAGCTGGCTCAAAGGATGTCCGCGTGTCCCGCCCGGCTGCCACCCTGCCTCGTTGGCCATCTTAATTAGGCGCAAAAAGGCAAACTGCAAAATGCAAATGAAAGGGGACCGGCCAGCGAGCTCTCGGGAGGCGTGAGGTGAGTCCAGCTAGCTGGCAGTCAAGGACCCAAAGAGTCCTGTCAAAGGCCAACATTTTGGGTCAAATCAAATCGCAATAAAACGACGACAAGCTTCGGTTACCCCTGTGCCTTGTGCATGTTCCGGGCTGAAGAGGAGGTTTCGTCCATCAAAAATGAGTGTGGAATTTTCATCTGAGCCTATGTCCTCCTAGACTTTTGTTGCCCGACTTGAACAGTATTTGAGGGAATATACTGGCTTAAGTATAGGTTTAATAATAGTTAAATAATATTATGACAAACATATACCTAGCAGGCATCAGATATATCTGGCTTTTAAGTTAAGTTAAGAAGGCATTCTAAACTTTCTGCTTAAATCCCCCGACTTCCGTTTCCTTTTCTTCTCCCTCTAGACACTCTTAACTAAGCTTTGTTTATGGAAGATCCTACTGGACCGAATAGCTTTTTCCTGGGCTAAGTTAATACCTCTTAAAGGAGATAGTAGAGGGGGAAATGTATGCAGATTCGTTTCAAAAGAGGCGAGGTGCCAAAGCGGATTGCTTCCATTTAATCAAAGCTAATTGATACTACTCGGCGATTGGCGCTAACTTTAACGCTTTGACAGGCGGAGGGACAAAAGTGAGAGGAAGGACGCCAGCCTGGGAGTTGGAGGGAGCCACCATGGGCTTAACAAACAATTTTATGGACAAACCAATAACACATTCCTCAAAAATCACATCAAAATTAAAGCTAACCCATTGCTAAACTAAACTATATCAAGGCACACTTCCATATGAACTTTTAACAATAAATTTATTGAACTTAACAAGAAAATTAACCAAAAATGTATTTCAAGTTAATTTCCATTTAATTTTAATTGCTCAAAATCGGTCCTGACCCCATGGTGCACCTGAACAACTGGCCACACCGAGGACCCCGCCGGGGTTGAAGCTTTGCAACGTTTTGCGCTCCGCTGCCTTTCACTTTTTCGGGCGGAGAGAACACTGGAACAAGATTAAAGTGTTGCGGCAAATACAAAATGGCTGCCCTTCCGGTGGGCGTGGGGCTGGGTGGGCGAGGTGTGGGCGTCAATTCGAATTTCACTTAAAACAATATCAAGCGTAGGGCGGGGGGTCAGTGCTTAGTTGTTGGGGGAAAAATGTAAAAAAAAAGTTTGCCACAAAGTTCGGAAGTTCGATTTGTGGGTTAGGGTTAACCATTCGTGGAATTGGCTCGAAACATATTTTTTGAGGGATTATCGTGGGCGATGGCATGCCTGGGAGAGCGAATGGATATTCTTTGTTCTAATGTCAAGTGAATATTCTGTGAAATACACTTGGAGAAATGTATATTAGAAAAAGGTGTTATGCTGCTAAGTTTGCCATTTGTGTAAATTAGGTTGGCAGAGGCGGAGGATTAATTTTCCTTATGCATTATTTTCCCGTTAATTTTCCTGATGAATTTCAAAAATCATGTAAAAAAAGAGTTAATTTTAAACTGAAGCAATTTGAGCTCAGTGCAGGCATTCGACTTTTCGACGGCGATTGTATTTACACAAGTCGTGTGAATGAACTCGGTCGCCGCCCCTGCTCCGGGCCTCCTTTTTGGCATGCTCGGGCTCATTTATCATCCGAATCCCAGGAGAGTGCTCAAAGCAATGAAATTA
Organism: Drosophila jambulina; assembly: GCA_018152175.1. Taxonomy (NCBI): domain Eukaryota; kingdom Metazoa; phylum Arthropoda; class Insecta; order Diptera; family Drosophilidae; genus Drosophila; species Drosophila jambulina. The sequence continues at coordinate 17,687,529 of JAECXH010000006.1, read as the reverse complement.
AAAGCTGAATTGTTATTTTGCGCTCTGCCTTTTGGGTTTTTTTCCTCCCTTTGTGCGGTTCTCGCTCCCTTTTATTTTGCAAAGAGACTGACGTGGCTGAAGTCCTTCGGCCGGACTGCAATGATTGGCATTTATGGCCCGGGAGGAGCGTCTGCAGTCGGGGGCGACGGTGGTCAGGCACGTGAGTTATGGCGGGATCCGTCGTCACCGCTTAATTGGCCTTTAATTTCGCGTGGGCGCATTACTTTCCATTAGGATTAGAACCATTAATTAAATTCAGTGGCGCAGACGCTACTCCTGCCCCCCCTGAAAGGCGAATAAAATTGAAGTGACAGAATATTTACAAGATAATTTGACATTTTCATGCCCCGGCGACATGTGCGCGGCCATAAATAACTGCGGCACAGGATATTAATTCACTTTGCCGAAAGGATTACACGGACTCCTTCGGAGAAAACGACATAAATATCCAGTGCTCCGCCATATCGCCCCCAAGTGCGTGTGTGCGCCCGCAGAGGGATATTAAAAAAACATTAAAATCACATTTTTAATAGATTACGATGGCGGGCAAGGAGCCAGCGAGGCAATCAGAGACGTAGATGTTTTGGCCATGCAGCAATAACACGATCAATCAGGAGGCAGCCCGGCCAATTGGCGTGCAACGAGGCGTATACGTAACGTACCGAAGCACAGCCGAAAGTTTTCCCTGCTCCCCCTCGCAGGAGATAGAAGCTAACCAAACTTAATTGGAATCAATACAAAATGCAATTTAATTCTCCCAGCTGCAGCGGACAATAAAGTTGCACTCGGAGCACAGTTGTGGACATGAATGGCATGCTCACTTCGAGGGGTGGCTTATGATTATTTCCGGGCAGGAGGGGAGTGGTTGCTGCTGTTGCCTCCAGGAAGTTGTAAAGTTAGTTGCTGGGGCAGGGACATGAGTGCTGGGAGAGCTCTCGGGCTTAAAGGTTCTCGGGAAACTCGCCAAGGAGAAATAGTTAACATTAAATACTGCTATATATATTTTCAGTTAACCGGTCGGAGCTCTGATTGTTCCCGTTGCTCGGGGAGGGCTCACCTCGAATCGAAGGCGAAGTCAACCTGAGAAATGCGAGTCCCGGGCATCCCTGCTCCTCCCCGCCTGCCCCACCGTTGACCGCGACAAACAAAGGGAGACGAGGGACAAAACAAGAAGGAAACTAAGAACACGCGACGCGACGCCTTTTGTGTGTTGGGTTTCCCCCGTCGGAAAATGAGTGGGCGCGGGGACCTGCTGCAGGGAGGCGTGGCATGGCGCTGACAGTTCAGTTTATTATGTGGAAGCGACCAAAATAGAAGGGAGCCCCAGTCCGGGGGGCACTGAATAGTGTTTAGCTGTCGACTAAAAAAGACATTTTCAAGCTCACTTTGCGGTTAAGCACACAATACCCGAGGACCTCCTCGTCCTGCCTGCCCCTCGCAGATCTCCCGGATCCGAAGCGAGAGAACGCATTTTATGGCATTCAAATCGTAATGATTTTGCGCTTTTCTCATTTTCTTTCCTAACAATTCCCCCGCAAATGTGCGGCGAAGTTGGCAGAAAATTGCACTCGCTGCACTCGTCCCAGTGTGTGCGAGTGTGAGTGCGTGTCATTGGATTTTCATTTGGCGTACGCCTGGAAAATCTGAATGGCAGCCAGCAGCAGGAGGACGAGGACGAGGACGAGGATGAGGTTGGGGTTGAGGTTGAGGATGAGGATGCTGAGGCTATGGTTGTGAATGGGGATGCGGATGACGACGACGACGTCAGCTGCCTCATCATTGAGTTCGCTGCACACAAAATGCTGGCCCCGACATTCGGCTTACAGGCCAGAGGAGGAGCCATTGAGAGTTCTCCAGGGGCTTCAGGGGGTCCAAGGGGGCCGGAACCCACTGATAAACAGATTGTTCCAGCCACTGCTGGCCAGAACGCATCCCCCAGAGACGCTTACGGCGTGTAATGCATATCCAATTAAAATGTTAGGCCCGATGGCTCCAATATCCGGCAGTTTCAGCAGTCCATCAGAAACCCTGACAAGGCTGAAGGATTCTTGTGGCAATGGTAAGAGCATGGAGCATACAGAAAGGAACTCCCAAGGAAGTCCACCATAATTCACCTGATACCTCTAAGCCATGTGTGCAGTATGTACTCCACATCCATGGGTACAAGCCGAAAGATATACATTCATTAAAAGAGAAAAACATCCACATTGACTGTCGGCAAACTCACTGAGCGCCGAAACTATATTCACTGAGCGATGCAATTAAAAATCATTTAGTGCTTTCGCACAACAAACGGCAGCTGTGCATCCCGAATGGGATATGCAAATTTAAATGAACTGGCAAACGGGAAAAAGCACATGTCTTTTGGGCTCTAAATTGGCAAATGAAAATTCGGTCCTTGGCAACACTGCGTATGAGCAATGCATATTGCCAATATTGCGTATACGCCCCACTTGACAGCCAGTTGAGCGCACCGAGAGCGCCAAAGAAACACGACAAATCAAAGGCTCAAGGAGCGGATCTCGAGAGCACTGCAACTTAATTAGTTAATTTATCGAAGGAATTTCAGGCATCCGGGAAAATGACAAGGCTCATGCCGGAGTATACAACATAATTCGTTTAAAATGCACATTTTGGGCAATTAAAAGGTTTTTCATATTGATTTTTTGGCAATTATTAGATTAACTTTCCTGGAAATACAATGTTTTCGCAATTTTTGCCTCCATTGGGTTCCCTTCGATTTCATGAGCAAACATTCTTCCATATCTGTGAAAAATGATTGCCCAAACTTAATACGAATTTCATTAGCCAGCTTCCCCCTTCTCCCTGGCTAACCCCCCGTTCGGGTATATTGAATAAATTTAAAGGAATTAATTTAAATCACTGCGTCTTTCGCAAGAGCATAAAGCCGGGCTCATATTGTCTTAGACGCACGCCCACATAAACACCCCGATTCCGACCCGGCCCCGTCCGCCGTATCTCCCATCCGCAATCTCCCATCTATCTCTTTGTGTGCATATGCAAATTACTCTCGCATATTTATCCGCACACAGGGATACATGGTGTGTGCAGCCGGTGAGTATATGGCATATAAAGTGGCATTTTTGCAAATGATGGATCCGGGCTCGCTGGATCGCTGGCTCGCTGGCTTGGTGGCTTGGTGGGGAAAAATCAAAATAGTCAAGGCAATAGCCGAGCGGGCAGAATAAGTATGAGACACGGACACAAAGCCTTTTGTGTGCCACAATAAACTATTTTTTATTGCCGCCGCTGCTGGGATGGGATGGGATGCTGCTGGGAACTGGGAAATGGGAAATAGGAAAGGTGCTTGCCAGGAGAGTCGTCGTCGCCGTCGTCATCGTCGTCGTTCTAGTCGTCGTCCTGTCCGCATTGTTGCACTCCCCCCTAGCCATCGCTGCTACGTTCTCGACCGCATAAAAGTTTTTCAATTAAGTGCCATGCCCTACTTTGGACTTTTTGCCAGAGCCAGAGCCAGAGCACACACACACCAACACACGCCGGGGAGCGGGACGACCCGCAGACAGTCGCACATAAGGACATTCGCACGAGGTATTGCTGGGCATGCATAATGCAGATGCTAAAAGCGTCGTCAGCGCAGCTCCCTCCTCCCGTGCCCCATGTCCTGGGGCCCCTGAAAATCGGAATCTGAAAATCTGATTGTTTCAATATTTAAAACATAGCCACACACACACTTGTGCTTTATCGCCGGGCGCCACGCAAAACAATATTTTTGTGTCAATATTATTTCGGGACTGGGACTACTTAATTGAGTGTGTGCTTTAAGTAAAAAATATATATCAAAACACGCAGTTAAGCCAGGCAATTGTTCAATTTTCGGTTTAATTAAAAAGCTACAGTTATTCTAAAATCAAATGAGCTCCATATGCAATTTGCTTTAAATACAAAGCGAGGGAGAAAGCGCCGAGAGCAGACTTTTCAGATGAATATTCCACTTTTTTAGCCCCGCCACTTGTATGCGTAAATGTGTCGCAGTGGGTGGAAAAACCAGAGCAGAAAGTGTGTGTGCAGCTTCGGTTTTAGCATGCGTCAAGCGGACTAAGGAGCCAGGCGCAGGGAGTCCGGATTCCTGCAAGGAGAGCCGTGCGAAAACCCGAAACCCAGCTACGTTCTGCTGCAACCTGAGCAATTTTCATTAAACTCACGCACACATACCCAGTGGAAGAGGTTGGAAAAACGCACCCAGACTAGATTGGACGGTTCCGAGCAACTGCAAAACAAATACGTGACATATGGGTTGACTCTACGCATAGAGACACACACACATCAAACGCTTTTAATGAAGGAGCAACGCTTTTTTACAACCAAATATCTGCAGCTGTGCTTTGTTCTCTTTTTTCCTGCCAGTTGTCCTTTACTTTCCTCACTTTCCCACTCTACACTTGTTTGGCATTTACACTGAGGAAAATAGGCCGGTAACTGGTGAGAACTTAAGGGAAAATCGAGCAACTTTTACACGACTTTCCTTTACATATTTCAAAATATATATAGAACAGATTACATATAAAATCATTTGCTTAAAAATTAAAGTAGAATCTTAAAGGGAAACAAAGTCCCAAGGACCCTCTTTAGCCTGGCCACACACTGTAAGTCTGCTAAACCTTAACCTAGGCAAAGTATCATTAAAGGTTAAGAACTCTAATACAAAATATCTAAGGAAATACACACTCTGAAAAGCAGATCTTATTTACTTATCCCAACAGTGGAGCAGCTATTCTTCGCAGTGCAAACCCCACTTCTCGCTCCATTTTCCCGCTTCCTGTGCAAGTTTGCTGTATTTAATTTGGCCTACGCTTGAACTTCAATCAGTAAACATAACGTGCACGCATTTTGCGGTCCGCTCGGCAGAGCCCGGACCCGGTACTTAACCCACTGTTGCCAACACTTCGCTGCAGGCAGTCGGGACAGGGACAGGGACAGGCAGCCGCCACAATCAACTTCAATAACTTAGACACACGCACATGCTGGCAGGAGGGATGCCGGAGATCGGAGGAGTTCCTGCCCGCCGGCATGCATGTTTATATTAGTTACGGGAACGGAGTGGAAAACTTTGGCCTGAGTGCGGCCCAAAACTTGATTTGAGTTCGTTGCCAGCGCTGTGAAAACTGTCGGCTCTTAGGCCGCCTTTCCCCTGATTGACTAGCAACTGATTGGGAGGCGTAGTGGCTCCTGGCTCCCAGCTCCTGACTCCTCAGCTCCTTCCTGCGTTTCCTGGCCAACACACGACGTTGTCCTTGAGCCTGCCTGCCGCCACGTGAAATGATTAAAACACACACGCACAAGGCAACACATCCCGGAACCGAGCCCGAACCCGAACCCGAACCCGATCCTGAACCCAAGCCCAAACCCTAACCCCTCGAACCCTCCTCGACGAGATATCCAGACCCACACTGGCTGGTGGCTCGTTGCGGGGCATAAAACATCTTCTCGGGCACCGCAGCACTTGGCGCGCTAACCGAAATCCATTCAGCAAACTAAACCAAACCAATTTGAAGTGAAAACCTCAATTCACAGCGCACACACACACACCCAGAGGGAGGAGCGGAAGAGGTGGCTTCGCCCCACACCCACCCCCATTGATTATAATATGCGGAGCTCTTAGTCTTTCATCAAGTCGGCGGGGCAGGAAAGTGTTCGGCGAGTGCTGGAGTCGACGTCCTATATGCAAATTTGATTTAGCCCGCACAAAGTGGAATAATAAATACAAATCTCGAACACGATCTAAGTATCGGGGTAAGTCTTTAAGGCAGGAGAGCTACAGGAAATACTTGGGCATTTGGGAAGAAAGGGTATGAAGAGGAGTTCAATTTAAATAGAAATCACTATTATAAAATATTAACTACAAGTGCCATTTAGATTAGATATTGGGGAAGGTATTATCAATCATTTAAAGCTTCAAGGCTTAAGTCACTGAACAAATACAAAGAGCATGCCTGCAACTCAATAAAGTCAACAAGTAAAAAGTCTCAAATCATATTTCTAAAATAAAAAGACAGTAAATTATACCCTACCTAATGACCCAGCAACTTTTTCTTCCTGTGCATATTTGTGCTTCCTGATGTGTGACCTGAAAATGATGGAAATTTCTGCGACAGAGGGTAGCGCGAATTCCTTTGGCATGCCTCAGCCAGGATGGGGGTATCCTGGGAGCCTGGAAAGGGCATTTTGGCAGTCGTGAATATCTCGCAGATTCCAGTTTATTTCTGTATAGAAATTTAGATCTTCATAAGCTGACTCACGTGCCACATCAAATGGCTTATGGATGTGCCGATTTTTGGCTTGCCCCCGTTCGGCACGCACGCTCCCACATATGCCGCGGGATTGAGATGGATACGGGAGGAGGGACTCGGAAGGGGGCGGGGGGCGATAAAGGATGGCGGACCCGGGATGAGGGATGGAAAATGTTTGAGTTTGATTTAGGACCTGCGCGATCCGGGCTGGGGAGTGGCCACGCATGAATTAAGCCAACGATATGTATGTTTGACAGGCAATATTTCCACAGCGCCGCAGCGTCAGACTCCGGCGCACATTTACCTACGGGCACGTATTGCATTTCCATGGGTCCTGGTCCTGGCCAGGAGTCCGGAATTATGCAGCATGCTTTTAGGGGCAGTCATGACAGGGAATGCTTTTAGCGCCGCAGTGCGAAAGGAAGTGCAGGTGCCAGCCGGAGCCCCGAGAGCAGCAGTAGAAAAAGCCGCAAAGACATGGGACATGCATGCACATCGCCGCCGGGGATTCCCAGTCCGAGTGCCGGACTTATCACTCACTTAGAGGCAAAACCCCCAACTAATCTATCAGTTTTTTTCACCTGTGCGAGTGCGAGTGTGAGTGTGACTGTGAGTGTGACTGTGAGTGTGACTGTGAGTGTGCCTGCATAGGCCTGCAGCCTAAAAATACTCTTGTCCTTACCTAGTTTTCGGTTTGAGAAATGCTGCATATTTCATACCTTTCTCTGGCTTGGGCATTTCTCTCTCTCGGCTTTCGACTTTAGTTTTAAAAGGCAGCTCAATTAAGGCATATTAAGTGACTGGCTTGCGGCTGGGGGAAATCTTTTTCCCGCTGAAATTGAATATGTGGCAAAAGGCAGGCAACCACAGTCGCACACTGAGGAAAGCAGCTACTCTTTCTTGGGAAAATAAACCCCTGAAAGCTACTTCTTCCTGGGGAAATATTCCTTTTGAAAGCTACTTCTTCCAGCTAAGAATATATTCCTGAAACTAACACGTACTTCAGATTGAAAATAAATCTTCCAGCAGCAGGACGACTTCTCTTGAGCAGTCCTTATGGCTGTAATCCTCCTAAATTAAGCTCAATATATGGGGCACGCTTGCCACGACTGGGATAATTTATTTTTCAGTGTGTGGCAGCACCCACAAGGCACCACCGCCGCCGCTGCCACCGCAAGACAGCCCGGCAAAAGTGACAGCACAAGTGACATTTCAATGATTTCGCTGTCAGTCAGTCAGCCAGTCTGTCTTGCCGCCTGTCCGTCCTGCTGTCTGTCATTCAGGCACTCAGAGTCTCAAGAATTTCGGCGGGGGCGGTGGGCGGGGGCACTCGAGTGGGCGTGGAGTGGCTGGGGTCAGGGTGAGGGGTGACACAAATGGCTGTCACGCAATGGCGGCTCAAAACAACAACTAAAACGGGAGCTGGAAAAGTGCTAACCGCAGCAGAACTCTGAATCGGAATCGGAATCGGATTCGGAATCAGAATCCGAATCAGAATCCGAGTCGGAGCCCGAACTGGGGGCAACGCAGCCATCAAACGGCTGTCGAAATGGCAAACGTTGTTTTTTTCCCAGTTTCAAAAAGGCAGCAGAGCGAAATAGAGACACAGAGGCACACAAACAAAAGGCGAAAAACTTTCCTGACATGCCATGGAAATCGGGTCGGAGTGGGGTCGGAAAAGCGAGCGCGTGGCCAGTCCAGCAATAGAAATTAGTATTAATTCGCAAAGTCTACATAAAATATAACATTTGCCATTATTTATGGGCTCAAGTGAAGCTCTAGAGCTGCACAGGAATAAAAATTATACAAACTTTCAGTTGATACGTACATAATGTATGCAAAACAAGCTTAAAATTATTACAACTTCAATGGGAAACAGTTTAAAACTGGTACTAGAGAGTAGAAATTATTTTCATAACAAAGTATATATTTTTTCTAATGCTCAGTACTTTTTTTTTGTGTATGCTAATTAGTCATTGAGTGGCTTTGATCCCCTGTAAGCGGCTTGTATCGCATGTGAGCGATGTGCCCGTGTGTGTGTGTGTGTGTGTGTGTGTGTGTGGAAAATGTATTAAAAACTAATTAGAAAACAGCAACCAGGGCGGCATTGGGTGTCTCATTACAGGTGAAAGTTTCAGTTCAATAATTATGGGATGAAAGCCAACGCTGCCAGCAAGTTCGTCCTTTTCTCCAGCGAAAGTTTCGCCTCGCGCATATTTCTCTATATTGCTTTTTAATCAATACAAAACAGGACTCTCCCCTCTCGCTGAAAGATTGATTGCTGAAAATTCTAATTAAAGCTGCGAGAAATAAAAATGAGCAAAAATGGGAAACTTTGCCTGGGCCCTTAAGGAATCTGAGATTTCTTTTTATAATTACTGCACTGGCTTCAAGCAGTTCGCAGAGGGAGCTGGCACTCCATTCCACTCTACGGATTTTCCTTTATTTTTGTGGTAAATAATAAGAAACTCCCCCAGTATTTGCCATAATTATGCACTCAAATCAGTTGCCCGGCCAATCAATCAATTAATCATTCAATAAGGACCGCGTTTCTCCGCAGAGACACCTGACTAAGTACAATGGATGACTCCTGGGAGAGAGGTCTTGCCTTTCCCTATTTATTTTTTTGTTCTGCATCCTTGAGTCCCTGATAAAATAATTGCTTTGGAGATAACTCAAGCACTTGAGTCCGGCGTCAAAAGTTTGGGCTCTGCCCCCTGCACTTCATGGGTTCTCAGGTCGCTCTGCTCCGAGTGCTGGGTCTTCTCCATTTCAATCATCTTTAGTTTACGCCTTATGATTTGTCTAATGCAGGCCACACACACACACGCATGTCGAGGAGAGAAAAGTCCTGTAGCTATGAAATGTGTCCTGCTTAAATACATCTTGGCTATTAGTCAACGGACAAGGACATCCCCGCACAGCACACATACGCCCCGTTGCCACGAGCGCCAACTGTAACTGAGTTTGTCGCTCAAGTTGTGCACTTTTCCTTAATAGGCACGCTCTTTCTCTATATCTCCCTTTCTCTCTCTCTCTCTCTCTCTCTCTCTCTCTAGCTGTCTGTCTTTATCTCCAGCTCCCTTCTTGTTCTTGGCCATATTTTAACTTAATTAACTTGCAACTATTTAAGTGAACAACACAAGTGGCTCGTTTTCGTTTTCGTTCTCGCTCCTCGCTCCTCGCTCCTCGCTCTCATTTCTCTCCTTGGCTCGCCCAAGGATTTTTCTCGTTTCTCCTTGTGTGAGAAATCTGGTTTTTCAGGTACACTCAATGACTACAAATTGTGGTCATCAGAGAAGGCGGAGAAAGGCGGCGGAGAAGAGACCTCCAGAATTAAAGGTAGAAATAGGAAATATAAGATTTCGCCTGTCACGTACCGAGAGGGCTGGGATGGAGGGGGTGGGCGCCTTGGCAGGCACGTAGGTCGGTGTGTTGCCACGCCCCCTACAGCCCCGGCCACCCCTCCCATTTTTCCGCAAGTTTTCCGCCCGTCGGCTCGTCTTTCCCTGAACAGCTCGCCTTGGCTGTGGTGGCGATTGCCACTGTATAAAATTACAATTTCATTTGAAGCCGGAGCCGGAGCCGGAGCCTCTGAATTGAGGTCGATAGAAGGTCTCCGTCTCTTTCTCTTCCCCCCTGCTATCCCTTTCTAACTCAAGCTATGGCTATCTCTCTCTGCTTCACCGCTCAGTGGCTTTTTATGGTATTTATGCCAGGCGACAATGTGAGGCATATCAGCTTAGTGAAAGGATCAAGAAGACATCTTTGAATATAAACTCACCCTATCCTGTGAGTCTTTCGAGGGAAATTATAATACGCTGAAGTCCTGTGGTCAAAGTAAAGGTATATATATATTTTTAAGAACGAAAAAGCTATATCTTGTTAAATATTTAATAAACAGCTCAAATAAGCTTCAAAGTATTTACCTTTCCCTGGAATATATCACAGACAGATCTAGATAACTTTGACTGGTGCTGCTGATCGGGCCAAAGGGTTAATCTACCAAAGAAGCAACTCTCCTGCCAGTCCACCCCCTGGGTTAATGGAAAATTACGAGTTTTCGATTTCCTTTTATCCCCATTTCCCTCTAAGCTGCAGCTCCTCGAATCTCGAGACCCGGAACCCCGAACCCGGAGCTCATTATGCGACAGGACTCCGCTCCTGTCTCGTCTCATTGTCAATTGCAATTCTCTTAATTAGTTTCTGATGCTGGTGCGTTTCCCAGCTATGTACGTACGTATGTATATAGCCCCCCGACTGCTACCCCCGCGTCCTGGGCTGTCCTCCTGCCGTTCTGTTTCTGGCATTTCCTTCGACTTTCGGACAGTCGCTGATGTAATTTTCTGCTTGTTACATTCCGTTCGCTTTTCCCTCATTTTATTCCATTTGAACTTTTTCGGAGGAAAGACGTTAGACGGAGTTTGTTTTGGTTGCTAGGAATTTATTCAAATTGGAATTTAATTGAAATGTTTGTCATTTGGAAGCATTCCCACACACCCACACGGCCGCAGAGCCACAGCCACTTTCCCATTGACATTCACATTCGGCTGCACATGTATGTGCACATGTACATGTATGTACATCTAGATTTTGACTTTTTCCAATTTGCCGCGGTTCTCCCCATTTTCCCCCAATTTTCCCCGTCTGCCATTGTTCTTGACATTGTAGGTTTGTTTATCCCTTTGCTCCGATGTCGAAGTTATTGCGGAATTTCAAGAATTTTCACTTGAACATTTCTCGGTGCAGCTCCAACTTCCCAGCAAGTGGCCTTTCTGCTTACTCAGTTATTTATGAAAATGATAAGCCTGTAAGAAAATATTATAATTATGAACAAAAGGAAGAAATCTGCTCATATTCATTACTATTCTTCTCAAAGGAAATGTTTGTACATTTGTTCATACATCAGAGTTATAAGGAACTATGAAGATTGTTTTTGGGTTTAGGGTTAAGTTGTTAATAAGTTAAGCAACCGAATTGATTGTTTATTAATAAATTCCAAGTTACATGCAAATAAAAGTCACGATTGTTCCTAAGATTTTCCTTTTTCTGACATTGCTGATAATTCTTACAATTTTGAAACAATGAAAGGGGAAATTAGTGCGGAAATGCATGCATAAATGCAGATATCGATAGATGCTTATATATTCGGACACTTTATTTGACAGTTTGTTTTTCTACAGCTTTAAAAAACATAACAAACATTTTCGATTTGGTCGAAATTGCATGATTTCGTTTTTCGGTGCTCCGGTTTTTTACAAACTTTTTGCAATCGTTTTGTTATCGGAATGTTTGCGTTTGTTTTCAAAGCACAAACAGCTGGCTCGGTTGTTTTCAATAGTTGGCAGATTGGTTAAATGTCTTATATTTATCCAATTGTTTGTTTAGAAGCAAAATAAAGCCAGCAATTGCTTATTTACATTTATTTATTTGCAATCGAGGCTGCAAACTTTCAGGCAGGTTTTATTACGGTGGTCTCAATTATTTTTTTACAGCTCTATCTTCATGTCCTTAATTTAATTAAATATAAAAGTGTTTACTTAAAAATATTCATACTTCTTTTAGAATATTTTCTATATGGATTTTCTTTTTATAAAAATAGAATTGTAACTTTTCTTTACATAATTAAGGCTCAGGTTTTTATTTAATAAATATTTTAAACTAAGTGTTGCTGAGTGCTAGAAGTTGATTTAGAAAGAATTGTTTAACAAATAATTATGTGATTTATAGATTTAATGATCATCAATAAAACATTGATAAATATAAATCAATGTTTTGACCTTTACAAATGAGATCCAATTTAATATCAAACCTGTAAGTCAAAAAGTGAAAGTATTTGATAAGTTCTAGAGAACCTGATAGTCAAAATAGAGCCTGTACTATCAGATGTGGAAATACCAAACAAATTTGGGCCCCATGGAAGCATGAAGAGCGGGAAATAGTCGTTCCCCCGCCCAAGAGGATCCTCTAAAGGACTACAAGGAAGACGCCAGTGGGGCGACCTGGGCTTGCCACTCCACAGCCGGTGGGCAGTGGCCAACGGGTGAGCTTCCGAGGAATAAACTGCAACCGCCATCTGAAGCTGGTGCCCCACGTACTCTGACCACTGGCAACCACCCCTTTACAGGGCTTTGTTATGGCCTCTGTCGGCCTGTAAACCAATTTGCCAAAAGCGAATAACAACAGCAGAGCAAAATGTTATAAACTCGCCAAAAACGAGCAGCAGAAATGCAGGCAACACAAATACTCCCCACACACACACACACACGGAACACAAACGGCAACAAAAATTGGCATTTGCAGCATTTTACACCGAAAGAAAAACTACACGAAAACAGCCCAAAGGAAGAACAGGAGGAAACTGGAGCTGGGATTTGCAGGACTCTGGAAGGAGACACTTTTATGGCGAACACGGCTATCGGAATGGAGCGCTGCCCACACAGACGGGCGGTGCGGCAACCCCTCTCAAAACTCTCCCCACAAGCCCCTGCCCTTTAACCACCGCCCACCCAGAACCTGTAACATAAACCAAAAATGCAGTCAATACAAATATAAATAACTGCCAGGGCCAAACAATCAAAAGCATTTTACCCCTCCTTTGTAGCATGCCACACCCCCAGCCCTTGTGTGTATGGGGATGTGCACTAAGGCCTGCACTGGGAGAAATTGTGTACTCATTTTTGGGCTTTTAATCTTTGGCTTAAATTGGGAGATTAACAGGTAAGTATCTTTGGGAATAAAATTTCCATTGCTTTTGCCTTGGATAGCTGGTCGTTCATAATATCTTCTTTTCTTCTTAGGACATTTTTGGAAGACAATTTTGGAAAGAGTATCCTTTTTTATACCCTTGCAGGGTATTATAATTTCAGTCAAAGGCTCACAACTCAGTGAAGAAATCATTTCCGACCCTATATATCATATATACTCTCGATCAGCATCGACAGCCGAATCGATCTAGCCAAGTCCGGCAAGAAAAAAATTTTTACCAATTTTTTGTGAAAAATGTAAGGGGTTACATCGTTAAAATTATTAAAAATTGAAAAAAAATTTGAATTTTTTAAAAGTTGAAATTCAGTAAGCAGATTTATTACCCTTATAAAAACTAACACAAGAACGTTTTCCGATTTAAAATTAATGCATTTTTGGCTAAATTATGACAATTTTAAACATGGAATTTTCCAAAACATTTTATATTTTTGCGTTATACAATATATTGCAATTTTGCTAGATGGCCATCACTGGTGGATGAGCATCACTGATATAGAATTTGAATTTAATTTTGGCAAACACAAGCCTTCAATTTCGAAACTTTCAGTACAAATTTGAACATTTCTCGATTTGGAGTAACGGGCGAACAGAAAGCAGCAGGAGGCGACTAAAAACTTTTATAAACTGTTATAAAAACTTTGAGTATTAATGGTGGTACATCCCAATAATATGCTATTACTATTCTATATTTTGTAGAAGTTCTTTGGAGAAATAGCTTAAAGGAAAGGAGAAGCACATCCACAGAAATGTAGCCTTGGCGAGCGAAGATCACCTGGTTGAAAATTCACTTTGTTGCGAAACCAGCTTCCTTCCAGCTTCCTTAACCCAGACGGAGCATCCTTCCAGCTTCCCAATCCCAGGCAGAGCATCCTTCCAGCTTCCTGATAATAGACAGAACACTTCCCCAGACCTACATAGTTCCCAGTTCAGGTTAAGTGATTTAGGGCCTCATCTGCTGCTATTCATAGAGGCACACTTACATATAAATGCACCTGGCGGAAGGACACGCCCCCCTAGAATCGTTGTTGCAATCTATCTAGATTAAATACCACGTTTCGCTGAGTGTACGCTTACATCGCGTGTCTCTGTGTTTGTGTAATATATGGAAACGAATTTTCGGCGTGATTGCATCGCGACTACACGGCGTATACGTAATGCATATGTACATAAAATGCATCATGCACCTTGCAATTTGCGCCGGAGCAGTGGCAGTGGCAGTGGCAGTTGCAGTGGCAGTGGCAGTGCCAAAGGCAGGGGCAGAGGCAGGAGCAAAGGCAGAGGCACTGGCTATTGTGCCCGGCCAGCCCTAATGAACCCGATGAGAGGCGAAAGTGAAGTGAGTACATGCAAAGGCTGCCGGCTTAATGGAATTTTCTTAGTGGCAAATTGGATTTTGGCGTTTGGCGACTTGTTGAAGGTGCAACCAGCAGGCAGAGGGTACCCTGCACTTGATTTAGAAGAAAGAAGGCAACATTCTGGCTGAAACTGAAGCCGAAAATGAGATAGAAACCGTTCAGATTCGTGAAACTGTTTGCCTGGTTGGGAGATCCCAAGCCCAAGCACCAGCCCCAAACCCAACCCAACCTCATCCCCATCAAATCAGCGCAGTCAGGCACGTTTCCACGGGCCATTAGCCATCTCCATTTGCCGCCCGGAATTTCATAAGCGAATGGCTTCCACGAGAGGGAAGTTTGGAAAGCCCTGCCCTGGCACCGAAAAACGTTCGACTGTTTGTTTAAATTTGCGGCGCTTTTCCAGCGCGATCATTTGAGCATTTATGTTTGTGTATTTTATGTCTTCCACACGTGCCCCGGCCACTTGGGCAATAATGAAAAACTAGCTGTAATATTGTGGTAATATCATTTCGCAATTTGGATTTGCCCACAGCCACACACACACTAGTCCTCGAACAACAATAGTTGCTAACCGAAAAACTAATTTCGCATATGGGCCACGTGAGTGGGTCTGTGTTAATTTCGGTCAGCAATGGAAAATTGCAAATTAAATTATTGCTCGCACAGGCAGGGACAGAGACAGGCAACCGGAGAACCTCCCTCCCGGCTCTGCTCAGCATAAAAATATTAAAATAAATATTAGTCCTGAAATCTTACAATTTTCCACAGCATTAAATTTCACTTAGCATACAGAAGGTATGAGCAGGGAAACTGCGGCGGGCGGGAGAGCGGCAAAGGGCGAAGGGCAAGCGGAAAAGTAGTTTTTCCATCGCGAACTGTAGCTCGTTAAGCGTCTGAATCTCTGACTACTGACTGACTAGATAGTGTGCAGGAATAAAGGATCCGGGAGCAGGGAGCAGTGAGCAGTGAGCAGGGAGCCAGGGTGAACCCGAGAACCTGAGCAGAGAGCCTTCTCGAATATATAAAATATATAAAAAAATGTACTCTGCCGTGTCCTGGCTCCTTGGCTTGAGGGAGTTGTTTGCTTACTTACTTATTTTCCATCATTAAATGCTGCTGGGGGGCTAAAGGATATTAAAACTAATATAGTTTATACGGTGAATAGATACCTAATTAAAGGGTTTTGTTTGAAACCCGATAGAGCACCCCTGAGCTATCGAAGAGTATCCCTCTTCCGACTCACTCTGAGCTCTCTCGGCCTGCAGCCTTCTCCCCAACTTGGCCTAAAACTAAAATAAGTGGCTTAGCCGGATCATCGCTGAAGTGCATGACAGTTTTGTGGGGCCTTGAGTGCTCGGTGTGCTTAGTGCGGCCACACCACCGAGCCACCCAGTCAACCCACCACCCAACCAAAAGTTTCGAGGGCAAATTTACCTTTGTGTTAATTCTGGCTGCACCTTCCCTCTCTCCAGCGTTCGTCTTGGGCTTCTCGCTCGCTTTACTCGCGCTTTCCACCTGCAAATGGAGGACAGAAACAGAAACAAACAGACATCAAATATTTGCCATATTAGCTTTTCCACTTGCCAACTAAAAGAAGGGGAGCCGCCTAAAGGACGAACTCATTTGGGAGCCGCCCATTAAGCGCATTTTAAATGATATTTCCATATTCTATTTGCCGGGCTCTTTATTTGCCCAGCCTTCGGAATGGATACGGATGGCGACAGGGAGTACAACAAGGGCTTTTGCGCAAAACTTTCGTCTCTCGTCAGATGAGCTGCCACCGTCGCCGACCAGGAATATAATTATTCTTCGGCCCAGGTCCTTGTTCTCACCCTCGGCCCGGCTCTTGTCTTGGCTCTTGTCTCTTGGTCCTCCATTAAAACAGTAGCAACAAAAAGCGTAAACAAATTTTTGGCGCTGTCGAAAAGTCCCCGGGGATGAAGTCATTTCAAGACGTTTGCTTTATCTTGTTCGAACCCAGGGTTCCTAGAGCTCAAGGGTATATTGGGCTCAGGTTAAAAGGGAAGTCTTGAAGAATAAATTTTAGGTATTTAGGGTATATATATTCCGTCATGGTTTCCATGATCTAAAGACAAGCCGGTCCAGTTAGTGTTAAGTTGCCCAGGGTAAGGCTGGTCGAAACACCTTTATTTGTAGCCTCTTTCTTGTTTCCTTTCATCGGGCAGGTGTTTTCGTCCTTGCAACACACACAAGCAAGCCCAGGACACGCACACACACACACACAATAGACTCGCACAACCGCCTTACAAGGAACAACCAAATATCTGTATCTGCCGTTGTGTCTGGTGGTTTGCTTATTTGGTTGTTTGGCTTGTTGCAGCTGAAAGATAACAGGGTCTTATAAGACAGCAGCCGAGGGATGGGGCTCGGAGACAGGCCCACCTGGGAGCCGGGCAGGACAATACAGATCCTATCGTGGGGCCAGCAGGAGGAGGAGTCGGGAGCCAGGAGCCGGGGCGCTGGGAAAGTTCATTGGGTGACGATGACAGCAAATTGCATTAAATGAACTAGAAGAATGTCTCAAGGCAAGACTGATTGGAGACTTGCCGAGCTATTCAAATGTAAAGCAGCCAGTAAGTGAGCAGAAGCGGCTCCTCCAGGGACAAGGGAGTCGTCAGGCCTCGGCAAAAAATTACATCTTCAGCTGCTCCTGCTGCTGAATTAATTATTGGTTACGAACTCCCTGCCCGGGCATCGATATGGCAGGCTCAAAAAGTCGTTGGTACAAACATCTGGAACCTCCGATGGAGGCGGTTGAATGAGCGGAGATTTGCTCAAAGCGAGAGCTGAGTTGACAACCGCAACGTGTCCCCGCCAGCCAAGCCCACGTTAATTCTACATAGTCCTGCCACTGCCAAGTGCTCGGTGGCCCACACATCTCCACTCCAGTTCGAGCTGGCCTTAACCGCACAATTTCCCTGCTGTCAGTAGATCCCATGAATTGTTCCTTCCCCTGAAATACACACCAAATACAGCATACCATTTTTGTAGGACTTCCTTAGCCAAAAATCGATCTAAATGAGCCCAAGACTGCGTCCAAGACTGATACTGTCATGGCTGTGACCCCTTTTGGTGCCTAAACAGACTGCGGTCTCACCTCGCATTTGATTTGGAAATTTGCAGGTAATCAAGCTGTTTAATGTCTCGGCCAGGCCAGGCTCTGCGGCGAGCCACTTAACTAAGTTGTCCCTTCCAGGACCTGCTCGTTGTGGTCAGGAGCTGCTCGAGTGGCGATGTCATAAGTAGCGAGGCATAAATTGAGTCAGCCCCTGCCCTGCGGTTGCCCCGCCGCCTTGTTGATTAAATTTTAAAGACAATTTTCCGTGTGAGCGGGCCCAAAACAATTATCCTTTTTAACTCGAAAGGGAAATCGCATCCTGGCAAGTGCGAAATTTGATACACCAATTGTCATTGCTTGCGTGAGGCGTGTGCTGCTGCTGTGGCAGCTCTCGCCCCAAATTCATTTGCAATTAAACGCATAAACATTTTAATTATGCCAAAGCTTCGCCTGGGAAACTTCTGACCCCCCCTGCACACCCCTTGGACCTCGCCCCGGCGCTCTTTGTTGGCCAAGTTTTCGGCGCACATGCATAATGAAAACTTTCGCCGCCATTGTGAGTGCAAGGCAAAAGTCGACTGAGCAAAAGTCTGGCTATCAATTTGTTTGCTTGGTCCTCCCCCTCCGGAGGTGGGGCCACAGGTGATGCAGGTGAGCACACATAGCACGCACATATATATATGAATATATATGTATATATATGTGCCCAAAGTTCATTTTGTTCTCAGCAAAAAGGAGGAGCAACTTTATTTGTTGCGAGTCTGATTAGGAACCAGGAATGCTGGACTCGGCAGGGTCGAGGTGAGCACGAAAATTAACAAAAATTCAGGCATTATTGGTGCCAGCCCACCTGTCTCTGGCTTAATAAATTAACAAAACTTGCACTAATCAAAGGACGAGGTCGCTCTCCCCGGCCCCTAATTAGCCCCGCCTTGCAAAAGTTTCTGGCAAAATGATCGGAGTTTTCAGTTATTAAATGGCAGCCCTAAAAATCGAGAAGGGAGCGTGGGGACGTGGGGAAAATATGCAATAAATAAAAATCAGATTGGGAACCAGATATAATTGAGAAACTTTTTCCCGGGCGAGGCATTCATCACTGACAAGCCCGGCGGCGGGGCAGGGGCAAGCTGCTGCTGCCTTCAATCGATGACAATGAGCGGCGAAATTGAATTGAAAATTAATGTGGAAATTAAAATGAAAAATGCCGCGCGGAGGGGAGGGGAGAGGTGGAGCCAGCAGGCTTTGACACATTTTCATTCAGAGAGCGATGTCAATTCTTTGGGGCAGCACTATGTGTGCACCGATATTTTCTCAAGCAATCGAACGGAAAAGCCCCCTGATATATATGGGGAGAGGAGGTTGTAACTGCCCCCAGTTATTAGCTGACACCAGGCAGACAATTGGCCATCATTTTCGTGTGTGTGTGTGTGAGTGTGTGTTTGTGTCTTGGGCTGTTTTCCCAGGCCACCGGACCTTGGCCATAAAATGTGAAAAGTCGCAACCGCCGAAAGCGGCCCTTAAAAAGGAGTCTGAAGCCGGGGATCCTTTTGCGGGGCTTTCGCCGTGCATTGCTATTTATGGTCCACACACACACACACACAGAGACACACCCGGCTAAAAGTTAAATTTATTGCCCCAACCCTCATCCCTTTCCAAGCCCCGGCACACATATAGTATATATATATTTTTCGGTGTGTTTGTCTTGCGCTTTTGTTTTCGCCTCGCTTCCTTCTTTGATTTCCCCGCTGTTTTTCCAGTCCGCTCCAGATTTCCTTCCCCCTCGCCGCCCCCTCCGACTGCCAGTGCATTTATTTCACTTGATTTTCAAACAAAATTTATAAGTTGCGCGGCGCGTCGTTTATTTTGTTTTAATAGCAAAGCAATTTCAAAAATAAAGACATTACCGAGAGGAGCGCGAGTGCGGGTCTCTCTGCCTCGGTGTTTGTGTGGAGGCTTGCCAAGGCCTGAAAGCATGCTGCAGCACTTGGCCAGGTTAGCTCGGGGGGAAGTGCCTTTGTGCCCGGCGCGGGGTAAGTTGGACAAAGAATTTCTTGTGCAAGGAGACCAGAACTAGCGATGCAGAATGCTGCAAGGAGGCACTCACTCTCCGGGGGATTCCGAAAATATTGATATAAGAACCCTTAAAATAGATTACCATAATTGAAGAGCCCTCGCCTAAGGGTGAACTCGGCCGGGAGTGCTGACCCCGTGACCGGCTTGAAGGAGCACAGCTCGTAATTGCCATTTCACGAGAGTCCTGGCACTTAAATACAGTTGGCAATTGTTCACCCACTGGCCCTGGACTCCGACTCCGTCGAACCGAATCGATTTAATGCGGAATATAATGGAGCGATGGATGGAGTTTTCTTTAGAAACGCTCCCCTGGGAGGGGTATCCTTCGGATACGTTCGTGTGGTGTGACCAGCTGTTGTCTTCGTTACTCAGATAACAATCACAAATGGCTTGTTACAATAACTACGGGCAGTGTGTGTGGTGCTAGGGGTGTTGGGTGTTGGGGGTGTGCCGGGTGTGGTCTGCGCCGAACGGGACCTTATCAGTAACGGCAAAGTCAATTTGGGGCCAACACATGTCCGGGTTCGCACGAGTCGATATTAATAAACACTTAAGTTGAGCGACTGGCAGAGGGACAGGTCCTGCGACCGCAGAACAATGTCCCCGAATCGAGATCCTGGATGGCACACATGTGACTGAAAATGAATGGCATCGTTTGCGGATGAAAGGCGACGCGACCACGACCAAGACCACGACCACGACCGGGACACGACACGGCCAAGGAGCCTCCAGGATCCCTGTAGCTGTGGATATTAAATTCGCCTGCCAGACGGTTGCCAAATAATGCGTATTTCATTAGAAGCCAAACAGAAATGGCGACAAACAGCACAAAGCAAATTACGACCCCGTATTGGGCTCCCCTCGAGTAGGTGTGGCACTTTCCCGGCCAAGAGAGACTATTTTTCACTCAGCCTAATGAGATGTTCTTATGGCCCATTCATCTTCATCCATCTTCCGCCCGGGGGCACCTCGGATTCCATCCAGCCATTCTTTTATGAATTATCGCAGACGATGTTCGACAATAGTAATCAAATTGAAATGACAATTCTGCTCGTTCGCCGAGTTCATCAAATCGTTGCTTTAAGCAGGTCCTTTAGCTCCAGCTTTTAGTTTGTAATCGGAGTCCCTTCGTGGACCCTGTAGGGATATTTCCCATAAAATAACTCTACCTGAGCAGGGCCCTTTGTCCCGATGAGTTCTGGCTGACTGGGTTCTAGGAAAGAACCTGAAAATTTGAATAGTTATCGGCGTGCCTCTGTCAGGCTCACACAATATCCTGATCAAGAAGACCCAACTATGGCCAATTAGACTGGGCATTGTTGCAGCCTAATGGTAACTGAAACTGCTCTGGATTTTTCACATCGCCCCATGGCGACTCCTCCTCCGAGGAGACGCAGGCCATCTATTGTTTCCTCGCCAGCTCCCTGCCTTGCAGACAGGACCTGGCACGGGGAGCTGATCATGTTCGGGCTGGGTGTGCGGGTTGTGCGGGTTGTGTGTGTGTGGTAAGGGTGCAAAATTAATTATACACGCATGCATAGACAAAGAACAAAGGAGCAGAGTCGGTCGGGATGGGAGGTCACCTCATAATAATCACTGGTGGCATGTGCTAATACGATAATGGTCGACCAGTTGGCAGGTTTCGTTTCCCGCAGACCAGCTCTGGATCCTTTCAGAGAGCCAGTGCTGGCAGAAGGCGACTCAGGAAGCAAGACAGAAGCCAAAAATTTTGGTGAATTTTATATAAATAAGACACCTATAAGGGTTTTTTATGTAGTTTATTTATTTTGTCTTACATTTACATTACATTTTACTTCTCTAACAATATATTTTAGTTTTAAGTCAAGCGATTTAAGGTGTAAATTAATTAGAAAATTGTATTTTTCATAAATATTTCTGTTGGTTTCAAAGTACTTTCCCTAGAAACTTTCCTGTGAAGAGTTAATTTTTTATGCTTAATGTTAAGTTTTTGTTAAAACGATAACTATTTCTTGTCTGAATAATTGTTCAACGCTGCTGGCCACACTCTTTTTCCAGCTGGGCTCTTGCTTATACCGAGTAATTGTGGTGCAAAAATGGAATGCCAGATTTCTGGTTAAGCATTTTCGGTCCTCCAAAAGTGCGAGGATTCCTCTGACCAACTAGATTCAAACCCAGCCACCACAAATCGGCATTAAAATACAGAGTAACAATAAATTCGAAATAAATTCAAAGTAGGCCAAGCATTTTTTGCTTAAGGCCAAACATTGAGCACCGGGTATCTCGTGGTCGAGTCCCTCCTTATCCAAGTCCCTTCTTGTTTTTGTTTTCCTCTTTCGCTATCTGTTTTATTACCTTTTTGCTATTTATTTATTACCACTAAGAGCTCACACACACACACACCTATGGCATGTGCACATGCTACGTTCCAGATATTCCGCACTTCCGGCACGCCCACCTCAAGCACCGCCCCTTTGTGCTCGCTCGCACTTTGAGGCCCCATAAACAAATATATTAAATTTTAATGCTTAATTTATGTGCAGATTAATTTCGTACAATTTTCGAGGCCCAGATTAGTTTGCGCCGCCCTCCCGGCCACGGAACGTTAGTTCCAAAATTCTGATAGCTCAGGGGGAGGCGGAGGGCGTGGCACTTCCTCTTAAACGCTTGTTAAATTAATTTTGTATGAATTTTGCCCTTAATGTGCCCCAAAAAGCGGCAGAAAAATAAAAGGAACAGCTTTGAGGAGGTTCTGGCAGACCACAGGCGGTGTTTAAACCTGAAAGTATCACAAGGCGTTATGCATCTTATTGTTATATTGAGAGATTGGCTGGTGGCTCGTTGTATATTCGTTGTTCAGCAGCTAGCCTTCGTAGTTTATTTGTGGTCAGTGTTGTACAATATTCCGTGTTAGTCCCAACTTACTCGACAATTTGGTAAACAAAAGCTTAAAAATATGGTGAAATATTGTGCAAATTTTAACATAATTCAGTTAATTTGTGGGTGTTCGGGGTATGAAGTGTTTAACTTGTGCTGGGCTAACCGGGGTGGTCTTGGTTGCCTCAGTCCCCTTCCAGGCATGACAAGATATCGTCAAGAGTCAAATGGAGGTCCTCGTTTTCGCCTTCGTCGCAGTCGTCTCCGTTGTCCTGGACCTTTTCGCCATTTTCCTCGCTCTCGGCCTCTGGCTCCTCCTCTTGGCTTTCTTCACTTCCGGTCTGAGGCTCGCCGCTCTCCTTGCCCTCCGACATACTCTCCAGGAAATCGGCACCCACGATGGTCTGATCCATTTCCGAGCCGACGGACGGTACCGTGGTCTTATCGGAATCGTCACTATCGCCGCCCCTGCCGTCCACCGAGTATCTGGGGCTGAACAACAGGTCGTCCGCCGATCCCAGGTCACTGTCCTCGGCGCCATCCCCAGCACCGGCGAGGAGCCTCTCCCGGACGCACTTGTTCCGCAATCGTATACGGTTCCGTGGCTTCTTTGCCTTTTTGGCAGACTTCTTGTTGGCGAACGCCGGGGAGGGCGGTGGCGGCGGGGGCGGTGGCGGCGGCGACGGACACGGCGACGGCGGCCTTCCGGGCTCCGGCTCTCTTCGGGAGGGAGCAGCCACGCGGGTGGGCTTGCCGGTGACCACGAGCATGTTACTGCCCGTGGAGGCCTGCACATGGGGCATGGAGAACACCAGCTCACACTGATCGTCCATCGAGAGCGTCAGCTGCTCGATGCCAGTCACCTGGAAGAGGTCGAGCTTGCCCAGCGTGGCCTGCAGGCGCCTCGCCTCCATGGGCGCCGAGTTGGGGACGCGCTTGTGCTTCCGGCGCATCGACCCCTTGCCCCCGATGCGAACCGCATCCTCGATCACCTTGAACTTGGACTGGTTGTTCATGGCGGCGACACTGAAGACAGTAGCACAGGCACTCGCGACTTTGGATCGAAAAGTTTACAAAATATACAAATTTTTGCTCGCGTTTACACTTTTGGTTTTGGAAACTTTTTCCGGTTTACGTTTTGGAAAATTGTGGAAAATGTTTCGGACTGATTTGTTGTTACGATCGCTTCGAGACGAATTTGCAACTGAGGTCTGTGAGCAAGGGTCTACACAGATGTGGACCTCGAAGGTATAAGCAAGGCCTACTTTTAACAGGTTTGTATAGTTTTTATGGTTTTTTTTTTAATTTTCGTCAGAAGTTAGCAACACAGTCAAGGCTACATTTCCAACCCTATTTTTTTCATTTAGAAAAATCTGACCTCTGAATGGAAAACTTTAAAAATAAAATATATAAATAAATACAGACCGTGAGAAATATTTGTTTTAAGCAATTCTGAAATGTTTTAAATTGTATAAAAATCAAATATTAAGACACTCTCTCTCTCTCTTGCTGGTGAAAATAATGAATAGGTGGAGTCAAAGGTTATATATCTTTTTATAAATAATTATTTGTGGCAGTTTACTTAATTTAAAAATTTTTGAAAAAATCGTTGGAATAGGTATTTTTGATCCAAAAACCGAAAGAATCAAGTGTATTAAGTATTCAAATATTTATAGACCTTTTTTGTTATTTATTAATGTTAACTTATTTACATTAAATAAAATATATAGTAATTTAGTGAATTTGAAAACTTAACGAAACTGTTATACGGTTAAGTGTGCTTTGCATATTCACAAAATATGTTACATAGTGGGCCATTATTAAAGTAAACCCTCGTTGCCCAGCTGCAGTCCAGTGAGGGACACATCATTCGGTGCACTGCGAGATATTTTACGCTTTTCCCACAACCGCTCGACCTCGACCTCTCCCCACACTCAGTGCAATAAGCGTTTTATTTGATTTTATTTGTTTTAATGCGGCCTCCGATCTGCCCTGCTGCCCTCCATAACCACAACCTCAACTGGGCAGAGTTCGGCCGGCGGCTGTTTGCTTGGCGCAGTGGAATGTTTTTTTGCAGTCACTGTTACCAGCGATGCAGCCGCGCAAAGAGCTCGCGGCATTTTGGCTGCTGCTCACTTTGGGTTTGTGTTTCAGGGGGTGTGCCGGGCCGGGCCGGGCCGGGGTGGGTGTATCTCTCCGCGCGGACAATCTTCTTTGGCACAAAAGCAGCACAGTTGTCAATAGGAAAAAGAGCTGGGGAAAGCTTTAACTTTGTTGCTGCACTTTTGCCGGCTGGGAAATGAGAAAGTTCGGGCGCGCAGAGGGCGGGGCGGCTCAGCACTCAGCAGAAAATGCAGCACCCACCGACACACACCCACAAATACACACAAAAATGAGGTCATTGTTGTGCCCTGTAAACGTAGGTGAAGCTGCTTACCATAGCCGTAAAATCGGTCAACTTCATTTGAGTCGTTTAAAATGAAAAAGGATAATGTACCGGCAGGAAAATGTGCACAGGATTCCGGTAAAGCAAGACATTGAATAAGACGCGTAACGCCAGGGGATTTGATTTTTGCACTCATCCGTTTTAGCTGGGTTTTGGATTAAAACTCAAAATGAAACAGTAATTTCATGAACTTATACACCTCAGACATTCGCAAAATATTAACCTTTTCCTAGGCAAGACGATCTAGACAGGACTGGCTTACAGGGCATTTTAAAGGCGCCTTTTGTGGCATCCTCCCACTCGCTGGTAAACAGAGAGTGAGTTGAGTGAATGAGAACTGCCGAACATATCCTGACCGCATTACAAACTGCCAAAATGACCAGAAAAAGGTGAAAGTCTGGCAGCAGGGATGCCCGGGGAGCTTGGGAAACTCAGCCTCAGCATTTTGGTTGAAATATTTTCTGCTATGCTGCACACTTTGGCCAGAAAGGGACGAAGGACGAGGGACGAGGGGACTCACCTTCGCCGGCCACGCCCCCGACCTTACAGGGCGACTGTTTCCAGTCTTTGAGTTTTTCCGATGCTCGAGTAGCATTTTGTTAGATCATTTTAGGTTTTTACTCGTTTTGTGATTTATAACAAGTGCCAAAGGCGGAAGGAACAGGAAAAAGGGCCAGAGCAAGGAGAAACCAGAAAGGAGAGGGATAGAGAAGAAAAGGATATTGAGGGAGAACTGTGGCAGTGGCATAATATACAGTTTGTGTTTTCAATGAGTGTCAGCAAGTGCCTTCGGAGTTATGTCAGCGGGGGGAAAAGCTCAAGCAAACTCGGTAAAGCCCGGAAAAACTCAGTGAGGGCGAGAAAAACGGTGGCGACGGGGCGACGGTGAGCCATGGGGGTGCCAGCTGGCGATGACTACATCCTGATTGTGTTGACCACAGTGCCAAAGTACCCGGGCATCCCTGGGAGCGGAACTCAATCGCAAATCACAAATTGCAAGGATTTCGATGCCCAGCTCAGTGGAATCCTAAATGCACGAAAGTGTGCCGAGGAGCTTAATTTCGATTTAACAATTGTCAAAGTTGTAACTGAGTTTCACTTAACAAATTAGGAAGCACTTTCCAGCAATTTCCATTATGAACTTCAGCACCTTTGAGGGCTCTTTGAAGGCCGCCAGGTCGCCAGGACCAGGTGAAACCCATCCAACAAGGCTGTTTGAAATCGCATCGAGAAAAGGTTAATTGAAAAAAGAGAAAGGACCCATTAGCCGCACATTCGTATCTCTCTCCGGTCATCCTTTCTGTCTCCGCCCTGCCATATCTCCCCCTCTTAATTTCCCCTCCACTTGCTCACAAAGCGCCAGAGCTGTCATCTGCTGGGGACAAACAAAGGACCAAAACAAATGAACAATTGTCACCTTCAACGGATTCGGGTGCAGGGGTTCCCCGAAATACCCACACCCCACACAGCTGCCCCGCTGATGTCACACGTGTGTGTGGAGCCCAGCTTATGAGAGCGTCTCCGTTCATCTGAAAAATGCGCCAAGTGGGCAGATAATAATACCTGCACTGAGGGGAAAGGACCAACCAGTCAAGGATGATTTCTTGAAAGCAAAATATTTCATGAAAATGAGGTAATTCTTAGTAGCTTGAAAAGACAATGTAAATATTAGTAAAAAGAGGCGTAACGCCTAACCATTTCCTAGCCCTCGAGCTCGACTCCATACTTTCTAAAAGTATAATTGAATGTATACAAAATTGATTTAGCAAGTTAAATTAACCACCATTTAATTGTTATAATGTTAGCTACATTCCGCCTCAGACCTCCCTTTTTTGCTCAGTGCACAGCGGCTCAAGGGGCCGCAGGACGTAGGCGTTTGTCCTTAAAGAGCTAAAGAGCTCAGACCCGAGGAGCTCCTGCTCGGACACTTTAAGTTGATTAATTGGAAATTTTAAGAAAAACAAACACGCTGCTGGGCGGACTTAAAGCCGGAGTTTTCCTGGGGAAAGGCGGGCGAGAACATCCAACTGAATGGGCAGATGCCGTTCAGCCGGGCGAAATTAAATTAAGCAAATGCTTAACTGTCAACCATACACACACACACACTCACACACACACTGAGACAAAAGGACACTCTGGCTATGTGTGTGTGTGTGGACAGAGGGGAGGGAAATGGATTTTGGGTTTTTCTGAGGCTGAGTGAACGATTTGCTGGCCGTTTTTTCCTGTCACGCGCGCTTTGTTTGCCATTTTGAAAAATGCCCAATGCACACATGCAGAGCTGGCCAAGGAGTGTGCACACACACAGACACACACGGACAGAGTGTGCTCACGTCCTGGCCATAACTGAAATTCAGGCCTTAAAGCTCAGCACCGACTCCTGGCCGAGAGCAGAGGAAGAAAGCTTATACAGAAACGGATGAACCAGACAATGTCCGGCAAGCCGTCGTGGGCACACACAGTGCTGTTCATATTTACGTCACCGAAAATGCTTAACCCGTTTATGCCATTAAAAGGATTTCACAGGACGCTGGAGCAGAGCCCAAGTAGGAAATAGGAAAAGGAAGAGCGCCCCGCAGCCCCCGACGGGCCAAGGGGTTAATGAACGTGCCTTGGCCGAAAAAGATCCCTCTACCCATGGAAAACATCCCGAAAGTTGCCCAGGCCACTGGATATTTGAAATTATCGATTTGGCCTTCCAAGGAACTGGGAATTGGGCGTTGCGATTTAAGCTGGCGGTTTCCTAAAATCTTGGAATCCTGTTTTTCTACTCTTATTTAATTTTAATCATTTCTGTAGCTCTTGTCTTAGACTACCCCCTGGCTTCTACTCCCTTTCCTAATTATTATTATTATTTTGTTTTTAATTTAATTGCTATTACGCATACAGGATAACTTGGAATTTGCCAGCCCGCTTTTATGTTCTGATATTTGAGCACATTTCCACATATTTTAAACGTTACTGACCACCCTCCGTCGGCCCCCCTCGAGGATGTTAGCAACTATTTTTAGTGCCCAAGTTTCTTAATAAATTTCCAGAGCCGTTCTTTTATGATTATTTGAAAGTGGGCCAGGACGAGGACGAGATGGGGCCGGAGCAGGAGGGGAAAGGTGCCCGATTGCGGAGGAGCCAGCATGTTTGTGGGCCTGTGCGTGGCGGAATGAAAAGTTTACCGATGTGGCCGGGACAGCACACAGCATGCACTTGGCCCTGGCGCTTGGCGAGTCAAATAAAAATGAAATCGGCATATAAAACACGACAAGTGGGCGCCATTAAGCGGCCCAGGGAAGTGGTGAGGCGAAAGGGGAAGGATCTGGAGCTGAAGCCGAAGCTGTAGCTTAAAGTGTTCCAAAGAGCCAACTGTGCGTGTTTCGGGGGCTGTAAAGTGGAAAAGGTAGCGGAAAAGCAATCAAACTTTTTGAAAGCGAAAAGAATATAATGAATTAGGGTGGCCGAATCACTCAGGATAACTATTACTCTCTCCATTACATTACATTATTTGCTTTCACTTTCCAGGGTCTGACTATATCTTAAGGCCGGCTGGGGAACTGCAGTAACGTGGGGAACTTGGGGTGCCCCGAAGTTGGCTTCCCTTCGTGTTATTTATTTATTTGTTTATCTATTTCTGTTTCTCTCTTGCCTTGCTGCTTCCAGGGTAAACAAGTTTCCCGCCCCCATGGCCCGCCTGCCACCCCACGATGATATTTTTCGGTCAATATCAATATCTGGGCGGGGGTGGGTGGTGTACTGCTCCGAGGACACCTGCATATTTATCCAGCATGCCAGCGAAAATATTTTCGCATACAAAAATGCAAACCGTGGGAAAATAGGGGGCGGGCCAGGGGCAGGGCAGGGGCAGGGGCGGGGGCTGAACTAAAAGCGCATGAAGCATAAATTTCGCATTAACGTAAAGCGCGAAAAAAAAAGGAAAGTGCGGAATGGTTGGGGCAGGGATGGCAGGGAGGGCGAGCGAGCGACACAAAATATGCAATAATAATGCCAAAAATAAATACCAAAAATACACCAGCACACACACCAGCGCACACAACACACACACCAGCACACAGCACACACTCTTTCACCCAAACGACAACAATATCATCGCGGGCTTTGGGTGGCCGGAATAAAAGTAAATAGAGAGCAAGCTGGAGGAAGGGCGGGGCGAAGGGGCGGAAATGCAAAGCACAAGCTGCCTAGATTACTCATGCGCCCCGTGTGTTCCGTTGCAAAGCAGCAGCAAGAATCCTGGTAAGAAGGGGTTTCGGGGGCTTCGGGGGCTTCGGGGGCCTCGGGGCCTCCTGGGTCCCAGCAGGCAGAGGCAAAGGATGCTGCCGACGAAAGCCCAGGGACAACAGAGCTTAGCGGCAGTGATGGCAGACGGGTGACCGAAGCCAGGAAAAAAAACAGCTCCTAACAAAGACTATTTGATAAGGTGGCTCAAAATGCCAGCGTAATGGAGACTAGCCTTAAATGAGACAATTTTTAGCCAGCGGAATTTCAAAGTCTAGTGTCGCCTTTGATGTGTTACCTAATAAATGTAGTTCATTTTGCTCAAGAAACAATACTTAACGTATTAACAACAAGTTCATTTTCCATTTCCCAAACAGGTTTCAGGTACTTTAGAGAGTTCTGCGGCTTGGGCTGTTGTTATTGTCTTACCATCGCTGTTCTTGATAGTTTTTAGAGCGCACCACAGACACAGACACACACGGGGACACACACAGGATATATGTGCATGGACGGCGCTTAGGCAAATCCGAGCTTGCAGAGGAATACTTCTTGCTGATGCCGGAGCTTCAGGTGGAGCTAGCTGGTGATGATGTGGTTGGCTCACAGCCCCAGCTCCTGCTCCTGCTAGGCTCCTGCCTGCCCGCTGCTAACAACGTTTGACAAACAACAACAGGGCCGCATTTACAAGCAGTCTGCGGAGCTGAGAGAGCCGGAATACTGATACGCTTATGCTTAAGTTGGCAAATAACACACTTTTTATGTGCTGATATCATTATAAATGTGCTGCCAGTAATACACTGAGAGCGGTGCCGGGCACAGAGACATCTGCGAAGCATTATTATGGTCCCAGTGTGTGTGTAGACTTTGTGACTTTGGGCAGGTGTGTGTGCTCCTGCGTCTGGCAAAGACAAACTTCAAACACAGGATAACAAAGGAGAACGGGGCAAAAGTCCTGCCAATATTGTGTGGCCTTATTTTGGCATCGTTAGCGGAGGCCAGCAGCGAATCTTAATGATTTCATTTTATTAAATAATCTGGACGTTGATGCACTACGGTCAGTACATTCAAGTGGCCCGTATGACACCAAGCACGTGCTTGTTCGTGTTAGGTGTTAGTATGCGCGACAAATAAAAGTATAGAGAAAGGAATACGAGGAAATGGCTAATCAAAGCTTCTTGTTAATTGAAAAATTATCTATAAAGTCAGATGAATTTGTCTTTAATAATTCCATTATAGTTACAAGATAAGGTCAGGAATAACTACGAATTTTTATTATCATTTATTAATAACTTGCTCCTCGTCCTGCTACAGCCTTATAAATATACAGGAATATACATTATTCCTCCATCCTGCATCCATCAGTGGCCCAATCTGCTCAATTTCCCCGCTGCTCCCATTTTATTTGTCCTTAATTTTTCTCATTTTCAAGCGTTTTGCGCGTGTTTATGGCCATGTCCCAGCCCAGTTAGTTCCCTCCTGCCGCTCCTGCTCCACTCGCTGGAGTCGTTATTCGCCAAATGGCATGTGGCACATATGACACATGCCACATCTGGCTGCTTAATGCACTCGCTGCCAACTAAATGCGGCATGCGGCATGCGTAATGAGTGCTATCTGCGGTGCGATCCTTATGGCCACAGCCCCCCTCCATGGCCTCCGTCCAGAGTGGGGCGACAGAAAGTATTGCCTACTTTTTGGGTCGCCTTTTGTTGCGGTTGTGCGAGGACAACTTTAATCACTCTGCTGCCTGATTTGTGGTTCCGGCATTGTCACTTATAACACTTGAAACACTGCATATTGTCGCCCGGCCACAGGTCACAAATAAGCACAGGGCTCTCGCTGGGTTAATGTGGCGCCTCAGCCACCCCGCCGGTGCCCCGCAAAAATGTAAATGTAAATTGTAAGTGGGAACGGGCTCCAGGCCTCCCTCCCTCTCTGTCTCTCTAGAGCGTATTACATGTGCCTGTTAAGTAGTTAACGCTGTTGCTGTTGTTGCTTACACTCTGGCTTCTCATGCGTTCATTGGCAGCAGCTAGGAGCTGGGAGATGGGTGCTAGGAGCTAGGAGCTAGGAGCTGGGAGCTGGAAGCCAGGAGCCAGGAGCCAGGAGCGGGAGAAAGGACCAAGGAACAGTCAAGCAGCCAAGCAACCGAGCAACCGAGCAACCGAGCAACCGAGCAACCAGGCAACCAGGCAACCGAGCAACCAGACAAACAACAGTTTTGCATTAGTATGCGACCCGTTCCGGCCTTGTCGCCATTTGGCTTTGCATTCGGCCCCGGCTTCGCCCCCTGCAAAATACTCGTTACGAGTGCACTCTATTGCCACCGCCATTGTTGCTCCAGAGCCCTGCTTGTGGGCCAGACATTTTTGTTAATTTAATGGCAATGGCAACGCACGGCGACCCAAATTGAGACTGCGACAAAGCTGGCAGGGAAGCTAAACGGCAGCACATCCATATTTAATTAGGAATGTCAGCCACAAGTATTTACGTATTCAACGGCATGAGTTAAGGCATGGGACCTTGACCTCTTAGTAGTTTTAGCCAGGGTTTTGGGATATCATAAAGCATATTATATGTGGGAAGATCTTCTCAAGGTTCCCAAAATCGAATAGGATTAAATGTAAATATTTTGAAGATTTATAAAGAGTTAACTATACTTTCCTTAGTCCTTAGCAGCAACCTTATAGAAGCAGCTTTAGTCAGGATTTGCTCATAACATATGGAAAAATATCTGTTACAGGTTCCCAAAATCTAATAGAGTTTATGGTAAGAAATTGAAAGATGATCTGTCCTTAGGAGCAACCTTATAGACGCAGCTTTAATCAGGACTTGGGCATAACATATGGAAAAGGATCTATTAAAAATAGAAAAGATAGTATTCCTAGAATTAATACGACTTTGCCCTTGCCCTCAGAAGCATATTTCCTTGTCTTTACAAGCTTCCCTCGCCTCTTAAAGCCTCCGCCTCTCACTGCGAGTTAATAATGTATTTCGGCCAGGACACAGACACATTAGGCCGAGGCCTGCGCCTGACTTGAGACCCTCAAAGAGTCCTGCCACCCCTTTGGCATATGCTTTTTTTGGGGGTAAAAAACAGAAACAGAGCCCCAACCCCCCAAAACCTTCGCTTGTTGCTCCCGCGCGGTCTTCTTGTTGCTATTAAAACGCAATTTTAATTTTGCGCCGGCATTAAGCACACATCAGACCGGCCCACTGTGTGCGTCTTAGGCGGCCTTGACTCTTTTTGTTGTGTGTGTGTGTGGTGTGTGTGTGGGGCGGAAAAAGGGGCAAAATATGCGGCATTTGAAAAATCTTACACCATCCGAGAACACAAAAAAGAAAGCCAAGAACGAGCAGATAACGAAAATGGAAAATTACGGCGAAAGGTGCGGAAAGGCAAGCTGTTCGGGCTAAGAAATATTTTAATCTCGAATTTTGACGCGAGCCAAGAAAATAAAGGGAGACGAGAGCAAAACCGAAGGAAAGAACAACAAAAATGAGGGGAAACCGAGAACATGAACATTAATTAAGGTATATAACCTGATTGTGATTCGGAGGGAGTGCAGGAGAGGCAAAGGATTCGCCAGGCGAACCAAAAGCAAAAAATTGCTGGCTCCCAAGACGTTTTCGGGAATGAAATGTGACAGCTCCATCATTATCGTCAGCGGAAGACCGAGGTTAATTACATAATAACCTTTGAAATGTAATTAAGCGCAGGCACTCCGTCGAGGGCGAGTGTGTGTGTGTCTGCTGTGTGTTTAGCACACACACCCACCGGCTCTCCTGTGCGTGTGCAAAAGCGCAAAGGCCCAGACACATGAATATTGCATCGATATACACGGCCTTCTGGCACTGTATCGGTGACGGGCATTGTCATAAGTGCTCATGTCACAGAGTCCTGGCGTCCTGGCGTCCTGGCGACCGGGCGGCCTTGGCAGACGACCCTGAGTTGCCCCCAGCCCCCAGAGCCACCCCCCGAAGTGCCCAGAGAGCAGCGTTCCGTTCGAGCTAATGACGGAAATTGATGAGCTGGGACTAATTTGGTTAGCCTGCCGGCGGTTTTAGTTGCCTCGATGAATGCCATGCAAATGCGATTCCCAGTCCACTGCCGAAATATCCCATTTCGCACCGCGAAGCGGCGGCAATCGCATGGCTGAGCACCATATCTGAGCCGTTGGGGTTTATAATCGGCCTATAAAATGGCTTGGCCTTGTATAAGTCATTTTGTGGACTTGAAAGAAAGCCAAGCTTGACTTTAAAGGGAAATTGCTATTTAAGTGAAAACTTGTTCTTGATTTCGGAGGATGGTTTCAATTTATTCAAAATACTTCAACCTTTAAACTCCTTCGACCCTAGTAATTTCCCACTTTAATAGCTCTCCTCTTGCCCCAACAGCCAGCCCTGGCAGGAGAGAGAACCCCCGTGATGTTTGAAGTCCTTGGTAGTAGTTTCGGAGCTCTGTTCAACAGCAGACATGTGTAATATGTCAAAAATGTAAACTAGCATTAGCCTCCGGCAAAGAAGGCCACTGGGAAAATGAGGAGAACAGCTTGGCAGACTCTCAAAATCAAACTCATTGGGGTTTCACACAAAAAAAAAGGTGATGGGACTTGGACA
Organism: Drosophila jambulina; assembly: GCA_018152175.1. Classification (NCBI taxonomy): domain Eukaryota; kingdom Metazoa; phylum Arthropoda; class Insecta; order Diptera; family Drosophilidae; genus Drosophila; species Drosophila jambulina. The sequence continues at coordinate 17,653,814 of JAECXH010000006.1, read as the reverse complement.
GAATCCAGCTAAGACTTTGAACTCTCTGTGGAACTATGGGATTGTGGAGAATGAAGACACTCCCAGAAACTCTTAGGAGTTATTTAAGGGAAGGTGTGCTCTTAGACTCTCTACGATAAATAGTTAAGTAAATAAAGTGAAGGTGTACTAAATAGATCTATGGTTATTCTTTTACAAACTCTCAGGTAATCTTCCTTTCTTACTTAATAGTTTACCTCCCTCACCCTACACAACTATAGACTAAAGTGCTTTCCTCCTCACTGGGTTATCCTTATCCTCCTGTTATCCTAGCCTCATCCCCCCCACTGTTATCCCTTAACCGCAGCCACTGGCACTCCCCATCGCTCATACGCCGTGGTGGCCTGCATCCGCAATTGACCTGCAAGTTACCAGCCTAATGTTTAATTAAACAGCTCGCCGTCTGATAAACGAGTCGCTGGCTCGTTGACTTCCTCGCCCACACGGCAGGGATGCGAATGCGAATGCGGATGCGGAAGCGGGCAAAAAGGACTCCAGGGCTGGAGTGGGTGTGTGTGGGTGTGTGCACAAGGATTCGCCGTATCTTTAGCCAGCTTGTTTGTTGATTTTGTTGTTGTCAGCACGTTTGTCGAGCACTGCGCCAGCGTTGTCACGGCGGCTGCACTTATCGGCAGAAGGTGCAGCTACTGGGACAGCGCAAATATGGCGGAAGGAAGCAGATTAACACGGCAACCAGATACCAATAACTACAGCAACAGCAACAGCAGCAGGATCAGGAGCAGGAGCGGGGAAAGCCAAACAAAAACAATCGATGATAGTCCCCTTTAAGGTGGGTGGAAGGGCAGAATGAAACCAAAAAGAATGTATATATTTATGGCACACAGAGACAAAGGCAGAGGAGTCTAATAGAGGCATTTAAGTTGTTAAAAATAATGTCAGTTAATGGGTATTTAGAGGGGGGAAATTGCTGGGTAATCAGGGAAATTTTAAATCCATTCCATAGAGAAAATCAATACATGCATATTGATTTTTATTAATTGCTTTAAGTTTCCCCTTACTAATTGCTGAGGCCTCATTTTCTGTCAGTGTTCATCTACGCGTCTGCTGTCGTTGGCTCCTTGTTCACTCCACATTTCCCCCGCATATCCTTTGCTTTCTTTTTGTCCTTGTACGCCTGCACACACACACACACACATCGCACACTCGCTCTTAACTGCGGATGGAGCCAAGCGCCACCTAGCATTGTATTTTTTGTCATTGATTTCAGTTTATCTCCTCCTTACCGAATAATGTGAGTGTGTATAGCGTGTCGGCTCTTGTCTGGGTGTGTGTGATGGGTGTGTGTGCTGAGTGTGTGTTGTGCTGTGTGTGTGCTGTGTGTGTGCTGTGCGTGTGTGCTTTTGCGGTGGTGTGCGGTTCGCGTGGGCTGCACACACTTTAAACTGTTACGCACACTTTTGTGGAAGACCGACTTTTTGAGGAGCGGGAAATTTCCTTGCCTTTCATTTAATTGCTGCCCGCCCGCGATTTAATTCGAACTCATTTCCAATCACGCACACGCCACGGTTAAGGGGGGAGGGGTTGGGGTATGAGCTCCAGGGGGGCTGGTGGATATGGCCTGTCGCCACATGCAACTGAAACTCGGTTACGAATTTTCCCTCAAAAGCCACACAAAATGAAAAGGTAACGAAGGCTAAAAGCCCTTTTAACCAGGTAACATACAGGGACATTGTTTTACTTGATTCATTTTATAAATTGTTTATTATATTATTAATATATAATTTTAATTAAATTATTTAGTTAAAGCTAAATTGTAGCCAAAAGTGATATAAAAATTCCCAAGTTGGAATTCTGTGACTAAGGCAACCAGGAAACTAATCAAGGAAAGTCAGACGGGTTGGAGAAGTTTACTGAGGAAAACTTGTATTTTCTGTGATCTTCTATATAAACCATATATATATTCACATCCAAATTATATAACCTGAAGCTGGTAAACTGCAGTTGTATCCCTGCATCCCTCGACCTTGTCAGTGGCAGCGGAAATTGTGGCACTTGAAGCCTGTTCCACGATTTAATTGCACTGGGGAGGCGCGGAAAATGAAAGGAAATGCAGGGGAAAATCGTTGGAAAGCTGGGCCAGTGCCTCTGCCAGTGCCTGGGGACTGGGGACTGGGACTGGCACATTAGTTCCGTCTGACAACATCATTAATCCGCGACTCCGTTAAGCCGGCAGAAACGCACACACACAAAAACTACAATAAATAAACGCAGGCGAAAGCCAGTTTTCAACGTGGTCGTAATGACTGCAAATGCGAGTGTGAGTGTGAGTGTGAGTGTGAATGTAAATGTGAGTACTAGTGCGAGTGTGCGACACTCTGATTCAGATTCCGATTCCGATTCTCGTTCGCATTCCGCATCCAAGTCCGGATTCGGATTCAGTTTCCCAATGGGCCTGTTCCGCTGCCCGCTGAACATGCAAATCAAATTGAAAATTGGCCCAACCCAGGGCCGGGCATCATTATTTTGCATTAAATTTTGCAGCAGTTGTGCGTGTGGCAATAATTCGCGAAAATAGCCAGCTACAAATCCCATTAAATGGACAGAAAGCGAAAAAGTAATGCACAAAGCGAAGGGCAGCGGGCCGTGCCGGAGCGGAGCGGCGAATCTGTGCAGGGAATCAATGTGATGAACGGCCACCGCAGAGTGAAAACAAATCGCACGCATCGGACACACAGAGAATAAAAAGGTAAAGTCTTTTTTTAATTAATTTTAAAAGAGTCGGGGGAAATAATTAACACAAAGCTGAGAGGGAAACTAGGTTTGGTGGGGAGTTTATTCGGTTTGAAGTGGGGCAATAACTTGAAAAGAAGTCTAACAGGTAATTTAAGTAGTTTTAGAGTTGCAATCAGTAATAATTTATAAATAAATATATAAAAATATAAAATATAAATATAATATATAAATAAATATATATATAAACCTACTAATTTGATTGTTAGATTTATCTTGATATAAGTTACTTGATTACTAAAGGAATCTTAATAGTTCTGGATGTATCTAAAGCTATTTAAAATGTTCCTAATTAAAAACCAGACATAGACATTGATTTGTAATAATTATTGCTTTTAATTATTTCTCTCCTTAAACTGGATGTTAATTAAAGCTCACTTTAAAGCCTGCTCCTGTTTTCTATATGTTTAAGTTACTCAAGTGTAAATCAGTTATTTACTTTATTCCTTATAATATTTATACTGCATCTCTTTGTACCTGTCAAGAAATATATCATCTTAGGTACACTCAAAACTACTTTCTGGTTCTTCGGGTTTCTCCCAGTGCACCCCTCCACATATAAACCCTCCAACAGCCCCCAAGTTGAGCTCCTCCTAACTGCCAAGGATGAACTTGTCCTGACGATTAGGGATTGCTTTAATTGTTTCAATCAATGTTGCATACTTTCGGGAGAATCAACTAACTGACAAGTTTCCACTGCTGCCGCTGTTTACAACTTTCAGTTAAACTTTGCTCAGCAATTACCAGCCCTGCAGGCCCCGAGCCCCCTCCTGCCCCACCCACCGCTCCCGTTGTCTGCGGCTGATGAGCAAACAAACATCGGGAAATCGGGCCACCCTTCCTTCCGCCCCTTCCCACCCTCCCAACCCTCCGCCCATCCCGACAGCCGCCATGAATATGCAAAGCGGAGGGGGCGGCAGCAGTGTCGCACAGCTGGAGGGGCGTGGCGGCGGCATAACTAGCGTTTAACATTAATAAAAATTTGTAGTCAGCAGGTGGCGCCATGACTGAGGAAGAAGGCTAAAAAAAAGGAAATAATAAAGGACAGCAAGAAGCGAAGACGACTTCCGGAAAGCGAGTCTTAAATACCCTGGCAAACATTTCTATAGCAGCTGTAAGATAAAGTTATTGTATCTTAAAAAAATACTTAAATAATAAATTAAATAAATGAAATTTTAATTTTAAAAAGAAATATAGATAAATATTTGTCAAGAAAACAAGGAAACTATACAGATTTTACTATAATTTAAAAACATACATATGTCTGGATTTTCATATAATTTATAATATAAAATTGTACATTTAAAATTAGAAACAAACATTAATGTATAACATAATCATCTTGAGTTAAATCATTTATATGTCATGTATATATTTACATATAATTTTAATATTTTGTATATTTAATTACTTTAATTTTGAAATTAAAAACAAACATATACATATGTATACATATTCATCTTCAGTTAAATCAGGCTTTATAGATTGTCTTATAATTTAATAACATATGTATTATTAAATATTATATATACATTTATTATTATATGTATTTTCATATATTTTATAATACAAAAATGCATTTTTTAAATTTAAAACAACCAAATGTATAAATTCATCGTTAGTTGACTCTAGGAATCTATATAGATTTTCCTACAATTTTCTTTTATTTTCTCCTACCCATTTTAAGGCGGCTTTGTGGCATAGCCTCTCCTTTCTCAAAGTAAACTAAATCCAGAATCAGAAATCCTAACAATAAACCCATATTTCTAAGTATCTTTAACTATAAGTAAGTCTAAGTCTGCTTGTCTGCTGATCTAAAAACTAATACCCTTTTGAGAGTTCAAAATACCCTCTGTGAGAGTAGGGGCTGAGCTGAGCTGAGGTGCCACCAGGAAGTGTCTCGTATTAAATGTAATTAAAATTAGTTGCACAACAAAGGGCGGACAGGAGGGGCGTGGCAGCAGCAGCATCCGAGACTGAGGCTGACGATTCTCGCAAAATGATGTGAAAATGTTTGCTGAATATTTCGCTGCATAATTTGAGGCGCGCTGAATGCTAATCGCAAAGGGAATAAACGGGAAACGGAAGTGGCGAAAGGCAAAGAACAGAAAGCTCACCCAGGCAGATACATATGCAAATAGATGACACGGCAGTACTCCCGTATTTGCCCAGGATCTGATACCTCTTAAAAATAGAGAATATATGGATATATATCGTATATAGGGCCAAAAAACATCTCCTAAACTCAATTAAAGAGTCTCATGAAACGGCCTTAAATGTCACAAGAGTGGTACTAGGTACCTCCCAGTCGAGTCACTTCCTGCTCCTGTATCGAGCTCTCTCCTCATTTTTTTCTCCGCACAGACTGGCAACTGCATTTTGTGCTGAGTTTAGAATTTAATTAAATATGCTGGCGGCCGCCTGGCCTCCGGCTGCTTCCTTCTTTAATCGCCGCCTAACCACAGTGGCGGCCAACAAGTGTCAGGCCACCGCTCGCCGCTCGCCGCTTCGCACTCATTCGGAAAATTACAAGCCACATAATTAAGCGGCAAGAGCATTTCCTGAGGCTTCCGCCGACCTGGCCCAGAATGCCGGGAGCGGTGGGGAGCAGGGAAGGAAAAAGAGCAAATAAGGGAGACAGAATGGCGAAAAAAAAGGGCGGCGAAAGGCGCCAAAAGGAGCCAACGAAGAAGGCCGGAGAGACGCCCACTAATGCGTTGATAATTATTAAACGGCAGCGGGCAAACAGTAAAATCAGCAAAGGCCCAAAGCATCCAACCTGTTGGGTAACGAAGACCTTAATACCCTTGAACAGGTAAACTAAAAGGATTCTAAAAGGGTCATGAATATTTTTGAAAAATAAGGAAAACTTGAATACCCTTGAACAGGTAACCTTAAAGAAGTCTCAAATGAGTTGTTAATGTTTCTGAAAATTAAAGAGGATCTTTCAGTGTAATTAAAAGGTATTTATGTTGTATAAAAGTATCAAAAAATATGATTAATCTTTAATATTATATATATTTTTGACTTGAAACTAGGTTAAACCTTTGGAAAAAAACTTTCCCTAGTTATAGTCCCTGCAATAAGCAATTTTGAAAATCTTGAAAATAATTTCATCTCTCAAAGACATACCCTGCCCTGGAACCAGGGGACATGGCAAATATATAACTGAATAAACAGAAATAAAGGGGGCCCACGCAGAAAATTGAAAGTAAAAATAAACACGAAAGCGGCAATTGTTTATTTTTGGTTTCCTTTCCCTTTTTGGTAGGATCGCGCTCAGTGCTGTTCCGTCCTCGTGTGGCCCTTTGTTGCCACCACTACTTATGCTCTGTGCGGGAATCGTAAATATTTTATTAGTTAAATTACGAGGAATGCCACGAGGCACAGGAAACAGAAACAAGGCAGACGCCAAAGCTGCCAGAGGTCGCAAACGTCACGCTCGGGGTTCCTGCTAAAGCCATCGGTGCCTGCCAAGGGGGTAGGTCTAGGAGGTTGGGGTAAAGCGAATGTTTAAAAAAAGTTGCTAAAGAAATTTTTTGAAAATACTGCTATCAAGGCCTAAGCCATTGAAGAAATAGAAAGGATATCGGAAGACCGGTTAATCATGTCTCAAAGAGGTTCGATTTATTGCTGGAATGCTATACCCTTACTTCTCAAAGCTCAAACTATTCAATGATCTCTATAAATCTTTATAGAGTCTCCTTAATATTCCCTTTCCCCATCGATCTGTTAGCATATCCTTCAGGCTTTCGGCCATCTCTCCATCTGTCAGAGTATATTTCAGGCTGGGTCCTCGTTCTCCCTGTCCTGTTCGATGGTCATTTTGTTTTTCAGAACAGCAGCCAGCAGTTGACGATTTATTAAAACTGACAACGCAGAAATTGTTGTGTTGATTGATTCAAGCTTGTTTAGGGGCACAAAAACAAGGGGAGTCCGAGTCCCAGTGGAAAGTGGAAAGTGGAAAGTGGAAATTGTCAAACATGCCATGGTCAACATCAACAAGCAAAAGGAATGCCTCGGCAGTCAGGACTTCTTAAAATTGAACTATGGCCGAAATACAAGGAGCAGGAGGAACACGACAGGTCCTAATCCCGTCCCCAGAGTGCCACAAAGGACGTGGAGCAACAAGTAAAAGGGGTTAAGGGTTCCCCAAGGTGCCCGGTGTATCTCGAAGATACTCTCTCCCTCCGCTGCCCAAAGTATGCAGCTGTCCTGTCATTTCGTTAAGGAATTTTTGCCATGAACAAGAACAAGAACAACTCACGACCAAATGCACTTAAATGCCACGCCACAGTACACCACAGAACAGAACACAACACACCATGGAGTGTGGAGTGCGGAGTGCGGAGTGGGTGCCCTGCCACGCCATAATCCGGACTGAAAAACTCTTGACTTTATGATGAACGATTTACCACGCCATTGCAAATTAAAGCAAAACAGAGAGAGGACCGATGTGTGCAGCATATAGCTCCGGGCATCGGCGGCGTCGCTCCAAAATCGAATAAAGCACTCCGACAATCATCGGCATGGAGCTCTGCCACGCCCTCTGCCATTCGTAGTACCCCGTAATGGAAGGGTATACTGAGAGACTTGACAATAATCTCAAGTATCTCAAGTAGAATATAATTGGGTTCACATACATACACTCTCCCCTTAACCTTAACCTTTATTTTTCTGCTTTGTAAATAGAAAAATACTTCATCAATCTTAAGACTGAGTAACTCATAGTCCTGACACTCGCTTACACCAACATCCATCTCGTTGTTTTTTCGGCAGCTGCAACATCAACAAGCGAACAAGCAAAAGCTCTGCCCCAAAAACTGCAAGGGGCGGCGGCAGCCAGAAACAAGTGCATCATCCGGCGAGCAAAGCAAATTCCCCATAAAACAAATGCGCAAATAAAAATGTTTATAAACAGCGTCGACGGCGGATAGCACTTCACGATTTTTGGGATGTGCGCGACAGCGATTCATGGAGCAGGGGATGGGTGTGGAATATGTGTGGATATGGGGATGTGGGGCTGAGGATGAGGACCAGGACTCGAGGCGATGGCTGGTCTAGTGGGTGAAAGGAATGTGAGCAACAGCATGAGCTAGGTAATCCCGCAGAAGAGGTCACAAATGAAGTCAACAAAATCGCAGAGACTCCAGCCAAGAAAATATATAAGGCAGTTACGTAGAACCAGGTTTATTCACACTCATTAGAAATTGGTTACTTGCTTTTAATCGCTTAAGTTAGAGGTTTATTCAGTTTGCCATACAATTATCCAGCTTTGAAGGTCTAAATTTAAAGTTGAAGATTAATTATGCATTATTACCAGGCTCCTTCCCATCCCCAACCAAATTGATTGACATGAAACCCAGACGCGCAGCCTGTCCCAATCGGATTTCAGATGACTGATAAAGTGACCAGGGAGTGTCTTTGATTTACATGGAACAGACAGCGGGGGGTCTGACCTTGCTGCTTCATCTATGGGGCAGGACTCGAAGCTCTCTCCTTCCTCCCTTGGCTCACTGTCCTGCCGAGACGACCTTGAAGAGTGACACAGAAGATGTTCGCGCATACTTAAGTGCTTTCCACCAGGCACCATGGGGCCAAAGAAGACGTTAGTAGGACAAAATTAAACACTCCCTGGGCTTTAAAAAAATATATTCCATTTATGTATATATAAATAAATAGGTTGGGTACAAGTTATAGGTATTAAGTTACTTCAAAACATAAACGGATATTAGCTAATCAAGGAGGTGGCTAAAAGGCTGTCCATGGCAAAGCGGAAATGAAGACATCCATTGTGTGCACTCCCTCAGAGGTCATTACAGCATTTGTCAAGCCAAGAAAGGACACGAGTCGGAGCCTAATCCTAGTCCTAGTCCTAGTTCTGGTCCTAGTCCTAGTCCTAATCCTAGTCCTAGTCCTAGTCCTAGTCCTAGTCCTAGTCCTAGTCCCAGTCCTAGTCCTAGTCCTAGTCCTAGTCCTAGTCCTAGTCCTAGTCCTAGTCCTAGTCCTAGTCCTAGTCCTAGTCCTAGTCCTATTCTAAGTCCTATTCTAAGTCCAAATCCTAGTCCAATTCCTAGTCTATGTCCTAGTTCTAGTCCTAGTCCTACTCCTAGTCCAATACCAATTCCAACTTCAAGTCCTAGTCCTATTCCTCTTCCTGCTTTGATTATGAGCCCGACAAGTGGCTGCTGCATTATGTCCTTTTCACCTGTGGGACATGCACTGCCCGCAGCCAATTCAATTGCATTTCACCTGCTCGTCGATCAAGGGGATTCTGTGCCGGATTGCCGGCATTCCTGGCCGACTTCCTCCTGGACTCCGTCTTGACTTTGCCTTTTAATAAAATTCAAATACAATGCAAACAATGTGCCACAAAGTCGGGGCAAAGTTGTCGCTCCACTGGGGTCATGAACCGTCCGTCCGTCCGTCCCCCCATGATTTTTATCCTCATTTCCATTCCCACATAGCTCATAGTTTTTGCCCAACTGTATGCATTAATTTGATTCCTTTTGGCCGGGGTCTGGTGGGCTCTCCTGCGGCTCGTTTTGTATTGTAATATCCGGCCGCGCTTCCTGGCCAAAGGAGGCCCTCATTTATTATTCAGCACACTTTGGCCAGGAGTCGCCGGGCGGCTGTGTGATTCCCGCCAACTTTATGCAGCGCTTTGTTTGCATTTTCCAACTCATTAAGAGTAATTTGCTTTGCTCTCCGTTATGTATTTTGCCCGCTTCTCTTTTTCTTTTGCGTTTTTTCAATTTGCTTTGCGTTTTTCAGCGGTGCTGAAGGTGCTCAAGTGGAAATTAAACAAGCCGCCGGCCACCGGCCGCCAGCCGCCAGCCGCAGAGCCCACCTCTCGCACTTACCTAGTCGCACCTCGCCTCACCTCGATTGGCCTAAATATTTATGGGCGTTGGCGGGTCTAAATAATGGCCGAATGAGGATGGCCGAGAGAGCCTGGCCCTGTCCGGGACTTGAGTTAATTAATCATCGCATGAAAAATCACTGTATCAGTGGTCAGCCACAGAATCGGCAAGTGGTGGTCCAGTAACTGGATGCGAAACTAAACCTGAGGCCCGGACACAGCCTAAGCGAGCCCATAAATAAAGGCACAACAAACACACACATACACACGTTCCGGGGGGGTCGAGGGGAGGTCTGAAAATTACGCACAAAGTTGTTGTTTCACGCACAAGCCAGCAGCAGCAGCAGCAACAACAGAACAATAACAACGACAACGACAACGACAGCGACAGCGACGACGACAGAAATGTGGTCAAAACAGGCTAAAAAAGGAGGCAATGTGACAGGGACAACAAGGCGACTGGCGGCTGCCCACTAAGTATGCGCCAGTAAGCGATATGCCCCCAGGCCGGGGGAGATCTGGATGCGAACGCCCTTGGAACGGCGGCAGATATCCATGGCACAGTGGCCGAGGAGCGGCCAAAGTCGGGCACAAATCAGGAGGAATACATTTTCTCGCTTAATTTAACTATTAATCGGATGCCAATGAGATTTCAGCGAGAGCAGAGCTCAATTGCCCATTGAATGCCCTCACTTTCAAACGTCAGTCTTCATCATCATCGGCCGCATCGCATAGAGGCGAAATTTATACAATAAAATATGAAATATGCGCACAATTGGCCAGCCTGTCATTTGTGTTTAAAAATTGCTGTCAATTGTCAACACTCACGGCACCATAAATGTGTTTAAAGGGAAATTGAGGAGTAAACTAGGAGGGAATCTTTTGAGTTTTCCATTGAAACGCGTTCTGGCCCCAGTCCAGCCATGCCGAGGGAGTGTGCAACAATTTGTGGCACTTGAAAGGCAAGTCGCCTCCACCATCGTCCATCGTCCATCGTCCTGCGTCCTGCGTCCTGCGCCTGACGCCTCCTGACGCCTCCTGACGCCTGGCGGAAGGAAGTCGGCTAGCGTGGCCGAAAACTAATGCTAATGTATGTGTGAGCCAGCCCGTGCCCCTCGATGGCTGTCTGCCCCTCGGGGAGCTGCCCGTGACGCGATATCGTTGTTAAGCTGAAGCCAGCAAAACGCTGGAATAAAATAAATAATCATAAAATGGAGAAGTGAAATGACAAATTATTTCCGTTTCCGTTGAGCGAACTTCCCGGGCGTGGTAGGTGTGGTGGCCAGCCAGCCAGCCAGCCGGCTCGTACTTGGCCCACATGCAGGGCCAAGAAAGAGGGCGAGCCTTGGCTAATATATGCAGCTGCCAGATGTGGGGATGCTGGAGCGAGGAGCCCGAACCCCGAACTCAGATGATCCTGACAGTTGGTTTGACATGTTAGAAACGAGTGCATAATGTACTTAGTGCCTCTGTAGCTGGCATAAGTAATTGGGCCTCCCGGATATTTCTGCGCTATCCAGCCGAGTTCCACTAACCAGTTCCTTTTCCCAGATCGATTAACAAACTGGCTCGCTGGCCATTGCCAGGTCATTGCTCACACTGCCTTAATTAAATATTTACACACGCCGCAAATATGTATGTACAAGAGTGCTTATGCCAGTTCATAATGAATAATTATTTTATTACCCGACTGGGGGGACGGGGCTGGTGTAAGTGCTAATGAAAAAATATCAACAAGTCGCCCTGCGGATACTCTGCGATAGAGAAACCAGCTTTGGGAAAGCTCAGGGAAAGAGCAAATCCTGAGAGTCACTCACACCCGGCCACTCACAACCGGCGGCGTCTGCGAACGAGTCCTTTGATTGACAGCCGCGCAGAGCGAACCCTTCCAACGCCACAAAGGGCAGGCCCTGAGCTACAAAATTATGACCGCAATTTGGGAAATGAAATGCATAAAGCAAAATAAGCAAATGGCACGCAAAATGACCCGGGGCGGCGTCAAAGCGCTCTAATTGGCCGCTCAGAGGGGCTTGGGTGGTTCGGTGGGTCGATAGGGAGGCAGAAGGAGTTCTTTCCAGGCTCACAGAGGGGTCCAAAGAAGGGTCCTTGCTTGGGTGCCACCTACGTAAGGTATTGATTCCTGGGCGCCCCTCTAGCCTTGTGGTACGGATCAGAGAACTAACACTCTCTGCTGCTCTTAAGGCTCAACCACATTTGTGGCTTTCCAAAGCCAAGCGTGCTTCAGTATTTCGGAAAGTCTTTGCCAGGACTAACATTTTGAGTATGCGAAATTAACGAAAAATAATAACCCATACACCGCCGCACCTCTTCTCCTATTCGGGGTTCTGGGACGTTTATGCAATTTCATGAGGCTTTCGCAAGGCCACAGCATCCCTGTATCGATGGAGAGCTGAAATCAGAAATGTCTGCTCCGGACACATTTGGGATTTTGAACAGTTTCCACTCGCATAAATGCTCCGAAATGTGCACTTGAGTTATTTGCCGTGTTAAAAGTCACTGGGGGTGAACTGAGCGGGTTCAAGGACCAGGCCTGCCCACCCGCCGGCCCCCGGGGGCCTTCCCCTCGCGCCTCGTCGCATTGAACTTGCCTTCGGACGGACCGCAGCAGTGTGGATAACCTCGTTTCGTATTTATCAACGACTCATCATTGTGAAGGGCGCCTGTCAGCGGGCCGCGCCCCGTGTCGATGGTGTATTAAGCCGCCGACCCCATCCCGAGGGAACTTTGACCGAGGACCGGGGATCGGGGACTGCGGCCGCTCCCGGCGGCCTCTTTTTGTGGGGGCACGGCTTCCGAGCCGCAGACGGGAACTCAAAAATGGCGTGCCGAGCAAAAATTAGGCAAATAAACTTGTCAACACATTCAACTTCATTATCGAGCCACAGCCGCTCCCCGTTGGCCGCCGCCCAAAAACTTACCCGTCGTCTGCAACCTCTTGTGGTTATACTTTTTCCGCCAAAAGCTCCGGGCTTCGTCCTTGTGCGGCCTGAAAGGAGAGAAGGGAGAGCGGGTGAGTGAGAGCAGATGGAATTATGACCTGGCTCAAGCGGCTGAGATCCCAAAGAGTGGCAGTTTCCCGCCTTCGGAATATTCATATGTGCGCCTGCCTTGGGGCTTAATTTAGAGTTGGCCAAGGGTTCAGCAAAAGATTCGACATCTGGGCGGGAAGGGTCTAGCACACTGTAAGAAATTCCAGCGAAACTAAGAGAACTTCACAGAATCCTCTCACCAGGCATGTACTCCAGGCTATCCACAGAAAAAATGCATATAAATCATAAAGTTTTATAGATTTACAAGCAGTTCGACATACAATGACCAACTTAATCAGGCGAAGCAACAGTGGGCATCCATTTTACAGCCCCCCGAGCGGGGATCCAAACAATTTGCGCAAATATTGTTGTTTGCATATCGAACCCTTCTCGCCATGGCCATCGCCATCGAAAGCTGGGCACAATGAGCTCGGCGAGCAAACAAATTTATGGCCATCATAACGAGGAGAAGCAGAGCGGAGTCCGTCCGGGCCCGATAAAATGTCTATAGTGCTACATAATAATCATAATAATAAATAGCAATAAAACTGCTACAAAGGAAATTAAATTTCGGTATCCGCAAGGAATTTAAAAAAGTGCTGCACACAGGAACAGGAAGCGAACCGAAGGGCAGCCCCGTTTGCGGCCCCTAAATTTCCCCCATAAGCTGTTTAACTGAGTTATTAAAGGGCAGGGAGGGGAGTGGACCCATGGAGTTGGGGAGCCTGGGGGCCTGCGGGTCAGTCTGGGGCCAACCAGAGGCGTTCACCGTTCCGCATCCGCATCCGTATCCTGCGGATCCTGGGGGTCACGGCACCGCACGGGACTCTGCGTGGCAGGATGGCTATATTAACGTTAATTAATGTTAAGTGCCTAGGCGTTTTACAAAATCATTTAAAATTTCAACGCCACCAAAGAGGAAGAAGCATCTAGGGGGGGGCTTACTTTCTGTAGAAATTGTTCAGAAATGTGTAAATAAATATACATTAAGAGCAAATCGAAGTTGTGATTTGTATTTATTGTTGAAAGGGAAATCGATTTTCATATTGGGAATAAGAAATGGAAAGCAAAGTCAAGTTAAGCAAATTTTTTAGACATGGATATACATCTTTCAGATGCCAAGGCTTATAATTAAATTTTTAACTGAATTTATACCTCTCTACCTCATAGCTTAAAAATATATTCTCTTACCAAGCATAGTTAAAATTAAGCTTAAATTTCATGTAAAAATTATTATTAAATATAAAGTGGGAGTTTTGCATACATTTATGTTACAACAACTTGTTATGGAATTTGGTCCTTGGATATATAGTATATAAATATAAATTAAAGGCAAATCGATGCATTCATCACATGTAGATTTCAGGATTCCAAATTAATTCCTTTCAGACAGATCTTTAAGGGAGATATATCTCCTCTAACATCATCTTATAATTCAATTAAATTTACTAAATTTTACCTCTCTACCTAGCAGGTTAAAAACATATTCCCCCACGAAACATTTTAACATATTAAGGATCAAATTTAATTTGAAAATGATGACCAGTTAAGGCATAAAGCATTGCATTCTATCCCCTCACAATGAGTTCTGGGAAGGGTCAACTGTAGACTCTTCCGGCTGACCTTACCTCGGACCCTGTGAAAGCGAACCTATACGGTTCTCTGGCGCCTTTAACGGCCTGACAATGCCCCGGTGTATATAATATATAAAAAAAAGCTCTTTTGTTCCGCTCGGTCGGGTTGCGGGGGCGGTGGGGCGTTGCCCTCAAAACTGGGGCGTGGCCATATATGACGTGTGACAAATTTTTGCGGTTGGCAAAGCCAACAAGGGTCCGGCGGAGGTGGTCCGGAGGTGGCGGCAAATGTGTGTTGCACGTCTCCTTGTCTATGGACGGAAAATTGTCCAACATATCCGGGAGCGTTGAGGTTGGCTGCCCATTGTGGGGCGCAAAGGCGGGTGGGCGGGGCTCCTGGGGCTTTGTCCAGAGAGCGTTTCACATTTCGAGCTGCCCATTTTACTTGCAGTTAAATAGGGCGGAAAAATAATTGAACCATTATCAGGCAGTCTGCCACTGCCGGGTGAGAGGGTGAGCGGGTGAGCGGGTGAGCGGGTGACGAGGGTGACGAGGGTGAGGGTCTGAGGATCTAAGGGTCCAGGGGTGTGAGGATGGCAGCACGGGGAGGATACTTAATTCGCATGTACATATGTATGTGTCCATCCACCGACCCTCGCTTCATGGCCAGAATTTTGCTATCCTTCTGCTAGGCCGCGCTGTGAATAAATTTCGAGCTTGTTTCGCCTTTGGTTTATTGTGCTTATTACAAAATATTTAACGCCACACAGCTCACACACACACAGGGCACGGAGAGGGCGGGGCCACGCCCACGCTGTCACTGGGCTGGCTCCTTGCACGTCCTTTGCTGGCAGGCAGAAATTGTTGCCTCATTGTAAAAATTTATGTTAATATTTTAAATTTGTACGGCGAACGGCGAACCGAACTGAACTGTGGGCAGTAACAATATGCCGCTGCGGTTGGGCGCCACTCGGCACCCACTCCGGACACAGAGCCACCGTGGAGCCACCGTGGACCCACCCTGCAGTTGTTTGCCGCTGCCCTGGTTGGCCCGAGACTTCCCCCTTGTCGCTTGTAAAATTTAATGTAATTTCTACGCTGCCGGCTCTAGGCCACGGACGTTGGCCAGGACACCCTGGCAGGGGCGGCAGGACATGGCCGTACAGTTGGCCGTACTGTTAATAATGCCAACTTCTGCAGGGCGACGCGTCGCTTAAAGTGCGGCCATATTTTTAAAGAGGCCACAAACTGCAATGACAGTTCACGTTGCCGTTGCCGTTGCCGTTGCCGTGGCCGTTACGGCTGCCGGACACGCATGTGTAGTGGACAATGCACACACGGTTTTATAAATATTTCACGCTCATATTTTATGGGCATTTTTCATAGGAAAAGCTGACGCCGGCGAGCAGCTTGAATGGACAGCGGGCGGCGAGAGGGAGGCGTTCCGGGTGCCACGTTCGGCATCATTAATTAATCTCAAAAAGCGTTGATCCTGATGGAGCGCAGGAGTCAGGAGAGCAGCTTCTGGCACCACGAAAACTAAGAGGATTCAAAGAGGCAACGAACAGAGTCCACTATAATTTATTTTATTTTATTATTAAGTCCCGCACACTTTTTCTCTCGGTGTGCCAAAGATTGTGTGCAGCAGCATTGTATTTTAAGGACACGTCTACGCTCTGCCACGCCCACATCAGCCTGCCGTCATTTTGCGGCATGTTGCTGCGTTGAGCCTCATTAAGCTCACTTTGTCCTGGCGACTCCTCTGCCCCTGCCCCAGCCTCTGCCACTGCCTCTGTGTCCATTTAAACAGAAACCCACACCCACACCCACACCCACACCCACAACCACACCCACTCCCCACTATGCCCGCTGAATCCTTCGCTGATTCATTCCTTCTCGTTTGCCATAAATTATTTTTAAATGCATACTTATGTGGAATTTTGCCACGCGCTGCCGCGACAACTTTCCATAATTTTTATTTACATGATGCGGCGGCTCGGAGCTCCGGTGGCTTCCTGACGAGGGCCACGCCGCGCCGCTTTGAGGGGCGGTGTGTAACCGCATTAAAATGATTTGCAACGCGCGGTGTCGGAGATGTCTGAGGCCCGGAGACCGATGCAAATAAAAAAATAAGCGGACATTGCTGCAAAAGTGGCCATAGGAATGCTTCTACTGGGAAGCCGTTTGAGGCTGCTGCACCACTTGCCACATGCATCACTCGCCGCGACGCCAGCACCAGCTCCTGCTTCTGCTGCTGCTGCCCCTGGTTTCTGCTCCTTCCTCCCTGAAGCTGATGTCAGTCGGAGGTCATTCAGGTCAGGCGATCAGGCAGTGGGTGGGTGTATGGCTCTTTAAAGGACGCTCTGTAGGTCTAAGTTGAATGTCTCCTATAAGTTGTGTCCTTTAGACGGGGAAAATATCTGCTAACAGATTAAGGGAAAGGAAAAGGATCAAGGCATCCAGCATCCATTTTGATGAGAAATTGTTCAAATCTGGTTTGGGTATAGGAAAGGTCAAATATATCCCCTCCTTTTGTTTTCATATTTATACTGCCTGGAGCTATTTAGATCTCTAGGACTCTCGGGATATCTGGACCTATCCAGCAAAGACCATACCATATAAAGATATGTAACACCAAAGGACTTTAATGTTGTGGAAGTCTTCTGGCTGGCTCTAGGCCTTCTTTAAAATGTTTTTGAAAATTGTTAGAGAAATATAACTTTCTTCTAGAAATGTGTATTGAAAATCTAGGAAGGAACTTTGATCTCTTATGGATATTCAGCTAAATCTTATATTGTCTTATTATAGTCATTCCAAAGCCTCTCTGCCTTCGCTAAGTACCCCTCAAAACTCTATCAAAAAAATGCACAGTGCATCGATTAAGGGAACAAAGTCGAAACTGGCCTAGGGGCTTATCCTGTTTCCTGGCATCCCCGGCCCCACTTAGGCAAAAGTGTTTCGAAAACAAAAGGAGGGAGAAGCATGGAAAATATTCACACAATCTGCGACACCGAACTTTGTGGCAGTGAGTTTGTGTTTTGGCTGGAATTTTGCCGAAGTAAATGTTGTGCATATGGATTGCAGCTTAGTGGCCCTGCTGGGTCATCAATCCCCTCGTGCATCTGGTCGAGTGTACTCCGAATAATCCTCTTTGTGGCCCCACACACACACCCCTTCCTCTGGGCGGGTAGTCAATCTAATTATTGTCAACTTTGTGGCTCCGTCCTCCCAGACTCGAGATTCCCGGAATCCTCCATATGGTGCTCCTTGAGGGCTATAAATACACCATTGAGCATATGTTTTGGCTTAAAAACCCTTTTCCTTAAGCCCTGTTCTACCAATACGGGAATATATATGTACCTTTATGTGGTATGTGTAATTGCAGGGACTCTGTTTTACCTTAATTATTTATTTTTAGCCCAGCCACCAGCTTTTACCCCTGACTTTCCCGCTGACAAAAGTGGAAATGATGAACTGGTAAAATATTCAGATTTGATGACAGGCCCCCCGCCCTCAGACTCGACCACTCAATCAACGATATCGATCGATTTTCAATCTCAGCCCGAGAGGAAATTGTTGTGAAGTTTATTTATTTATTTTATGAAAATCGTTACATTCTTTCCGTTCTCCTCCGCTCGCTTTGCATATTTTTTGTGCCATTTTCAAGTCGAGTTATCCTTATATACATCGACATCCTTCATGCAGGCCACTAAATATATAGCAAGCACTGAAGCTCATAACTCGAGCATTTAATTACTTAAGCAATCTGTGGACGAGAGTGTGGCAAATTGAAGGAAAAATGCTTAAAGGGAAACAGTTTCTCATTGGCAAATGCACTGAGACCACTCTCTGAATCTGAATCTTAGAGGTTGTAAGCACACCTGGAAACTAAGTTGTTTAACTTATCAAAAATGATCCACTTTCATAGGGATTTTTGCAGGTAAAAATGAAAGTGAATTAAAAGGAAACCCCCCTTTTATGCAGAGGAACAATCTCTTGTTTTGTGCTGTAACCTGATGGAAAGGCACCTTCTTCTCAAAATTGATCTGTGGTTTTGATTTCAGCTTAAGAACTTTCGCTTAAAGTCCCAGATGGTCTCTAAAGCAGGTCCAGATTTGTGCAGATGTCAAGGCCGAATCGAGTAGGCGTAGAGCGGCTTGACGGGGGCGGTTGGACCTCACTGAGTTCTCGGCTCTGGCTTTAGCTTTTGCTTTGGCCTGGACTTTGCCTTTGACATTTTAGCCGACCACCAAAGCGTCAAGTTGAGCAAAACAGCGCACAGCAAGCGGCGTTTAATGTTAACGCTTTGTTGCCGATGCCGCTCGCGACCCCTTTCCCCCACCAAGAACTCCCTCCCCTTCTCCGGGCAGTTCACATAATTTAAATTCCAGGCCTGTTTCACTCTGGTCTCTAACCAAACTGCTTTGCCATGCGACGCACATACAAAATGCGAAATGCGCCATAAACGAAAATGGCTGGGCTCCTTGACTGTGTTTTCTTGTTCTTTATTTTTATTTTATTTTTTTGGCCATGGGTGTGCGTGCTGGGAGTGAGAAGGGGATCGAAAACTGAAACTGAAACTGAAACTGAGACTGGAACTGGAACTTCAATTCAATCAATTACGCCTTATGCACTTCAAAGTGTGTATTCCATTAAAGAAAACATTGTCGCGGGCTAACAGCTACCAAGAATGGAGTTAAGCAGGAAATTATTAAGAGACACCTGGCCAAAGGTGTTTACTCTTGATATTATTAGTTGGAAACTATGAAAAATCTAAGCTTTACACTATGATATTTTATGAAACTCTAAGAATTTGCCAGGTTAAGAGACATGCCTTTGAACCAGGCAGCTAGTTTTAACTTAAATAGAAAGTGTGGGTCTTTGCTTTGATTTGGTTTGATTTTTAACAAGATATTTCAGTCGGTTTTAAGTCCTAACTCTATTTTCTATATTTATTTAATATATTTATATATTCCTTTATGTACATATATTTATTTAAAGTGTATGAGCCACAATCTTAAGAAAAGATACAGCTTAATAGAAAGATACCAGTATAAGGTCATCAGTCAAGTAGCCTGCACCTGACCTATTACCGAAAGCCTTCGAAATAAGCCTCAAATATTGTATTATTTTTAATATTATCTAATGAGGAGCATTTTCTTCAAGTGCAGGCAAGTGCCAGATGAGCTCCAGGTAAAAAGCGGGCCACTGGCAATGGCTGCGGGGACCCACCTTTGACTTCTCAGGGGTCGGGTGTGCGTGAGATCTTTTTGTTTGCCGGCTCGGATGTCAGCTGTGGATGTGGATGTGGATGTGGGTGCGGTAAGGTGGATGGGTTCTGGTCATGGCAAACGGGTGGCTGCCAGCTGCCTAACCCTTGTAAGCCCGTGACCTTTCGACAACCCCACCGCACCGAATGTTCGCCCATTGTTTGCGTGCGTTGACGAGCGAAAGGAAAATCCATTGAAATTCAATTTAAGGAATGTTGACAAACGTTTGTCATGAGACAGCGGCAGCAACACGGCGGATGCCGGTGTCGATGCCGACGACAAGCTTGTAGTAGGCTGGTAGAGGGTCACACTAAGATACCGACAATTGTACAACACCAATACTATGTATATCCTATGTTAAGCCAATGTAAATTAGCATTAAGACGAACAGAATGTTAACGGATCGCTCAAAGAGGCATTTTCGATGGTGAAAGAGAGAATAAAGAAGACGTGTTCGGACAATTCATCCTTCGATTTAAACACCTACCACAAATTCAGAAGTGGTCAAATCTACGCCATGGACGAGGTGAACCTACAAGAATTTTCGGTCACCCAGCTAAAAAGGTGGCTTTCAGTATTGGGTTTATCAACCCAAGGTACCAAAGCGGAGTTGATGGCTCGTGTAAGGCAGATACCGCCTGAGCAACGAGGCCAAGTACCAGAGGTCGAAGCTGACCAGAATGCTGGAGAAGATCAAACTGGTTCCTCTGGCACAGAACTCGAAGAGGTCAACACAAACCCTGAAAACGCAACACAGGAGTCACAGGAGGGCGCCTCCGACTATGTCACAGACCAAGACGATCTTCTCGGAATTATCGTGCAACTGCGGGAAGCTCTTATTACGCAGCAGAATGCGTTGCGGCGAGCAGAAACGCGGGGCGCCATGCAACAACAGCAATTAGAAGAGCTCGCCAGACAACAACAACAACAGCAGGCAGAAAGACGCGACGCCATACAACAACAAGAAGCAGAAACACGCGCCACCATACAACAACAACAACAGCAGCCAGAGACACAAAATGCCATACAACAACAACAGCAGCCAGAGACACAAAATGCCATACAACAACAACAGCAGCCAGACACACAAAATGACATACAACAACAACAGCAGCCAGAGACACACATCACCGTACAACAAATAGTGGCGCGCGAGCAGCTACAAGAACAAACAGTCCCAATTGGAAATTCATCGGGTGGCAACGCCAGCAACACAACCGTCACGTCAATCGCTACAGGAAACTGGCTGGGTGGCAACGCTGAGGATGCTAGAAATGGCACACAGGGAGCTCCATCGGCCAGGGCTGGATCAGCAGCTTTGCTCTCGTTAGCCAAAGAAGCTGCTATCGACTTCAATGGAAGCATTTGTGCACGCAACTGGGTAGAGCATCTAAGGAATATAGGCCAAATTTACAACTTAGATAATGACTGCCTACGGATGCTGC
Organism: Drosophila jambulina; assembly: GCA_018152175.1. NCBI lineage: Eukaryota > Metazoa > Arthropoda > Insecta > Diptera > Drosophilidae > Drosophila > Drosophila jambulina. Next base: position 17,632,844 of record JAECXH010000006.1, on the reverse strand, counting down.
TAGTTACCAAGCTGAAAGGTAACGCGCAGCGTTGGCTGCACGCCAACCCATCCCGAATGCTAGATTCCTTTGCAAGACTTGGCGAGCAACTGATCATAGCATTCGGGGAAACGGCGTCCAAATCAGAGCGTCGCCGAAAGTTTGAGCAGCGGAAATGGCAAAACGACGAGAAATTCTCGATGTATTTCGAGGATAAAACAATGATGTCCCAAGCCATCAACATGGACACTGAGGAATTGCTAGAGCAACTCATCGAGGGAATCCCATCTGCGAGCTTGCGTGATCAGGCCCGCATCCAAAGATTCGCCAATCCGGAGCAGATGCTGCTAGCATTTGCCAACATACGCCTTCCACTACAGCCTGAAACATACGCACCGAAGAAGTCGACGTTGGAAGCATCGCAGATCAAAAATTTGCGCTGCAGGAACTGCAACTCGAAGGGCCATTTCGCCAAAGATTGCCGCAAGCCAGCCAGGGCACCAGGTTCTTGTTTCGCATGCGGAGAAATGGGACATTTTGTGGGGGAATGTCGTCTGAGGAAAAGCAACAGCAACAACAATAGCAACAACAACGACTATGTAAGAAAAATACACATTTTTTTCGATCACTATTTTAAATCACCAATTATTGCAGAATGTCTCATAGACTCAGGGAGCGCGATTTCATTCATCAAGCAGTCCAGAATTCCAGCTGCAATATCATTAAGTAAAGTTAACCAAGTTTATCATGGGCTAAACAAGAGCCAACTTAACATTTTTGGAAAAACTTCATGTTTCGTTTTAAAAGAAAAAATAAAGATTAAATTTGATATGATTGTGGTAGCAAATGAATCTATGAGACACGACGCAGTCCTGGGAAGGGACTTTATGAATCTTTACGGTTTGAACATGAATCTAGACACCCTTGACACTTATGGAAATATGTTAAAAGTAGATGGCTCAAACCTGTCAGCCAGGGAAAAGGGTCAACAACTAGCAACTGCCGTAGTAGCCAATTGCGATTCCAACGAAATTTTTAGCGAAACTGTTAACGAAAAATTATTAGGGAATTCAACTGTTAAGGATAAACTGTTAGGAAATGAAACTGTTAATGGAAAATCATTAGAAAACTCAACTGTTAAGGAAAAACTGTTAGAAAACGAAACTGTTAAGGAAAAATTATTAGGAAATGAAACGGTTAATGAAAAATTATTAGGAAATTCAACTGTTAAGGAAAAACTGTTAGAAAACGAAACTGTTAAGGAAAAATTATTAGGAAACGAAACTGTTAATGAAAAATTATTAGGAAGTTCAACTGTTGAGGAAAAACTGTTAAGTAATTCAACTTTTATGGAAAAACAATCAGAAGATGCAATTATTGAGAAAAGTTTGGCAGAAACTATAACTAATACCGGAAAAATTTTACGATATGGGACCATTAATGAATATCAATTGGAAAACGAAAATATAATTGAAAAGCAGAGCGATAGGCAATATTTTAGGAATGAGTTACCATACAGGCAAATGAAAACATGCGATTCGCATTCAGAAGATTATCAATGTTTTGGAGAGATGCCTCAAAGTGAAACAACAGAAAATTTTGAAGACAGTTTTGAAAGTAAAATGTTAAATATCAACGTGGTTGATGATCAGTTTTTAGATTATAACTGTGGGTGCGATGTAAGCTATGAAACGAAATGTAAATTTGTTAAAATGTTCGAAGAATATTATCTTAACGCTAAGAGACCAGATGCCCCTTTAACAAGATGCGAGATGAAAATTAGTTTAGACAAATCCAAACCGTTCAGTTGCTCACCAAGGCGACTATCTTTTAGTGAAAAGGAGCAGCTCCAAAAACTATTAGACGAGTATTTAGACAAGGGAATTATAAGAAACAGTGAATCAGAATATGCTTCTCCCATCGTATTGGTAAAGAAAAAAACGGGAGACTTGCGTTTATGCATAGATTATAGGAAATTAAACAAAGTTTTAATAAAGGACAACTACCCGTTGCCTTTAATAGATGACCTTTTAGACAAATTAGTAAATAAGAGTGTGTTTTCGAAGCTTGACTTGAAAAATGGATATTTTCATGTATTCGTTGGCGATGAATCAGTTAAATATACGTCGTTTGTGACTCCATTAGGACAATTTGAATTTTTAAGAATGCCTATGGGCATAAAAAATGCATCAGCAGTATTCCAACGCTTTGTAAATAAGATTTTTGCGGATTTAATTCGGGAAAATAAAGTAATTATATACATGGATGATATTATGATAGCCAGCACAGACATGGAAGAACATTTAAGGACTTTAAAAGAGGTATTTATAAGAATGGTCAACAACAAGTTAGAACTTCGCATGGACAAATGCGAATTTATGCAATCCAGCATAAAGTACCTAGGATTTCTTATTACTAAAGAAGGAATTAGAGCAGATGACAGAGGGATTGATGCAATTACAAACTTCCCAACTCCTGAAAAAGTACATAATGTCCAAAGTTTTTTGGGGCTATGTTCCTATTTTAGAAGGTTTATAAAAGATTTCTCCATATTAGCTAAGCCACTTTATGACATGTTAAGGAAAGACAAGGAATTTTCTTTCCAAGAAAGAGAACTAGACTGTTTCTTGAACCTCAAGAAAAAACTGACAGAATCACCGGTTCTAGCCATATATAATCACAAAGATGAGGTTGAATTACATTGCGATGCAAGTGCTATGGGTTTCGGTGCGGTTTTAATGCAGAGAAAGGGAGATGGAAAACTCCATCCCGTGTTCTACTTTTCAAAGCGAAGTACAGAGACTGAGGCAAAATATCACAGTTTTGAGCTGGAAACCCTAGCCATTATCTACGCCCTGCGTAGGTTTCGAATCTATCTTCATGGCAAACATTTTAAGATAATAACCGACTGCAATTCGTTAACGCTGACATTAAACAGAGTCGAACTAAATCCTAGAATCGCCCGATGGGCACTTGAACTGCAAAATTATGATTATGAACTAATCCACAGATCTGGAACAAAGATGCAACACGTAGATGCCCTGAGTAGATGCTATATTTCAATTGTAGAAACCACTAGCTTTGAGGACAACCTTATAATCTGTCAATCAAAAGATTCAAATATACAGAAAATTAAGCAAGAATTAGAGAGAAATCAACTCAAACATTTCGAAATGAGAAACGGCGTTGTTTACAGAAAAACGAATGACGATCGTTTACTATTTTTTGTCCCTGAGGACATGGAAAGTCACGTCTTGCACAAATATCATAATGAACTTAGTCACGTTGGTAGGGATAAGATGATAGAAGCAATTTCGAAGAGTTACTGGTTTAAAAATATTAAGGAAAAATGCATGAACCACATTGAAAATTGTTTGAAATGCGTAGCATTCTCTCCTAATACCGGAAAATCAGAAGGCTTCCTTCACAGTATTCCTAAAGGAGACAGGCCGTTTGAATTGTTGCATATAGATCATTACGGACCAGTGGCAGCAGGAAGGGCAAACAAACACATATTTTTAATCATAGATGGTTTTACGAAATTTGTTAGACTTTATACAACAAAGACAACAAACACAAAAGAAGTTATAAAAGCTTTGACCGATTATTTCAGGGCATACAGCAAACCAAAATGTATAGTTTCAGATAGAGGCAGTTGCTTTACATCTAACGAGTTTGCAGAATTTTTAACTGAAACAAACATCAAACACTTAAAAATAGCGACAGGTTCTCCACAAGCAAATGGACAAGTGGAACGCATCAACAGGAGCATAGGGCCTATGATAGCAAAATTAACGGAGCCTGAAAATAATGTACATTGGGATAACGTAATCGAGCAAGTTGAACATGCACTTAATAACACCGTACACAGGAGTATAAAACAAGTTCCTAGCAAAATGCTGTTTGGTGTAGAGCAGAAAGGTCAGATTATTGATGAACTTAGGGACAAGTTAGAAGAAATTAACAACATAGCTCAAACAGAGAATTTGGACGAGATCCGGAAGTTGGCAGTGGAAAAACAAAAACAAGCGCAGGAATACAATGAAACACATTATGATAAGAAGAAGAAAAGGCCAAAGGACTATGCGAAAGGAGATTACGTAATGGTTAAAAATTTTGACAGCACTGCGGGAGTTGCTAGGAAGTTGATCCCTAAGAACAAAGGTCCATACATAATTGCTAAAGTTCTTCGCAATGACCGGTTCCTACTAAAGGACGTTGAAGGCTTCCAAGTATCTCGAAATCCTTACAAGGGTGTATGGAGTGTTCAAAACATAAGACCTTGGATAGGGAGCCGGAAAAGTAAATGAAGAGAATACATGTAATTAAACACTGTCTTAGAATAAGTTAGACATAAGAGTAATTTGTTAAAATTTTTCTCAAAAGAAAGCAGGATCAGGGGATCCGTATTACAGGATGGCCGAATTGTAGTAGGCTGGTAGAGGGTCACACTAAGATACCGACAATTGTACAACACCAATACTATGTATATCCTATGTTAAGCCAATGTAAATTAGCATTAAGACGAACAGAATGTTAACGGATCGCTCAAAGAGGCATTTTCGATGGTGAAAGAGAGAATAAAGAAGACGTGTTCGGACAATTCATCCTTCGATTTAAACACCTACCACAAGCTTAAAGAGTTTTTTCAGCCAGGTGCTGATTTCCCGGTACTGCAGTGTCATGGAAAACTCTCGGCTTAACCTTTAGAATCGCCTAATCTGACGCGAAAAGCCTGCCGGGGATTCATTAAAGATTCCCCTGTCACTGGAGACGTGATGGGTGGGGCAGAGATTCCCTGGCCAAAGGAAGTCCTCTCCTCAGCTAATAGAAACAACATCGACGGGCACTTGTCCCTATGGGTCATCACAATCACTACCCTACATGCTCTTCTATACGTTTATATATATTTATATATATTACCTAATTACAGCAAGCACTTGGCAGCAGGAACCGGGTGGGTCGATGAAAAATTGAAGCTCTTAAACTACTTCAAACATTGAATGAGATGGACACCCACTAGTCGAGGCAAGGAATTTCTTGCTGGTGGCGATGATGGAGCACTCAAGGTCCTTTGCCGGCAGAGTGGCTGGGTGGTTGGGTGGTTGGGCTGCCTGGCTGCCTGGCTGGGTGTTGACAGCGTTTGAGCCAAAGGACTCAGCTCTCGACTCAAAGAAGTTGGCTTCTTTTCTTTGCTTTTCTCCTTTGCTGTCCGCACAATGGAGGCAGGACATGTGTCCTGGTTATGCCAGCGAGATCTCAAATTAACACTTGAAACGCAATGAGGCGAGCAGGGAGGGCGGGGAGCAGGACCTGAGATCCCCGGGAAGATGGGTTTCCGTTTCCCCGGGTAAGGCTAAGGCTGAGCCTCAAGCTTGTTACGAGCGAATAGAGCGTATGACTTAACAAGTGTTCCAGGCTCCAGGCTCCAGGCTCCAGGCTTCGGGCTGCGGAATGTCCTTTACGAGTTGTCATCGGCCCAAAACATTCCCGGGATTGGCTTTGTTAGTGCGGTTCCCTTTTAAAGTATTTTTTACACTTTGCCTGTCATTACGCCATTGGGGGAAGGGATGAGGATGAGGAAACGAGCGATACAAAAGGACTCTGTGTGGTTGTTGCCAGAGGCCTTTCCGCCTCCTTTTCTTAGCAGGACCTCGCCGATTCCTTTTATTATTTATTTTTCCCCTTTATAGTGGGAACTTTCGTTGCAAAGGGTATAAGAACTTCGGCTTCTTGGAGCCAAGTTGCCTGCTCTCCCCTCAAGTTATTTTTATTCCCTTTTTTTTTGGCTGAAACTATGCCATTTAATGCGAGGCTGTTTGTCTTTGCCACAAACAACCCAGAGAGAAGGGGAGCCCAGTGAGTTTATCTACGAGTGCTTCCCCTTCCAGGCTTCGATTATTCGCCAGATTTGCCGAGAATTTCACATCTTTTCGGTGCCTGCAAGCCATGAAGTAGGAGGAGGAGCGACTCTAAATCTCTCTTTTTTATTCGATTTGCTTTTATGAAGGGTGGAAAGGGGGCGGTTGGGCCGCTTAAAATCTAAATTGATCTTTACAATCAGCTTAGCATGGGACCCAGACTCAGAGCAACCTATTTCCTAAATGGCAAACTAGGGCAGAACTTCAGGGATATCACAGAGGCTGGACTTTGCTTTGTAGCGCAGTCCAGGAATTCCTCACAAGGAATTGCAGTATTGATTTACCTTGGCAATTAAGCATTAATTGAAGTAGCCGCTGGAGCAACTTCCCCGGAGGTGGCTGACCTCAGCTTAGCAGTAGTTGCGGGTCAAGTTTCCCGCTTGACTCCATTGTCTCCGTCTTGCCGAAGAGCAGAGCCTAAACTCCACCCTGCCACCGCCCTTCACTTTCAATCGTTCGGCTCAGAGTCACCTTAGCCCCGGGCTCGGGCGACTGGCTTATGTGTCTAGACTCTAGGCCGCGTATATAGGACTTCTCCGATTCATTCAACTCTGTCGTCCAGACCGAGACTTTGTCAGGCGACTTGGCTGCCTCGGATGCCCCCCGGCGCTTTGTCAATCAAATGTGGCGGCGGGGGCAGAGGCATCAATCAGGCCTGCCAATCAGCCATCAATCAATCAAGCCAGCTGCTACGGAGCCACATCTTCCTGGGCTCAAAGGCAGCCATTAATTTATTCCATTGAAGAGGAAACATAAAGGATACATTCCGCTGATAATGGCAGAGTATATGGATTATTGTGTTGATTATTTGCTGAGCATTACCCCTCACACGTCATCGATACCCTTTCCCGGCCGCTGACAGCCACTTGCCCGACCAGGACCCGCCGCCCTGAAGGATTCCCAGCCAGTCAGAGAGCTAAGAACAATGGGGCGACGACAGAAATTGCGACGACAACGACGGCTACCTGACAACCCCGAGGTGCCTTCTGTCTCTCTGTCTGTCCGCCTGTCTCTCGGCTCCTTGTTGAGCGCCACCCTGCGCGTCTTAAGGATCCATCCCCCTGCCGGCTGCTCTCGGTCTGTTTGCTTGCCGGCTTGTTGTTTGCCAGCGCCATTGAGTTTTCCATTTCATATTCAAGGGCAAACACAGGGCGAGCGAGGGCTGACAACGAGGAGCAGGAGGAGCGAGAGTCCTGGCTGCGGACTAGGCAATACCCTCCGCTTTGTGAAAGCAGATATCTTTATAGGTAATACTGCGAACAGTATTGAGATAATTTCTTTTTCTGCTAAACACGTGCCCGAAAATGTGGCTCCCTCACAGACAGTGGGTTGTCGGGCGGGAATACCCCGCCTTGGTCCTTAAATCGACCCGGGCAACCCTCCTCCGAGCACCTGCACTCGAGCCGCCGCGGGCAGTGACTTGAGTCGAGTCGATCTGGCGACTCTTTCAATTGCGCTATTAAAAATCATTTAGAGTCTGACAAACAAACTGCTGCAGGGCGTCCTGTTTGAATAGCGCCCCCTGTCCTGTCCTGGTCTGTCCTGTCCTGGGCGAAGGTCCTTGGCCCATGTTTGCTTTTTATTTTTTGGTGGGGAACGAGGCGGCTCCCTGCATACAGGAATATCTCTTTTTCGCGGTCGAAAGAACCCAGCAAACTCAACAAAGCAAATATTTTGGTGAGTTACGAATAGAAATGTGAAAATTAAAATGCAATTAAAATGATTTTTTTAATAAAATAACACATATATGGCCGGAGAAAGGCTGGCTGCATCGCAGGGACAGAGCAAAAAGCTAATAAAATATGCAACTGAAAAATAAGAAGAGCGCGAAAGCGCGAGAGCTCTGGCCTGAAATAGCAAGCGAGCTGCAATCAAAATACAATGTCGACTGCCCAGCGCAGGCAATGGCCTGGAAGGAGGTCCTGGCAGGTCCCAGCAGGTCCTAGCTGGTCCTAGCTGGCCCTAGCTGCTCCTAGCTGGTCCTAGCTGGTCCCATCACACACGCACCGCAGGCCCCAGGCTTTGGCTGTTGACTCAGCTGGACGCCAAGTGAAATTTTCACACATCTCAAAAGAGGCTACAGAAAAGGCTCGCCACTTGAAAACTAATTTCAATATTTAGTTTGCCTAAGTAGGGTGCAAAGATTGCGAGCAGCTGCGGCTTCTGCCGGCAGGTATTAAGTGGGTAATGAAGTATCTATGGCTGCCGGACTGCAAGCCCATAAATAATGCCCCAACGCAAAATCAATAGATAACCCTTTCCCGGGTCTGCAAGGCAGCCAAACCCCTGTCCATGTCCGTGTTCGTGTCCGTGTCCGTGTCCAACTATATAAGGTAGACGCCTGGCATTATAAATAACCAAAACGCCAAACGAAAATAAAACATAATTAATGGGAATAAAAACAGCCGGAAGAGGTCGATTGCCGCCCTCGTGGGGGGCGGAGCGGAGCGGAGGCTCTATAAATAACACGCCTGACAAAAAAAGGCGAATTAAAAAATTATTTAGCAAATGAAAAGCAGGCTAAAGGTGGAAAGAGGCAGGGGGAGGGCTGAAAATGGGAAACTGCCCGAAGATGCGGTAACTGGGGCTCTCCGATGCTCGTCAAATGTCAAATTATGCAGTCGAGTTTTCCAGCTTTTCATTGGCTCGTCGTTGCATTGAGCCCTTGCGAAACCGTTTTTAAATAAATACCGGCCAACGCGGCGTATACGCAATGTAAAATCCAGCCACACTTTGTGAGTGTGTGTGTGTGTTAGTGTTAGGGTTGGTGTGAGTGTGTGTGCGGCTGACAGTTTTGTGACTTGTGGACACTTTTGCCGGCATTTTGGAAAAGCAAGTGGAGGAAACCGAAAATGAAAACGAAAAGGAAATGGGAAACGAAAGCGAAACAATAACAACACGGCAAGCGGCAGTGATACAATTTTCGTCGTTTGATTGTTTTAAATTTTGCATTTAGCTCTTGTCATCCTGCTTGTTTATTTATTCGTTTGCATTTCGCCGTCAGCTCCTCGCTTTCCCTCAGTTTTCCCCCGTTTCCCCCTGCCCCGCCCTGTTTTCCTCTGCCTTGTTTCTATTTTTGTTTGCCAGCTCGCTCGCTCGCTTGTTTGATTGTTTGTTTGTTTGTTTGTTCGGCCGCGTGTTTGCCCTGCTTTGCCTGTACATTAAATGCAATTCGAATTAGAATCTGGCTTTGCTTCTCGGCCATTCCGCGGCGCCTCGCGGCGATTGGCAGTTTAATTGGCCATTTTGTACAACAATTTGTACTAGCCGGACCCGCTGTTGCCGCTGCCATTGCGTTATTTGCGGTTTGTTGCTTTGTTTCGGCGGCCATTGGGCCCGGTTATGGCCATGGCTTTGGTTAAAAATTTAATGAACATTCGGGGTGGGGCCGAAAAACGCTGCTTGTTTTGCCAGTTATTGTTATGAATAAAGATTTGGCTGGCAAATGAATTGGAAACATTGCGGAAGGAGAGAAATTATGTGTCAAATAAGAGTGGGAATTTTATTTTAAAAAGGGTACACTCAAAACGAAAAGTAGAGATATTATGATGAGGATTTTAGATATTAAGAAGAGGAGAAAAACTAAATAGAAAAATAGGAGTTTGATGATACAAAGAAACTATATTTTGAGACAATGAATATAACTATTTAAAATTAAAATAAGATGATACAATAACAATTTGGTTCGAAGGATCAAGTTAGGAGGCTTGTGCTGATGATTTGGGGGAGCAACAAGACCTTAACAAAGCTTCTGGAGGGGCTTACTCTTTATTATTATTTCATTACTCATAAAATATGAATTATTTCAACTTCAAAATCCGTGTACAAACTAAACACTTTTTCACACAAAGCTCTCATCCAAAAGGAACATGGATCAGAATGTGATTCTGGGCGCAGGCTCTGGCGGGCTATTACAGATCCCGCACCGCTAACGAGCATCTTTTAATTAAATGCCTCGACATAAAAATACCGCCTTCGTACCGCTGACAGAGACGGATGGGGGCGGCCGGAGCGGGATGGCCGTGGAATAACGCATTAATGCAGCTTAATTAAAGGCGATCACAGAACGACGACAGACACAGAGGCCCCCTCTGGCCCAGCACCTACCCGTTTCTGTGGCATGGTAGCTTCTTTTTATGGCACTACCTGAGGGGATGGAGGATGGGATGGAGGATGGGATGGGGGGGGGAGTGAAAAGCCCCACATGCCCGCACCCTGACCCGCATCGCTGCTGCTGCTGAATTATGAGCAGCTCCCCGCACTCCTGCCGGCAGTTATGCTAAGCTCTGCAAATGAACATCATAAATAAAGGTCCAGGAGGAGGTGCTTCCTTCTGGGTGGTTTTTGGGTGCTTTCGGGGAGGGGCGGCAGACAGGACTCGGCAGCACCGCTGAGACCCACGTGTCAAAGAAAACCCAAAGACAATGTCAAGCAACACCGAAAAGAAGGTAAACTTTTACTTAAAGGGAAACGGGGGAAAAACGAATGGAAGATACCCTGGAAAAGTAAGCTCTGATTTTCAGGCTTCAAGAGATTTTTAATGAAAAACAAAAAGGATTAAACAAATAAGAAAGCTAACTCTGGAAAGCAGAAGTTTGTATATCCTTCCATTTTACATCTTGTTTGGGAACCGAATTTAAAATCTATTCTTAATCATTATCATTAATATTATTAATTAATTTCAATATGGGGAGTATTCAATTCATTAATTAATTTTAATTTGGAGATGATTTCTGTGCCTGTTATTTATTAGGTTATTGATTTTAAAATGCAAAAAAATTACAATTATTGCTGAATTTATTATAATTTCTTTGATTGTTATACGTTTTTTATTAGTTTAATGAGTTTACAATTCTGAATGAGTGCTTTACAGAGTTGAAAACCTCAAATACTTCCAATCTTGTCCTAAATTAAAAGAGTTTTTCATTACCAGTGACTATAAATTAACTTACTATACCTAAGAAACCTAATAAGTTCGATAAATTAAACCAAAATAGGCTATATTTTCTATATTTTCACCAGATAGAAGCCAGCCCAGCATGCCGCTGTTTGTTAATGATGCCAAACTCGGCGAAAGTTCGCTTCGAATTGCGCGCATGTTTAAATGTTGTTATGAATATGACAGCCGAGCATGTCTGCTAGCGGTTTTAGGGGGAATGGAGACGGTGCCAGAGCTGGAATTATTATTTTTGTAATATCCAGGGATGGAGGGAGAGAGCCGAGAAATACAGGCCCGAAGCCACCGCCGCCTGTCGCTTGTAGGACGACTTCCGCTAATGCAAGTGCCCGCTTCCGTTTCCGCCTGCTCCTCCGCTGCTCCGCTGTTCTGCTGCTTTTTGTTTCACTTTCGGCTTTCGGCTCATTGCTCATTTCACTGAAAGCGCTATGCTTGTTTGCTGCTTTTTAAAACCTATGAAAATGCAAATTGAGTTAAATATTTATGTGTTTGTAATCAAGGACCCCCGCCCCAAGATATCCCGGAACGAGCCGACGAAATATCAACAGCAGCAGCTTCAGTGACAAACGCCAAAGCCTGGCTCCTTATGAGCCATGAGGAGTTTAGGGGGAGGACAAATAACATTTCCAATTACGCGACTTTATTGCCGACAATACGAGTGGGTAGCGCTGTGTGGGTACCGGGTCCTTGCCCAGATCTAACAGGGATGAATGGGATACTATCTGGATTCAATTTGAAGTCATATGTCTGCGTATTATGTCATTTTCGGGTTCAATGTTTAGTAAAATGCCTAATGGGAACCTTACTTCCAGATGTACTATTTATAAATAAGCTGTATTAAATATTTCTGAACTGATTTAGTGGGTATTAAGGATCTAAATGAACAAGAATGTATAAATTGATGTAATACAGGGCTTAAGATACATCTCCAGCACCCGGAAATTAGCTGGCTGATCACAATGCCTGGGCTGGGTACCTCTCATAATTTTAATATGTGCGATTTCGTTGATTATGTGCCATTGTCGGCTCGTCAAGGAGCCCCTGGGCGGTGGACGAGGAGGAGGAGGAGCAGGAGCAGGAGGCCGACGACAGGTGGCCAGGGTTGCCGGTGCAATCAAGTAAATTACGGAAATTTACAACTTGCCGGGGTCACATTGCTCACACCCATTCTGCCAATTACACTTCGCTGGCTTTATTTATACTTTCAGTACACCTTACAGGGGTAGGTTGCCTGCTCAAAGCAGAAGGACACTCACCGGTAATAAAGGATACACATTCAAGCCTAGAAGGACCCGAAAACCCTTCTCTACTTCATATTTATATATTCATATTAAACCAAATTTAGCCTGCAAGGTGTTCGGAATTCGGCTTGACACTCCCAGCTCTGGTCCTTGTTGTTTATTTGTTTGATTGCGTTCTGCAAATTGGCATGGCCTCCATCATAAAATTTGATGTTAGTGCGTAGGCCATGCGGCTAACGGGGGGAACGGCGGGGCAGGGACACCCCTTCCAGTTGAACGCCACAGTAAAGCCATTAAACTGATGTCCTATTAAATTATTGAGAATAAATTCAAACAACCAGCGGCGAGAAATGTCAGGCCAGATCGGCGAAAAAAACATAAATAAAAGAGCAGCGAAAGCGAGGCGGACAGGATGAAGCTATAAGGCGAATCAGCGGGTAAAAAATACAGTTGAACATATCAAATAAATAATAAATAAATGACAGTCGATAAAAAATCGCATCGCTCCTAGTTGTTCCTCTTGTGGGGGTGTGTGTGTGTGACACTCTGCGGGTGTGTGCGTAACATCAATGAACAGGACCTCACAGGGCCACAGGGCTGTCAGTGCTGCTAATATGTCCTTTTATGTGTCCCTTTTTGGTCACACTGTTTTTTAGGTTGACTGTACTTTTTGGAAGTGCTCCCTCTCTAAGGATCGGTGCCCAAGCAGGTTTTATACTAATTTTTTAGAAAAAAGATTATAAAAAGCCCTAAAAAATACAAGTAAGTTGCTCTAGGAATTTATTTCTTTATCCGCTGTATTCCTGACCCGTTTTTTTTTAGATTTTTGTGCCTGAACTGTCCTGTTCTGTCTTGTTGTTTGATTTTTCGGCATAAAAAATAAGTGATTGCCAAAGCAAATAATAGATTTGTCCTGGCATCACTGCTGGACAACCATAATAAAGCGATTCATTTGCAGATTTTCCCTTCAGCCAAATCTCTCTCACTTGTCATCCCTCACTATGGAATACCCTGTTCTGGCATGGAAAGTAAACTGTTGTGAATGAATGTTATATTTTCCCCAAGCTAAAGGACAAATTTCAAGTGTCTGAGTTTTTCTACTATATCGAAATATTTATTTATACAAAAAAATAAATCTAGCTAATCAATATCTAGGGTATCATCCAGTCGACTTGCTCTGCCATCCACCTCTCCGGTGCTTCTTTTATTTATTGTATATTAAAAAATGCGAAAAAGAACGAAATACAAAGAATAATGAAACGAATCATTGAGGCAAATATTTGAATGGCAAATATTTCAAAAAAACACCATCCATGCCTTTCGGTGGCAGGGCGTGGGCGGATATTATAAATGTTATTGCTTTTCATTACGCTGAAAATGTCAAAAGTGTGTTAAATTTTCGTTGGGCGTTGACAAGTGTGGGGCGTCAAGGGAGTCTACAGTGGGTTAAAATGGGCAACAGCAGGTTATCCGGGATTTCTTGGAAGCAGGAATGCTGTGCCGGTGCCTGTGCCTCTGCCTGGTGCCTCGTGCATATCCCTGGACCCCATAATCGCAGTCGTCTTCTGGCAAATTGAGGCTAAATGCAGCAGGACTTCCAAGGCAAAACCGAAGCAGATTCATTAATCACAAAACCAAAAGGAGAGAACTGGCATAAGCCGTGTCTAGTTCGGGCAAAAAAAAAGAAAAGAAAGTATAAAATAATAATAAAGGGAAAGGAAGTCCTTCGGCTGAGCTTGAGCGGAGTAATAAAAGTTCTGGGAAACAGCTGGCCCAAATGAGGAAAAACCCTAGGAGTTTGCCAGGGAAAATGATTCTTTTTCCCCCTCCAGTTGCATTCACTTAACTTACATTTCCTTTAAAACCTCAACTAGAGCTTCGACTAAGTATCAGAGCAAACCGAAGCCCAACGAATGCAAATATTTGCCCAGCAAACGTCATTCGTCACCAACAGACTCTCATTAGTCTGGCCAAAATGTAACCGAAAATATCCCTTCAGCCTTCAGCCCTCAGCCACTGTTGGCTAATAGAAAAATTTGTCGCAGGACGAAAGTTATTGACTAATACCCGCCCCCACAAGGACCAGGAGTAAAAGCCTTGTGGCCCGAAATAAACCTGGAAGGAGGGGATGAATGGAAACTGTGAGCAACTTTGCATGGACTGGGACTCGAACTGGGACTGGGACAAGGACTGGGACAAGGACTAGGACTGGGGCCAGGGCAAGTTGAAAACCTTGGCTTCGCACAACCCCTAAAACCGAAACCTTTAAAACCATTTAACGTAACTTTCAGGACCAGGCTGGCCGAAATACGACAGCGTGTGTACGCGTGTGTGGGCAAAGTTTTTAAAGTGTCAAAAAGTTTGGGCAACGTCACCCATCAACAGCGCCACTCTCAGTGGCCATCGAGAGATATTCCCGTAGTATTTGCAGGGAGGGAGGGATGGAGGAGCAGCACCTGCACCGTAGCACCTGGCTTGGCACCTGCCCTAGCACCTGCATGTCGCACCTTGCATTCTGCTCCTGGTTCCTGCTCATACACCTAGGGCGCCTCCTGGTGCCTCCTGGCGGCTCCTGGTGCCTCCCCTGCAGGCCACAAATAGTTGCGGCCATAACTTTTAAATAGATTTGGAATCTGTTTCGAATTTTTAGCTGCATCCTGTAGCCAGGTCCTGGTCGTGGTCCCTTTGTTTAGAGCTTAATTTTATTTCGTTTATTTTTTACTATAAGGTTTTTGTTTTTGGGGTTTTTGTTTTGTTTAAATTTTGCATTAAACGGACAGGGGAAAGTTTCCGTCTTGGCGCATTTATGCATTGACAGGTAGCCCGGGAAGAGGGCCAGAAAGTGTTTGAGCCCTTTGGCAGCCCTTTTACCCTGTCAGTGCAATTATTTGGAAATAAATTTGCATTCAGTGAGAGTGCTGGGAAAGTTCAACAGCAACTAATATCGGGCACGGCTCAGTGTGCCACGAAATGTTGATTTTCTGACAAGGATTTCAAGGATGGGGCTAGACTTGGCCAAGATTGATCGACAGAACTGAGCTGGCTTAGCTAGAGAGAGAGAGGGAGAGTGGAAAACTAGGACGAAAGGCAATTCAGCATTTATCCTGGCGTCATTAAGACAATACTCTATCCCGGCCCCCGGCCCTTATTTACTTTGCTTTCGTCCTGCCCAGTTTAGTTTCGTCCTGGCCCCGGCTCGGGGGCTTTTCGGTTAGCCAAAGCCCTGCACCGCGACGTCTTTTCCTGGTCGCCGTGTGGAAAAGTGCGTGAAAAGCGTCATGATTTATGCAACAACTACAGCAATAAATCCATTTTGGCATGGCCCAACAAATGGCATGTTAAATAAACTGGAAACAGCACTTGGCCGGAGTGGCGGCCAGGGGGCCTATGTAGGCAAGTTGCCGGGACGAAAGGTTGCCATGGAAAAGGACCAGGCCCGGGCCGGAAGTGGACGCAATGCAGCACTTCCGGCCAGCCGCTCTGCCCCTCTGTGGACACGCTCTCGGATTCGGGCTACTCCTGATCCTACGGCTGAAGCCTCGTCCTGGGAGTGACAGGCTTAACAACAAAAATAACAAAAGCAAGCCAACAACCGCAAAGCTTTTGGCAGTCCTTGGCCGGGGCACAGTGCGGAAATAGAGCTCAGAATTTGGTGTAGATCTAAGTATAAAAATATATACAAGTTAAAAAATAAATAAATTAAGTGTGTAAAACAGCTTAAAGGTATATGGGATCTAGGTAAAGTTAAAAACAATTTAAGACTTCTAAAAACTTATGTTTTAAGGTGTATGCTCCCTCAAGACTTATTTATACAAGAAATTTGCTTTGAAATTATATTTTCACTGCCTAAAATAATATTATAAATATATGAAACTAATCTTTTGGTACAGAATTATGTATAACTCCCTAAATTTCCACCTTTGTTACCCCACTGTGCAGCCTCTCTCTGCTGTTGACCGCAGAGGAGAGCGTGGGGCACTCTTCCTGGCCCCAAAAAGTTACCGAAAAAAATCCCCTGCACCCCACCGTGACGGTAACCAATATTTAATGCCCAAAAAGACACTCAAAACGTTCAAAAACGAAGCTGGAAAATGTTTACAGCCAGCCAAGCCACTAGCTTTTTGGCCCAAGCCAGATGATACAGGATTTTGGGAGCTCAGAGCCAAGAATCAGGAATCGAATTTGCATGACTCAATCTGGCCAGGACTTCACAAGGCGAGAGATCAGAGGGTGAGGAAGATATATAATATAAAAATATGACAATATTTGAGAGTATATGAAGTACAGAAAGTTTGATCGTTGGTGAGAAATTTATCCTAAGTGGAAAGGAAACAGCTATGAAGAGTGGACTTATCAGGATTCAATTAAAAAAATAATGGATTTAAAATGTATGATTATAATTTTAGGTTTTCTCAGCTAGACCCTTTGCTATGTTAATTATACGTTAATAAACCTAAACAATGGTAAGTTTTTATAATGATTTTCAATAGAAAACACTTACTTCCCATAACTTCTAATGATTTATTGATCCTCAAACACTTAACCCTGTTCTCGGTGTCGCCTCAACGGTTTGGGGAGTCTTTTAATATTTAAATACTAACTTGGCTGTTACGCTCTTTTGGCCACCGTCGGCCCCCCCTTTTGAGCCGAACCTCTGTTTTTGGCGGCACCGCCAATTAGCACACGTGGGGCCAAGAGGCTTTGGCTTTGGCTTCAGTTTCGGTTTCGGTTTCGGGTTTCGCTTGTTTTCCTCATGCGGCGTATTAAATTTGCATGACCACAGAAATATTTCAATATAAAGCGGCCAGGCGGGGCGGGTCAGGTGAGTGGTCGGTGGGGCGGCTCTGGCTTCTGGCTTCTGCCGGGCGAATGTTGCCCGGCAATGGAAAGTTGTTTATATACACTTTTTATAATCTGCTGCCCTGCTCCACGGCTCCGCCGGCACTTCCCAACCCATTAGCTTTGCCCCTTTTTGGTTTCTGCTCCGTCAGCGGACAAGGCAAAAACATTTCCGCTGGCACAGCACAGAGCGATGCACTGCAAAAAAATCAGTCATATATATCGAAAAATAATTTAAATTCGATATATTTATATTATATCAATATTTAAAGTAGAGAGAAGTTTCGTAATAAACGTTAAAATATCGAAATGGTCAATAAATTCGAAAAAATATCAAAACATTATATTTCATGTATTTGTAAACATAATTTAAATTAATTTTTTAATACAATTTAAATTCCTAGTTAAGCTTAAACTCTTGTTGAACACAGGTCAACATACCAAGCAGAAAATCGATTTATCGCACATATATCGCAATGTTAATAAGACATATCGATTTGTAACCCATGCAAATATTGATTCGTTTTAATTCGATTTCTTTATATATTATTTCACTGATCCAATTTAAAATTTGATTAGATCTATATCTTTTATTCTACTAAGTTTAAAATCTTATTTATGCAATTATCGCACATATTTCGCCACCTTAAAAAATATCACTCAAAAATCAAATATCTATATATTTATTTTCGATAACTGTTTATATAGTTGTTGTATTTAATATATATTATAATCAAAATAACAGAACAATTTTTAAAATAATGTATATGGATTTTCGTTATGTGTGTATTGTAGTTTTTTAAATTAAATTTGTGTACGATAAAAATCTTATTTGGAAATAACAAGAACTGAAGTACAAAGAATCCCCTCGATTAGATTTAATATTTTGTTAAATGATATCTTTATCATATGATGAAATTATCAAGCGAATCAGATTAAATATTGCCTCTAACTTTAATCTTTAATCAATCTATATAAATTTTAATAAATACTAAAAGAAACTTAGCTAAAATCCAAACAAAACCCACTTCCCCTTCTCCAAGTGCAGACCCACATGCGCAGGCAATGGTGGGTTGGACACCGCTTAACCCTCATCAGGCTTTACACCTTTCGGCGCAGTAGGAAAATTCAAATTTACAAAATTTTTTATTTCCATTTTCGTTGTTGTTTTTCTATTTCCATTTACAAAAAAAAAAAAAATAGAAAACAGGGGGGAAAACTCTACGTTGGTCCCAAAAATGTCAGAGGCCTCTCCACACACACACGCTCCTATGCAGTTTGGGCCTGTTTGATTTTGGCCAGGGGGAAAAGGGAAAAACAGGGAAAACCGGGAAAACGGGAGGACGGGAACGTTTGTACGAGAAGCTTATAATCAACATAACAGTCATAACAATGGCCATTAAAGAGCTGCGGGCCAGGGGCAGGGACGGTACGGGCTGGCTCCATGGGGCAGGTCGAGGCGAGCAGCTGACGACCAACGCCAACTCATTTTTCATGGGAAGCAGGCGGCATAAATCTGTGCACAATGCGTCTGGCATTTGCTTGATGTCCTTCTCCGCTGTTTCAGTCAGTCCCTCCCAGTCATTCGGCATTCGTATCTCTATCCGTGTTTGTATCTGTATCTGCACAGCGAGAAAAAACGAGTCAAGGAGAGGATTCTATAGGGTTTTGGATGATAAACTTACTTGGGAAATAAATTTGAACTCCTAAAGTCTCTCTCTAGGTTTATATTTAAACTGAAGGGGATCCCTTATTTTATACAATTTATATACATTTATCATGCATAATTTTATGACAATTGAAGGACCTCTCCTTGAATTTATTAAATAAAATCAAGTAGTGTTTCTAACAAGAACCCTCCAATATAAATTCCTATTTCACTTTTTTACAACACTTTTACTTCTAATAAGAACCTTTCCTTCATATATTCTTATATCAAATTTAAAGATATAATATTATTAAGATATCCTTCACTCGCTCAAGCTTTTTCCTGATATTTTCTTCAAGTGTACCTGCGTTCCTCGATGTGAGTTACTGCTGCGCTTGAGTGTGCGTGTATAACTTGACCACAATAAATTTTATTTGTATTATTTTGCCGGCGTCGACATCGTTTGTTTTGTCGCTCAAGTGCGAAAGCAACAATACGAAACGAGACCCGAAAATAAGAATAATAATAAACCAGAAAACAGAACACAGACGAAAAAAGTAAAATAAAATAAAATAAAATAAAAACAAGAGCGCCAAAGACAAGACAAAGGAGGGCTAGAGCCGCAGCCATAGACATATGGAGTTGGGGACAAAGAGACCGACTTCAGGTGCACTTCAAAGGAGAAATTTCTGCGATTCATTTAAAATAAGAAAAAAAACACTGTCATCAACTAATGAGCGGAAAACCAAGACAAGGGAGAGGGTTCACTTTGGCCATTCGAGTTAATTAAATTCCTTTACCAATCCTGGCTAAATAAACATAATGGGATTCGGCACTGAGGCGAGTGTAAGTGGGTCTTGAAATTATTATCTGGCATTGCCGTTTCAATGGAAACCGCAAGAGGGAGTATGTGAAAATTAATTAATTAATGCTTTGTCTTGGATAAATTTTAATAAGACAAATATCCAGCTCTCAAAGCATGGGAAAATTCAAACGATATATTTATCTAGCGAAGCATATTACCCAGTTCTTTGTTGAATTTCCTACTCACTAAAATATGTGGTTCCCTGGCTTCTATTGTCCTTTAGCCTTTGACAGATTTGAGCCTCAATTCACCTGACTACAATTTGTACCTCATATATCATATCCCTTGGCTTATTATCCCTATACGAGGAGCCAACAAACCGTAACTCAAACACCGCATTTCTTTTATTTTAACTGCGTTTACTTGGCACGCAACATTTTTCACAGCGCACTCAGAGTTGTATGTGTGAGTTGTGTGTGTGAGTTGTGTGTGTGAGTTGTGTGTGTGCCTGTGCGTACGTGTGCGTGTGAGTGAGTAATGCCCTCCACTGGCAGGACATGAGGAGTTGGTATTTGGTCAATGCTTCAGTTTTACGGTTCGTAATGCTTGTAATTGATTGTTAATGCCGCACTTAACCCAGACTCCAGCTGAGCTGGCCCAAAGGACAATCGTCCTGCGGCTGGCCCAAAAAAAAGTATATATATATATTCTCCTGAATCCGGAATCCTGTTACTGTTTCTGCTGCTCCTGCTCCTGCTCCTGCCACTGTTGCCTTTGTTTTCCCCGCCTGACGTGCGTGGCTTGGCTTATTTATTATTTAAGCGCCGCGTTGCGTGTGCAATTGGTGAAATTCCTTTTTAAAAATAACTCTCAGAAATCAGTTAAGAATATAACCAAATGAGAAGTAAAAAGAGCGCCGACAACAGCAGCAAACAAATAGGGCCAAGGATCGTGAGGAATCGGAGTGGCCAGGTAGAAGCGGAAAAGGATTTGGAAATGAAAGCACATTAACTTGTATAATTTATATAAATTATTAAAATATATATTACTAATTAGCCAGCATTTCTCAGTATATTTCTATGAAGATATTCCCTAAGAACTTTGTAGTCCTTTAAAAGGAGTATATAATTATAAATACTAAAGCACTCTGTTCCCAATTAAATTACTTTCAAAATATGTAATTATAAATATTTATACAATTATCAGGCATAGACCTATATAGTTAGCTGGGGGGTAAGGCTGGCAAAAAAACGGAAACGTTAATGCCGGCAATATAATAAAGGATAATGCAGCAGGAATGGCAACCCTCTCCCCTCGACGGCATTCCTGGCCACACTAAACAGCCTGGCGCACAACTGAAATGACAATAAACAAAAATGCAGTGGCACAACGACAACTACAACTGCCGGGACGAAGGATAACAGAATGTTCCCCCCTTACTACAAGGATGCGAAGTGGGGGAGGGGGTTAGAGAGAGATGGAATAGCGCAGGAATAGCAGGGAATGACAATTTGGAATAGCTGAAATGCTGCTCTTGTTGTTTGGCCTTTTCATTTCTTCGTCTCCTTACGTTACGTTTCGCTTGCGTTTTTCTGTTTTCCGTTTTTCGCTTTACGTTTTTCGTTTATTGAATTCGCAGCATGCTGCAACAATGGCAGCAACTTTTGTTGCATACTTCCAGGAGCCACCCACGACACCATGAAGGATATATGGTACTTTTGTTTTTAAATCCTTAAAGGAAAACTACAAATCAAAGGCAAAGTCTTGAAGAGGTTTTCCGTTTCCAAGCACTATTCGAAGTATTTTTAATTTTAAAGGAAATCTTACCTAAATGTGGGTTAAGTGGTGGGTAAGGTAAAGGTTAGAGTTAAATATTTGTATGTAATTTCTTAAATAAGTACATATTTTGGGTTATCTTCCACATACATTTCAAAATAAGTACATTTGTAAAATGGAAATTAGCTAACTTTGAAGCATTTTGGCTTCTAGAATAATTTGCAGGGATTTATTGGAAATAAGCTGAAATTTATTAAGATATACATTTTAAGAATTTGTTATTAAAATCATCCTTTAAAAGTGACAAATTCACAAGATCTCAATCACTATTTTTATAGTTAAAGGACCTATAAGCCTTGACAAAAATGGAACTCCCTGAAAACACCTCAATTAATAAATATAAAAAAGTTACACCTTCACCTAGTACCTCCGTCTTCCCCCTCACTTGTATATAATTTTTAATATTACATCATAAAATAAAGAAAAAATACTTTGGCCATATCTAATCAAATCGTAACAAAAACCACAGCGAAAGGCCACACACAATGGGCAGTTGGGTGTGTGTGAAAAGTATGTGTTTGGGGCCATGTGTTTTGGGGCGGATCTGTGCCACCGCTACCAAAGTCGTTGAAATGAAAATGAAGATGAAATAAAATGGAAAGCACAAACAGCAGGGAAAAAAAGAACACAGAAAACTGCAAAATTTCTATGCTGTAAACGAAATTGAAAATGAACAAGCGGAGCGAACACGGACATGGACATGAGAAGCGGACACCGACACGGACTCGGACACGGACACGGACACGGACACGGACATGGCCGGCACCCAGACTGAGACCGAGACCCAGACCTGGACCCAGACCCAGACCCGGACCCCGGACCTCGGACCTTGCCAAAACTCAATCCCGGATCGACACCTGCACTGAGACAAATAAACAAGCAAAGCTGTTGATGAGTGAAGCTGGAAGGGGGACAGGAATCGGATTCAAATAAATCATTAAATCTTTTTATCATTAAGGATTAGTTACAATAAGAATTAGTTAAGAATTTGAATATATATCTTAATCTATTCAAACTCATTGTAGAGTCTAATTAATTCCATAAATATATTTATTAATTTAGTACCAAACCTCTGAAGTGCTTTGTGTTCTCATGATTTTTGACTGCGTTGTGCCTTCAGTGTGGACCTTGTGTGGCATTGTACATACACCACACCAGGCACTGGAGGTGTTGGTGAGTATGGCTGAATGCCAGGATGTGCATGTCAGTGTGTGTGTGTTTTCCCGCTCCTCCACATCCTTTAACCCCCTTCTTGTGAGCTCTGCTCTCGTCTTGTAATGAGCCGGAGAATGGACAGTGGAGAGTGGCGAGCGGGGCAAGGAAGACACTGATGAACTTCGTCTTAACTAACCGAAATGCAGGTGAGGGTTGGCACAGGTGAGAGGCAGACTCAGGGAGGGAGATGGAGAGGAGGAGGGTGCAACAGAACTAGAAATCGCTTAAAAGCAAATTGCGCTGAAAAGCAATCAGCGCATAAGTGCAATACAAATACAAACAAGCTTATTGCTTTTCCCGTTGTCCTCTCGCGCTCCTTCCGGTCAGGATGCCCTTCGTAATGGCTCCGGGGGGGGAGGAGAGAGGTGGGGTATTGGATTCTGGAAAACGAATAACAGATAGCGAAATGAGATGAAGTGTCCAAGCACCACTCACTGATATATGGCTAGATATATGTTAGATCCAAGAACCCAATGTTGTGCATCCTGTTCAGGGACACGGCTTGAGCTTTGTAATTTTTCTCCCTTTGTGGATTTTTATCTCTACTCTTCCACTGAATTCGTTATTCCAATGTTCGTAGAATCCTCTCTTTTCTCTTCCCCAAAATCCCCTTTTCTCGCTTTTACAGAAACCTCTCTTCATTCTATCACAGCAGCCTCTGGTGCCTATTCCACAGAATCCCTTCTTCCCAATTCGCTTGAATACTTTTTTTGTCTCTTCCAATAAATCCTCTCATTTCTCTTCCCCTGAACCCCTTTTTCTGTCTTCCACGGAATCCTCTCTTCAGTTTTTCACGTAATCCCATGGTCCCTTTTTCTACAGAATCCTTTTTTCCCTGTTCCTCAGAATCCCATTTTCTCTTTTCCAGTGAAACCTCTCATTTCTCTTCCCCAGAACCCCTTATTCTGTCTTCCACAGAAGCCTCTCTTCATTCATTTCACGTAATACTCTGGTTCCTATTCCACAGAATCCCTTCTTCACTGTTCCCCAGAATCCCTTCTTCTCTCTTCCAAAGAATCCTCTCTTTATTCTACCACAATACCCTCTTCCCAGTTCCCCAAAATCAAATTTTCTCTTTTCCAATAAATCCTCTCATTTCTCTTCCCCAGAACCCCTTATTCTGTCTTCCACAGAATCCTCTCTTCATTTACTCACGTAATCCTCTGATTTCTCTCCCACAGAATCCTTTCTCCCCAGAAGCCTCTCTTTCCTCTCCGGCAGAATCTCAAAGAGAACAGAACACTCGACTTTCTCTCAGATTGAGAACTAAAAGCACTACCAATAATGCATATACTTTGAGGCAAACTCCTTCTCTCAATGGATTTATTTATAAATTATCAAGTATTTTTGCTGCTTCGCCAACCCTTATTACTATTTACGATGCCCATCTATTACGTCCAATGCAACGCTAACCCGGACTCCGCACAATCCGCTTCGCAAAAGCATTTCTAATGACCAATTACTCTGTGGCGGAATACCAAGACCAGGCGAGTCCCTAATCCACCCGCCGTGGGCCGTGAGCCAGGAACCGGAAACCGGAAAGCGGGAACCGAGAACTGGAAACCAAGAACTGGGAACAGAGAACCGAGAACCGAAAACCGAGAACCGAGCACCGAGAGCCGCCTAAACAGAAACCATAATCGCAGGCAATGAAATTCTGGATTGCAACACATAACATAACACATTACACCCAAAGGGAGGCCGGGCGGGAGGCGTTAAGTCCTCGTCACTTGGCATGGCATTGAAGCGCTGTCCAAAAACCAACTGTCGACACCTGCAATGAGTGATCACCGCTCGCGGCTCGCATTACAATGCAAATACACATTACACACGCCCAAGCAGGCGTGGAGGAGGGAGGCAGGGGTTATTGCCCACATGGCAGCCGGAGTTGCCAACTCGTAGCCGAAACGTACGACGGCAAACACATTTAGCCCCGTAATGGACTTTTTTTATGGCATTTATAAGAGCGCCAAACAACGTCTTTCCCGAGGACAGACAGGCGGGTAGACAGACGCAGAAGCAGACTGACAGATGGAGGGTCCGTGGCCAGGTAAAGCAGGTAAGGCAAAAAATATCGAAATAAATTAAACTAGCGCCCAGTCGCAGTCGGAAAATGCGTGCACCTGTATGAAATATTTAAGCGCTATCAATTGAGAGCCATGGCAAAGGGCCACTTTTGCTGAATAGTTGAGCGCGTTTTCTAGGGGCAATTGGTAGTTGCTTTTTCTTGCAGTTGTTAGCTGCATTATCCTAAGGTGCCAATTATCGTATTGTACGCCACGGTCTGAGCTTCCCTTTGTTGCAGTTACTGCATCTAATAACTATATTGCTTTCCTAATAGCTATTGCTGCCCTTATTAAGTAGTTGGAAAGATAATTCGCATGCAATATTGAAAGGAGGTTGGCTTATAAACCAGGTGGTAATAATTATTGACTTTAGATTATATAGCTCAAGAGTGAGGAAAAAATATATGTCATATCTGGGGAAACTATCTTGAGGAAGAGTACGTTTTATAAAGTTTTATAAAGGGGTAACTGTAGTATCCTAAAGATTGCAAATGCACTTATCCTAACCGAGACTATGGAGAATTCGAACGGATAGTCTATCTATCAACCTATCTATCAATTTATCTATCAATCTATCCAACAATCTGTCTATCAATAAATCTATCAACCCATCTGTCAATCTATTTATTTGCCTATGTATCTATTTATCAATCTATCTATCTATGTATCTACCCATATATCTATCTATTATTTACCTACCCATCTATCTACCTATTCATCAATCTATTAATCTATCTATCTATCTATCTATCTATCTATCTATCTATCTATCTATCTACCTATCTATCTATCCATGAATCCATTGATCTATATATTTATCTATCCATCTATCTATCTATGTATCTATATTTGTATCTAGTTCACTATCCATTTATTAATCTGTCTATCTATTTATATATCTATCCATAAATGTCTATATATATATATACCTATTCATCCATATATCTAGCAATCTATCAACTTATATATGTGTTCTTTATATAGAGACAACGTGTCCTTATATCGTGATACAACTTTTTGTCATATAAAATCATTACGATATCTTCTTAACTCTAGACATATTTACTGTCTTGTAACTTCCATAACTTATTTTAAGGAAAAACTAAGATTGCAGCAATAAATCGCTTTCAATTTCAGTCGAAATTGTTTCCTATTTCAAGTAACTTGTGTTTTTTGAAGTTCAAGTTTGTGTAGAAACCCAAGCGAAACCTTTAATCAACATATTTGGCTTCCAAGTCCACCTGGACCTCCGCCCCATCCCTTGCTCAAGCTTATGAATTCCATTACGACTATCCTCATTACTATTCTATTTCGAGGAGTAGCCCAACTCGCACCATCGACAACTCTCTATAGAGAGGTTTTCATTGAGGTTCAGGTTCATGTTCTAACAACACTGAGAGAAACAGAAGAGTTCTGTTTGAGAATATAGTTGGTTATTATGGATCATATCATAGATCTTAATTAGAGATTTTGATTTTGAAGCTAAGTCGAGGCTTCTTTGGAGTTGAGTAATTATTTCTTTGATTATTGATATTTATAGGGTAATATTTTTTTAAATTTTAGGTTATCATATCCAAATAGTTTTTTCTTTAAACTTGTCGAGTATCCCTAGTGATGTATCATAAGCAAAAACTCAGCCTTTGGACACCATTCAAACACCCTTTGCAGTCCCTTAAATCCCAAACTAGATAGCCTTGGGCTTGATGCCCCCTTTTTTCTCACTGCAATTCCTTTTGTGGTAGATCCAATAAAATGTGCGAAAAAGTTGATGCGCGGCTCGCGATTGCCATTTATTTTTATTGCCGCACTTACCTGCTACTTAGCGCCACCCGCCTTCTTCTGCTGGCGCAGGTGGGCGTGCCCGTCACAGAAAGGAGTCTCGCGCTCCTCCGAGTTTGAGTTTGAGTTTTGACTTTTGCTCCGTGCGTCGTCGCCTCCTGCTTTTGGGGACAAGTGTGTGGGTGAGTGTGACTGTGACTGTGAGTGTGAGTGTGAGTGGGTGGATCACCCTCTCCCTCCCTCTGTGTGTGTGTGTGCGAGGGGGTGTGCATGTGCGTGTGTGCGTGGCACTTTAATCAGCAATGCCATTTGCTGCTGGCTGGCTTGCTACTTGCTACTTCTGCACAGGGATAACAGGATCCCGAGCGAGGAGCAGGTGTCCTCGTAGGCCGGGAATACGAAAGGGGAGCAGCGGCAAAATACAAAAAAAAAAAAACGGAGAGAAGTACAAGAAAAAAGGGGGAGAAATTCGCACATAACACTTCCCGGGGGCAATAAAGTCGCGCATATTTATAAGCCGGCGCGGCTGTCTCTCGATTTCCATCTAGGCGCTGCTTTATGCCAGCTTTTATGGCCAGTCGAATGTATCGAAGCCCTGGCTGGCACTTGGCACTTCCCACTCCGCACTTCGCACTTCGCACTCCATCCATTGACAATGACATCCTGCGAAAAGCTCCTCCTGGCCAGATCTTCCCTTCTTTTTTTTTTTTGGATCCGTCAGCTGCGCCGCATTTATTTCGCATTTGCCGTTTTATTGCGCAAAATTGAAGGCGCACTTTATTGCCGACTGGATTTTTGGCATAAACAGAATTTATGCATATACAATATACTTGCAAAAAAAAAAAAAACAAAACAAGGACCCAGAAAAAAATTGCCCCCGGACGTGACGAGCTCTTGGGCTTTGGTCCTGGCCAGCAGCCCGGGTAGCAAAAGTTTTTAATTTGCTTAGACGCGACGGCAAGTCTGCCGCTCGGCTAGAGCGTCTAACTTGGAACTTGGAGCCTACTCGAGAGGCTCGAGCCTGGGTCCTAGGAGAATCGGGCCTAGGCTGCAGCCCATGGCCTCGGCAGCTTAAAGCAGATTAAATTATCGCATTTTTCTCCACTGCTCCGGCTCCTGCCCAGGCTCCCGCTCCTGCTCCTGCTCCGGCTGCTCCTGGCTGATTCGATTTTTTGCCAAGTCTAAAAAGAAAGCAACAACCCGACGAAAAGCAAAAGTTCGAATAAATTGAGTGAAAGTTCGCATTTGCCTTAAACATTTTCGTTTCGTTTGGGTTTTTCTTTTTTTTTCTCCTGTTTTCCTTTTCTTTTTTTTTTAGGCAGCACATGGAATCAACTTGAAAATTTATGTTCCCTATTGGCCCAGGTGTGGATGGCTTTCATCTTTTCTCATTTTTCTCGTGATTCTCGGGCCAAGAGCATTTTTGGTTAGCAAGAAGTTGGCCAAGGCAACACGCAAACATTCACCAAGATCGAATTTAGGCTGTCTTAAAATTATATTGATTTTTTGTATGTCTTAAGTTGGCTTGAAATCTAATTTGGAATCCTTGACTTTGTCTCAAATTGTTGGGGTTTGAGGCTGATTTTAGGCCAAAGCTGGATTTGTACTTTAAGAATTAAAGCAATTTCTTGATAAATATTAGTGAGAAACAAAAGAAAATGTGTGGTTAATATTAATATTGAAATAAAAGAAGATTTGCTTAGGAGTTTGCTCCACTTTCAAAAGATATTTCCCTAGCTTTAAACATATTTCAGCAGCTTTCTTCGTTTTATTTGTATATTTATCTCTATTTATTTTATAAATATTTATTCATAAATTAAATATTACTTTTGTATGGTTTTCCTTTTTAAATGAATGTTTTCTGTTTAGATTTAAGTATAAATTAAATATTTTTAAGTGAAAGAAAGACAAGACACGATCTGTTGCTCTATTTGGGACTTTTGTTACTTTGATTGTTATATTCCTGGTGGCAGCAGCAACAGTCTCAAGGCTCACACACACACACACCCTCACACACACACACACTCACACACAATCGCTGGAAACTTACTAATTGAATTATTGCGCCCCGAAAAATATGCTACGTTCTTGCAGTTGCAAACGAATCAATTCACTTTTCCAGTTGGCGTCTCACTTTTCATTGTTTACATTTCACTGGCAAAACTATCGTTGTATTTTCTTCGTTTCTAGTTGTTTTCTTTTCTATTTTTCCTTTTCGTCAATTGAGAACCGAAAACCCAAAAAAAAAGGGAGAACAGAGTGGCACTCAGACGTGTAACCGAAAAAAAACAAACAGCAACAATAACAGCACGGAACACGGAACAGATGCAATTGACGGAGGCACGCTTTCGCGGCGCGTTTTGATTTCGCTTTCGCTACCGACTCGGGCCGGAGGAACTGAGAAGGGGACTGGGGGGCGACGAGGACGAAGACGATCCACCTGATATATCACGTACCCGCCGCGTACGCCAACGAGCGAGGGATACGCGCAAGCCGTTTAACTGACCAGTCTCAATGGTTCGCTTAATGGCAATGTCAACTCCAATTTCGAGCACGATGCCAGGCGAATCGAATCGAATCGAGTGGAGTCGAAGCGATGCGATGCGATGTGATGCGATGCTATGCGTTGCGTTGCGATGCGTTGCCTTGCGAAGCGAATCGAATCGAATCGAAAGGAATCGAGTGATTTCCAGTCTCTGTCCGCGTGCACAAACCACTGCGCCTGATATCCCAAATGAAACTGAACGGCGCCGAGCCGAGCTCACTCGAAACTCGGCCAATGACTCGCCTCTGCCGAGCCGGCGCCGAGCCCTCAGCCTTTGGCTGCCGCACACACCCCCGCCGCCCAACGAGGTGCACCTTTCGCAGGTCGCACGAAGTCCACGCCGCTCGTCCTTTAGCCATTCGGCTGCGCCGCTTCCGTTTCCCGCCGACGACGCCGCTTTGGGTGCTTAGCTTCGGCATTTCACCCTGCGGACCTCGGCCAGGGATGCGCAGGCGCAAAGTGGTAGCTGTGGAACGCGTTTGTGGATGGTGTCTGTGTCGAAGATGAGGAGTTCGGATATATGTATCTATAGATCATGGAAGTAAGTAAAATCAATAATATTGATCGGATGAAAGGATAATAACAAGGTTGAGCCCTAGCTCTCGGAGCTTATTGTTTAGTAAGCAAAGTAAAATTGAATAAAAATTTTAAATACAAATATTTAATACAAATTTTAATAATTAAATATTAAACTTAAAAATTTCAGGGATACAGAAAGCTCTCTCTAATATTTATTCGATTTAATTTAACAGTTTACCTTTTAAAATATAATTACAATCCACCCCCTTGCCTTTGGCAGTTGCCATCTCTGGCGATTCCCCTTGTGGACTCCATTTGTCGGGGTCCTGCGGCTCGTGTGCGATGCCTGCAAGCGACAGGACAGTCGGTGGCCGAAAGGCTCGCAGCGCTGCAACTGCAAGTGCAGCCACGAAGGATCCTTCGACACGAATTGTTATTGACGAAGACAAAAGTCGCGACTGGCTGCTGTTGCTCCTGCTGCTGCTCCGTCTCTGTGCCTCTCCTGCTGCTCCTGCTCCTGCTGCTCCTGCTCCTGCTGCTCCTCCTCCTGCTGCTGCCGCCGGACAAGTTCAAGGGAATTCCGCGCGACAAATACATTACACACGCACCGCCAGCGCGAGTGCAGGCAAATTAAGCTGACAGCCGCAGACCAGGCAGGCAGGCATCCCACCGCCCAATCCTCCCATCTCTGGTCCTGCCAATGCGACTGCATCTTGAACTCGGCCAGTGTGTCACCGCGCTCTGGGTTTTCTTTGCCACTAGGGGATGAGAGGAGAAAAGGAATTTATAAGGCTTTAAACGTATTAGCTCAGCAATAACCTTTTCACAAGCTGTTTTGCTATGAAAGATATTGAGAATGTAGATGTAGACCAGGTATCTTGCCTTGTACAGTAGCTGTATTCCTTGGTGATCGTTTTGAAAGTCCAAAACCTTATAGCTTTTTAATTATTCACAGCTTATAAGCTGCAATATGTTTAAATTACTGTAATTAAGCTTTATCTGCACTGTAAAAGATACAAGATTCTTATAAAAGATACGTTTTCTTTGCTGTTTTTTTTTGTTTACCCCTCTACAAATCTATATACAACCCCCTCCTTTTTTACAATATTAACTTAATTATCTAATATCTTAGTTTAAGTTAGTATATCTGACAATATCTTCTTAATTTACTTTGTCTCAGGCTGTATCTGTTTATGTACCTAAGGTTTATGGCGTTACATTGCCTTTTGACTCTAACCCAACTATGTGAGGATCCAACAAAATGCCTTTAGTTTATTCTAAACCCCTCTGATCACCAATCAGAGGTATGTTTTGTTCCTTTACATCAATAATCACCGATTAACACTCGGAGTGCACTCGCTGCGCGTTGCACTTTGCTGACTATGCTTTACCTTTGCCGTGACTTTCCACTCGGACTCAAACTCGAATTCGGTGTGGAGATGGCGGGGAAATCTCTTACGGCTGCTCACTTCAACGGGTTTCCTTGAAGCCATGTTACAGTTGCTACTGCTCCTGCTCCCGCTCCTGTTCCTCCTCCTGTTCCTCCTCCTGCTCCCGCTCCTGTTGCATGTTGCTCGATGTTGCTGGTGCTGTGGTTGCCTGTCCTAAGCCCTTTGCACTTACTTCGCTCGGTTCGCGCATCGTCGGGCAGCATCAAGTTGATTTCGCACCCCTTCTGTCCCCTACCGGAAGTTGTCATTAAAATATTGCACTCAGCCAGCCAAAAAGGAAGAGAGAGAGCTCTCGCTGCAACTCTGTTGCATGCAGGTGGGGCAAAGTGCGCCGAA
The DNA here is from genome assembly GCA_018152175.1 of Drosophila jambulina. Taxonomy (NCBI): domain Eukaryota; kingdom Metazoa; phylum Arthropoda; class Insecta; order Diptera; family Drosophilidae; genus Drosophila; species Drosophila jambulina. Next base: position 17,601,707 of record JAECXH010000006.1, on the reverse strand, counting down.
AAGTGGGGTAACTGTCGAGGAAGCGCGGCATAAAAAGTGCAACAATATCGAGGCAGCCTCGGTGGAAAGTTTCTGCATTTATGGGAGGCCGCACAGCAGCAGCTGCAATGAATTCAGCGACAGTGTCCTTCGGCCAGAGTCCTGCGTTCGCCCGCCTGGGGGAAAAGTGCGGCTTGGCTGGGCCATCCAGCATCTTGCGTCCTCCAAGCTGACAGCCAAATCGCAGCAGTCCCCTCTATGAGCCATTAAAGTCTCATTTAAATCAAGAGGAGCAGTCCGACAGGCGTCCGCCATCGCCATCGAGAGTTGTTATATAGTATGTACTATGTAAGTAGTTGCGTCTTGCTGCTAAGGATACACGAGCACACTTTCAGCGTGTCCTTGGACTTTTGAATCCCCTGCGGATTTCCAAGCTAAATACATTCAGACTAAAGGAAGATCAATTACGATTAAGAGAGCCCTTTCTTTATTTATTATAAAGACTTTTGCTAAGAATGCAGCTCACCTTTACGTTAATCGATGAAACCGAACCCCACGGCAATTGATCCTGCCGGGGGTTAAGTGTATCCTTGCTGGGCACGCCACTGCTGCCTCTTGCTGCCTCGTTCCTGTAGGGCTTTTGTTAACTCACTGGCTGCCGCTGCTTATCCGCCGAGCACGGATCCAGCAGCCATTGTCCTGGTCGCCTCCTTTGTCTTAGTGCAACAGCCACGAAATGCAACTGCGACGGCCAGGTGGACTCGCTCGGAGGGGGGATGGATGCAGGAGATGGTTAGATAGGGACGCGGCATTGTCAGTGACGACGTTCACCTGAACGCCTACTGTCCTCTCCCCGCCGAGATTCCCCATTCCCGATCCAGATCCTGTAATGTCTTCGTCGCGCCTCGGTGCCCGGTGTTTGGTGTTCCTACACACAGAGCCAGAACTTGTGGCAAATTGCTGAGTTATTGTCATGGAATTCTAAGGGCTTGCTTGGAGATATCTTTGGGGAGTACATTAAACATAGAGTAGTACATCTCAGACAGCTCAGATTACATATCTGTAAGATGTAATCGTGGATATGTAACTCAGTTGCTTGCACTTATTTTCTCACAGTGTGACTGCCAAAAGACTGAGCTGCGCTTAGCTCCTCACGACGCTGCCTTTCAGCTCAAGTAAAATAAAATACAATTTATTTGTATATTGTTTTGCTGTTGACAATTGCGCGACTGCAGAGCGCAACTTCTTGGCTGGCTGCAGGGCGGAGGAAGGAGTAAATGTGTGCACTATGGGTCGGATGTCCTCTTTTCTTAAGCACTTTAAAAGATATCGATATGAAACTATAGCCATTGATGTTTTCTATTGAAATAAATACAGGAAAAAAAGGGAAACTACGATGACTAGGATCAGCAACTGCAAGTCTATATAGCAGACTAGGACATTCCCTGATTAAAAAACTGACAAAGACAAGATTTTATGGTTTCTTTTTAATTTTAAAAGACAGAAGAGAGAAGAAGTTATGAGAAAGCTACAGAAGCACTCAAAATTGCAGTGTGATAAGCCTGCAGCTCTCTGGAAAATTAAAGATCCTAAAGACAAAGGCTAATAAGATTCCATATCCTTCCTTAATCCTAAATTTTCTTGAATTATATATGGGTTGAGTTGAAGTCAAAGCTGATATAAACCTAGTATCTTGATCACACTCTAATCTCCTCCTTAACACAAGTTATTTGGATCATAATTTCGCGTCTGGTATGATTTCCTGTTAATACATCCTAAATAGTATAAGATGTCCTCCTAAAACAACTTCTACGAAAGGGGTTTTTGTCCCACAAAAGTGTCAATTGACCCCACAGTATGGTCTGGCGGAAGGTGTTGCCGGGCGGGTGTGCGTGTGGCATGTGCCTCATTAGTGCTACATTTTCGGGCTGGCGTCCATTGTCTTGGATTGCCTCCCAAGTGGCAACTGGACGACATGACGATGCGCACATTTAATTGCGTTTCGGGTTTGATTAAACAGAAAGTAGCGCCAGCAGCAGCGCCTAAAATAAGGCCAAGTTGCCGAGCATTGTCCAGGCCATCCATTCTGAAGAAAGACACTATTCAAGCGCCACAATTATCGCGAATAATGCGAGAAGGTATTCCAAAGATACAGGACACATTCAAGGAGGGTGTCTGGGTATGAGTTATGTGTGCACTCATAAATTCTCTCAAATTCAAAGAGCCGATTAAAATTCCCATTGTTGCCCAAAATCGGCACACGAATGAGCCAAAAATCAATTTGATTACCGACTGCAGCCCATGATAAGCTGCTCTCCCTGGACATTTTGGGGAATAGCTCACCGAAAAAGGAAAACCCACATTCAAGATTAAGCTCTAAGGAGCTCAGGCCTCGTCTGGAACAATGCAAATGCATTTGGTTCTGATGGATACGGGGAATGGGGATGGCTTTTCGGAGGCAAGTTAATTAAGCAGAAGACAAACGAGAATGAAAAGCACAATTGTTGGTCCGCAATAATTAATATCCATCAGAGCCTGACCGTGTGTGTATAGATCGGGAGATTTAAGCCACAATACGGGCGAACAATGGCCCCAATTCGCATCTATCAGCGTCAGAAGCCCGTCTCATTACGATATACTATTTGGCCTTCCCCCGGCTCATTATAAAATGATGAAAGTTTGACAATTTTTGTATTGTTCCATCGCTGCCGCCTTCATAATTGCGACGTGCCAAAAGCAGCACCACTTTCCCGGAAAGTGTGCATGAAAACCCATTGAACGTGTCTCGCCGGCCACGCGGCGTATACGCGATTTTGACCGCCCATTTCAATGCATCCTAATGCGTTAAGCAACACTGTCTATTGTGGTAACTCGGCCCCATTGTTATTGTTGCCGCACAGGTACACACAGGTACACGTTCGCTGGATTATGTAAGCAAACAAAGAACTTTGGCCGAGGGATGTCCACGAAAGGAAAGTAAAACACACCGCCAGGCCGGACATTAAAGCCCTCAAATCTATCGTCAACTCTATGGATATAACCGAAGGACCTCATTTGGGAGATAATGTATTTAATACTTAAATTAAGGGTTACTATATTAACTAACAAGGGGATTTTGGATGTTAAAACGGAGGCAATTAATACTTAAATTTTTTGAGGCTGTGAACTAAATCGGAAGTGAAACAAGCAACTAGAGAAGATCTCTTCTGGTTCATGGCTTTTAACTATTTAATTTTAATAAAATGACTTAAGTAATAACAAAACATGGTTTAAATTTTCAACAGAAACATTTTTACCCAATCACAACCTTAGAATAACCCCTAGTGTGTCAATGCCCTCGGCTGGAGTCGCAAACTATAGGTTAAAAAATCTCAAAAATTCCCGCATCATGACTCGCGGGTTAGCAAGAGTTTGGCGCAAAAAAAAGTACACAAAAAATATCATAGCATACACACAGGCGCCTGTCCTGACACAGAGACAAAAGTCTAACCAAATCAAATTTCCAATAAAAACGTAAAATTTTAAAAAAAGAAACAGAACAAATCCTATATCTTAGGTAAATTAATTTACAAATTTCTATCAAGCCTATTGTTATGAAAACATTTACCTTTTTTAAGTAGAAGCATAGAGAATATATAAATTCTTTATTAATTCCAAACACCCACAAATCTGGATAAAATACCTTGATTTTTATTTAAAAGATTGACTACTTTCCATCACAATTTCTCTCCGTGTCTTGTGTCCGAGTGAGTGACGGCGTCGGCGTGGCCCAAGGGAGGAGCAAACTCGCGCCTAGTTTCATTTTTAATTTATTGATGATTTTATCAGCGGCCAATAACAAAACCACAATGGCCAGAGCGGTGGCAAGTGCACCGCCGACAGCCAATAATGGCAAACAAACAACTCGGATGAGATGCTAAACGAACAGCAGAATAATAACATTTTGAACAACAGAAAATCGAAATATATCTGTACAAAATCACTCCATTTCATAAACAAAAATAATAATAATATATTTACTGAGATGCATAGTGCATTACACCCTTATGTCTTTATAGAAACTAATAAACAGTAGATATCTTAAAGTCAAAGCCACGAACTTAAGCATTTTCTTCAAAGAGTTTTCATATATTTTCCCTTGTAAGCTCAATCGTTTTACAAGCTTTCCCTGAAAAACATATTTCACGGAAGCGGAAATGGCGTCACATTCGGACAAGTTGAAGTTGAATGTGAAGGGCTTTCACTGGTGAGCTGGGCAGAAGGTGTTGGCCATTGGCAATAAATGGGAAATGGCCGAAATCAGGTGAGAGGCAGGTGCGCCAATGTCATCAGCGGTGGCATTCGGAGCCCGAAGTCCTCTGCAGTGCTTACAAATGCAAATTGAAACCTGATAATTGGTCTCACCTGTGTGTGAGTGGGTGTCCCCAGCTCTGAGAGTGTGCACTCGCACTTTGAAAAAAAAGTAAAGTAAAAGCAAAAATTTTAATGTTTAAAATTGTTTGAAATCGTTTTTCTTTGTATTATTTAGTAAACAATAAGTAATGTCTTGAATTTGAAAATTTGCCAAACTATTTTGCCGTATCAAGATTGCATCTTGGCACCACAAGCACTTGTTTACGCTATTAACATACCAAGTTGGTGTATTTTTGCCGTATAATAACCACGTTTGACATAAGGCGTAGTTTATTTTGCATAGTTGCTGAGTTACCAAAGCAGCTTTGGGTTTATTTTTCCAACTCGCCGCAGTGCCTTCGTGCAGTGGCGTATTACGGCCAGCTGTCAGAGACGACTATTTTCGCCAAGGCGGCTGGTTGTTAGCTGCCTGGAGTGTGCTAAGCCCTGAGGTAAACAATATTTAATTGCACATTTTATATACAAAATATATATGCAGCTCTGAAGTGAATCTAAGAAATAGTTGTAAGATCAAATTTAGATACTCTGCCGAGGGGATAAAGCGTTACGACTGTATGGGTACTTGACCTGAATATGCACTGAAATACTTAATTTATATTTAACTAGAATTGTTTTTAATGTGATTATTTAAACATGACGATATAATTCGATAGACTGTTAGATATATCGTACAAAGTTCCACCTTTAAAGATGTCTTTAACTGTTAGGCTTGCAAATTCGATAATAACACTATTTAAAAATACAGAAACAGAAGTAAGATTAAATTAAGATAACTGTTGGTTATAAAATACCTAATTTATAATTAACTAAAATTTTGTTTACTATTAATATTTTAATATATACGATATATGTGCAATAAATCGATATTCTGCTTGATATATCGTACAAAGTTTCATCTCTAAAGCTCTCTTTGACTGTTAGGCTTGCAAATTCGATAATATCGATTATAACAATATTTAAGAGTTTAATGCCATCTATTCTGATACCTCAAATGTCACCCTAAAAAATTTTACAATATTCATGAAACAATTTTGAAAGCCATATATCGTATCGAACTTCTTCTTTCGATAGACATCCATTATAGGTCTACAGTTGTCTTCAGAAAAGGTTCCTAATATAATTAAATCGTTAAAAATTATTTATTAAAATTTAAAACATATTCTTGAGTTTTTTTTTTATTAAATCCCTAAAGGTGACGTACATTTTTGACCCACTGTGCCATGCACTGGCTCTGCTGTGCCTTGACCCACGACGACACATCCATATGCTGATGCGACTGTGAGCGTGGATTAATTCACTCAACTGTAAAACCGCTCATTGCTGTAACATTCACGCCGGGGCGCGTCCTGTGGTCAGTGGCGTTCACCAGGACATGCCACGCCCCATTCGGCCTATTCGATATAGACGCCCAGCGAATTGATATCCCTCGAGGCGCACAGCGATTCCCCGAACAGTGGAAACCAGTGCAGCTTTTCCAAATTCAAAAAGTTCATAGAAGAAATTAAAAAAAGTCTTAGAAAAGTATTAACATTATTAGGATTAAAAGGAGAATTATGGTCTCTTGAGGTCCTTCTAGTTTTTTTTTTTTTTGTATTTTTTAATATTAAAACATCTTCTCGGCCCAGTGTGCAGAAATCACAGGAGCGAAAGCTATATCCCGCTAATTGCCATCGCATCCTGCCAGTTTGCAATATGGAATATCATCCGTTCAGCCGTTGGAAAAGCTGGTAAGCCGATGTGCGTTGCGATTATGCCGCCTGATGACCCCATCTCGGTCACTTGGCCTTGCCGCCTGACCGCCCCCCAAATCGAATATTCACGCCTTTCCTAATATTACGAAGGATATCAGGCATTCAGGCAGGCACACCTCAGTGCAGTTTCCCTAATGACACCTGTTAAGCTGTGACATTATTACTCGGCATCAAAGCCGGCGGCAATATTTCGCTACAATACTTTCGGGGCAGGGAACGGGTTTTTTTTTGGATGGCTAACAAACTTCTCCCGTGTCAAAAGTGTGGCAGACGAAGTTGCCACTTACCACTTACCACTTACCGCTTGGCAATTGCTTTGCTGGGTTGGAAGGAGGAGACTTCCTTAAACATGATCCTGCCTTTGTGTGCGCTCGGCTTCCTTGAAAACCTAAGCTGCCTCCCTCGACTGCCAAGCCAAGCCTGTCTACCGTCTTAACCGCTTTAAATACCTGTCTTGTGCACAGGGAAAAATTACAGGTTACTTTTTGGTTAATAATATAGTTATTCACAGTGCTTGAGTGATATGAACTTGGTAAGAAGATTATAGTAATTATTAAATTCGAATGGTAATACAGTTTGTTGATGAGTCTTGAAGTACATCGAAAGAAGCTCCTTAAACCACCTACTACACCTGTCAGTGTGATGATTTAAGCTCATAAGAGATATTAAGAACTAAAAGTTTATAAGATCATAATAAACAACAATGGTTAGCTTAGTTCATTGAAGATTCTTTGTAAAGTAAATCAAAATACTCATTGCTGCACTTGCCTTCCATCCTACTCTCAGCTACCTGTGCCAGCTAGATGAACTTTTGCCCCTTTTGGTTACCCCAAAATCCAGTAAATAGCTGCCATATTGTTACTGCTGGCTGGGCCGCTGTCTTTGCCAGTTCCCAGGCTTTGTTGGCTTTGCGGCTCAGCAGCCTTGCAAATGTTTGCCGCCATATGCATAAAACATACTCAAAGGGCAGCGGGTGAGAAGGAGTCGCCTTTCTAATAAGCCGCCTTTGCCGGTTCCTTGAGCTGTATGTGTTTATATATATATATATTGCTTTTTTTCTTGCTAATTGTTGCCACAGTGTCCCCACTCCAAGCGGCTTTCTTTTGGCTGCCTTGGTAATTTTTAAACAAACTTTGCGACATTTGCGTACGTTTTTCGTTTGAAGCGCCCGCTGCCTCCGGCGAACTAATTACATTTTCGTTTTCAATTAGAACAAAGCAAAGCGAAGGGCATAGAATGGGCTTTATTTGTGGGTATTTGCAGTGGTTACTGCAGGCTTTGGTTCAATTTAAATTTCACAAATTTATTTAAAAAGCAACAAATGGAAGAACTGACTAGAAGAGTTCCTTGAACTTGCTTGTTGATTATTGCAACTGCGTTATTTTGGCAGACAGAGCAGGAACTATATTTTGGTTGATATTTTCAGTGGTTACTTATGTTTCAGTGAGGAACTACAAACTTTGGTTTAATTTAAATTTAAACAAGAAGGAAGCTAATTGCGGGAAACCGAAGTTTGTATACCCTTGCAGCTTGCAATTGGAGCATGAAAATCGGTCATAACTTCGCCAAAAATGCTTTAATTTCAATTCGGAAAGATTTTCCGTGCTAGTTTTTTTTAGCTTAACAAACCAGCAAACCGAATTCAAAATTTAAAATTTTTCAGAATTTTTCAATTTTTCACAATTTTAATGATGTAACCCCTTACATTTTTTTCAAGAAATGGGTCAATTTTTTTTCCTTGCCGGACAGGGCTAGACGGATTCGGCTGTTCACGCTGATCAAGAATATATATGATTTATAGGGTCGGAAATGATTCCTTCACTGAGTTCTAAGCTTTTGACTGAAATTATAATACCCTGCAAGGGTATACAAATTACTATTTCCAGCAAAAAATGTAAGAGTTATCTCTAAAAGAGGTCCTTGAACTTGTTACAGATAATGGTAATTTTTGGGAGGCTGAGCATGGGCCAAATTGGATGGTATTTGCAGTAATATTTCAGTAAGGAACTGCATACTTTTCTTAAATTTAAATAGAACAAATTTATTTTCCAATCAACAAATGTTAGTATGAACTCTTAAAACAGATTATTGAACTCACTACAGATTATTGAAAAATTATTGTTATTATTAATATTTATTTAATAGGTATTTGTAGGGTTTTTTTTTTAATTCCTTCTCCCATACAAAAATGTAAGAATCAACTTTAAAGTGGTCCTTGAATTGGCAGATTTTTGGGAGGCAGAGAATAGGCTATATTGGCTGCATATTTTGATGAATTTTTAATTTCTAAAAATCCCTTCTCCCATCAACAAATGCAAACATCAACTCTAAAGAGGTCCTTGAACTTCCTAGAGATTATGGCAGCCGGCTTAAAGCTCTAATTTATTAAGAGCCCTGCTCCAATAATTACATTTCGGGCCATAATCAGGTTTCGCCGCATTCTCTGGAGTATGCAAGTCTTGGCCAAGTAACTTCGTTAGGCCAATGTGAATCGATCTCGGCGGTGGTTCCGCCGCACCACCTCCCTCCCCTCCCTCCCCGAGTGAATGCATTAAAAATTTGTTAACCGGCAAATGTCACCCTGGGAAGCCGGAATCAATTGTTTGCCTAATGCAATTTACTCTGCTGTGGATTGGCAGCCAGATGCGGAAGCAGATGCAGACGATGCTGGTCAAGGTATTCACTCAGCAATCAAAACCCAAAGTCGCCGGTCAAGGGGGCGTGGCCCGAGCACGCCCCTCCGTTCGGGGGCAAGGCAACGTCACCGCTCGTTTGGGTCACTCCTGATGACGACAATTTGCATGTCAAGTCCATTAGGAGCATGTTATCAGCCATCCATCCATCCTTCCTTCCACCGCAGGAGCTGCGCCTGCTCCCCGTTTCTTCGTATCGCCGTATCTGCCTTTGGTTTTCCTTTTTTTTTTTTGTTTTTTCTTATGCATTTTTTATTTATTTTTCACTGCTGCACTTTACTCTGCGTGCTTCGGCCAAGGGTTGCTTCGACTCCTCTTTTTTTGTCTTTTCTTTTGGCTTGTTAAGCGCAATTAGTCGGTATTGACCATTCCCACACAAGGCACAGCAGAGTTCAGAAAAATATGGCTCTAAAATACGAAAATAAACTGCTCAGATTTATCCTCTTTTTTATGCAGCTTTGACACTATATTTGTGAATTTTATAAAAGTTTTCCTTAACGGTTTGACAGCAAACAAAAAAGTTTTACCTAGATGCAGAGAAGACAACATTTTGACACTATTAAAAACAAATTGAATGTACAAAAAATGTGATGTGAAAAAACCCAATAGTTTTAAGACAGAATAATAATATAAATAATTTAAATAATAATTAATTAACACAAAATGTAAACAAAACCTCTTCCAAAGTTCTCTGTTTCCAGCTTCAAATTATACTTTTAAATAAAATGAAAAGTTTAGAGTTGTGTCAAAGTCTCACTAATTTTGGAATGGTATTTATTTACGCAACTTAATATATATATAAATTAATTAAACTATTTATTATACTTAAAACCAAATATAATTAAACAAATTAAACTTATATCTAAGTTTATACACATTATTGTGACTTGGATGGTAAGCTGTCCCCCTGAAACTCTAGATGTTACATTTTTGTCACTTTGCTCTTTTTCACCTTCATCTACCCCTTATTCCTCTCTCCTGCCTTTAGTCTTTTCAATCAACAAATTTAAAAACAACATCGATGACATTTTGGTAGCTGCCAACGCGAAGATTGTTTATTGAAATCGCCACATTTTGTGGAAAGTGGCACAAAAATTAGACCACCGCCTGAGAGTATGCCGCAAATGTAGTTATTGATGTTTAATAATGAAAGAATTTAAACATGTAACTATATATAAATATATTAAAATATTTATAAATAAATTAAAACATATATTATTAGAAAAAAAGTAATACACTTAAGCCAATAGCTTTTTGAAGAATTTTTGTATTCAGTTTTCACTCTTTTCCTCCGCAGGAGTTACAACTTGTTTAGGAATTTTTTAAGTGCACTTGAAACAAGATAAATAAGTTATAAACTAAGAAAAGTTAATTGTTTTTAATAAAATTAAAACTTGTAAAAAATTCTTCACAGATTGTTAAATTGTAATAAAATGTTTAAAGTATTTTAAGTCATAGGTAAAATATACAGAAATGTTTGCTAGTTTATGCCACTCAAAAACCCTTTGAATGTTGTCCCCAACCTGAGATTTCACACCTCGTTAGTTAATTGCTTCGGTGTAGATAGCTCAGCTATTTTTTATTATTCTGTCAAATGGCTAAAAAAAATACACAGGAGTTACGAGGACATCGTTCAGGCACGCGCGCGACGCTCATAGCAGAACAATTCATGCAAATTTTCGACTAAATATTTTATGATTTATTTGCGGGCTGCACTTAACAGCCAGGACATGGACGCACACACACAGGACGAGCACTATCTGTCCAGTTTTTGGCGTGCGAGTGTGTGTGTGTGTGTAGCACGTTATATGCCAATGTCGTTTCCTGCATTTAACAAATTGGCTAAGCAAATTTCCCATTGATTTGCCAAGTACTCAAAGTGCAACCCTCGACAAGGACCAACGGCACAAGGCAATGGCAAGTGATTTAGGATCAAATATTTTACTGTCAAATTTAATTAAGTCGCCAATATGTGAAATCCTGTACCACATATATACATATATACATATATATATATATGCATATATCTGTAGGATGTATATGTGCACGTGTCGTAAGCCCGGAATTGTGTGCGTGCTTATTAATGAGCAGCTTGAAGTGCATAAAATGTTCGCAATTTGCGGCACATTTGGGAAAACAATGCAAAAGGCATTTATTATTGAATCGTTCGGGGTTTGCCGATACTCTCGACTGTGTACACATGTATACTTATGTGTGTATATACACCACGTGTTATGTGAGGAACCCAAATCCACTGAGCAACGGAATGCCGCCACAGAGCTGTGTGGAGGAGACAGGATATGTGGATTATAAGGTTGAGTTAGGCAATCGGTCTTGGCCTTCCAGGAGGTCCCAAATGGATTTGAATAAATGCATCATTATTCGTTAAGTTTGCTTGCAACAACTCCTTGAGGTTTTCAAGGGCATTGATGACAGGCATTACACAGGAAACAGGATAATAGTATCTAATTTCAACTCAGCTCCCAAGGTATTTATCTTTGAGAAAAACGAACGAGACCCTATCAGCGTCTGTCTTTAATATACTATAAAATATACTATATAACTAATTATTTTATTTGAATATTTATGGATTCTTATATGGGTTTCTTGAGAAATATATACCATAAATTCCTGAGAGGGTCTTGTTACCATTTTTTATTTTATAGATTTATTTGAGCTCAAGTATTAAGAGTCGCCATGTCTTGATATAATCAAGGTCGCTCTGCTTTTCATGTGCTCGTCATAAATTCAACTTTTGCCGTTCGCTATGTGATGTTTCATTAAAAATTAAACACGGCCCACCTTTTGTCCGCACCGAGGACTCTACCATCCCAGCATCCTGGGTACATTCCTGGGACATTTGGAGGCTGTAAAGTGCGCTTGTTTGGCGTTACTTTACGGCCGCTATACATGTAAACACGTGCCCACGTGGCAATGGCGCCACTTGGCAGGCCAGGAACCAAGGCTACTCCTGAAGTATGAAGAAAAGACGGAGTAGGTTGAAGGCCAAGACGAGGGTGGCATAGTCCCAGCTGGGCGACAACACGTTATGGTTTTCATTGCCGCATTCACACGAAGAAAGCAGGATATTCATTTTATAAGGATTTAATGGTACTATGTTCTATGCATTACTAAAATATTATTATTATATATAATTCAATATTTAAACAAAGGGGCTTCTTAAAAAATATTGTAATATGTTATATAACAGAGATTTGTCGTAATTTCAAAAAGAACTTGACAACCCTTTAAAAAGTACAAAATACACATTTTTTAAAAGCATAACTTGGCCAAGAGAGCTTCTACTTGTACCAAAGACAGTAGAAATTGTAAGATGCTTAGCGCATTTTCTATACTATCACAGAAATTTTTGAAAATATTAAAATATAATAATATATACAAATAAAATGTTGTATTAAAATAAGCAAATGCTCTTTCTCTCTGATTCTGACTTTCTCTAATACTCTTCTGAATCTATCAAAAAAGTCCTCTTGCGTTACACATCTTATTCTTTATATATATAATATACAATATTTAAAGCATTTAGTAGTTAACCCATATTTTTAGGACTTCCTCAAATTTTCGCTTTGACAATCCACCTGGATTTTGGTAGGACATAAGCCGTGCCAGAAGCCAGCCAAAGACGTCACCTGTTCCGCCACGAACTTGTCGACTGCATTAATTATGCTTATTTATTTAATGCCATTTGTCCGTCGACCCATTGTCCACCCGGGCAGGTCCTTCGCTAGGTCATTGCCGTTAGCCTCCTGGCATCGGCTCAATTGAATTAATGTTGAAGTGTTCTTACATATGGGCATTTCCACAGGTTTCCACGCAATCAAAGCAGATTTCTGCATGAGTTTTTCTATACAATATTTTCAAATATTTAATAAATTTATACAGGGGAAAAAATAATAGTACAAAGATGAGTTCAACATCCTGTCTCGTCTATGGCAATGTCCCTAGGCATGTTTGCTCACGGCCTTACGCGGCAACGTAAAATGATTACGTTAAGTTGTGCGGGCTTAAGCAGCATATATTTACTTACGTTATGCAATCCGGAGGAGCTCAGGTTAATGGCCAAGGGACTAACGTTAAACACTTGACATTTGTGGCGAAAGAAAGGTCGGAAAGACAGGGAAATCAAATTCGCATCACAAAGGATTGAATATATATATCAATTCAAAGCAGACTTAGTATGGCATCGTTGGGTTTTTAATTAAAGTTTCTTTTATTTGGCGCTCTCCGATGATAGTGCAGAAAATACTGAAACTGAAAATATATTTCCGCTTTCGTTGGCTCAAATCGCCTAAGCCAAACACGATTTCCACAAAGACAAAAGCCCCACAACAAAGGGGGCATAAATAAAGGAAGAATAAAAATACAAAATACCAGCGATATATATTAAAAAACAAAGAGAAAACCAGGCACACATACGTGAGGGCCCAGGCAAAAATACAAATCGCCCAGCAAAATCTCAGCCATTATTTGGCATTATTGAAGTAAACGAATTTCCAAATGCAAGCCATTCGCATTCGCATTCACATTCGAAGACGCCGAGGCGAATGTCTTTAAAATCGACCAAATTGGAAACGATATTAAGAGGAAGCTGGAGAAGGAGCAGGAGCAGGAGCAGAGGCAGGATGCGGATAGTTGGGTAGTGGAAAGTGGAGTTAGGAGACTTCCTGCCAATAAAGAGCAACAAAGAGCTCCTCGGCCAAGAGCAAGTCATGTCAATATTTTGACTGTGCCTTATCCCCAGCTTCTGTGCCCTTGTACCGGAATTGATGCACAGTCAGAAATGAGGGAAGTGTACTTGGAAAATATATATATTCCTTTGTATTTAATTTGATAGATAATATAAGTTGTAACTACCAACCCTAGGGACCCTAAAAACACTTTTCAAAATCCCTACCAAGAGTATATTGTGGAAGCACTTGAATGGTTCTGTAATTATATAACCAAAACAATAATTGTATTACTTCTAATTACTGTCACTTTTCCCCCAGTGCCCCCTGTGTGTCTTGGGGATCTCGCCGGACTTGCTAGACTTTCGCTCTCCGGAGGTGGCCATGCGCGTCCAGCGTCAGGAATATTGATGCCCGTGGAGCGTGCCGCTGGGAATGCCATGTGCCAGTTGACCAGGCACCGTCAAAGAGGAGAACAGAAAAAAGAAGGGCAGGAAGGTAAGGAGGAAGCCAGCAAGGACAACGGCCAGCGCATGTTAAGCACTAGGGGTGCCCATCCAGGACACCCTGGCCGTGGGCCAGAATCCATCTTCGGCGGCCAGGACGACATAAATTAGCGGCAGGCCGGCAGGCTCCTACGCCGCCGAGCAGTCGTCGCTCATGGCCAAAACTTCTGCGGCTAACAGTCTCATATTGCGGCACGCAGTTTATCAATGTGTCGGGTCAGCGCTGCGTACTCGTTGCTCCTTGGTCCTGGCTGCCTTGTTCCCTGCCCCCCTGCCACCCTGCCCGTTGTTCCATGGTCCGTGGTCCACACTCCCAACGTAACGTAACCTCAAGGCGGCTCCGGCTGAATGCGGCTGATGCTGCTGTTGCACATCACGTGACTTGCCAACCAAATGAAATTCCTAGTCGGCGCCACATGGCGCACATCGCTTCCATAATTGAGTACAAACACGTGTTTGTATGCATCTAATTACTTAAAATTCCTGTCTTAAGGAGGGACAACCCTCTAACCCATCGAAGACCCCTGCACTTTTCCCTTAAAGCGTTTATTAGGAATGCCTTAGTCGGGATTTCATAATTTATAAAGCTATTGACGGGTACAGTGTGCTTTTACTACTCAAAGAAATGGTAAAAATATATCTCTCATAATAATACCAAGTCCTAACAAAGATCTCTCTGTACTAAGAAGACAAGCGTGTCCTTGAAAAGTACTCAAATCTTGTAATTCTGTAATATTAATTGTATAAGAAATCATCTGGGATGGGGCTATACTTGGGCTTTAAACCAAATTTCATTTACAAGAGAATGCAGTTCAAAGGGCAAAAAAATCATATGGCGTTATGCATCTTATTATGATATTTATTTTGAGTAGCTGACTACTGTCTTTTAGACTTTTTGAAATGATTTTAAAACAGTCTGAAAAATTCGTCTACAAAAAAAATCGTATAGCGCTATGCATCTTATTATAATATTTATTTCGAGTGACTAGCTACTGTCTTTCTGACTTTTGATATAGATTGCAAGAGAGCCTGACCTCAGCTCTAAAACCAGTCAGAAAAATTCGTCTACAAAAAAAATCGTATAGCGCTATGCATCTTATTATAATATTTATTATTCTAATAAAATGTTTAGTACTTTAAAACCTTCCCTGTGTACATCAGCTATAAAGTAGATACATTGTCATTTAGCCATGCAAAGTACACCACATACCGGAATGCTAATCTCTCGCAATTTTTTATTTATTTTTTTTTTTTGGTTTGCAATGACGACAGTGTGTTTAATATCTATAAAATCAACTAAATCAGGGCCTATTATTTATATACACTTAGTTGATAATCAAACCGCAATACGGACCCCCTATCACTCACTTGATTGATATTAGTTTTTAATTATGCCACATTTGATGGCGTGAACTATGCCCTCCCAGCCGCCCTCGCAGTTGTTTACAAGTCGGACGAGAAAAAACGGGCCAGCTAGACAGACAGACAGACGTGCAAGTGCAGCTAAAATGCAATGAAATAAATAATAACCACAAAAATGCAATTTAATACAAATCTAATTCGAGCACATCAAGCTTGCCAGCTGTCCGTGTGTAAAACTGCCCCTTTCTCCGCACGAAATCGCCCGTTGATGGCGATTTTTAATTGAAAGCGCGACTTTTGGGCTTTTCACACACACACAACAGCGGCGGCGGCAGCAGCAGCTGCATAAATTTCATTAGTAAACTTTTAATTAGAAAAATTTCAGCATGAATTTAATTAGTGCAGATATACACAGACAAATGGCCAGAGAGTTGGCTGCGAATTAAATTTAATAAAATGAAAATAAAGTGCAACTGGCACCGACGTTAACACCTGACAACTGACTGACAATTGTTGAGGCAGCAGAAGTGCTCCAAAAAATTCTGGTTACCTACCCATTTTGTGGGTTAAAATTTGGCATTAATGAAGTGAACTTAACAATATTTTTTAAATATTATTAGCCTCACTTTTCATGGCTTAATTTCCCCTATTTTCTTTGGCAACCAATTACTTTTTCTT
The DNA here is from genome assembly GCA_018152175.1 of Drosophila jambulina. Lineage (NCBI taxonomy): Eukaryota > Metazoa > Arthropoda > Insecta > Diptera > Drosophilidae > Drosophila > Drosophila jambulina. The sequence continues at coordinate 17,585,637 of JAECXH010000006.1, read as the reverse complement.
TTCAAAAACTTTTAGTGGTCCAGCAGAAGTGGTTCAAAAAATAATGGTTACCTACCCATTTTGTGGGTTAAAATTTGGCATTAATGAAGCGAGCTTAAAAATATTTTAAAAGTATTTTAAGCTTCACTTTTCATGGCTTATTTTTCCCTATTTTCTTTGCCAACCAATTGCTATTTCTTTTCCCAAACTTCTAGCTTGTAAATTGTATATTGAATGGCATTCCGATGGACTCACGATGAACGTGATGTTCTGCCGCAATTACAGAATAAGGAAGTGCAGTCTTAATTATTACAATTATGCTGCCAATCATAATGCCTTTTCGTATACACTTCCCAAGTAATTTATGTTTAGTCGCGTCTCAAATTTATCGATTTTATTTATTTAACAACTGCAGCGCGTTGACGACGCCGCCAATTAGCCCGCGCTGCGTGATTAATCATTTTCTATGCGAATTATATATTATATATCCATAATGTCCCTGCCCAAAGCACGCAAGCTTCCAGCAAACTTTAACTTCTACTCTGCCGATCCGCAGATCTTTAATTACAACAGCATCGGGGGTTTGTGGAATACGAGTATTTGAGTACAGGTCTGGCCGGCTACGATCGTGGCCACACAAATCATTCATAATCACATTTCGCTAATTATATGCGAGAAAAAACCTCAACTGCGTCATAAGCTGCCTCAGGTCTTTATGAATATAATTCTCGGGCAATTGGAGTGAAAATTGTGGGAATAAAGGCAAGGGTTTACCTATGTCGGTGACTAATTTTATGGCATTTATTCAATCAGAGATCAATGCGGGGAAATGCAGCCATGATCAATGGGGAAATCAGAACATTACATTACAAATTATATATATGAATGAATGCATCGGAAATATCAAAAACTGCAAAGTATGAATTTAAAGAATAAAAATTTTCACATTTTGCACATTATTTCTTTTGAAATATCTACAAATTTGAAGGGTATTCCTATTTGCCTTAAATGATAACCATTCTTTCTCGTTTTGAGGTTTATGTACCCCTAAACAAAAGAATGCTTACTTATGGCCCTATAAAGAAGCCAGAGAAATCTAAATGTTTAATTTAAATTCAGCAGAAAAATAATTTAAAGGCACTGTTAGTTTAAGGTTGAAAATAAAGCACGTACAATGTGAAAAAATGTGTGACTCAAAGTTTAGCTTTATAAGTAATATCAAAAAGAAATATAAATATATATTTATACAATTTATTTTTAAATATTTTATTTGTTCATGTATGGAATATATTTCATATTATATATACATTATTTTAAAATCAAGAATATCTTATATATTCTATATTCTATATAAAATATATTTTATATATTATATATAAATTATATTCTTGATTTTAAAATCAATTTAATTTCACTTATAACTGTAAATATATTCTATTTATGTAAATGTTAACTACGTGGCTTTTAATATTACATTATATTACAATATAAATTATAATAACATTTTTTTGACTATTTTTTTCTGAGTGTTTTTCCACTCGTCTTTACACATATGCAATAAACCGAATACTTAATAGATAAAAGCCTTAGAACTGCGAAACTAGTTTAAGATTTCACAAACAGATATACATAGCCCAGTTGGCCATACCCTCTTCTAGAGTATATAAACCCTGTCTGATTCTGTTGTAAATATGCAATCTGCCCTAGTCGGAGAGAAAGAAAATTAATACCCAAGAACTGCTATAGAAATAGAATTGACCCAAAGCTCACAAAGCGGCGATACATTCTTGTTTTTGGCTATTTCGGGGATGGCCATTCGACGTCATAATCACCTTTTATTTCATAGCTGTTTTCTGATTTTTTTTAATACCTGCTACCCATTAGGGTGAAAGGGTATTATAGCTCAGAGATAACCAATAAGAAAAATATATATTATACCAAGAGGGAAGCATTTGTAAAGTGTTATCCCTAAGGTATTTCTAAATCTTGATCTTGATCTTCAGTGGCCAAAATACTTTAAATATAATGGGTTAAGAAAAATTATAAAATTGTGTACATAATATACAATAAAATATAATTTCTTCTATATATATTCAATTGAAGTAAAAGTTGAGTATCTATAATAATAATTTTCAAGAAGATGCAGCTATAAAAAGCAGAATACCATGACTACCGGGTATCTCATTGTCCAGCTTATTGCTCAGCTTTTCTACATGTTTAATTTGATTATTTTTCTATTCTTTTTTTTTTGCATATTCCGCATTTTGGTTTTCTTGTTGTTGCTGTCGCTTAACGCCAAGCCTCAGCCACGAGCATTGTTATTTTAATTATCGCCAATTAGGTGTGAAGCACGTTTCTGTCGACGTCTCTTCTTAATTTCTGTATTTTGGTTTCTGTTTATTTGGATTTATTTCAGACAGCACCAATCATTTGATTTAAAGAAGAGAATAGGGGCTTCGGCTTCGGTTCCTGTTTTTTCTATGTATTTTCTTACCCCTTTGGGGTTTACGACGTTCTGCTGTTATTGTTGGTGTTACGTGTTAATGACTTTCAGTCGGTTTCGGCCAGTTATGTGCCGTGCTGTGCCCAAGGCGGAAAGAGAATAATTCCCCGGCTCGAACGGCTACTACTTATTGGTAATTTCCTTGAAGCGGGCATTTTTCCCACACTCGCCGGCAATACTGACTGATTGCCACTTAGACGGGAGCCCACCGGACCCACCAATTGCCCCGTGGCGATGAGCCGATGCCAAACCGGTCTGCCTCAGGTCGGATTAGCATGGAACCGATGATCAGAGATCTGATCCGAGGGTGCAGCGAAAACTCAATGCACTCGAACTTATAATAGTTTTCCGTACTACTACAATAGTTTTTTTTTATCAAGGATTGCTGTTTTAATGTATTCTAAGCCAAGTCCTATTGGAGAGTTACAAGCTTACAAGGACCTATATCACTGCGTTTTTAAATGGCATATATATTATATTTTCTGGCTTATTGAGTAGCTTAATCAACCTAAAATTTAATATTAAAACTAAATTTATAATACTTTCTTGTATTCTTAATTGCAAAAGAACCCATAAAAGTGGCTTGTTCAGTACTAGAACCTGTTGTGAGTCAAGCTCAGATGGAGCTTCTTCTTGATGATTATTCTCCTATATAGATAGAACCTTTATTTTAAGAATTGGCCTGTCCGATGTCCTCATCTCAGACGGCTTCCAGCTGACGCCCCGATGATTCTCTTGCTTCCGATGGCTCTGGCTAATTTCCTTCTAATCGGAACCAGTTATAGACCTCTGCCCAGCCCTGAGAGCTGTGGGAAAGCGGCCCCAGCACCAGCAGCAGCGTCGCAGCCGAGGTCGTGCCATTCATAAGCCCAAACTGCCGCGCTATCCCAGCTCAGTAGTCTGCTGACCGCCGAGACGCCGATGCCTGTGACTATGTCGAGATTACGGAGCAAGTGCAGCTTCACGGCCGCAGTGCTCCTGCTTCAGCTGCTGCTGGCGAGAGGCTCCTCATCGCAGGCCACCAAAGGACGCTACTGCGCCGCTTCTCTCTGCCAGGTCTACAATGGAACCCATGTGGTGCAGGCACCCCACATTGCCTGTGGCAACAATGGCAGCTTCTCCCCCAGCTGCGGCCCGGAGCCCAAGCTCCTGGACATGAGTCAGCGGCGACGACAACTGCTCCTCGACATGCACAACCTGGCCAGGTCACGGATCGCCAGCGGTCAGCTGGAGGGCTACCACAGTGCCGTCCGCATGCCCATGCTGAGCTGGGACTCGGAGCTGGAGCAGTTGGCCGCCCTGCATGCCAAGCGCTGTCAGTTCGCCCACGACAAGTGCCGGAACACGCCGCGGTTTCCATTCAGCGGGCAGAACATCGGCTACTTCTGGATCGGGCGGGAGTTCAAGTCGCACTCGCGGCGCATGAAGTCGTTCGTGATCAATTGGTTCCGCGAGTACCAGGATGCCAACCAGACCTTCATCGACAGCTACCATCCGCATCCGCAGGGGTGAGTTGTGGAGCTTAAGGAATATAGAACAGCCCTTAACTAACGCTATATCTCCTCCTCTCTTAGCAAGAAGATCGGTCACTTCACCCTGCTGGTCTCGGATCGTGTCCAGCGCGTGGGCTGTGCTGGGGTCCGCTTCCTGGAGCCGCAGGCCAATCGCTACCAGTTCATGCTCACCTGCAACTACGACTACAACAACATCTTCAATGAGCCCATCTATCAGGCAGGTCCCCCGGGCTCCAAGTGTCCCCAGCACCGGGTCAGCGAGAAGTTTCCCGGATTGTGTGACTGGCAGGATGCCTCCAGTGACAACGAGAGTGAGGAGAGCGCCGAGGATGGCAACACCCTGGACAACAACATTCCATTCTAGAGAAGAACAAAAAGGATCGATTTTATTACCATTTTCCTGCCTGGTACCCAAAGGTATAGCCTTGATAGTACACATCCTTGATAGAATATGTGATGCGGTCCTATTTCAGATACTTTAAGAACAGGGACTACCAAATCGGGTGAAAGTATTCGTATAGATTGCACGCACATCAAGTTTTTTTTTTTTACAAATTGTTAAGCCTAGAAAATAATTATTATTGAAAGTACAATTGGTTCATAAGGATAATAAGCATGTGGGTTGTAAGGCAATAACGCGGCTATTTAAGATAACTTTTTTTAATTTTATTATTACACATTTTTCATTTCCTTCCTTTTTGTTGATCTGTTATCTACGATTTAATTCTCCAGTGGCCTTTTCAACCCCTATTAATGTATATTACAATAGACACCAAATTCAATGAAAAAAAATAAAAAAAAAGAACCTGATAAAATTATAACCTTTTCCCATTTAAATAAATATCACTTAGTTCATAAATTAATTAACTACAACAACTGTAATTCTTACTATTTTTGCAAATCTTTATTGTAATTTAGCAGAACACAAACATGTACATATACCTAAAAGGGCTTCAAGAAACTTATCTATACTTTTTCGAATCTTAAACTATAACTAGGCGGCCACGGCAGTGGTCAGAGAATCAAAGATTATGAACGGTGGCAAGGATGCAGTGGTGCTGCCCTCAGCAGATGTCGAGGCAGAGGTTCCCTCTGTTGGCTTCAGAGTGGTTGGCTTGGCAGTAGTTCCCTCTGTAGGCTTCAGAGTGGTTGGCTTGGCAGTTGTTCCCTCTGTAGGCTTCAGAGTGGTTGGCTTGGCAGTTGTTCCCTCTGTTGGCTTCAGAGTGGTTGGCTTGGCAGTTGTTCCCTCAGTAGGCTTCAGAGTGGTTGGCTTGGCAGTTGTTCCCTCTGTTGGCTTCAGAGTGGTTGGCTTGGCAGTTGTTCCCGCTGTAGGCTTCAGAGTGGTTGGCTTGGCAGTAGTTCCCTCTGTGGGCTTCAGAGTGGTTGGCTTGGCAGTTGTTCCCTCTGTAGGCTTCAGAGTGGTTGGCTTGGCAGTAGTTCCCTCTGTAGGCTTCAGAGTGGTTGGCTTGGCAGTTGTTCCCTCAGTAGGCTTCAGAGTGGTTGGCTTGGCAGTTGTTCCCTCTGTGGGCTTCAGAGTGGTTGGCTTGGCAGTTGTTCCCTCTGTAGGCTTCAGAGTGGTTGGCTTGGCAGTAGTTCCCTCTGTGGGCTTCAGAGTGGTTGGCTTGGCAGTAGTTCCCTCTGTTGGCTTCAGAGTGGTTGGCTTGGCAGTTGTTCCCGCTGTAGGCTTCAGAGTGGTTGGCTTGGCAGTAGTTCCCTCTGTGGGCTTCAGAGTGGTTGGCTTGGCAGTTGTTCCCTCTGTAGGCTTCAGAGTGGTTGGCTTGGCAGTTGTTCCCGCTGTAGGCTTCAGAGTGGTTGGCTTGGCAGTAGTTCCCTCTGTAGGCTTCAGAGTGGTTGGCTTGGCAGTTGTTCCCTCTGTAGGCTTCAGAGTGGTTGGCTTGGCAGTAGTTCCCTCTGTGGGCTTCAGAGTGGTTGGCTTGGCAGTAGTTCCCTCTGTTGGCTTCAGAGTGGTTGGCTTGGCAGTTGTTCCCTCTGTAGGCTTCAGAGTGGTTGGCTTGGCAGTTGTTCCCGCTGTAGGCTTCAGAGTGGTTGGCTTGGCAGTAGTTCCCTCTGTGGGCTTCAGAGTGGTTGGCTTGGCAGTTGTTCCCTCTGTAGGCTTCAGAGTGGTTGGCTTGGCAGTTGTTCCCTCTGTAGGCTTCAGAGTGGTTGGCTGGGCAGTTGTTCCCTCAGTAGGCTTCAGAGTGGTTGGCTTGGCAGTTGTTCCCTCTGTAGGCTTCAAAGTGGTTGGCTTAGCAGTTGTTCCCTCTGTAGGCTTCAGAGTGGTTGGCTTGGCAGTAGTTCCCTCTGTAGGCTTCAGAGTGGTAGGCTTGGCCGTTGTTCCCTCTGTTGGCTTCAGAGTGGTTGGCTTGGCAGTTGTTCCCTCTGTAGGCTTGGCAGTTGTCCCCTCAGTAGGCTTCAGAGTGGTTGGCTTGGCAGTTGTTCCCTCTGTAGGCTTCAGAGTGGTAGGCTTGGCCGTTGTTCCCTCTGTTGGCTTCAGAGTGGTTGGCTTGGCAGTTGTTCCCTCTGTAGGCTTCAGAGTGGTTGGCTTGGCCGTTGTTCCCTCTGTTGGCTTCAGAGTGGTTGGCTTGGCAGTAGTTCCCTCTGTGGGCTTCAGAGTGGTTGGCTTGGCGGTAGTTCCCTCTGTTGGCTTCAGAGTGGTTGGCTTGGCAGTTGTTCCCTCTGTAGGCTTCAGAGTGGTTGGCTTGGCAGTTGTTCCCTCTGTGGGCTTCAGAGTGGTTGGCTTGGCAGTTGTTCCCTCTGTAGGCTTCAGAGTGGTTGGCTTGGCAGTAGTTCCCTCTGTGGGCTTCAGAGTGGTTGGCTTGGCAGTAGTTCCCTCTGTTGGCTTCAGAGTGGTTGGATTGGCAGTTGTTCCCTCAGTAGGCTTCAGAGTGGTTGGCTTGGCAGTTGTTCCCGATGTAGGCTTCAGAGTGGTTGGCTTGGCAGTAGTTCCCTCTGTGGGCTTCAGAGTGGTTGGCTTGGCAGTTGTTCCCTCTGTAGGCTTCAGAGTGGTTGGCTTGGCAGTTGTTCCCTCTGTGGGCTTCAGAGTGGTTGGCTTGGCAGTTGTTCCCTCTGTAGGCTTCAGAGTGGTTGGCTTGGCAGTAGTTCCCTCTGTGGGCTTCAGAGTGGTTGGCTTGGCAGTAGTTCCCTCTGTTGGCTTCAGAGTGGTTGGCTTGGCAGTTGTTCCCTCTGTAGGCTTCAGAGTGGTTGGCTTGGCAGTTGTTCCCGCTGTAGGCTTCAGAGTGGTTGGCTTGGCAGTAGTTCCCTCTGTGGGCTTCAGAGTGGTTGGCTTGGCAGTTGTTCCCTCTGTAGGCTTCAGAGTGGTTGGCTTGGCAGTTGTTCCCTCTGTAGGCTTCAGAGTGGTTGGCTGGGCAGTTGTTCCCTCAGTAGGCTTCAGAGTGGTTGGCTGGGCAGTTGTTCCCTCTGTAGGCTTCAAAGTGGTTGGCTTAGCAGTTGTTCCCTCTGTAGGCTTCAGAGTGGTTGGCTTGGCAGTAGTTCCCTCTGTGGGCTTCAGAGTGGTTGGCTTGGCAGTTGTTCCCTCTGTAGGCTTCAGAGTGGTTGGCTTGGCAGTTGTTCCCTCTGTGGGCTTCAGAGTGGTTGGCTTGGCAGTTGTTCCCTCTGTAGGCTTGGCAGTTGTCCCCTCAGTAGGCTTCAGAGTGGTTGGCTTGGCAGTTGTTCCCTCTGTAGGCTTCAGAGTGGTAGGCTTGGCCGTTGTTCCCTCTGTTGGCTTCAGAGTGGTTGGCTTGGCAGTTGTTCCCTCTGTAGGCTTGGCAGTTGTCCCCTCAGTAGGCTTCAGAGTGGTTGGCTTGGCAGTTGTTCCCTCTGTAGGCTTCAGAGTGGTAGGCTTGGCCGTTGTTCCCTCTGTTGGCTTCAGAGTGGTTGGCTTGGCAGTTGTTCCCTCTGTAGGCTTCAGAGTGGTTGGCTTGGCCGTTGTTCCCTCTGTTGGCTTCAGAGTGGTTGGCTTGGCAGTAGTTCCCTCTGTGGGCTTCAGAGTGGTTGGCTTGGCGGTAGTTCCCTCTGTTGGCTTGGCAGTTGTCCCCTCAGTAGGCTTCAGAGTGGTTGGCTTGGCAGTTGTTCCCTCTGTAGGCTTCAGAGTGGTAGGCTTGGCCGTTGTTCCCTCTGTTGGCTTCAGAGTGGTTGGCTTGGCAGTTGTTCCCTCTGTAGGCTTCAGAGTGGTTGGCTTGGCAGTTGTTCCCTCTGTAGGCTTCAGAGTGGTAGGCCTGGCCGTTGTTCCCTCTGTTGGCTTCAGAGTGGTTGGCTTGGCAGTTGTTCCCTCTGTAGGCTTCAGAGTGGTTGGCTTGGCCGTTGTTCCCTCTGTTGGCTTCAGAGTGGTTGGCTTGGCAGTAGTTCCCTCTGTGGGCTTCAGAGTGGTTGGCTTGGCGGTAGTTCCCTCTGTTGGCTTGGCAGTTGTCCCCTCAGTAGGCTTCAGAGTGGTTGGCTTGGCAGTTGTTCCCTCTGTAGGCTTCAGAGTGGTAGGCTTGGCCGTTGTTCCCTCTGTTGGCTTCAGAGTGGTTGGCTTGGCAGTTGTTCCCTCTGTTGGCTTCAGAGTGGTTGGCTTGGCAGTTGTTCCCTCTGTAGGCTTCAGAGTGGTTGGCTTGGCAGTTGTTCCCTCTGTAGGCTTCAGAGTGGTTGGCTTGGCAGTTGTTCCCTCTGTGGGCTTCAGAGTGGTTGGCTTGGCAGTTGTTCCCTCTGTAGGCTTGGCAGTTGTCCCCTCAGTAGGCTTCAGAGTGGTTGGCTTGGCAGTTGTTCCCTCTGTAGGCTTCAGAGTGGTAGGCTTGGCCGTTGTTCCCTCTGTTGGCTTCAGAGTGGTTGGCTTGGCAGTTGTTCCCTCTGTAGGCTTGGCAGTTGTCCCCTCAGTAGGCTTCAGAGTGGTTGGCTTGGCAGTTGTTCCCTCTGTAGGCTTCAGAGTGGTAGGCTTGGCCGTTGTTCCCTCTGTTGGCTTCAGAGTGGTTGGCTTGGCAGTTGTTCCCTCTGTAGGCTTCAGAGTGGTTGGCTTGGCAGTTGTTCCCTCTGTAGGCTTGGCCGTTGTTCCCTCTGTTGGCTTCAGAGTGGTTGGCTTGGCAGTAGTTCCCTCTGTGGGCTTCAGAGTGGTTGGCTTGGCGGTAGTTCCCTCTGTTGGCTTCAGAGTGGTTGGCTTGGCAGTTGTTCCCTCTGTAGGCTTCAGAGTGGTTGGCTTGGCAGTTGTTCCCTCTGTAGGCTTGGCAGTTGTCCCCTCAGTAGGCTTCAGAGTGGTTGGCTTGGCAGTTGTTCCCTCTGTAGGCTTCAGAGTGGTAGGCTTGGCCGTTGTTCCCTCTGTAGGCTTCAGAGTGGTTGGCTTTGCAGTTGTTCCCTCTGTAGGCTTGGCAGTTGTCCCCTCAGTAGGCTTCAGAGTGGTTGGCTTGGCAGTTGTTCCCTCTGTAGGCTTGGCAGTTGTCCCGTCAGTAGGCTTCAGAGTGGTTGGCTTGGCAGTTGTTCCCTCTGTAGGCTTCAGAGTGGTAGGCTTGGCCGTTGTTCCCTCTGTTGGCTTCAGAGTGGTTGGCTTGGCAGTTGTTCCCTCTGTAGGCTTCAGAGTGGTTGGCTTGGCAGTAGTTCCCTCTGTGGGCTTCAGAGTGGTTGGCTTGGCAGTTGTTCCCTCTGTAGGCTTCAGAGTGGTTGGCTTGGCAGTTGTTCCCTCTGTGGGCTTCAGAGTGGTTGGCTTGGCAGTTGTTCCCTCTGTAGGCTTGGCAGTTGTCCCCTCAGTAGGCTTCAGAGTGGTTGGCTTGGCAGTTGTTCCCTCTGTTGGCTTCAGAGTGGTTGGCTGGGCAGTAGTTCCCTCAGTAGGCTTCAGAGTGGTTGGCTTGGCAGTTGTTCCCTCAGTAGGCTTCAGAGTGGTTGGCTTGGCAGTTGTTCCCTCAGTAGGCTTCAGAGTGGTTGGCTTGGCCGTTGTTCCCTCTGTTGGCTTCAGAGTGGTTGGCTGGGCAGTAGTTCCCTCAGTAGGCTTCAGAGTGGTTGGCTTGGCAGTTGTTCCCTCAGTAGGCTTCAGAGTGGTTGGCTTGGCAGTTGTTCCCTCAGTAGGCTTCAGAGTGGTTGGCTTGGCAGTAGTTCCCTCTGTAGGCTTCAGAGTGGTTGGCTTGGCAGTTGTTCCCTCAGTAGGCTTCAGAGTGGTTGGCTTGGCAGTTGTTCCCTCAGTAGGCTTCAGAGTGGTTGGCTTGGCAGTTGTTCCCTCAGTAGGCTTCAGAGTGGTTGGCTTGGCAGTTGTTCCCTCAGTAGGCTTCAGAGTGGTTGGCTTGGCCGTTGTTCCCTCTGTAGGCTTCAGAGTGGTTGGCTTGGCAGTTGTTCCCTCAGTAGGCTTCAGAGTGGTTGGCTTTGCAGTAGTTCCCTCTGTAGGCTTCAGAGTGGTTGGCTTGGCAGTTGTTCCCTCAGTAGGCTTCAGAGTGGTTGGCTTGGCAGTAGTTCCCTCTGTAGGCTTCAGAGTGGTTGGCTTGGCAGTTGTTCCCTCAGTAGGCTTCAGAGTGGTTGGCTTGGCAGTAGTTCCCTCTGTTGGCTTCAGAGTGGTTGGCTTGGCAGTAGTTCCCTCAGTAGGCTTCAGAGTGGTTGGCTTGGCAGTTGTTCCCTCTGTAGGCTTCAGAGTGGTTGGCTTGGCAGTTGTTCCCTCTGTAGGCTTCAGAGTGGTTGGCTTTGCCGTTGTTCCCTCTGTAGGCTTCAGAGTGGTTGGCTTGGCAGTTGTTCCCTCTGTAGGCTTCAGAGTGGTTGGCTTGGCAGTAGTTCCCTCTGTAGGCTTCAGAGTGGTTGGTTTTGCCGTTGTTCCCTCTGTTGGCTTCAGAGTGGTTGGCTTGGCAGTAGTTCCCTCTGTAGGCTTCAGAGTGGTTGGCTTGGCAGTTGTTCCCTCAGTAGGCTTCAGAGTGGTTGGCTTGGCCGTTGTTCCCTCTGTAGGCTTCAGAGTGGTTGGCTTGGCAGTTGTTCCCTCAGTAGGCTTCAGAGTGGTTGGCTTGGCAGTTGTTCCCTCAGTAGGCTTCAGAGTGGTTGGCTTGGCAGTTGTTCCCTCAGTAGGCTTCAGAGTGGTTGGCTTGGCCGTTGTTCCCTCTGTAGGCTTCAGAGTGGTTGGCTTGGCAGTTGTTCCCTCAGTAGGCTTCAGAGTGGTTGGCTTTGCAGTAGTTCCCTCTGTAGGCTTCAGAGTGGTTGGCTTGGCAGTTGTTCCCTCAGTAGGCTTCAGAGTGGTTGGCTTGGCAGTAGTTCCCTCTGTAGGCTTCAGAGTGGTTGGCTTGGCAGTTGTTCCCTCAGTAGGCTTCAGAGTGGTTGGCTTGGCAGTAGTTCCCTCTGTAGGCTTCAGAGTGGTTGGCTTGGCAGTTGTTCCCTCAGTAGGCTTCAGAGTGGTTGGCTTGGCAGTAGTTCCCTCTGTAGGCTTCAGAGTGGTTGGCTTGGCAGTTGTTCCCTCAGTAGGCTTCAGAGTGGTTGGCTTGGCAGTAGTTCCCTCTGTAGGCTTCAGAGTGGTTGGTTTTGCCGTTGTTCCCTCTGTTGGCTTCAGAGTGGTTGGCTTGGCAGTTGTTCCCTCTGTAGGCTTCAGAGTGGTTGGCTTGGCAGTAGTTCCCTCTGTAGGCTTCAGAGTGGTTGGCTTGGCAGTTGTTCCCTCAGTAGGCTTCAGAGTGGTTGGCTTGGCAGTTGTTCCCTCAGTAGGCTTCAGAGTGGTTGGCTTGGAAGTTGTTCCCTCAGTAGGCTTCAGAGTGGTTGGCTTGGCAGTAGTTCCCTCTGTAGGCTTCAGAGTGGTTGGCTTGGCAGTTGTTCCCTCAGTAGGCTTCAGAGTGGTTGGCTTGGCAGTAGTTCCCTCTGTTGGCTTCAGAGTGGTTGGCTTGGCAGTAGTTCCCTCAGTAGGCTTCAGAGTGGTTGGCTTGGCAGTTGTTCCCTCTGTAGGCTTCAGAGTGGTTGGCTTGGCAGTTGTTCCCTCTGTAGGCTTCAGAGTGGTTGGCTTTGCCGTTGTTCCCTCTGTAGGCTTCAGAGTGGTTGGCTTGGCAGTTGTTCCCTCTGTAGGCTTCAGAGTGGTTGGCTTGGCAGTTGTTCCCTCTGTAGGCTTCAGAGTGGTTGGCTTGGCAGTAGTTCCCTCTGTAGGCTTCAGAGTGGTTGGTTTTGCCGTTGTTCCCTCTGTTGGCTTCAGAGTGGTTGGCTTGGCAGTAGTTCCCTCTGTAGGCTTCAGAGTGGTTGGCTTGGCAGTTGTTCCCTCAGTAGGCTTCAGAGTGGTTGGCTTGGCCGTTGTTCCCTCTGTAGGCTTCAGAGTGGTTGGCTTGGCAGTTGTTCCCTCTGTTGGCTTCAGAGTGGTTGGCTTGGCAGTTGTTCCCTCAGTAGGCTTCAGAGTGGTTGGCTTGGCAGTAGTTCCCTCTGTAGGCTTCAGAGTGGTTGGCTTGGCAGTTGTTCCCTCAGTAGGCTTCAGAGTGGTTGGCTTGGCAGTAGTTCCCTCTGTAGGCTTCAGAGTGGTTGGCTTGGCAGTTGTTCCCTCAGTAGGCTTCAGAGTGGTTGGCTTGGCAGTAGTTCCCTCTGTAGGCTTCAGAGTGGTTGGTTTTGCCGTTGTTCCCTCTGTTGGCTTCAGAGTGGTTGGCTTGGCAGTTGTTCCCTCTGTAGGCTTCAGAGTGGTTGGCTTGGCAGTAGTTCCCTCTGTAGGCTTCAGAGTGGTTGGCTTGGCAGTTGTTCCCTCAGTAGGCTTCAGAGTGGTTGGCTTGGCCGTTGTTCCCTCTGTAGGCTTCAGAGTGGTTGGCTTGGCAGTTGTTCCCTCTGTTGGCTTCAGAGTGGTTGGCTTGGCAGTTGTTCCCTCAGTAGGCTTCAGAGTGGTTGGCTTGGCAGTAGTTCCCTCTGTAGGCTTCAGAGTGGTTGGCTTGGCAGTTGTTCCCTCAGTAGGCTTCAGAGTGGTTGGCTTGGCAGTTGTTCCCTCTGTAGGCTTCAGAGTGGTTGGCTTGGCAGTAGTTCCCTCTGTAGGCTTCAGAGTGGTTGGCTTGGCAGTTGTTCCCTCTGTAGGCTTCAGAGTGGTTGGCTTGGCAGTAGTTCCCTCAGTAGGCTTCAGAGTGGTTGGCTTGGCACTAGTTCCCTCTGTAGGCTTCAGAGTGGTTGGCTTGGCAGTTGTTCCCTCTGTAGGCTTCAGAGTGGTTGGCTTGGCAGTTGTTCCCTCTGTAGGCTTCAGAGTGGTTGGCTTGGCAGTTGTTCCCTCAGTAGGCTTCAGAGTGGTTGGCTTGGCAGTTGTTCCCTCTGTAGGCTTCAGAGTGGTTGGCTTGGCAGTTGTTCCCTCTGTAGGCTTCAGAGTGGTTGGCTTGGCCGTTGTTCCCTCTGTAGGCTTCAGAGTGGTTGGCTTGGCAGTTGTTCCCTCAGTAGGCTTCAGAGTGGTTGGCTTGGCAGTTGTTCCCTCTGTAGGCTTCAGAGTGGTTGGCTTGGCCGTTGTTCCCTCTGTAGGCTTCAGAGTGGTTGGCTTGGCAGTTGTTCCCTCAGTAGGCTTCAGAGTGGTTGGCTTGGCCGTTGTTCCCTCTGTAGGCTTCAGAGTGGTTGGCTTGGCAGTAGTTCCCTCTGTTGGCTTCAGAGTGGTTGGCTTGGCAGTAGTACCCTCTGTAGGCTTTAGAGTGGTTGGCTTGGCCGTTGTTCCCTCTGTAGGCTTCAGAGTGGTTGGCTTGGCAGTTGTTCGCTCAGTAGGCTTCAGAGTGGTTGGCTTGGCAGTAGTTCCCTCTGTAGGCTTCAGAGTGGTTGGCTTGGCAGTTGTTCCCTCTGTTGGCTTCAGAGTGGTTGGCTTTGCCGTTGTTGCCTCTGTTGGCTTCAGAGTGGTTGGCTTGGCCGTTGTTCCCTCTGTAGGCTTCAGAGTGGTTGGCTTGGCAGTAGTTCCCTCTGTTGGCTTCAGAGTGGTTGGCTTGGCAGTAGTACCCTCTGTAGGCTTTAGAGTGGTTGGCTTGGCCGTTGTTCCCTCTGTAGGCTTCAGAGTGGTTGGCTTGGCAGTTGTTCCCTCAGTAGGCTTCAGAGTGGTTGGCTTGGCAGTTGTTCCCTCTGTAGGCTTCAGAGTGGTTGGCTTGGCAGTTGTTCCCTCTGTAGGCTTCAGAGTGGTTGGCTTGGCCGTTGTTCCCTCTGTAGGCTTCAGAGTGGTTGGCTTGGCCGTTGTTCCCTCAGTAGGCTTCAGAGTGGTTGGCTTGGCAGTTGTTCCCTCTGTAGGCTTCAGAGTGGTTGGCTTGGCCGTTGTTCCCTCAGTAGGCTTCAGAGTGGTTGGCTTGGCAGTTGTTCCCTCAGTAGGCTTCAGAGTGGTTGGCTTGGCAGTTGTTCCCTCAGTAGGCTTCAGAGTGGTTGGCTTGGCAGTAGTTCCCTCAGTAGGCTTCAGAGTGGTTGGCTTGGCAGTAGTTCCCTCTGTAGGCTTCAGAGTGGTTGGCTTGGCCGTTGTTCCCTCAGTAGGCTTCAGAGTGGTTGGCTTGGCAGTTGTTCCCTCTGTAGGCTTCAGAGTGGTTGGCTTGGCAGTTGTTCCCTCAGTAGGCTTCAGAGTGGTTGGCTTGACAGTAGTTCCCTCTGTAGGCTTCAGAGTGGTTGGCTTTGCCGTTGTTCCCTCTGTAGGCTTCAGAGTGGTTGGCTTGGCCGTTGTTCCCTCTGTAGGCTTCAGAGTGGTTGGCTTGGCAGTTGTTCCCTCAGTAGGCTTCAGAGTGGTTGGCTTGGCAGTAGTTCCCTCAGTAGGCTTCAGAGTGGTTGGCTTGGCAGTAGTTCCCTCAGTAGGCTTCAGAGTGGTTGGCTTGGCAGTTGTTCCCTCAGTAGGCTTCAGAGTGGTTGGCTTGGCAGTAGTTCCCTCTGTAGGCTTCAGAGTGGTTGGCTTGGCAGTTGTTCCCTCAGTAGGCTTCAGAGTGGTTGGCTTGGCAGTAGTTCCCTCTGTAGGCTTCAGAGTGGTTGGCTTGGCAGTTGTTCCCTCAGTAGGCTTCAGAGTGGTTGGCTTGGCAGTTGTTCCCTCAGTAGTCTTCAGAGTGGTTGGCTTGGCAGTTGTTCCCTCTGTAGGCTTCAGAGTGGTTGGCTTGGCAGTTGTTCCCTCTGTTGGCTTCAGAGTGGTTGGCTTGGCAGTAGTTCCCTCAGTAGGCTTCAGAGTGGTTGGCTTGGCAGTAGTTCCCTCTGTAGGCTTCAGAGTGGTTGGCTTGGCAGTAGTTCCCTCTGTAGGCTTCAGAGTGGTTGGCTTGGCAGTTGTTCCCTCAGTAGGCTTCAGAGTGGTTGGCTTGGCAGTTGTTCCCTCTGTAGGCTTCAGAGTGGTTGGCTTGGCAGTTGTTCCCTCTGTTGGCTTCAGAGTGGTTGGCTTGGCAGTAGTTCCCTCTGTAGGCTTCAGAGTGGTTGGCTTGGCAGTAGTTCCCTCTGTAGGCTTCAGAGTGGTTGGCTTGGCCGTTGTTCCCTCTGTAGGCTTCAGAGTGGTTGGCTTTGCCGTTGTTCCCTCTGTAGGCTTCAGAGTGGTTGGCTTGGCCGTTGTTCCCTCTGTAGGCTTCAGAGTGGTTGGCTTGGCAGTTGTTCCCTCAGTAGGCTTTAGAGTGGTTGGCTTGGCAGTAGTTCCCTCTGTAGGCTTCAGAGTGGTTGGCTTGGCAGTAGTTCCCTCTGTAGGCTTCAGAGTGGTTGGCTTGGCAGTAGTTCCCTCTGTAGGCTTTAGAGTGGTTGGCTTGGCAGTAGTTCCCTCTGTAGGCTTCAGAGTGGTTGGCTTGGCAGTTGTTCCCTCTGTAGGCTTCAGAGTGGTTGGCTTGGCAGTAGTTCCCTCTGTAGGCTTTAGAGTGGTTGGCTTGGCAGTTGTTCCCTCTGTAGGCTTCAGAGTGGTTGGATTGGCAGTTGTTCCCTCAGTAGGCTTCAGAGTGGTTGGCTTGGCAGTTGTTCCCTCAGTAGGCTTCAGAGTGGTTGGCTTGGCAGTAGTTCCCTCTGTAGGCTTCAGAGTGGTTGGCTTGGCAGTTGTTCCCTCTGTAGGCTTCAGAGTGGTTGGCTTGGCAGTTGTTCCCTCTGTAGGCTTCAGAGTGGTTGGCTTGGCAGTTGTTCCCTCTGTAGGCTTCAGAGTGGTTGGCTTGGCAGTAGTTCCCTCAGTTGGCTTCAGAGTGGTTGGCTTGGCAGTAGTTCCCTCAGTAGGCTTCAGAGTGGTTGGCTTGGCCGTTGTTCCCTCTGTTGGCTTCAGAGTGGTTGGCTTGGCAGTTGTTCCCTCTGTAGGCTTCAGAGTGGTTGGCTTGGCAGTTGTTCCCTCTGTAGGCTTCAGAGTGGTTGGCTTGGCAGTTGTTCCCTCTGTAGGCTTCAGAGTGGTTGGCTTGGCAGTTGTTCCCTCAGTAGGCTTCAGAGTGGTTGGCTTGGCAGTTGTTCCCTCTGTAGGCTTCAGAGTGGTTGGCTCGGCAGTTGTTCCCTCTGTGGGCTTCAGAGTGGTTGGCTTGGCAGTTGTTCCCTCAGTAGGCTTCAGAGTGGTTGGCTTGGCAGTTGTTCCCTCTGTAGGCTTCAGAGTGGTTGGCTTGGCAGTTGTTCCCTCTGTAGGCTTCAGAGTGGTTGGCTGGGCAGTTGTTCCCTCTGTAGGCTTCAGAGTGGTTGGCTTGGCCGTTGTTCCCTCTGTAGGCTTCAGAGTGGTTGGCTTGGCAGTTGTTCCCTCTGTTGGCTTCAGAGTGGTTGGCTTGGCAGTTGTTCCCTCTGTAGGCTTCAGAGTGGTTGGCTTGGCAGTTGTTCCCTCTGTAGGCTTCAGAGTGGTTGGCTTGGCAGTTGTTCCCTCAGTAGGCTTCAGAGTGGTTGGCTTGGCAGTTGTTCCCTCTGTAGGCTTCAGAGTGGTTGGCTTGGCAGTTGTTCCCTCAGTAGGTTTCAGAGTGGTTGGCTTGGCAGTTGTTCCCTCAGTAGGCTTCAGAGTGGTTGGCTTGGCAGTTGTTCCCTCAGTAGGCTTCAGAGTGGTTGGCTTGGCAGTTGTTCCCTCAGTAGGCTTCAGAGTGGTTGGCTTGGCAGTAGTTCCCTCTGTGGGCTTCAGAGTGGTTGGCTTGGCAGTTGTTCCCTCTGTGGGCTTCAGAGTGGTCGGTTGTGTTGGCTTGGAAGTGGTTCCTATGGTGGTAAGGAATGTTGGGCTTGGAGTGGTGGGACTTCGCGTCGTCGTTTCCTGCCCGCAGCTGTGTGGCGTGGTGGTGTCGTGCGGACAGTGTGGCTTTGTGGGCGGCTTGAGGGTGGTGGTGCTCGTCTTGTTGCTACAGGGATTCCGGAAGTGGAGCACGATCTCGTTCGGCTGCTGGCCCGGCGCAATGCGGATGTGCGGGCCGAACATCGTGAAGGCGGCCGTGGTGGCCGCCAGAAGGCTGACGACGAACAGCTGCATCTTTCGGGGACTGTCGACACTCGGGCAGCACCCTTTGGTTACTGAACCTGGCGCTTCGCCCGAAGGCGTATTTAAGCTGTGCGGGAATTCGCATTCCGGAGACCGCCCCCGCAACGGATGCGCTGGCCAGCTCGGGGCACGCACCCGTTCCGTAAGCCTGGCACGGGCTTGCATAAGCCCGTCTTATCGCCGCCCGCGACGCAGCGACGCAGTTAGGGCCCGGAGGGCTCCGACTCACGTTCCAAGTCCCAAGTTCCCCGATCCATTCATTCATTGACCCGGCCAGAGAGAGAGAGAATGTTTTTTTAAAACGTTCTGCAATGCGAACGATTTTATTACGCTTCTTCGCTTGGCAAGACAGATAGAGAGGTCGCGTTGAATGGGCTTTGGAGGTGTTTCTTAAATGTTATTTGTGTCTGGCCACCCGCAAGGTAAGATGGCCTTATGGCTCTCCGTGCCCTTCCATAACATATTCGGTATAAACTTGGATAATTGAAGACGATCTGGGGATCTGTTGGCGCTCCCATCTGACTGGCGAGCTGTGGCGTCCACTCAGAATCGCATATATACTATATAGTTTATATCTAAATATATTTTAGCTATGTTTAACAATGTCACCGACCCATCTCCTCTAGCACAACAACAAACAATAAACTTATGGAAAACTAATCTGTTAACATTTACATATATAGCATTTACTTAGGCATATACAAAACTCTAGGCCACTAGTTGATAATGTTAATGCCAGGCGCTCTATGGGACCGAGCCGTCCCCTGGGCAGATCCCGGGACTAGATCTCGTCGTCGCTGGTCTGGGTGCAGAGCACCTGCTCCTGCCACCAATCGTGCACCTCGTAGACCACGTTGGCCTGGTTGTTGAACGGCAGCAGCTTCCCGCTGCCCCCGATCAGCTGGCTCATGATGGCCGACGGACTGCCCAGGGCGCCGTGGTGGTGCTGCTGCTGCTGGTGCAGATCGATGCCGTGCCCAGCCCCATGGCCATGCCCGTGGCCGCCGTGTCCGTGGGCATGCCCGTGGCCATGTCCATGTCCATGTCCGTAGGCGGCGGCTGCGTTTATTGTCGGATAATGGAACTGGCCGATCTCGCTATTGACCTGGGCAAAGAAATTGGTCGACTTGTTGCCCTCGCCACCCACGTTCCCTGCCGCCCCGGCCCTCTGCTTGGCCAGCTGGCCCAGCTGCCCGGCATGCGGCAGCGTGGTCATCGAGTTCTTCTTCCTCTGCTGGCTGCTGATGTGGAGCCGCTCCTTGTCGCTGAGCGTCGAGCGCTGCTGCGGATCGCTGGAGGTGGGCGCCAGGAATTTCCGACCCGCCGAGCTGCCCGTGGAGTCGGAGCGATTGAGGGCGTAGCCCCGCTTGCTCACAGCCATGACGTGGCGCCCGGCCACCACTGGTGGTCCGACCATACTCGATCCTGGTCCCGCTGCTGGTCCCGCTGCCGGGCCCACCGTTACTGCTCCTGCTCCCGGCTCTGGATGGGGCAGCGCAACGGCACTGCTGCTGGCATCCTTCTCCTCGTTCTCCGTGGAACTGAAGGTGGGCGAAAAGGCATCGCTGGTGGGCGGACAGCCACCGGCCACCACTCCGCTGATCGTGCTGATGGTGGCCTTGTCCGCTGAACCCAAGGGAGCCTTGTCCTCCTGGACATTGGGCCGCATCACAGGCTGCTCGTTGGTGGCCCTCAGTCCGGCAATCAGTGAGTTCTGTTGCTTCTGCGAAGGATTTAGAGAGGAGTCATTAATATAATCTACAAAAAAATATATTATATAAGCTTACACTGGCATTCTGGGCCCGTATCTTCTTGAGGCACCCCTCCAGCCAGGTGCGTATGGTCATCTTGGCCACCTCCTCCTCCACCAAATACTCAAACTCCTCGCGGGCCAGCAGCTCCTCCAGCTGCAGGGCCTTGCGTATGTCCACAGAGCGGTAGCTCAGCATGCTGAAAGGGATACAGAGAGAGTCAGAGGCTATATTGTTGGGCTTGGATAGGAGTCACCCACTTGATCACATCGTGGAAGGTCACATCCTCGCCGTTGTGCAGCTTATCGAGCTCATAGCACATGTACTTGAACAGCAGGCGATCCTTCTGGGGATCGCACTCGAGGCGTCCCTTCAGCAGGCGGAGAATGAACTTCACCCGCCGCACCGGTATGACGCCCCGTTGATGTATATCCACAATGTTCCAGGTGTTCTGGAAGTTGCGTATGTCCGCATAGGAGAGCAGGGCATCCTCTTCGTTGGAGTAGAACAAGGAAAAGTTCTCCATGATAATAGCTGCAGGAAGCGAGGGCAGGTTATTAGGGTCTGCTTAGGAGTATATATCGCGAGAGGAGACCCACCCACAAGCAAGTTGAGCACTATATAGGTGATGATCACGTAGAAGGTGCAGAAGTAGATGAGGCTGGCGGTGAAGTTGCCACAGTCCGTCTCCCAATAGTTGTTGCCGAGGGTGCAGTACGGTGGCTGGACCATGCAGTCGTGCATGATCTTATTCCAATCCTCGCCGGTGACGATGCGGAAGAGCATGGCCACCCCGGTGACCGGAGAGCCAAAGTTGGCCCTCCGACCAATGCCCTCGCCATACTTGACCGTTCCTGAAACGAGAGTGATCAGTGAAGGGCAGAGATACGGGTCTGAACTCGGTAGAATCAGTGCTGCCAATGTGTCCTTGTTGTTGATCCTGAATCTAAATGAGTTCTGTCTGCAGAAAGACCTCACAATGTGATGATGATTGAAGACGAATTCTCTCTCGCAAGTTGTAAATTATTTTCTATTAATATGTGACAATTTATGTAGCATTTTTGTTTAGATCTCTATGGTAAGCATAAAGTCAATAATTATTTCTTCAAACTGTTCCTGTGACACTAATTTTCAAACAAAAGAAACATTTAGAGAACCTATTTAAATGTTTCCCCCCGAAAAAGGACTTTCGAAAAAAGGATCCTTGGCAGCACTGACTAGGAAGGGGTTTCTGAATCTACAGCTCACCGAAAAGGATTGTTCCGGCCAGCGCATAGAAGAAGACTAGCAAAAACATGCCGAAGATAATGAAGAAGGACTTGCATACAGAGACGCCCACGGTCAACATAAGCATCTTCAGTGTGGTGTGCTTGCCGGTGATGGTGAAGAAGCGCAGGATGACCACCATGAAGCCGAAGAAGTAGGACAGATCGTTCTGCCAGACATCAGGAGATGATCAGTGATCAGTGAGCATGTGGACAATGGACAACTTACCCGCAGAATCGTCTGCAGAATGATCCAAATCACACCGGCAACGGTGACCAGTAGGTCATAGCGATTGCGCCTAGATTGCCAATAGCCGCGCGGTGTAAAGGCAATGTTCTTCATCACCACCTCAACCACAAAGACAAAGGTCAATACCGCACTGACGATCACCAGGCGTTCCGTATGCACCTCTCCCTTGATCCACTGCAGTACACAAATCGAGACGAGAGAGAGAGAGAGATAGAGAGAGTTGGAGACAGTTGGAGAGAGGTGGAGAGAGTTGGAAAGATTGGAGAGAGTTGGAAAGAGTTGGAGAGGGTTGGAGACATTTGGATAGAGACACTAGAATACCCGGACAGCAAGTCGAGCTCTACGCTAAAATCTCTAGTCGCTAGGCTCTAAGAGCTTTCATACACAACATTCATGTTTCTTGCTATATATATATTGATATTTTTTTTGTTTTGATTTCTGGACGATTCCACCAATGTACAGATACATATATACATATACATACATTAATATATTTATGTACACGAGTGCTGTGGCATGCATCAATAAATGTGAGAGTTTGGTTAAATCAAAAGCATACTTTTTGGCGACTTGGTTAAGTTTAAAAATAAATGCAACTTAAATTAAAAATGGTTATTTTAGGCATATATATATGACATAAAATTTATATGATATATTATTTGTATTTTTATAATGTATATAATATACATATATAATTATTTATGAATGCCTTCATTAAGGTAACGCATTTCCGATGGTCAGGGCTCTAAGGCCACTTTCATAATCGAATATGAATAACCTTAATGAATTTTCTTGTTACTGAGACTTTTTTTGGTGTTTATAATATATATACATATGTATATATATGGGTATGTATTTTAAAAATATTATATATATATATTATCGTCATCAATTGTGCTTAATTTGTTGTATAATTCCATGCTTTCTGATGGTTCCTCCTTCAGTTTATATTATTAATTTAATAGCTTTTTATATGTTTACATTAAGCACTTCTGTTAAATATGCTTGCAAATATGAAGTCTTGATAAATAAAAAATAAATATTTAAAATCATAGATTCATGCCACGCTTTGGAAAGTTAAGCCTAAAGACAATGTAAAGTGTAAGATATGTAACGCCATAACATTTTTTCACACTGGAGCTGGCTCTCTCTAGAAGTTTAGTTAAAAAACCAGAGAGAAAGAGATACGAGAGAAAAGAGCACTTTATAGCTAGTCACTCTCTTGTATGCAACTCAGCACACTTAAGCTCGAGCATTCTAGATCAGCCTGGCTGCTTACGCACTGGCTGAATCTATGTGTACCCCAACTTGCACGTTAGCTAGTAAGCTCTTTAATTAATAAAAGCATGAGCAATAGCTAGCACATAAATGTCCTTCTTGCGCGTTACGCATCTTAACCCTTACATTATCTTCAGCTCAACCGTTCCTCCAATCATTCCTTCTCTTTCTAGTTGATTTTGGCTACAAACCGTTATGGAGAGCAGCATGCTGTTGATCAGCACCACCACAGCGATGACCCGCTTGAAGATAATGTGCTGGGTGATGTCATAGGTGAAGGCCCGGATCTTGCGGCCATCTGGTCTGGGTGGCAGATGGAGCGGCTGGGCAATCTTCAGACGCTTCTTGAGGTCACACCAACGCCTCTGGTCGACGGTCAACAGGGCTGTGCCTTTGTTCTCCGAATAATTGGCAATCACCACGCCCACGAACAGGGTCAAGCCGATCATGCAGCCCAAGAAGATATAGATGTGGATATAAACGGCATGAACCTAAGCAAGAAAATGGAGATATATAATATATGATCGAGCTTCAAGCCTCCTCCAGGTAGGTTACTTACCGGACCCACCGCCTTGATGAGCACATCGCGCACATCCAGCCAGCCCTTGAAGGACAACACCTCGAAGAGCGTCAGCATGGCGTCCCCAATATTATCGAAATTGAAGCGCCGTGGATTGGCCCAGACGCGGGGCACCAGCATCGCCGGATAGGACTCATCCGGGCCTGGGGTTAGCTTCATCTTTGTGACAAAAACGCGTCGCATAAAGACCCCCACACAGTCCTCCCGCCGGGATATCGTAGGATCATTGCAACGGGCCAGGCGACCGCCATACAGCTGGACACCGTAGCTGGCAAAGATGAACATCAGCAGGATGAGCAGGGTGGATACGAGCAGGATCTCCTTGAAGCCGCGGCACAGCTCGTAGACCACCTTCCGCATATGCGGTACCAGGGTGAAGATCCTGAGCGGACGCACGCAGCGCAGGATCATCAGGAGCTGGGCCGCCGAATTGGTGGGTATATTGAGGGGCATCCAGCACAGGAAAGAAGTGGACACCACATAGATGAAGACGTCCAAGGCAGCGGCCACATCCTTAATGTAAGCCTTCGGCGTAAAGAAGAGCCCATCGGCCAGGATCTTGAGGGCCAGCTCCAGGCTCATGAAGATCACAAAACCATACTCGGCGATCTGCAGAGTGGGATGGTCCATCACCCGATAGTTGGGCGTCTCGAACATCATCGAGATGCAGGACAAAGTGGTGGCAAAGATCATCACCCAGTCCAGGTAGGTGACCAGACCCAAGAAGTTGCTGCACGCACAGAGATTAGCTTGATTAAATACGGAATATTTAAGAGCAGAGTTCAACTCACTGCAAACTCTTGTACTGGACCTTGCGCTCCTTGCCCGTCAGCGGATCCTTGAGCCGGGCATCGTAGCGTGCATGGACAATCTTCTGGCAGATCTTGCGGAACCGACTCTCGCGCGGCACCAGGAACAGGGGAGTATCGAAGAAGGGATGATTCTCGCGGAGATCCTCCTCGCGCTGATTCCGCCGCATCTCCGCCTGCTGCCGCTTCGCCTGCAGCAGCTTGATGTCCAGATCATGGGGCCGGGCACGTCCCGAGTTGGCCCTGGGAGCAGCGGCAATGTCACCATTCTCCATCAGATGCTCGTACGTCTGCTTCAGCTTGATGGAGCCGGAGCGAACGCTGCGGCGGATGGAGCGGGAGCCGAACCTGCGGATTGGTAGTGGACACACATCACACGGGTCGCGCCGCCTCGCCACAGGAGGGCAGTGCCCGGGTACTTACTTCTTTTGGTCCACGCGCCACGGCTTCGAGTGGGTGATGGTGCCCTGGGACTTGAGGCCGCCGCCGCCCTTGGTGCCCACCACGGGCAGCATGGCGGAGTCGCCGAGCATCAAACGCTGGTTGTTGCTGTCGCTGCAGGGCACAAGGATAACATTACTACATTAGTAGTTTCAAATAGGAATCAGACCAGGAAAACTCACTTGATGATGTGCGTGATGGCCAGCTTGCGGAGACTGCTGCCTGCCGCTCGGACCTTGGCCGTCTTGTTCATGATCCTCACAGGCTTCTGCTTGCGAAAGACCACATTGGACTCCCAGCACTCGGACATGGGCCGCTTGCAGTTCTCCACCAGCGAGTCCTCCGTCTCCAGCTCGATCACGAAATGCTTCATGAAGCTCTCGCGCACCTTGGGCAGCATAAAGTCATTGGGTATGCGATGCAGGATGGTCATCTGTGGCGAGTCGGGGAACTTCTCGAAGATGCGCAGCCGGAAGGGCAGCGTCTCCTTGATCTCGGCGCTCTGCTCGCGGAACTTGAGCTGCTTCAGCTTCTTGATGTCCTCGTCCAGCTCCAGATTGTCGAGAATGACCGCCACGAAAAGACTGAGCACGATGAGGGTCACGAACAGATGGTACAGTATAAAGTAGACCGCCACCAGTGGTGTAAGCGTCTTGCTGGTCCGGATCATTGTCTCGTCCATAACCTCCACCCAGGCCTCCTGGGTGAGGATCTGGAACATGCTCATGAAGGCCTCCGGGAAGGACTCGAACTTGGTGAAGTCGCACAGGAAGCAGAAGAGCTGCATCGAAATGCTCGAGCTGATGATCAGCAAGCACATGGTGAAGATGATCAGCGATCCCAGCTTCTTCCCTGGCCCGAAGATCTTGTACACGAATCCCTCCAGCATTGGCGAGGCCTTGATCAGGCGCACCACCCGCAGCACCTGGAAGTAGGTCAGTCCGGAGGGATAGAACATGGGCACGATGTGCAGCGTGGTGCCGGCGGCCAGGAGCAGCTCGAACTTGTGGATGGAGTGCTTGTAGTAGCCCCTCCACCCCAGGCAGTAGATCTTGAACAGCGTCTCCAGGTCCAGCAGGCAGGTGAAGACCAGCTCTATGTAGTAGTACCTCTCGTAGAACACATCCCTGGGCCTGCCATCGTGCTTGAAGGTCATGGTGGCCGTCACAATGCCATTGGCCAGGATCACGCTCATCACCAGCATGCGGAAGTAGGGCGATCGCAGGATGGCATGGCAGGTCTCCGGCGCCAAGCCACCGTGCTTGTTGTCATCGATGGTCACCAGCCGCCAGCCGGAGTCGTTGCCACTGAGTATCTGCGAGGCAGCCGTCTTCTGGATGTGTCCCCGTGCTCCCCACATCTGCTGGAACTGGACGCGAATCTCGTTGAAGGTCTCCGTGATCACCGCAATGAACACGTTCTTCACCAGCCAGGCCAGGAAGAAGATCATGGTGCTGAAGTAGAAGGCGGCCCGCCAGGCGGGCAGGGAGTCGATGGCCCGGTACATGATGAACACCCAGCCCTCCTGTGAGGCAGCCTGGTACACGGTGAAGATGGATGTGGCAATGTCCTCGAAGCCATTGAACCCAATCACATAGCTGCTGAGGAAGTCCATCTTCATGCACCGCATGCCCGGCGAGCACTGGTAGCCGGAGTCGGGATCCATGGAGCAGAATGTGTCCGGAATGGCCAGGGAGTTGATGGTTAGGATTCTAGTTTTGAGGGATATTGTTATTATTTTATGTAGAAATTAGTAACTGAACACTCACGGTCTCTTCAGCAGGTCGTACTCCGTGTTATTCATCACACAGTGATTTTTGAGCTCGCCAAAGAACTGAACCCCCAGCAGGCCATACAGGGACATGAAGAACAGGAAGAACAGGGTCACATTGTAGATTTGCTGGCTCGAACGTCTGATGGGTGAGAAGAATTGGGAGAAGAGTTAAGAGAAGAATTAGGAAAAGAATTAGGAAAATTAAAAAAAGAATAATCAGTAGAATTAAGATAAGAATTCAGATAAGGATTACGATAAGAATTTAGAAAAGAAATATGTGAAGAAGTACAAGAATAATTACGAAAAGAATTAACAGAAGATTTAATAGAAAAAATAAGAGAAACATTAACAGAAGACTTAACTATAAAAATCAATGATAAGCCAAAGATACTCACTTGAAAATCTGATTAATCCTACTTTTGGGCATACTAAACTTCAGAAAGACGCGTAGGAAGCGGATCATGATCAAAGGACGAGGTGCTCTCATTATGGACAAATAGGAGAATCTACGGAAGAATCAAGAGTAAGCCTCCAATCAAACAGCTCTAACTTCTCACTTCCAAAGACCAAACTTACTTGGGAACTATCTCGAGCACCTCAAAGATCTGCAGAATGATGGAAATCCACAAGAAGCTGACCATGGAGGCATCAAACTGGCACCAATGATCCTTCAAATAAGGCACCTCTCCCTGGAAAAAAATCGATAATCAAATCCAGTTCCCAAGAATCCCTGAACCCCCTCCCACTCACATGCAGTACTCCACGGATGTGCATCTTGGCCACCATCTCGGCGGTGAAGAGCAGCGTAACGGCCGTGTCCGAGAAGAAGGTGATGTACTGCAGCGACGGATACCGCTCGAAGGTCTTGGGCGTGTTCAGCGAGACGGAGGTGAGCGAGACCAAGGCACAGAGACGCATCAGCCGGCGCACCCACAGCTTGTTCACCCACTCGATGTCGGCGCTCTCGTTGAGCGACTCCTCGGGCCCATAGTCGGCGAGGAAGGGTTCGCCGCCCTTGAGGCTCTGCTTCCGGCCAAGCATTATCTTGTTGCCAATCCCAGTGGCAATGCCCAGTCCAATGGGCGGCACTCCGGTAATGGCGGCACTGCCCACGGTGCTGCTGATGCCGCCGCAGATGCCCATGCCGGCGGCAGCTGCCCCGCCGCCCATGCCACCCATGCCGCCCAGGCCGCCGATGCCGCCGAGCAGATTGAGACCGCCACCGCCGCCAACGACGCCTCCCGAGGAGCTGCCCAGACCCAGGCCGGCTCCATTGTTGTGGCCACCGCCCGAGGATGTTGCCGCGGTGGCGGCGGAGGAGCCCTGCTGCTGCTGCTGCGGCTGCTGCTGCTGCTGCTGCTGCGACTGCATCCCGAAGGCGACGCTGCTGCCGCCTCCGCTGCCGCTGCCCGAGTTCACAATGGTCGTGGGACTGTTAAGCGCACTGGCCGCATCCTGGCGAGCTCCCAGCCCGTTGCCAGGACTGCTCCCCGGCGAGGGATTGAAGCTGAACTGGCTGGCCGACGCCTGCGGCTGCGAGTGGCCAAAGTGGGTGGTATGTTGCGGGTGGTGTGGGTGTTGGTGGCTCGGGTGGTGGCTCAGCGAGGAGTGGTGATGGTGGCCGCCGTGATGATGCCCGTGGGTGTGCTGGTGATGATGGTGATGGTGCTGCTGGGGGGTCAAGCTGTTGCCGCTGGATGAACTGGTGCTGGCCGTGGCCGGCGTGTTGATGCCGCTCGCCGAGTGCGTTGGATGCGAGTGATGACCAGCTGCTCCTGCTCCTCCACCAATGCCTGAACCTGCTCCTGCACTTGGTCGTGCTGCTCCCGCGCCGGTTGCCGCTGCTCCTGATGCTGCTGCTGCTGCTGCTGCTCCTGCTCCTGCTGTTCCCACTGATCCTGCTCCAGCTCCAGCTCCTCCTCCAGCTCCTACTCCTGCGCGTTTGTTTCTAGCAGCTGCACCCAAGCGACGAATCTGTAGGCGGTCAATCATTCAAGCGGCGCATCCTGGCCACGGTTGGGAGGGTAGATGGTAGTAGTGGGGTTGCTGGAAGAGGGTTTTTTATATTAGAAGAAGTAAAGGCATAGAAAAGCCTTGTCTTTGTTGTCTCTCTCTTCTTACTCTGAGGTCCTTAAACAAAGGAACTGCTGCCTTAGCTCTAACCCAATTCGGTAGAGGTTTCTTTTACTCTATTAGGAGGACCTCCTATCTCTATTTCATATCCTAGAAATATCCTGAACACTTGGCAATTAGAGCGCAGAGAGCCAAGTCAATATTTACATTATAACAGCTGCCCAGGTGGCTGCCCTACATACACATCAGGACTCATAACTGAGAGAAACAAAGGGAGAGTTCTGACATCCTTTAAAAGGTAATAACAGATATCTTCCCAGATCCTTTCGCTTTAATTGTAGTAAAGAAAAGTAGCACTCAACCTGGTTTCCCAGTGTAGCAAAAGCTGAATGAGACATTTGCAACCCCCAAAAAGGCGCAGAGACACATACTTATACACACGTTCAACGCAAGGACCCTCCGTCTCCTGTTTAAGGAGATGCATTGTCATGACCACGACTTCAACTGTAGGCATCTCCGAACACGTTTACTTACTTTTCACCCCCCCAGGGTTTCAGGAGTTGCTGCTGGAGGCGGTCTTTCTGTACAGGAGAGGAGCTAAGGCGAGCCGCTGCAGGTATATCTGAACACGGATTAGGTCCTGGCTTTTGCACTTCCTTTGTCCACGCACAACAACAACAACAACAGCAAAAAAAAGCACAGGATGCGAGGGAACTCGAACTCGAACGCGAACGTGAACTCCAACGCCTAGCAGGACTCTCGGCCGCCAGTCAGTCAGAGCCTTAGAACCTCAGTCAAGCAACTGAAGTAATAGTTCCGTCGCTAGCTTCCAACCCCCGGCCAGGACAACGCCTGCGCAGTATTCCTGGTCGATTTTATGGCCCTTCGGCGGTGTGGCAACTCCGCCAGCGGAGTGGCCAACAAGTCATAGCCAGGACAAGCCAGTATTTGGACGCATAGAAATGGGTGCCACGGCCTCCTGTAAGAAAACCACCGGCAGCGGCTATCCGGACCACGATGATCCTGGCTACCGCAAGTGCCAGGAGCTCAAGGTGAGTACACGACGTCAGTCGTCGACCTGGTTAGCCCGCCGCTTTACATAACACCCCTCAGATGGAGCGCTGGATCCAGATGCACTACCAGATCAAGCAGCGGGAACAGGCCCTGGCCATAGCCCAGCACCGGGAGCTCTTCTACTGGCTGAGCGGCTTCTACCTGAGCGCTGTGTACGGCTGCGCCAGCTATTACCAGCGGGTGAAGCGGGTCTCCGCGCTGGCCCCGCTCCTGCCGCTGACCTTTGTGTTGGGCTACTACACGGACTGGGCCTATGGCAGCAAGCTGCATCGCATTCAAGGTGGGTGCCGGTCTGGGTGAGAGGTTTAAGCCTGGACTAATCTCCTTGTAATCTTCCACCTACCAGCGGAGGCAAATATGATCATGGAGCATGAGCAGGAGCTGCTGCACTGGCCCGGCGGCCTGCCCACGGTGGCTGGCATCGATGAGGCACGCGTGGAGACCGAGATGGAGAAGAAAATGCATCCGCATCATATGTAGAGGAAAAGTCTGATCCTCGAACCCATCAGGCTATAGGGCCGACTCGGGTTCACTCCTTGCAAAATCTGCAAAAAAAATTCGACCAACCAAAATCACAACGAACTCGAAACACACTTTTTACCTTCCAAAAAAAAAAATCACACTTCACTTGGCAAAACAAAAAGGGGTTCAATCAGCGAATAATTAAGAAGCAGAGTAGACATTTTTTACCAGTGTTCTTACAACAAGTGAATCCCCCTTCATCAAGCAATAACTCTTAAGCCTGCAAATGCTTTACATTAGCTTAAAAATAGTGCACTTTCTTCCAGAGAGAATTCCCTCTCTCTCATAGGCTCTCTCAGTAGCCTTACAAAGAGAGCAATTTGGAGGAGCGTTCGCTCCTGAAAAGAGCTTCCCAGTAGCGTTTTATAGGCTCTGCTCTCTTTAGGGTTTCTTCCAAACTTTACACATTAGCTAATAGCGCCAGTCACATTCTGCACAGAACCCCAGTCGGCCTCAGATACCTTATAGCTCAAATATAGTTCCCTATATATATATATATTTATATTCCTCTCTCTCTATCTCTATCTCTATCTCTATCTCTTTGTGTGTCACTTTTCCTGCAATTTTTTGAGACAATACTCCTTATATTTGGATAGTTAATGATTGATATACATGCATTATATATATACATACATCCATATATATATATATATATATTCTTATGTACACTTGATATAAAAATTGTAGTCTAGATCGTCTAATAAATGTTTGCTCCCAGCTCAGCTCAGAAGGCGAGATCCTCTTCGTCCAGCAATCCATGCTCGATGAAAGAGCGCGAATCCTTCTTGAAATGGCGATCGCAGAACTCGGTTATCCTGGAGCAGGCCTCCTCGATCATGGTCTTTGGCACAGTGAGCACGATGCGCACATAGCCGGGATACTCGAAGCAGCTGCCCGGAAGGCAGAAGACACTCTGCTCATTGACCAGTTCCTGGACAAAGTGCGTGTCGTCCTTGAAGGCCGGAAAGCGCTCGATGTCCACCCCAATCATCATGTACATGGCCCCATTGGGCATCACGGGGTTAAGGCCACGCACCTGCTTCAGCATTTTGTAGGCCAAAGTGGCATTGGACTGGGGAATAAACATATTTAAAATATATATCCAGCTATATAGACATCAAGACCTACGTGTAGCACATCGACGACACCATCAAGGTAAGACTGCGGCGTCTTGGCCAAGATCTCCGGCAGGGCGCCCTGGATCAGGGTATTGGAGCCCAGGATGCGGCCACACATGTTCCTCAAACCCACCACGGCATCCTCCAGTCGCTGCTTGCGATCATGCACTATGATCCAGCCCATTCGCCAGCCAGGAACCAAGAATCGCTTGGTCAGTCCGCCGCAGGAGAGCACCGGCACCTCCTTGGTGAGGCTGCTCACAGCCACATGCTTGGAGCCGGGGAAAACAAAGTGTTCATAGATCTGCAAGAGATTTGACCCAATTTTTAGAGAGTTAACGATGCCAGATCCCAAAGGGATTCACTCACCTCGTCCGCTATAATGGGCAGATAGTGTCGCTCGCAGATGGCAATCAGCTGGCGCAGGTGCTTCTCATCGAAGACGCTGCCACAGGGATTGCTCGGATTGTTGATCAGCAGGGCGGCCGTGTTCTCATCGATCAAACTCTCCAGCTGGACGAGATCGGCGCGCCACTGCTGGTCGGGCAGCAGGTCGTAGTAGCGCACCTCGATGTCCAGGCCCTCGGCCAAGGTGTGGTAAAGGCAGAAGCCCGGCCTGGGTATGAGCACGTTCTGGCCGCGATCGGCCAGGGCCAGGATGCAGTACTCCAGAGCCGAGGAGCAGCCGCTGCAGAGCACCACCTCCATGGGATCAATCTCTTCGTCGGGGCGCTGGTGGGCACTATACTTGGCCACTGCCTTGCGGGCTGCCTCGTGCCCCTGGGTGTGGGCGTAACCATTATACTTGCCGCTCTCCACCGAGTGGAGAACCGCCTTCATGGTCTCATCGGCGGCCTTGAGATTGCCAAAGATTGTGGGATCACCTGGGAATGGAGATTGGGTACATAGGGGATTAGCTTAGGGTTTTTTTAATAAAATTTCTGGGAGTTAAAATTAAATTTAAAACCTTTAAAGTTAAATCATAAACAGCATCGTAAAGGGTAGTTATGATTATATATTGTGTGCCTTTAAATTTTTAATTTCTTTTTTTTGTTTAATCCAGAAAAAAGTCAAGAAACATTTGTTGATATATTTTAGTTGGTTCTAATCTGAATTCGTATCTACTTCTAATTAAAATAATGAAATAATATATATCATCTTGAGAATAATTTCATTTCAATTATTGATTTATTAACTTATATTTAGAACAAATTTTAATGTTAAGGGGCACCTTATAAATAATAAATAATTATTAATTTTAATGTTCAATCTGCGAGGTTATTTTTCAATCAATTTATTCATAAATTAGTAAATGAAGTTTCCATTAATTTTAGGGTTTGAATTTAGCTTAAAATGTTGATTAATAAAGACTTCGTATTAAAGAATTAACCAAAGGATCAATCAAATTCTAAAAAAGGATATTATACCAATGAAATCAGTTTTCAAAGGAGTTTAGAAACAGGAGCCACACGAGGCTTATTCGCCTAAATAAATTCTATAAATAAATGAATTCTTAAGTAATAATCAACTTAAAAAAAAAATTGCATTAAAAAACCAATTTCAAGCTGTTCAATTAACCGAAATTACATTTAAAATTTGCAGCTATTTTCAGGCATTGGCCAAAAATAAAAATCAGGTGATGTTGATGGGTCCCGCTCCCGAATCGCAGATTGCATTGGGTCAATGGCTAACTTGTTTGTTTCCGCCTAGCTTCGACTCGAGTCCCCCCAGTGGCTGCCGCTGAGTTTTCTGGTTCAGCCCAGGTAACCCAAGCCCCGGATTCTCGGCTCCGCCAAACAGGTGCGACTACATTTTATGCAAATCCATATCAACCCTCTCAAAACACAAATACAGTGCGCGTGCCTCGACACAAAAATAATGCGAATGCCGCCGATAAAAAACAAGAACAACAATCGGAAAAACAATAACAACTAAGAGAGTTTACAGATTCTGATTCTAAATTAGAAATTTTAATATATATATGTATATATATATATATATATACATATGGATATATGTTATGTATAGCAAATTTTGGCTTAAGGTCTTGGTCTTGAGTCGCAAGAATTGTAGCAGAGTTTTTAGGGATCTTTAAACTGAAGACCGAAAAGGGATTTCTTAAAGACTCAAGAACTATAATTTTTATTCTAAGAAAAGTATAATTTTTTTATTTTTACTTGATGTTTCAGGCAACAAAAATAAGCTTATACCTTGTATATAAATTTATACTGTCATAAAAGGTTTTTTTGTGGGGTCTTTAAACTGAAGTCAGGGTAGGGATTCCTTAAAGATTGAAGAACTATAATTTTTATTCTAAAAATAAGTATGAACTATATATTTTTAATTGATATTTTAGGCAACAAAAATAAGCTTATAACTTATGTATAAATTTTTATGGTCATTATAAGTTTTCTTTGGGGGCTTTGGGTAACCTTTTGAAATGGAAAATTTCGGTTTCTCTCTAGCTCTAGTTCTAATATTCTTTTTATAAATATTTAATAAACAATTAAAATAAGAATATTTGTTGCTAGGTTTCTTGCGTTTCCTAAAGTCATTTTATAAAAATATAGATTAGTAACAACTTGGGATTTTTCAAGTTATAAAAATAAATAGAATTGCACTGGCATCTCCCCTAAATCATTACCTATATTAAACCTTAAACAGTTAAGTAATTCCCATAACATCAAGGACCTGTCTCTCGTCACCACTTAACCCCACATATACATACTTAAACTAAGTTCACTCACCAATGGACAGCGGTATCATGGGCTTCTCCGGATTCGGCTTGATCTTCAGGGACTCGACTATATTCCGGATGCGATTGTGCGTGTTCAGTGACAGTTTGGAGGGCTTGATCTGCCAGCCGGAGCGACCCGGCTTGCCGCCGGCGGCCGGATGGTGCTCCGACCTGGACGACGACTGCAGCTGCAGCTCGGCCAGTGCCTTGTCCACCACATCGGTGGTGGGCGTGGTGGCACCAGGCTCACTCCGGCTGGAGCAGCTCGACTGGCGGCTGCTGCGGCTGCTTTGGAATCGGAATTGACTCTCGTTGGCAACACTGCTGGGCATTATCACCAGGCAGGCCCTTTCCGCAAACAATTGGGAAACAAGAAAAACAAAAACAAAAAAAAAACCAAGCAACAGCAACAAACAAAAATTCCACAAAAAATTATATAGATGTGCTGGTTGTGTTCCGATATCTGGCCGCTATAGCTGGAGCAGGGACCTCAAATGAAGGTGAAGTTGGTATCCTGTTTATCGTTCCAGACGAGCATTAGAAATGCTAACGGCGGGCTCGGGGATTTCTTTACTAAATCAGGCTTTAATAATAATGATAGTGATGGCTCCGACTTGGACTTGGGGGCTCTCTTTTTTTGTGTCGTTTGCGAATTCTGAAACTGAACTAAACTGATCTACTTCGGAGATCTCTTGGGGCTTTTATCGCTTTTGGCGTGTTTCTGTCGGCGCCATATAGGCTCTATATATCAGGTCTGGGTCTGGGTCTGGGTCTGCGACTGGGTCTGGGTCTGGGACTGGGTCTGGGTCTTGGTATATAGAGGGTACACACACTGCCACACATCCCCCGGATAGCACGCGCCTGACTTTGGCTTCGGCCCGACTCGAGAGCCGAGAGGGCCGAGCGAAAGATGGAACAACAACTAGGGGGGCGCCGACTGATTTGAATACTCGCCGCTGTTGCCGCTGTTGCCGCCGCCTCGAAATCATATTCATAACGAACTCGGAACCAGATTTCAGTTCGATTTGATATAAACAACAACAGGCAGGGGCCCAGCCAGTGGCCGCATCGCATCGATTCATTTAAATGCGCCAAAGTTGTCTATAACGTCTTGGTCTTAGTCTTAGAAATGGAAACGCCAACCAACCGAAACCATTAATGCCTATATCAAGTTATCGGGAGACGATCCACGATCCATCCAGAGTTGAATCTCTGGCCTGCCATCGTTCATTCCATGGAAACCCTGATCTTATATTGATGGATCAGGCTTTTCATGGGATGAAATCCGAGAGAGATCAACCACCCTTCACAGTTTGCAAAAGTCGATCTATATCTATAACAAATCTCCTGTAAGAGTGGGAAATATATATATTATGATAAAACATTTAAATATCAGCGAAAAGATTCCATTGCTTCTCTTAGGGAAATAAAATCTACTTAAAATATTTACTCGCTCGAATTCAAGTAAATATTTCTTCCGAGTCCCGGCCAATATTTTCCAAGTCAAATTCCACTCGAAAATAAAAAAACTTCCGTCAGCGTCAGATCTCACGAACAAAAACCAAAAAAAAAATAAGAAAAATTAAACAAAAACACAAAACGAACAGAAAATAAAGTAAATAAGTTAATCAACGCGTGATTACGGGATTCCGTGCTTTTGGGCCTTAATTTATTGTCCCTTGATAATTGTTTTTAAACCATTTATACTCTCGTTTTCCAAATGGATCTGTAAAATAAAGCAAAATAATCTCAGGGAAATCAAACAATTATCTATATCTGTAGCTAAGATATTCCAACTTGGGAGGGCATAGGGAAAATATGAATAAAATATAAATGAATACTTTAGATAATATAGAACGGCACACGGGCTTTGGAAAACATATCATTTTATACGATATAGTAAATATGAGTACCTAAACACTCGTGAAAACAAGTTTCGCATTCACCAGATGCACGAGTGCATATCGGGACAGAAATGGAACCCACCGAGATATTCAAGTCCATTGATGTAATCCTATTCCAATTAATATTCTAGTGAATAAACATGAGAGCGACCCCACCTGTTGACGATATCAAAGCAATTACGATGGAGGAACAAAATCAGGAATGCCTTTTTAATTTAAATTTTAAATTGGATCAGAAACAATATAATGGACGCTAGCTTTGTCAGAAATCGTATGGTTATATATTATCCTGTGGAGGTTGTAGGAATATTTGAGGAGGAAATTAAGAAAGTATTCCCCAATATAACCCTAATTTTAGATACTACTAATTTCAATTGTTAAATCAACTCATTTATGGGTTTTCGTACAATCAATTCTAAGGTTTAAATATTTTACCGATCTAGATTTAAACAATTAAAACCGAAGCACTTATTTATAAAGGTTCTAAAGCTGGATTGGTTTTGAAATCAATTAAACAGGTGTCCAAAAATATGCAATGATATATTGTTTGTAATTAAAAATTAATTTTATATGTATATTTTCATAAATATATTTTTTAAATATTAACTTCATATTCTTCTCCCATAGTTACCCTAGTTAACAACTTTATCCCCACTGCGAAAATGTATAGCATACTTTGGGCCACTCTTAAGATAGATTTGAAATTACCCTTGCCTTGTTTTGAACCCTTCCACTAATTACAGTAATTTTAAGTTATAGGAACAATTCATATAAAATATCTAAATTTAAAAACAGTATTAATTCTTTTATAAAAGAAACTATCTGGTGAGATTTACCCCACAAAAAAGAAAGATAAAAATAATACGCCTAAAAGTATGCTATCTCAGATCCTAAAAAACAACTCCTCCATTCGATAAACCATCAGATCTAGTGCCTTTCCTAGCTATTTGTTTGAAATTCAGCCTAGTCACTGTTGTGCATTTCATTTCGCATTCGTTTCTCGATAAACAAAAATATTTTTCGCCGTAGCCTTGCCATTGCATCATAACAGTCCCCGGTCCGCTCAGAGTCGGACTAGTTAGTCAATGAGTAAGTTAGTCGAACGATCGATCGACTGAAGCGAGCCTCCTGCTCACCTTGCCCGAAGCAGGTTTTATTTTTTTATAATATATCTTTGTGTATATATGTATATATATTTATTTTTTGGTCATTAACGTTGCCACCGATATTGATAGCCATAAATGTTGAGGCGACTTAGAGATCCTGAGAAAAGGTTTTTAAACAATTCAATTTTTGAGCAGAGAGAAAGATAGGGAATTAGTTACAACATTTAATCATTTTCCAAGAAAAGAAGTTAGTAAATTATCTAGTTATAAGCTATGATATTGGGATCATTTCCTAGGAGTAGATTAGCTAAGAACCAATCCTTGCATGAGTAAAAAATAAAGCAGGTTATAGAGATGTGCGAAAAAAATATCCAAGAAAGGTTTTAATATTCCGTAAAAAATTGTGACTGTGACTAGAAAAATATCTATATAATATAATATAATAATAATAATATGAAATATATATATAATATAATATATATATTTATAATCATATTTATATGTTCTGCTTACTAAGCCCAGGCAGGTAAAGGCTGGGCTGACTGGCAAGTCAAAACTGTGGACAAGTCTGCTGTATAAATATTATAAGAAAATTTTAACTAAGTCAAAGCATTATGCTCTTCTTGAAAAACTCCCGATTTATGCTTGTCTTTATATTCTTTAAGCTGCAAATAAATGTTGCATAAAAATATGTAAACAATCGATGCATATTTCTGTCGCCTATATATACGTTCGCATCCAGATACATACATATGTATAAGGCCGGGGAAATATTTACTGCCGTGTAAATAAACAAGTCGCCCGCCATTGTATTGTTTTTCGGTTTTTTCGATTCGAATACTTAATAACAAATGCTCGGCCGCAGAAATGATCGGCCGAGGCCCCGGCGAGAAAAGAAAAACCACCTCACAATAACCATTTCGCTCCTCACTCGTTCCCTGATCGCTGGCCGGGCGCGATCTCTATTCGAAAATTTTCCGCCATATCCGCTTGCGATTTTCCTTACAAACGTTCCAGTTTTGTGATTTCAATTTATCCCCCTCTATATATACATTTTTTTTCTTGTGGCTAAATTGTAATTTGTAAGATATTCAATCCGCCGGTACTTAGTTCCAAATGGCCGCAATTGGAGCCACATCCGCACCCGCCCGGCATCGGGAAGCCAAAATTATGCCACCAGTCCGAAAAGTGTCCCGCGGAGGAGCCACATCGAGTGTGTCCACCAATCCGGCAGTGCCCAAGTCGCCGGATGGACTCACCTCGCTGGTGGGCAGGAAGAGCATCACATCCATGTCGGACGAGGAGATCATCCAGGAGAACCTCAACGAGATACTCGACCTCAAGTCGCGCGTAAGTGTCGCAGTAGAACCAAATCCTGGGAATATATATCTCGATTGGAATCGAGATTCTTTTTGGTGAGTCATGGGAAAAACACCATTGATCACCGTGACTGGTCACGTCATCATAGATCCGATCGGATCATGCTGACTACGCCTGGAGATTTGCAGCCGTTTTCGTGCGACGCCATCGTTTCTGGCGCCCGCCGCCGTCATTACCCTCGGCGAAATGTGTCAGACATTAAATCCCAAATTCTTAGTTTTTCTACTTTAGATCTTTAGATTCGAAAATACAGTGGATATCGGAAATGGAAGGATAATGAATGAATGATTCTTATGCCCTAATTTATTCGTCTTTCAGAAGGGAAAATTCAGTTATATTTTCATACAAATATTGTTCGTAGGAAATTTACAAAAGTTTCATTAAAGCTACCTTGAAATATCTTGACATTTGTTTTTCTTTTGCCTTGCGAGAATCATAAGGAAAAGTAAATAAAGGAAATGTACACAGCTTTTCCACATTCTTAAGGCGTATGTACTTGAAACTCACGCAACTTTATTGAGTGCAAAATAATCAAATGGTATTTTCTTACATACCCAAATGTATACAAATGTACATATGGAGTGTAATTAAAACAAAAATGAACACCAGAGTCAACAGGAAATGAATGTAAGAAAGATATATACAGAGTAAGCCTTTAATAATTATATTTCCTTATTTGATATCTGGAGGGAAGACTTGGTTTTAAGTTTAAAGATTTTTTACTTGAGAATTACAACTTTAGAAATGAGATTTTTATTTTATCTATATTCCAAATCTGCAATTTATTTGCAAAAGCAATTGCAAAATTATAATCAATTTATCTACATTAAACTATGACATTTAAGGTTCTAGATTTTTTTGATTTGAGAATTACAACTTATTCAAGCAAATTTGATTATAGCCATGCGATTTTATTTTATATATTTTATAATATATAAATATGCTATTCATTTGCAAAGGCATAATAGTTATACATCAAAATATGATATTTAAGGATCAAGCGATATAACTTAAGAATTATAACTTTACGTACAAATACCCATAACAATCGCCTTTTTTTAATATGTAATTATTTTACAAAAATAAACACCTTTGTTTTTAGAAATAGTAAAATTAATATTCATCAAATTACAATATTTAAGGTTTAAGATTTTTGAATTACAGCTCATTGAAATGCCTTTTCTAATATTTTAATCTGTAATTATTTTTCTAAGGCCAAAAGCTAAGACCTTTCACTTTGAAGTTTTAATATTTATATTTATGCTTTATAGAACACAAGTTTTTCTTGATTCATTATTAACATATAGTTTTTTTAAACTCCTACTGATATCCACTGTAGCATCTGCACCGTGCGAGTCCATTG
Organism: Drosophila jambulina; assembly: GCA_018152175.1. Classification (NCBI taxonomy): domain Eukaryota; kingdom Metazoa; phylum Arthropoda; class Insecta; order Diptera; family Drosophilidae; genus Drosophila; species Drosophila jambulina. The sequence goes on along the minus strand of JAECXH010000006.1, from coordinate 17,546,970 downwards.
TATTTTACTAGAGTATATACACGCCTCTATACAGATGTGTGGAACGTGGGAATTGTAAACAAATATATTTGATGGTATCACACACACTCTTGCTGAGAAAACAGAAACATCGACACCTTGAAATTTTTGCCAATGCATTTCTCATTTCTATAAATGAGTGAACTTTAATATATTTAATTCTAATTACAGGAGGAGCGAAAAGCAAATGGACGTCTGGTGGCTGTCATTGTGTGTTTTCTGGGTAAGTGTGTTTATTAATTATATTTTAATAATATATATTTTAATGTTATATATTTAATAAATAAATTTACAGTCCTCTTCCTGGCCGTTTACCATGCCTGCGTTCGGAAGACGGAGAACTCACTGGCCGGCGTCCTGGTTCCGGCTGGCATCATGCTATCCTACGGCGCCTGGGTGGTGATCCTGGCCAAGCGGGACAAGCGAAGGCAGGCATTGTTTGTAGGACAAGTCCCAGGGAACCAATGATCAAAATCACCCAGAAATGTTCAATTTTACAGGAACGGCACATCGAGGAGGTGACCCTGAAAAACAAGACCGAAATCGAGGAGCATCATGCCCGGCACCAGGCCAAGTTGCAGGCACAGGCTGGACACTCCACCACGGGTACGGACTCCACGGGCAGCGCCTCGAGCACTCTGCACTATGTGAACGAGCTGATCCCCATCGGGGAGCACCGCAAGAAGCCGCGACGCCACCGGCACAGGGAGCGAGAGGAGAGAGCAGGCGAACGGGAACGGGAACGGGAACGGGAGCGGGAGCGGGATAGAGATCGAGATCGAGAACGACAGCATCCCAACGCTGCAGAGATCGGCGTTCATCGCGGGCCGGCCAAGAGGCCAAGTATTCGGCAGAAGCTCTTCGGCCAGTCCATTGTCCACAAGAAGCTGGTGGAGGCCCAGAGCGACAGCGCGGATTCCACGGGTCCTGGCCCAGGACCGGGATCGGAATCGAGGCGAAGTCCTGGGCACAGTTCTACAGCCACTTCCAATCCCGCCGATAAGCGCCAGAGACTGCAGCGCATGGACACCTTGGCCCTGCCGCAGGTGGTCCGCACCAGCTCTGCGCCATAGACGTTCTTGTATATATACATATGTATATACATAGCTAGATAGGATCGCTTTTGTACCGCGTAAATAAATGTATTATAAAAAAAATGATAAACAGGAAATCCGACTTTATAAATAGCCGGCAATCAAAGAAAGGAAACTCTCCACAATCTTCGTATCTGGTCGTACATCTGGCCAGAAAAGAAAACATCACTTGCTAACGTATTTAATTTTCAAAAGCAACAAACACATTCTAAAATTAAATTATAATTTTTTTATTTATTTTTTTTTTTTTTTGAATTAAAAGAAAGAAAATAATATATCGAATTTAATTTATCTGATTTGTGTAATTTCGTAGTTCTGAAGCCATAAATAATAATAAATAATAATTCCCCAATTACTTTTATGACAGATATGGTGCCTGGAATGAAAAGCATTTGGAAAACTTAACGACTAGTTGGCAAAGAAACTGTCAATTGGACATGGCTAAATCCAATCGGCTGTTGACGATGAAAAACTTAATTAAATTGAAAGACCTGAAAGAATATATAAAAATATTAAGAATAAATAATTTAACAATGTGTTATAAGGGAATCTCCTTCTCCCCTTGAATATGTAATATAAATATTATGTTTTTAGTGTCAAGAATTTTCCAAATGTTTTTCCTATTTCATAACCGCAAGTATATGGCTATTTCCATTGTTTGTGCAAATTAAATTTGGCTTTATTTAACAATTGGCGCCACCCCATCCCAACTATGTATATATAGACACGGAAATCCGCGGATAATTTCGGGCACAATGTGCTCGATAATTGGTTATTCTTATTTCGTTTTAATAGCTTACATGTGGTGGGCCACCCCCTACATTTCCCGGAATTTCCGCTAAAGCACTAAATTGTTTACTTGCTGTGGAAATCAGTTCAGTGCCAAGCAACTATGAACTTCGAAAAATATATACACCTATATGTATATGCCCTTGTAACAGAAAAGGAAGCTATAGCTTCAGGAAGTCGAGTTTCTATACCCTTGAAGTTGTAATTTACTTTGAACATTCTCAAACTACTTTGATCAAAATTAAAGTTTTAAGATTTCATGCATTATTAACTAAGAGAGTAATCTTAAAATAAGACCTAAAATTCTTTAAATAAAATTTATCATGTTTTATTTAACACACAAACAAAAATTAGTTCAGAATAAAAATCTTAAAATAATAAATAAATAGATACCTATATATGCAATACATATAATAATACATATAATATAATACATATTATGTATGTATATATGAACAAAATTATGAAACCCTCTTAATAAATATAAATCTTTGTAATATATAAATAAATATAAATCTTAATAATTTCCCATATTTTTAAGTATACAATCTTGACTTGCTTAATCCCAATTTTAATTTCGTTATTTTCCGCTTATCTTTGGTAATCAGTTCCCCGGTAGTCATAGGAGTTAGTAAACTAGCATATAAAGGACAAGAGATCCCGATTCCGTTTTATAATGCGACTCGAGTGTGTTATATATTTGTTTATATAAAATTAGAAGAGTCATAACAAAAGCAACCAAACAAAAAACATACGTCATAAAAATATCAAACAAAATCGAAATCAAAAATTCTTTAAGCTTTCTTATATGGAAGAAAAAAATATTTCTGTCGACCAGTTGTTATCGCCATTCACATGTCGCCGATTAATGTAGATGTTGCAGTGGAAACACGTACATTATAACTGTCAACTCATCTTTATATTTCCACTGGTTGCAAGGAAAATCAATCGATGTGTTGTGCAGTGTAACATCGTTATCGCACTATCGATATAACATCGATTATTTTTCTTACAAATCCCAGCAGGGCCAACACAACCAAAAGAAATCACAACAACGCGATCTCCAGGGCGACGAATCCTCCACAGGCCGGCGCGTACTCGCTGCAACCGCGTCTCCGCCCGTCCGTCCCCATCTGCGACGCGACTTCCCGAAGAGCAGCTGAGTTCTGCTCCCGTCGTCATCGCAGCATCGCAACAGTAGCAGCAGGAGCAGCAGCAGCAACAGCAACAGTCGCAGCAGCATGGCCCAATCCCATCGCGATAGGGAGCGCGGCTCTGGACCGTTGCCGAACCGATGGCTGTACTGTCCGCGCAAGAGCGACAGCATCATCGCTGAGCGCTTCCTTGCCTTCAAGACGCCACTCAGCCAGAACTTCCAGGACAAAATGCCCATCGAGTGCACCTTCCGTCCGGAGATGCTCTTCGACTACTGCAAGACGCTCAAGGTAGCTAATCAGTTCTCTTCGAAAGCCCTCATTGCCTGACTCATTCCTATCCTTGTTCGCAGTTAAAACTGGGCCTCTGGGTGGACCTGACCAACACGAAGCGGTTTTACGACCGTTCCACGGTCGAGGAACGCGGTGTCCAGTATATTAAGCTGCAGTGCCGTGGACACGGCGAAACGCCATCACCAGAGCAAACGCACAGCTTCATCGAGATCGTGGACAACTTCATTAATGAGCGTCCGTTCGATGTCATTGCCGTTCACTGCACGCACGGCTTCAACCGTACCGGCTTCCTGATCGTCTCCTACATGGTGGAGCGTCTCGACTGCTCCGTGGAGGCGGCACTCTCCGTCTTCGCGTCCGCCCGGCCACCGGGCATCTACAAGCAGGACTATATTAATGAGCTGTACAAGCGATATGACGACGAAGAGGATGCTCCCCCGGCCCCAGAGCAGCCCAACTGGTGCCTGGAGTACGATGACAGCAACGGCGATGGCTCAGCGCCTATTGAGAGTCGGAAACGTCACTCATCCACGTCACAGCAGGGAGAGGATGTAGAGGAGGAGGCTGAAGAAGCCGAAGGCGAGGAGGCCGACGGTGATGGCGACGCGTCCACATCGGACGGGCAGCCGCGGAAGAAGCGTCGCCGCGAGCTGGTCGTTAGGAATGCCACATTCATGGCCGGTGTGCCGGGCGTGCGTCAGGTTAGCGACCAGCCGCGTCTCTCCGATCTGCAGCGCAAGGTGCAGGACTGGTGCCACTGGAACAAGAATGGTTTCCCGGGCTCCCAGCCCGTGTCGATGGATAGGAACAATATTAAGCGCCTCAGCGAGATACCCTACCGGGTGTCATGGAAGGCTGACGGCACACGCTACATGATGCTCATCGACGGCCGTGACGAGGTCTACTTCTTTGATCGTAACCACTCCTGTTTCCAGGTGGAGAACGTTGTCTTTTTGAACGGCAAGAACCTAAACGAGCACCTCGACGGCACGCTTCTCGATGGGGTAAGACCATACATGCATGCTCACAGACACTGATGGCATCTGATTGAATTCCTTTTTGCTGTTCAGGAGATGGTGCTGGACAAGATCGGCGAGACGGTCACGCCGCGCTACCTCGTTTATGACATTGTCCGTATCTCACACCGGGACGTGCGGGATGAGCCGTTCTTTCCCAATCGCTTGGACTACATCAAGAAGGATGTGATAGGTGAGGACATACAGACATATCTTGCTCCTTTCGTTGCTAATCTGGTCTTGCAGGTCCACGAATCCTGGGCATGAAGCGTGGCATCGTTAATCAGCGTACGCAGGCATTCAGTGTGCGTGGAAAGGATTTCTGGGACATCTGGATGTCTGCCCGGCTGCTCGGCGAAAAGTTCTCACGCACCCTGGCCCATGAGCCGGATGGCCTGATCTTTCAGCCATCCCAGCAGCCATACACGGCCGGCGTCTGCTCCGACGTGTTCAAGTGGAAGCCGCATGAGCTCAACTCTGTCGACTTTCGCCTCAAGATCATCACGGAGCGCGGCGAGGGGTGAGTGAAGAGGAGAGTAGTGTGATGTAGAGTTCAATCCTTTGTATTCGATTGATCCTGGCCTTTTGCTTCCACAGCCTGCTTACCAAGAAGGTGGGCTTCCTCTATGTGGGCGGTCACGACGCTCCCTTCGGCCGCATGCAAAAGCTGACGAAGGAGATCCGTGACCTGGACAACAAGATTGTGGAGTGTACTCTGAATCAGTACGGTAACTGGGAGTTTATGCGGGAGCGAACAGATAAGAAGCATCCCAACAGCTATAATACAAGCCGCGGTGAGTTCCACGCAAGCTGATCGTTTCTATTTTTCAACTTGAAAACTCTCATTGGCAGCTGTTGTGGAGAGCATAAGACATCCCATTACCAAGGACTACCTATTAAACTATATCGCGAACTGCGGTTTCCGTGATGACCAAGCCATGATGCCACCGCCACTCAATGCCCATTCACATGGCCATGGCCATGGTCACGTCCACGGCCACGGCCACCATGGCGGGGCGCCAGAGCAACGTCCTCAACGGCCTCACTAAGAAAATAGCAACAGCTTTTCATACCTCATCTCACCACTCACTGTTTTCCATTGAACTACGCTCCCCCTCAAAGACGACACTAGAAAATTAAACACAAGCGCTAATAAATATAATTCTAAAAGAGACAATTACACACAAGCCTGTGTTGCTGAAAAAGACGTGTTTTTTGCGTTTCTCTTGAATTTTTTGGAATTTTAATCAGCGGCTGCATCAACTCTTGGAATTCACAGCAACGACTTTCTTCCGTATGAAACACATGTACTAGATAGAGACACTAAATGTGTGGCCCCAACTCACATCAACAATTAATGTGGTTCTATTTATTGTAATATACGAAATTGTATTTAATATGTTTTATATATTTATGTGTTTTATAACCGGAGCCCATAGGGTACAAGGGTATTACAGCTTCGTGCCAGTAGTAGGCGTATCCGATGCCGTCAAATATATACAATGTATTACTTCAGTTAGCTTTCACCAGTATGTTTATTCATCTCTTGTTTTGTGTATACAACAATCCCTCAAAAATGTAATTCATTTTTTATTTGAATTTTTGCAAACGCCAAAAAAACACTTTTTTCTGTATAAAGAAAATGCCTATAAAATGTAATTCATTTATAATTTAAACTCCAACAAACACAGATCACTTTCTTTTACCCCGAAAGGAAGACATTGGAATGCTACCTGGCAATCCGAGGTAAGCATATCACAATCAACATTATAACTATTATTATTAATATCCCTTATTCTTAGAAGGCACTCCGACAGAAGAATCCCTGTACGGGTAGATGTGTAGTCTCTGCTGATCATGGGAGAAGGCCAGCAGCAGGCTGCCATCCGCCATGAACTTGCGCAGGTAGACAAGCGAAATGGTGAAGGAGTCAAAAGTCAAACACGGAGTGATGGATTTGTAGAAGCGGCGCTCGAAGACCTCTCAGCAGGCTGCCTACGCAGGTGTAGCCGAATTCTCAGTTATTAAACAGGAGCACAATGTTATACGACTGTAAAAGCAGGTTGTAGCCCATGGCAGCCAAACATGGTGCAACCTTTATGGGAAAATAGAAATCAATACATCTTACAACCATATTGGCTGTACTTAACAATGTCAAGAACAAACATATAAATAGAACTTATATTTTTAACATCAATGAGCGCCAACCAAGTAGATTTTAGTATAGGTTTCTTTGATGGATTTCCCTTTCAGTCCAATTGATCCAACTGCAAATTGCTAGAATACACAAACAGTTTTCATTTAAAGAATTCAACTATTAACTTTCTTCGTAAACCCATTTACAAGGTTAATAATTAAAAAACAAAGTCTGCTATAGTAGAAAGGATTTACATTACACAACATAACATAAACATTAAGGCCGTCAATTAGTTGAGAAGACTTCCGTTCTCGCGCAATGCCTCCTCCTCCAGCCGACCGAGACAGAGCAATGCCACCAGAGCTGCTCCCTGCTCCGCCTGCTTCTTGTTCTTTTCCCAAAACGTGCTACTATAGCGCTGTCCGTCGAAGGTGCAAATGGCGCGAAATAGTTTGTCGCATTGCTGCGTTTCGTAGGCCGGCGCCTTCTTGCCCTCCCTTCCAGCATGAACATAGAGCAGCGTCTTAGGCAAATGATCGGCTGTGGAAGAAGTTGGAAAGGCTATAGAATACCAGAAGTTTGTCTCCCTTTCGCGTACTTACAATTCGGATAGGTGGAGCGCAGGAAGGGCATATTCCTGCAAATAACATTGGTATACTCGTCCGTTATGGCGTTGGCCGCTGCCTCCAGTTTCCGACGCTTGGCCTGCGCCTCCGGTGGCTCAACATCCGCTCGTCCCGAATTGCCAAGGGTCTTCAGTTCCTTCTGCTTGCGCCGACAGTAGTCGCCCAGGTGCCAGATTTCGCAGATCTGCTGGAGAGTTTGGCATTGAAGGAAGCGCTTGCCACGCGGCGTCTCCTGCAACTCCCGGAGGATGCTCTGCACACAGTACTTGGTGTTGTGGGGCGCATTATCGTAGTCAACGCACAAGCGCAGATATTTGTCAATGATGTCGTCCATGGGCAGCAGGCCCTCTGGCCGGAAAATGCTCACGTTGAGCTGCGCAGCACGGGCCACCATCACGCTGGCGGCGCCACATTCCCTTTGGAAGTTACGCAGGTCCTCATACTTGTGCATGTCACGCGATCCGCCGTTAGCGATGATGGGGATAGACACTGCCTGGGCCACTGCTCGCAGAACGTCCGGATGCGGCTTATGCTGGGGTCGCTCGTCCCGGGTTCGCGCGTGAATGCCGATGGCGGCGATGCCAGTGGCGGCCAGTTTCTGTACCAGATCGATGGTGGCGCCAACGTCCGGCAGGATGCGGATTTTGCATGTGACGGGAATGTCAAGGTTAGAGCACAGTGTACGTAGAATATGGGCTGCTTTGTCCGGTTCGGCGAGCAGAGCGGCACCCATTCCGCCCTTGATTGAGAACTCCTTGGGACACCCCATGTTGATGTCCAGACCTGAGATGTCGCGCTGCAGTAGCTTGCCCACGGCCAGCGCTCGCGTGGCGTCACTGGTGCCCATCTGCAGGACTAGCCGCGAGGTCTCTTCAGCACAAGTGCGGAACACAATCGTCCCATCCGAGGGATCCACAAAGTCCACCGTTCCCAGGGCAGCTAAAGGAAGAGCCGGTTAGATGTATCTTTTCCTAGTCGGAATTTGGATGGGGCCACTTACGGTTTAGCCTGCGAATGCTCTTGATCAGCTTGAGGTCGACCAGCTCTTCCGTGTAAACAATGTCCGCACCCATCTCTAGGGCCAAGAGCCGCATGGGCAACGTGCCCACGCGCACCATAGGCGCCAGAATGAGCTTATTGCTGTAATCCAGCCTTTGACGCGTCTTCATGGTTGGGCAGGTGTGAAAATGAAGACAAGAACCAAGTGCCTTGAATTTTGAATATTGTCGCAGCATGCCACAGGTTCAGCTGTTTTAGAGAAGAGCGGCAAGACATCGATGACCGATCATCGCATGGCTATCGATATTATCGGATTGTTTTTTTTTTATTATTTTGAGCAAAGTTAATTGGAAAGCGTATTGAAGCATAGTGGTGACAAAATTAAAAATATAAAGTGCACTCGATTCTTTGAGAAATAGTCGATTATTTTGTCTCTTTTTTATTTATCGATGTGCCATCGTGCCTGTATATACTGGTATATTTAAAGAATTTCTTGGTATTTAGTGGTATTTTTAAAACCATTTCACTCTTTTTATCAAAAAAATTTCCATTACAGCTTGCTTTTGAGGCCCTAGTTCTCTGTCATCGTTATCGGCCCAATATTCATCGAACGTGAGTCTCATCTCTAGCACTGTTGTTTTCATTTTACCGAGCCAAAAGTTTGTTAACTTTTTTGTTTTGCCATAAAAACTATTAAGAAAAATCGTAGTGACCCACACCAGACGACCCAGAGTAGCTGACATCACAACAAATTAGACTAGACGAGGGGCGAAGGAAACACAACCACAAAGAGGACTCCACAATTGGACCCGAGCCTAATTAGATTAGCAAACTGCGACTGCGACCCCATCATATACATGGTGTTAGAAGGCATTAAGGTCTGGCCCAGCAACGTGACGGAACCCACGCTAGCCGAAGCAATCTCAGAGGCAGGACACCCACAGGTCCACCCACAAGGAGCACCATTACCATTTCCCTTGGCAATCACATCAACACCAGCAGCAGAGGAGCAGCAGCCCACGGGCAGCTTCAACGAGATCAGCAGAAGCGGCATCAGCGACTCTGGCTCGGTTATGCGCATTGCCTGCCCTGGTACGCGCCAGAAGGGGGTCGAGCGCAGCTGGGGCTCGCGCGCTGCCTGCATACAATCGATACACTGAGGCTGACCTACGGCCGCCGCCCACGGCAGCTGGCGCTAGCCATGTCTCTGCTGGCGTATGGCGAGTCCAGCGACACGGAACCCGACGCCCTCGTTGACTTCACGGCCATGCTCCGGCAGCGTCAGCGTCAGTTTGGTTGCGGCAATAAAGCGCAGGCTGAGCAGGCAGATGATCAGGGCTACTACTTGGAGCAGTATGTGCTGGGCGTGCTGGATTTCAGCTCGCAGTATGGCATCGATTACAGCATCTCCTATACGGCTGCCAATGTGATTGGTCGACCGACCAAGTATCCAGCCTACGGCGACTATCCGGAGACATTTACCATGCGCACCTACGGCGATTGGTGGAAGCGCGCTCCATCGGCCACTCGGGAGATTCAGGCCCAAAATCTGCCAAAGCTGGCCACCCAGGACTACATTGGTGAGTATGTATGTGAATTAAGTTGTGGCTCCGTAAATTGCCAACAATCCGGATTTATTTTCTCATATTTCAGTTGTGTATTTCGAGGAGTTCGTGGTACCAACGGAGGTGGCCATCTATGAGACCTTCAATCCAGGCGCCGTGGTTCGAATCTGGGCTTATGGGATGACCAAACACTGGACGTGTCTGTGGGAGGCGGAGTCTGAAAATGACAGCGATATGGAACGACCGCCAGCGGACTCACGTCGCTTTGCGCCGCCGCTGAACAAGACCACCGTAATAACAAAGTGAGTAGTTCTGCTAAAAAGTCATCCTTGATGAGGAAAGCTAGTTCTAGAATTAACTCAAGAACTTCGATCTAACTTAACAAGGCTCGAGCGTAAAATTGAAGTGAAGCCTAACAAGTTTGATGAGTGGTTAAGCTCTCGTAAGGCTTGGCTACTCATCATTTAAGTGAACATAGACTAGAAAATGAGTGCAAATGAGTGGGAATGAGGGTTCGCAGTTAGAATTTAAAGGTAAATATCGATAAATATCGATTTAAGGCCTGTAGAATGGGTATATTTGGAATTTCCTTGGGGCATGTGATGACCAACAAGCGAATAGAAGTTGAAAGTCATATATTTGCCATTTTGCCATTAATATCATAATTAATAAATAATACAAAATTGGAAAATCTATACCAAACATTTTACTACACTTTTATAGTATATAAATTCTCATTTATTAGCTTCGGATTCCCTACATTAGCTGTTTTGTTTGTTTCAATTAAACCTATTTAAAAAATAAAACCCAAAATTCAAACTTCAAAAATTTCTTAAATCAAAAGGTATATTTACAGTCCCTGCGTGAACTCTCTCTCTCCCTTTTTCATTTTTTCTCCCGCTCTTTTCTGCATTTTTTAAACTTTTAAGCAATCAATTCGTATTTAGTTTTGTGATTTACTCATCATTAATTTTACTCAGTGAAATCAATGAGAATATCTAATGGTACTTAAATTAAATTAAAATAAAGCATTAGATTTCTATTATAGTAAAATGATACGTTATTTAAGGTCTATTCTGGACTTCCACCGTAGTCGCTTGACATAAACAATTAAATAAAAAGATTTTTATAGGACGATAAAAACTATTTTTGAATTTCAAGCTCCACTTCTTTTCCTAGTCCCGTATATTATATTTAAGCACTACAAGTACCTAATTGTACCTTATTTTCTCACTTTCTTACATCAATTATAGGACGCTTCGCATCGACTTCAATCACAGCAAACTTCACTATTATACGGAGATTGATGCCATCATGCTGTGCGGTCGCACCGTCTCCAGGATAAAGAGCCTGCTGGGCAAACAGCAGCGACTGCAGAACCAGCAGCTTCATAAGTCAGAGCCTGTGTCCGTGCCGGTTCCGAAGGCGGAGGGTTCATTGTCATCTTCACCCATTACTGGCGGCGGACCCATTAGTTACAAATTGCGTTCTCTGAAGTTCCAGCCAAAGTGTCGGCCGGATGGTGCCACCAAGCTGCACGAGTTCATCAACAACGATTTGAGCCAATTCCTGATGGAGAATCGCGTTGAGGGCGGAGAGCAGCAGCAATCGGTGGTGGTGCCGCGCATCTGCCTGACCGATCTACCGTTTGAGATCCTTCTTCGCATACTTAGCTACTTGGACCTCAAGTCCCTGTTTCGCGTTGGTCAGGTGTCGCGCATCTTTTACGACATCTCCTCCCATCCCTTACTCTACGCTGAGCTCAGCCTGAAGCCCTACTGGCACCTGGCCAGCTCGACGCTTCTCTGCACCCTGGCCCTACGGGCGACCATGCTGCGCAAGCTGGATCTCTCCTGGTGCGGCGGTCTTGGCAACATCTCGCCCACCGAATTCAAGAAGTGAGTGTCGAAGTATTGCATATTTTCTGGAGAATTCTTAACTTTTTTTATTACCCTTGTAGATTCCTGACCCAACGCGGCGATAATCTCACCCACCTGCGGCTCAACTCCTGCAAATTTCTCAATTCCAGCTGCATTGAAACCGTAGGCATAGTCTGTGATAATCTGATAGGTGCGTCTTTTTTGAGTTTTAATATTAACGGACTAGAGAACAAGCCTGTTGGTAGAATTTTTATTACTTATTTGTATTTCCCCATCAGAATTGAGCCTGCGCAACTGTGCCACTGATCCGCCGCTGCTAAACTTCTCCTGTCTTGCCAATCTGAAGAATCTAGAGCGTCTCGATCTTTTTCAAACGGCCTTTGAGCCTGAATTGCTGCTCAGTATGCTCGAGGGCAATCGAAAACTGAAGCACCTAAATCTAGGTAAGTTATAGTGGTCATTAATAGAGATGCTTTAAAAATAAATAATTTTTTTAATTTTGCGATTTAAAACCATAAATTGAACTACAAAAACTATGTAAATGCTATTTCCTAATATTTTAAGCATAATTTTTATATATTTCCTTAAAAAAAACGTGAATTTTTTATATTATGTACTTTTTTATTTTACAGCATTTTGTGGTGTATCTGTGAACATGGACAACGTGGCCGCCCACTTGGCCACCTACAACACGCAGCTAATATCTCTGGACCTGTGGAAGGCACACTTTCTGTCCGCTCGGGGACTCCTTTCGCTGGCACGTCTACATCAGTTGGAGGAGCTCGATCTGGGCTGGTGGTAGGTGGATTGGACGACTTGACTTGGTTAGTCAAGGAGAAATGATAATTCCCCCTTTCCCATGAATGTGCACAGTTTGCGGGAGGCATCGCTGGGAGACGGTCTGTTCCAGTTGTTATCCAACTGCCCCAAGCTGAAGAAGCTCTTTTTATCGGCGGTGCGCGGTACTACCGAACGGGATCTCATGCATATTGCCGCGCTGGGCAAGAGTCTGGAGCAACTGGACCTAATGGGCATTCTAAACATAACGTACGAGCGAGTTTACGAGTGGGTTTCCAAAAGCTATATAAAATAATCAATTCAAGAGAAGTAGTTAAGCCAACGGTCGTATAATGAATAAGATACTGAACGCCATACGATTTTGATTTGAGAGCAGGTTAAATTCAATTTAGCAATAGAAAGTACTCGTGTTTTGCATCTTGTTTATTATATAATCATTGATTTAATTGCTACAGCTCTTTTTGAAACTAACTAATTGAACACTCGGTTACACTTGCAGTATCCTGGTTCACTGTCCCAGGCTTCAATTGCTCGACCTAAGCTTCTGCGACAACATCATGGATCGGGACGTGAGTTGACGTAGCTATAGATCTTCAAATTCAATTTCTCTAACAGTTATTCCGTCCTGTAGTTCGATGTGCTGGCTGATTGGGCTCGTCTCTTTAATGTGGACATCAAGAGCAGTCGGGTATATGTGCCCAGATAGTGGAAAGAATGTACACCTAATAGCTATTATTCCTGGTACCGTGATAAGTGTACATATACTTAGATCCTATACGAGGCGGCACTCTTCCTCGCTTCTGTTTCTGTTTGTAGTAAAATGTTAACCGTGTCATGTTATAAATGTTAAATATTTGAGATTAAACTTGGTGATTTTATAAAGTATCAACTAGTGGTGATTTATATTTGTGTTTGTAAAAGAGGAAATTTGAGTTACAACTAATCGGATGTAGAGAAGTAAATTATATAAAAAATTTATTGTTGATGTCATTTTTAACATTTTCATGATTTAAAGTTATAATAACATTTTAATATTTTCTAGCCCTATATGTATATTAAAAAGTGTTTTTTTCTTCAGAGGTCAAAATATTTCGATATTTTTGTATAAAATCAATCATTTTTGAATAGGTTTGAATATTATCATTCAACCAAGAGGTTGTTGTAATAGTTCTGCTATTGAAGGATTTTGATTACTTTCTGGTTGGTTATTTTCATTTGGATTTTGAAAATTATGGTACAAATAACTTCTCTCTTTTTTGTTTGGAGTATTTATATTATATAAATCAGAATAGATTCGTAATAGTTTGCTTTCGTAATTACTGAGATAGCGACAACGAATGAATAAAATACTTCTTTTGTACATTAATGTAAAAGTACGACTGATTTTACTGAGTTTATTAATAATACCACTCATATAAATTTATTTTTTTTATTAAATTTTGACGAAAAATTTCAACAGCATCACTGACCGTAGGAAAAGAATTGTTAAATTCTTCAATTTTGATAATTTCTTCTGATCCTGTAATAACCAACAAGGATACTAATAACAACAACGAAAACAGAATCATTTTCACTTTTTTAAATATTATTTTCGTTTGTTGATTTATTTAATAATTTATGTTTTTCTCATCTACACGTGTTGAACTCAAATACGTTACATGCAAGTACTATATAGACTTTATCGCTTTCAAGGGATTTTGAATTTATAGAATTGATTAGAATCTTAGGCTTTGTATTTCTAATACATTGTTGTTTTCCGGACAAATCACTCTCTTTAACCCATAGGTACACGTCTTATATTATAATTCAACAAACAATGTTCGATTGAGTTTGAGTCTATCCTTTTTGTTTTTATTCAAGAATAAGCTAAGAATATATGTATGTACATATCAACTTTCTTTATATTCACTGCGATTACTTATTCGTTTATTTAAATTTTTATAATGTCGCATAATATTTAGTCCATAAGTTGAAGTGTAAATTTGTAACCACCCATTCAAGTGGTAAGCCATAGCGGCTAATTCTCTTAATTAATAAGATAGCCCTTAGTTTATAACCAATTGTAAGCTTTATATAAACAAATACTTTTCTTGCGCTTACCGATTGGTGCTATCAGCTTTATACATATATAGGATATAGGATAATAGTCTTGGTTCGGACTTACCCGCAGTTAAGAAGACCCAGTTACCTTTTATCTCCACACGCAGACTTGGCCGAGATTCATCGATGATTAAGTCCTCTCGAGTGCTGAAGTTATTCACACAGTAATTAACACGCGATTATTACACGGATGATTAGTTGTTGCGCGAACGGATCGAAAGCCGCGGAGAGACTGAGGCGGCTGCGGCGAGTCGCCTCTATTTATAGGTGTGAGAGGTGGAGAGAGAGGGGGTTAGATCGAGAGAGAGGGAGTTAGATCGAGAGAGAGAGGGAGATAGAGAATGATAGAGAGATAGAGATAGAGAGTGAGAGAGAGATACATAGTGAGGGCATAATAGAGAGTGAGAGTGAGGGCAAAATAGAGAGGGAGAGTGAGAAATAAAGAGAGAGAGAGAGATAGAAGCATAGATCGAGAGACAGAAACGCAATAAGAATTAGAGAAGCATGAGAGTGAGAGGGTTATAAATAGAGAAATAGAGCTAGAGTTTGCAAAAGATAGTGAGATATAGAGAAATTCACTGAAAGAGATAGAAAGACAAAGAAATATATAGATAGGAGACATACTTTTATGTATATGGTTAAATTATTATTGTTTCCTTAACCAATTGACTAAGGACAACGCTAAAGGAAATAACTAAACTAAGAATAGGTTTTATAGCCTTGATTTGATTAATCTCATCTTAAGATTAAGTTCTAGTGATAAAGATATTGGTTGTATGCAATAGTTCGAGAGTGAGAGTGCCACCCATGGAGCGTTACTCAGAGATGGCAAGATTTGTTATTCATTGAGGAGCGGCATCGCCTGCTGCGGATGTGGATTGTTTAAGCGGGGGATCGCCCATAATTAAACTATATACATATATGTATGTATATCTACATATATATATTTTCTGACTTTCTATCTCTTTTTATCTCCCGCAGACTCTAGCTTCATTTCTCTACTTATCTCCCTCTCACTCTCATGTCTCTCTAATTCTCTATGCGTTTCTGCCTGTCGATCAATGTTTCTCTTTTCTCTTAATCTCTCTCTCTCTCTCTATATATCTCACTCTCACTCTCTATCTTTCTCCAACTCGGTATCTCTATCTCTCTTACTCTCTATCTCCCTCTCTCTCGATCTAACTCCCTCTCACTCCCGGTTTAACTCCCTCTCTCTGCACCTCTCACACCTATAAATAGAGGCGACTCGCCGCAGCCGCCTCAGTCTCTCCGCGGCTTTCGATCCGTTGGCGCAGCAACTAATCATCCGTGTTAATAATCGTGTGTCGACAATCGCGTCTTAATTACTGTGTGAATTACCTCTGCACCGGAAGGGACTTAATCATCGATGAATCTCGGTCAAGTCTGCGTGTGGTGATAAAAGGTAACTGGGCCTCCTTAACTGCGGGTAAGTCCGAACCAAGACTTTTATCCTATATTTTATATATAAAGCTGATAGCACCAATCGGTGAACGCAAAAAAAAAAGGGTGCATTTAAATAAAGCTAACAAATGGTTATAAACTAAGGACTAACTTATTAATTAAGAGAATTACACTTCAACTTATGGACTAAATTAGTATACGAGATTGGTTTTTTGAAGGAAGCAGGGGATTTTGTTTAAATTTGCTCTTAGGTGGGATAGGAGATGGATTGAGTTTTCGAGGAAACGTAAGCAGATCTCGTCATGTAACTGACTCAGGTTATCTAGCTTCTCCTCCACATTGGAGGAATTTCCCAGGGCGAGCACAATATTGGATGTCATTGGATGTTGGGTACGATGGGTTCGCCAAAGGTGAACATGGGGGTATAGCCACTTTTGGAACCCATATCCAATCATCCAAGTTCCTTGGACATTTTCTGGGAGCTGTCCATGGCAGGCGCCAGGAATAGGAACAAATTTTATTCTAAAACGAATCATCAATGGGATAACGAATATTGTGATTTAAATGTTGCCGGTTTTCAGCAAAGTATGACCGCATCATTTTCCCTCAAAAAATGCCGAACAACAAGTGGAAAGAGCGGTCACACTTCAGCTGTTTCCTGTTTTGGTTTCGATAAAAAATATTTTCAAGTAAATATCGAATAGTCTACAAAATTAGCGAGCTAGACTTAGTCTTAATATTTGCAGGTTCATTGTATTAAATATCAATGCACTGGTACAGGAACTGAAATCTAAAGACTCAACTCAAGCCGACAAACCGAAACAATGTCGCAAGGAACTAGACGGGGCAGAAATCAGGATTTAAAGTCCCAGGGTCTTCCAGAGGCCCCTCAAAATCTTAAGGATGCACCACCTGCATCGCCGCTACAAGCTGCCATGCAGGGGATATCACTGCTCCTAAATACGCACTTAACAACGACTGAACTGGACCTTTGCATCGAGCTGCTGAAGGCGGAGGTGCACCCGAAGGCGTTAGCCGACGTCGTCCTGCCCATGCTAGAGGCTAGAAAAAAGAAAACCGACCCCTCCGACCAATGAAGTCTCCTAGCATCTCAAGCAACCGAAAACTTTCCATTCACAATCAACCTGCTCATCCCTTACACATGGACGTGATCAAAAGAAAACTTAAATTCGAAAACCCAATCAGTCATCAAAGATAAATTTGTTATTAAATTCTGTAAAATTTACATAAATAAGAGTATTTATTTGTTTGTTTAGTATCAGCTGATTCCCTTAGTGATGCTTATTAGGCACGATAACACATCGATAAACATTCGAAAACACAGAATTGAGTAGGTGTACATGCACTTTTAAAAAATGTTATTGTGTTATTGGCTATTCAGTAGAAAAATTAAGCTTTTTGGCCAAAATGCAATCCCAGTGGAAAACCATATTTTAAATTAAAATATCGATATACATCTGCATATTTTGGTATATTTTCGAGAGCTCTAATGCAGAATCTTGGCTGTATAAAATTCTTGCCTTATCGTTGGCTCTTCGCGAGCAACCTGTGCATTGCGATAGCATCTGCATCCGCATCCGCATCCACATCCACATCCACTGTCACAAGGCCTACAACTTCCAGTACAGCGAACGCTTTGTGCAAGAGCAACCAGCACATCTTTGATATCCAGAGATCAGCTTCCAAGATGAGCGACAAAACGTCGGGAACAGCAGGAGCAGCCGCGGAGTCCTACCAAGCCGACAGCAATTCGGTGGCCTTTGTTACCACGCCAGACCGGGAATCCGCCAAGAAGCTGGCCCGCGGCATTATCGAACGCCGGCTGGCCGCCTGCGTTAATATTGTGCCGCAAATAGAGTCCATCTACCTGTGGGAGGGCAAAGTAAACGAGGACAACGAATACCTGATGATGATTAAAACGCGTACAGAACGCGTGGACGAGTTGAGCAAGTTCGTCCGCGAGAATCACCCATACAGCGTGGCCGAAGTCATCTCTTTGCCCATTCAGAACGGCAATCTGCCATATCTGAATTGGATCACACAGACAGTACCGGGACTAGAGAGCAAGGACTAAATCAAATATGTCGAGAATGTACTGAAATATATTATATACATAAGTATACATAATGTAATTTCTTTTATGTTGGTTTGACATGCATAAATGTGTTTATTTTAGCAAACAACAGGTAGAGTTGCGAAAAACACCGATAGCTTAGATATTCGATAATTTCAAGCCGGAGGATGCTTGCATTCGCCGTAGGATGGCAACCCTACGTCGATCAGCTGTGCGTGAGCAACGCCAACGCGAATGAATCGTTTTTGCAGACAAGGCGGTAAAACTAGGAGAAACTACGGTGAAAGGGGCGACCAGGACAAGCACACTTGACCAACAGCATGTCCGACGACGAGGAGATGGGTGTGCACCGCCTGGAGGGCACCAGCGGTCAAGAGATGCGTGGCGGCCTGGTAATCCGAAAGCCCAAGGACGGCTCCAAGACGATGAGCTCCTCCAAGGTGCCACAAGTCTCCCTGCTGGGGCTCGATAAGCTGGCGGCCAAGCGGCGCACCGAAAAAGAGCAAGCGGAACGCCTTATCTCCTTCCAGGACACCGAGTTCGACGACGCCGGTGGCGGCAGCTCCACTCCTAACGCCGCCGGTGTGGGCTCCAGTGAGTTCGCCTTCAAGAAACCGGACACCAAGAGCTTCGAAAAGCTAAGAGGACAGCTGCGCGAGCACAAAGACGAGACGCCATCGCACACTGGCGGAGTGTCGGAGAAAGCTCGCGAGCGCCTGCGAGAGCACATTCAACGAGACAAGCAGCGCAGCCGAAATACCAGCTCCACGTCCAACTTTTCCTCCAACGAGAGCAAGGAGCGCGACAGACGGCGGGACAGAGACAGAGATCGGGATAGACGCCGTCAAAGGGACAAAGATCGCGACAGGGACAGAGATCGCGACAGGGACCGCGATCGAGGCCGAGATCGAGATCGAGATCGCTCCCTGTCCGTCCGCAGTGTGCACACACCCCGGGAGCCGGGCACTCCGGGCGGCAGCAGCAGTGGCGGCGTGTCGAACAGCTCTTGGGACGACGACGACGGCGAGGTCAGCCAGCGCAAGTCGGATTGGGATATGCCCACACCACGACGACATGCCAACAGCTCCGGCGATTGGTCTGTGAGGAGCAGCAGCAGCAGTAGCAGCCGGCGACACCAGAGTCGGCATGCGGATGACACGGCTCGTCCGACCCCAGCCCATCGCTACAACAATTGGGCCCACGACCGCAAGCGCACTGGAGCCACGCCCTGGGGCGAGGATGCAGAGTCGAGGGACCTTTGGGAGGAGGAGCAGCGGCGCCTGGATCGCGAATGGTACAACATCGACGAGGGCTATGATGATGAGAACAATCCGTTCGCCGGCGCCAGCTCAGAGTACTTCCGCAAGCGTGAGGAGCAGCTGGAGCAGAAGCGAACCAAGCGGATAAGCGCCCAGCAGAGGCAAAACAATCGGGACAACGAACTGTGGGAGCGGAATCGCATGCTCACCTCCGGCGTGGTCACCTCGATCAACGTCAACGATGACTTCGATGAGGAGGCGCTGGAAAGAGTGCACCTACTGGTGCATCACATCATACCGCCGTTTCTCGACGGCCGGATCGTGTTCACCAAGCAACCGGAACCGGTGGTGCCCGTCAAGGATCCCACCTCCGACATGGCACTTTTGGCACGCAAGGGCAGCGCCCTGGTACGCACTTATCGAGAACAAAAGGAACGCCGTAAGGCGCAGAAGAAGCACTGGGAGCTGAGCGGCACCAAACTGGGCAACATTATGGGCGTACAGAAGGCACAGGACGAAGAGGATGCGAAGTTCGACAAGAGCAACGATACGGCCGACTATCGTAAGGATCAGAAGTTTGCCGACCACATGCGTGACCAGGATACGGGCGGCAAGAGCGATTTTTCTCGCAAGAAATCGATTTCAGAACAGCGACGCTTTCTGCCCGTGTTTGCTTCGCGCCAGGAGCTGCTCAACGTGATCCGCGAGAACTCGGTCATCATTATTGTGGGCGAGACGGGCAGCGGTAAGACCACTCAGCTTACCCAGTATCTGCACGAGGACGGCTACAGTAAGCGGGGCATGATCGGGTGCACGCAGCCGCGTCGTGTGGCAGCCATGTCGGTGGCAAAGCGCGTCTCCGATGAGATGGACACCCAGCTAGGTAAGGCCACAACGAGAATATCCCTCATTTATCAAGACATCTTTTCTTTTTAATTTGTTAACTTGTTTTTTTTACTGAACAGGTGAGGATGTGGGCTATGCCATCCGATTTGAAGACTGCACCTCGGAACGCACGGTCATCAAGTACATGACGGACGGCATCCTGTTGCGCGAGAGTCTCCGCGACCCGGACCTGGACAGCTACTCAGCCATTATCATGGACGAGGCCCACGAGCGCTCATTATCCACGGATGTGCTTTTCGGATTGCTGCGTGAGGTGAGTTTGTTGGAAGAAATACATTTTCACCTCGTTTTTTTTCTTTGGGCTTTTGATTTATCTTAAAAAATGTGCAATGCCTATTCATTAAAAATTATTTAAATATTTTAAAGCGTCTTAAAATGTAGTTCATTTAAATGTAAATTCGTTTTCCTTTAAATTATTTTGTATTTTTTTACATTTCGTATTTTAAAATCGTACAAATATATAGCTACAAAAGAAATAAGGTAACCTTACTTGTTTATCAATTTCTAGAAAAACATGATTATTTATCGGGCTTATTATCGATTTTTATTCAACCGTAATAATTTTATCTAATTTATTTGTCGATATATTAATAGGAATATCGATGTATTTTCCATTAACGAAGGCAATGTAAATACATATATGCCTGTAGTAACGATATATCGAGTTTATTCTACCTTTTCCGCTTACAAAGACCGGGCAGAGAGAGAATTGCTGACCTGCTAGTCAAGGCCCTGGGCACCACTGCTTAATGCTTTAAAAAGAACCTACCATAATTAATTCAAAAACATTTAAGAAATTTAATTAATATGGAGTTGATCAATTTGATATAAACACCGATATAGAAACCCCCCCACTTAATTTACTGATATCTTGCATCCTTATTGACACCATAAAAAACATTTTATTGATTTTCGCTTGTTAAACATTTAATATATAATATCAATATAAAGAATTTTACAAACGTTTTACATATTCAAATTTCATTCACATTGTCGAAATGTAAATATATATATATAGAGGCAGATACATATAAATATTTTATACATTTTACAAAAACTTAAACTTAAAAACTAAGTAATAATATATATAGTATGTGTATGTATTTGTATAGCTTACGAACTGCTGTTCATTTTGTTTTTCTGTATTGTTTTGTAAATTGTTCTCACTGCATTCGCTTCTTAACAAAAAAAACGCGGTCTTGAGAGAGTCCGTAATGCGTCTCCAAAGTCTGAGTCGTCGTCCTGGTCTTCAGCTATCTTCAGCTATAGATAGTACACATTATATAGAGTTAATTACACAACGAAACATTTCGAATGTTTGATTGTTACTACAATGCTTAAGAGTATGCTTGCTACGTAGAGTTCTTAATTGATTTCGCTCCTAAATACGCTTAGACAACAATAATAAAAGAACAACTTAAGAATTGCTTTGCATGTGTGTTTGCTTTGCCACTCACAATGTATATAAATACACATAGTATATCTATAATGTATATTATACCATTAACGGTCAACAAAAAATGATTTGACAAAAAAAAAAAGAAAACAAATATTTCATATAAGTCTTTTCGAATTTCTCACAGTGTGTGTGTGTGTCTCTCTTTCTCTCATTCTGTGTCATATACTTATATGATACACAATTATAAATACAAAAGTATTTAATACATATATTGTAGCTTGAGTTGCAACAGCGCTACAATCTTGGGCGGGACTGTATATGAGTGTGTGTTGTTTGTTGTGTGCGACTGTGTGTGCATTGCAGGCCATATTATCTTTTACTTTGCTCTACTTTTTGCTTCATTTCGTATTTATTTTAATTTATTTTTAATACTGCCAAAACAAAGTGTAAATATGAATTTTCGTTGGGTTTATAATTAATATGATTACTTTTTTTGCATAGTATGTATGTATATATTGGGTGTTTTGGGGTTTTTCCACACACACAACCCTTTTGGCTCGTTCTTAATCCATAAATTATCCTATCAACTGAATTTACGCTTTAATACTCTTCTGTGTTGTGTAAAATCGGCCTGTGGCAGCAGCAGCAGCAGTAGAGAATTTTTCTTTGATCAATTTGGGAAATCAAGTTTCAAGCTGGGAGCTTTGATAGTTATTATTACTATTTGGATCGTTCGTATTATTATTTTGCGTGTGCCAATTGCGTTCTTTTTGGTTTATTATTGCTATTGAGCACCAACAGCATGCCCGCATTCATGCCAACGCTGCCCCACTTCACGCACTCCGACATCTGCAAGATAGATTCACCGTGTAAGACACATGGCACACTCAGGGAATACGTACGTCTCTTAGGTTGCAATATAAAAGGCGGAACGCTGGCCGGAATAAGTAGAAGTACAACTAATAATAATCATAAATTTCCTTAATTACCGCGACTCGAAATGTGACAAGAAAAGTATACAAAAGTTGAAAATGGGTATTCGGTATAGTAAAGTTTGAAGTTAAACTGGAAAACCTGCTAAAAGCAGGTTATTATTAGCTGTTGCTAGGGATGCTTTGATTTATCGAAATTTTAAATATCGAATTTTTTAGTATCGATTTTATCGAAAAGTATCAGAAATGATTATTTTTGTACCGATTATATTGGTCCGATATATATGAAACAAAATATCAATTTATCGCTCAAATGTATATCGTAACGCGAAAATAACGATTTTTATATCGACTTTCGCGTTACTTATCGATATTTTACTATATCCCTAGCTGGTACTTACGGAATGGACAGAAGGCAGACCCGTTTCACTTTTCCATTTCGGCTTTAACTTAAAGTTTATGTATCCTTTTTTATTTTGCAATTAATTTGTTCATTCATTTAAATGAATACCAAGCACTGGAAATATGAACCAAGTCCGGCGACTGCCTATTCGATAATAACTGCAAGACTCTCATAAATTATATGAAATATATACAAAATGTAATGCATTCGGTACCATATAGAATAGAAAATGATCGTGAGGAACTCACGAAATGCGGGGAATATAAGGGGTGCTGCAGAGAGGATGCATATTCGGTTAATTTTATGATGGAACTTCCATTTGGGGTTAACATCTACATACATACATTTCCTTCTCCTTTTCTTTACAATTATGGAGTTTTTTTTTTTTTTTTTTTTTTGAATGAGCAAAAAGCCAGAACAAAGGAGAAAGCATGAATAATATTCAGTGGTTGCAAATGATGGTTATAAATAAAGCCATACGGAAAAATGGCAATGGTTTGTTCTCTGGTTAAACCTCTGAAACAAATTTTTGTGCATGCGTTGGTCTGAAAATTGCTTTTTGGTCAGTGTAGAGTGTGTGTGTTTGTGTGTGTATGTATGTTTCTTATGTTTTTACATTGTTTTTTGATTTTTTCTTTTTGGATGCTGCAACTATAACAATCAATATATGTATGTGAATGGTTGGGTTGGTGCTGGCGCAGGAGCAGGAGGTGGGAAGGAGGAGAGGATAGGTGGATTGGCAAATATGTTGGTCTCCGAATCGGCGATATCTATATATATATATTTAATTATTTTTGCTGGCTCTCTGGGCTCCGCCGCTTATTAATTGATCAGGTGCAGTAGCACGTGATTGGCACTCGTCGTTACCTGTCGCTTCCGCAGATCCTGCTGACGACTCCCGTACCGACACCAGTAGACGAAGTGCTTGTTGTTGTTCCACAGACTCTGTTTGGCCTTTCGCGCCACCGACACCTATGAATATGAATTTCAGAAACGCTTAGTTTATATTCAAAGCAAATATAAAGTGCCTGCTGCCTAAACATATGAAAAGTTAAACAAAACTATCGCAAAATGCTCGTAAATGCACTCTAAAACGATTCAATACCGATTCTACATTTGGAAAAGAAAATTGATAGGTATACATATTTGTGAAATATTTTTTATATATCATACCTGGTTGCGTATATCCTTTTCGTTGTGCGGGACTTTCTCCTTGTCGGCGAAATTGTTAATACGCAACTCCCAGCCGTGGCTCCAAATATCGGCAAGTGACATTTTGATTAGTTTATATGTCCCATTCTCACGTATTTTCACAGAAAATATCTCGATAGTATCGGGCTTGGGTTTATTGTCTGCAATCAGATCGATTTTAAATTAGAAATAAGTCGACTGGGTGCATTTAACCTCTGTTACATCAATTCAATTCAGGCAATTTAGTGCCGGAAGCAACTGCACTGGCAGGTTGACCCCATATGCATATAATATTCGCTTAATAATATATCTCAATTGGTTTTGATTTTCGAATAAAGATCGACTGATTTCTAGAATCAAGCTGCAATTAAAATCATTTTAACGACAAACATTCCGGTAAAAATATATATATATAATAGGAGCTCAGAGAATATAGAGACTTTAGCATGAACTTAGACAATAATTTGAAATATAATTCCCTGATTACATTAAAGTTACCTATTAATTATAGGAAATTATACACCATTGTTAATTTTAATGTTCAATCAATTGGATGCCCCATTAAAGGCATCATAAAGTTGTATAAATAAAGCTGACGCGAATATTGTGCAAATTCAGAACCAAGTACTGCAGAAAAGATGTGTCACCTGTGTTTAGGAAAGGCAGAATTTTTAGATATTCCGATACTACATCGGTATTTAATGCAAATAACGATATAAAAGTCGATATTCAAACATCGTTTTTATGTGATATGTGCCTTTTTAAACCATAAATATAAAAAAATTACATTTCTAGCCAAAAATTTACTTTTAAAAATCTTCAAAATCTAGTCGATAAAAATTTACATGTTTAATTCGATAAGATATTTGTTTCATATCGATATTTAATGCAAAATTTCTCTATATTTTAACATATAAAACTACGATGTTTTCGATATGATATTGAGAGCGGTAAATTGGTCGATATCAGGTTTTCCCCCTTGATATACATACATCCTGTGATATTACCAACTTCATACATAATGTCTACATGGTTTATAGCCGTACTACACATGCCTTCCTGTAATGCCCCTCTTTATTGCAAGATAATCAATCACTATTGATAGTAAACGTCACCGTCCATGGGGCAAGGGTGAGGTAGGGGCAAGGGGGATTGTCCTACGTGACACGGGACCATTCTAGAAATCTGTTTCATAAGAACGCAGGCGCACTGCGCAGTGCGATTCCCCCTGCCACGGTACAGATAGGTGTGGGTTGGTGTGTTGGTGGGTGGGTGTGTGGTACTCGGGGTAATCGGACAAGTGCTGGTAATTTACCATAGGACAAAAATCAGTGACTGACTGGTGACCAAGTGGCGTGGAAAGCGATTAACCGGAATGCCGGAATGCAGCGTTTTATCGATTGCCCGAACCTTGGCGCAATCCTCCCAAGTCGTGACCACACATAGAGAATTATGATAATTATTACCAATCTATTGAACAACAAACTAGTACAATTTTCTTCCTACAAAATTGCACAAAATGCGTCTTAATTTAATTTTTGGTGTTCAGAAAACAATTTGAACTGAGGGAATAAAGGTTTTTAAGATTAGCACATCTTAATTGAGTTTGTTTTTTGTACATGGTTAGGTTTCAGCTTTTAAAGTTCGGTTCGCTTACGTGTAATTACGTGTAATAATTTCTTTCTGTGCTGAAAAGCTTCTACTTCCATTTCCATTATCACGGATATTTACACACATACGCTAATTTCTACACACGAATCGGATTGATATCATAATAGCACTACATCACGGTACTCATTAATGAGTCAAAAGGCTTTTATCTTCGGACAACATCAAGTATGTGTGTCCCTAGTTACTCATTTTTAAATATTTAGCTAATAAATTAATGTATAACTAAATTGCCAGTCATTGGGTTGATTTCAAATGCTGTTTTTTTTTTACATAAGAACTGTCTGATCGCGACTTCTTAATAAGAGCCCTAGAAAGCCTCTCTGCGGCTCTATCTTAACACCCGCTGCTGTGGTCCACACTCGCACTCTCCCATGTAAGGTTGCTGCCAGCATAGGCAATGCAACAACTGTGTGGGTGTGGTGAGTATGCAAAAATGCCACTAGCACTCTCGCTGAGAGCAGGTGCAACACACATGCAATCAATGCACCGAAATCCCGGCAGAGAGCCAGCCGGGTCTTTAAGTTTTCTCTTAATTACCTCTCGCCCAACCGCTCAGCAAAGTTTTAGCCCTTAGCGGGTTTCCACTGTACCATGACTTCCCACTTCCAGGTTACCCGATATTCCACTTGTAAAATGAAGGGTTTCGTGGAAGTTTTGTATTTCATAAAGAGTTCAGAGTACTTATACTTCACAAACAGTTAAAAAGTTTGATTTTAGTCGGTTATAAAATGTTAACACAACTTTAAAATATTTAAAAAGGTTGCTAACATCGCAAAATGTAACGCAAATGATGCCCAAAGCCTTGACTTGAAAGTCGTCTAATTTCTCTGCCGACCTGTGCCGCAAACAGTATGTACAGAATGTAAACAGCCCATGCTTTTGTGCTTAAAACTAGCCATCTGTAAAGTTAAAGATAAAAAAAAATAAAACTTAAAAGTTATGCTAGTTTTTAGACTATATGATATCCACAACATTTTAGTTATTTTTTATAGATTTTTTCCTATATAACCACTTGTTTAATTTCATCATTACACAAACGCCATTCTATGATGTCAGTGTATTGACTGTTATCACTGTTCTGCTCATCCTAAGTACAGTCGCAGTAAAAATAATAGCACCAAAAGTGAATAACTAATTTTTTGTCAAAATACTACAAAAAAAAAACAATTAATATTTATTGGAAATTAAGCTTAAATAAAAATTATGAAATATTAATAAAAATACAAACAATTAAATGACAAATAAAATTAATAATTAATAAAAAAAAAAAAAATAAAAATAAAACCATTTTCAAAAGTTGAATAATATTCTTACTATATATGTACATATATACATACATATACTGAAATACAAAGTAGTTTCCTTTGGGTAAAGCCATAATTAGTGCTAATATTTTTACTGCTGCTTTATGTAAACAAATTTCGAGTGGAAGGCGAAGCACAGGTAGCTTTTAAATGCATTGTATGCACAATTCTGGAATGTTGGAGCAACTTTTCGGGGCGGCATTGTGTGAATGGCTTCGCCAGGCGTCGACTGCGCTGCCAGCAGAGCACTTGACAAGTTGGTTGTTGTTGTAGTTTTTGGTCTTGTTCTTGTTGGATTTTCGATAAGATAAAAGCACTGCCCTTGTGTACACATATACACACATATTTGTATATTTATATATATAATTTACACACACACCCACTTGGGTTGTTTGTTTATTGAATGACATTTTAGAATTCCACTTGTTCGCCAAAAAGAGATTAGTTTAATTGCCCCTCTGACGTCTAGAGTTGTGATTAATCATCAACTTTAAAGCTATTGGCGAAATTCACCGGTGAATTTCCAGCATCTGGGTCTCGAGACTGACTTATTTGTTTATTAAGACCTCATTAATGGAGTCAAAGTAAATGCGAAAGACAACACTTAAAGGGGGGAATAATAAAAGAATAAAACTGTAGGAATGATAAGAATATAACTCTTAAAATGAATGAAATCTAAAAAAAAACGTAGTGCAACAGCTTTTCCTCTAATCATCGATTGCCCTACATTAGTAGTTCTTTTCATAGAACAACTATAGTAGCTACAACTAACTTAGACGATAACAAAAAAGATTAAACAAGTCAATGGGCTAATAGAAAATGGAAACAATTCATTAACAATAATTCATTTGAACTATGAACTAAAATATACGGTATTTCACAATAAATACCTTCAATAAAATAATATATATAATTTAGAAAATATCTCTGTAAAGCAAATGATGGGGATTTATTTGAAATCCAAATAAAATACGGTAGAATGCTTCATTAATTTTCACAATTATGTTGAGCTATTGATGCATATAAATATTAATGATAATAATAATTAATTATATAAGAGACTTCAATTTTTGAAACCATATCCAATTGCCCTGGATAGTACACTCCTCTCAGCATATATCTTTTTACTACGATTCGTTTGTAGAAGGTGTCACCTCACAGAAAAATGTAACATAATCTTTGCGAATGAACTTACAATAAACAAAAAGATTTTGATTACTTTATATAAATATATAAACTGAAAAAAGCCATACTTCGAGCCTCTTAAACTATGATTCTTTCGAAATTTGATTCCCATACAAATAGATTAAACAGATCCCTTGATATTTCAAATTAACATTTGGCTAGATCGACTCGGCTGTAGATGCCACCAGAGATGCATATATATATTGTGAAATTTGAAAATGTTTAAAATGTTCCTACTTCGTCCCATTTTTCCCTCAACATTTCACATAATCCTTCCACGACTAGAGTTATTTTGTACCTTCCAAGCCCTCCTCCAGCACTCACCTTTGGCCAACTTGCAGAGAACGATGCCATACCAGGAGGCCACTGGTGTCTCGTTCTCATCCTGCGTCTCGAGGAAGCTGCTTCCGTTGCGCGTTATGACCAGCAGCGGCGCTGGTGGGTGCGGCGGGCAGTCGAGCTCCAGGGAGTCCACTCCATCAACGGAAGAGGCGTCACCGGTGGAGGATGTGCCGGCCATTGCAGCAGCTGCTGCTGCCGCGGCCGCCGCCTCTGCTGCGGAACTGCTGCGTATTTCGACAATGAAGCCGCATTCGACCACGGCGCAAAAGATGCGCTGCTCCGCCGGTTTAAACCACTTGGATTCGCGTAGCTTCTGAACGGCAACGCTGCTGCCGAATGTGGCGCCGACCACGCCGGGCTTTTGTGTATGCGGTGCCAGCGGGTGCAGGCGATGGAGCTGCTGTTGCTGCAGCGGCGGCGGCCAGTTGGAGGTGGGGGAGCTGGGCGCGGACTGCGAGTAGCCCCCGCTGCCGGCAGGTTGCGCCGCCGGTTGGTTGTGGTTGTTGTGACCCTGCTGCAGTGGCCACCACTTGAGCGAGCTGACAAAGCTGTTGGAACGGTTCATCAGTCTGTGTGCGTTGGTTCGTTCGTGGGTGTGGGGCTGTTGTGGGTGTGGGTATAAAGAAGGCGCCCAACTTTCACTCGGAAAAAAATAAATGGGAAATCGAAATGCACTTTTCCGCGCGTTTTTCTTCGAGTCCTTTCCCCTCACTCCCCACTCGCTCGCTCTGTTTATTTACTCAACTCGGTACAACTCAAAGCAACTCTTTGCCACGCTTCGTTCCAGTTTTAGTTTATATCACTGTTTTGTTTCGAAGTAAGAATACGAGTTATTGCCCTGGACTTTCGTGTTATTCGCTGCTTCGCTGTTTTCGCCGTTATTTGCTCGTCGCTGTCTGCCTATTTGCTGCGAGCGTGCAGCTTTTATATGGCCATATAACGAGAGAGGGCCAGAGAGCGAGAGCGCGCGCGAGCGACGATGTGTTTATGCGGAGTCTAGTGCATGCACTCAGAAGTATTCATAATTTTCTTATGGGCAAGTGACAGTTGAAGCAAAAATAGACTGATACTGGAAGTAGATAGAACTGTTATATTTTTCATTAAACTTTGTCCCCAAAATTTGTTCTTAATTCTTCAAATTGTTCATTCATGTATTCTAGAAATCACGAAATACCGCGCATAAACATAGTAAGAGAGAGCAAAGCTCACCGAAAGAGTACTTGTTTTGAAGCAAATCTAATAAAAACCTCTCATTTCTGCTCTCTTTTGAGTTGGTGAGTTTGGTGATGGTGGGTTTGCATTCCGTTATGCTGTGTTGCTCTCTCCCAACGCCCTCCCCGCATGCAGGGTGTTATAATTGCAGTCAAAAGTTTGAAACGCAGAGAAGGAAACTCGACTGAAACCGTCATCTGCATTATGTTTGGAGCTTATGTGTATTTATTTCTACAAGTTCAGTAGAATGCAAAGCATTATAATGTTTTGGGATTATTTTTAAGTGAATAAATTACAAATTTGATAAGTAAAAAACTATGTTTAAAACATAGTCTTTACTAATTTATAAAGCTAGGAGTGTTTCCTAAAGACTTAATGCAGATAAAAGTAATTTGAACATAACATTTATTCTATTCATAGTAACATTTATATATCGATTTATATTTATAATATTATTTATAATATACATTAGCAAAATGGCTTATAATTTTAACATATTTAAATAATTCAGATATATGTTTAGTTAAATAATTAAATGAATAAGGTTTCTTCACACTTCTAAGTTGATTTTAATATTATATGAATGCTTGAACTTCTTAAAATTTAACACTTAGAATCAGGTTACTCAAAATAGTACATGCACACACATGTACATATATGCCGGTAAAAAGTAACACATAACCCTCGCAAAGTGATTGATGTGTGTGGGAGTATATTGGTTAATGGTTTGTTGTTTTCGATTCGTTTGGGGTTATTAGCAGATCCCGAGTCGCCGGTTGCGATTGCTGTCATGTGATTACCCACATGTGGCTACATGTTGTGAAGCCTTTTATTTGATCGAATTTTATTATTTGCATTTCTGCATTTCAATTCGATACCATACAATATATATAAATACCTTTATTATTTTGCGATATCAGGCATAGTGTTCGGTCTTGTGTGTTCTCTTAGTTCTCTCGATGTTGTGATAAAATTAGCCTTAAGGTGGCTGATTAAAGAAACAGTGCGAAATGATTGATACAAAGATTCAGAATTTCGGAGCACCTAAAAATAAATTCGTGCGCCTTGCAAAATTTAGGCGCACGGCAGTTATTTATACTTATAATTATAGCAGCAATATTTGATCGTTTATGGTGGCAAATATTTAATGCTAAGATTGATATCCTAAAATGTAGGTCAAACACTACCCTTGCAGAGGGTAAAGATCATTAGAGGCTAGTTCTGAACCGACTACAGAATACCCTACGTTGTACAAATATTTTAACCTCCACTGTGTGTGAAGGTACGGAACAGAGGTGGACCGTTGACTAGGTTTGCGGCTAATTAGACGCTCAGAACATCTCGCCAATAGCCAACAAATAACAACAGTGCTAAGCTCTCTTCTCCATCTTTCCCTTCTCTCTACCTTCTTCTTGCCTTTCTGCGACGTTTTCCGCCGGCAGCCAAGGTTAGAAACTATAAATAAATATGGAGAAAAATCAACAACAACAACAACAACAACAACAACAAAAACCAAAACCAAGCCAATCAACAACAGCAACAACAAAAACAACAACTAGTTGCAAAAAATCTATTTTTA
Organism: Drosophila jambulina; assembly: GCA_018152175.1. NCBI lineage: Eukaryota > Metazoa > Arthropoda > Insecta > Diptera > Drosophilidae > Drosophila > Drosophila jambulina. The sequence goes on along the minus strand of JAECXH010000006.1, from coordinate 17,515,600 downwards.
GCTGACAGAGCAGCGAATCGGAATCGGCGACTGTAAATAGAGTAAATGAAAAACTAGACACTAAAAATAAAACGTTTATATGTATGTGTGTCGAAGCTATCAAGTCGAACTTAAAGTGATCTTCTATTTATTCTACCCTTAAAAAAGGCATTATATTGTTAGTGAGATATTTGAAATGCAAGTTTTCACATAGACTTGTATTTTCTTGATCGGCATCAACATCCGAGTCGATCTGGACTTGTTCGGCTGAAGCTTAGATTATAATTTTTACAAATTTTAAATTAAGATCAAAAATATTTTTCTTTTTTGCATACTTTGCAATATATTTACCATAGATTTGGGGTGTTTAAAAACTTCTATGGTGCAGAAAGACTCAGTAAGCTTATTGAAAATCCCAATTATTATTAAATCAATTAAACAAACATCTAAAATATTTTTCTCATAAAATTGTGTTTTTTCTTTTAGTTCTTGAAAATGATTTCATTGAAAAAAAATAATATATATATATATATTTAAGAAGGCAATAGTAAAATAAATATTATAATATCGCAAAAATGTAGACAAAGCGATATGGAAGCGTAATCTGAATCAAAGGTGGTGGTAATGTCGATGTCTGAGGTCTGAATGAAGCGAAAAGTCTGGATATTACCAGATATCTAAAACACTTGCCTTCGCTTGGTAAATGCGTAGAGCAAAGCCTTTAAGTTCCCAACGAAAATAAACGAGTTCCGTTGCCACAGGTGCCTCCGCATGCAAATATGAACCCGAACTCGTACTCGTACTCGTGCTCGTACCACTTACATATACGAGTATCGAGATACTGAATAAGCAAGTGGATTCCCGGCTAGATGGATAGGCTTCCATTTGTCACCGTTCTAAGCGCAAACTTAGCGGAGTGACACTTTTATTTATTCGTCTTCCATTTTCCCCCTCATTAATAATGTATGCAACCCGAATCGGAGGAGGTCCATCGTGCAATTGCACTTGAATAAAGGTATAAATAAAAACACTGCTGGCTTCAGGTGGCTATTTGTCGTTCTCTATTTAGTAAACACCCATGAAAGGAGGCGGTGACACTCAAAATAAGTAAACAAAACCGGCAGCGAGAACTAAATACCCTTTTGGTCAAAAATATTGATCAATTGCATATTCCTTTTCTTGTTTTTTGTGTATATTTTGCTTTTGTAACTTGAGAGCAAAGTATTTTAGGGTTTCGCCGAAGTTAACATCGAACCTCTTTTCAGCCCCTCAGCCTCTGCCAGCGGCCGACGCGACGTCGCTGCCAGCATTCTTTCGGTGTCTATTTTTAGAAATTTCTATAGTCATGCAAACGAGACACGAGCACAGTAAAAAACAACAACAAAATAAAATAAAACCCATAAACATATGCTAAAAATTTGTTTCCCCTTCTTTTGTGGTGACCTCCAGTGACGTGCGAAGTTAATGTAAATAAAACACATTTTACATATTTTAAACTATAAAAATATAAACATTTTTTTCCATGTAATTGCATATACGTATCCACATACATATGTATGTATGTATGTACGATGGGTCAGCAAACGGGGTAACTTATGAGAGAGATTACTTCTATATATCGTCACGTTCATTTTTCATTTCATTTTTTTAATGCATAATAGAAAAGCTTTTTGCATTAAAATTAATGCATTTTTTGCTTAGTTTTCGATCGATTTAAAATTTGAATGTCATCATACAATGGCAAACTGCAAGGGTATACCAACTTCGTTGTGGCTTCCTTGCTATTTATTCGAATCCTTGGGCAGTTGATTTTTGTTTCTCTTGCCAAAATCAGGAAACTTGGGCCATCGGTTTTATCGGCTATTCCAACAAAGGCATACATATTTCCTGTCAAAGATACAAGTGGGCGTTGGGGTTTTCTTAAGCGGGACTTTTCATATGGCGGAAGTTTCCGCCAAACAGCTGTTTGAGCCTTAATCGAATTTAAAAACAAAACAAGCACGAGGAAAGAGGTTATTTTGGTTTGTTGGCCGGTCCGGGCTGCTCTCCTTCATGTTTTTTTTTTTTACTTGTCGCCGCTCTTAAGTTATCTCTCCGGGGCCTGGTGCTCTCTTTGCTCTCTCTATCTCGGGCTGATGCTCTCTCCGCTTGTCTCATGTACACACACCTTTGGTTGAAGAAACGTTTATTTGTCTTATTTGTTGCTTTAATTTTCTGCACATAACTCGTTTGCAGCAAAAAATAAGCAAAGAGAGCCAGCTCAGTTCGTGGCTGTTGTTTTGATATTTGTTCAACAAAATGTGCTGAATGTGTGTTTTGCATATTCTCCTTTTGTTTCTCATTCCACCGCTTTTTTTGTTTTTGCTTTCGCGAATTTTTGCTTTTTGTGTTTACATCTTGCTTTTCGCCTCAGCTAAAGTCTGTATATACTATGTATTTGTTGTGCTAGGATGTACGAATGTAAGTATGTTTGTGCATATATTGTATGTATGTAGTTTTTGCCAAAAAGCAATACATTCCTACTACGTCATACGTCTTGCACACCTGTGATTTGTTTATGCCGCCGGCCACACCTCCAAAAGGGAAGCCCAAAGCGTAGCAGAGGAAGAACACAACAACAGTACTTGAATACTTCTCAAGCTTTTTTCGGCCTATGTTTTGGTACCCCTGCCGCCCCCTGGCGAAAATGTTCAATCATAGAGGACATTTTCTCGCCTTCTTCTTTAACTCGCCCTTTCGTCTATGAATGGACATACATATGTATGCATGCATATACTTGCAAATATATGTACGTAGTGATGTTGATATATATGTATATATTCAAAGTTTTTTTGTGTCTCCCAAAATTGAACGAAAAATGTCTGTTAAAGTTCATTTCCAGTTCATTTATGTTGGGAAATTGCTTATTATTTTCTGGTGAATACATGTTCTTTAAATTAAAAATAAATATGTACATATGTATACATATATATGTATTTGGATTTTGATAACATAATTTTTAAAGTCTCGCCGGAACCTGTTTGAGGTTCATCACACTCGCATAATTCAGCCGTCGGAATCGGAATCCTGTACCGCCCCCACAAATGACCACCCACCCACCGAAACCTGCCCCCCAGTGTTTCGGACTCACCTCCAGCGACCTCGAGAGCATTTTGCATTCCCGTCTCAATGCAAACGCTCTTTAAATCACATCTGCCGCATTTTTAATTGCCTACAGTGGCGGTCAAAATAATGCACACTTTGGGATAATAAACTAATACTAAAAATACCAGACTCTTTTAATTAAATTTTTTTTTAGAAATGTAAAGATTTTTTTAAAAATATTCAATCTACAAATAATACAAATTTCATTTAAGTAAACTTCTTTATTACCTTAAAGTTTTAAAAAAGGATTGACAAATACCTTTAACTAAAATACAGAATATTTATTAGTATTTAAAAAAATAATATTATATAACATAATATATTTAAGATCGTTCTTTTTAGTGCTATTGCTTTGACCGCGACTGTATAGGAGATATATCTGTCTATTGGCGCCAGGAAAAGCATCTGACGTCTGCCTGCATGTAGACAAGGTTTTTAAAATATTTTTTTGGGGGCTATAGCCACACAAACACAACAATTTTAGTAAGTTAATAAAAATAAGGAATTAAATCATGTAATTTTGGAATTCAATCTTTAACTGAAAGTTTTAATTAGATCGCAGAGGCAGCCAAATGGGCCTAGATCGAATTGACTGGTGATGATTATCCAGTTCCTACTCTTCTGTTGAAAGTGCAGTCACTGTGACTTGCATTCATGAATTTATTTATGCATTTATTTATAAAATTGGATTGTTGACATCTTGAAACTTTTTGGCAGCGTGCCGGCGAATAATAAAATTATTTAGTTTAAACGTCCTGTTCAATATCACATGTTGGCAAATAAATAAAATAAATGTTTGCAAATCGCTGCTTTTGTTGGTTATTTATTGTAGCATTCCTGCATTTAATTTTGATTAAATGGGCGTTTAAGGGCATTATCATCCGCTTGTGCTATAAGTATTTCGTTCTCTCGCAAGCTTCCTGTTTCTATAATAAGATCTGGTGCAAGTGTGTCATATAGATATGGTTTGACCTTGGCTGATTGATTGCTCTGTGCAGTTCTTTGGCCAGAAAGTGCACTCTCGATTGTTTAGCATTACCGCAAATCGAGTGGCCTTATCGGGATCTAAAATTGTCCTATCCATACCTCTAGCTACGGCGCCATAGCTGATATTGTTTTACGACTTCAATCGAATCAATTGGTTTACAATATACCACTCAGGCAGATATAGAATAGAGCTCGTGATCTCGTTGGTTATGACTGACTGGCTGACTGGCATTTTAATACCGACTATACGTAGAGTACCTCGCTCATATGTAATAGATAGGAGCATGATCACAGCATCTTCGAAGCTATTTCTGTTCACCAATAAATAAACTCTAATAGGCATCCAATATGGGTTATTAACGTAGTTCTCCTGAATATTTTTAAGTCAGTAAATAATAAATATTGAGGTAGGTATACATAGGTACTAACATTATGACTAATCGTTAGGCCGGTTTGGGTTTAGTTTAAAATTGTACTTTCAATGATTTAATACATCATAAGCCATCCAATAACCCTATTAGAGAGGTTTTTTATGTTTTATTTTAATATAATAATTATTTATATAGAATATATAATAAATTTATATATAAGCAAGTTGGTGTTTTAGGATTTCGATGGCACTACTCCCAAAAGGGGGCATTATTTATCTAAGATCCTGTTGTGATGATGTATCGATTAGTGTCCTTAAGTTTTTTAAGGTCATTCTTATAGGGGTAGGTGAAATTTTGGATGTCAAAAAGATTTTTTGGTTTGTCTTTAGAAAATATAATAATTAATTTTGTATTTCTATTATCAAGGTATTTCGTAAGTTAAGGAAAATTAAACAATTTAACTATTAAAAGTACAAGTCATTTTTACAAAAGTTAGAAAGCAGCTTAATTAAAAAAGTTCAATTCATATTAAAAATAATTGCTTTCAATAAAAAAAAATTTTTTTCAGTTCAGGGAGCATCAGCTTGTGTGCCCACAAAACACTCCTTTTATTCTATATTAAAAGGAACTGAAAAAAAAGCAAGTAAATGATCTGAGACACATTTCGTTATTAAGGACATTCTGTCCCCATTCAGGACTTGTGGTTTTATGGCATCCCCAGTTTCCCTTCGCTGTTTCCTTCGCTTTCAACGGCACTTTGCCTGCGTGTGTGTTTGCACGTCCGCCGCTAACTCTCCCACTCTCACTGCCGAAGCCGTTTCTGGGCTCTCTTTACTCTCTCTTTATTTGTGTTTTCCCGTTCCGTGCAGGTGTAGTGTGGTGAGTTTCTAGAGGCCGGGCAAGCTAAATAAAAGAGCGAGGCAACCGTTATAGAGTCTTAAGCTCTTATCAGTCCCATTGTATTGGAAAGATTTCAAGATATCTTTCGAATCCAATGCAGGGGTTCCAGCAGTCGCAATGCCTTGACCTGACCCACTGTCGCTTCGGTCAGCATTTACTGACCCACACCACGCTTTTGCCCATAAGAGAGCAGCCTATGACCCGTAATCAGAACCACTTTGTCATCAAAGTTTTGGGGTCTACGTTGTAATCATGGTTTTGTTACAAACTGAAATTAAGGGAAAATACATACATACATTATGTTTATAAACAATATTGTCTTAAGAAATTGTTAAGGCAAAGGTGTTTGGCAATTTTATAACATATTTTTATTTAAATAGGCTCGAAGCTCTCAAAAACCTAGCTTTTAGGCCAAGACAATATAACTTACAAGATGCATAGCGCTCATACAAATCCTGAAGGAGACAATCGTTGGTTTTAGAACCTTTTATAATAATAAAGGAGCATTAAATATGTACATTTATGTTTTCGTACCAGCAATTAAGCCAATGCAACCTATTAATTAATTAATTAAATTAATTTTTTTAAATAAGCTTTTGACTAATACCCACTAATTTAAACATTACTCAATTCTTTACAGATCGTGGCCCGGCGACATGACCTTAAGCTGATCGTGACCTCCGCCACCATGGACTCGACCAAGTTTTCCACGTTCTTTGGCAATGTGCCCACTTTTACCATACCGGGACGCACCTTTCCCGTGGACGTGATGTTCAGCAAGAACACCTGCGAGGATTATGTCGAATCGGCGGTGAAGCAAGCGCTACAGGTGCACCTGACGCCCAACGAGGGCGACATGCTCATCTTTATGCCCGGCCAGGAGGACATCGAGGTGACGTGCGAGGTTCTGGAGGAGCGGCTGGCGGAGATTGAGAATGCCCCACAGCTAAGCATTCTGCCCATCTACTCGCAGCTGCCGTCGGACCTGCAGGCCAAGATCTTTCAAAAGTCCGGCGACGGTGTACGCAAGTGCGTGGTGGCCACCAACATTGCGGAGACATCGCTCACTGTCGATGGCATTATCTATGTCATTGATTCCGGCTACTGCAAGCTGAAGGTCTACAATCCGCGCATCGGCATGGACGCCCTGCAGATCTATCCCATCTCGCAGGCTAATGCCAATCAAAGAAGCGGTCGAGCCGGACGCACAGGTCCCGGCCAGGCCTTCCGGCTCTACACGCAGCGCCAGTACAAGGACGAGCTGTTGGCCCTCACCGTGCCGGAGATTCAGCGCACCAACCTGGCCAATACGGTGTTGCTGCTGAAATCGCTGGGCGTTGTCGATTTGCTGCAGTTCCACTTCATGGACCCGCCGCCGCAGGACAACATCCTCAATTCGCTGTACCAGCTGTGGATCCTAGGGGCCCTGGACCATACGGGCGCTCTCACAACGCTTGGCCGCCAGATGGCCGAATTTCCGCTAGATCCGCCCCAGTGCCAGATGCTGATCGTCGCCTGTCGCATCCATTGCAGCGCCGAAATTCTAATTATAGGTGAGCTAAATATATCCTTGGACATTAAAGCTTAGTCCTGCCCTTGACTGTATACTCTTTGTATCCTTTAGTTTCCATGTTGTCCGTGCCCTCGATCTTCTACCGGCCGAAGGGACGCGAGGAGGAAGCGGATGGTGTGCGCGAGAAGTTCCAAGTGCCGGAGTCCGATCACCTCACCTACCTCAATGTGTACCAGCAGTGGCGCCAGAATAAGTAAGTAGTCTAACCAAATCCTTGCCTGGAATGTAATGAATTTAACGCTTATCCCACCATCGCTTTATAGCTATAGCTCCTCCTGGTGCAATGAGCACTTTATTCACATCAAGGCGATGCGTAAGGTTCGTGAGGTGCGCCAGCAGCTGAAGGACATCATGACCCAGCAGAACATAGCCGTGAAGAGCTGCGGCACCGACTGGGACGTCGTGCGCAAGTGCATATGCTCGGCCTACTTCTATCAGGCGGCGCGACTGAAGGGCATTGGTGAGTATGTGAACCTAAGGACGGGCATGCCCTGCCATTTGCATCCCACGTCCGCCTTGTACGGATTGGGCACCACGCCGGAGTATGTGGTCTACCACGAACTGATCATGACGGCCAAGGAGTATATGCAATGCGCCACGGCCGTCGATGGCTATTGGCTGGCCGAGCTGGGACCCATGTTCTTCTCCGTCAAGGAGTCCGGACGCAGTGGACGCGAGAAGAAGAAGCAGGCGGCCGAGCATCTGAAGGAAATGGAGGAACAGATGCTGCAGGCGCAGCACGAAATGGAGGAGCGTAAACAGCAGGTGGCACAGCGGGAGGAGCAACTAGCCGCCAAGCAAGAGATCGCAACCCCAGGCAACGCCACGCCGCGTCGCACGCCGGCCAGGATCGGCCTATGATAGCATGGTCCTTTAAATCAAGCCAAGCGGTCGCCCTCGAGCGTATTATATATTTTGATATAAATGTAACATTTTTTTTTGTGTTTACTAAACCTTAATAAAGAATAATTGTAAAGTGCAAACGAAGCTTAGGAGGAGTGCTGCGCTGCCGTGATGTGTAGCTCCCGTGTTCACGATTCGAATGCACTGGTTGTCCTGCAGCCTATGGGTGCCACTGCACGCGCACTCACCCCACTGGCACACCATGGCAACGGGGTGCTTCTCCTGCTCCATATGCTCCATCCGGCAGTCACCATCGTGGCGACAGTATGCTCCAAAGGGTACGATGGGCTCACAAATAATTCGATCTTTGTGGCCGATGATATCCTCGTCGATGTTGCTCTCCTTGGGCACAACGTTGGCTACCCTTTTGGGGTAGTGATTGGGACGACAGATGCAGCGATGATCCAGACACTGGGCAGAGCTCCCAAGGCTCACCTGGCACGGTGGGCTGTGATCGCAGTAACTGCCATAGGCATAGGCCGTGCCCGAAACGCATTTGGTCATGTTTTGGTTGTGGACGTAGTTCTCTGCGCAGGCGCACTTCTCCAGCTTCGGCAGGCATAGGGAGGCCCCGCAGGTCCCACAATCGGTGTTCCGCTGACAGCTTGATTCTGTGGCAAGACGTTTTAATACATTTTTGAGATGAATATTTGTAGGAACTCACGCAGCACCGCCAGGCAGCGCCCCTCGTGGAGCTCGAAGTTGGACCGGCAGAGGCAGCGGCCTTCCTGGCACGTGCTAAACTTGTCCGCCAGCTGGCATTGCCTCGGCGATTCGCATACTCCGCCATGCCGGACAGCCTCGGGAAGGCATCGCCTGCGATCGGCACTGGGCACATAGCCCATGTGGCAGACGCACTGATCCCGCCTGGCATCGCACTCCGCCTGCGGCTGTGGACAGGGACAGGGGCCGCCGATGATGTTAGTCAGCTTCTCCTCGTGCGGGAGGCAGGCCACCCGCTTGTCCGAGTCACGTGCCGTGCAAGTACAGGCCATGTCCACACAGTGTCCCCGATCGAACTGCGCGCACTGGGCGTCCGTGATGCAAGCCAGTTCCAGCAACTCCTCCGATCGACTAGGTGGGGTAAAGACCAGCAATGGCAGCACCAGCCAATTCATCAGATTCAAATGCATTTTTACTATTTTCTGCCAGTTGATCCCGCTGCAGCCTTTCGGATCTGCCGTTACTTTCGGACAACTCAAAAGCTCCGCTTAACTGCATCGCTGAATCCGCCGAGCAGCTCCTAGAGGCGGGGCGTGACAATGATCTCCAGATGGCAGCGCCGATAGCGATTAAAAAAAAATCACAAAGATCAGCAAGTTAAAAAAATAAGTTTATTGTTATTATACCCTTGCAGGGTTTTATAATTTCAGTCAGAAGTTTGCAACGCAGTGAAGGAGACATTCCCGACCCTATGAGGTATATATATTCTTGATCAGCATCAATAGCAGAGTCGATCTAGCCATGTCCGTCTGTCCGTCTGGCCGATTATACGCAATCTAGTCCCTCAGTTTTAAAGCTATCTGAATGAAACTTTGCAGATACTCTTCTATATTCTCTCACTACTATATAGGTCGGAACGGGACGGATCGGACAACTATATCATATAGCTGCCATAGGAACGATCGGAAAAATATACCATAAGTTAAAAAAATTAGTTGAGTAAGTAGAAACAGATGAACTGATTGGAATAGCTTACTACATCAAATGAACTGGCTTGAATGGCTAACCAGGAAAAGAAATCATAAGGATTCTTTGCTGATTTTCTAGACTTTTTAAACAAAATTATAAACAAACAATTAAAAATCATAATCGGTTGGACTTCTACTTCCAGCACCAATGACCAAGGATGTGGATGATCGTGAAATATCAGAAATCACAAATGAACTGGCTTGAATGGTTAACAAGGAAAAGAAATCATAAGGATTCTTTGCTGATTTTCTAGACTTTTTAAACAAAATTATAAACAAACAATTAAAAATCATAATCGGTTGGACTTCTACTTCCAGCACCAATGACCAAGGATGTGGATGATCGTGAAATATCAGAAATCACAAATGAACTGGCTTGAATGGCTAACCAGGAAATGAAATCAGAAGGATTCTTTGCTGATTTTCTAGACTTTTTAAACAAAATTAAAAACAAACAATTAAAAATAAAAAAAAAAAATCGGTAGGACTTCTACTACCAGCACAGTGCGAAATAACGGAGAGCTGGAAGCGCAGTATTGAACGTATAATTGACGTGTCCGTTTCTCCCAACATATTAATAAATTAAATGAAAAATATATTACTAGAATTTGTAAATTAAAATAAATACAAAATAAATACGACTTCACAGTCCGACTGCACGGCAGCAACTAAATACAAGCTGCTGAATCCCCAAGGGTTGTAAATGTAAAGAGTGACCCTAAACTCAATGACCGTTCGCCATTCGGAAAATTCATCCGAAATATTTGAAGCTTTAAGGAAGCGGAAGTTTCTGGACAATCTATATATCGATACTATCGACTTTTGTCTCGCGCAGAGGTGCGGAACTGTGTGTTCTTGTTTTTTAAAAATTAATGCATCATGTTGTATGCAGATTTATTAATCCAACAAATTACCGAATAAAACTAATGTTATTTGGATTTTCATTTCTGGATTCTTATACTTTGATTTTTCAAAAATATGTTCATAGGTTTAAAGAATCCGAGTTATTCAGACCTTCTAGAGTTCATCAAATGACAAGAAAGCCAGTAAAAGTAATTATTAAAAAATTTTATTGCATGAAAATTATAATTTATTCAATAAAAAATATTGTGCAAATGATTTATACATTTTATTAAAATGTTTAAAGGGGTTGCATTATTAAAATTGTCAAAATTAAATAAAAAATAACAAATAAATTTATATTCAATGTGCTGATTTATTAACCTAATGAAAATATATACATTTTTTTTATTTCAAACAAATTATCAAATTATTGTTCTGTGTATTTTTTTTTCAGTGAAAACGCAAATCGATAAAATGTCCAACGAGACACACACAAGTAATCGATATATGGATACTATCGTAAGGTCCCATCTCTATTGGAAAAACGCGAGCGGCCTGCGAATTACAAAACACAATGTCTTTCAGTAATTTGTTAATGAAAAGCTGCCTCAACCAAGGCATTCACGGCTCCCGGGGGCCCAGCGTCTTGTACACTGGCACTCGGCAGGGGCACACTATCCGCGGCAAGCCGCCGGGGGTTGCCCGTACTTTGGAGCAGCGATTGCGAGGTGAGTGAAATTCGTTCTCAAAATACACCTGCGCTGGTCCCGTTGATGTAACCGGTTCCCTCCTTCGGTTTGATGTGCAGAGGAGACCCTGTCGGATCCCGAGGTGGTGGCCCGCGTTAACATAGGATTTCCACATCTGAAGGAGTCGCGTTCGGCGCAGCTGAAGATGCGGCTGGAATACCTGAAGGCGCAGCGCACCAGCAAGGAGCTGGAAAAGCTGGCTCGCAGCAATAAATGTGAGTTTATCGGATTGAAATTAACGTATGGGAAGTAAAACAATATCTCAATTGACAGTGACCATCGACCTGGAGAAGGTGCAACAGGTGTATGTGAAGACGACAGGCCACCATGATCTGCGCTTGATGGCGGACCACTACGGCATTTTCGAGCATCTGTACGGCAGCGCATTTTTCGTGCCCCGAGTGCCACTTAACATCAACTACGTGCTGGATGGCGGCGAGCGTCTGGCTCCCGTCTACAATGGCAACGTGATTAAGCCCGTGGAGGCGGCAACGGCGCCGCAGGTTGCTTTCAACGGTGTACTGGATCCAATCACCGGCCAGGCGGCCACCTCGGAAAGTTTCTGGACTCTGGTGGCCACCAATCCCGATGCCCACTTCACCAATGACTCGTCATCTGAATGCCTACATTGGCTGGTGTATGTATCGGCGTCTTCTACGCGTGGAGACACACGAATACTGATCTGTATTCTCTTAATTTTGCAGTGCCAACATACCCAACGGTCAGGTGAGCGACGGTCAGGTGCTGGCCGAGTATCTCCCGCCATTCCCGCCCCGCGGCGTTGGCTACCAGCGCATGGTCTTTGTGCTCTACAAGCAGGAGGGGCGACTGGATCTCGGCTCGTATCAACTGGCTGATGGCGACTATAGCAATTTGGAGAAGCGAACCTTCAGCACGCTGGACTTTTACCGCAGGCATCAGGAGCAGTTGACGCCGGCTGGCCTGGCCTTCTATCAAACCAACTGGGATGAATCCCTGTCTCAGTTCTATCACGATGTTCTGAGTAAGTTCCAAGTAACCATTTTCTGCTGACTGCCTCATTAATCACCCACCCCACAGAGTGCAAGGAGCCCGTATACGAGTATGACTTCCCCAAGCCGTATCTGGCCGACCAGAAGTTCTTCCCGCTGAAGCAGCCCTTCAATCTGTACATGGACAAGCACCGTGACCAGAAGCGGCTCAACAAGGAGTACTTAGAGCGCAAGCTGGCCCAGACACATCCATTCGATGGGCCGGATACGCCGCTGCGCTACCCCAACGCCCATCCTATCAGCAGCGAGGTGCCCTCCTGGCAGAAGACAGAGATCCGGAAGCAACGCTTACGGACCGGACGTGTTCAGGACTATTAGTGTAAAGGAAATCAAGAAACTGTTGTAATATTGTTTAACAATTTGTTTTTTTTATTATTCACTGGAAGTACATGTTCGTTTTGCCTTGCTACGTGGATATATATAGCCTAAGTGTAAATACGGGAAGAGGGGTTCGGATTAGAATTATGTGAAGCGCTTAACAATTGTCCGGAAGGAAGATATAGTAGATTCTTCGCTAATGTGTCGTTTGGTTAATTTGTTTGATTTTTGGCACAGCTTTTTATCTATGTTTTTACGGTTCGATATTGTATTTCAATATTGTGTTTCGTTGTCCAATGTGTGTATTGGCCATCATCACAAGGTCCGGTTTGCAGAGCATTAAGTTTAAGTACTCGGTAAATCATTAAGTTTGCGCTTTGCCGTAGCTGCCAACTGGCGGCCTATACACGGCTGGCAGAAAGGACACCTGAGTGCGGTTGAAGGCATACTTTCGCTTGCCAATATTCTTGAGTACGTTTTCCATGCGGGTGCCCTCACTGAAACGGAAGAGAAAGTGTGTAAATATTCAAAACCAACTCCATAGTGTTGTTTTATCGGTTCTCACCTTCTCATCGTGCTGAGGGCGTAGGGCACGTGCTTGGCCGGCAGCTGGAACTCGCGCACAAGGACGCGACATTGCTCCAGGGTCACCGCCATTCCGGTGCGATCCTTGGCGCTCTTGCAAGAGGTGAACCGCAGTCCGTCCATCAGCCGGCAGGCATCCTCGGCCAAATGCAGAATCTTCACATTCTTGGACACGTTGGCCCGCAGCTGCTGCTCCATGAGGCCCAGCAGTGAGCGTAGCGACTCGCCAGCCTCGACGGAGCCGAGACCCAGCTTGCGGTAGCGTCCAAAGTACTTGCTCAGCACCAGGTAATTGTCCCAGTTGGAGCGATGCTGCTCTCGCGTCTGGCCCAGTGTCTCCGCAAAGCTGGCCTTCTCGTTGATGCCAATGTTGAAGAAGACGGGCGTGACCTTAAACGAGATGGAGGTGCCGTTGCCCGGCAGCGAGTGCTCCGGCACTGGCAGCTGCACTTCCAGTGCCTGTCGCGAGCCCGTGATCCGCGGCGTTGGCGAAAGTGCGGCATCACCCTGCGCCCGCACTAACTGGAAGTTAACAGCCGACAAGTCCTCAATGGCGATGCACATGTCGCTCCACATGTCCGCCTCGTTGCCATAGAGGGTCAGCAGTCCCTCGAAGTAGGCCAGCGGTCCCAGGTCGCGCAACATCACCAGATATCCCATGTCCAACTCGCTGCCCCACAGCCGGACCATTAAGGCGGTGACCAGCGAGGTTATCTGCAAGGGACAGGAGGAGAAAGTGGTATCAGTGAGCAGGAAAGAATTTATTATAGAACCATCCTTACCGCCTGAGAGAAGCACACGTCCCGGCGGTACATGATGCTCGCCTGGAGGCTGTTGCAGCGCACGTCCTGCTGCAGTCTCTGCACGGAATGAATCAGCCGGGCGGTCTTCAGCAGACGGTCCATGGCGTGACGCAGCTTGCGCATGCTCGGCCGCAGTTCTGCCTCCCAATCGGTGGTCAGCGAGAGATCCAGGCCGTCGGTGAACTTGTTGCCCTTCTTTTTGATTATCGCAGTGGGCGGTAAAGCGTCCTCCTCCACCGGCGGCTTGAGATCCAGCTCAAGCTTGGGCGATGGGGCTACAATCACATCTGGGGCTTGTTGCGGGGCCACGGTGAAGCCCTCTCTGCGCTTGGCTGGCGCCTTGGGTTGGCGTAACCGGATTGCCGGACTGTCACAGTGGCCGCAGAAAAACTTCAGCTTACTGACCAGACACATCACGCTCGCCTCGATGTTCAACTGGGTGAGATCCAGGGGCTCCGGCTCCTCCGTGGGCCGATAGTAGTTGGCCGACGGCGAGGAGCTCATCAGCTTGGTGTCCAAGAAGCCAGCCGGAGGATGCTGCTGCTGATGGCGCTGATGTCGCTGGCTCCGACCTATTTCGTCCAAGTCGATCAGCTGCACTGCGGGAGGGACTCCTGGAGCAGCGGTGTCCGTCTGCCAGGTCACCGGCAACGACTGATATGTGGATTCCTCCTCATCAGGCGGCTTTTCCCTGCCCCCTGCCCCCTGCTCCAAGCTCCGCAGGTGGTCGTTGTATGACTTAACCACATGCTGCAGCGAGTCAATGGCCCGAATGTCGAGCGAGCTGCTCGGCGAATGCCAGCTGTTGGAGCGCATCAGGGACAGCTGCTGGCCGCGTGGCCAGAGATCTGGCGGAGCAATTACCGGCGTGGCAAAGTCCTCCAGCTCCGGAGACTTGAGCTCCAGGGCAGTTAGCTGCTGGGTGATCTTGCGGAAGGGCGACATGGGCTCCATCATCACGTTCTCTGGCTCCTCAATGATGCGATGGCGCTCGATGAAGGCCACGCCCTCCTCAACGATGCTCGGTTCCCAGATGGAGAGTAGGGTGCGTGTTAGAGCCACCATTTGGTTGCACAGCGGCATCATGTCCTTGGCACTGCGCCGGCTGGCCAGCTGCAGGAGCTGCGACATCAGTTCGACGATCTCCTTGCGCAGCTGCTTGGTGGTCTGCACGGCATCGTTGGCCGTCTGAACCTTGCAGGCGTCGCTCTGCTCCAGCTTCCACGACTTGCTCTCCTGCAGGAGCCTGGAGTAGGAAACAAATTACGATTTGCACAATGATTTCCTGAATCCTTGCATCGATCAACTTACTTGATCAGGCCGCCGCACTTGTGTCCCTTGGGATCGTGACGCGTGAAGGCCCCCACGGTGACCACGTCAAGCAAGCCGCGCCTCTGCAGCGTGTCATTTTGAGCCCACATCCGCTGGACATGCAGGTTGACGGGCAGAAACTCGAGCGCCTCGTCAGCCTTGGCCGAGGAGCGCTTGTAGAAGACACCATCGCGGGCCAGTTGCTGGATATTCTGCTTCGCCTGCGAGTAGTCCTTGAGCAGGCGCAGATGCTCCTCGAGCAGATTCATCTGGCGCCAACGCCACTCGCCGCTTAGCTCACCCATGCCGGAGATCTCCTGCAGCAGCTCCTTTTCGCGCTGAATCCAAATGGAGAGCAGCTGCTGGGGCAGCAGGCAGCACAGCCGCGACTCCAGCAGCGTCTCCTGCACACTGATATCCGCCCCCAGGGACGAGTGCAGCCGGTAGGTGCGCATGCGGGGATTGGAGCACACTCTCTGCAGGCCACATTGCTGGGGAACGAAGAGGCGCACGCTCAGCTTCGGCGGCAGCGACTGGGTGCGTCGATGGGCTGTGTGGAGGAGAGTTCTTTACTTAATAACAGACTTAAAACCAAGGATGGGTGCTCCCAACGTACCTCTCCTACTGCTGGCAGTGCCACCGGCTGTGTCAAAGAGCTGGGTGCTGGAACGCGGTGGCCCATTGCCACTCTGGCCGGGCTCCATGACGGCGGCCACGCCACTGGCACTGGCGTCCGGTGACCAGGAGGTCAACGTGATAAAGCCGCAGTCGCCGCCACGCGGCGAGGTAAGCGGCATGCGTAGACGCGTGGTGTCCTGGATGGCGCCCAGGGCCACCTCGGCGTGACCCAGCGGCAGGGCGGTATGCGTCAGCCTTTCCCGGACATCCAGCACGCTGAAGCGGAGACGTGTGGCGGCCGAGAAGCTGGCACTGCGCTGAAAGCGCATTGTACACAGGAATTGGGGACTGCGCGTATGCTCCTGGTACTCGGTGCGGGCATGCTCCCGCCAGAAGCAGTCATTGTCTCCATCGCCACTCGTCACCAGCAGCGAGCAGACCACCTGTGGATTGGGCGAACGCCCCAAAGCATTCACTGGCAGGCTATCACAGGATAGGGCAGTCTCGCATATGGGCAGCTCCGAGAGATCGAGATCTGTAAGAGAAAAGCAGAACAGAACCAGTAAGAGGAGCGCAGAGGAGCACGGAGGGAGGGCGCCTACGACTGCGGGGGTTTAGCGAGGGTTTTAATAACAACATCTAATAAAATTAATAATTAACAACAAAACACATGATTTAACGTTGAAATTCATAAGCAAAACAAAGTTTATTCAAAGAATAAAATCCATCTGTTTCAGTTCAGTTCCTTTGGAAATGATTAAATTCAATAATCACATATTCTCCGTACCAATTTCGGTCGGATTGATTAGATTCTATGTACAAACAATACAATATATAGTAGATAAAGCTGTTGTGGAGGTTGAAATGTTGAGTTTAATGACCAAAAACCGGATGAGCATGCGCATGAGTCAAAAATGAGTTTGGGAGAACTAGAAAGGATATCGTTAATATATAATTCCAACCATGATGCAACTACACATGATGGGTCTCATCCGCTTTGCCCGCTCTCTCCGCAACAGCAATACCGTCCTCAACAGAGAGCAGTCCTCGCGATGAGACCACCTTGTATAGGTTCACCAAGGTTCCACCATGAAAGAGAGCGAGAGCGGATGAATCTTTGGATTTGGTTGTTAAATGGAACTAAAACGAAAAGCGTCTTCATCCTTATTTTTCTTCATTTTCTGCCCGGCTTTCCATCGATTGGTTGTTTTTGTTTTTGGGTTAAAACTGTATAAGATCACCTTCAAAGGGGTTCGTCGCCGCTGTCGTTGCCGCTACCTCAAGCTCCTCTTCCTCCTGCGGCTGCTGCTGCTGCTGCTGCTCCTCCAGCGACATGCCCAGATCAATATGATTGCCCATTCTTATGGACTGGCAACGGGTCTTGGCCGCTATCTGTTCCTTTAGCTGACGTATGAGCAGGTTTAGCTTTTCGTTGGACGCATCCTCGATGCTGGCCACCCAGGCGAGCCGTTCCGCCGATGTGTACGTGATGAAGCGCTCCGAGATGCTATCCTTAAAGTCTGACACCAAAATCGATTACTAGAAAGTGGAAGAAGGAGACATATCCGAGCTTGAACTCACCTAGATCGAAGATGTAACCCTCGGGATCGCGCTCCTCATTATGGATGCGGGGGCGACAGTTCTCCAACACCAGAACGCCAACCACAGCCGATTTGGGGTCCCTGTCCTTGAGGTAGAACAGTAAATTGCCACGTAGCTTGCACCAGCGCTCAACTCGGACTGTGGGGCAAAGTGAGGAGAATGTATGTGATGTGCATAAGCCAAGAGGGTGGATAGAGCAGAAAGCAGGATTGTGCGGCTCTGCATATGTGTCTACCGTGCGTATGTGGCGGATGTGTAATCAAGGCCACATATGTGCATATAAAGATATATATGGCGGAAGATAGGACGGTTGATTAACCGCTTATCTCGTCCGTATGTACGTACCTTCGCTGCTGCGCCACAGGAAGCCTTCTTGGCGGTCGCTGAAGATGAGCAGGCCCTCCTTGTCGAATCGGGTTGCTGAATTGCTGGCAAGAGAGTTTAGCTCCGACTTGTTAAGGCGCATGGCTCTCTGTGTTGAATGAATAAAACCCAATCCATTAGCCGCAGCAGTAATAATAATAATATATCCCACAGATGGACGGCCACGACTCGCACACATCCGCACATCGCATTACTTATTCACGGCAATTACACGCCACGCTCAAGATATGTACATATGTACGAACGTACGTGCCTTGGACGGCGGAGAAAGTGGCGGATGCGGATGTGGGCGTGGGCGTGGGCGTGGGCTCAGCATTGTATGGGTCAAGAGTACAGATACATACCTCCAACTCCTGCACTCCTGCTCCTGCGCCTGCTCCTCCTCCTTTGCTGCGACCTGCGACCTGCGACCTCGTTACAGCCTTATTGGTATTGCCGTTTCTGCTGTTTAGGTGCTGCACAGCTGCTGACGTCGTCTCACACTGCCTGCTGCTGCTGCTTCCGCCCCAAGGCGCTGTCACATCCAGAAGTTGTCGGTCGGTTGCTCTGACCCGATCCGATGATTGTTTATTGTACTAAGATTATGTTTAGTTAGTTTAGATGAGCTCCTGCCCAGTGTGACCGCATCTCAACTGTTTCGAAATACCGCGGTCACATCAGTTAGGGAAGGAACTTCGACTCGTGAGTATCGAAGAGAGAGATGGAGAGAGAGACTGATATTATAAACGCTTCCACCAGGCCTGCATTTTCCTTTGAAGGGGTGACAGAAAATGCTGTTAAAATCAAGGCTTAATATCAAAAAATGTATGAAATTGATCATTAGGGACTTTTCTGGGAATGTTGCCACATCCAGTTATTCCCTGCGTACTCAACTATCGCGAATGCAACTGATATTAAAATCTATCGATCTATCGATATTTCTTCGGTGTTTCTTCCACCTCTATTCCATTCCATTTCACGTTGCCTCTTTCAAAGTCTTAAGTTTAATTTCAAATTAGAGCCGAGGAGAACGCTTGAAGCTGCGGAAAATGACAGAGAAATACAGAAAACTGCAGCAGCAGTTTCTCTGCTGCTATCCCGTGAACAAAATGGCCTGGTCTGTGAGTATTCGCCGACGATTTTCTTGGCCACCTGTTGAACCACATCTCCAGCAGCCGTCGCCTTGTTCCCGTTTCAGTCCGTCAAGCTGCCTTTGAGTTGGGAGGAGCAGCAGGCCCTCATGGATGCCACCTGTCGCCACCCACTGAACCGGCGCCATCCGGTGCGGCGCAGCTACGTGGAGGCCTTTATCAAGCAGCTAATGCATTTACTCAAGGACCAGGACGAGGTGCACGACGACATATACGGCAGCCTGTGCAACCGAATGGCAGAGGGCTCCGAATCAGGCACGACCTATTCCTACAAACACTATGTGCTGCAGCCAGATGCCTGCATCACGCTCCGCGAGTCCAATAGCTTTGTTAGCGAGGGCACAACGGGATTGTGCACCTGGGAGGCTGCGCTGGTCTTGGCCGATTACCTGTTGGAGCACCCCCAACTGGTCCGCGGCAAGAATGTAGTGGAGCTGGGCGCTGGAGCCGGGCTACTGGGAATCCTCTTGAAACTGCCTGCCATGTCGATGCAGGCGGAACAGGTCCTCATTACCGATGGTAGTGAGCCATGCGTCCAGCTGATGCGCGAGAATATAGCCCTAAATTTCCCGGATGCATCGTCGGAGCAGGCGCCCAAAGCGGAGCAGCTGCGATGGGATGCAGTCAGCGAGTTCCCATGGCAGGATTATGCTGAAACGGATCTGCTTCTAGCCGCCGATGTGATCTATGATGATTCCCAGTTCGATGCTTTGCTGGGCGCCATGGAATTCTTCTACACGAGGCGAGGCAGTCAACTGGAAATGCTATTAGCCAGCACGGTGCGGAATGTGGACACGCTGCATAAGTTTATGGCCAAGCTGCGTAAGTTTATGAATCGAAATATATCACAAAATTAATTAATCGATTGAAAGCAAAAGAATCGATGTTAAAATTCCTTTTTTTCAGCTTAGCCAGTATTTATAGGGTACAAGCAACGACATTAAGAATAAGACGTGTAACGCCATCCAAATTTAGATCTCAGAAGCTATTAAAAACTGAAAATACAATACTTTCTTCATTATTTTTATAACTATTATTAGTTTTAAAGTCAAGCAAAGTAATTGTAAATCACTCCTAGATGAAGCCTTAGAGCCTAAAGCTTTCTATAGCTTTCTTGCTTTTTTATCATTAGTTCATTTCATTAAATTTTCTTTTTCCTTCATGTTCTCTTGTTTTTTTTTGCAGGCATTTGTAACTACAAGGTGACTCCCTGTGCGAATGTCTCCGCTTGTGCCAGCCACTTTTGTCGCGATCACACAGCCGCCGTTCAGGTTATCTCCATTAGACGCTAGTCTTAGCCCTCTTAAAATAAACCGATAATAAAATAACGAAAACTACTATCCACTATCTGGGAATCTCACTTAAGAACTTAATTGTTCAATTGTTTGTTTTGAACTTATTCAGGATTCACCGTCAGGCCAAAAGGTATTGTGTTTTGTTTTCTCTCTCACTTTATTATACAAAAATTCATTTCTATTTTTCGGTAATGCCTGGATAGGCGCATAGCAGGTCTTTCAGCTCCCAGATTGACGACAGAGATATATGGGAGTCGAAGGTATTCGTTACTCACTGGCTGATGGTGGGTATCGTGCCGTCGTTCAGCCAGCGGACATTGAGCTGCTCGATCTGGTGATTCATAAATATAATGCCGTACAGCTCGTACTGGATGTCCAGGAGGTGGGCGCGATGCGTCCGCGGTACCTTCATGCCCACAATTAGAGCCAGCAGCGAACTAATTATCATAAAGACGAACCCCTGGGCCATAAGGATGCTCGAGTCGGTGGCATAGAAATATGAGTTCGCAGCATCCGAAACAAAGTACAAGAACACAATGCTGGTGCTGACCAGCTTGAAGATGTACGAACAGCACACGACGACCTCGGTGAAGCGCAGATGGGTGACCTCCAAGAGGGCTATCTGCTGGCTGGAGTAGGACAATCCGAAGAGGACCAGCAACAGCCAGAGCGACCATCGGGAGTCCGAGACGCTGCACTGGATCATGGCCACCAACGTGAAGAGTACCAGCGCCATCTGGCCAGACACGAAGGTAACCTTAACCGAGAAGAACCACTGACACAGGGGAGCCAGGAGGCTGCCACCGAAGATTGCCCAGAACATGCCGTCGATGCCGGAGAGTTCCGTCAACCGAACAGCCTCGTTGAGGCTGAACCAGTAGATGAAGTACACGAAGAGGGCGAACTGAACGGCTTCCGTGAAGAGCACCAGCATCATCATGTTCCACTCCTGGTTTTTGGTCACATAGAAGAACTGCAGTCGCTTGATCACCTTCGAGCGTGGCTCAAAGATGCTGCCATTGGAGTTGGCTATCCTTAAGTCATTGTCCAGACTATTAACCAAATCCACAGTGCCCAGGAAATGAAGCACCTTCTGGCCCACTAGGATAGCCAGCATGGCGGCCGTTACACTGAGGTAAGTTCCAGCAAAATTCACATAGAGATCGTCGGTTAGCTGCTCCGGCGTTGGCGTCTGTCCCGCCCACTGCTTTACGTTCCTGCTGTAGGTGCCAACGATTAGGCTTACTGCCGAGGCCACGCCCAGCAGGTAGCAGCTGCAGCTGGCTGAGAGCATTGCCGAGCGGCTGCTCTTGGAGCTAATGGTGTGCAGAAAACTGAAGCCGGCGATGAAGGTCATGCTGTGGGCCACATAGGAAATGTAGGCGCCGACATGGTCTGCAAAGGTATTAATTCAAAATATTAATTATAATAATTGTAATCTCCTATATCTGATACACAACAGGATCTTGACCTGCTTGGGGCTGGGTTAGCCTAATCTTATCTATTCGCATGACTCACCAAATCCATCGGCAAAGTAAAAACAGCTGGCAATGAGATTGAAGGCACCAGCGACGAGGAGCAGCCATGACTGCCAGTAGACGATACATTTCTTCACATATTTAACCGCAAGCATGGCCACGGCGGTGATCACCGCACAGCAGGCGCCCAGTATCAGAGGTCCATAGTATGTGAGGCCCGTGGCCTTGTCGTTCCGAACCGCCACAAAGGCGCAGATCGTATAGCCAAAGATCATGCCGCAGGGCATGAAACTGAGGCAGACTGGAGGCAGAATGGTTTCCAGTTAGATCTCTTTCGTTAATAGGTGTAAATGGTGACTCACCCACATAGCTGGGCGCATACTTGAAGAACTGCAGCACCAATTTGCCCCACATATTCGCCATATTTCTGTTGAGGATTTTGGATCGTCCAGCGGGTGTTGTCCGAGCTTGAAGCTTAGGAGCTTAGAGCATTTTAGAGCGCAGTTGGGGGGAAAATGACAACAGACGCAGACGCGAGTCGGTCAGAAGTCCGTCGGAGAAGTCTGCGACTGCGGCAAAAAGGTGGCTAAGCTAAGCGATTAGATAAGCCACCACCACCAGTACCAGCAACACCACCAGGTGACCATGTGTGGTTACACGGGGCGAAAAAAGTTTCCTTGCCTGGAACTTATTTATTATTAAACTCTTAAGGTGCAACTAAAGCTGTACCCTAAGAAAGAGGTGAGCAGTGTTGCCCAAGGCCCTGACTCTTTATTCATTAAATATTTTTGCGCGGCCTCTGTTCTTAAAAACTAGCCCATCTTTGCTGTATAATTATGAATTTGTCGTCATTATTTTTAGTCATCAAATTACTTTGCTCGGTCTTTGCCTGCAGACGAATCAGTACGTTTAAATTGTAATTTTTTGTCTAAACCTTGACCCTTTTTTAAAGTTAAATAGATTTTTTTCTTTTATGTAAAATAGTATTTCCTTTTTTTCTTATTTCTAGCCAGTTTGTTCTATTTTTTTTACTATAAAACATGTCTGAGAGTCTTAATTGCGTGGACTGCATATGCTAATTTCTGAATTAATAAAATTCCCTCTTAAGGAAACCTAAAATAATTTATTGCTTACCTTTGGACACATTTATAAATTGATTTTAAATTCCTGCAAACCCTTTTCCTCCGAAAGCTCAAGGAATATATGAACATTTTCATTAATTTAGGCTCGTATGTCCATTGCCTCGATAAAGGGCTAATTAGGGCTCAAAAACTAATCTTAAATGACCAAGACTGATAGGCAATCGAACGTCCGGGGGAAGTACATATATATTTTATCGCTCATTGGCTAGGGGTTGGGCTGGCGATTAAAACAAGAGAGCAAATATATGTAGGTTCTGCTTTTTAGTTTGTTTACCTTAGAGCGGAACTTTGATTTTGGCCGAGAGCGAGGAGAAATCGAGAACCAACTTAAGGTGGTCTTTAGCTTTCAAGATTATGTAGCTCTCTAGGCTTGGGGTGGGCTTTCGGAGAGGTATATGGTAATGAGAAAGATTAGAGGGTTTGCTTTAAAGTTGAGGAAAGTTAATAATAAGTAATAGAAAATAAAATCTAATAAGCAAGGAAATTAATTTGAAATTTCTGTGGATTTAAAAATAATGTTTTCGAATTAAAAAAGCACAAATTAAGCTTATCAATTCCTGCTATAGATGGGTGATTTTTCTTGTCACAGTGTGACGTAAAATGTTTGAAAATTAAAAATAAAATAAATCAAAATATAATTTATTTTAAAAATATTTGAAAATTAAAAAACAAAATATATATTCGAATATTTTGTGTTGAAAGTAATTGTATTAATTTTATTCATTTAATTTTATAAACCTTTATAGACATAATTTAAAAAAAATACATCTCTCTCTCTCTATTTTCAGGCCCATCTCTACTCCGGAACCTCGCTTTGGACCCCTGAACATACTATTTCCGATTAATCGAATAGCAAGAGATGCGTGATAACAGCGAAAGCGAGTCCAAAGCTCATGTTGCATAAGCTTAAGCGTCCTGCCAGAGAGAGGATGAGAGAGTAACAGTCGGCTTCTGCGCCTGTGCTCCTCCCGGGTAACGGTCCCCTCTTCCTTCGTCCTTCGTCCTTGCGTCCCTGCGTCCATCGTTCCTCGCCAACCCGGTCACGGCGCTTATCTTGTACTTTGGCCCCGGCCTTATCCCAGGCTTTTGCTATCGCAACCTAACTGCGCCGACACCAACACGTAGCCGGGGTGCCAAATGAAGCAGTGCGGCTGTGATTAAAAAACTGGAATCCCAGGATTCCGGATGCTGCTTGGTATCCGTGACCCCAGCTAGCAATGGTATGCAAAGCAACCAGATGCACCAAAGCCATTGTCATCGCCATCGCCAACGCCAACGTCATCAACACCGCATCCTCCTCCCGCGCAACGGTATATATCCCACGGTCTAGTCATGTTTGTGATGAGCATCTGGTGCAGCAGCCTCAGCCTGAGCAGCCGCAGCCTGGCCATTGCCATGGTGGCCTGTGTCGCCCTGCTCTACTTCTCCTACAGCTTCAACGTCTGCCTCCTGGCCAGCATCAGTCGCTGTTTGCAGCAGGTGAGTGGGTGGAGCGGAGGGAGTTCTTGGGTATATTACCGAAAGCCAAACACATCGATTAATATCTACGGTGTTAATCCTTTTGACTTGCATCGGAGAATGTAAGGGAAATTTTAAATCAAAGAAAGGAATACTTTATAGACTTCAGGAAGCCTAAAATTAATGTTGTAGTTTAAAATACAGCAAGGATAGTTGTTACAAAAAGAAAAGTGAAAAAGCTAAGCATGGGAAATATAAGTTTGTGTACCCTTTTAACTTACAATTCAATGAACTCCTAACTATGACTAAAGATATAGATGCATAAATATATGAATGTGCATAAGGATGTACGCATATGTTAACAAAGTTTTAGAATTTATATATTATTTTTGTATTTATTATTAAGGTTATTATCATTTCAGTCAGAAGATTGCAAAGTAGTAAAGCAATTATTTCCGACCCTATAAATCATATACATTCTTCATCAACATGAACAACCGAGTTGATTTAGCCATGTCTGCTAGAAAAACATAAAATAAAATATTGTAAAATTTATAAAAATGAATACAATTTTTATTTAAAACTGTTTTTCAAAAAATGTATGTCAAAAATGTATAACATTTGTATTAAATTGAGTATGCAAATCTTTAAAGCTAATATAAACTAGCACAGAAAAGCTATCCAAAGAAATTAAATGCATTCTTGGCAAAGTTATAAACGATTTTAATGCTAAAGGGTATACAAACTTGGGCTTTCCGAGGTTAGTTTCCTTTTTTGTTTACCAATCATTCCTATGACAGCTATAAGATATATATAGTCCTCTGACATGCTTATGTATATAATAAAATAATTTTTAATCAAAAGTCATAGCAAATCTCAGAAGATGTAAGTTATTAAATAAATAACAAAGTTATATGACAGCTTTATAATAAAGTTGTCTCTCATATTTTAACCCATGTTATACCTAAAAGTGAATAAAGACTATATGCCAAGTTAGATCCAGGTATGTATACCACATAAAAATCTTTTAAATAAAATTATAGGACCCTTTCGCAAAGGTATAGGAGGTGTAAATTTTAATTACTTTTGCCGGAAGTCAAACCCATTACCTCCAAATTTACAAATATTTAAGTAATTGCTAGTGGGAGCCAGTTATGTATGATAAATGGTTGTATTTTCTATAAATTTATTTTTATCAAACAATTTTACTAAAGTACAAACAGGCCTATAATATAAACTTGAGCTTTACCTAATTTTCCCTGAGGTTTAATGATTTATATAGGATTTATAGAATAGATCAGAATCTATGAAGTCGATACTTCCCTTTCTTACGCATTTTGTATTTACGATTCACTAGTGTCCAATTAAAAATGTAATTTAAAGTTATTTATACATTTAATTATTATTTTGTCTTATATTTTCTTTAGAGCAACATTCGCAATCTCCTGGCCCTATCCTCCTCCACCCACAACGAAGGCACTGAGTCGGGAGGCAAC
The DNA here is from genome assembly GCA_018152175.1 of Drosophila jambulina. Taxonomy (NCBI): domain Eukaryota; kingdom Metazoa; phylum Arthropoda; class Insecta; order Diptera; family Drosophilidae; genus Drosophila; species Drosophila jambulina. The sequence continues at coordinate 17,489,809 of JAECXH010000006.1, read as the reverse complement.
AGCAGCAGCAGCAGCGGGAACAGCTCCGCGACCAGCACAAGAGAAGCTCCCGTTCAGACCGTGACCATTCAAACCAACAGTCTGGATGGGGCAGCGCCCAAATATCAAATGTTGCGGCCACAGGGACTTCGGCCATCGCGCCACCTGCCCGACACGCTCATCATTGGCGTGAAAAAGAGCGGAACGCGGGCTCTATTGGAATTCATCCGGCTGCATCCGGATGTGCGGGCTGCCGGCTCCGAGGTGCACTTCTTTGACCGGCACTACCAGAGGGGCCTGCGCTGGTATCGCCACCACATGCCCTACACCATCGAGGGTCAGATAACCATGGAGAAGACGCCCAGCTACTTTGTCACCAAGGAGGTGCCACAGCGTGTCTACCACATGAATCCGGAAACTAAGTGAGCCCATTCCCCGATCTCATAGTACCCTATTAACGTCCGTTTCCTCCTGCTAGACTGTTGATCGTAGTGCGGGATCCGGTGACGCGGGCCATCTCGGACTACACACAGGCGGCCAGCAAGAAGGCGGACATGAAACGATTCGAGCAGCTGGCCTTCGTCAACGGCAGCTACTCGGCGGTGGACACCAACTGGGGGCCCGTGAAGATCGGTGTATATGCCCGCCATCTGGAACGCTGGCTCCTCTACTTTCCCCTGTCGCAGTTGCTCTTTATCAGCGGCGAGCGACTGATTATGGATCCCGCCTATGAGATTGGCCGCGTCCAGGACTTTTTGGGACTGAAGCGTGTCGTCACCGAAAAGCACTTCTATTTCAATGCCACCAAGGGCTTTCCCTGCCTGTTCAAGTCGGAGGCTCGCTCTACGCCGCACTGCCTGGGTAAGACCAAGGGACGCAACCATCCGCACATCGATTCGGGGGCCATCGAGCGACTGCGCGACTTCTACAGGCCCTTCAACGACAGGTTCTACCAGCTTACGGGCATTAACTTTGCATGGCCCTGAAAGGAGCCAAGGATCATCAAGGCCAGCGAAAGCAGGTAAGTGGGTTTATTGACTTGCTTAGAATTTACCAGAGGTTAAGGTATCAAAGATATAGATATAGCTCTCTATCCCAAAGGAAGAGCTCAAATGGTGTAGCTAAATATATATATGGGCGTTACGCATCTTATTTTATTTATGTTTATATTGTTATACTGCCTTTCCTACTAAGATCTTTCGTCTTCATTCATGAAGAAGTTTTTGAGGATCAGAAATAAGTATAATCCCTAATGCTTGTTCTGTTTTATTTGCAGCATTGACCTGCGGATCCATAAAATTAAAAATCAGCTATAGAAAAAAAAACGAGAAGTTGTGGACTGATATTGTTGAATGCATTTTTTATACATACATATTGTACTTACATACATATATATATATACATATATAAAAGACACACACCTAGGGTTATCGATCAGATATAATTGTAGCTTTATGAGGACAAAGATACACAACGGTTCCTTTCTTCAACTCGAAATTGAAAAGAAAAACAACGGAATAAGCTTCAAATCAAGTCACTCACCTTTTCACACACTACTCTCTCTCTCACTACTCGAAAGGCAGACGCTGTACTGAACGTGCTATATATACTATATAAAACTATAGATTACTCTTGAAATGCAATTATTTACATACCTATATAGTGTGAACCAATAGAGCTTACAACGAAATTCCTACAGCCTCGCAGCATCCGCAGTTTCCGTAAGATTAAACACAAGAACAAACAGACATTACGTGCATACATATGACGACTATATAATATGTAGTTTCCAATGTTTTTAATTGCATGACTTAACCTATGTAATTGCTTAGCTAATTTCAATCAAAACAACAAACTAAATAAATCCACTTTAGCTAAAATATAAATCCAAATAAGCTTGTTCTCACTTTAAGACCGAAAGAAGGAGTTTGAAATGTTTACGGGTCTTTGGTCTCGGGTTTCTCGGTCTCTTACGATACGATCTGGGTTTGTATATCGAAGGAAACATGTTCGATATGATATCCCGCTCAATATCGTATCCAAAATACCGTAAACTTTAAATAACGAAATAAAATCCATCAGTTATATACATTTTTTGCGAATTTATTGTATTAATTTTGGGTTTCACTTTGTATTTTGCTTGCCAGCCACTCTTTGTGATAATTTCTTTCTTGCTTTGAAGGTCTTTGAGGGGTTTTGTCGCTTTAAGTACAATTTGATTAATTAACTTGCGGTGGTTTGTGGTTTTGTTTGCCTTTAGGTATTCAACATATTGTACATATTGTGTAGTAGTTTGTTGCTGATCTTTGCCTATTTACGGTTATGAATCTTATTAAAAGTATGTGACTACAGCTAGGGGGTGAGGTGATTGATCGTAAAAGTAATTTGGTTACAACGAACTAAGCGAGAATAACTTAGGTAACTTATGGGTAAGGTGTGTGTGTGCCTAAAGCTTTTTTAAAGATTTTATTACATTATTTTTATATATTACATTCATCCGATTGGCTTCGGTTAAGGTTAGGGAAGGCAGGCGGGCGGGGCGGCAATGGGAGGCAGGGCGTCATCGTGATTGACAGTGGTTGGGCTGCCCGCGGTAGCTGGTCCACCTCTATCGGGTCCTGCGTCTCCTCCTCCGTCGCGTCCTGCTCCCACATTGGACCCCAGCACCGCCTCCGATTTGGCCGTCTGCAAACGCTTCTCACAATAGAGGCTACCCACCGGCTTGGCCATTGGTGCTGCCAGGCTCTTGGTCGACGCCGACACTGCTGCCTGCGGATCTGCATCGGCGCTCGAGTGACGCTTAAAGAATGTCGTTGGTGCAGCCGACTGCCGGCGGTCCGTGACCGGAAACTTGTTCCGTGTGCAGCTCAAGTCAAACTGCACCGGATAGAAGCGCCCAGGTGTGGTTCGATCCTCGTTCCACAGTCTAGAGTCTGTTGCTTCATTCGATGCACTTGATCCAGCTACAGCTGCAGCTGCACCTGCTTCCGACGCCGCTGGCTGGTCGCTGGTGTGGTCTGCGCTTTTGCCATCGCATACATCTTCGCCGGGATCTTCGTGCCCGTCGTGATCGTCGTCGGTGGCAGACATTGAACTCTCCGTGTCGTCAATGTGAAGCCTTTGGCGGTCTGGTATCACTTTCGGTTGGGCGGGCGACGGCTTAAATATCCTCGGCGACTGATCCATGAGCAGATTCTCCCAGCTGGTCTCGTACACGCTGGCCAGTTGGGCCGCCGGCTTGGGTTTCTGGCTCATCGCCTTGTACATGGTGGGCGGTGCTGGAGCGGGCGCGGCGGCCTCTGCCTTTTCCTCCGCTTGCATCTTTCGGGCTCCGATTATAAGTTGCGGCTCCATGTAAAACGAGTCAAAGTTCAGGTCTAAGAAGAGCTCCTGCAAAAAGCGGCGGGCACTCATGCGATAGCTGCTCCTGCCCAATGTCTTGCAGGACTCGGAGTAAAGGCAAATGTCCTAAGGAGAGGAAATTAGTGTTAGTTTTACATGTAGCATAGAAATTTCCGGTTAAAGCCTCACCTGAAAGGCATGCGGATGCTTCTGCTTGAGCTCCAGCAGTGCCATCTTTGACTGCTTGGCACTCACGGGATTAGCCAAGCGTTGTACGTTGTATAGGATGGAGGAGGTCAGTCTGTCCAGCGCGTTGTCTTCGCTCAGCATGCTCTCCGGCGAATGGAAGCTAATGTCCGCACCCATTGCTGTTGCCCCAGCTCCTGGAACGGGTACGGAGGGGACGTCCTTTTTCACTTGAACTGAACCCACCAGAGCAGCCGCCGCCGCACTGCTGTACAGCTCGCAGGGGGCTAGGGATGCGCCTTCGCCTCCGCCCGCATTGCCATTGTTCTGACTGGCTCCTATATCCAGATGACGCTGCTGTCGCGGATAGCGAGCACAATGGAGGCACTGGCTCCGCGTATGCTTGGCACTCTGCTGCCACTGGTTTTTGGTTGCCGACGAGACGTCCGACAACGAAGATATCACAGAGGACTCGTCGCCGACCTCATTGGTCAGTGAATCGTTGAGGAACTGGTGGCGTCCAATGCTATTGAGCAGATTTATGCCCACGAGGTCCTGGTCCTGAATGTCGCGGGACACGTACGTTCGGCTAAGGTTGCGCGTGGGAAAGAGGTCCAGCACGTTCTTGGGCAGACAGATGCCCGAGTAACAGGGCCCCTGCAGATCGTTCTGCGGCAGGAACTTGGGAGCATTCTGCGTGGACAGGAGAACGTTCAGCTCGTCGGCGGAAAGGCGTCTGTAAGGATCAGAGATTAAATATTAGGGATTAGGCTTCCAAAGGAATTACACTAAAGGGAGACCCACCTGTACACCTCGTTCAGCATGGGCTGGCGGTCCAGGCTTCTTACTTTCAGCCGCCGATGAGAATGGGTCCAGTCGTGCTTGCGCATCTGCACGGGCACGTCGACGGTCTTGTACTCCGAGAAGACCGGTCGGCTGTGCGCGCGCAGGGAGCGCAGTTGGGCATAGCCCTTTACCGCCATCGGACTGAGGGCGGCGGAGGGCTGCAGACTGGTTGCCAACTGGTGCCGCCGGATCAGTTCTTCGCTCTCCAGCAAGTTGGACATGCTCGGAATCGGACTCAACGGAAACTGCTGGAACTCGCTGGCCGCTGCTGCGGCGGCAGCTGCTGCAGTTCGTCCGGTCACAGACTCACAGCTGCTCACCCCCGAAGTATTTGAGTCCGTGCATGAGTTGTACCGGATGCGGTGTTGATATGGAGTGGGATAGAGACCCGCTCCCGGCATCGTTCCCGTTCCTGGTGTCGTCGTGGCTCCTCCCAGCAAGCTAATCACATCCGTGGTCTTCGACTCAGAGAGCGAGCGTTGGTGCTTGGACGTTGGGCGCAGGTTGCTACCCTCGGGCAGGGTCTTTGACTTGGCAGCCACTCCGCCCGTGGACATTATTCGACCGGGATGCACATCATCCAAAGTGGTGCGAACACTGTCCGTTGTTGTGCTGCTGTTTGGGTCCTGCCCTGCGGTCCCCACAGCCGCTTTACTCCCGGATATCGTAACACCTCCAGCGCCAGCCGGTTCTATTAGTTCGGCAATCGAGTTCCAGTAGTCGGAGCCCGATAAGTAGAATCCATCGATCTGATCCTCCAGCATCGTTAGATTATATGCCGGCAACACGTCCTCGTAGTAATGGCGCACTGGCGTATACTGATTGGATATCCAGTCCTCCGGCTGGTGCACTGGCCACATGGTATTCCTGTCATGTCGAACGCACAGCCAGTCTGTGGAAGGTAATTGTTAGTTAGTAATCGGAATGAAATCTATGTGCAGGTAGCTTAGGAATGCACCCCTAGTTAGGCATGTGGCAAGCGAGAGATTCAGGTATCTGCTCCCTTCCATATACATTTCTGTACCCTTTTATCGGGGGAATATTCCTTAATGTAATTTAAACTTGAAGAAAAGTACTTACTCAGTTTGAAGAGAATATTGGCACCCGCCTGGGTGCCGGCAATAAGTCCCAAGGCGCTGAAACAGGTGGCCCGCACCGAGTAGACCTCGCACTTGGTCACCAGCACAATAAGCTTCTCATAAAGCCTGCATAGTTACGAATTAACAAATGCATTCTTAATTGTAAATCATTATTAACTCACCTAGAGTTCAGTTCCAAAAAGTATTCAATACCATTGGCATGGGTGGAGGCGTGAGCCAGGGCCCAGATGGCCGCCTTTAGTTCCAGACACTCGGCATCGTCGGTGCATTTGGCGCGGGTGAGCACCTCTAGCAGCTGGGGCAGATCGCCGTGCTTTCTCAGGGCAGACATACCCTGACCGGTCTGCGCCATCTGGCCATAGAGATGCGGCGCAATGTTTGGCGGAACCGTCTGCGGTCGCTGGTTGCAATTGCGTCGCGAATAATAGCCGTCCTCATTACGTATGTGCAGGGTCAAGCTGGCATGGGTATCCGCCTCGACGAGGAGCACATAACGCTTGTTGTAGCCGTTGCGCCAGTATCGTATCTCTTCCTCAATCCGCGCCATCGTACTGTTCAGGCCACGGGGCAGGGAGTAGTAGCGGGCCATTAGCAGTCGTCCGGCATCGCCGCGCTGTGTGAGATTGGGCCAACGGCTGACAATCTCCTCGAGGTAATACTTATCGTGGCAGGCCTCCTCCAGCACCTCCATGGCGGCCAGCACCACACTACGGTCAGAGTCACGCGTTTGGTGTATAATAAGAGGAATGCCCCAGACCTCAAAATGCGGCAGGCGGGCACGTAAAAGCACCGCCATAAACTGGGTTGCATATAGGCGACCGTAGCGCGTCTTGGCCGACGTCAGTGCCTTCTCCAGCACCTGCCGCGGCAGCTTCTCGTAGCTGTAGTTCAGTCCGGACACAATCAGCTTTACGTAACACACATGATCCGTCAGACGAACCAAGTTGATAAGGCTGAAAAAAGGTACGGAATGAATGGTCGATCTTTTATAGTAAGCTTTATGCCTTCTTTATGTCTGGATTCTAGCTGGGATTAAGTAAGCACTTCCCTGTAGATCTTTGATCTTCATTGATTGTATACTTACTATTCAAAGACCGTGGTATTTTTCAGTACTTCGATGCCCTTGGTGGTACGACACATGCGTCCGATATATAGGAAGTATTGCTGACACATCGTATTATTCATGTGCTGCGGACTAAAGAGGCAGTCATGGGCACGGTTCGATGTGGTAACGGCCGCCAACTGTTGGCTTATGTCCGAGAAATAGTCGGTTATGTAGCGCATACACTCCAGCTGCAATCGAGCATTAGTAGTTCACATTAGAAATCGAATCAGATTGCTTAACGATCACTTACCTCGCTACTGCCTAGTAGGACATCGATTAAGTCCAGCCCGGCACTGACATACGTTGGCAAACTCTGTCCCGGCACCAAGTCCTGGTGCGAGAACCGATTGTTGCGTGGCTTGTAGAAGTCGACCAGTCGCTTTAAGAATTTACCCAGTGTGTAGTCCAGTTGGGGGATTAAATTAGACTAGAAGATGCAAATGAAAATGAGGTTACATCAAGAAATCATCAAAAGTTTTGTGAAATTATATTCTATGGAAGTCCTTCGATTTCTGCATTATTTCTGGAGTCATATCTTGTTTCGACTTCGACTTACCTTCAGTATTGTGGTGATTACGTCCCAGTCCCAGAGATGTGCATCTGCCTGGCTCAGTACACGGGAGTCTGTAAGCAGACGATTGAAGGCCCGGAAGTTGTCAAAGAAGGCAGATGGCAGGAACTTTCGCTTTAGTCGGAAACTGGATCTTGACGAGGTCGACGCCTGCGAGTTGGACTCGTCGCTAGAGGAGACTGAGTCCAGCCGGCAACGATCGAGCGTGGCACGAAAATGTCCCACAGTCACGGGTGGGACAACAGAAGCGGCTGCTTCTGCCGTATCCTGCAGCTGCAGCACCGGACCCGCCTGCTCCTGAACGTTAAGATGTCGCCGGAACAATCGTGTCTGGATGAGGGCACCGCCCTGGATAATGCTGTCTAGGAACAAGCTGCACGATGCCGGCCGTTGGCGCAGCATTTTTTGGTAGTTTTGTAAGGCCGCCACCGCCGCATTGGCCTGCTGGTTGCCCTGGGTGGCATGCCCCACCAGTGTGGGCAGTGCCGGACTCGTGCAGCAGATGTCCGGCGGCAGGTGCGTGTGCATCAGTTGCAGTATTTTGCCAATTAGCACCGTGGCCTGCACCGAAACGAACTGATCGCTTCCCACGGCGACCTCAACGAGTGCGTTGAGTAGTCCTGTTTCCAGGAAACAATAAAGCATCAGTGCTAGATGCTGATCCACTACACTCGGCGCTCGAGCCGCCAGCGTTGGCAAAATGGAGCGACCTTCGGCAGACACAAAGCCGTTGCTTAGCAACCACGTAGCCTGAAAGTCCGAGGGGTCCACAGCCTGCAGGGCCACCGCATAGTCATCCGTCCAGGTGGGCTGCGGCAGCGAGAGCAGCTCGTACAGCAAATCCAATATTGCTTTCTGTAGGGGATGCAGGGAATCGATATAGGGAGGAGATGGCGGTTTGAAAAGTACGGGTCAACTCACTCTGACTTCGATTTGATTTAAATATAGAGCATCGACTATTGCCTTGAGACCTGAGGATTTGCTGGGATCACAGAATTCTAGGGTGCCTGTCCAGCTGCGCAGCACGGAGAGCAGGGCCAGCCGGCAGCTTGTATAGCGAAGTTCACGCGCGTCTCTGCAAGGTAGAACCACAGTTTGATTATACCTGTTTCTAATATTAAGCCTGAAAAACTCACTTATTTTTGTCCATTATACCAAGCCTGTAGGTGAAGTCGCAGTACGGGGCAGCCAGACAGTCGAGCCGCACTCCGCAAATATTTCGCGTCTGCGGCCACTCGAGCAGGTAGAGCAGCACACCGCACAGGCTCTCTGCTATGCGGGGATTGTGGCATTCGAGGACGTTGCGAGTGATGGATGTAACACCGCCGCAGACGATCAGGAGAGCCGGATTGAGCACGGCGAATTCTGCGAGCGTGGCCAGGCAGGCGCGCAGTAGATTGTCGTTCTCATCGATTCCACTGTCGGCCAGCGAGACGAGGCAGCGCACCACCACCGGACTGATATCTTCCGGGGAAATGGCTAGCATCTTGCGCACTAGCTTTAGCGCCTGGACGCGCTCATCGTCGTTCTTTAGCATTAGATCGATGGAGCGACAGACCAAATGCTGCAGCTGCAGGGCATTGAACACCTTGATGTCATTTGACGTGTTGATGGCGTAGCGGATGGTCCTTAGAGCCGCTGCGCGCACCTGTGTGAAGGTGTGCACCAGTGAGGCACTGAGGCTGCAAAACGACAAGAAGCGAATGAAAAAAATTAGAAATGTAATTAGAAGAGTAATAAAACATTCCTACCAGTAGAGCAGATCCTCAGTGCTGAAGCCTATGTTGCTATGATGTGACCCCTTCCGAGCCCCCAGGCAGAGCGAGGCCAGGGCGTTGAGCAGGAAAAGGCGCTTAGTATCTCGCGTCTCCTCCAAGCAGAGCATCGAGTATATGTCGAAGGCATTCTCAGCGGCTGATCGCATTGGATCCTGGCGGTAGCAGTCCTCCGGATCCTTAGAAACTGTAATGAAGAAATGGAAAGCGAGAATTAACTTTAAGTTCTTTTAGAAGAGAATTTAATCGAATTAACAGTGGGTTGACATCGGTTTATAAGACATTCGTGAGTTATTAAATGAAATAGACTGAAAGCAGCTTAGGACGTAGCATGCCCTGGGTTGTACAATTTCAAATGGAAGGAGCTTTACATGATCCACAACCGCATTGGAAAGCGATCACATCAGATCACGATAAATGCAAGCTGCAGAGAGCATTTGTTAAAACTACAGGGTGGTCTCACAGGTCGTTCAATTGGTATCTCTCTTTACCGCTTGCTTCTAAAAATGTTCATCGCCTTCAACACAGCTGATGAGAGCACCTTGGAACGTTACATCATGAATCGTCACAGTGATGTATGTATGCATGTACGTATATACATATATAAGGTGGTCTCATCACGAGAATTGCTCTCTCTGGAGGACGGTTATTGGGAAAGGAGAGATCTGCAGATCTGAGGCCACCTTATAAGTTGCATCATGTGTTGTCTGTTGTCGGTGTTGTTTTTGTTTGTGCTGTGTCATCGTTTTGCTGCTACTCTTTATGCCGCCAGCTTGTTGTTGTGTTGTAGTTTAGTGCTGGCGATCGTCTATAAATAGTCGGTCAATATGAAGCCAAAGAATTTGGTCAAATGGCAAAAACAACAGCTGCAGGAATAACAAAAACACAACCAAAATAAATACACATACATACATATGTACATAGGTATCTACATATGTTATAAAGTAAATATACACCGTATCAACTTTCAGGTGAAAAGCTGTTATGCTCTTCACACATAGACATGGGCACCGTTATGCGCATACGACTTAACAGTGGCTGCTTCTGCTGCCGCATTTAACATCAATGTCAACAAATGCAATGCATGTATGTACATACATATTTACGATAAATGCTGCAGTTATTGAATATGTAAGTCCCCCCCAACAACAACAAACCGTGAATAGAGAGAGAAATGGGAACAACAGTACCAACAGCTGCTGGGCAAAGGCAGAAATTATGTGTTTACAGTGAACAGCGTTCACAGTAGTGCTTGGGGCCGTCGACGCTATGCTCAATGTTAATTTATATTCGTTACATTACCTTGGAGGCGTAAAAAAAATTTGCTTCGCTTGCCAAAACGCCAACTGGAATGTAGGGAGGCCATCGCGGGGCTTCGCGCAAGGTCTAGAGGGCTAGGCGGCAAAGGCGGCATAGCCTGGTCAACCAGCAGCTCAATGCCAGGGCAGGTCTGGTGCGAATTACACGTATATATTGCTTTTCTTTTCAATTTCACTTGCTTGGGCCGAACAATTTACATTTTTTTTATTAGGCTGCTAGCCGCATCAAAGTAGGGCTTAATGTTACCAGATGCAAATTTGGCCTTCTCACTAAAAAATCTCAAAAAGTTGAAATTTCTCCGTAGAAAATCCTAGTGAAAATCAATTTATTTAAATTTATACTTATGATGTTGTGAAAACTTTGGCATGAAGAAAAGCCGTGGAAAAAATATTTATTTGTTATGATCCTATGCGATACACTTCTGGAAATAACAAAAAATATCGTATATCGATATGCGTAACAATTTGAACAGTGTACAAAAAATGTACAATGTGAATATACAAAAATGCAAAAATGCACTTACAAACTATAGTTAAAAACTTTCCATTAGTCCAACTGTGTTTTTAATTTTCGTAGAAGAATTTAGCTTAAATCGTATTTTCGAAATATATTTTTCTTTGGGAAAATAGTGCTGTACGTCAAAAGTGCTACTACTATTACTACTTTTTTTGTCCACTGTATGGCGATGGTAACAGAGAATCTGCTCTGCTAGTGATGACACGATACAAAGAAGTTCTACTACAAAGTTAAGGCCACACTGCACGCGCACAAACCGTACGAACTGCATTTAATTGTTCATTTTCGCCCTTTATTCGGATAAGAGAAACGTGACTGGCAAATGAATAGGGCTGGTTGCCCCAATGGAAACAACCTATTAGATGGACGTGTTCGTTGCTCTTCAAGATGAACAACATTTGGCGAATCCCCTGCTCCTAGCCGGTCCTGAGCTGAAGAAGCTGCCGGCAGAGCCGGGAAATTTGCAGGATGGTCAGCAGGAAATCCTTGAGAATGGTGGCAACGACAATGCGCAGCAGGACTCGCTGTCCCAGTTGGCCTGCAGCCTGCACAGACTGTCCAAGGATGATCACATTGTCATCGATCGGTACAATTACTTTGAGGTCTTTATAACAACGTATTTAACATGTTTATCGATTGCAGGAAACGCAACGAGGTCATCCGGACGGACGCAGTGACGCAGCAGATGACTATCTACCGCTGCCTGGATCCCGTGGGCATGGGCATGCGACCAGCGGCAGTCAAGCGGCAGCAAAACCCGCCTCCCAAGGTAGGAAGACCACTGAAAAGGGTTGCTTCAGCGGCTACTACAGCTCCGCTGACGAAAAAGCCGGCGCCAGCAGTAGAGGACAAGCCTGCTCCCGACGTACACCGCACTCGGTCAGGTCGACAGGTTAGGGGATCCATGCCCCAGCCCGCTCCAGTGACCAACGGGCAGGCTGTGGAGCCTACTTCCGCCCAACTGCTGGAGATGCTAGTGGCGGATTTGAGGGACAAGGACTACCGGGCACCAATGCCAGCTCCCAAGAGTAATGCAATTCAGGAGCCAGCTCCTACACCCACTCCGCGATCTGTGCCCAAGAATGCCATCTGCCCGGGCTGCGGTAAGATTTTCTTGGGCCGACGCATGCAGCGACACTTTGTCAAGTTCCCGGAGCACATGCTTCAGCGTCCCGTCGACCAGCCGCCACCTCCCCCCTCCACGCCCTCGCTCTTTGGCCTCCTGACCGCCCAGCTTCAGAGGCATTCGGATCTCAGCGAGGAGCAGCGTGCCGATCTCTTTTTGAGCGAACTGAACGACTTTGTCGAGCAGCTGCAGCTGCGCAGCCAGCGCCTCATCCGGAATACGTCGGGCCTGCACTTCGTAAATGCAAGAATAGCGCGAGTCTTGGGAATTCCCGAGGGTCAGTATGCCCTGGATATGTCGGCCATGGAATCGCCGCAGGCACCCACCCCGGAGCCGGAGGGAACCGCTTTGGTAGCTGGTAGTGGACGTGCCCGTAACCTGGTGGATTATGCCGGTCTCAGTATGTCGCTGGACGACACGCTGACCGACGAGGCTGCCCAGCGATTGAATCTGTCGGCGGGCGGCAAGCTCCTGCCGCCCTCGGAGGAGAGCCTACTGCGAAATGTCAGCGATCTCATGCAGCCGCCGGTAGCCGCTGCTCCGCCAACCGTGAACCATGGCTACGATCATGCCAGCGATAATGCTGTGGAGGCGCTAACCATGAAGGAAACGCCCAACACAGAGGCCATACTGGATCTCAATGTAGATTTCTTTCAGTTCAATCCGAATTAGGGGGTGAAAATGTAGGAATGGAATGAGGTTGAGCGGATTTATCTTTGAAGGATAGTAGGATATATAATTCTATTTAATTGAAAAGAAATTTATAATGTGTATATATAATGGATAATTGATCTCTTCAGATCACAACTATAAAATATTTTTGTACATACGTATTAATTCTTAAAAAAAACTTATAATTAAGTATATTAAGTATAAGGAGTGAGCATGAATGACAGACCTTAAATGAATATAGAGAATTGAATGCCTCTAGTTGAATGAGATTATCCATGAAGTACTTACTTGGCTCACGAAAAGTGACCATTAAACGTGAAATACGCAAACCTGAATCACCGTTTTTCAATTTTAATTTCAATTTAAAGCAAATTTCCTACTGCATGTATCCTTGTTTGCTTTCAGGTGTAAGGTTTGTTTATGCTTCTGCTCGGTTCTTTTGTATTTTATTGCCCTGCCTTTGGATTGCGTTGATTTGCGACATTTGCGGATTGCAGTCAACACCCTTAAGTCCCCTCCTGGCACCCCTCCTGGCTAAAATCAATTTGGCAGTTATCACCGCAAATGGGCGACGTACCTTGTTTTCCCTAGGTCAATATGATTAGAGTTGATGGCCCAAATGCAATTGCCGCAGTGACCTATAAATGCCGTCAGGCCACAGCTGTCCGGATTCAGTGCATCATGAATACGTTGACGGACAGCCGGTTGCGCTACAGTGGCACCTCCATGGACAAGAAGAAGGATTCCGGTTCGGAGGAAGATGAAAGCTCTATCTGTAGCTGTGCGGGCATTAAGAGGAACGTTATCTACTACCTGAAGAACAGCACGCTCCATGGATTGAAGTACATCGCCGAGGAGAGCATCACGATTCCAGAGAGGTGAGTTATGGAAACTGAGCTTAGTTTAATATTTCTTCTTTTGTATCTTCTTATTTGCACATCAAGAATCAAGAACTTGCATAAATGATCACCAGACAAGCCGATCTATTACTTTGATTGCAAGGAAGCATTTTATATTTTATGTTTTAGAGTCTTTTTCGGCATCGCCTTCGTCCTGGTTGTCATTCTTTCTGGATTTTTCATCTCCAATGTGTACGTGAAGTGGAGCGCCTCGCCGATAATAATTTCGACGAGTGCCAAACAGAAGCTCACAAGCAACATGCCCTTTCCGGCGATCACGATCTGCAACCTGAACCAGGCGCTGCTCAGCAAGGTGGATCGCATCTCCCGCACCAGCACCAACTTCTCGCTTCTGATGGGACTGTGCGACCAGGGCGGGGACACCACCATCTCATATATTGGCACCTGGAAGTACTTCAAGGCGATCCTGGTGGAGGTAGCCCAGCCCTGCGAGAAGATGCTGCTCTACTGCAGCTTTGGGTCGCGGGAGGAGGAGTGTTCCCTGCTCTTCACCTCCATTCTGACGGATGATGGTCTTTGCTGCAACTTCAATGCTTTGGATCCCTCCTATCTCATTCGGAACTATAGCGACGATGTGCGTTGGGAGCCGGCTCAGCCGAATATGCGATATGAGCCCATCGATTGGACCCCGGAGAAGGGTTATGCCCGCAAGCTGCCTGAGTTTTATTACCCGAGAACTTCCGGCGGCACTGGCATCAGGATGGGTCTCACCGTCGTCCTGAACGCCTCCATTGCGGAGTACTATTGCGCCAAGTCCATGAGCGTGGGCTTCAAGGTGCTAGTTCACAATCCCGCGGAGCTGCCGAAGGTCAGCAATTACGGCTTCGTGGTGACCGCCGGCCGGGAGGCGCGAATACCCATCGAGCCGGTCTACGAGGATGCTCTGCCCACGATAAGGTCCATTAAGAAGTCGGTGCGACGCTGCCTGTTCTCGGATGAGAACGACTTGGCCTACTACCGGACGTACTCCCGCAAGAACTGCGAACTGGAATGCGAGGCGAAGCTGCTGCTCCGCGAGTGCAGCTGTGTGCTGTACTACCTGCCCCGGATCGACCCGATGGCCAGGGTGTGCGGACCCAACGACAATGCCTGCACCGATCGCGTCCAGACGGAGATCGAGTCCTCGCTGACGAATCTCTCCTGCGAGAGCTGCTGGCCCGGTTGTTTCGAGCTCACCTACAGGTCCACCCTTTCCACGGCCTCGATTGTCGCCGATCCGCGCTTTCAGGCGGGCGAGAATCTGCCGGATTATCTCTTTCACGGTCCATACAGCAACGCCAGCGAGATGTCCATCCTGCATTTCTACTATATGAGCAATATTTTTCGAAGTACCACCAAGTCCGAGATGTTTGGTTTCACCGAGTTTTTGTGTGAGATCTTTGGGATTCAGATTAAGTTTTTTTATTTTATTAAGAATTATGGGTTGGGAGAAATTTTTGCTACTATTACTTCTTTTACTTCTTTCCAGTCTTGTCCTTCATATATCGCAGAGTTGTGCATATTTTTGAGCTCCCAATTGCATGACGTTATGCATCTTATGCTTTATTTCGTCCAGCGCCTTTATTCTCTTTAAAAGAAGTACCCTTTGTTATTACTTTTATTTTGCCATATTTAAAATAAGGAAATTACATATGTTTTATAAGTCGCTGTCCTGACTTGTGTATGTTTTGTTTTTGTGATCCTTAGCACCTTGGCATCGCTTTACACATCTTCAAATTTCTCTTTGAAAAAATCTCTTATTAATTAATTTATTTGCCATATTTAATATACACAAATTATAATTCGTTCCACTCACTTCAGCTAATACTGGTGGCCTGCTGGGCCTCTTTATGGGCTTCAGCATCTTTTCCGTAATCGAGATATTCTACTATATCACTGTCCGGCCGTATTGTGCCTCACGGACTCTCCGACAGCGCCATCACCGACGTTTGGAGCAGCTGCTCTGGCTGACACCGGTCCGGGTTCCCGTCCGTAAAATTCTGCGTCGCCAGAGAGGAACTCTTGGCAGGAATCCACCTCCGCCGCCGGCTTACAGTGACCTGGAGATGCGCCGAAAAAAGAAGCCTGGAAAATCTGAGCCCAAGAAGCGGAGTGTGTGGCAGACGCTGCAAGTTCGGCCAGTGAACCAAGGGGATGTGGAGCCACCCGTTTATCCCTACCTGGATTAATTTCAATATTTTAATTTTTTTTTAACTTTAAAAATGGATTAAAAGATATAACCGGATCTAAAGCACTAAAAGCCTAATATAAAACATAAATAAATACATTTAATGAATATCAAGATATTATTATATACAACCAAATAAAATGAGCTTACATATCACAAAAAAAGCAAGAATAACAAGAAAGGAAGCTAATTTCGGGAAAACGAAGTTTGTATACTCTTGCAGCTTGCAATTGGAGCACGAAAATCGGTCACAACTAAGCTAAAAATGGATGAATTTTGATTCGGAAAGCTTTTTTGTAGTTTTCATGCGGTTAATAAATCTGCATATTTAATTTAAAATTTCGAAAATTTTGACAATTTTAATGATGCATGGAAAAATCCATTTGGTCACCCCAAAAGTATGCTACAAAAAATTCAAAAGCGCAAAGTTTTTATAACAGTTTATAACAGTTTTCAGACACCTCCTGCTGCTTTCTGTTCGCCTGTTACCCCAAATCGATAAATGGACAATTTTAGTAGCTCCTGGCGGCGGGTGGCATTCCGCATTGTTCCAGAACAGCCGCCGCCGCTCTTCAAGTGCAGTCCACTCCCGGAGCAGCGTCTGCAGGCGGATGCGTCGGTGCCTCAGCAGCGTTCCGCCTTGGGTTTCATTGTGGGGATAATATGTAGCATTATCTCTTGGATATATAGTACTTGTAAAAACTAGTTATACTGAAATAAAATCCCTTTTGAACAAAGTTTCCTCGTTTTTCTTCGTTTTTTGAAGATTTTGCTAATTTTGGCGGGGTATTACAGGCAAAGTAATCATTTCCGACCCTATAAACCATATATATTCTTGATCAGCATCGACAGCCGAATCGATCTAGCCATGTCCGGCAAGAAAAAAAATTTTACCCATTTTTTGAAAAAAATGTAAGGGGTTACATCGTTAAAATTGTCAAAAATTGACAAAAATTTGAATTCTTTAAAAGTTGAAATTCAGTAAGCAGATTTATTAACCTTATAAAAACTAACATAAGAACGTTTTCCGATTCAAAATTAATGCATTTTTGACTAAGTTATGACAATTTCAAACATGGATTTTTCCAAAACTTTATATTTTTGCGTATTAAAAAATATTGCAATTTTGCTAGATGGGCATCACTGGTGGATGAGCATCAATGCTGTAGAATTTGAATTTAAGTTCAAATTTGGCGGCTACTTGAATGGCGGTTACTTATTGTAATTTTAAATTCGAATTTAAATTTAGCGTCTTTTCATTATATGTTGTTGTTGTTAAAGAGCTATTGTTGTTGTTGTTGGCCAACACAAGCCTTCAATTTCGACAATTTCTGTACAAATTTGAGCATTTCTCGATTTGGAGTAACAGGCAAACAGAAAGCAGCAGGAGGCGACTGAAAACTGTTATAAACTGTTATAAAAACTTTGAGTATTAATGGTAGTACATCCCAAAAGTATGCTATTACTAAAATGCCTACTTCGCTTAGGCCACCCCAAAAGTATGCTACAAAAAATTCAAAAGCGCAAAGTTTTTATAACAGTTTATAACAGTTTTCAGTCGCCTCCTGCTGCTTTCTGTTTGCCTGTTACTCCAAATCGAGAAATGCTCAAATTTGTACAGAAATTGTCGAAATTGAAGGCTTGTGTTGGCCAACAACAACAACAATAGCTCTTTAACAACAACAACATATAATGAAAAGACGCTAAATTTAAATTCGAATTTAAAATTACAATAAGTAACCGCCATTCAAGTAGCCGCCAAATTTGAACTTAAATTCAAATTCTACAGCATTGATGCTCATCCACCAGTGATGCCCATCTAGCAAAATTGCAATATATTTTATAACGCAAAAATATAAAGTTTTGGAAAAATCCATGTTTGAAATTGTCATAACTTAGTCAAAAATGCATTAATTTTGAATCGGAAAACGTTCTTATGTTAGTTTTTATAAGGTTAATAAATCTGCTTACTGAATTTCAACTTTTAAAGAATTCAAATTTTTGTCAATTTTTGACAATTTTAACGATGTAACCCCTTACATTTTTTTCAAAAAATGGGTAAAATTTTTTTTCTTGCCGGACATGGCTAGATCGATTCGGCTGTCGATGCTGATCAAGAATATATATGGTTTATAGGGTCGGAAATGATTACTTCGCTGAGTATAAAAGCAGTTGATAAAAAGAAATTAAATTTTTGTACAGTTCGGAGTGATAATTCATATTCTACCTTTGTTCCTGTTGTATCATTGCAGGGTATTATAGTTTAAATTGTTAAATTAAATTTAAAAACTTTAAATTCAGAATGCTGATTTGTTAACCCTATAAAACCAAACACAGAAAAGTTTCTCAAATTAAAATGAGTGCACTTTTGGCCTTGTGAATCGATCGATTTCCCATTCGATGCCATTGCAAGCTGCAAGGGTATTTAGGCTTCCGGAAGTTAGTTTCCTTTCGTGTTTATTGTTCTTCTTGCACAGGTATAGGGCCCAGAAACATGGGCTAGGAGAAAATAACATTGATACAACAATAAATAAACGGAAAAAGGAAGAAAAAATGGGTCAATGAACTCAAAATTCGTTGACGGTGTGACCTTAGCGGATACTGAACAAAATTGCGGCTTAGTAAATAAATAAAATAAAAAATAATAAAAAGGATTATTATTAAGCAATGTTTATTATTATTTTTATTATTGTATTTTCAAGCTTATTTAATATTTATAATGTATACAACATAAAGTAGGTTAATCCGGAATGTCATATTTTATTTCATTATTTTATTATTAAATATTGAAAACATTTTATGATTTTGATTTTTTTCTTTCAAAACAAAAACAAGATCACAAATTTGTCTTGAATTTTTCTTCGTGCAGAACAGGGGCGAAAAAAAAAGGGGCGTAACCGTGCCACAGTGCACCGGAAACACTGACTACGCCCACTGCGATTGCGGATATGGGATAATGGCGCTAATCGCCACGCGACTCCAATTTTAATTGATGCCTTACTCGGTTTCCCCGGATACACCCTTTAAGTGCGCAAAAAGTCTCTTAGCTGCGGTGTTAATTTTAAAGGTTAAGAATATTATATTAGTTTTATATACATATTCGAAAAGCTGACTTAAATTTAAAGAATAGTAATCTTGATCGGATATTGAAATTGAAAAATTAATTTCCTAACCTGAAAATTCGGTTAATAGAGGGAATTAATATATTTGTATTTTATTTGTATTTTTCATATAATTTGTTTATATTGTATTTGTATTTTTTTGATCAATTAAAGACCACTCTGAAGGTTAAAGTTTTATTTAAAAAATAAAATGAGCTTAGCTCAGAAATATTATATAGCCTTGACATTTGCAGAGTATCGATTTCAATTTATTTACACTTCCTTAATTACTATAATTTACAAAATATTAATATATATATTCTTTCAGGGCATTTAAAATTCACCTTAGAGATTTTCCACTTGCCCCCGTTTCGCTTTTGGCGTATTGTGTGTGCCAATTGAAAATTAATTGAGAGACAATTTTGGTATTGGCCAAACTTCGATCCGAATACTTTCGGCCAACAACATTTTGTGGGCTGATGTCACTTCTTGGGTTCGATATCTGTGGGATGGATTTTTACGAGCTGCCTCAAGGCAGCGGGGTGTGGATCCGGATCCGGGTGACACCCCTCGAATTATGTACTCTGGGGACGGTGGATCCCCATCGAGAAATCCTCGGCCATCAATGTCAAGTGGCCAAGTGTCTCGACTTCACATCTCACATCGCTCTAAGTACATAAGTGCCTCATTTTCCTACTCCCCACTTTTTCCGACTCGATTTTCCCGAAATAGTTGTGAGTTTTCTTCTCATTTTTTTTTGTTGGGGTTGTGGTAAGCCACGCACATCGGAAGATCTTTATTACACGGCCAGCTGGAATATCTCATATAGCGCTTGAATCTTCTATTCTTTGGGGCCTTCAGTTTTCCGCTTTCCTTTTTTATTTTTGTCGATTTTGGATTTTTCTTCTGGGGGATTGTAAACAAACAAGTGGTGTATTGTTTATAGGTATAAGACGGTAAGGGGAGAGGGGTTGCCAGGAGGTGTTCGTTCCAAAAACGTAATGTTAACCCTGGGAAATATTATGAATATTATGAATATTTTATTATTTAACTTAGAATTTTGGTTTCTTCTTTATAAAATGCATTTATTATATATATTTTATAGAATTATCTGATCTAGCCATCCTTATAATCTGTGCCTGTGTTTATAAACCCATCCCCCATTGCCTCCATTTTTATGGCCATATATTTTATCCAGTCTCGGATGATTCATTTGATTTACCAGACCCCACCACCGCATACATTCCCGCAAAAACTAACCCACAACATGTGTACGTAGGCCAGTTTCCGGGAATCCAAAAAAAAAAAGCAAAAAACTATCCATTCCACTGGTTTCGATTTTTCTTGTTGCTTTTCGAATTGTTTCCATATTGTTTTTAAGGTATATTACCAGCGATAATTCAATTTTTGCAGAACTCTCGATTTTGCTTAGTTTCTCTTTGGGTTTGAGTGATTAATGGCTTGCCACGTTGCTCATACGCCGTGTAGGTCTTCAGCTTCATTGCTTCGAGTCGTTTAAATGCGCTAAAAAAAATTGAAAAAACTAAAAACAATGACATGCATTGCACACCTACACACACAGACACACATACTCAGGTATATATCATTCGTTTAGATAGTACAGTTTAAAATTGGAAAAATGTACAAGAAAATAAACATGTTTACGAGGTATTATGTGAAAATCGTTCCTATATTTTCTTTAATATTTTAAAATAATTATAAAAATTATCCCTTTATTTCTTCTTTTAAATATTTAATAATAATTAATTTAAATAATCATATTTATTGTGTGTTAAGTTTTGTTTATTTTATATTTATTATATATGTTATATATGTTTCAAAATATATATTTATAATTTATTCTTTTATATCAGCATTATTAAATAGATGTATACAGAAATTCGACTATATGCTTGATCACACATTAATTATATAATTAAATAAATATTTCTATTAGAAAACAAAAGCAGCATGATTTTTTCCATGAGCCCATGAGTTAAATATTTTTGTTAAATATTTAGTAAAAATGTTACAAAGGTATTTAATTAAAAAAATTTTAAATAATAATTGTTGTGTTTAATGTAAATATGTAGTAAAGAAATTACCACTTTTTATGTTTTTAATATTCTTACCATTTTTAAATATTTAGTTAAAATATAAACCCACAAAGGTATCTCTTTTGGAAAATTTTAAATTATTATTTTCGAATTATATGTAAATTTGTGGTAAGAAAAATACCGCTTGTTATATTAATAAAATTTTTAAAATTTTTAAATATTAAGTAAAAATGTAAACCCACAAAGGGATTTCTTTGAGAAAATTTTAAATAGTAATTTTCGCGTTTAATGTAAATTTGTGTTAATAAAAACATATCTATAATTATAAATTTTTAATTTTTTTTTAAATATTCAGTAAAAATGTAAACCTACAAAGATATGTCTTTAAGAAAATTATTCTTTTCTTATTTAATTTAAATTTGTAGATACAAAAAATAACGCTTTAAATATTTATATTATTATAATTATATTTTTTTTTAATTACAATCAATTATAACACTAATTTAATGCTCATAGAACCCAGCAGTATTTTCTTAAGAGTCCATTAATCCCTGGAAACCCTACATTTTCGCCTCGCACTGTACCCAATTGCTCGATTGTTTAGGCTAAGACAACAACAATTATAGCAACAGCGCGGCACAGCAGCAACAATTGGCCGGTCCACGTGGGTGGACTCGGATTCGGATACGGATTTGTATATAGATGCGGCTATATCTGTGAGGTGGCATGGAGTGGGAATGGATATGGAATGGGCACGGTAATGCCAGGGGCGGGACTCTGCCGGCGGGAGCGGCTGCGGCGACCGCGGCGCTGGCGTCACGGCCGCTGCGCTGCCCAGCATTTACGGACTGAATCTCCGGCGGAAAGTGTGAATTCAGTCGGAAATCGAACGTCGCGAATGCCACCGCCATCAAGCGAGAAGCCGCCGCCGCGTCAGCAACATGCTATGAGCCACAAGCCACAGCCTCCGACAAGCAGCAGAGTTAAGCCCAAGCCGAAGTCCAAAGCCACATCCAAGTCCAAATCCAAGTCCAAGTCCAAAGCCATATCCAGGTCCAGGACAAGCTCCATTAAAATCACTTGCATTGCACTAAATTCCCTCTTCCGCTCGGTGTTTTTATTTTTTTTCATTATTTATTTTTTTTTGAAATTTTTTACGGTGCGTGCAGCGGCATAAACGTTTTAATTTGAACACACACTCACACGCACCCCTGTTCCGTGGATAAAGTGCCAAGAAGGTGGTGTTGCTGTGAGCTCCATAAATCCCCATCGGCAAAAGTAGCAGAATGCATTCCACGGCATGCGGCGTCGGTGCCTCGGCCACGAACCTCTCAGCACTGCAATCGTAAGTTCAACGGAGGTCAATTACAAATCAAAAGAATATCTTATCAAATATATTATCTAAACTTACTATATATTTAAGAATGTGTATAGCTCCTAAGCTGTTTAAAATAAATAATGAAAACAAGCATTGAGGCTGGAATTAATAAGTAGAACTAATTAATATTAATAATTAATGGCAGCTTGAACTATTAAGCAATATTATCCTATTTTTTAAATTCGAAAATAAATACAACAATCAGAAATATCCTATATAGGCTATTAGAGATGTCAGACTTTTAGTAAAAAACACATAAAAAGTAAGAACATTAATAGTGGTAGAAGTCCAGTGATTTTTTAGGAACATATTATGTTAAAATTAAGTTCGAAAATGCGGTAGGACTGAACACATTAAATTTCATTACTCATGGATTTTATATTTTTGTCATAATAAAAATAATAAATGAATTAAAAATTAAGAAGGTAATAGAAAAATAAATAACAGAACAGTTTAACTTACAAGTTTAGGAAAAGGAAAAGGAAGCTACTGAATAATCGCTGTAAAAGTAAAAAAGTAAAAGTTCTATAATTATAAGTGTAATCTTGCTGCGCTTGGATAATAATAATAATAAATAAATAAAGTATGGTATATATACATATGAATATATAGTATGAAAAACTAGATCGTTGTTATAATCATATACAATATTTTATATCTCTCTTAAATACTTCAGTGCAAATGAAACACTTGCCAGTTTTTTTTAGTAGTAAAACGACTAAAGTTTACTTAATAATAGAAGAACCATAGATTAGGACAACTTTAAACAATTTGTGTTTGTATTTTTTATAAAGAAAACACTTATAGGTATAGGAGTTATACATAGAAAATATACCGAGTCCCCTCCTACATCCTAAATCTCCACAGAATCCGTCACTATAAAAAGAATATAATAAATTGGTTAAAGGACAGTAGTCTTTAGGTATTTCCATGGCGTTCTTATTTTTATTTCCTGTTTATGACTTTTTATTAAAATTGCGGGTGCCATCCACAAAAAATCTAAATAGAAAGCTCCTTTTAAACTCCTATAACTTGGTAATTTTGGCTCCGATCGATTATATTTTTACACTATATTCCTTATATGTTGAGCCTACATAATAAAAATATTACATAAGGTTCCCCTGCATCCCAGCTTGAAATGAGGCTTTCCTACAACACAATAATCAATGGAAAAGGCTATCCCCCCTTTTTTTAAGTGTAATTGCTGTAGCAAAAATTATAAACTGTTGCAAGTTTTGGAATATAAACAGTATGAATAATACAATTTTTGGTGTATAGCTCTTAGGGATCCATAAATACAATTACATATGAAATATGTGTAATTTTAAATTGCTTGCTAATTCATATCAATTAATTATTTTCCCTAAACCGCACCAAGGTTAGATTTGAAATTTATTATATTTCCTTCTGTACTCACTAAGAGAAGGTGTTGAAAGTGTTTAAATAAAACATTGGATAATTGCAAACTGTTGATTTCGCTTCATTCACTTTGGAAACAAACAAGATTTGAATTTAATTTTTGAAGCTAAGGAAAACTCAAAGTCCCGTATTCGAAAACAGAAATGTTTATATACATATATCTCTGCAAAAGCGTTTGAGGGAATTCAAGGTAATCAAAGATCAAATCGTTTTGGTTTTGTTTACATTTACATGTGAGCAAATATTTGTACGATTGCCCCTCAATTTCCTTCTCTTTTTAAGCCAAGTGTACTCGCATTTCCACTAGTACAAACCTCAAGTTCCGCGGATCTCTGTGGACCGCAGAACAATCCATCAAACAAAGGAAACGCGGGGCAAGGAAAGAACCAACAAGTAAAATTATTGTTTCTTCTTATTTTTTTTGTTTTTTGTGACTTGTTTTTGGAAAATGGGGAACGGGGTTGGGGGTCGTAAAGTAGCTCACAAGAAGCGCAATGTAAACAATTACTCACCCCGCATTTTCACCACTTTTCCTGCCGCAGCTCCGATGTGTGTCAGACGGACTGAAAATAGTTTGCAGGATGATTGGAGGGGCGGCTTGGGCGGGGGGCGTGGCCGGGGGTCGTGCCACATGAAAGAGCAACAGAATGTGGAGCACTTCAAAACACACACACACACGCACTCGCACACCACACAGGAAAAACAAAAACAGAAAATACCACAAAGAGCGATGCGCTAAATAAATTTTCCCAACCAATTAATGGGCCTGCCAGGTTCTTCACCCTTCCTTTGGGTTTTCTTCCCGAATTTTCCACAAGGTGGCAAAAAAAATAACAAATAACAAGAGAAATTCATGCCGATCTTATGGGGTTATTGAGACCAGAAGTTTTGGATCTGCAGAGGGACAATAATAGTCAGGTTGATCCTTGGGCTTAAGGACATATGCTAGACCTTTTGGGCCAACAAAAATAATATTTCATTATTGGTTTCATTTAGAATAATTTTTTTAAATATAGATTTTAACTCTACCTATACCTTAAATTCGGAAATTTTATAAATGTATCCTGAAAAGTACATATTCCTTATTTAGGTAGAGATTTTTTGAAAGTATCTTGGTAAAAATTCATTGTGTGAGTAGAGATTTTTGAAATGTATATTGAAAAATATGCAATATTTTAAGCACAGCTTTAAATATTTTTTTTTTTAATTAAAAGCCTTGATGATCATTTATGCTTTTTCAAGTGTAAACCATGGAAATGCACAAAAACTCGATTTCTGCGACGCAAGATCAAGTCAAGGGCATCTGGTTAAATACATTTTGTGACGTCATTGCGTTGGCGTCGCCAACGCTTAAAAAACAAATAGAAAATTAACAAAAAAATTGCAAGTGATGGATGTGTTTTTGGTTCCCCTCTTAACTGAGATGCATTTACACCTAAAAACAAAAAGTCATTTATTTAATTTGGGCTCGGCTTGTGTCCATTTTGGATAGTAATTTTCAAGATACTATATATGAATGTGAATTGTATTACAAATATGTGTATGTAAATGAATATAAATATAATAAAATAATATGAGGAAACTCCCGCGCATTCCAATTGGTTATATTTTTAGATGTTACTATGATCGTATAAATAATTATATATAGTTGCTTTAAATGATTTTAATTTATGTAAATGCCAAGTTAAAAGGCTTTGTAATACTATGAAAAAAAAACTGTACAAAAAAGGTTTCGAAAGCTTTTAAAGGCAGTTTATATTTTATATTTTGGTTTAATGCTTAATTTGTATGTAAAATTGTATTATTATATCATTTTTTTTTTAATTTCTAGACATTGTAAAAAGAAAATAATTCTCTGGAGAAATGTTCTTCAATACATTTATAAGTGTAAAAATGATAAATAAGCAGTTGAGTTTTAAAAACAGATTTTCTATGCTTAAGAATTTTAATTTTTGTAGAAATCCTACAAATCAATATGAATTTTTCTTTGAAATTGCTAGAGATCTTGAAAGGTAAATATTTCTTTAAATAAAAAATTTTTTAATTGTTTCAATATTTATATCTGTAAAAATAAGACCAAATTAAAGATTTTGATTTATTTAAAGTGATTTTCTATTTCATTTTCGATTAATGCTCGCCAATTTAATTATTTTTGTATTTCCCAGACATTCTGAAATGTAAATACAAATATTTCTGATCAATTTTGGTATATATTTTGTTTATATTTCTTTCGATTTAGACTTCCAGCTACATCTCTCGACCATTCATAAACTTTAGGGCCCACGCACGATCTGTTCGCAGTAGCTCTGAATTAGTATGCAAATCAATGATTTAGTTGAATGCCCAAAAAGCAAGCCCCAGAGGCAGGGTCAAGTGTTGGGATTTAGTTTTTGTTTAAACTTTTAATTCGACGGCTGCCCATTGCTGGGCCTAAGCCTGGGGCAGGGGCAGGGGCCAGAGCGATCCCTCGTGATGGATTCGCCGTAATTAGCCCATTGTCATGCGGATTGATTGCTGCGATGTCGCCCACTCCGCCCACCAGCGTGTGTTTCAAGTACAGTGGAGCCCTCTCGGTCGGTGTTGCTCTCCAGCTGAGCGAATTTTAACGAGAGACACTGGAAAGAAATTCGGGTTGCTTATGGACTTAGAATCATATTACTAAAAAATATTAAATGATTAAATTAATTCAATGTTTAATTGAGAATCCAAAGACAAAAGCTACTGGTATTCAAATAAAAAACACCTGTTCTCTTCATGTGTTAAATAAT
This sequence comes from Drosophila jambulina, assembly GCA_018152175.1. Classification (NCBI taxonomy): domain Eukaryota; kingdom Metazoa; phylum Arthropoda; class Insecta; order Diptera; family Drosophilidae; genus Drosophila; species Drosophila jambulina. The sequence continues at coordinate 17,463,461 of JAECXH010000006.1, read as the reverse complement.
TTTATAAATATTAAATACCTAAAATATATAAAGTGATTTTATTAGCAACCACCACCTATATCCGATTAGATTTTGTATCTAAAAAGAAATGATTTTTAAAAAATCAAAGCCGACTTGTCCTTGAGTCTTAAAAGAATATTCAAAAAAAGAAAATACAAAATAATTAAATAAGAAAGTGGTTTTATTATTGCTTAATAAAAAGAGAATTTAATGTATTTTAGTTTTAAATATATTATAAAATCATTAGTTGAAAATTAAAATGGTCTTATTAAAGGGCGCGACAGAGTTTCCTCGTGGTTTAAATCCTTTGGAAAAGTGTGAGAAAGGTGGCTAAAAAATTATTACTTCCTAAAATACAAAAAATGTAAAAAGAAAATGTTAAAGGCAAATGTACTTTAAATTTGTAAACTCAACAATTTTATAACCTTACAAGGTTTTTTGTACAATTTCTTATTTACTTTCCAAACTGATCCCATTTCGGTTTATATTTTAAGGCAAATACTATCTTTGATTATTAGCTTGGTTTAGTTTTCTCTGAGTATATCAACTCTGTGCTCAACTGCTGATAATTTGTGCAATTTGTTGACACACATTTCAATTTTTTTCGTCGGTGTTTGTGCTTTTGCTTTCCTTAAGCCTCGGCTACTGTGGCAAATTGCATGCTTTAACAGCACGACATCGCGACTTTAACTATCCGTGCACATATATAGCACATGTACGTTGCACATGTATCTTTGTGCAATTGACATGCTCTCATGACCATCCTCCTTTGGCTTCGCTGGGCTTGCCTGCTTATCATAGACAAGTGGAAACTGGCAGATGTCAAACTGCAGCGGAAATCTGCGTGCCCCCACAAAGACACACATCATCGCGCATAAAAAATATATATATCCATATATATTCATATGAAAACAAAAAGCAAAATGTATACACACAGAGCAACAATAATAAAAACTATACACATGCCCAGCGGATGTGTGGAGATGATGGCCAAGCGATGACCAGACAAACAAACACAAACATGGCAACAATCAGGCTAACAGTTGAGGTCGAATTGTTAGTACTACAATTTGCAATAAAATATATAATGATTAATTATTTATGATATAGTGGAGTTCACAAAAATTTATTTTTATAAGCAAGCAAGCTGAAATAATAAGTGTTTATTATTAAATGTAATATAAAGCAGAGCTGCCCAAAGCCCTGACTGGCAGGCTAGGAAGTTTTCCAGCCCAGCTTCTAGTTGAACAAGCTCAAAAATAAGCCTTTTTCTATATTCTATTTAATTTCTTTCTAATTTAATAATAAAAAAAATACTGATTACTATAAAATATTGTATTAAGCAAGGCCCTGACTTGCAGATTGCTGAATTTCTCTGCCCAGCCTCTGAGTAAAAAAAGCTTAAAAATAAGTCTCTTTCTATATTAAATGTACTTTCTTTCTAATTTAAAAATAAAAAACACTGATTACTATAAAATATAATATTAAGTAGGGTTCTAAATCACAAGTTTAGCAGCCCAACCTTTGCCTCTTTCCATTTTCAATTTAATTTCTCCCAATTTTTGACTTTACATCTTTGATATTACATTTTACGGGACAAATATATTGACTTGGCTGTTATTTTATTTAAGGGTTAAAAATCTTGACTTAACTTTTGCTTTTCCTTATTTTCGAACCTATTTTCCTGCCTTGAGTTATACTTCCACCTGGGCGTGCTTACTGTGATTTTATTTCCACCTGTTTCGATCCAAAAAGAATGCCAATTCCAATAACTCTCACCGCCAAACATCCGTCGATTCTCAAAGGAAACTGAATGAAACGAATCAAAGAGCCACAAATGCAAGGGAAGAAAGGCTTTTAAAATAAACTGGAAAACTAGTTAAATGTCATAAGTCAAAGGTGTCAAGTGCAGTGGTCAACTGGTTGGGATAGGGTATCCTTGCTCCTTGGAGAATTGCAATTAAACTGATTTGATGATGTCATGAGGAATTGTCTCACATTTTCCGATTTTCCCCGTCCATGTTATCATTACTATTCTTTTTTTTTTGTGTTTCTGGTTTGGATTTTGTTTGTTTTGCCTGAGCCTGGCCTGTTGTCGCCGCCTCGCGTCGCTTTGTGTGTCCATTTTTGTGTGTCACTGTCAACAAATTGCTCTTAATGGCCCCGCCGGCGGGTGGGTGGTGGCCAGGCCCCCGCCCCCTTGGACCACCCCCAATCGTCCCCGTATGAAAAAATAAAAAATCACAGCGTAGAAATAATCAGAGCTCGCACTACTAAAATCCAGAGTGATGACAATCACGGGAGCTCTATGCCATCGGGGTCTTCTAATTTTTTGTGATTTCCGCACCGACGCAGCAACAATTTGCACTGCAGCAGCAGCAGCAGCAATAGAAGCCAGCCGCAGCAACAACAATAATAATATTTTAAAAAGAAGCAACAGCAACTAAAACAACAACAATAAAATGGCAAAAAGCAACAACCAGAGCAACAGCAGCTGCGCAGCGGCAGAGACGCAGTTTTTCGCTGCCCACTCGGCTAGACGAGCAGCAGTCGCAGTCAGTGATGCCAAAAAGTATAGCTATAAATACAGTTAAAAGACTGCCAAGCCACAGGATTTATGATATAAGACAAATTCAAGAAAAATCAATATAAGAGCAACAAGTAAATAAATCTACTATTAAATACCTGGCGTTCAGAGAGGTAAAGGTGTAGCATAAAAACGTAAAAAAAAAAAATAATCCTGTATTATATATATAATATTACTATAATTCGAATTAAATCAAAATATTTAAAAGAAAAAACCGATTAGATGAAAATTTTGTAATGTTTTTTCATTTATTCTCCGATTTACATTCATGACTGATTTTTAAATAAAAATTATTTTTTTGTAAGTTATAAAATAGTATTATATATAACATATTTCGTTTTGAAAACTTAGTGAGTAGCTAAGAAACACTGGCGAGATCGACTCGATTTCTTAATGAATCTTAATGAATGAAAAAACAAGCCTTTATTCAAAGTGAATATTGAATTAAAATTTGTAGTTTCAAAACCAACTACTTAAGTAAAAAAATGTATTAAATTTTATATTGAAACTTAGGGAAACCTTCAAGCATAGGACAAATAATTTAGTTTTTTGGAAGCTAGAAAATAGCGAAAAAGTCGGCATCACTGGCTCTGCTGGCGCTGCGGCAGCGGCGTCATCGTCATCGTTAGCGGCCGTTCTTAATTCAGTTGACCAACAGACGCAGACGACGTCGCAGACGAGACACGCGACTAAAAAATCGCTTAGAAAAGAAGTTAAAAATATAATTGAAAATTATAGAATTTATTCTGGCATATATATAAAGTCCGCATATATATGTGAGCAAGTAGATATATGCGTAGATCTCACGCCACGACGAATTGCGAGTGATATCTGTGAACTACAAAAAGCGCGCGCCTTTTTTTGTATTTATTTTTTTTTTCACAAGTTCAATCAAGCAAAAAGGTGACAAAAGTTTAATTTTGTAATTAATTTTGTTGCTCTTCTTATTATTATTGTTGTTGGTGTGGTGCGTGTGCGTATCAGGATCGTAAAATCGAAATGTGTTGTATTTTTTGTAATTTAATTTAATGCTGGGCCGGCATCCGCCAGGTCCGCCCACCTGAAAATGAAGAAAAACTGTCCACAAACCGGGCAGAAATAAAAAAGAGACACCAAATAAAATAAAGTAAAAGAAAAAGAAACAGAAACAGAAACAGAAACAGAAAAAATAAAATAAATATGTTGGAAACGTTGGCGGCAGCAACAAGTCCAAGTCCAAGTCTAGGGCCAAAAAGCGTTTTTCGTTGTTGTTATTTTTGCTTTTTTTCTCGCCATGCCATTCCGTGTGTTTTCAGTTTCATTTTGCAATTATTATATTTAAAAATAACCGAAAGCAGCGATGAAACAAAGGCGTCGGCGAAAGAATGAAAACCAAATAAATGCCAGACGCCGAAAATGCCACCAGAAAGCGATTAAAAACAAAAGAGAAAAAGCACAAAATAGAAAATAGAAAATACAATACATAATAAAAATTATAATAATAATAATAAAAACACCGAAAATAGGAAAACGTTGGAGACGAAACACTTGTTGCGTTGCATTTTGCATGTGGTTTTTGCTGCTGCTGAAGGCCAATCAAGTGTATACACTTCACAAAATTCTTAGTGAATGACTATTTTTATGAATATTATCCTTCGTTCTTGGTTACCCTAAGGCATTTTTATATATTTTTTAAAGTGTACATAACAAGGGAAATTTATTTAATTCGAATTTTTGCGAGGTGAACTTACATTTTTGGGTGTTTCCTCAAATTCCAAAGTTTTCGGCTAAAATTCAAAAGCAAAAATTGTTGGAAATTTCATAATTCAGTTTAGAAAAGTGGGAAAATTAAAGGGGAAATTAATGGAGATTTTGAAAGGAGAAAATTTTGAAAATGAAAGGGAAGGGATGTACTTCCTATTTCAAAATCAATTTGAATATTTTTGCGTGTTTTTAGTTCTCAGGAGTAGTTTGTTAAGAGTGTAATGGAAATTGTTTTTTTTTCAAAATTTTTAAACACTGGGTTATCAAAGATTAACCTAAAATAATTACTATAAAACACATGAAAATAAAAGGCATTTCTTTTTCAATTTTTCATCAGCAAAAATTATAATTTTGGCAATGTTATAAAATATTTTATAAAAAGTAATACTCATAATAAAAATTTTCAAATTTGATGTGCATAATTTCCAAGAAAAATGCCAAGACTTTCTTATAATTCCATTGAGGAAATATAATCTCCAGTCGGAATTCCAATAGGCTTGTTTATTAAAGAAAGAAGCCAGAACAAGAGGAAGTGGAGCCATAAGCGGAATGCTTACGATTATCGCAGTTGGCTTTAAATGCTATCAAATGCTTTTACTGAATAAAAAGTCATATCTGTTGGGATATATTGTATTTTCCAGAATTAAATAATGGTCATAGTGACATAAAGTCAATAGGGTCTTGGGTTTCCAAGTGTGAGAAAGTAATTCGATATGCGAATTAAAATCAGAGTTAATTTTTTATGGAGAAAATAGGGATTAGTAAAGCCCTGGAAAAGTTTTTATGCGACCACTTTAGATACCCTTACAGAGAGTATTTTATTTTTGAGCAAAAGTTGAGAAGGAAGGGAAGATCTTTATACATAGGTACCGAAGCTAGTCTTTCTTTTTATAAGTTTTTACAATATTACTTTTCTAAATAATACTATTAATAGTTATAATTTCAAGCTATCTGAATATTGCTTAAGTTAAGCAAAGTTTCTAAAGATCTAAGTCATTTATAATAATTATTATAACATTTTTGTACTTATATTTATAATTCCTAATACTCCTGGTAAGCTATCTGAAAATTGCTTTACTTAAACAGAGTTTCTAAAAAATATTTATTAATATATTTCTATATTTAATATATATTTATATTTATGTAAATATTTTAAATTAACTATAAAAAGTCCAAAACAAGCAAAGGATTTTTCACTGGAAAAGCTAAAACTGTTTCCATTAGCTTTAGTTGACAAAGTTTGAGATCATTTAAAACCTATTTTGTGGCCTTAAAACCTCTTAATTTTTGTGACTTAACTTCCTTCGAAGAGTAACTTAAATTAAATTTTTAATATTTTGAAAAGACATTTTCTAAAGGTTATACTCTTACGCACTAAATCCGAATTTATGTTGAGGTTTCTGGAACTCTTAGATCTCGTTTTATCTCGTTTATGGGCTCTTAAGACACTGACCTTCACCCCCAACCCCACCCGATAAAAGGCGAGATGAATGAACAATAAAAACTAAACTTAGATAGGTCGAGTTCAGACTCCCTTTTTTTTGGCTTATCTCGGGGCAGCATTTAGGATCCCGCATGAACTCCCCAGTGAGTGCCTCTCAAGTGCACTATTTGTTTTTTCTCTCTCGTTTTTTGTCACATTTTTAGTTGTGTTTTGAGTGTGCCTGTGTGTGCCTCTCTTTTTTTATCAAGTTAATTCCCAAGAACCCGCTCAATTGTTAGCTCAACAGAACTGGGATCGGGCCACTTAGCCTAACCGTAATCGACGCTAAACGCTGTCTTGCTGATTGCTGACAACTTAATCAACGAAAGAAAGCCGAGGGAAAGGCATATGAAACAAGGCGCTCTATATGGCCATGCCAGCTAATATCTGTGTGCCGACGTCTATCTATAACGCCCATATATAGTACATGGACCATCATATACATATATACTAGATGTGCACCCGCATTCGGACGGAGACGGAGGCAGACGTCGCGTCCCTGAACTTTGGGCGAGATCAATTTGCACAGCCCGCGAATTGGATTCGAAAAATGCGAAATGCGAAAAGCGAAATGTGTCAACGAACAGAGAACAGGCTATATAGTAGGATCATCTCTCTAAATGACAGATCTTTGTCTTGTTCTGATCTCTGGGAACTTCCGACATCTCCACGCCCTATCAACCCCGCCAAGTCTCTGCGGTTTCTAGAGCTGTGAAATTGGCACTGAGTTGATTAGCTTTGTGTTTTGTGGAAAGGGATGGGAAATCTTCTAGCTATAACCTTTCCATTAAACTGTCTGAGGCTGACAGACCGCGAAATGGTTATAAAATTATAAGGTTAAACCTATCTGGGTTTGTTTATGCCTAGGTACCTCAAGAGTTATTTTCCTGATAAATCTTAAAATCAAATACAAACAATCTATTTATGGGTAACAGTTTTAGGTATTAAAAATGAAAATTCTCAGTTTATAGCTTACTGTTTCATTTTTTTTAAATATTTTTCAAAACAAGGAAAACCACACGACAAAGCAGAGTAAAAATAGTGACGATCTCACTCCTCCTAAAGCTGAGAATGAGGTCAGTCCGGGCTGTCTGCTAGCTGCAAGACATAGATTTTTGATTTTTATGTACTATTTTTTTTACTATTTCCTACTACTTGTTTTTTATTTTCAAAAAATGCTGTAATTTTTTGGCCAGTCAGAGGCTCTTACATTTTTTACGCCTTGCAATTTTAAACATTTTTTTAGTGCTCTCAGTTCGCTGGAGTTAATATTATGCGAGTACTTACTCATAGTCTTGGGGGCCCTCGGCGAGTTTTGATTTATTTGCGGCGGTCTCCGTGCATTTTAATTGTATTTGTACTTGTGTTTTGTGAAATTGTTGACTTAATTGGCCCCCGAAACGAATCGTTTGCCATCCGCAATGCAAATTGGATTGCTGCCACTATTTGATTGGGCTTCGATACGCGCGATCAGCCGTGATCTATGGCCAAATGCCCTTGTCCCCTCGATTTGGACAGCCGACAGAGTAAAGACAATGAATCGATCAAATATAAATATCAAATATACTTGGTACAATATGTGTTTGGGAAATTGAAAGATTTAAAGAGCCAGAGAGCGAATTTTAAATTATAAAAAAGCCTAAACTGAAACAGGCTTTTAGTTGTGACTTAAAATAAATGTTCCCTTTAGTTGTGGTTTGGAATAAATTTTCCTTTAGCTTTAAGCATTTCTTTTGGTTTTAAATTAATATAATTTAAAGTAAATGCTTTGCTTAATTTACAGAGAAATCTATTTAAAATGGAGAGACTTTCCAGTGTGTTTAAATATTTTAATACATATTTCAATTACAATTTGTACAGAAATTGTGTGTTGCTTTATAAAAAATCACCTTGTGTAAAGTTATAAACAAACAAAAATATTTATAAAGTGATTTTTACTTGAAATACAACGCAATACAAAAATAGTCATAAGCTGGTTTTTTATTGCAATAAAAGAAGTCTTTAATATACAAAATTGTCACAAAAATCGCCCAGAACTTTTAAGTTCCTAGGCTAAAAATAATAATTCCTTACAGAAAATAAATACAGAAAGTCATAAAAAATATCCCCAAAAGACGTCATCATCATAAGAAAATACGAATTTAAATTTGATTTTACTTTTATAACAAATTTCATTTTGGTACCTTCAATATTATATTTTATACTTTTACATGCGTCTTAAAAGGCTTACAAAACTCTGGTATTTTTTGTCTTTGGAAAACCCCTCTTTTTTTAATCAATCCTCAAACTTCTTGTTATTTTGTATAAGTCACTGCTTCAGTGTATTAACTGACCCATATCTTTGGCTTTTCCTGCACTTGCCTCCACGATTATACATTTCATTCCTCAGTCTGCTGCACCACATAGTCTCCCCCGATAAGGGGCGGCCGAAGATGAAAGATCCCAGCAATGATCTTAGCTTTTCACCCTCAAGCCCTGCCAGTTAAAATGGGTAATTATACATATCGAAACATATGTATGTAGCCATGTATTTGGACATGTACTATGGATACATATGTACATATGTATGGGCATATGTGCCCTATGCCGATAAAGCAATCATTGTCGGTCACCACTGCCCATAAACGTTGTGGGCCACCCTGCGAAGCTATCCGTCTTCCGATTTCATTATAAAGCTTTCAAAATAATTATTATTATAATAATTAGCAATCGAAACACGTACGCAATTAATGACAGTCGATTCCGATTTTAATTTTCAATCACTCGACGAGTCGCAAATTTTTGGCTTAAAGGCGCTGCGCATGCGCCAAAGCCAAATTGAAATCAAAGGGGAAAACAGATGTAAAATATAAAAAATAAATATATAGAGATGTATATTTTTAATAGTGCCAATTTTATTACAGTGCAAGACCAAGTACAACTGCAATAAAAAGCTATACAACTAAAAAACAAGAATAGTGTTACAGAACTTTTAGTTGGAATTTTACTTAATTAACTTGGAAGCGATTGCTTTATTCGAGTGAAGTCAACCTATCACCAACACGCCACCTGTCGCCTGGCTCTGGCAATCAATACAAGTGGGGAAAAGGGGTAGGGAGTATTGCGTGGCATTTAATTTACCTTCGACATGGCAGGGCAACTCTATTTTCAGTTCAATGTGCCATTTTCCGCAGAAGGGGGTGGCGGAAGAGGCGGCGGTGGATCGTAAACCCAAATTGCATTCCGAATGCCTCATAATTGTGGCCGCGTGGTTCTTGGTTATTCGGGCCCACCGACCACTTAACGAAAGCGAAACGAAATTAAATGCAGTTGACCCAAAAATAGCGCGAATGCCCGCGCCTGCCACAAAAATAACAAAGTCTTATTAAGAAAAAGCTAAAAAAACAAACGATGGTAAAAAGCGTAGTACAGGGAGGTCCATTGGAAAATGGAATATGTGTAATTTATTTAAGAGTAAAAGTCATGTCAAGAAGTAAACTATGTGGAAATTTTAAAAATCATTAATTAATTTGATATATTTTTAATTAATTTATTTACTCTTTCATTTGCTGGGTTTTACAGAACAGTTGGAAGCAGGTATTTTGAGTATATTAATATGGGAATTTTTTTTTAATTCTTATTTATTTATTTGAATTTATTTGCCATAGGCCACAAGGGTATTGTAACAAGTGTCAAGCAAACATTTATATAACAGGCAGAAGGATCCTTAAAATTTCTCTTGGGGATAAAAAAAAAGAATCTCTCTCAGAGAGCATCTAAAAAGAAACTCTCTTGTTTCGTATTGCTTGTACATTGCAAGCACATCCTGAAAAAAGCCAGAAAAAGAGATATTGCAAAAACGATTTCTTAGAGAGCCACGAACAATAGACTCTCTCGTTCTCCATTGCTTGTTCATTGCAAGCAAAACAAGGAGAAGACAGCAAGAGAAAGAGGTTTAGCAAAACATAGAAAAGAGAACGAGAGACCGTGATAGAGCGAAATAGCAAAATGATCATTCCCATAAGCTCACTGAGAGAGCAATTAAGAAAGATAAGCGAAAACGTCTCTCGGACTTAAAGAATAATTCAAGCTCATATCCCCAGACCGCTTTTCATTATCGAGCACCCTGTCCAAATCGGGGCTTTGGCTTTCCCACTGGAGCCAGTGTCGTCATCAGCTGTGAGCGTGCAGTGGGCGTTCCGGGGGGCGGCTGGGGTGTGAGTGTGTGTGCGACGTCAACAATTACACATGTGGCCCAGGTCAGGATTGGGGTGCAAAGGTGCTGCTCCGACCGCAGTTACTTCGCCATTCAGCTATTAACCCTATTCCCGCGTGCAATGGTTTCTGGAGCAGTCCGAGTCCGAGTGCCACCCACAAGACCACATGGCACAACGCTCAATTATGCTTATGGCCGCCAAACACAAGGAAATCCATTCCCTCGATTGAGGAAAATGCATTTCCCTACGCCGACGTCGCTGTCGCCGTCGCCGTCGCTGTTGCTGCCTCTGCCACAGGCTGCGGCTGTGCCTCTGTCGGCTTCGACTTCGACTTCGATGTTGACGTTGACGTTGACGCTGGCTTGACCCATTTTTAGACTTTAGACGGGACACGCCCACCCTAGGAGCGGGGGGTCGGGAAGGCAGGCAGCACACAAACCACATCCTGACGTCAAAGTTGTCGATGACGAATAGCTGTCGTTGTTGTATTCGATTTACTATTTTTTTAATTTAAGAGTGCTGAAAATGTTTTAAGTGATCGATTTTAATTTACATTTTGTTATTTTATTTGTAGCACATTGTCAACATCCGGTGCGGGAGCAACAGGTGCGGGAACAGGAACTGGAGGAGCATCGGCAGCGGATGCCTACAAAATGGTGCACCAAAGCAACGAGGATGCCATGAACAAGATTCCACTCAAGTCGGCCGGCGGCCTGGACTCGGATGAGGAGAAGAATGGGGGCGAGCTCATGCAGGACACCGCCGCCGCCGAGGAGGCGCGACGCGAGCAGATGTGAGCATAAAAATGGCATTAGCCAGGACATGGACGGGCGCAAGGACGTGGGTCCTTGACATGGCGAGGGGATCTGTTGCCATAAAAATCGAGTTCAATTAAATCCCTTAAAGCAGCCAAGGCAGCTGTAAAAAGTAGTATTGAAACCTGGGGATGGCAGAAAATGTATAGAATTATCGATACTGCTTCGATATTTGGACTAAACGATAATTGTGGGATAAAAATTTGTAACCTCAAAAATTTAATAACACTTTTCGTAAAATTCTTAACAATTTCGATATTTATAAATCAGAAAGGGGTGTTTATGATTTTAAATTTCTCAAAATATCTAATATTGAAATAGAAAATATAACATTTTGTACATCAATTTAGCCTTGCAGTTTATGTTATCCAAAGTGAATATAATATCAATCTCACTTGAAATATCTATTAGAATTTGTCAAGAAAAGTATATAAAGCTATCAAATATCTAAAATGTATTTCAATATATATTCTATTCTATTTGCCATATTTTTCACTTCTCGAAGGCGTGCCAATGTCCTGGCCTGGATGAAGAAACTGACCATCGTCCTGATCTGCTTCATCGGAATCGCCCTGATCAGCTATGTGATCATCAGTCTTTGTTTCAGTGGTGAGTTTTGGGTAGTTTTTGGGGGAAGGCAACCACATCCAGCTAACAATTCACTCACCCATGGCAAACTAAACCCAACCAGAAGTCCTCGTAGAACAATAGACCTTAAGTTTTTACCATATAGTATGTAAGTAATTGAAAAGTGACGGAAAGACAGACTCTAAGGACCATTTCTTTGGACTGAACATATAAATATACGTGTACCCCACAAAATGCTTATTTTTTTGTGCATGCTCTCGTACCATCTTAACCAAGCACCTGGCATTTAATCTAGTTCAAAAATAATTTCTTCTATTGTGGCACCAAAAAGTATTCACATGAACAAAACCCAAACCAAAAACTTTACACCCTAACTCACTAAATACCAACTACAACAACAACAACGAAGACTGGCCAAAATCGACACCAAATAGAAACAGCACAACAACAACAACAACAACGACGACAACTACAACAACAGAGGCAACCTCAGTAGCATCAGCAATTGCAACAACATCAGCAACAGTCGCCGCAGCAGCAGCAGCAGCAACTTTTGAAACTTCAACAACAATTGCACCAACAACAATTAGCACCAGCACAACAATAGCAACAACAACAACAAGTACACCAACAACACCACCACCACCAATAGCAACAACAACAACAACAACAACAAGCAGAACAAATAGCAATCCCAGTTCCACACTTAAACCATTTACTTCAACAGATGAGCAGCAGCAGCAGGAGCAGGAGCAGGATCATGATCAGGATCGTAAGGGAAACATTGGTAACCTGAATCTACCCACCATGGCCAGCACACCGGCGGACGATGCCCTGCCCAGTGTGGCCGCCTCGACGGCAGCCATCACGGATCAGATACGCATCGATACGAGCGATGAGTTCGAGTCGATACTGGGCGTCTATCAGCACGGAGCAGTCAGTTCCGATAATCTAGAGTGCAGCAAGATCGGCAGGTGAGTGGCGGGGATTTGCCATTAGTGAATTATTAATATAATAACATTTCCCGATGCCTGTCTCCAGTGACATCCTTCAGAAGAACGGCAGCGCTGTGGACGCGGCAATAGCTGCTCTGCTCTGCAACGGCCTGCTGACCATCCAGAGCATGGGCATCGGTGGCGGCCACCTGATGAACGTCTACATTCGCAGCGAGCGCCATGCCACGGCCATCGATGCACGGGAACTGGCTCCTTATGCCGCCGAGATGGACATGTTTGACCAGCAGCCAGAGAGTTCCTACAAGGGACCCCTGAGCATTGCCGTGCCCGGGGAGGTAATGGGCTACCACGAGGCCCACCAGAGATTTGGCCAGTTGCCGTGGTCGGATCTGGTGGCACCTTCGCTGGAGCTGTGCGAGAAGGGATACCATGTGTCGCAGCACATGGAGCGGGCCCTGCATGTCGCATTGCCGAACATCAAGGAGCACGAGCAGTACCAGTGAGTTATCCTAGTTACCGTAGAATGCAAGATTTTCCATTGAGACACTCCTGTACATCTTTTTCTAGGATTTATTTGAACAAGGAGACGGGCAAGCCGCATAGCGCTGGCACGGTGGTGAAGCCCCCGAAGAAACTCTGTGAGACATACAAGCTGCTTGCGGAGAATGGACCCATGGACCTGTACAATGGCACTCTGGCCAAGCTGCTGGCCGAAGATCTGCGCGATGTGGGCAGCATTGTCACGGGCGATGATCTTTTGTATTACGAGGCCGATGTTATTAATTCCATCACCATGGAGCTGGGAGAGGATACGCTGTATGTCCTGCCGCCTGTCAGTTCCGGCTCCCTGGTGGCCCATACCCTGAGCATCCTGCAGGGCTATAACTTCACCACAGCGGATCTGGCCACTGAGGAGCTGCGTGCCCGTACCATCCATCGTTTCGCGGAGGCCCTGAAGTTTGCCTTTGCCCAGCGATCGGAGCTGGGTGACATGCATTTCATCGATGCCCGGGAGCTGGTCAGTCGTCTGAATAGTCCGGAGTTCGGGAATCAGAACAGGGCCAAGATCAATGACTCTCATGTGCTGCAGGATCCGCAGGCCTATGGTGCTCAGTATGGCACCAACGAAGATCCGGATGGCACCTCCCATTTGGTAGTACTGGCGCCCAATGGGGATGCCGTCTCGGTGACCAGCTCCATTAATTCCTAGTATGTATACTATATTTTTGTGGTATTTAATGTATATATTAACTATTCCATTTATACAGCTTCGGTTCCGGTTTGATTGGCACACGCACTGGCATCGTGCTGAACAATGGCATGAACGACTTTGCCGTGGAGAACAACTTCTTTGGCTTGCCCAAGTCGGCGGCGAATACCATTGAGCCGCACAAGCGACCCATGTCCTCGCAGTCGCCCATCCTGCTGGCGGATAAGAATGGTGACATGCGCCTGGTCATTGGAGCCGCCGGCGGCAGCAAGATCATTCCGGCCGTGGTCGAGGTGGCCGCCAAGGTCCTGTGGTTCGGCGAGGATCTCCGGGCGGCGGTGAGTGCGCCCCGCTTCTACCATCAGCTGCTGCCCGATGTCCTGGAGTACGAGGACGGTGGCTATCCGGATTCGCTGCTGCAGCTTCTCGCCCAAAAGGGCCACCGGCTGAAGGCCGTGAGCAACACCAAGGCCTCGGTGGTCTCAGCCATTTCCAGAAATGCCACCGCCATCTATGCGAATGCCGATTACCGTAAGCGCGGCGGAGTGGCGGGCTTCTAGACGGTGTCCCAAAGGATGGGCTTCTCTAGGGAGGTCCTCACGCTCATCCACACACAAACACTCACACCCATCACACACACACACACGCACACACACGCACACACACGAGCACACTCACACACCCCCTCATTGAGATTAGAGAGTGGTGGAGTCGATCAATTCGCATCACGCAAAAGTATTTAAGCTAGCTATGTCTTTTTTACATACTATGTATATCGTACGTTATATAAATTTATATGCTACTACCTAACTACTACCGTATACAATAAAAAACAAAAAAACAAACAACAGAAGAACAAGAATCTAAGAGTTTACTTAAGTAAATAATTTATTTTTCCCCTGCTCAGTTAGCTTTACTCGTGGATTTTACAGGTGTTCTGGAAAGTGTCTGTCTACATGTCTTACATTACTTTGGCCATCCAAAAGTACGATTTACCATATCTTGGCAGTTCTTTAAATGCCTAAAAGTAGGCTTTAGTATACTTAAGCCATAAGATACGAAGAGGCCTCACCCTTGCTATGAAGCCTATTTAAGTTTAAATGAAACAATGAGAAATACATGAGCACTCTCTCTTTCCCTTAATATATATCAATTAATTTTATTAATAAGTCCATAAAAAATAACTTGAATTTACCTTTCTATAAAGAAATCTCGTAGGCATTTTACTAGTTTTTCTTTAATTTTGGTAGTTTTTCTTTAATATAAAAACTTTTTTCACCAGTGCGTATACGTAATATTTTGGAACTCAGCTATAAATGCCTAAAATAAAATTACGTATACGCACCAGTGTACTTAGTATATAAATATTTAATAAAAAACGTTAATTAGAATTATTACACCAAAAAGGATTTTTTTATAACAAATTATACAAGCTTTAACTTTTATGGAATTATTTATAAATGTTAAGAAAAAGGGTTATAGGGGTTATTAGTTTTATGCCTCATTATTGTTTACTTATTTAAATATAAATAAATAGAAAACCCCATACGCATTCGTTTTATAGACCTCCTTAAAAATATCATAACTAAGCCAAAAATTCAATAATTTCTAATCGGAAAGATTTAGTTTTTATGAGATTAACAATTCAGCTAACAAAATTGAAAATTGTAAAAATAAACCTTTTTTTTTTAACAGACAGCTGAGAAAAAGCACCCAAAAACTAAGAATAAACTAGTGAACTCTCTTTAAAAGTGATTTTTATTTTTTTAGTTTAAAATAAATGGTTTTAGGAGTGCTGTTTATGGAATATTAAGGTTATTCCCCTACGGATCCAGCCATCCAGATCCAGCATCGAGATGCAGACATTACTCCAGGCGCCAGGTTCCAGGAAAGAAATTTCTTTTATTTTTAGAATATTAAACCTTAAAACTTTAGACATTATCCTTGTATAATACCTACCATACCGACAAATAATATAAAACGAAGTACTAGAGATCAGCCCATCTATAAGCAAAACATTCAATCTTGATCTCTGCAACCCGCTTGGAATATAATACAATATATTTAAACAGTAATACAAAATCCCTTCTTCTTGATAATAAATAATAACGATTAAAAATCCATTTTTCTTGATTTCAATAAACTTAATAGGAATTTGTTTATTTCTGGAAAGCAACATGTAACGTGTTTTTTTTTTTTTGTTTTAACATTTGCTGGCAATCGACATCGCTATCGTTATGGCTATTAAAATTATGATATTTGTAATATACAGATATATATATATTTATATAATTATATACAGAACTAAGACTAAGTGCTACCCTGTAGTGGTTGTAGTTTGATTTCCGCCCATCCTTGGCCTTCAGTAAGTAGGTATATCTTTTTATGGTAAATGTGTACAGGCGCATCATGTGGTTTAGTTCTATTTTCATTTGCTTTCTTTTCTTTTTGTCTATTTACAACTTGGGACTAGATGCTGTGTGAAGAACTATGTGTTTCTATAAACGTATATACAATGCGAGAGAAGGGGTTGGCGATCAGTGAATTGATCAGAGGATGCTGGGTCCTACGAGTTAAAATACTAGCTGCTTAAAAACAAAGTAAATACAATGCCAAAATGCTTAGCTAAGCTGGCAGTTGGCCAAACCTAACAATATAAAGATGTGTAGCCGATATTTAGCAGTAACCTGTCGAGATGTGAATAATCTAGGCTTGGGTCTGGGACACACTCTATTGGGTAACCTCAGGGAAATTATACAAAAATAAAAACCCAAAAGCTATATAAAATATCAATATAAATTATAAGAGATTTTATAAAGGCAATATAAATTGTAAATAGTAGGGTTTTTAATTGGTTTTTTTTTTTTCATTTGGAAATTCCCCCGCCTGGCTGTGTCACCTTGAGACACACATTCAATGCCTCATTTTACACACAAGTTAAGTAGTAGTTTTCGCCTCCCGAAGAGTTGCTGGTAAGAACATATCGAAATCGTATCGTTAAGCATTGGTTTTGTTTTTTGTTTCATATTTTCGTGTGTGGTTTGTTCTTTAAGTGGGGTCAAGTACAGAAATCCGTTGCGCTGCCACATTTATTTTCTTTTTGGGGAAAAATCTCTTAATTCTCTCTCCTCCATCGCCGCCTGTTTCTCTTCAGCTTCCGCTTCCGTTTCCGTTTTCCCCCCTTCCCCCTAGATGTGCAGAGTGGCTCCGGGCATGGAGGCAGAGCCACCGGCACCTGGCTTGGCCGATGTCTGCGGCGGCTCCAGATCCTTGCACTGGTCCAAGTCAATGACCAGGCAGTCGTAGGCCGGCGGCGGCAGCTCGAACTTGACCACGCTATCATAGCTGGGCGGCAGGGAGTCCACAATGCGCAGCACATCGTTCTGGGAGTTGATCTGCAGGATAATAAACACACACACACACATATATATATATATCTATATCCATGTGGGAAATCCTGTACAGATACTCACATGCGGCATGGCTCCATTGGTGGCTCGATTGCCCGCCTCATCGATGGGTCCCGCCCAGATGCAGACGCCCATGCGGTGCGTGACATAGCCGCAGATGATCACGCTGATCAGCAGCATCCCAATGCCCAAGGCAAAGACCAGCCAGCGGGACTCCGGGCTATTGTCCCGCAGATTCTTCTCCAGCTGCAGGGCGCAGAGTATAAGCACCGGCACGGCCACCATGGCCACCAGAAGGTCCACGATCGGACGCTGGGTGCTGGGTCCGGCATTCAGGGGTCTGCGTCCGGATCCCGAACCAGATCCACCGCCCATTGCCGATCCGCCATGGAGGCCCAGCGGATGGGAACCAAAGTTCTGGCTGCTGCTGTTCGGGGTCAAGGTGGAGCGGGCCACCACCGTGTTGTGGTTCTGTAGCACCATACTGGAAAAGAGAGAAGAGAAGTCCGGGGTTACATTGATTGTAATTACAACATTACAATTATATTACAACAACGTTGGAGAACTCGTTTAATATATTGAAAATTAATTGAAATGTAAATATAATTGCACAAAATAAAATGTATATCAGCTGGTAAGGAATATAATAGTTACAATAATATTACAACATTACAAATATATTACAACAATATTGGAGAACTCATTGAATATATCAAAAATGCGTAGGTTTGTATAAATAATTGCTTAAAATAAAATGTATATCAATTGGTATTAAATATAATAATTACAATAATATTACAACCTTACAATTATATTACAACAATGTTGGAGAACTTTCTTAATACAAATAAAGAGACATTTGTTTGAATACTTTTTCAAAATAAAATATAAAGATACTTATAAGAAAAAATAAATAAATAACAGCTGCCTAGGAATATAAGTAGATATCAGAAAATGCCTGCTTTGTTTTTATTATAATTTATAAATCCTGTAGAATTCACTTTACTATGTTGAAAATGTATAAAAACAGTTTTGTCTCACCAATCTCAAAAGTTAAACGTCTAAAAACTCAAATAAATAAAAAACATAACACAACGGAATGTGTAATCAATTTTTTTTTCTTATCTCTGTCTGAAGGTAATTTAGCCCGTCTAGAGACTCATGTTTATTCTATGGGAATATCGGCTAATTGGTGGCTCTCAATTGTTAATCCTCAATGAATAGGCATGGGACTGGAAGCGGTTCCTAGCCCACCAGACAATGGGTCATTATCTCTGCATTAGATTAGCTTCGGACCAATTTCGTAATTTAGGTATATAAGAAACTGAAAGTAAACTTCAGGTTACGATCGATAGCTGCAATTGATAATTTGTAGGCACTTTCTGTATTTATATTAGTTGTAAAATATTATTTATGATTTTATATTATTATGATTTTATTTGATTATTTTATCTTCAGTAGCTTACAGGCAAGTGGTCGTTATCTTAGCCAAGGAACTAATTAATTGAATTAAATTTTTAAGAAAGGAAGCTAACTTTGGGTAGCCAACGTTTTTATACCCTAGCAGTTTGTAAATTATTTGTTAGGTCGTTCAAAACTTTGTCAAAAATGCATTAATCACATTTTGGAAAGCCTTTCAAAGCAGTTTTTATTAGCTTGAAAAATCTGCATACTGAAGGTAATAAAATTAATTTTGTTAAATTAAAATATTTTATTAATCTTTGACTCATTTAACGATGTAGCCCCTTAAATATTTTATATTTTAAAATCAGTCGCAGATAGATAAAGTTATTGCCAAGACAATGTGATATTCTGCCGTGTTAATCCAAAAGCTAACATTAACAGGGACTTGGTCTTCCTGTCAAATATATTTCGGCTCGAAAAAATAAGACTCGAATTCAGGTTAGCACTGTTTTAGTATTTAGAGAAAAGACAAACAATACATTTTTGCCACAAGCTTAACTGGTATTTGTCTTCTTCGATCACATAGCCATCAAAGACTTTAACAATGACTTAAAAAAGCACCATTTAATAGCACTAGTTACCTTTAAACCCTCGATAAAATGGTCTATATCCCCACACTGGGCACTAACAATAAGCTTGAGGAGGTACTAAAAGCCAAGCCGTTAAACCTTTCTGATGACTTGAGTGTAATGTGTGAGAACACACATTCTTGCTTAATTGCAGTTTATCGATAGGTTTGGCAAATATTTTCCGTAATTCGTATTAGGTTTATAATATAAACATTGATAACCGACTCCGCCACCCGGCTCCGTCCCAATAAAATCAACTGCGTCACAGAGCGAAGCGGAGGAAACCAAATATTTGCTAAGCATTTCTCGTTTGGAGTCCAATTAACATTGGTTAGCATTCAATTGCCGGGCCAGATGTATCATATTCCGATATCAATATGTATGTATGGCATATATATATGGGCTGTGTGTGTCTGTGGGTAGGCTGAGGTCTATATAGTGAGTACTACTCGTACCTGGGATCAAAGGCGTTGCTCAGCAACAAGTCGTAGACGGCGCGCATTTCGATAAATGTCACTTTTCTCCTGTAGAATCGCTCTCTATTTTGATTTTATTGATATCAATTGCTTAATTTATTACGCGATGTTTCTATATTTTTTCTGACTTTTTATGTTGTGAATTGTTAGCACATTTATTCAATGATTTAAGGGTCCCGCAAAACGATGCAATCTTTGAATTTTTTCAGCTATCTGGGGTCTAAGATAATAAAAGTTGGATAAGCTGACTTATTTTATTATTTAATAACAATTATATTTTAAAATTTAAAAAATACATGAAATGTTATTTAACTGCATTACAACATATAGGGTTTTTAGTAAAAAAACCCCTCACTCAATATAAATACAATTTTGTGTATCTTTTTATTAGTTACTAATTACAATTTTACCACAAACACAATTAAAATTCTTTAAGAAGCACTTTTTAATTTCTTTTCTTAGTTCTTTCTAAAACTTTTCTTTCCTTTTAATTTTTTAATGTTTTAACCTATATTATTTCCTTTTTAATTCTATCAAAGCAACAAATTGTTGTGAAATTTTTCTACAAAAAAAAGAAGAAACACGAAACGTTTAATATTTTCTCCATGTATTTTGTAATTCCTCGACTGGAATTAATTTGCTTTTGTTTTTCTATCTATGAAACTACACTTAATTTATTTATACTTTATATTTATTTATACTTTGTTTTTATAAGTATCTGTTTTTCTCTTTTTTATTTTATTTGTTTTATTTGTTTTCCCCTCCGTTTAGTTTGTAATTTATGTGAATTTTATTTATAGTTTTGTTGTTATTCAGCCGTTTTAGCGAGGAGCGGCTTTATGATTCTGTTTTTCCCCGGTTCATACAAAAATCTTGCACCAGAACACAGAGATAAGGGCGGGATCACATGGCGTATACTCGATCTCGCCAAACTATAAAGTGCCTTATCAATGTGCCAGAACGAGAGGCGATAAGGACAATGCACGTGATTCGTACTCCTTATATGTACATTTATTTATTTGTTTCAGTAATGTCACCACATTTAATAAGGAAACTAAAAAAAAAACAAAACAAAAAAGCCGACAACCGACAACCAAAAACTGAAAACCGAAATGAAAACACACACAAAACACAATGTGAATTAAAGCCAGCAAATTCGGGCTGAAACCAATTCGTGGCGATCTGAGCCGGTGAAATGTTGAAGTCCGACTGGAAAAGCCTCGGACAAAAAGCTGGCCCTATAGCATAATCAACGCAATGCTCGCAGCGGTGATCGGGAAATGGACTTCGGACATACCCTGGGAGTGGAAAATTCGAGGAAAATCGCATAGCTTTAGCTTATTATAGGTGAATGCAGGAATAAACTTTAAGCTCTTATTGGTTCTTTTATAGTTATTAATAGAAATTCCGATATTTATTAGAGTTACGTTTACTGCAAAATTATTTTTTTAATTTAGTAACTTGATGAATACTTTATGGTTTAAAACTCCAACATTTTCATTAGTTTTAAAAGCAAGTTTCATGACATATTTTTTAGCACAATTTATTTAAACTAATTATAATTGTTTTTCTATTATAGATATATAGATCAGAATTTATTTTGACCCGCTAAAACACGTGAATTCCTTATTGTTTTTCCATATATTATTTTCCTTTTGTAACGACCTAAAGTTCTTATGAAGTTTCTTAACCACAAACCTGCAATTAGTGCAGCTTAACTGACAATTAAATTGTACTCATTTTTAATTTAATAAATATATAATACGGTTTTTATAATATAAAGATCCATAGAGAAAAAAAATGTGTGGATAAATAAGGTATTTAATTTTTAATGTGTTGTTTTCTGCTTAAATAAATTAAATGAAACAGAAAAGAAAATAAACTTCAAGAAGCCGAAGTTTGTAGACCCTTTGCAATTGGATCATGGAATTTAATTGGAAATTGATCATAAATATTAAATATTTAATAATATCAAACCCCAATAAAAATTTCAAATATTTAATCAAAATATGACTACTACAAACATGGCCAGATCAACTCGGCTATTGTTGCTGATCTAGAATATATAAACTTTACTGGCTCAGAAATCACTTCTTAACTGCATTCTTAACTAAAGTCAATAAAATGCCCTGCAAGAGTACAAAAACCAAAGCTTATATTAATTTATATTGCTAAAATGTTAAGCTGATAAAATATATATTAAACATATTTTTTTTTGTTTAAACGTAAGCTTTGTATAAGCTATAAACTCGCCTTGATGGATAACAAAAGAGGTAGCACTCGCCAGCATTAAATTGCATTTTATTTCGAATGAAAGCTAAGCGAAAAATCAATTCGATACACAGAGAGAAAAAGAGAGGGTCGATGGGGTATATAATATCATTAAAGTCCTTGTCATTTAGCTTTATCTATGGGTAGATACAACGTTTGCCCTGGCTCCTCAAATATTTTGAACTTTATCTGAGAGTTTTCTGAACTCTGGCAGCAGAGATACAGATACTAAAGGCAGATACCAGATATCAGATATCAGATACACAGATACTAGATACACTCCGATCTGAAGCATCTTGATTAACGCTGAAATGCTAAAGGTATCTGCAAGGGATCCAGAATATCTCGCCTTTGGAAATTTGCAATTGTAATTCGGAACCCGCTGCGCGTCTCATGAATGAAGCACTCAGACCTCGTCCGATGCAATAGATACATTTAATTGCATCTCCCCTGATCTGATCATATGACAAATGCAAATATGATCTTTATTTATACCAGAAACACTGATAAGACAACGCCCCGACTTTCCTCAAATACAACCGCGGTTGTAAAACGCTTGTCATTGATCGTTCCCGGGTTCTTTTGTTCTCAAAAGACCGGGTCTTCCCTTAACTGACTTTGCCTTTGATTGATTTAGTGCCGTTTTTAATTTATAATGTCTGGTGTTTTTTTTTTGTGCCTTCTCCGTTATAAGTTGACTCCGATTTGCGTAAATAAATCGGAGCGCATTAACCTGTGGCCTGCTCTTGAATTTCCCTCGAAATATAAATAAGTTCCCGGTGCCAGGCAGATCGAAGCCCATAAACAAGCAGGATTTTTCCACTAACTCGAGGCATTTCAACTTGCCAGTGTTTACAGCGAAAGTAAGCAAACTTAATATAGTTTTGTTTTAGTTTATAAACAAGTGTTTTCTGTTCGTAGTTCCACAAGAACTTTCGCGAAATAGTCACTAAGCGGGAATTAATTACTTAGAGAAGTATGGAGGTGTATTTTCCCAGAAGTTTCATGGTTTTTTTTATTTCTCTGAAATACTTGGAAATAAAATGTTTGTTTTGGTTAATAAGTAATAGTATTAATAATGATTGGCTCATAGTTTAATTTAAATGTGAAAACATCAAGTGAATCATTTTGTTATCAAGAAACTGAAATGAAATAAAGAGAGAGAAACTGAGTTGGAGATAATGAAAAAATTAATCTTTTTAGCTTTAAACTTCCGTAAAGCAGTTTATAGACTTCCGGCCTGCGTAGTGCCACGTGATGTGTTTATATATATATTTATTTATTTGTAATATTTATCAGTCACAAATTGCATCAACGCCGCTTGGAAAATAGCAACAAGTCATTGACCAGATGTCTGATATTATTTATCTTCCCAGAACAAAGCGATAATGCTATGTATACCTGAATATACAGATATATCTCTTTATCGGTTGCATGTGCAGCCCCACCTGGCACGGCAGCTAACTAGCAAAACAACAAAAAAAACACACACAAAAAAGACACAATTGAAACAAGATAATTATAATAAATGTTTACCTAAAATACAAATTAGCTGTCAGTGATGACGACGCCCACAAGAAAAACCCATGGCATTACGGGAAAACCAAAGGGAAAGTCGACCAAGAAAAGCTGGCAATAAGCTAACCGTATATACATATATATAGACGTATGTATGTATATTATTTTATAAATGTGGCAATTACCCACTGAGCTTGACTTTGAAAACCGAGGGAGACGGGGGTGGGCGAGAGGGACTCTGATCGAGAATCGAGCGTCAGCAGTGGCCCAGAAACCCAATTGGAGTACAAATCAGCCAAGTGCAGAGATCACACACCAGAACACACTAAACATATAGCATATACACACTCAGTTTATGCACAGCATATCGAATTTCTGATGACTCGCCCCAAGCTCTTTTCGAGGGAGATGCATTTCTTGGTTGTTACCGCTTAATTTGCATTTTGTTCTTTTGTTTTTGTCCCCCGAAGACCTTTACATTTTTCTCTTACTTTCAAAAGGGAAATATATATACAGTAAAATATAGAAAAACAAACCCTACACTGCGAAAAGGTGTGCAAAATGTACAAAGAATTACCCACGAAACCACAACAACACAGCCATAAAAGTATACGATTCGAATGAATTTCCCTATTTGTTTTTGGGCAATGCCGTCATTCGTATACTATAGCCATGATTCAGCCCGAGATATATACAGGGATCCAGATTGCAGTTGGCCTGGAATCTTCGGACGGGGCTTAGCCCCGCCAGATAAGGCCGGATACTGCAGCTAAAGCCCCTTAAAGAGATACAGATACATACTATACAGCAGATACCCTTTAAGTATACATATATGGCAGGGAATTTTTCTTTGTGTGTTTTTATAACTCAGATTGCCATTTGTTGCCAGGGCCAGACTTTTGCTGGATTACATTCCCAGTAAATTCACCTGTAAGCTCTATGGTTTGCCATATTTATTCTAGTTCCACTTAATTGCTGGATATTATGACACAAATGAAACAAATAGTAAAGCAACATCTGCTTACTTGCCACACGTTTAAAGCAGGAAGAACACTCCACAAGTATGCTTTTGGGTTCCCTTTTCGTATTCCAGAACAATGCACAATTTAATTAAAATTCCTCTGGCAGTACTCCCGACCTCCCTCACCATTAACCGATGTGTGGCAATCTATATAGCACAACAATTTCCTTAATTGCCGCGACAAAAAGACAAAAAAAAAAAACACCGAGAAAAAATCATAAAAACTAAAGCAAAAGCGGGGCGGTGGGAGCTTGACGAAACCGACGCCCACAAAATTCATGGGAAGTGTCTGGCCCACTTTGCCAGGGAGTCCGAGTCGGATATATCGGGCTTGTGCCGAAACAGTCAGGGTCAAGATAATAGGAATCGCCTTCCAACTGGCCCCATCTGGCCTGCCTTAGATAAATCCAAAACAAATTGATACGACACTGCAAGTTAATTAAGTAATGTAAGGGGAAGACATTTACAATTGAAATGCTCATTTATAAAATGCTTCATAAAGTGTTAATTGTATTTTTATATGTTAAGTGATATGTATTTAGATTTATAAATGCCTCCTGGGGTTAAGAGTTCAGCAAATCGGTTGAGGTTGATCTTCTATTGTCTCTTCTCTGGGGAAAGTGTTTGGTTGTTTGGAAACCTCTGAGAGTTTTGGATGGACTTCGAACTCTCAAAGTGTTTTAGGATAGTGTCGATTCTCTCTTTTCATAATATAACTAATTTTGATCGATATATACTTGATCAGCTTCAGGTTTAAGTGTTACTTAGATCGATTATGTTTGCTCCTTACACTCTTCACCTGTGAATATCTGGGAAGTCTACGGCATGTGTCTCTACCACCTCGAGTTCGCTTGGATTGACCGCTGCCTTTAGCAGTGTCCTGCCCTTGTCCATTGCTGGTCGTGACAGGTCCAGATTTAATAAGCCTAAGGCTTTTGCTCACTGTCCTGGAGTGGATGCTCTTGCTCCTAAACAATTAAAGAGATCAATGGGTCAGGGTCCTTATCCAATCTTGTAGGGATAAATGATTGGTCTTTCAGAGGAATGGGGTCTTCATTCAGGTAGTTGGGCTTTCCTATTCAGGTCTTATGCGGCATCCATGGTGTCTTCAGGTTTTCATAAACCCATTCAGATATTTGTGCTTTTCCATTCGGATCTTGGGATGGATCTTTGCCTCACTGGCTCACTGGGATGATCCGTGATCCCAGCCCAAAGGTATCACCTTTAACTGTCTCTCCTAATTTACGAAAAGAGCTTGGCTTAGAGTCCATATTGGAGAAGAATAAGACATCCTAAGAGCTAGCTGTTTGCCTATTCATCTCGAACTCGAGCTCGTCGGGCTTTAACTTGTTACTAATGAAGTTGTCATACGATATGAAAAAGGTAAGACTCTGATTGCTAGGGCTCAAGAGAGGCCTCACCTCTGTAACCTACCTACCATGGTTGCTGGATATAAATTAAAAATTTTGATTATTTGATTCCTAACTATATTCTTTACCTCTTTAAAATTAAAATGTAAATTCAAATCTGCTAAATTACTTAACACTAAATTAGGCTAAAAAAAATTCAACTTATCAACTACTCAGTTATTTGCTGTCATTATTCATAACTAAACAACAATCCAACAGCTAACAATCCAAAATTATTTTACATTTAAATTATTTTGTTGCCACTTTCAGTTTAACCACCATTGTAACCATGTGCATTTACAAGATTTAAGTGCTTTACATGAACCAGAAACATTGACGATTCCACCACATGGGAGCCGCATTATTAATGTATTAATTGATTAGATCCCAGTGCCGCCTTAATTGTGAATGAGAAGGGGGAATTTATTCGTCGATTGACTGAATGACTTATGACTACAGTGAAAGAAGATATATCTTGTCGGCCTTCTCCGCCTTCATTGTAGTATTCCCTGCCTTCGGTCACGTAGAAAAATCTTTGATAATTTCTCTTGGAAACCATTGTGAAACTGTGTCTGCTGTATTCTATTTACCTAACTCTATAGTTTTGCACAAAAGTTGACAAAGCCCTTTTAAAGAATACAAAAACATGGAAAAGTTCACCTGAAGAATCGATTAAGCTATTTCATAGATATGCCACAATTAAACTGATAAATAATCTCTTGTAAAATTTAATTATTAATTATATTAAGAACTAAAATATATAGTAATTAGCAAACTGCATAAAGGGTATTTGCTAGTCCGAATTTTGTTTTTTTTTTCTCTCTGCTGGACTGCGCAAGAAGTGTGTATGTACAAAGAGCCTATATATAGAAACTAATGTTGAAAAAAATTGAATTTATTTTCTTTTTTTGGCTGCTATCAATAAATTTTATTTATCTGTTGTTGCTCTTGTTGATTCTTCTCTATTTTTTTTTTATAAAACAAAAGCATTTCATTTAATTGTTTCGTTGGAAGTGTGGAAACGCTTTTTGTTTATGTTTTTTCCGTATTCCTCAGGTTTTTTTTGTATAAATTTTAAGGGATTTTTCCAAGGTTCCAAATGAAAAACACCTGTTTTTCAATCAGTTTCTTATAATTATTGAAATTTATTTGGCCAAATTTTACACAGAAAAAAATCGTTTTATTAAAATCTACCAATTCTACAGTCATTTTACAGTAAATCTGTGATACATGCCTTTGGTTTGGATACTAGCGATATATTAGACTATACTTCCAGTAATTTAAGGTGGCAGCATTAAAACCATTATAGTATTTTTATGGTTACTGTGAAGTTGCTGTAACAAGAAGTATAATGTACAGTTTTTCTAGTAAAATCACTACTAAAATACTATTATTACTATAATTGTCTTTAATTTACTGTACAAATAATTGAACTGCATGATGTGTAACGACACTTGTATTGGCAGTTGGGTCATTTTAACTGTAGAATTGGTTGAAAATACTAACCAAATTTGTTCTGTGCATGGCCCACATAAATACACAGAGAGAAATAACCCAATTGGGGGAAAAATAACTACACTTATGTACCTTTTTACTCAAGGGTTATAATAAAATAATGTGAATGAATTAATAAAGTCTTAAAAAAGGAAAAATATATCCTCAAATAGAGTTCTTCTTTTTCTTACTTAATTATAATTCTCTCTGTGTATATGTGCGAGTATTTAGAGGAAAAACCATGTACGTATGCACATCGGTTTTCCTCTGTCCCAGTCGCTCCTTTAGCCTTTTCCCATTTGATGCATTTTATTTATAGCCCTAGAAATATTTAGGGGGTGGTGAGGGGCTTTTTCAAGGGGGTGGTTTGGGGGGGTTACTTGCGGTAAACATATGTTTTTTGGCAGCACCTACACTGAGCAAAAACTCAGTTAGAAATGGGGTATTTTAAGCTGAATTTCGTTGATTAAAAAGGTTTACTTTTATAACGATTTTAGAAGGAATATATTTTTATACGACCTATCTTTTAAAAATAAATCCTTAATTTAATATGTATTTCTGTTAAAATCTTAATAATTAACTAATCATTAGTGTTCAATCCAGTATTGATACCTCTGAGCTCTTAAATATTCTCTCGCTTAAAGCTATTCGATTTTAGAAAATTTTGTGGTGCGATTGTACTCACTCGAAAATGTTTTTTGGCCGCTCTGATTGCTGTCTCGTTCTCTCTCTCACGCACCGCTCTCTCTTTCCCGCTTTTCCTCACTGTTTCAGGTTTGCGATTCTCCGCCTCTAATGCTGCCACTTTTTTCACTTTTGGGGAGCACCAAAGAAAACCAAACAAAATAAAAACAAAAAGGCACAGAAAATGTATCTTTTTTGAATTGAGAATTATGCACGCGCTTGCTTCAATTGTTTTTTGTGGGATTTTTTGTTTGTTTTTTTTTTTTAATTTATTTTTTGAAATTTTAAAAGTGATTTCTTCTTCGTTTTCGGGTTTTGTTATTATTATGTTTTGATTATTTGCGGCTGCGGCTAATGAGATCGTTGGCACAAATAATTGCTGCAGGTTGAATGGACTTCCTCTGGAAGGGGATTCTTCTGGGACTCCTTCTGCTGGGATTCCTCTGCCTCTGGGTGGGTGCCTCTGTGTCCCCTTTTCCGCCCTCTTATCGGTGCTGGCTTTGGGTGTACTCGTAGTGCTCCTTCCTGAAATTGGGTTCCTCGCCGCGCTCAGAGAAAACCCAACGCCTGTGCACCATTACAACAGATCTTCCAGGCGATCCTGACTCTTCCCTCCTCCGGCAGGATTCGGATTGGCTTCCAACTCACTTCCTCCGCTCTCCCCTTCTCCGTCCGCGATCCGTTCCCCCTCTCTCTATCTCGTTCACTGAACTTTGGAACACGACGAAGATATTGCGACGACCGGTCTAAGAGCAGGAACTGCCTTCATATACACATCTCGCGTATATAGAATTCAATTTTTGTTATTTTCTGTCTTCTGTCTTATGTCTTGTGTGTTCCGCCTTCGGTGCCCCTGCCTTCCGTGCCTCCGTCTGTCGCTCGGGTCGCCGTGCCGTACTTTCTGCGGACTGAATATCGAACCAGTGACGAAGAACGCTGAGAAGCAACTGCGAGATCGCAGATCGCGGATCGCGGATCGCCTCTGCCAGCTGCCAGAGCTTCTGCTTCTGCTGCTCGCTCTCTCGCTTTCGGCCGGCGCCAACCTCTGCGCTGGGGTCTTCCCCCTTTGTGGCTGCTTGTGGGAAGATGCTCTGAGAGTTGCACGCTCTCCGATCTCCGTTCTCTCCACGCTCCACACTACAAATCAGTGATGACGCCAAGATGCTGGGGATCGGTGATCACCGTGAAGGGGTCACTGCCAGTGCTGTGGTCTTTTCTCCAAACAGAAGAGTTAAATGATATTGGATCTTGTTAAGTGGTCTCTATAACAAGTAAGAAAGCTAGCAACATGCCACTAAGAACATGTTGGGCAACATCCATTGGTGCTGGCAACACAGGAGTCATTTAATTTTTGAAGGTCTGCATAAAACGTTGCTAACATTTTATAAAAATACCCGTACCACGTAATTTACGATATATTACTTTTTGCATCAATAAAGTTTAACTTGATTTGAAGGTTAATCTTTACTTCAGTGGTCTCCACAACAAGTAAGAAAGCTAGCAACATGCAAGGAACATGCTTAGCAACATACATTAGTGCTGGCAACAGAGCCATGTTGCACAGTTACTTTACTGTTGAAAAACTCTCATTAGTCATCCAATGTTGCTAAATTTTGGAAAAAAACACACACAAGGCCTTTTAAAATATATTTTTTTACTTCCTACACAAATTCACCTAAATCTTAAGTTGGAAGTTAATTTTTACTTCAATAAAAGTTGAAAACATGTATGTAAAAATAAAAGTCACAGTTAAATCAACATATTGAAACTTAAACGAAACACTCACTTAATTATGTAAATGAGAGCTACTGTAAATTAAGTTAAATTTACTGTCAAGACGGACAGACGGACAGACGGACAGACAAACAGGCGGACAGACGTGCATATGAGAGCTACTGTAAATTTAGTTAAATTTACTGTCAAGACGGACTGACGCACAGACGGACAGACGGATAGACGGACTGACGGATAGACGGACAGACGTCTGTAAATTTAGTTAAATTTACTGTCAAGACGGACAGACCGACAGACCGACAGACGGACAAACGGACAGGTAGACTAACAGACGGACAGACGGACAGACGGACAGACGGACAAAAAGGACAGACGGATGCTGATCAAGAATATACTTTATAGGGTCGCACTTTAGCACTCAAAGTGATTTCTCTCGATTGTGATGATACTGTATAATATATTTCTCATTATATTCTTTTGTGGAGACCCTTGAAGTCACAGTGAACCAGTCACCATCACCAGGGACGACAGCTATCTACACAACAAGTATTGCTCTCCCGATCTCGCGCTCTTTCGTGGGCACTGTAGGTCACCAATGATTAGCCGAAGTGTGAATCGTGACGCCAAAGAAGCCTTCGTGAATCTTCGCTCCCTCTCTAGCCCTCCCTCTCGCTCTTCTGCCACACTGTCTCGCTCGCTCCCAGCCAGCCGTCTGCTGATAAGAGATGCCGTTATCTGATTGCCAATGTGACACATTGAGGCGTTGGGCCAACGCTTGTTATTGTTGTTGCTTTACGATCCGCACACGCACACACGAAAGCTAAACAGACTGATAAGGAGAGGTGTCTTCTGGGCCCCGTCCCCTGTCCTCTGTCCTCTGCCTGCTGGCTCCTTATCTTGCGACTCCTTTATCTGCCACACTCATTGTGTGCGGGATAAGTGATAAGATTTGCACTTACAGTTATTTATTTGTGTCTTTTTTCGGATAGTTTGTTCCCCAAAAAGGCCCATGGGGCTTGGCATAATCCTGGGATTAAGCTCTGCGGGGAGTTTTTGAGAATTCTAAAAAAATCCGTCAGAGATTTCAAAAGAATCTTGCTCAGCTCTCAAAACTTGTTAAGCCAAAATTATAAAGAACTGTAAATGTTATAAGCTTTATAAAGAACAATTAAAAAAATCAAATTTTATTCTAAGGAATCCCGACTGTGCCTTACCTTTTCCATTATCAGAGAAATACATTTTTGAAAATCTGTCAAACTTGAACAATAAAACCCGATTGCGTCATCCAAATATTATTTTGCATTGTACTAAACTCGTGATCGGTGGTATTAAAATAAATGTGGGTCAATGGATTATCACAGCCCCGAATGAGATGCCAAATAGGCAATTACCCTGGGATACCCGGGGGGTATGTGGTCCGGTCAGAGGGAGACAGCTGTAGGTATCAAGAGGGAAGACAGGATGATTTGCTGTACCGTTACACAGCTAGTTCGATGAACACATGAGCCGGTGAGTGAGTGCAATGACTCGAGAAATAGATCGAATCGGAACTCATTTCCAGGTAGAGACGGGCA
Organism: Drosophila jambulina; assembly: GCA_018152175.1. Taxonomy (NCBI): domain Eukaryota; kingdom Metazoa; phylum Arthropoda; class Insecta; order Diptera; family Drosophilidae; genus Drosophila; species Drosophila jambulina. The sequence goes on along the minus strand of JAECXH010000006.1, from coordinate 17,432,259 downwards.
AAGCGAAAGAGAGAGACAAGCGACAGCCCCATTTAAGGTTTTACAGCAAAAACGTGATCAGCATGGTCCCCCTTTGACCCCTCCGTGGCCGCCCAGCGACATCCCCTTGAAAGTTGAGTCGGAAAAACTTGTGCAAAATGCTGGTCACGTCCCAAGCCCCTGTATCTGTATCCGTAGCTGTAGCCGTATCTGTATCTGTATCTGAAGCGGCCTCTCGGCATCTGCCGCTGCCCGTTGAATCTGTATCTAACCCGAAAGCCCTGCGAAAGCCAATTAGATAAGTCTTGGCCATATTCCGGGAGACAAATTGATAACAGAGGCACACACCGACCGCTAAACTTTACTGCCGCTCAGCGGGACGGGAAGTCGTTTGAGCTTAGGCCGGCTTATCGCAGCCTCGCTGTTAAAAAATAATAATAAAAAAATACTCTATATTCGTAAGGTAAACAGCAGTCAGTCCGGTTATCGCAAATGTGGTGGGGGTGGGAGGTCTAGGGGGAGGGTATATAATAAGTATTACCAACAATGCAGGATTCCTGGTGTGAGAGAATTCCTTGATTACCTATAAATAATTAAGTATCTTTAGGTAAATAAATCTATTCCAAACAGATTAACTTCAATGCCACAGGGAAATGTAATTTTCTATAAGTATCATCAGGCAAAGTCGATCTAGCCAAAAGCATCTCCAGTCAATTTGATCTAGACATTTGTTTTTTTGCAAATAAAGGCAGTTTTCTAACGCAATAAAATCTGCAATCTGTTAGGTTTCATGTGAATTTAAGGAACTTGGAAAAGTATGCACTTTAAAACTTTAAACTTTTAAATTAAAGAATACTTTATATTTCTAGGAAATATTTAAATTTATAACTTAAAGCAATAATTAAATAAATAGACTATACCTCATATTTATGCTGTAGGCTTAACTTAAAATTAATTATACAGTTTACAAATAAATAAATATATAGGTATATAAAAATATAATATATAAAAGGTGCAGGATTTATGGTAAAAATTAATCTATGGAAGATAATAAAAAAGAAAGAAGTCAATGTATTGTGGAGAATTACTTACCTACTGTACCCATTGAATTTATATTTAAGTCCCACAAACATAAATAATAATAACTAAATTAAAGCCTTAAGTTCTATAAAACCAAAATCTTTGATAAATAAAATTTTTAAATCTTTCTAATATTGTAAAAGCAATAAAAAAATTCTATATATACAGCCTTACCAATTTGTACAAAGTAAAACTATAAAGACCAAAGAAAATGTTGTAGATTAATATATTTAAAAGGATTTCGAGACTATTTAATCAATGATATACCATACCCTTTCGTTATAAATTATTTGAAAATGCCTTAAGCTTCAGCAAAGTTATAAATAATAAAAAATATACTGTAAACCACACAAGAAAAGTGTTTTCGCTTTAGTTAGTTAGCGTCACAGTTTAATTGTTTCGTTTTAAACTTTGTTTTCTTCGCTTTTTTTAGTTTTGTTTTTTAAGTTTTGTTGCTTAAATTGCGTTTTTATTAATTTGCTTGAGTTTTGTTTGTATGTTTTTGTTTGTTTTTAGTTTTGTTTTTTGTTTGTTTTTTTGTCTTGTTTTTCTTGCTGAACAATTTACAATAAACGCGGCCACATTTGCTTTTTCTTAATAGTTTTCCTTGCTGGCGGTTGCTGTTGTTTTTTGTAGTTTAGTTAATAGTTATTGTTTTTGCTGTTGCTTTTGCTGCTGTTTTAACCTAAAGAGTGGTTTCAGTGTGTGTGTGTGTGTGATTTGTTTACAAACAGACACGTACATATATCGAATATTTGTTTGATTATTTGAATTAATTACGTTTCACCAACAGATCAAGTGGGGTTTTCCTTTAGTTTTCCATCGAGTTGATTTTGAGTTTTTATAGTTTCTGCTACAATTAATGGAAATTTCCTTTAGGTGGGGGGCGAAGAGGGCAGGAAAACACAGATGGCCAACAGTCCCTATATATGTATGTATATATGTATATATACCCTATAATCTGGCAAACGATAACAGTGGAAAGCCGAAAGGAAAAGTAATGCAGACACTGACTCTGGTTTCTCTTCTGGTTTTCCCTTAGCTTAACTTAGTTTGTAGCTTTGGCTATTTTTTGAAATTGATTTAAATTGTTCACTACCAACACACAGACGCACATCGAGATATAGGGTGTATATCGTACTATATACTTGTATCTTTTTTTTACCTTTTACCTTTGCTGTATTCTTGTATACTTCATACATACACATATTTATAGTATTATTTGCTCGTTAATTTGTAGACACCATTTACATACATATATCCGGATATATGCACACATTAACGTACAGTTACAATTACAGTTACAATTAGATAGACACACACAAGGAGGCCGATGCGCTGCGATCCTAATTAAGTACTTTAATACACCGTTAATGTTTAGTTAATCGTCTTTGGGGGTTTCCCCGCGCGATCTCCCTTTGTTTTTCGGCCCAAAAGTAGGCAGCATGAGTGCACGAGTGTATGTGTGTGCGCAAATTACATGTGTGTGTGTGTGTGGTGTGTGTGTGGTCTTAATAGTTCTAAGTTTAGTTAGTTTACCTTTCCTTTGGCTTACGCTAGTCTAATATATCATATATAATATGTATGTAACTGCTGTTTATCTATTTTATTCAGACAGCTGCGGTCAAAATAACTATGGCATTGGATTGTTTTTTTTTGGTTTTTCGTTTTTTCATACGTTTTTCCATTAGTTTTTAATAAGTGTTCTCTTGAAGAGCTGGCTATTTACAGTAAGTGTTCTGAAAATAAACAGTAAAGGCTGTTCGAGTTGGAACTTATCGAGTTGGGATCCCTCCCAGTGTACCTTGTGTGTATATCATTTACTCCCTTTAAAGTAAGTTTTAAGACTACGAACCTACAGATGATTGCTTTTAATATATATATGTGTATATATAACCGTAGAATCTTCTCGCCTGCAGTTCCAAATGAAGCCTCGATCCGTGTTTTAGTTTAGTTCAAAGGATGATTGCTTAATTGCGTCTAGGAAACACAATGGTTGCTCTGACCGCAGCTGCCCTGGTATTAGGTATTCCCGAGGGGTAAGCCTTGTCCGATCCAATTTTCTTTATATACTTTCCCGCGATTCTGGCAGAGAACCAAGTCCGGGAGTTACCCCATATAGTTGTGGACTCGTCGCACCGCCTAACCCAGTTATTTGTTTGTAAAGCTCTCGTTTTTCTTCTTTTTTTCTAACCTCCTATAAGCTATCACACCATTGACCCTATCTAGCCTAACTCTCGCATACCCCGACCCCTCCGAACTTGGCTCTCTCTCCTCTACCCTCCCATCTTGTACTAAACATAATTTATGCTAAACATTTACTAGAAACGAAAGCCTTCGAATCTGCCTCTCTTTCGCGCACATACAGCCGGAAAAATGTTGGTTTTCCACCAATTTCCAGCGCCTTTACGATATGTGAGTGTGGTGTGTGCCTAGTTGTTCTCGTGTGTGTGTGTGTCCTTGTCCTTGGGTATGTGAGTGAAAGAGAAGGAACGAGTAGAATTACGATAAAGGAACTTGGTCAAAAGTATTTCTCTGGAGGCTGAAAAGCTGCCTGCTATGGCACTCAACTGATGCTGCGCTGATGAAGGTTGCTGACAAAAGGTGTCCGACATGACTCTGATTCTGCGATTTCAATTTCGACTTTGATTTTGGTTTCTGTTTCGATTTCATTACTCTTTCAATTCTCAATTCGATTTGCTTTTAAAATTTAAGTATGTTTTCCGTTGTGGGACTCTATTTTTTTAAGGCTAATTTACTTATTTATACACATACATATGTCTTAAGATTCGGTTTCTCTGCTGAAATATATCTTAGTGGGGCTTTCGGTTAGGGTATTTCCTTAATTTGTTTTAGATTTTTGGCTTCTTGCATCGTATTTGTTCGCACTCTTGTTGGTGTTTCGGTTACAATTGTTTTGCTTTTTTGGTTACAATAATTCGTATTTGCTTGTATAATTAGTATGAATACGAGAATAAGGTCTCGGCGGTTGTTGGTGTTTCGTCTTTCGTCTTAAACTCTGCTTGTGCTTTCGTTTTCGATTAATTTATATTCAGGATAATGGCCCCCAAGTCCTTAGAGATTGCCAAAGTAGGATTGTGTAATTTAAATCATGAGTTCGGTTGCAGTTTCCTTTCTTAAAGGATTTCATAAATCAAGAAATATAAGATAACACAGAGTTACTGTATCCATTTATTTTTTAATATTTTACGATCTGGTTATTTATTATTTTAAAATCTCTAAGGATTAGGGGACATCCTTCCATTTTTGGTTTTTGTCTTCTTATTCGACCCTTTGGCAGTTTCTTATTTTCATCTTAAGTGGCGTTTGCTTTTCGTCTGATTAAGAGGGAGACAGCTAGAGAGTGAGTTTGGCGGGACCAGGGACAGGACCAGGGACAGGACCAGGGCCTGGGAGCTAGGATGTGGATCTGGAGGGGATCTGAAAGTCTGGGGGGGGGGACACGGGCTCCGGAATGAAGCCCGGTGGGCACGTTGAGGTAACAAAAATCAATCAATAAACAATCAATCAACTATAAAAATCGCAAAAGACACTTTAAAATCGAGAGAACACGCGACACAGTGGCAGATAATTAAATAAGTAACAACGTTTAAGTACATACAAATGATGTTGGCCCCGAGTACTGAGTACCCAGTAGCCAGCACACCCACTGCTGGGTGCGTAGTTCCAAACACAGTGTGTAAAGTAGTCCCCTTCCCAAAGTCCTTAGTCCTAGTCTTAGTACGATTCCGATTCCGAGTTCGATTTCCGATTTCCGATTACTTATTTCTGATTTCCGATTGCGATTTCTGATTTCATATACCGATTTGTAATCTCCGATTTCCGATTTGCTCATTGTTCCCAAGGGCCCCTGCCTTAGCCCACTGCCATGACGGGGAATCCCCGGAGCGTGTCTCAACGTTTCACCCCGAACAGGTTCGGTATGGACTTGATCTTCTTCCGCGAGCAGTTCAGGTAGTCCTTGTACATGTCGGAGCGCAGGTACCTCGAGTACGAGTCGCTCTTCATCAGGTGGTACACATGCGAGGCCGCCACATCGAAGCACCAGCGATTGGGTCCATTCGGGGAGCTGACCGCCTCGCGGGCTAGCTCCACCGACTTGGAGTCCACGTTCACCGGACAGGGGGCATCGGGGGCGAGGAACTCCTGCCAGATCTTCTGGATGGCCTCCTTGATCTCCGACTGCGGCAGCGCCTTCATCTCCTGCACCGACTCCCAGAACCTAAAAAGGGGAGTAAATGGTGTTTATTGGAGAGCCTATCTATGCGTATCTTTTACTATTTAAATTCATTCAGATGTCACTTTTAGACTTTAATCGAATTAATTAATTTCTCCTTCACTCACTTGAGGTTCTCGCCGCTGTACTCCTTCTCCAAAAACTTGGTAAACTGCTCGCGTCCAATGGCATCGTTAAGCAGCTCCCGCAGACTGAATGCCCAGCGCTTCACGCGCCGTACAGGAACTTCTTTGCTGTTATGGGCGGACGCAAAACACTCATTAGTAAAGGTTCTGATTTAATAAATAATTATAAGAAACTTGTATTAAATAAAGACTATAAAAATAGCTCTTTGAAAATATTTTATGTGGTAAAGGCAAAGACAATATATAGGTTAAGATGTGTCACGCGCATACTATGTTCCTACGAAATTATCACTAAATTTCGGGGGAATAGAAATATAAAATGTGCTCGTCTTTGTTTTTTCCTTAATTTTTCTAGAAATGAAAGTTTCTAAAATGAGTAAAAAAAATCGTATGGAGTTATGCATCTTATTCTTTAGATAGTCTTCGGTAAAATGTAACATAAAGATCATTTAATTTTGTATTAAATATATAAAATATCTCTGGACTGTCTTTAAAAAAGGGCAAAATCATCTAAAATATTTAATTAAAATCTAAATCTAAGTTCTTAAATTTTTTTAGGTCCTCGTTGATTTATTTAAGACTCACCTATTTTTCTCCGTATCCCACATTTCGGTGCTGTCCGTTTGCCAAGGATTCGGCAGCTCCGGCGAGGTTATAAAGTAATCAAACTCATTGTACTGATCGTAGTAGGCAACCAGACTGAAAGTAATACAAGAATATATTTAATAATGATGAAAAAACAAAATAAATATATAAAAATACAATAATATTTGTATGTCCCTGCAAAAGTTTGTGTAGCAGCAAACAAATCATTTCCATATTGAATTTAATAAATTTTTAGCTAATTTCTGATAAATTTAAAATTGGATCCTTATCCAATTGCAAACAGCAAGGGTATATAAACTTCGGCTACCCGGATTTTAGTTTTCTTTCCAGTTTTTATTAATACTTACGCCTCGGCCGCCTTGGACACTTTGATTGTGCGCCGCTCGAGCTTCTGTTTGCGCAGGGCAATGATCCGCGTCAGTTGCTCCACGGGATTCTTGGCCAAGGAGGCGCCGGCGGATCCGGTGCCATGGCTGGAGCCACCCCGCCGGTAGGCCTTTTTAATATCAATCTCGGTGGTATTGACGCAGCCGGGCATCGGTCGGTGTACGTCCCAGAAGGCCCGCTCCTGTGAGTCGAGCACCTTACGTTCCAGCTTGTCCCGCTTCTTGGCGACCTTGCTCTGCGATTCGGCCTAAAGATAAGTATATTTAATTTTTTAATGGAATCTATAAGGCGATTTTCATATAAAATTAACTACAAAAAAGTTAATAAATATATTAAATTATATTAAATATTTTAAAAGATTTTGCCAACCGATTGGGTGCTTTGTTAGTTAAAATATTATGGTTTTTGAGACCTCTGATAATAAATATATTTTAACTAGCTAACTGTATATATGTTGTTAAATTTCTAGCTTAAGTTCCTACACACCTGCATAAATATAAACTCCCATTTACGGGAGAACATCTTCTGCAATTTGGCCAGATTTTCAGCCTCGTAATCGGCCAACTCCAAACGCGTCTTATTCTGCATTGTGCGTTTGCAGAGATAAACTGCATAGTCCGTATTCTCGGGCTCCCAGCAATTCGAGGGCCAAAAGTAGGGCGTCTGGAATCTGTGGCGATAAAGAACATACGTTTACAGATATAAGTGTAGGTTTGGGTTCAAAAGGTAGTCAAGAAAATAAAGCTAGATCTTTAGTCACCTGTAGAAGGTGCCGTCATTCTTGACGGTCAGCGCATGATCATCGATGGGAAATATGTAGCCGTGGGAGCTGAGCAGGTGGGCAAAGTGCAGGGCCTCCGTCACGTCCTCCACATCGAAGTTCTTGAGGATCCATGCCACCAGATCCGCTCCGGTGAACACCGACGGCACCTTGCTCATGAATGCCTTTACCGTGCGCACGGCCACGCCCGTCGTCTCCGCCTGCATTTTCTCAATGATGGCCTCCATCTGTAAATGGATTAAATATTAATAATAATTATAATATTATTAATAATCAACATAAAATTTTAATATTTATCAGAAGCTTGAGATAAAGTTTATAATAATAATTACATATTACCAGACCAAAAGATTTTAGATAAAAATTTGTCAAAAATAAATATCTAAGGGTTGGTCGGCAACCTCACCTCATACCAGCGATGTTAGAACTAGTTGGGAATTATATGAGCACACGTGCGAGATTTTATTTTTTTTTTAATTTTCAAGAAAAATCGTTCTAAAGGTAAGAAGAAATTGCCTTTAATTTAGGAAAAGTTTTCTCCACACTTAGGACAATTTGCTTTTAGCATTAAAATTGATTTACAATCAAGAAAATTCGCCTTAGATTTAAGCTGATTTCTTTCCTGATTTAATGGCAAATTTTTCTCAAATCTAGGTCAACTGGCTTTGGAATCATTTTATAGGGCGAATTTATATTTCTATCGGCGAAAAGTGAATTTTTTAGGGTGCGATTTTTGAACTATTTAAGTCGTGTTGTTTAATGTATACAAAAATTTATTTTCCCAAAGTAAATGGATTTTTTTTTTTTTGAAAAAACGAAATTGTTTTAATGGTTTTCTAACAATTTTCCCAAACTCTATATCTCTACTCTGTATCTTAAAGTTGTCTATAAGATTTAAGATATAGAGTTCCGATCTGGGCTGTTTATTTGCAAAAAAAATTAATTAAAGAGCTTAAGAAAATGCTTTATTAAGGAGATATTTAGCTTGAATATTTAAAAACGAACAAACGGACATGGCTAGATCGACTCGGCTGTTGATGCTGGCCAACTTCTGACTTAACTGGAAATACCCAGCCACGGTACAATCGAATTGATTAATTAATTAGTATGGAAGTAATGAATTGTTAATTAATATTAATGCATTACCTTTTTGTACACTAAGATATTGGGTGCATCTTCGTTCTTGCCGCCCCGCTGCTGCGACGCCGACGGCACTGCCAGCGTCATTGATGACGACGGCGGCGGCTGCTGCTGCGCCTGCGACGCCGACTGCGACTGCGACGACGACTGCTGGTGGTGATGGTGATGATGATGATTGGCATTGACCGTCAGCAGGCCGCTGCTGCCGCCGCTCTGCTTGCCGGCACCCGTTGACGCTGCCGACGCAGACGCTGCCGCTGTCGATGAGGAGGGGGTGGTGGAGGTGGTGGCGTCTGCATTCACTGTTTTCACAGCAGGAGGAGGAGGTGGGGCAGCAGCAGGTGATGCTGTAGCTGTTGCAGTTGCTGTTGCTGCTGTTGCTGTTGCTGCTGTTCCTGCTGCTGTTGCAGTTACTGCTGCTGCTGCTGTTCCTGTTGCTGCTGTTGTTGCAGTTGCTGCTGCTGTTGATGTTGCTTGCGCTGCAGGTGCAATTTTCGGGGATGCCACCTTGGGCGATGTGGTTACTCCTCCAACTGGATTTGCTGCTCCTGCCATCTTTGTGACCCCCACTGGCTCGTTCTCCAGGAAAGCCACATTGTTATTGCCATTGGTCAGGGTCGTGGTGGTGGCATCGCTGCGATGCGGAATCGCTGCCAGGGGATCGGTGCTGCTGTTGCCGCTGCAGCTACTGCTGCTGCAGTCCGCCGTGGGTGTTCCTGCTGGAGGGGTGGCTGCCGATGCCATTGGCACCGCCTCTGCCTCGGCCGGCGTCGCTGCTGCTGCTGCTGCTGCTGTTGCTGCTGCTGGCTGCTTGGCGGGCGCACTGCTGGCATTGGTGGCTTGTGTTTTGTCCGCCTCCGAGTTCATCGTTACCATCTTTGAAGGATCAGCGGTCGGTGTTGCCTGTTTTCCCCAGAGCCTCGGCTATTTTTAAACGCAGTGCCGGCTGCTCCAATCACCAAACAAAAACAACAAAAAATAAAAAAAAAACAGCGAAAAAATGGAAAGCAAGAGGAGCTTTTCCGGTACAGAAGAGAGGGGGCGGTTTGCGCTGGTGGTGTTTTCTCAGCTCAGCGAGCTATTTTCGTGTGTGCGTGTGTGTGTGTGTGTGTGCAAATCAATTTGTTGGCTGAGTGCTCCGAAAGGGAAACGGAAAATGTTGGAAAAGTTGTTCAGTTGCTGGCTGTCATTTTGCCTTTTTCATGGCCATTTTCCTGAATTTTCGCCGTTCTGCTCTAGCTCTAGCAGTTTCTTATGGGTTTTTCCTGTGTTTTCCTGGGTCTCTCGACTTATCCTTTCCTGATTTTTTCGCTATATTGTATATGTATGCAGAAATTTTCAGGAGTTATGGCAGTCCCACACACACACGCACACGCACTCGGTTTTTGTTGGAGTATTTTTTTCGAATATTTATGCCCCGAGCTGGTGTCCTTTACAATTATCCTTATTTTGGGTTTTCCTTGATTCCTCCGAGTTGTTTCCTATTTTTGGCGATTTTTTAAGCGCAGTTTTTCCAACGTTTCGTGCTGCTCCTCCGCTCCTCTTTTGCCGTTTCCGCTGCTGTTGCTGTTGCTGTTGCTCCTTGCTCCTTGCTCTCTCGCTCGCGCACTCGCCCTCTCTCGCTCGCGCGCGACGTGTTTTTTACCTTTTAGCCCGTAATCATTTTACGGCCCAAAGTCAATCGGCTCCTTGGAGCTTCCTGCTGATAGTCCTTCATCGATTTTTCGTAATTCCCACCCCGAAGGCGCTCTCTTTGGGGCGCTCTCTTCCGCTCTTTTCGTCCTGCGCCAGCGCCCTGGCCGTTGTTTACATCCGCCAGCTGTTGCAGTTGCCACTTTTCGGACGGTTATCGGTTTTATTGTCGAATGTTGCCACGTTTCGATAGAAATCGATTTGATTTTTGTGTTTTTTTTAATTAATTTATTTTATTTTTTATTTATTTATACCAGTAATTAAGATTAAAGTTAGCGAGGGAATGTTTAAAGCCTACAAGATTGAGGTTACGGATACTTGATATTCGGGGTCTAAGATATTGAACTTTTATTGGTGTCTAAACCGTCCGCTAGATGGCTTTTTCAGTTAAGGTCTAAAAAATGTTGCTCTCATTAGTCTTTTAACTGATCGCTATATGGTTTTTGCCCTTACGGTCTATAAAATTGAACTCTCATTAGTGCATAAATCACGGTATCAAGTTCTTAAATCTGTTTCAAGAGGAACCGCTCTTCACCCTTGTTGTTCGGCATTTTTAAGGGCAAATGATGTGGTAATACTTTGTTGACAACCGGCAATTTTTAAAACACAATATTCGTTATCCCATTGATAATTACTTTTAGAATAAAATTTATCCCTAAGCGCCTGGCGCCTGCCTTGGATAGCTCCCAGAAAATGTCCAAGGAACTTGGATGATTGTATATGGGCTCTAATAGTGGCCCATGTATACCTTTGGCGAACCCATAGGGTCAACCCCGAATAAAGCTGGCATTCAAAATCCAATAACATCCAGCCTTGTGCTCGCCCCAGAAAATTCAACCAAAGTGAAGTGGAAGCCTGTATCAGTTAACGACGAGATCTGCCTACTTTTCGCGCGAAAACCCAATCCAACTCCTAGCCAACCCAACAGCAAACTCAAACAAAATCATATCCTTTCTTCATAAAACCAATCTCGTATACAAACTTAGTCCATAAGTTAAAGTGTGAATTTGTAACCACCTATTTGAGTGGTAAGCCATAGCAGCTAATTCTCTTAATTAGTCAGGCCTTAGTTTATAACCAATTGTTAGCTTTATGTAAATAAATACTTTTTTTGTGCTTACCCATTGGTGCTATCAGCTTTATATATAGAATATAGAATAATAATAGTCTTGGTTCGGACTTACCCGCAGTTAAGGAGACCCAGTTACCTTTTATCTCCACACGCAGACTTGGCCGAGATTCATCGATGATTAAGTCCCTTCCGGTGCAGAGGTAATTCACACAGTAATTAACACGCGATTGTCGACACACGATTATTAACACGGATGATTAGTTGTTGCGCGAACGGATCGAAAGCTGCGGAGAGACTGAGGCGGCTGCGGCGAGTCGCCTCTATTTATAGCTGTGAGAGGTGGAGAGAGAGGGAGTTAGATCGAGAGAGAGAGGGAGATAGAGTGACTGAAGCTGCTGCGGCGAGTCGCCTCTATTTATAGGTGTGAGAGGTGGAGAGAGAGGGTGTTAGATCGAGAGATAGAGCTAGAGAGTGAGAGAGAGATACAGAGTGAGAGCAAAATAGAGAGTGAGAGTAAGAAATAAAGAGAGAGAGAGATAGAGAATAAGAGAGAGTTGGAAGCATAGATCGAGAGACAGAAACGCAAAGAGAATTAGAGAAACATGAGAGTGAGAGGGAGAACTAGAGTTTGCGAGAAATAGTGAGATATAGAGAAATTCACCGAAAGAGATAGACAGTCAGAGAAATTTGTATTTTTAATATTTTTAATTTTACTTTTTCCCTCTCTCTCTTTCTCTTTTAATGCAAATTAATGTAAATGCCAAAATATTGTGTGCCTCTATTAAATCAATGAAACGGACTGTATTTGTTCGTTTAACTCCGGGATTCGTCTTTTGGGCATATTATTGTTCATGGCGGGGTCCATACTTTGAAATATGTGCAAGAGCATGTTATCTTTTTTATTTTAAATGAGAGCTTATATAATCCAGCAATGTAATAATAATTAAAAGACAAATCTCCCATTTAAATAGTAAAACTAACAGTTTGTGGAACAATATATGCTTTTATTCAAATTTAAAATTATATAACTCCGTCCCACATGCAAAAATGGAATATCTTGGTATTATTGGTCCCTTATAATTATATATTTTTACATATCGAATTTGCTTCTAAAATATTTATTTTGTTTACCTTTATAATTACAAAAAAAAAAGAATACATTTAATCCGATAAAATATAGCATATTATTTATATGTAAAATGTACATGCATAGTTTTTTTTTATTAGTTGCATATCGGTATTTTAACTTATAGTGACCTTAGTTGTTATGGCTTTTATACAAAGTTTTGCAATGATTTTGGAAAACATTCAAAAGGGAATTACAATAAATAGAAAAAATAATACATTGTATGTGCAGGATAAAACAGGCGGCTACACGAGGGATTATCAAAATATATCCTAAAGATATCGATAACATATATATGTATCTGTAAATATATATATATATATATATATATTTTACTGCTCCTAAGACTAAGTGTGTGCGTTTATCGCTCGAATAACTACGTACATCTGAATTATCTGGCGTACTTTTGATATTTATTTACATAGTTTGAGAGTATATATATATGTACGTATTTATTTATGGTATAAATATGTGTGTTTGTGTGTTGCTACGAAGTCAGCAATAGGCGATATCCCGTTATCAATTGTCATGATCGATATCGTGTTATCGATGTCCGCTATCGGTAGCAAACGAGAGGTTAGGCAACAGGACCAAATCGGGGTTTATCCTATATGACCAGCTATACGCGATGTAACTATTTGTAACTGTTAGAAATAAAACTCAAAATAAACTCGGATGTGAAATAAGAGTTAAAATCGTACAGATATCCATAAAATCCAGGAATTATAGGACTTTAGAGTGATTTCGCTTTCAGAAGAAAAATAAAACTCCAAGTTGAGAAAGGCAAATAAAATGATAAACTAACTAATTAAATACTGGAAATAGAACAAGTCAATAGAGTGAAAACTTGAATATGCATAGAGGATACAAATTATAAACCATAATAGAGATATTATATATATATTTCGATTATATCCAGACCACAATATACGAGACCTTGTCAATGGGGCACTATTATCAGGCGAAAAGTTGACGGATTTCCATTTTGCATCGATAGCGAATTGGCCTCCCTATAAATCACATGTTGACACTACGTTTATCAATGACATAGAAACCATCATTATCATGATGATGGTTGTGATTACGATTATTGTTATTATATAAAGATTCTACAGGGTCGATTGTGTGCACAAAACACCAACAAAATGACAAGTCGTAGGGCGAATTTTTAACCTAAGGACAATATTTTAGGTAGTATTTCCGAAGTATTCTTGTTTCTGACCTTTCTTTCGAAAAGTGTTTTCAAATAAAGCCAAATATATATATTTAAAACAGTGGTCCGAGTCGTGTTACAGAAAATGTTTGTTATTCTTTTCACTATTTTCAATTTCTGTAATGTAATTGTAATTGGTGAAGTGTTTTGGTGTATTGTAATGGTATATTGTAATGGAGTATTTTAATGGTGTAAATTATTGATTTGGTGTACTGAAATGGTACAATAAAGTGGGAAAGAGTAATGATTTGGTAAAATGTAATGGTGTAAAGTATTGTGGAAAGTATTGGTAAATTGTAATGGTGTATTGTTTTGGTGTAATGTTGTTGTGTTATGTAAAGGTGAATTGTAATAGTGCGGACCATTGATTTAAAGCATATTTTATTCGGATTGCATCTGTGTTGGTTCCCTTTTCTGGAAGAATCTGCCCTCATTTACTCTCTTTCTCTGTGTTAACATTACCCTACACTTGAACCCGCTCTATGAAGTAGGAAGGAAGTATCTTCTACTGATGCTGCTCCCTGGAATGCCGCACTGGCCTATCCCTGTCACGATCCCGCTCCCGCTCCCTTTCCGACCACAAAGGTTGGCCACTCTGGGCCTGGTATGACAGTGGAGGTGGCGGTGCCGCCAACTGGGCCTGGGGCACCAGCTCCGCCTGCGGATTGAACTGGTTGTTCGTGTTATAGTTGACCAGTATGTCGCTGGCCAGACTGTGGCCGTAGTTCACGCTCCGGTCGGGAAATCCTTGGTTCTGGGGCTGCACCTGGATGGGTTGCGACTGCACCTGGTGCGGCTTGCCGCTCCGCCAGTGCTTGTGCTGGGCCACGGGCACCAGGCGGTACAGGGGCTCCGCGGCCGGAGCACTCGGATAGCCATGAGCATAGTACTGAGGATACTGGTGGGACAGAGGGTGAGGGTGTCCATGTGGATGTCCCTGCTTGCTGCTGGGCCGGATGCGCTTAAACTGTGGCGCGGGTCGCTGCCAAAACTGCAGGGGATTTCCATGAACCGGAGCCGGTGGCCGGAGCTGGGGATCTTCGGCAAACTGTGGTCCAGGCGTGCTGTAGATCTGCGGCTCGAAGATCTGCTGCTGTTGCTGCTGCTGCTGTTGCTGCTGCTGCAGATGTTGCTGTTGCTTACCCACTCGGAAGTGGCGCCCCGGCAAATAGGAGTCCGGCGGCGAGGCCTCCAGGCTGGGCTCCAGCTGCAGCTGCTGCTTGCCCACCCTTAGGTGGCGCTGCCTCTGGGCCGGTGGCTGGTAGACGATTGCCTTGAAGGCATTCTGGTCCTGCTCGTCCGCGCTGTAGTTCACCATGGGCAGGAAGGGCTGCTTGTCGAAGTCGGGCGCCTGGCAAGGAGTAAAATATATACATAAAGAACATATACAGTAGTCTTGAGCACCCACCTGGAATCTGCCTGAGCCGCCTCCAGCCGGCGGCGAGACCAGATTGCTTCGCAACAGCTGCCCCAGCGAGGCCTCGTACTCCGCGTGCAGCTGCAGCTGGGCGGTCCTCGGCTTGGGCGTTATGTTGACCACGTCGGCCACATCATTGGAGGGACTCGGCGAGGACTTGTAGTGCTGCAGGTGCTCCCGCTGATGATGGTGGTGATGGTGGCGCTTGGGCGGCTTGGTGGCCAGGAAGTCGTCAATGACATTGGACTTGATCGAGCCCGGCTGCCGCTTGGCCTCGAAGTACTCGTAGTATATGGGATTCGACTTGGAGAGCGGTGGGTCCAGCGGTGTGTCCTGGAGCGTGCTCTCCGTGGAGCTGGGCACGAACACGAGCTGCGGCCGGGGCGTGTAGTTGACCGGATAGATGGGTATGGGCACGGCCACAGGCACCGGCACACGCTCCACATAGCTGGGCGATGGTGGTGGGCTCTGCCTGGGCGCCGGTGGCAAGTAGGTGATGGCGTTGTACTTGGGCTTGTAGGAGGTCCTGATGGTGGGCAACGGTACCGGCGGTCTGGCCGTGGTTGTCGTGGTGGTGGTGCTGGTGGTAGTGGTGGTACTGCTACTAGTCAGGGTGGTACTGCCTGTGGTCGGCGGTCGCCGGGTGGTCTCCAGACGGCTGAAGTGATCTGGTGGTGGTGGCAGCACTATTCCCGGCACCAAAGGTCCCGGCGGCACCGGGTTCGAGTAGTTGCTCTTGTAGACAAAACTGTACGCCGGCGGATAGTACAGCGAGGGGTCGTCCTCGTCGAAGTCGCTCACATTGCCAGGTATTCCCGGGGAATCTCCCGAGAGGGATCCGTTGCCATTCAGCCCGTTGATTAGCCAGGGACCCAGGAGCGGCGGTGTCCTCAGCAGACCCCGGGACGGCCCCGTATCGTTGGGGTAGAGCAGCCAGGGGGCGTAGGGCGCCGGATAGACGTAGGCCGGGGCTTTCGGACGAGCTGGCTCAGGTGCTGCAGCCGGAGATTGCGCTCCCGCCCGGGCAGCAGGATGCGATGCGAGATTTTCGGCGGCGGCGCCCGCGTAGCCCTGGTGGTGGTGGGCCTCAGCGGATAGCGTTGCATTGCCAGGCGTCGGACGGAGGATCTCGATTTGATTATCTCGGATAAGCTGCAGCGGCCCGTGCGGATCGAGCTGCACGGGAAATGGAGGCGGCACCGCGGGATTGTCCGGCAGCTTGATTTGCCGCCCGGGCGCATCGTAGTCATCGATGGCCGGCCAGGGACCCTGCTGGTTGTCCTCCACTTCCTCGTTCAGAGCTCCGCCCTTGATCACCAGCAGGTGGTCCTCGGCCAGCCAGATGTCCTCCTCGTTCAGGCCCCCGTAGTTGCGCTCGTTGTCCAGTGGGACTTCCGAGTTCCTGGCGTAGCTCAGCACTCCCGGTCGCTTGGGCACGCGCCGGAACAGCTCCTTCTCGATCAGACCGTACTTGCCATCCCTCACCTGGTCGGCCAGCGTCTTCTTGGCCTCTTCCTTGGGCGGCTTCTTGGCCGGAGCCTCGGCTTCCTTGCCGGAACCAGCGCTTAGCCGCAATATGCCGTTGTCCCAGTTGTCGAAGTCGTCGGGTTCGTTCAGCAGGGCCTCGTCGTCGTCGTCCTGCTCCCTGAAGCTCAAGGGGCTGTTGGACCTCGAGGGCGGAGACGCAGGCGGAGGCAGTGGAGTTGTGGATCTGGAGGTGCTGGGCGGATTGCTGAATCTCGTGACAACTGTTGGAGTGGTCACTCTCGGCCTGGCCGAGGGCTTGGCCAGTCTGTAACTGCTGCTTGCCTTGCCCCTTAGGGCAGGGGCCACCTTCGCTGTGGTCGTCGTCGTCGTCGTTGTCCTGCTTGTGGTTGTGTCTGTGGGCGTGGCTGTGATCCTGCTCGTCGAAGTGGGCACATAGCTGGAGGAGGAGCTGTTGGCGCTCACCGCCGACACTTCGTAAGTGGAGTGGCCCTGGGCATTTTGGATGTGGCCAGCCACCAGTCTCTGGATCATGCGCGGCCTGTTGGGGATGTTACATTATTGTTGTTTAATTATGAGGAAATTTAAATAAAAAATAAACAAATAAATCATTCTTATTTGAGTGGCTAAAAGTTATTTATATTGTATTATTATATATTTATTTTTTTTTTATATATTATTTATTGTTTAGAAATGTATATATTTATATAATATATAATATATAATATAAAATATATAAATATCTATATATATAAAAATTAAACGCCAAAAGTGTTTGTAGCCAGTGTTAGGCTCAGTGCGTTGACCGATTTCAAGTATTTTTTTTTTGTTTGAAAGGTGGTATCAATACGGTGGTTTGTATGTATATACGATGCCTGTATGTGCTTTGGTTCGTAAGTTATGAACGTTTTTAACATCGATATGGTACGGCCACGTAGAAAATTGGGACGTCATACTCGAAAAGCGAGAATCGTTGCTTCATTAAGAGTTTCTGAAAGTGAGACTAAGGCAACAACGTGAGCGAGAGCGTGCACTTGAAGTTCAACGAATTCTACCGGTATCTGGTTATTACTACACAGTGTATAACACTAATACCCCTCTACTACAGATGGATGTGCCTTGAGACGAAACAGAGAACTTGACCTCCCCTGCAGGATCGCCCATTCCAGAGCTGGAGCGGATGAATAACTAATAATAATTATAATAGTGACCAGAAACCTATAATATGTATAATTCGTAAAAAAGGTTTAAATAAAATATTGGCTGGGTCGAAGTGGGCCTGGCGGCAGCCTTTTCCCATTCTGGGTAATGCTGACGTATAGGCTCATTCTCTATTCGGCATGAATAGCGACACACAGTCGTAAAGTGAAAAAAACAGCAAAAGTTTTTTTCCAGTTGTTTTTGGAAATTGGTGTGATTTAATTTGAACCAATTTTAACATCGATATGGTACGGCCACGTAGAAATTTGGGACGTCATACTCGAAAAGCGAGAATCGTTGCTTCATTAAGAGTTTCTCAAAGTGATGAGCAGCGTGCGGCTACGAATTCTGCTGTTGCTGCTGCTACTAATCGTCGTCGTGCAGCTATTCGAATGCAACAAGATCCGGTTCGTCATATTGTGCTTGAAAGAGCAGCATTTGGTTATGATTCTACTCTTGATTACGCTTCACATAGAACTGTATTGATCGGTGCAATGGATCAAGTATGCAAGCATTGTAAAGCATTGAAGTTTAAAACCGGAACACCTGGATTGTGTTGTGCTAATGGTCAAATAAAGTTACCTGATTTGATGCCACCGCGGGACCGTTGTGTTCTTTGATTTTGGGTGGTGAACCGAATTCGAATCATTTTTTGAAGTACATACAGACGTTAAATTCGTGCTTCCAAATGACTTCATTCGGTGCTACGAACATAATTAGTGATAACTTTATGCCGACTTTTAAGGTAAATTAACATTTTACAAAAATTAATGTTTCTTTTGATGATAAAGCAACGTTCGACTTTGAACATTTCGATTCTCAACAGATTCAAGGCCAAGTATACCATCAACTTGGTTCTTTGTTGCCCTTCCCTGACCAAAGTTATCAATTTTTGCAAATTTACTTTGTGGGTGACGCAACTGGTGAAGCAAATCGGCGTTGTGATATTTCATCAAATTTGAAAAGGCATATCGTTCAGGAATTGCAAGCCATGTTGCACGACGAAAATGAATTGGTTAGACTATTTCAAACTGCTCTCGACCGAATGCCTTCTGACAGCTATTCCATTGTCATTCATGCCGATAAAACACCACCAGGTCAGCATACTAGAAGATTCAATGCACCGACAATCGATGAAGTGGCTATTGTTATCGTTGGAGATGAATTCAATTCACGTGATATTGAAATTAACTACCAATGTTCGTGTTCAGTTGCAGAATGATCCATCTGCTGATACATTCTCCAAGCAATTGTTAAAAATTGGAAATGGTGCTATGTCAGTCGATGAAAATGGATTGATAACGTTGCCTAATGATTTTTGCCGTTTTTCTCAATCCATGGATGAATTGATTGAAAGTGTTTTTCCAAACATAGCACAACATTATAAATGCCATACTTGGTTAGGTGAAAGAGCAATTTTAGCTGCGAAAAACAAAGACGTCAGTGAATTGAACTTAGTCATACAATCAAAAATTCCTGGCGAATTGATTTCGTACAAGTCATAGGATACGGTTATCGAGGAAGAAAATGTCGTTCAATATCCAACTGAATTTTTGAATTCTTTGGAATTTCCTGGATTACCACCTCATAATTTACAATTGAAAGTTGGTGTTACTATAATAATGTTGCGTAATATCAATCAGCCGCGTTTATGTAATGGAACCAGACTCGCAGTTAAAAAGTTAATGGCAAATGTGATCGAAGCAACTATTTTAACTGGCAAATTCAAAGGTGAAGATGTATTGATACCACGAATTCCAATGAAATCATCTGATATGCCCTTCGAGTTTAAGCGTTTGCAATTTCCAGTGCGCCTCGAGTTTGCTGTTACTATCAATAAGGCACAAGGCCAGTCGTTGGGAATTTGTGGTGTGAATTTAGAGAATCCAGTGTTTTCACATGGACAACTTTATGTTGCATGTTCACGTGTTGGAAAACCATCTGTTCTCTATGTATTCGTTAGCAATACAAATTCAAAAACAAAGAACGTTGTGTACCATACAGCACTTCAATAAAATTGTTTTTCATTTCACTTTATAAAATCAGGGTTTTTCATTTTTTGCTTTTGTTTCAATTTTATTTCCTTAATGCACTACGAAGTGTGCACAGGGTACGCTAGTAATATATAATATATAAATTATAAATATATACTTTTTATATATATATAAAGTTAATTGGAAAAGTTCCAAGTCAAAAGTTTTTAGACTGAGGAAGTAACAGCTTGGAAATAGAGGGACAGCGAAATCAACTCCCCTGGAGATGCTAATCAGAAATATTAATTATTTATTTAGGATGCCAAACTAAATGGAACTAAGTTATTTTATCGCATATTTTTGAAGCCATTTTTGTAGTAAAAAAATGAATAATAAAGACAAATTCAGAAATACACCTATTCTAGTTTAAAGTCCATTAATATTTTTTGACGGTATATATTTTAATTGATATATTTCAAAATGCATAAAATTTTTTTAATTTCTAGTCAAAGTCTTCTCAAAAGAGTTTTGAAATCTTTTTGCGAATACATCTCCCTTGGAGAACTTCTTGTACCAAAGGTAGGCATAGCAGAAAATATTGATAAATCAATACTTCAACGATAGCCAAAGTCGATACATAAATCGATATTACAACATTGAGATAAACACATATAGTTTGCCATAAATTCAAATATTGGACCAATATAATAGGAGAAATAAATAGATAAATAACATTGTTTTGATATTTTTCGCAATCATTCATATTTTAGGGTTATACAAATGTGATATTTTTCGATAATATTTCGATATTTTAGTGTTCTGTGCAATATTTTCCATTAATTTACAATTTTGATGTGATATATGATATGATATGAAAATATATATATCGAAATATAATAAAATTATTTCGAAATATTATACAAATATTTCGATCTATTCAGCGCGATAAATTTTTCGATATATCGAAATATATAAAATATGTAGATATATAAATATATATTGTATATATTTAGAAATATATTTAGATATCCCTATTCTCCGGTTACTCACGTTTTCAGTGCGCCACGAGTGGAGCTGGTGCTGGGACTGGAACTGACACTGGCACTGGTATTCTCCGCTGGAACGCTGGAATTGGAACTGGAACTGGAAGTGGCGCTGGAAGTGTAGCTGCTGTACGGCGGCGGTGCCTGCCAGCTGCGTCGGAGGCTGCTGCTGCTGCTGGCACTTGCGTCGCTGTCCATGAGCGGCGTATCGCGCGGCTGTCGCTGTCCCCGCACACTCCCCCGATCCCTGGAAGATCGACCAGCAGCCGCTTCCGCTGGCTTTCCTCCAGCTGCTGTTGTTGTTGTTGGTGTTTTTGCTGTGGTGCTGCTGCGCCGCCGCTGCCACTGCCTAGCGGTGGTCACGGGAAGCGGCGTTGTGCTGCTGCTGAGGCTGATGCCGTTGCCGCTGCGAGCGCTGCCGCGACCGCGACTGCGACCTGAGCTTACCGTTAGGTCGATCGACTGCGTCGTCGGCGGCCGACGCTGGCGTGGCGCCCGCAGCGTTGGCGCCTCAGTGCTTGTCGTGGATGCCACGCCTCCCACTCCTGCCAGTCCCTGACCCTGACCCTGACCCGGTCCCTGTAACTGTAGCTGCAACTGTCCTTGTCCTCTGCCGCCACGCTGCCGTGTCGCAGTCGCCGCTGCCGTCGCTGTTGTTGTTGCTGCTGTCGTTGCCGTTGCGGGTGCAGGCGTCGCTGCCGTCGTCAGCGACGTCACCGCTAGCAGAGCTATAACTATCCAGTGCAAGGTTAAGGATGCCATCTGGAAAATAGGAAATAATACGAATACTATGAAAATATAAATAAAATAAAGTTAACAAAATTGTACATATGTATATAAAATATATAAATATAAAATGTAGCTTTAAAATTTTTTTTTGCTAATATTAATAATTTCATTATATATATATTTTTTTTTGTACATTTAAATTGAAAGCTTATTACTCTGATAATTAATATAAGCTAAGAAAATAAAAAGGTATTGTGAGAACTAAGCAAATTATCAATGAATTTTTAATCGTTCTTCTGCAGAAATTAACTTAGTACAAATATAAGTAGGACGAAGGCCTGTAGCCTTAGTATCCTTTACAAAAATAATAATAAATAATTCTAACTTTGGTAAGTCGAAGTTTTATATCCAGTTGATTCAGACTGTTTTGTGCTAGTTTTAATACGATTAATAAATCTAAAAAACCAAGATCAACCATTTTAATGAAATTTAAAGAATTTGTATGATGTAACCATTTATGAAATTAAAACAAGAAAGACAGCTTACTAAAAAGTTTGAAATTGTCATAACTTAGCCAAAAATGCATTAATTTCAAATCGGAAAACGTTCTTATGTTAGATTTTATAAGGTTAATAAATCTGCTTACTGAATTTCAACTTTTAAAAAATTTAATTTTTTTTCAATTTTCGACAATTTTAACGATGTAACCCCTTACATTTTTTTCAAAAAATGGGTAAAATTTTTTTTCTTGCCGGACATGGCTAGATCGATTCAGCTATCGATGCTGATCAAGAATATATATGGTTTATAGGGTCGAAAATGACTCCTCACTGCGTTGCAAACTTCTGAATGAAATTATAATACCCTGCAAGGGTATAAAAATATAGTAAATTTTTTCAACTGAAAGATTTTTACATAGAATACATATGATTTATAGGAATGTTAAGAATCGACCTTTATTGAGTTACAAACTTCTGACTTAAATTATAAGGGTACTAAAAATTTGTATGTTTATATATTTTTTAGGTGGAATATTGGAAAAATTTCAGCTTATAGTATTACCCAGCTTTTTAATTATTTAAGAATTTTTATTGATTCTTTTAGATTAGGCTGCTGTCTGATCTTTGCCTGCAAATGTATCATTCTTTGAAAGTTTAATGGGTTCATGGTAGATGGGTATAATTTATTTCCTTTGACATTTGTTTCCTGTGCTCATAAACAACAACAAAAATCCCATAATTTACACATTTTTCCCTCTCAAAGAAATGGTATTGACGTAATCAACTCATATCACAAGTACTCTAAACATTTATCTTACCAAAAATCCTGCACACAATGACTTTAACGCGAAGGTCTAAACAGGCTCATTCAACCGTTAATCAATCGGAAATACCAAAAAAATAAAAATACAAATAAAAAAATATAAAGGAAAAACGCTCACAACATCGGCTGATGTTGTTGTTGTTGTCGAGAGCACTTAATTAACATGAGTGAGCAGCGGCAATAACAAAAACACGCTTGAAAATTTAAGCACGCGTCGCTTTATAAAAATAAAAATAAAATACAAACAACAAAAAAATGCCAAGGAGAAACCTGAAGTAAAAATCGTTTTTTCCAAATGCACTTGAGCGCATCGTTGGAAAAAAAGAAAGAGGAGTGCAGTTTCCAACAAACTTTAAGCGATTGTTTTTCCGTCCGATTGCATAATTAAAACTATATGAAAATAACTAAATCATGAACATTAATCGGGAAATCAAATCAATGTTGAAAAAGTAATTAAAAAAAGGAGAAATGAAAAATGTATAGAGAAATATTAATAGGGAATTTAAGGAAATTTCGTGAGCTTGTGAACAAGATTTACAACATTTTTTCACTTTACTAATGTAAAGTTTGAGGTATAAGTATATATAATATTTATTACGAAAATTTTTTAATATTAAAATATCACTTAATAAAACTAAATAATAACAGTAATGTATTTGAGGTATTTAAAGTGTTTATTTTAAGTGCAAAGTAAAGTCAAAATAATAGCAGCAAGGTATTATTCATTTTAAATTTAGCAAAGTGCTTTAGTATTATTTTTTGTTAATTTAATTTGTATATATTATTTTTGTTTTATATTAATTTTAAACTATTTTATATTTATAATGAGGCTGAAAAATAGGTGGCTTATGTAAACCGTATAATACTACATTTTTAAAGTAATTATTATAATTCAATTGAATAAGTTGTTAAATAAATTCTAAAGCCTTTACGTTTAACATTCAATGATTTATGTATATTATAGAAATTACTCTAATTTATTTAGTTCGTGCTTTACTTTAAATTTGCAAAGAAATTGTATATTAACAT
Source organism: Drosophila jambulina (assembly GCA_018152175.1). Classification (NCBI taxonomy): domain Eukaryota; kingdom Metazoa; phylum Arthropoda; class Insecta; order Diptera; family Drosophilidae; genus Drosophila; species Drosophila jambulina. The sequence goes on along the minus strand of JAECXH010000006.1, from coordinate 17,408,601 downwards.
GCACTATTTTATTTACATTAACAATTATACTTTGGAATTGAATTTTTTTTTAAAGCTTTCGCAACAAGTTAAGTATTTTCCCTTTTTGTTCTCTTAGAAATATTTTCTTTACATTTTACCCTCAAAATAACCACTCTATTATTCGTACCACCAAATAGACCTTTTCGACTCGATTTCTGTGGCTTTAGTTTGCAAAAAAGCACTTGAATGGTCCGAAAGAACTTAGGCTTGCCCGCCCATCAATTTAATACAATCCAATTCAATTCCAACCAACATCGCCCGTCACTTTCGACGCCCCGAAAATGCCAAAAGCGAAATCAAGGACAGAGCTTTGAAGAAATCGAATCATAAATAACACTTTACTTTTGCGTTTCTGATATTTTTTTTTGTGTTTTAAGCTTTAACTTCAGCTCCAGCTCCAGCTCGGACTTCTTGTCGCTGGGCATTACTCATACGCGCCGTGGCTAATTGACCAAAAACGCGACAGGTTGAAGAGTTTTTTCCCCCCATATTTTTCCTGTCGATTTCTGGATACAGTGAGCACTCGAAAGAGAGATATTAATATATTAAATATGAATATATATGATTATGATTTATTTTTTAAGGGTTCATATAGAGTAATAACTACCTCATAGCTATTTTTGAATTTGTGAGTAAATAAAATAGGTTTAATATAGTAAGGTTCCTTCTTAAGAAAAATTTGCTAAGGTTGATAGCTATACAAGCTTGAATAAGATTTTAAAATTTGTTTTATAATATTTAAAATATTATTAATACAAATAAAATTAATAAGCATTAAATTATATAAGTATTTTTTAAGATAACATTTATGTTAAAATAAATACGTTTGGTCTTAAAAATATTGAATATTATTATATTAATAGGAAAACATTATGTATAAGATTTACACTTTTGACTCAATTCAAATTAGATATTGTTTATATTTTAGTTTTAATATTAATATTTAAGATATTTTTTTAAATTTTAGTTGTATTATTAATATAATCATTTTATATTAATAAATTTATTTCCACTTATTTTCTACATGTTCCCGTGCTCAAAGAGAAGACTTTTCATTAGTGCTTTTGCCTCAAGGAAAAACTTAAAGCACTTAATAATATATCCTCTTATTGGTTCACACTATCGAGTGTCTACTGTCTATAGCTTAATTTTTTTCGGTTTTATTGGCGCCCACAAGTGCAGACGCCAAATGCTTGGAGCATTTTTATTGTTGGGCGCAGTTGCCAAACCCCAAAAACCGAAAAAACAATGCAAAGTGCACTAACAAAAAAAAAGAGAAATATGCTGGCAGACTAAAAAAAAAAACAAAAACAAAACTTACAACAAAAAATAGAAACAATCAAATGGAACGTGATTCGAGCCAGAAACTGAAACCGAGACCAACGCTGAGACTAAGGCTAAAAACTGGACTGGGACTGGACTTCGGGTAGGAATCCGCTTGTGTGTGTCTTGTGCCTGGCGACTTGCGCCTGTCCACTGCGCTCCAATTTCTGGCTTTATTTAATTTTTATTTTTTCTTTATTTTCATTTTCATTTTGTTCGTAGAACCAGCCACGGCAACACAACAACAGCAACAGCAACATAAACAGCAACGGCAACGGCAACAGCGGCTGCCAAATTGTTGTTTAGCAATCAAAAAAGAAGTTAAAACAAAAAGCGCCAGGCCGACAGCCAAAATAAAATACTCTTTAAATGTGGAGCAACGAATAAAGTTGCTAAATTGGTATATAAATTAATAATATATTTAGTATAATAAATTTTTAATATATAGTATATATCTAATATATACATATAAATAATATATTGAGATATATAATAAATATCTAATATACAGAATATATCTCAACTCTTTTTAAATTAATTTAATTTAATTTCAATCGAAACCTTCTTTAAGCCAAGAATATTTCTACCAAAAGTTAAATATTTAAAGAACAATTAAAATAAAAGGGGAAGTATATAAGAATGTTATAGATTTAGAAACAAAATTAAAGAATAGCCAAAAATATTTCCACCAAAAATGTATTAATTGTATTAATGTTTGAAAAAATATATAAAAGTTCTAAATATAGGAAATATTATACAAATTTTATAGAAGTAACAAGTAACAGCAATCTATTACTATTCAAATCTGATAAATGAAATATAAAATATTTCTAAAATAATGGGGATCTATGCATAAAGGTACTAACTCGCTAATAATTAATAAATTCAATCAAAAACTTCTTTCAATGAAAAATATTTTTACCAAAATGTATTTATTTCATGAGTAGTATTTTTTATAAACAATGTAAATGTGAAAATAGCACTGAAAGTTAATTTTAGTTATTCATATTAACAGGTAAAATATTAAAGAATATTTCTTTATTTTTATTTATTTATCTAAAGCTATCAATTAGTTAGCTAAAGTAAAGCAGCTTAGGCTTTTATAAAATATATTATATGGAATTTATGGAAATACGAACAGCATTCTTTGACTTTTTAAATCTTGTAAGAGATATTTATAAAATATACCATTTAAATTTCAATTTGAAAGTCAAACTTTATTAGTAAATGGTAAATTATAAATAAATAAATAATGGTGAATGGTAGTAAATAAATTATTAAAAAGAATTCAACTAACACATTTGAACACATAAATCAAAAGCATAAATCAAAGCATAAAAACAAAAGCAAATAAAAAATAAAACTTGTATATTTTAATGTTAAACTTTTATTGCTTGACACTACGCTATAGTCTATGTACCCAACCAAGTAAAGTTCACTTTCGGGGCGTAGAGTATCATAAACAGTAAATAATGAAAACTGTTCGCGTGCGCTGTGGTCGGTGCCTAACGGTGCCTGTAGTGCCAGTTCCCCCGTGCCCGATCCCCGATCCCCGATCCCCGATCTCTGATCTCTCGGGTCCCCTCCCCTGAGCCACCACCGCCAGAGATTCGTCATAGAGGCGACCACGTTCCAGGCCAAGCCTTGGCGTTGCCGCCAGCCACTTGAAGGCATTTTTCATAACCGCAACGAGGGTACACCAAAGTGGCTTAATTCTTAAATTATTTGGCAGTCCAGGGTACTTACACATAAGTGTATATGTGTCTATGGATAATGCACAAAATTGGGCAAGAGTCCTATTAAATACGAGAAAAAAAAAAGAAAGCCAAGCTTCGATTTGTAATTAGTTTCACACAGCAATTAATTCGCATTATATTTTATTATATTAAAGATAATGCCCAAGTCCAGAGTATCTTAGTTCGGTGCGTCCTAGGCCTGCCTTTCTTATATTTTTTGTAGGCCTTTGTGTATTGAATGAAAGGCAACACGCCGGCCAAAAAGCTATTGGCAATAAATAATTCTTTGTTGTTGCTGCGCCTGTTGCTTTACTTAAATTTAATTAGATTATTTGAAAGCAGTTTGGGGCGATGGTGTCATAGATTAAATTGGACGTAATTCATTTTTTTCCCTCGTTTTTCTCATGTTACTTTGCCCGGCTCAACATTATCTAATTGTTCTTGTTATTTTGCAGGAATTATTTCTCATACGCTGCGGGGTTTCTAGGAAATTCCAGTGGTTAGTTCTGGGCTTTTAAAATATTTCTAAATTTTAGAGAGATCTAATAAAAGCATTGGTTCATAATCGTAGTTCCAGAATTTTCACCAGGTAACGCTCTAATTAATCTCTGGCAAAAGTACAATAGAAGTAACAGAGCAGAGCCAATCCAATGACAAAGAAACCCCCAAAATTAAATTTAAATAATTATAAACAAGTATTCAACTATCGTGGGGTATAGTATCTAGAGCGGAGAAAGAAATTTTCCGTGTTATTATTATGTAACCGAATAAAATGATCCAAATTAAAGTTTGGTAAGTTCGATTGGGCGTTGAGCTGCCACTCCAACCGAATTGGAGTGAAGGTTAATCGGCCATGGCCGGTGATCGATAGGAATGGAAAGGTTCACAGTGGACCGGGGATTATGGATTGTTTACCTATGTACATATAAGACAATGTAATACAGCAATGATTCATATTTGAATGTTGAAAGGAGAAAAGGATCAATCAGTTATTTACTACTCATTAACCTTTAATTTGCAGTCTGGATTTAATTTAAAGGAAAGTTTTAAAGGAACATATTGATAAAGCAGAAACAATAAGAATGTTAATAATGTTAATAAAACAATTTAAAATACTAAACCAAAATAATACAAATGTTGAATTAGGTAGTAAACAATAGTAATCTTAATAGTAAGATTAAGATTAGTAATTCAAAGTAAATATCATTTAAATTTAAGTGTAATGCAAATGTAAAAGCTTTGTCAAATTATTTATAAATTGTTTAAATTTGGTAAGGAAATTTATTCACCAAATAAAAACTGGCAGAGAACAGTTTTTGATTTCAAAACAATTTAAAAAAAATATAGTAAAGATCGATTTTAAATGTTATCAACTTGGGAACAATTAAAAGAAATGTAGTTAGAATCGATTTTAATTTTGATCGATTTTAAAACAATTACAAGAAATGTAATTAGGATCTATTTTAAATTCTGTGGAATATTTAATTTCCAAACTGCCAGAATAAAAAAACATTGGACTAATAAAGCTGGTTTTTCTTCTTGTTTAAGGTTTAATTTTTTATTTATCATCATATATTATACATTATTGTTTTCTATATAATACTGAGAGCAATATTTTTATCAATAAAGGACTCCTATTTTCGAGATATATTTCGGAGTAGCCAGAACCCCCTTGAATCTTAGTACAATTATGACATATTTTGTTTTCATTTACATTACATTTATCTATTGTATGGTATGAAAAAAACAAAAGAAGAACATTTAAAAATTAAAAAATTAATCCTTTAACCGATCGTCTTAGTTCAAGTCTAATTAAAAATCCCCGGCACCTGATTTCTTAACCGAACTAACTGAACGGACTCTGAGCCGAGGCCTTAACATGGCGAAAATAAGTCACTCGGCTATCGCTGGGCCAAAATCAGAGACAGGAAAATAAATACAAGGCAGTGGAAACTAAGAAACAAAACACTGAGCCACAAAAGTCGTCGGCGTGGGGGCGAAATACCCTGGATACCGTTGCGGACCCCGGCGGTGGCGGCAGCCCCCGAAAAACCTGTGAGGTTGGGACATGCGCCGCAGGTTTCCACCGCCGCTTCCCGATCCAATCCGATCCGATCAGGCTCGGTTTGCATACAAACATATATTTATTTATATATGTATATATATATCTTTCTATGCCGCCAAAGAGCCAGGCCGAATGGATTTTCACCTAAATATTTGAACTGTTGTTTCACGTTGATACCCGTACCTTTCGGAGCTCGCATTGGTCTGGAATTTTAAATAAATGCGATTTAGTTGTTGTGCAATGCTTTGCCTTACTTTGGACTTACTTTTTCCTCCGTTACTTGCTCTGCATTTGCTATTTGCTCAGCAGATTTATGGTCAAAAATTTGGCTAAGAAAAAATGCCAGCGATAGCAAAAACAATATTTGAACAGTAAAACAGTCGGTTGACTCTATGCTTTTTGGGGAAATTATAAGCTAGAATTAACTGGAATGTTACGCTCTAATTAAACAAAAATAAATTATTCTATAAGTGTGACTGAAATTTCACTTTAATTGTGAAGAATAAACAATAAACCATATTAAATTAACATACGTACATAAGTTTAGTAATTATTTATATACAAAAAATATAAATTCCTTTCCTTACTTTATATATTCCCTCTTTACTTGCTATTTGCTCTGCATATTTATGGTCCAAAATTTGGCTAAGAAAAATGCCAGCGATAGCAGGGTTAATATCTTAAAATTCAACAATTTTATGTTTTTCGGGAAAATTTATACATAATACTAAAGTACTGGAATGTTACGCTCTAATTAAACATACAAAAAATTTAACAATACCTGTAAAAGCATGACTGAAATTTCACTCTAATTGTAATGAATTTACAATAAATAATTAACCATAAAATCATACAACCAAAATCCATTTTTCTTATATGTATAAGTACGTTAACTTAGTGAATTAGGAAATTAAAAACTAGTCTTTACTGGAATAATACGCTCTAATTAAACATACTAAAATTAAACAATACCTTTAAAAGCATGATTAAAATTTCACTTTGATTATAAACAATAACCCATAATAAAATCCAACAAAATAAATTATTCTTAGTAAGTAAATTCGTGTTCCGATTTAAATTTAAGAATTTTATATTCCAAAGGGTATTTAGAATAAAGAATTTAAAATTCAACTGGGTATTTGCTCTGCCTGAACTCCTTTAGGTCTTGCGTAAGACTTTCCAACAAATTTTTCATCAAGTATTATCGGCGGCTTCGGTTTCTGTTTCTGTTTTATTGGCAACGAATATCAAGAGAGGCCGTCTCCGAGAGGCAGTTACCAACCCAAGTCGAGAGCCGCCATAAGGTACATATATTTCATTCTGTATTCCGTCCAGTCTGGTGTGAAAGCGAGAGTGGCTATGGATTTTTGTTGCTATTATGTGTAAAGTTATGCTCGACGCGTAACTGGGCCAGCGACAACAACAATTGGTAACAACAACAACAGCAATAACAACAACAACAAGAGCCATAACAACAACGAGAAATGTTTACAAAATATTCATTGATTTAAAATGTGGAATTTCGTTGGGCTTATATTGCTTCCCATTTATTATTATGTTGTTTTTTGTTTTTGTTTTTTTTTCCTTTTCGACTTGATTGATCAGGCTTTATATGCAATGATGCAATTACGAGGGAGTTTTGTTTTTGCTTTGCCACAATTTAAATTGCATTTTCCACCACGACCAACGGCCAACGGCGCGTATGCGTAATATTCGGCCAGGCACTCGGCGATATTGCGCATACGTACCGAGAAATATCTATATCTATATCGAACCTAACCCTCAATTAAGCGGAAACTTGTGTCATTCGGATATCTTGGGCGTTGTTTTCTCAACTCGACTCCACTCCACTCCAAAATTACACAGCAATAAAAACTCACTTGATTAAATAGGGGGAAAAAAAGCTGAGCTGGGGGAACTGGGCGTGGGAACAGCCAGCCAGCCAGCCAACAACTTTATTATGCAAAGTGGCCAGAATGTCATTGCCCAGGTACCCAGTTACAGTCCCCAGTTTTCAGTCCCCAGTTTCCAGTCTTGAAGGCACCCTACTCCCCCATTCCCATCATGATTAGACCCTACTTAGCCCATAGTCTGGCTTTTCCACTAATAAGACAGAGTCCGATTCGTGCCGAAAGGGCGACAGCTTTTAAAGGGGTTTGGTTTTATGGGAACAGCGTAAAAATCGATCGGAAATAAACACAGTTACTGTGAATATTAATGCTCCAAAGGAAAGGCACATAATTTAACAAATATCGCCAGACTTAATCCCACTCTCAACTCTGCAGCAACTGGCAATAGTTGGGGGCTTTCGGTCTTTACTCACTGATTGACACCTCTTAACTACCGTGTTGCAATCAAGCTCCAAACGAGAAGTTATTTTCTTGACACAAGTGACACATTTCCACTCGATGGCCACCCCCAATGCTGCGGTTTTTCCCGCCCTGCCTCTGGCCAAAATTGAAGAAAATGTAAATCGCATTTTCTCCTGGGCCCCGATAATCTATAATTGTAATTATAATTGCCAGTCAGTCGACTGACTCCCAGTCCGGGGAAGCCAATGAAAATTGCCCCACCGCACTTATGCAACGATGCCGGGTCTGGAGTGGATCGGAATGGATCAATCCAATCCGCCAGAGCGCCACGCCCCGATCTCTCCGGGCGGCGACTCGGACCCAGATCGCACGTCGCATATTTAGTTAGCATAATTTGCTCTCTAATTGTCACTGACAGTCGAAGAATGTGCCCCCCGTGGTGCCCAGTCGCCAACTGGTTTCCACACAGGGGAAAAACTCAGGGTGGCAACGCGAAAATATTCACTTTGAACTAATCAAGTCAGTAAAAGGTTTAAGAAACAAAAACAAATTAGCTCAATGGCTTATTTATTGCCTAAAAAATATCTACTTATTTGCTGTATATTGAGAGTGTTGATTCTGTTAATTATTATTACCAAAAAAAGGAGAATATCTTTAAATATTTATAAAATATAGAAATTAGGAATAGAAATTTTGGATTCTTTTATACAATATAGATTTTAATCTTTCATAATGAGCAACAATCCTGAATTATATTCGTGTTAAATTAATTGTAGTTCTTTAAATTTTAATTAATTTTATTTAAGATTATGCTTCAAATCAAAAAATCCCAAATATAATTTTTTATATAATTTTAAGAAACAAATTATTTAATTGACATAATTAACATGAAAGATTATACCATAATTAGTAGAATATATATATCTCTTATGAGTTATATAGTTTTCATATGTATAGTTTGTTTTTTATTCATATTAATTTACAATTAAATATTTTCAAAAGTATCTAGAAATATATATTTATATTATTTTTCCTATATATATATATATATATAAATATATTTATTTTATTTTTTTTTTTCCTGTGCTCTGTTAATGTCACTACCTTTTCTTTTTTTTAGCAAATACATTTCTGTTCCCATTTAAGATCGAATAGGAGCTACACCCACCACACTTGGTTATTATATAATTAAAAATGTACATAGTATCTAGAACCGATCATGAGGGACAACCGGTGCGATAAGATCTAAGCAGGAAGCGGGCGAAGGAAGAAAATGGTTAGGTGAAAAGAACAGTAATCGTTATATGGCTGAAAAATGGGATTGGCTGCGATTGAACTACATATTTTATAATGGTTGATATTAAGCCAGCTTTTGATTGGCTGTTTATGGAAGAACTTATTGTATATTTGATTTACATTTATTTATTTATTTATTAATCTAATTTATAGCCATTTAAATGATAATATTTTCATCTACCAAATGGCAAAGTATATCTTAAAATTATATAATCATATTAACTGTTACCACTTGGCTTCCAGAATACTTCTAATTTGTGATTATATTCTTTATTCTTATATTGATATATATTTAAATATAGCAACTGAAGTCTATATGTTGTAAAACAACATTAAATTTGAATTTATTTATGCTAACATTTAAATTTAAAAATACATTAAAATATATATAAAGTTATTGATTTCAAAGCTAATATGAAAAATTCCATTTGTTCAAAACTTTTGCCTTGCAGCTAATTTAAATTCAATTATAGCATGAGTAAGTATTTTATGTAAAGATGTATAGTTATAAAAAAGGGATAAATGAATAAACAAAAAATAAATAAAATACGTTAATAAATTTATTATTAAATTAATAAATTAATAAATTAATAAGTTAATTAATATCTCTCAATTGCATTATATTTAATTTACATCTTTATTCCATCTCATATTCTATTCTATCCAAAAGCTTTTCGTCTCCCCCTCAAAACCCACCCCACACACCTGTATAAAACACCTTGATAAACCAAAGGTTAATGCATTTCCGTTTCCGCAGGCCAAGTGGTTTTTTCTATCTTTGGTTTCCTTTGGAAATTCGATTTTTTCCCCCTCGAAATGTTTGTGCAACTCACCTTTGGGTCTTGAGATATCACAGAATGGTTTTTGCGCATAAGAAACCTGCGACGACGACACTTGTAGTTGCTGTTGTTGGTGTTTTTCTTCTTGTTGTTGTTATTGGTGTTGCTGTTGTAGAAGTTTTTGTTGTTGCTCCAGTTGTATCTATAATTGTTGTTCTGGGTGTTGCTGCCGGTGTTGTCGCGGGTCCAAGTTTTCTTGGCTTTATGTGTATCTTTTTTTTTTTTTTTTTGTGAACCAAAAGACTTCCAGCAATTTTCTGGCTATTTTCGCGCTTGGCCTTTGTGTGTTGTTTTTTTGTTGTTCCACTTAAAATCTGGTTGTATATATTCACTTTATACAGCCGGGAGTTATATATACGCTACTTTTTATGATTTTCGCAAATTACTTTTTCGTTGGGCAATTTCAGCGTTGTCTGTTGTTGTTGGTGTTATCGTTGTTGAAGTTGTTGTTGCTGCTGGACACATTTCCTTTGGCAGCAACAACATGACGCAGCGTTCTGACCGTCAATCAACGAACTGCAATAAAGATAACAGATCATAAAACATAAAATTATATTGCATTTTCAATAGTTAATACAAAATATTAAAATCGAATTAATTTTGTCATTGCTGAATATAGATATAGACAATTCCAACAAGTATCTCATGGTTAATTAATCAACTTTGTTTGAAGCAACGCTTTAGTTAATGATCAATGTAGAAGTACCCATAAGTATCTGAGAATGAAACCTACTTCACTGCTAGAAAAAAAAGAAATACAAACAAGAATGGTAATGAAAGCCAATCAAGTGCTTAATTACTTTTAATTAGGGGATTTATAAGCGGAGCAGCAACAGCAGTTCTGCGGAATTTTATTAATTCGGTTTCGGAATTGCGCCGGCGAAAGGCGGAAGTCCATCGATGGCAAGTCTATTTTTTATTTTTTTTTTTGGCTTTTCGCAGTCACACACAAACACCTGGAGATTGTCACCATCCATTTGGATGAGTGTCCAAACGCATCTGGGTGCCACTTGTAACTCGAAGATTCCCAGCCTTCCGTTGGCCATTGCGAGAGAAATGAGAAATAAGCAAACTGCGAGTCTTTTTTTTCTAGTCACTGGCTCTGGCAGTACATCAAAACCACATTAGGCCGAGTGAACTAAATGTTTGGACATACACTGATGGGTGTGGAGTGAGTGTGTGAGTACCGCTGACCTATTTATCGAGTGCTGCCAGTTGACTGTGATGTGTTAATTAGTCAAATGTTGGTCAACACTCGGCGGCCGGCTTTTATTTGGCTTTAAATGGACTTTGGCATTCCAAAGCCCCCCTTCGAGGGGGCACTTTGGATCACAAATTGCACAAAATGTTAATCAGTAAGACAAATATTTGAATTAAAGAGTAGTTGGGAGTACTGAAGAGAGCTTAAAAAAAATTGCTATTTGATTGAGTACTTTTCTGTTAAAGAAATATTCAGATTATAGAAACCAATATATTTTATTTACATTTTAATATCTTTAATTTTACTCCAAAAATTGTACTAAAACTATATAAAATATATTAAAGTCTTTATATTTAATTCAATTTTCCTGCATTATTCTTGCTATATATATTTGTTGTTGAAAAGAGCTTTCTTAAAAGTATTTTGAGCTTAGATTATTCATTTTAATTTATTTGATTTAACTGATTTTTAAACTTAAAATACTATAGACTTTACATGTTAATATCTACAATATATATTTTAAGAAGTTTACTTAAAACCTTTTTTGTGTAATATAACTTCTCTGACTTTACTTTTTACTAAACCTTTTTTTTGAGAATGCCACTCCTATAGGCTTTGGGAGCGTTGCTCAGTTGCCTTTTTCCTGTGCATGCAGGCGAGAAATATATAAAAAAAAAAATACAACAAAAAATACAACAACAAAAAATACAACAACAAAAAATACAACAAAAAATACAACAACAAAAAGTACAACAACAAAAAATACAACAGCAAATAATACTACAAAAATGATTTAATACATTTGGCCGGCAACCGGATATCGGAGTCGTGGCTGCAGTTGGAACTGAGTAAATGTTTTGCAATTTCCCGAAGATCGCCATGAGTCGGCTCCCAGCACCCGAGCGCAACTATGTGTATCTGCGAGTAACTAAATGCAGATATATCTGTATCTGCACACTGTATCTGTATCTGCATCTGCACTCTGCATCTGCATGTGCATGTGCATGTTGTAACTGCACACACATGTGCGTGTGCCACGATCTCGGCCCCGGCGGTTCCTCAATTAAACAGTACTTGCATTTACAATTTTATTTGTCTCTGCCATCCCATCCATCCATCCATGGCCTAAGCTCCCGAAAAAGTTAAGTCCCGTCGGAGTCGGTTAATGGACATGACGGCTTATCGTTGAGCCGCCGCTGTTGCTGCCGCTTGAGGCGTTGATCATCATGAACTGGACACCATCTTCAAGGTGCAGTGAAATAAATCGGGAGCACTTTCGATAGATTTTTAGAGATATTCTTTAAGTTTAGATGGGATAAATTAGACTTTACTTGAACTAAATAATAATAAAATATATATAATACTATAAAAAAGCGATACATAAGCAATAAATCGATATTAAGGGAAATAAATCGTTTTGGCTGTTGACCGATTTTTACAGAAACTCTTTAAGCTTCAAAAAGTAATTTAGAAATATTAGACCTAATAGACAAAAAAAAAAAAAACAGCAAAAAGTTGGAATAGAAGAATGTAAGTTCTATTTGAAATATCGTATCGAATTTTCAATAAAATCGATTAATTATAAAGTGAATATTTTTGTATATTTAATTCGATTTTTGTTCGATTATAGTTAACGATATTTTCTATACCGATACCATATATGTATCTATATATTGACGATAACTTCAATATTTTTCAATATTTAAAATTTGTATATATTAAACTTAAGAATATTTTCGTTTCGATTTGATTCAATAACTGCTATAGTTACCTCGTTTTTTAGTCAGTACAAATGCATTCAAATTTTCCACTTGATAAACAATTTCCCACAGCAAAATCCCTTCTTTTTCTCACTGTGCACTGAATACAACCACTTGATTTACAAGTTCCATTCACAGAAGCTGCAACCTGCATTCGCGATCGCGGACGTGGATGTGGATGTGGACGTGGATGTGGATGTGGTTGCCACTCGACTCGACTCATTTGCCGCACTCATCGGGTTCATTCATTACGGGACAGCCGCTCTGCCGCCAATAATTGTTAAATTTTTTATTGTTTAACCGCTGTTCGCTTTGATTTCGCCGTCAATTTGGCCCGTGAATAATAGAGTTGCCGGCCCAAACGGAAGGCATAACGATTTTCGGGGGATACTCAAACGTGAGTCGGCAGAAAAGACTCCTATTCGATCGATTTGATCTCGTTTTTATGGCGCCTCGTTCGTTACAAGGTCAAGTTTGTCGTTGGACAATAAATAAAAAAATTATAATAATAATAAAGAAGGCTGAATAGTACTTTAGATAAATTTGCAAAATGTAAAATTTTCAGCTACACCATAATTTGGATCATTAAAAATATGCCGGGCAGCTGGTCAGTTAGAAAACATTTTAGAACAGTCAAGAGATATAAATAAAAACGTATCGTACAGTCCCGTCGAATTTGTCCTAAAAAATAATCCTCCGCCTCAATCTGTGCAGTGACTATCCTTGACGAACAGGAAAGCTAATGGCGCATCTTATGACCAAAAACTCCAACCGGGGGTCCATGTCGAATCTGATCTTCTCGGGGGCGGCCTTCTCCAGGGCCCGCTCGCTCGACTCCACCAACCACTCGAACATGGCCAGGGCCTGGATCTTCTCCAGATACTGCTTCAGGGCAGCAGCGGCTTCCTTGGAGCGGCGGCAGTAGAGGGCGATCTTGTAGGCGGCGAGCTTGAACAGCCAGGGTATGTCCAGGTAGTCGGCGGCCTCCATAAGGGCGCACACGATCTCGATCCTCTCGCGCAGGAACTCCTTGTCCCAGTCGTGGACCTGCAGCTCCATCTGGTAGCCCGACAGTGGCTCCACCTTGGTCACCCAGGCGGGCTCCTCGTCACCCTTGTGGAACTCCGCCCACAGCAGCAGCTTGAGCAGCACCTCGGTGCTCCCGATCCCGTGCAGGGGCAGGAGGCGCTCCACCGTGTCCTTGTCCTTGTCCTTGTCACTAGCGAACGATGGCCCGATCAGTCTGCACATTTCCTGGATCACCTTGGAGCGACCGAGGAGTCCAAAGGGAGCCCGAACCGTTTTGCCGTCACCCGCCTGCATGAGCACCATCTCGTCCATATTAGCTACTCGTCTTTTCCAAATTAAGCTATTGATTCTAGGGGGGATTTGTTTCGAATGCTGGATTTGGAAGTGAGAAATCGAATCCTGAAAGCTAATTTCGCACAGCATACTGTGGTTTCGTACTTTAGGGAGTTGGCCCATGTGACAGTTTTAAAAAAATCTACAAATTTTATTTTCCCATAAACTGGTACAATTAGGTCACACTTTCAGCTTTTTATTAGTAAACTAACAATACGGTAAGCTTAAATTGTATCAATTTATTTATACAATTGTCAAAATCGAAAAGAAAAAGAAAGTATTCATATTTTTTGACCAGGTAGCCCTGTAGATGAGGTCAATAATATCATAAGTATAGTAACATTATATATTATTTCAAGGTAATCAATTTTATAATTTGTATTGTATATTTTGTAACCACAATAATTCATTCCCATCTCTGGTGAAAATCCCTAATTAGAATAAGCGTCATGCGGAGATTATCAATCATTATGCAAATGTCTAATGGACGGAGTCCCACCTCACAATTGCCACTCGCTTTTACTAATTCGGTTTAATTGAGGCGCTGCGGCGTTAATGAACCACAAAACATAAAACAAAGACCCAGCACAGTGGGCCTAATGGCCAGCTCCAGTTTTCAGCTGTCGGTTTCCATGGTGCACCGAGTGAAAGAAGGGCAAAAGTCGAGGCACTAAAACAAACATCCAACAAAGAGCCAACTTTCCCAAGGCGGGCGCACTGTCGGGTGGGCGTGACCCTCGATCTGTTCACATGTGCCACAGCTGCCTTTTCATACAGTTTTCCAGTTCTCCGAGTGTCAACTGTCCGTCGTCCGCTAATGACAATGTCGGGTAAAAGTGCTGCCCCACTAAGAGAGAGAGATAGAGGAGAAATCCTCGATTCGCACGGCAGTGTGGAACGCGGCAAAGGTCGAATGACATTAACTCTAGAATCAAGTTATTAGGGTCATAAGGTGGGGTATAAGGGTCATAGGAAGAATGCTGAAAAAAGCTTTGGGAACTCTGGAGTTTTGCATTAATAGCAGGCGCAAATAAATTTATCCGGTACTATAATTCCAGATTTTTCTTTAATACAAGAATTTGCCTCTAGCATACAAAATTCCCTTTCAAATACATGAAAGTCTCCAGATTTTTCATTTAGATTTTCCTTTGATTCCTTATTAAAAATGCATTCTGCTGTCTAAAGACTACCACTACTACTAAAGTCTTACACCTATGATCATTATTGATGTACGGATTTAATGCAAAAATTAAAAAGGTAGAAGCATTTATGACCAAAACCTAGAAATATTTTCAATTGATTCTGTAGGAAGAAGTACAACTTTTATTGAAAAGAACACCCTCTAAGGAGGAGTACATCCTGTTAGAAGGAGTACGTCCTGCAAGGGGAAGTACACCCTGTCAGGCCTAGTAAACTCTGCTCTGTCCCTCTCTGTAATTTAAAAAACCTTCTTTAAAAAATACTGAATAAAAGAGTTGCGTAGATTGAAAACAAATTTGTCTTGAAATTATTCATCGCACAGCTTGTAGATTAAATTAGACAGTATTTTAAAAAGTAAGAATTTTCTGTAAAATGAATTTATAACCATTCTTGTTAAAGTAAATTAAACATTGTCTAAAATTAATCTTAGGAACTTACTTAAGTTTTTGTTACTGTGACAAAACTGTAAGAATTCCTCTCATTTTAAAACTGAATAGATTCGATGGTGAAAGAAAATAATGAAGAAGAAATCAAGTGTTAATATAATTACCTATATCAATGGTGCACTATGGACCCTAATTATTAAAAATAAAATAGAATTAATCTTTGAAATATAAATTATTGTAAAGTATTTTTAAATAATAAAGTTCCCGCTCGGTTTAGTTAGGAATTCAATATAGGAAAATTTAAACCGTGAGTAGTTTCAGGGAAAGAGATGTCGTAAGAAGTGCTTTTCTTAAAAAAGTTTTTAAACTAGAACAATCCCAAATATTTGTCTTATTTTTAAAGAGTTCCTTGGTAATATTAAGCTAAGGCCACTCCATTCTAATGAAATAATTTTGTATTCTACTTCGTAGTATCGACCGGTGACAGATCATAAAATTAGCACCAAATGCACAGCCCACACATCGAGGTTAACTAACGCACTTTCAGACGGGGACCTGGGACAGATTATGCAGATTTATGACTTCAACACTTGCAACTGATAGCGGGGCAGTTAGTTGTTAACAAAGTTGTTTGTTTATGAGGCGCTTGGCTTGAATTATAGCCGGGAATTAACAACAATTTAGCGGGCTCCGACATGTCGCCAGCTTCCACGATCATTAGCAACGACACTTGGTCCGATCCGATAAGTACCCCGGCATCTGGGGGTCCCATTCGCTTCCCATATCTATGTGGGCCCCCAGTGGGCGTCTCAAATTGAGTTTAATTAATCATTTTGTCATAGAACTCTCAGCTCTAATTAAATTCAATTTCAGTCTCAGGTCGGGCCGAGAGCCGATCGATATTCGAATCGATCGATCGGTCGACAGCTTGAAAATTTGTAATTAAACTATTACGAAATCTGGTCTGGGTTAAGAGCTATAATTGGTCTTACTTAGTTTCTTCACTGTTCTTTTTCTTTTTTTTTTTAAGCTAAAAACTTGCAATTTGTTCCATGCTACTTTGGATTTCGATTGGTTGTGGCAGCACAACACACTGGGCCTAATCATAAGCAGTTGGTCTTAAATCGAATATGGAAGATTTAATAAATTATTAAATATGTAAACATATAATTGTAGCACAAAATGTATACTGTATTAAATTTTATATTTTTTAAATATTATATTAATTTCTTTATTTTATTTTTTATTAATTTATTTATTCTTAGTGCGACAAGTTAAAAATATATACTTTTTTAATTAGTCACAGAGTGGTATATTTCGTAATCTACCATTTTACTTCTCTTATTCTTTAATAGAATTAGAATTACAGCAATTAAAATAGAAAATTTAATTGATAATTTAATCATGCCAATTTTATTTCTATATAAGAATATTATATTTTACAAGATTATTTATTTTTAGCATTTAGGAAAACAATAATTTTTCCTTAACTTTTGCCACAAAAGTCAGATCAGAAACTCGATGAAAATTATAGGGTTGCATTCTTAGGGATAATAATAATCGTTTCTTTTAATATTCATTATCGATTATCTGTCTAGATAACAATACAACTGAAAGATTTAATAATAATTTATTATATTGAATATTTTTGAAGAATAATGAACATTTTAAGGTTTAAATTGTTTTATGAACTCTTTTTTTAAGCTAAAAAATATTTTACTCCTAATAATAATGTTAATTAGCATTTCTAAAACATGAACAAATTTCCAGGTTTTTACTTATTCTTAGGTTAAATATTTATGAGTTTTTCTTATATTAATTATCGATTAAAATAATATAGTTTACACTATAACTGGAAGCTTAAAAAAGTTATGATTTTCTTTAAAAATTTCATGTCTATATTTAATTTGTAGGCACTTTTTATTACATTTTAGTAGTATATTTTTATTAAAGACTTTTTAAATGTTTCCAAAAATATTTAAAATCTAAAACCCCTTGATAATAATTTTGGAAGTAGCTTGTTAATAGAAAATATAACCTTATTCCTCAAAGTATATTTTTGACCATATATTTTCTTCATACATTCATATTGCATATTACATGGCTAAGATTGCAATTAACTTGCTACATGGCTACATAGTTAGAACGACCAGACTATAGTCTCCGTGTCTCCTGCCCTCCCCTCAACCAATCCCCCCCGGGGAGCCACGCCCCTCTGGGTCGCTGCTTTGCATTTGTCTCATGTCGTTCGTCTGGTTTATTGCACTTTTGGCAGCTAATATTTATTAACAATAATTATCGGTAGCCGTCGTCGTTGTCGTTCGCCTCGCCGTCCGTTCTAACTGTACACGATCTTTTGGGCACGGCTTCCGGACCAGAAAAATAAAAGCAAAAAAAAAAAAGACAAAAAGAAAAAGAAAAACTAAAAAAAAACGCCTTAATTGCCAACAACTGCTGCAGCAGCCACATCATGCAAATTACTCGTACTCGACTTGGCTCCGGATCGAGTGGGCCGGTCGAATTGCATTCAAATTGATAGATGGGCCGAGGTGAAGACAGGCCAGCCATCCAGCGGCGGGAGCATAAAAAACCGCCGACTCATCTTTCACCCGCTCGCTCTCTCGAGTGGCAAACAATTCGCCCAGAGTTTTCCCCAGAGTTTCCCGCGCGGAAATTATGATGCGCTTTTCCTTTTTTGGCATTCAATTCGAGCTGCGAAGGCAGCCAAAGTGAATGTCTGTCGGTTGATGTTGCCACTTGCTACTGCAGTAGCAACTAGCAGCCAGGAACACTCTTTTTCGGCGGCAGGTGGGCCAGCAAAATTGTTTTTTATCTTGTTTTTTTTTGTTGCTACTCTTTTTTTGATTTTTTTTTTTTTTTTGTGGCCGGAAGCATCGACAAATTTGCACTAAATGGCGCCATGGCACGCGCATCATCATCATCAATGCAATCATCGTCTTTTGGGCATTCAACAGATTCGTTTTCGGTGGTTGGTGATTATGCTGATGGTGTTATTATTATACCCGTTGGCCACAGGGTGTTATAACTTAATACCAGGCAGAAGGAGACGTGTAATATTATCAGTAAAATAATATATTTTTAGTTGGATTCTATCATTTCTATATTTTTTTAAAATATTTGTTGCATATTATTCATATAAACTGGAGTTGTGGAGATAAAGTCTTGGATTTACGGATTTACTAATATATTGAGTAGAAAAGTTTGATATAAAATATTGATTAAAATTTCATAACGAAAATAGAGTAATGTGTGATTTATCGATAATTGATTTATCGAAAAATGTCGCATTTAATGTTAAGTTATCGATATTATAAGTTCTTTAAAGTTCGGTCACTTTTATTCCAATTTATTATTTAATTATTAATATTATATTATTATGATATATCAAATAATATCACAAAAAAATTTAAAAATTAAAAAGTATCGAAAAATATCTTAAGTTATGTTGAAATATCGATATTTTTGTTAAAATGTTTATAATATAATATATAACCTTTTAATATAAATATCATATTGTTATGGTATATAGAAAAAGATTACATCGAACATATTGAAGTTTAAAATATAGAAAAATATCACATATAAGTTAAAATATCGATATTATCAATATTACAGAAGAAGGATCAAAAAGAAAATTTGTTGATACATTTTTAAAATGTTGTTCTTATCGATAACATTAAAAGCATTTTAAAACACAACATTTTTTAAAGCTTTCTAATTATATTATTATCTTTTCTTTCAAGAATGTTAGATTAAACTAAGTTTAGATTATTTTTAAGCAACGTTCGATTCGTCAAAGAAAATATTCAATTATTTCCTATAAATCACATGTTAAAACGTCTATTTATATTTAAACCTTCTCGCCAAATATCGATCCAGCTTGGCTTTATTGATATTCCCTTTCCCATCCCTACTTATGGCTTAGTTGCCGGGTATCCCACAGTCGAGCACACCCAACTTTCAGGCTTCCCTACTTGCTTTTGTCTTGCTTTTTTCGCGCTTTTCGTGATTTAATATGTTGCTCTTTTTGCCTGCCTTGGCTTTGCTTAAATTAAAACACGCTCGCTCGGACCTGGGTG
This sequence comes from Drosophila jambulina, assembly GCA_018152175.1. Classification (NCBI taxonomy): domain Eukaryota; kingdom Metazoa; phylum Arthropoda; class Insecta; order Diptera; family Drosophilidae; genus Drosophila; species Drosophila jambulina. The sequence continues at coordinate 17,389,000 of JAECXH010000006.1, read as the reverse complement.
AAGAAAACGCTTCAAATTGATAGATAAGTGCATTTCATAATGAATTCCACTGAAAGGTGATTTTTTTCGGAGTCAGAATTTTCAAGCTGTGAGTTTGGCAAATCGAAAGACTCGAAACACAAAACCGAAAGTGGCCTAGGCTAAGGCAAACACTAAAAACACTCCAATTGAAATGATAAATGCCACAATGCTTTAATTTAGATGACGCAAGTGCTCCTTGGAGGCCCCCTCTTGGCCAGGTCTTTCGGTCCCTCCATATAATTTGCCCGGTATGCGTGCGCGTTCAATGCATTTTTCTTTGTTTGCGGCACGATACAGAAATGTATTTCTGTTTTGTCGTGTGTTTTTCCTGCCAATAATAAAAGTCTTTGTCAACAGTTAGCCGTTGCTGTAATCGACTCACACGCATGCGCAGCGAGCGAACGAACGAGCAACTATTTCAAAGATTTTCAGTGCCCTGGCTCTCTCATTTGCATTTAATTCCAAGCGAAAGAAATAAAAACTACATGCATTTCCATTGGGCCAATGGATCGCCCATTCCCTGGGCTGTCCCTCGCTCCTTCCGACCGATAATTAAATCGCATTTAATTGCCTCCGAACAGCGCACAATGTGTGGCAATTGTGAGAACCCGCAGAAGCCATTGACATATGGCATCGGCACCGGCATCGGCATCGGCAGCGATTGCAAAACATATTGCCAACCATTTGTCCAACCTGATATTGTTCGAGCTGAGTTATATATGTGCATTTGCGTGGCTCAAGACAAACGATATGCATTCATTGCATATGACAGATATACCAATGGCCCTTGAAATCGAATGCAATAACTGAATGATGGGATATGGGAGTCGCAGAGCATGCAAAATGTGATTTCTCTGCTTTAATTATAGTCAGTTAGGTCATGAGGATTTTACTTTGTATATCTAACAGCTTTGACAGATTTTCTAAGCATTTATCTGGGCAAATTTAGACTTTAAAATAAAATATTACGTATACGTATTAAGTATACGTAATAATAAAGGTTTCCCTTATTCGGAAAATATATTAATTCCTTAATATTTAACCTTTTCATGCTTGAATAGTTGCAATGAGGATTTTACTTTGTATATCTAACAGCTTTGACAGATTTTCTAAGCATTTATCTGGAAAATTAATGGTTTAGAGTGAAATATTACGTATACGTATCAAGTATACGTAATAATAAAGATTTCCTTTATTCGGAAAATATATTTATTTTTTAATGCTTGAATAGTTGCAAATCAACTGCCTTTGTTTTCTTAGCTCCCTTAAAACCTTTGCCATATATTTTGATGTGTATTTCCCATTATTTAATTTGCGTGACATAATTACCCCAAGGGCCTTTTCCAAAATGAAAGAAAACATAATTCAAATTACTACCTAGGCATTTTCATTGTCGCGGCTACTTATCGCATTTAATTGAGATTATAATTCGTCGTTTATGGACGAGAGCAAAGCTACAATTAGCCGCCTGCCAGTTGATTAACAATAATTGCGATGTGAAACAGTTTAGAGCGCCATAAAAGAGACTTATGAGCGGCAGGCCGAGTGGAGATTTTTGCCCCACATTTGGTCGGACATGGCCCCCAAAAAGTGGCCGAGGAATGTGCGGCTCTACGTAGGCAGGATGCAATCAATGTCACACACATGGCATCCGATATGCATAATTATGCCGAGAATGCGCCGAATCGATTGGACAGGAAGCGCATAAATTGAGTTGAATTGAAGCGAATTTCAAATGAATTCGAATTGAAACAAATTCGAATCAATTGCAGTTCGAATCGAGAGCATAGAACTTATGACAGCGAAGTGAACAAGACCGGCGATCTTATCGCTGGACATGCGACAAGTTGATCGATCGATGGGACCACCTCGGTGGCCGGTGGCTTGTCCAACCTATCGTTATCGAATATGGCAATCGGCACGATTCGGACACTCGACACCAATAAATCGAAAATTGACAGGGACACAACACCACAACAACATATAAATTATCTCTCAAGCTGGAAGTTTTCATAACCATTTTCCTTTATTTTTCTTTTCTTTTTTTTGCAAAATAAATTAAGACATTGTTAACGTAATTGTGATCTCGGAATTGTGGAGAAAACCAAGTATATTAAAATTGAAATTAAGCAAACACCAAATGATGATGGATGTGGCCAGATAAATGGGGCGAAAGAGGCAAAGAAAGGTATTTAGTTAAGGCTTAAAACGTTTGCCCATTAAGGCTTAATTAAGGATTCAATTATAGAGTGATTAAGCCGCTAGATGAACATAGTTTCATTATTATTTAATGCGCAGTTTTAATTAAATTTTTTGATAGTAATAGAGGAGTACTTGATAATTAAACTACATATTTTCCAAGGCCTTAGATGTGTTTTATTAGGAATACAAATTCAATTAATGTATCTACTCAAGTTCCTTTAGTTTCTATTCATATTTTCAGTTTCTTTTTAATTTATATACCTTATCTTAAACACCCTTTTATTAAGTAATTATTTATTCATCAGATTGTTCCGTTTTTAAGATATATACTGATTAATTGGCCCGATTTCCGAGCTCCTTCGAGTGATTCATTCTGACTTTGGTGCCCGCTGCCGTACCCTTGCCAGATATTTGCATTTTACAGAGCGTTCGCCTTCGATTAGAGCCACAGATATGGCATATATGCACTTATTTCCAGACATGCCACATATATATATATATATATATATATATATGTATAAGGTGGATGTTGGCCGAGATGGCAACCTTGAGTGCGTAGAGCAAACCCGTTATGGCCGGACGGGCATTATCTCGCTTTGGGTGCGCATTTTCCGAGACTTGCCTGCGGGGCATAATTTGGTTTTAATTGATACCAAAAGGAAAAGCAAACCCAAATCCGATGGAAACCCGCACCGACTTGGCACGAACTCTGGTTCTGGCAAAAAACGAAAAATTGAAAGTCTAGCCTGCATGCAAATTCTAGCCAAAAGGGAAGTGATTAATTTTGACGGCGCTGTTCATATCATATCAAATTACCAAACGGCCTTAACAACACAATTAAGCCTCGCTTACATTTTCGGGTCTCTGATTTTTTATTTTTCAATTGAATTGGCCTAATGAGTGCAACGAATTTGACAGCCCGGCCAGGAGCCAGCAGCCAGCAGCTTTATGGCCATGTGGATATGCATATGGTCATATGCTCGCAGCTCCGTCGATGCACAGCTAATCCGTGGCTTGATTGTCGGCCCCTGATTGTTCATTCCGAAAAGCAATATATAGAAGAAAAAAAAATATGTGAAAGGGCCGTCGCCGAGTTGTCAACGCGATTCGAATACACAAATATAGACACGGCGATATGCAGATCGACGCGACGGTTATATGGCCCACAGACTACAAATCATTGAGTCACGCCTATGAAATTTACATAAATATGAGCATACAAAATACAAGAAAAAAGAAAAATGACCAAGAGTGAGGCTAGCGAATAGGCAGTGCTCTTTGACTATAATAAATTATAGAGTTTAATGAATATAAACAAAGTTTATATAAATAACCTATTAAATCTAATAAAATAGGTACTGATAAGGAGAAAAAATGCTATATTTCGACATTATTAAGTGGTGGAGTGGTGGTGAAAAATAACAAAAACATTTAAAATGCTTATTTTTTTAATTTTAAAAATTAAATGAAGCCTCTAAACCTACTCAGAAAATACATAAACTTTCAAGAGAAAAATATATGCAGGCCCAATGTATTTTTAATAAATATTGTTATTATTTTATGCCCTAGCAAACCTTAAGCCTTTTCTATAACTTTAAATATAAAATAGTAAATATATATTACAAACTGTTTATTATTGTAGTTGTATAATTTAAATTAACCCCGAAACCTCACAAGAAAATACTCCAACATTCCTAAATTTCTAACAGAGAACTTTAAACATTTTGATAAATATTATTATCAATTTATTTAAGAGCAACCTTTCTTTTAGCACAACCAAAGGACCTTACATAACCTAGAATAAACACTAAATTTTACAACAGGCTTTTTATTTTAATTGTAAAAATTAATTTAAATTTAAAATTTAATTTCAATTGTAAAAATTACTTTAAACCTTATCCCCCTTAGAAAACGGTGCATCTTTACCCACTCTTAAGTGAGAAGTAATTGAAAAATCCGATATTTTTCAATACAATTCAATTTATTTGCATCATTTTCATTAATATTTCTATGTATTTAAGTTCACGCGATTTTCAACTATAATATTATTAAGAGTATTTGTTATTTCAATAGAAATTAATAATAATATTGATGATGTGGGCAAAGTGATCAAAACCCACCCAAACAAAATTCGATATAAATAATAATATAAATATTATCCTTAAATTATTCAAGCGTAACTTATCCTCTGGCACAACTAAAGGACCCCCTCTATAATCCAGAAATAAAAAAAAGTCAATTTTAAAAAATCTTTGTTATTGTAATTCTAAAAATTAATTGAACCCATAAACACTCAGAAAAGGGTGCATCTGTTCCCACTCTTAAGTGAGAAGTAATTTCGAACCCCGATATATACAATTATATAAATATTATCCTTATATTATTCAAGCATATCTTATCCTCTGGCATAACCAAAGGACCCCCTAATATACCCATTTCGGTTAGGGTATTCAAAGTGCAATTCATCAGCGGGCAATAAGCGTAGAGCCATAAAACCATCGACTGACTTAATGGAGTCGTTTTGAGCGACAAAATTGTTTAGTGCAGCTGAAAGGCCCCCTTGCTTCTTGATTGGGCCACGCCTTTTTTTTTTCTATTTCTCTCTAACATATATCTGCATGGACCAGAAAAAAAATCAAAAGAAGCCAGGCGCAGAGGGAAAAACGAAAGAAAAAAAAGAAATAATGCTAAAGTTCGTTTCCTAAGTCTTTCGTTTCGCCGGTGCTGAAGTTGCGCAAAGTCAAGAGTGTCGTGCCGCAGCGAGAAAGAAAAGGCAGTAAGCCATATTACCCGAGGATAATTATTCAGTTATCTTAAATATGCCCCGATATTTCTTTATAATAAAATGTGTACCCCCTCCGCCTTCCACTCTCAATTACTGCTCCAATTTAAAATATCGAACCGAACCGAAAACCAATCCCAAAATCAAATCAAAATAATACAAAAAAAAAGTACAACAAAAAAATAATAATTGCAAAATGTTGGCAGCAGTAATTATTGTTTCCAGGCTATACATACCTCGCGATGCTGTATCGCAGGGGGCGGTGGGCCGTGGGGGGCGTGGCTGAATCGATATTAGAATGCGGCAGAGAAAGCCCCAACAACAACAACAACAACCGAAAATAAAGCAAAGATCGTGTGGGTCTAAGTAAAGTAAGGCAAACAAATTGGGGCCAAGGCTGCCGCGGGACAAACAAATAGGGTCCAAAGTCATAATTAGATCAAAAGTCATAATTTTTCTTCGTTTTCTGTAGTTATCTCTTCGCTGCCACCGCTGCCTTTGCCATTGTAATTGTTGTAACAACAAACAGGCAACCACAAAAGGCGGACAACAAAAAGCACAACAAGCCAATAAAGAAGCAAAGGCAAACAGAAAACAACAACAATCAAAAATCACTTTAATTTGAGCGCATTTCATTTTGTCAAATCAAATCCGCTGGCTGTTGCTCTTGGTTTTGAAAACAAGCAACATTTTCGTAGCCAATTTAAATGTCATTGCGCCATTTCGGACATTGCCACCCCCTCGTAGCCCACACCCAGCCCGAAATCGAGCAAAAGTTGGTGGATTGTTGGCTTAAATCTTATCAATGGTTTGGCGGAACAGCATCGCGAAAATCGAACACCGAAAATCGAACATCAGAAAATCGAACAACAGAAAATCGAGAGTGAGAAAGAGAGGTCACCTCGGTGAGTTCACGGAGGAGGCGTCAACTGGCCACTCACAAAGTGATTGGATCACGATCGATTCGGTTCGATAAAGTAAACAAAACAAGAGAGCACAGAGACAACTGGGCCGGGGTCCGAATTCGAAAGTGAAAGCCACACAGGGCGACGGGGTCAGTGGTTCTGGGCTGGGTTTTGGTGGGTTAAAAGGTAATACCAGAGGGTTAGAGAAGGCCCAGCAACATTTAAAAGCAATGCAGCAACAAAGAAAAAGAAGGTTACTTAATATAAATAATAAGGGTAAATAAACAATAATGAATGTGAATGGTAATGGTGTGAGTTTAGAATAAATTCCAGAATTAAACTAATAAATAATTTAATTACTACAGAGAAAGCTAATTTTAAACTAAAGATTGCTTAGAAAATAAAAATAATTGATTACAAATATATACAATAAATAATTAATAAATAATATAATATAAATATACAAAATGTATTTGAAATACAAAATAAATAATTAAATATAATAAATAAATCATAAGCCAGACTCTTCTCTTAATAATATAATGTAAAAATACATAATATGTGTTATACATGTGGAATAATAAAAATAAATATAAAATATAATAAATAAATGAATAAAATAACACTAAGGCAGCAGATTAATGGTCACTAAATAAATATAAAATATAATAAATAAATTATAAAGAAATATAAACCAGATTTTGCTCTTGATAATATAATTTAAAAATACTATACAAATAATAAAAATAAATATACAAATATATTAAATAAATTATAAATATATATAAACCAGATTCTGCCTAAATAATAAATATATTTAAAACTTGTATTAATCAAATGTCTTTGTCTTAACCCTAAATAACACTAAGGCAGCAGCTTAATGGTCACTAAAGCATACACAGAGAGAATTTTACAAGGGTTAAAAATGAAAAATAAATCATCTAAAAAAGAATTAACTCAATTTGAGGAAAATTTATCAAATTGTTAAATATTTTAAGCCCAAAATTGCATAAAATACCATAGAAATGTACTAAAAGCCTAAAAAAAAAGTTAAAAACAATACCCAAATTAAGGGCTTTTATTTTCTCAACCTATTTTATTTCTCTCTGTGCATTTAATATGAAATTGCCTGGTGACCAGTAAAATTATATGAACCTAAAACTAGCATTTGAATGGGAACACTAAAGGCTGCCTTTATATTCGCACTAATTAAAAACGCCATTCGAGGAACGAGTTAATTTTGTATATTGCCATGGTAATTATTATTATTGTTATTTTATTTACAAAGCGATGCAAATTTTTAGACACAACACAAAGCAAGGTTGATGGTCAAGCTATGTCAAACGAGCTCCTTGTGAATGAAATTCAATTACAATGAATTACAAAGCAATAATTATATATCCAAGCAGATAGCAACGGACAACCACTGCGTCTAGCTTCCAGTTAAATATCAATTACACATCACCCGACCGACTGTAATCCCATTTAAGATCGACACTCAGCACCCTGAGGTGTCAGAAGCTCTAGACACACCTGACCCTGACCCAACCTTGCACCGGCATCGCGAGTCAGTCAGTCAGCCAAGTGAACGCCAACTCGGACTATCTTGGCACGGTGACACCGCCGGATCGATCGATCGGATCGATTGAACCACCGCCCTGACTTGCACCACGGAGCCACCGAACCGCACCGCGGAGCACCGAAGTGAACCAAACCACAGCAAATAGAGCATAGCCATGCCGAATGTTTGGCCATCTGTGTCTGCCCACCAAAAAAAAACAAAATTCGAAAGTAATTCTTCGGCGAAAAGCTAAATATATTTTGAAATTTGTTTGCATTTTAAAATTTTGGATGTATTTTAAAATTGGTAAATATTTTCGAAATTTGTTTATAGTAGAAACTGGAGATTAATAGTAATTCTTTGCCGAAAAGCTATAGATACTATTTTAAAATTTGTTTTCATTTTAAAATATGTATAAATTTTTAATATTTGTATATTTTTTCGAAATTTGTTTACATTTTCAAAATTTGTATATATTTTCAATATTTGTAGATATTTTAAATTTATCAAGAACCTAGAGACAAATAGTAATTCTTTGACGAAAAGCTATATATATTTTAAATATTGTTTACATTTTAAATTTTGTATATTTTATTTAATTTGTATATATTTTTGAATTTTGTATCTATTTTAAAATTTTTATATATTTTCAAAATTTGTTTATATTTTCAATATCTGTATACATTTGAAATTTATAATGAAACTAAAGATAAAAAGTAATTCTTTGCCGAAAAGCTATCTATACTGTTTTAAAATTTGTTTTCATTTTAAAATATGTATATATTTTTAAATATGTATATCCTTTAAATTTTGTATACATTTTTAAATTTTGTATATATTTGAAATGTATAAACCCTCGGACTACGACCATTTGTTGTGTTGAAAATGGTTTAAGAAACCCATGAGACTTGCCCTGCATTTAGGGAAATGTAAAGTCTTCCTCTGATTGAGGAGTTTTGGGTCGTCCCACCTAACATGCTCTACATACTATAAAATTATATATACTTTATTATGTATACTATATTATATATACTTTATAAAATTATACTATATACATCTAATATATAGCTTAGCTGACCCACGATCGTGTGACTTGAAATGTTTCATGTTTAATGTTTCAATTTCTGTAGCATGTGGCGCGAGGTCTTGACATCGCACCTTGAGCATTGTCATGATCTGTTGTCATCAGAGAGAGAGAGGGAGAGATGGAGAGGGGTAGAGGGGTTAGGGACTGGGGATTGCAAATGAAAAGCTGCCAAAGCAAATCAAATGGTAGCTATGGCTATATACATCTCGCTGACTTGAAGGCATGGCCATCCAGCCTCGGACGTCGTCTCTCCACACCCAGTGGGCGTTGCACATATCTACCCCCGGTGGCGGCTGCTCTAGTTTACAAGCTCGAGAAGTACGATTTTTCGTGAGTCGAAAGGCAGGAGAGTATATGTATGTATACCCAAGGGGAGGGTAATGGGCTTTTGCACAACACAAATTGATAAACCAAATGACGCGCTTGAGTGGCCGTTGTTGCCTGCTGCCTGCTGCCTGCCGCCGTTGCGCCATGGAAATTCTTGCCAAGGTTCACTTGAGGCGAACATGCCTAGCGCCTTGCTTTAATTAAACTTTTGCCCACTGAATGTTTTCCTTTTCGAATTGGATTTTGTATCTATGGCCGCCGGTTACCCTTTGAAGTTTCGCCAAAATGGGATGCAAGCCATAAATGTGGCATCCCAATGCCAAAAACAAATGCGGCTGTGGGCAGCAGATTTGCATCGGCAATTGCACAACAAAACTAATTAAAATCTGAAATACTTACGGGGGGTCATAGTGAGATGAAGTCATTTAGATATAGGTACGTGTGTGAAGGTTTTATAACAATTTTTATATCAATATCAATACATATACCTTTCTGTAGATGAGCCTTTAAATTATACCTAGTAACTATACCTTATGTTGATTACCTTTGAAGAACGAACCCATTCTTTCCATCTTTCAAAGTAAAGTTACCCAATGTCTCTGGCTTTGTTACCTTTATGGCTAGCCTGGCTGTGGTGGCACTTTGTCATGTTGCAGTGGCATTTCGGAGCTCTAAGATGCGAGCACTCAACACCGACACTTGGTGGCCATGTGGGCGAAGTTTATCTTTGACTGAGGAGGGCCTGCCTCACTGCCTGCCTGCCTGCCTGCCACAAGCTGCAAGGTAAACATGGCCAAGGTGTCCGCAACTCGAGGCACTAGCCATTATTACAAGAAGCTGTCCAGCAAAGCAGCGCAAAGTACTTGCAGCAAACAAATAAAAAGAAAAGAAAACCAAAACGAGAAAGGAAGAAAGGCTTTAGAGAAATAGGAAACTGGGGAATACCCTTGTTGCAAGTAAAAAGATCTCCTACTCATTGCAAAATGTAACACAATTAAAGACCAGCTCAAGACTAGCTCCCAAAACATTGCCATTTAATTCGTCATAAATGTTGCAAACCTCCTATGAAACCATGAAACCCTCCTCCTGCCAAAGGGTACCACAAATAGCTGGAGACAACAGACCACAGCAAAAATAAATAAAGTTTGCAATAAGTTTTTCGGCTTACAAATTTGCCAAACAATGCAGATCGCTCGGCACGACGTCGGGCTCCTTGGGACCTGAGACTCGCACAACTGGCGATTTGGAACTTTCGACTGGAGGCCGGCGATCCGCCATCCGCGATCCGCGATCCGCTATCCGCAATGCGAGACTCTCCTCGAGTGTGAGTGGCGGCAGAGTGTGGGGCAATTATGGCTGGCTGGCTCTCGACATGGGGATTCGATCGTACCTCGACTTGTGGCACGCGTCTGCATTTACCAGACCCAACAAATTATGGGGGATCCCCCGTGATACCCCTGCCTCCACAGCAATCTTACGCCACTTCACAGCTCATCGGAAGAGGGTCGAGTGAGTTCTTCGAAAAAGTTTCTTGAGCAGAAACCTCTAGACTGGATGAATTTTATTTAGAAATTTTTCAAATCTTTTTCTTAACTTCCCTTAAATTCTTATTTTTTATATTTGTTATATTCCATACTTGTTGCTTAATGAGATGTCGCGCAATAATAAGTATCTCTGTAGCTGTGCCCGTCTAAATGCATTTGCAAATCGAAAAAAACAAAGACCAAAAGGGTTTGCTGATCGCCGAAATGGAGCAACGGTTCTCTTTTTTTTTGTCTTAGTTTTTTGTTGCTGTTTTTTATTGTAAAGTTAAAACAAAAATTTGCAAACTTTTGCGGTTTGCGATTTATTTTCGGTGCTTTAGCTTGTTGCTGTTGTTTTGTTGTGTGTTTGTTAGTTGTTGTTGTTGGAGTTGTTGGTGTTGTTGGAGTTGTTGGTGTTACTGTGGCAGGTTCACAGCGAACACGACAGGAGGAGCGGGAAGCGGATAGCAGGGGGGGCAGGGAGTGGAAGGCGGGCTACGGGGGGTTCAAATGGTAACGGGAAACTGTCCAAGTTATCCAGTTATCCATGTGCCTAACGCAGCAGTCGAAACGAGAGCAAAAGTAGCCACCGACATCGGTTTTCTTAGTTGTTTCGGTGGTTGTTGACGCTGCTGCCTGCACTGAGAGAAATTCTAGACAAGCCTATATCATAAAAACAAAATAAAGAATCTAAAAAAAGGATCTAAAAGTCCGTTTCAAGTTTCATGTAAGAGAAAACAATATAAAAACCAAAAAAATATAACAAGAACAAAAAAAAATTAATTAATTGTTTTTCTTCTTTAATTTATTTAAACGAGAAAGACTAACAGAGTGCTGTTAAGCAACTAATTGTGCTGTAAAGCGCAAAAATGCACTTCAAGCGGATGTAATGTCATCGCTACTTTTTCTGTTGATTGCCTGCCATCAGCTCATATATTTTTCAAGCAAAAATAAACTTGACAAGACGCCCAAGTTCCTGTTAAGGTTAACTCTCCCATTGATATGGTAGAAAACAAAATGTTCTTAGCAAGGACTTTATCTGTCCGTAAAGTTTTAACAGTAAGAAAAAGATGTGCATTCTCAAACCAGGACAAATATACTTATATTTTTTCCATTATTAATTGCTTTTCAAGAATAGTTCTTAGACTCTTTTTTATATGAAAATTCTTGACATAATTAAACATAAGCATGGTAATATTAACAATTTGCTCATCAAATTTTTTGTTAAAATATACTGATATTTTAATAATATAATGAAGAGGTATTAACAGAAGCAACGTACTTTTATTCCTCTGTTAAGGGTCATTCTTACTTTTAATTATATTCTATGATAAGTAATATATTGTTCTGATCTTTCTTTCTACTTTTTGTTTTTTCCTGTGCACTGACGCTGCTGTGGCGACTTTTCGCTTTTTTGTTTTCTTAGCAGCTTAGCGCCCGCTGTCCTCCATGATTGTCCCCATGCCCCACTGCTGGGGAGTGTGTCCACGTACCAACATTGGCCTAATGTTGCACATTGTGTGCTGAGCCTGATCTTGTTTATTATGCAAGAAAGCTGCCAAAGTGAGCCAAAGCCGAGCGCTATATAGTACGTATACGTACGAATGTAGGAAAGCCACAGGCACGGGCACAGCCAAAATGGGAACAATCACAGAAAGTAAATTCGCAAAAAATTTCAAAATTGAACAAAGTGCCGACAAGAGAGAAATGGTAAGTAACAGGGGACAGGGGTACAGTTTGAAGTCGAAGGTAAGGTAAGGAAAAACATAAGCTACTTCTATATATTATTATCCAGTCTAAAAAATTCTGCAATCTTTAAGAATTCAAAACTGACTGAACTAAAATGTCATGCATAAAATATAAATGTCATATTTTCTAAAAGAAAGCAATTCAGATGATGAGTGATGCTGAATTTTAAGCATAAATTAATAAATCAGTGATAAAAATAAGTTTTATATATAAACGCATATATATAAAATATTTTAAAAGATTAAAATGTTGAATTTAATTTTTAAAATGTATATTTTCAATATGTCAATATTTTCTAATTAATTTTATTCTTAACATACATTTTTGTGTGCCAGTAAAACCTTAATTTAAATTAAAAATAAGAAAATCCTTGCTTCTCTAAGATTTTTCCAATATTTATACTAAATAAGTTCACATAAAAATGTAAAATATTCACGCACAGCTATTTATTTACAAAGTTTGTTGTTGACTTTTTTAAGTACTTTGAGGGTCTTTTCTTTAATCAAATCACTTTCACAACAAGGGCTCCCTTCCATATAAAGTGACTTATTTCTTGTCATTTATTTAAGCTATTATCAGTCTCTGTTATCACCTTAAATCACTGTTATGTGTATTGCGCATACCTTTTTGCTAATTTACGGTGTTTCTCCTTTTGCACTAACTGGATCTTGTTGCGGTTTTGTTAAACAATTCGATTGGCTATAAACCCAAAAAAAAATACACATAAATTGCCATATAAACAGCACATTTTAAGGCACGTTCCGTTATTCGAATCAAGCGTTATTTTACCGATTTTATGCGATGTATAAATGTATATTCTACGTTCGTTGAGTTGCTCCGCTCGCGCACGTTGCATTGCTACTGAAATCGGGATTGGGAATCGGCGCTTGTGATAATGGCTTAGCGGAACGCGAGGGAATGGCACACACAGGGCATGCAGCGAAATGGAACGTGGCTCAATGGGCAATGGATAACGAAGAACGGGGGAATGGGGGAATGGTGGAATGGGGAATGGGGAATAGGGGAATAGGGGAGTGGGGGAATGGGGGGTTGGGGAATGGGGGAATGGGGAATGGGGAATGGGGGATGGGGAATGGGGAATGGGGAATGGGGATTGGGGAATGGGGGAATGGGGAATGGGGAATGGGGAAATGGGAACGGGAACGAAGAATAGGGAACAAGGAACGGGGAACGAAGAACAGGGAACAGGGAACTTGGAACGAGTAGCAAAAGAATACGCGGCACAGCCGCTAAGTGGGCGGTGCTGCGACTGCGCGTAGGCCTAAATGCTAATGCAATTTGCTTTTGGAAGAACGCAGATCGCTGAAGCGAGGGTGAAGGGAGGGGGGGAGGCGGCGTGTGGGTCAGATCCAGACGGGGAGTGGAGCCAACCACCACCGGCACCACCGACTGACGCCGTTTCTTTGTGACATATGGAACTGGGTCGGGTCAAGAGGTAAATGCTTAAAATGCTCTTTAATGCCGCAAAAAGCTGCCAACTTGTGCTGTGGTCACTGCTGTGTGGGGTTCCCTTATTTTGTTTTTAGTCCAAACGGATGGAACCGAAAGTTGGGCAACTGATGGATGGAGTAACTTCAATATATATGTGCATATAATCTAAAAAGATTTGGAAATTATCGTACAAGAATCGTCGAGAGGCCGAGAAGAGTGAAAGTGCTAAGGCTCTACTTTTAATAATATTTATGAGAGATGGTTCAGATTTAAATGAGATAAGGTGGAGTTAACAATAGATATTATATATATTTTATTTATATATACAATTAAAATAAATTAAATAAATTAATCTATTATTATTAATCATTCTATGATTAATTTATTTAATTTACAAAATATGTTTTACAAATCTTTTTAATACAATCATATAATCTTTTTAAATTTTCTGTCAAACTTTCTGATTCCTATTCATATCAAATACATAAATACCATTAACAATTGCCTTTAAATCTAATAGATTATTTAACCTCTGTAATTTATATACTCATAAATTATTTTTCTCAAAATGTTTATTTAAGATTTCTTATTTATTAACACAATCTCAAAGAACCCAGCTTCTTTGAGTTGAATATCATTGAATAGGTATTAGTCACCTAAATATTATTCTTTGATAATGAATTGACTTCTAAATCAAATACTATTCCCTTGCTAAATCAATGATAGTAGAAGGTTTCCAGTTTCGTATAGCCAACAACCTTGCCTCGAATTGGCCACCGGACTTCCTTCCCCAGAAGGCAAAGTGGGTTCTAGCCACACGGCAGTTCTTTCATGGGCAAGGTCGTCTTTCGGCTGGGATGGCCATCGAGATGGTTGCGGTTCAGTGGGATCGGAAGTGCTTTACTTGGCGCAAACCCAAAGCCAAAGCCAAAACCTGGGCATCCGGTCAGCGTTGCAGAGCTGCAGATCGGATCGGGCAACAATGGGGATTAGTGTATTCGGGTCAATCGCTGGCTAAGCCTATTAAATCGGCATTTGCATTGTGGCCAGAACGAGATATTATGGATATTAGCCGTTCTTATCGGAGATGTATTGCGACGCATATGGCAGGTACATTCATATATGCATATGTGATTAGGCCAAAATAAATCAGCTTACCTCAATCGCCGGATCCAGCCGCTGTTGTTGTCGAAGCTGGAACAGGTTCACTTTTTTCGCAAAAATATTCTTTATTTCAGAGCTCCCTCTCACTTATTATTTTCTTTTTTTTGTATTTGAATTTTTTGTATTTTATTTTCTTTTTGCACTGAAATATTCTTTAGGATTCCTTCGCCTATACACACCATTAACAAAATTATTTAATTTGCATTTTTGGGTTCGCTCGCCTCATTTGTTGTTGTATTTCATAATTCAGCAGAGATAAAATACAAATAAATTATCAAATATACACGAAAACCAAAACAAAAATTAAGAAAAAAAAAGAGTAAGAGTAACCATTAACAGCAATTAAATTCATTTAGCACCGTAAGTAACTCTTGGCCAAACTCATCACCGCTCATTAGCGAAAAAGCTGGGTTAAAATCAAAAAAATATATATTTGTTGCTGATTTACCCGCATGCTCGGGCGAGATAAATATTCGATCAATTCATAAGCCGCGACACTTCACACCCGCTCAGTTTTCTGAATGACTGAATGACTGACTGACTGACTGACTGGTTCCTTTTTCTCTTAGCCGGGCCAAAAGGAAGCAGAGGCAGAGGCAGAGGGAAGGCAAGGCGTCAGCTCTGGCCGAAAGCAAAACACTGACTGACGCGCCGCTTTGAGCCAGCTTGATAATGGCAAAGCCCCCCGTCTAGACCAAAAAAAAAACAGCTACAAAAACGAAGCCGAACGAACCAAGCCGAACCCACACGATCGTGGCCGAAACGGAGGAAAATGGAAATGAAACACGTCGGGGAGTTTGGCCAAAACGGGAACTCCTAAGGGGGGCTCGGATGGAGTGCGGGGGATCCCAAAATATGCTAATCACAGGCCACCGAATTATTAGGCCCAGGATTAGTCAGTGGGGGCGTTAAAATGGCTCGAAAGTGGTCCACAGGTCCACTTTAGTGGCCAAAACTAAGATTGCAATTTATGGAGAGCCCTAAATTGGTTTATTCAGTAAGTTAATTATGAATGGAGTAAAGTAATGTTAAAAACTGTAGTCTTGCAATAGAAACAGTATGGTATAAATTTATTAAATATCTTATAAAAGACCCTACAAAATTTAACGATTAATATTTTAATTAATTTTTAAGAATTTTAACGTTTTCTTACATATTGGTGAGATTTTAAAATGCACACTTATATGAATATTTGTCTATATTAAAGAAAAATCTACCTAAAACTAAGAAAATTTTTTCAAAAATGAAAATAAAATTTCCAAGAATTATAAAATCAAGACAGTCAACATAAATACAATTTTTTAAGGTTTTATCTTATTTTTCCTCAAATTTTGGAAGTTAATTCAGATTTTGTCTTTCTTAATTCGGAGTGAATTGTTTTTAGTCTCTTCCTCACTAAACTATGGCGAATTAGCCCCAAATTTGTATCTTTAAATCTCGTACGATTGCGCATATAATTCGTAATTGTTTCCAACATCCCTGGTTTGAAGTGAGATATTTACATACACACACATATATATATATGCTGTTTGTAGTTACTTATTCTAAAAGTAAATAATTTTTGCTTTAATTTAAGAAAACTTACCCTTAAATTTAAAAAATGTGCTTAGATTAACTAAGAACAATCTTTTTAAATATTAGATAACATTAACATTAATTTTATTAAAGTGTTTTCCATGTTTCGGGAAAATCGCCCCTAAAATAAGAAAATTTATCTAAAATTTAGAACTTAAGAAAACTATGGCAAGATGTGAGAAAGTTGTTTTCTCTGGTCAAATTTCTAAGTCTACAGGCGAAAAGTGTTTTTAAGGCGATTTGAGGAATAACAATTTATGAATGAACTTGTAACCGTAACTTCATTCCAGGATTGTAAGAACCAGTTGCAAATAATAGGCGCATCATTGAAAAAAAAGAATAAAAATGTAGAGTATTAAAATATATAGTCAGCATTATAATTTTGTTTAAATCAAGCACAACAAAGCTTGAATTGAAGTGAATGCATTTTTACTTAAGTTATGATCGGTTTCAAACTTTGCCGCTTGATTTTTATTAGCTTAAAAAATGTACATATTAAATATTTGATAATTTTAATAACAACTTAAATTAATATTAAGGCAAGCAAGCAACGCAGCTAAAAAGAAACTGAGGAGGAAACCCCGAAATTACATTTTTACCTTGACTCTTTTTCCTCATTTCTAATGCAGTTTTCCCCATTCTTCGGCGTCGCTGGGAAATGGCATTTTCACTGCACGCCACCGACGACACCGCAGCGTGAAAAAGGGAAACCGCTTCTGTCAACGGCTTTATCGCGAAATAATTCTCGCCGCAAAACAGCTGGAAACTGAGCCACACGGCCCACAGGCCACTGCCAGAGCCACAGCCACTACCTCAGCCACAGCCACAGCCCGAGATCCAATCCAATTGGAGGCAATGCGAAAGTGAAAAGCGAGTGCACTTTTCCGAGGCTGCAGCTGATAGCAAAATTAATTTATGCCCGCCATTGTCTTGTCTGCAGTTTTTCCCTTTCCCAGCTGCTAATTCAAATTTTGACATAATTTTTTCACTCGCCTCTGTCGCTTGCTTTCTCGCTTTGTCTCCGGCCAATTTCACTTGACGTGACCTTTTCTGACGGGTTCGCCTTTGCCTGCACGCCAAGAAAACTCTAATCAGTGCAGGGAAATAAATTTCCTAATTATTTTATTTGAGATTATGCGATTTTCGTTCATGAAAAAAGAATATAAAATGTTTTATTCAAGAAAAACTTATTTAAAATGTTTAATTTGTTTATTTGATTCTTTATTCAAATTTATCACTTTAATCACATCACATAAATCATAATAGTGTTATCATAAAAATCATAAAATAATACCCTGAACTTTAATATTATAAAACTAAAAATGTAAAAAATATTTCTCAAAGTTTTTTGTAAAATCCTATTTGCATTGTAGTTAATTATATGTGTTTTTAAAGTAAACTTTATATAGATTCTAAAAGATCATAAGGTTTTTTTAGCTGCAGTTTAAGGAACTTTAACCTGCTGACAAATAAAAGTTGTATATTTTTATATGAGTTAAAAAATATCAAAATTTTAGCTGACAAATTGTGGCTGTTTCTAAGGTCCTTTAAGGGTGTCTCTTAAAATTAAAAAAAAATTTAACAAAAAGTAATATACTGTTTTTTTTATTTACTTTTAGACACACGTTAGAGGATTTGATTTCTATAAGCTCTTTTTTAAGTTATAAAATATAATGAACTAAAAATCCATAACAAAGATTTTAAAAATATTGGAATTTTTTTAACAAAGAATACTTTTAAGCACCTTTTTAAACTATTTTAAAAGCCTTGCAATTTCTTAGGCAGCTTATTGAAAATTATTACAAATTCTGAAACATAATTTAATACAACATTTTAAAAATAATTTATTAATATTTAATATTATATTCCAAATTGTTTATCCTAATATTTTGTTGCATACTTTTGGACACTCTCTTAATTGTTTTAAGACCCAGACCTAGAGGTTATTTGCCTTTGTCCCATCACAACCAATTTCTCAGCGTGTGGGCCCTGCCTCTTGGGTGGGTCTGGAGCTGTGCCTGTGCCTGTGCCTGTGTGTGGCTGAGGCTGTCCCAGTGGTTGTGGCTGTGTGGCAGCGGCCTTGGAAATGTGCAGTTGCTGGCTGATTTATACTCGCGCCGCGGTGCCACAAATCAAAGTCGAACTGCCGCGCTGACTCATTTGCGGGGCTCCTGCTCCGGCTTCGACTGTGGCGACCTGTTGCATGCCCCGCTCCTGGAATCGGAATCGGAATCGGAATTGGAGTGTTGGCCAGAACCCAGCACAACCCTCCACTTAGCCACCGAACCGAACCACCGGCAGTGTTGTTCTAAGTGTTCTGACCTTGCTGCCGGGTAAGTGGCCGGCCATAAATTTTGGCATTGCGCAAAAAGGCACAGCCACAGCCCCGACTCTGATTCGATTCTGATTTCGAATCCAATTCCAATTCCAATTCCAGTCCCAACAAGTCCAATTGTAGTCCCCAGAATCCGTGTCCGAAAAGTGAATTGTCGCTGACACTTTGAATAAATTGCTAAACGATTTGGCAAGCGCCAAAAATCTAATGGCCAAAAAGGATTTCTCGCTGCCCAAAAATCAACATTAACTGAATTTATTTGCCAACTGAAGTAAGTTGACTTTTGGCCTAGGAATTGTAATAATATCAATAGGTTTTAAATTTATTCGTTACTTAAATAAGTTATATATAGTGTAAATTAAATAAAATATAATGTTTTAACATTAAATTGCTCTCAAATAAATATATTTTTTAATTGTGAGAATGTTTACAATATGTATGTTGAAAATCAGGACTCGCCATAAAGTTAAAGTTGTTAAAGTTATTTTTTAGCTATAATTTATTTTATGTGTAAAGTTAATAAATTTAAATGTACTATTATTTATTTTCAGATGTAAAAGACACAACAATTATTTTTATTTTACTTTTAAGACCTTAAGTTGGCTTTTGGTGTTGGAATTGTAATATCTATGAGTTTAAAATTGGTGTGTACATAATTTTTGTATAAAAATTTTTTTTCATTTAAATTTGATATTGTTGTAAGTTTTTATTTATTGAAAATAAATATGTTTTAAAATTGTAATAATGTGTGCATTATAAAAATATTGCCTTTACTTCAGAAAATACTCATATTTTAAGCTAAAAATCAGGACCCGCCATAGCATTGACATATTAAAGCTTTTAAAATGTTATTTTATATATAAAATAAATACATTTAAAAGTACCACCATTTATTTTTAGATATGGAAGTCAGTAAAACAAATTTTATTTTAATTTAGATAGCTCCTTTCGCTTAATTTATAAAATGAACACAATTTATCTGAGGCTCTTGTCTTTCAGCCAGCTCAGTTTTCGGAAGTTTTTTTTAGGTCTCAAGCTGCCAACACATTTTATTATTTGATTATTTTTTATTTATGCCACTTTGGCTGGCGGCTTTTGAAATTGTAACTGTAACGGCAAGAGTCATGGTAACACTTAGATACAAATATATCTATATATTATAGTAACTGTAACTACAGCCGCACACAGAGACAGAACGTTGCCACACCTTTTCCTCGTAGCTGGATTTTTGTACTGCCTTATATACGTAGATATGTAATATACATATTTATATGTCTATATGGCTTATTTTCCTTTAGTTTGTGTTTTTGTTTTAGTGCGCGCCCGCACATTCGGCACACACAGATACAAAAACAAACTCACACATGGCGAAAGGAAAGTTGGCAACGCGAAAAACTCGAAGCTGGAGTTCGCATTTTGTAGATCAATCTTAGAATGGGCTTGTGCCGTTAGCCGCCGGCAACGGCGCTCACTAAAATGTGGTTTGTCCTTGGAGAATGTGGCAAAAAGGTAGAAAACAAATATTATAATATATATGTGTATCTATGTGTCTATGCCCACTGTTACCGTATCCGTGCACACAGCGAAAAAATTCAGCATACCATTTGGTGGCATCTCAAAATTATCCTGTAGGACTTATAATATTATCAACAGCATGGATAGGTTATAAAAAATGCGATATAATTAATATAACTGATAAAAATTTTAAGAAATTATTTTATTTCATTTATGAAAATAATTTTCACAATTAATAAAAACATATCGGTACAACGGGAATATTTGTTATACATATATCAAAAATACTTTCAAGTTAAAAAAAAAATGTATTTGTGTTAAAAGATATTTTGAAAATTTTAAAGATATTAATTTTGTTTATTAAAAACAACAAATTTATTTATCAAACTAAATTTTGTTGTTCCTTGCAAAAATGAAACCTTGTTCAAGGTAAAAAGGACAAGAATTAATATAAAGCAAATCAAATTAAATAATTAACTAGCCCTGATCTTAGAATTCTTTTATAATAATATATATTTTAGAAAATATTAAGATTTGAAGATTTGAAAAATATGATCAAAACAATTTTATTCATTGAAATATTTAAGATAATCAAACGTATAATTAAAAGAAGTACTATATTTAAAATGATCATTAGAAATTTTATCTGTGTCTTGTACATCTAAAATATTTTTAAATTACCAGGAAAGCACCCAAAACAAAAAATAAAACATTAAAATCATTTAGTAAGTACACGAAATATAACTTTATAAATATTAAAAAGGTATTTGGCTTTAAGCATTAATTTAAACAACGTTCTTAATATTTATATATCACACTTTCAAATATTTCCTAGAATGAATAATATGTTAACATTGTTTTCTTAAATTTAAATATGAAATATAATATGAATAAATAAAATTCTCGAATTTGAAATTATTATATATTTTATTATATTTTCTTCTGGTGCACAGGTACGTGCACGAGTATGTATTGCACATATAGGCACGAATATAATTGTGCCGTTATGTTTAGCGTTGGCGCCGCACCCAATGGACCCCACATCCCCGATCCCCGCACTGCCGCTTCCCCCCACCTCGCCTATCCCCGATACCATCCATCCCCTCCTCCAATTAGATTCGAGTTTTTATTTCTCGTTGTTATTGTTATTATTGCAGCGACTGCCTTAGTTCGCCTTTGTCTAATGGCTTCGATTATTGGTTGCTTATATTTTCCGCCTTTTCACCGGGTTTTGAATTTTGTTTCTGTATTTTAGTAATTTTTTAATAAATTCCGCCTGTGCACTTGTAGAAGTAAAGAAATGACATCAGAAATATAAGTTCTTAAAAAAGAATATTTGAAAATGCAACTAATGTGGAGTGTTAAATTATTATTTGAGATTTTTGTAGTTATCATCATTTAAAAAATTGAAAATCTATCAATTCTGGCTTTTAGATATGAGAATTTCTTATGATTTCCGAATTAATTTTTATAGTTTACAAATAATTAACGTTAGCGTTAATTATAAATATAAAAAATTATTAAAATAATGTTAAAATGTGGCATAAGGAACATCCTTTTACATGTAATCTAGTTTATAGTTTTTTTTACGATTTTGAAATATTGTTTTTAATTTTATCCAAATCAGATGATATATCATATAGCTGCCATAGGAGCTATCGGTTAATTAAGATGAAAATCTAGGTAAAAATCTTTCCAAGTTATCATAAAATATACACGAAATATCGTTATTTGCCGCTGATGTCAAAACACTTTCTTGGCAGTATGAAATACGAGTCGTTTTTGTTTTTTGTTTATGGTTAATGCTAATTATTTATAATAATCAAACTAAATTGTATTATTTTTGTTCATAGATTAACTCTAATATACTTAAATAATCGTATTGAAATTTAAACAAAAATATTTAAAAGTGCTTCTATCCTTTTTTGGCATGGATATAGCGTATTCTTTTCCATTGTCAAAACACTCTGTTGCCTGTTACTGTATGTCTCTTCGCGCTGTATTTTCACTTCATTCTTTCTAAAGATCTAAAGCTTTCTCATCTTGGTGGCCACATTCACAATTTCACCCAGGCTAGCAGTCAGCGTCTTCACCTGGGCTAGGGTATTCTGGTCCAAGGCCATCAGCACCTCGCGCTTCACCTGGTTCATCTTGAGTGGCTTCACGGTGATAACCCCCTTGCTGGTGGGGATCTGGACATTGGCACAGCGCTTCCCCAATTGCTTCGGAACCGCCAAGGGACTGCCCGCCTTCGAGAGCACTGGTTCGCCGGCACGTGGAAAGCGCAGAAAGCTCAAAGTTGGAAAGTCATCCATTTTCGCCCTGTCCACCGACTGCACCCGAGCCCGGATCCGCTGCTTATGGCGAAACCTCTCCGCCGACTTTTGGCTAACGGAACGGCTACGTGGGGCCAAAGTACTGGTGGTAACTGGGGAATGATCTAAGGAATTGTTCAGTAAATCTCTAAAGGGAATATAAATTTATATATATATATCTCACCTGATCCTTGGTAGTCAGCGAACTTGTCAATCTTGAGGTCCTGAAAGTCCGACCACTTCATCTTCAGCAGTTCCTTGTCGGTGGTGTCTCGGATGATCTTTATTTGGTTGTCTATTGCCTCCAGGTAGCGGCTGGCCAGGTCGTCCACCTTCAGCAGAGCGACATCCATTTTAATTAGGGCCAAGCTCCCTTTGTCCTTCCGATCGGCCTCCTGGCGCTGAGCCTGTTTGGCGGCAATATTCCTGGTGCGGGACATCCTTTTTGTTTCTTATTTGGCAAAGCGTTTAAACAACCTTTGACTAGCTTTGAATACCTTTGACAAGTAAATCTACGCTTACTTCAATCTAAATTGAAATTATATATTTTTTTGGTTTTTCTTTTTATTATTTATTTAAGTTTAAATCTAAAACTGGCTTAGTTATGGTTTTTTTAAACTTTGGCTTATCCACAAAAATATATATCGATAAATATCAATCGGGTAACTGCCGACAGATCAAAATGCAAACTGCAGCTTGGGTGCAATGAAAGCTCCTCTCCTGTAGTGCATCTCGTAAGCTTCATGCGATAGTTGAAAGATCCATAGTGAACGGATCACTTTATAAATATATATATATGTACATATATACACCCATCAATCTTCCATTCCCGATTGATAACAAACGAAAGTTACTGGATTGATAAGGTTGTTAATATCAGGCATAGATTCCAAGTCAACCTCGTTGTTATTTCAGTTTATTCAGAGATATGAGCGGGCATACATACACCTGCTTATTATGAGGCGGATGCGGTGCGTCGTGTGCTCACTTGGCCACTGGTCAATGGGGCAGTGGAGTCGGCGCTAAAGGCGGTGGTCAAGGACCAGGACCAGGGATCGAAGGAATCGCTATCACCAGCCCCATTTGCAATACAACCGAACAGAACTTTGACCAACTGCGGTGAACGTAGCCGGGTTCTATTGACCATGCCCGCCTTTGTGGAAACTACAGTCTCGGATCAAAGGAGGAGGCGAAAACCAGCTCCACGCTCGCCTGTAAGCTGGTGACCTCGTTCAGTGCGAATCCCCAAAGGAAACCGCCGCTGCCCAGCGTCCAGGCCCATGTTATGCTCTTCAACAATCAGACGGGCGAACTATCGGCCATAATGGAGGGTACGGATCTGACCACCTGGCGCACTGCTGCCGCCTCGGTGGTGGCCACCAAGTATCTGTACTTCCGGCGGTTCGGTTCACAGGCGGAGATGGACAGGGAAATCAATGTGGCCATTGTGGGCTGTGGTGTGCAGGGGCAGATTCATGCCGCCGGCTTTTGTGCCAATTTCCGGGTGAAGCAATTGACTCTGTACAATCGCACGGAGGCAAAAGCGCAGAATCTTGCCGAGAAACTGAACCAGGAGGCGAGTTCCAAGAACCCAACTAAGATAGTTGTTTGCTCAAGTCCGGGAGAGGCCTGCCAAGATGCTGATGTCATATGCATAGCCACATATTCCCGAGATGCACTCATCCATGCCAAGGATTTGAGAAAGTCCAGTGTCCATATCAATGGTGAGTGTGTCCTGAGGAAGGGTTAAAATTGGGTATAAGTTAATAAATTTTTAGATTAAAGAGATCGGTTCTCGTTAGATTTGATTTCATTTCATCGAAATATAACGATTTTTTCACCATCTCCAAAGTATCTTTGTTACAAGATAACTTTGGGATAAAATACTTAATTTAATGTTAATTTTCTTAGCCGTGGGTGCTGGAGAAGTTCACTTTGGTGAAGTGGCCGCTGATGTCTATCGCCAGGCGAAGGTCTACGTGGATTGCCAAGCCAATGCCGAAGCCGAGCTGAAGGGTCTACCTGCATCTATCGCCGGGGAACTGGGAGCTGTGATCCTCAATAGAGATTATCCCACGGAGGCGGGCATCTCTATTTTCCAATCAATGGGTAGGTATCCTTATAGAATTAAATAATAATTAATTATAAATGGCTTCTTAATATTATTAACCTTCGTAAAATAGTCTTACTTTCTCATCTTATTTAGGAATCAAGAACTATAGCCATCTTTTTCTTTTTAAAGTCACAGAAAGCCAGTTTAAAATATTAACAATTATCTGTTACAGGAATGGCTTCAGAAGATGCCTGTGTGGCACAGGCAGTGCAGAATGCTATCCTTCAGCAGGACTCCTAGCCCGATCTTGAGCATCAAAACTACCAGTTATGTTTAACCTTTCATGTGTATATATATAAGTATGCGTATATTAGAAAAAAAAATATGATTTGGAAACATAACAATCGCTACAAACTACAACAAGACCGACCGGCGACGTCGTCGTCACTTCCAGATCACAGTCACATTCGTATCCTTCTCGATGTCCCGCTCAATAGTGCTGGGCGAGAGCCCGGTCTTGCAGCAGATCTCATCGAAGCTAATCAGACCGGTGTACATCTTCTGACGCCCGGAAGGCACTGAACCCGTAAACACCGGATACTTGTGGATGCAGCGAATGAAGCGGTGCTGCAGCCCGAAGATCACCATCCGACGTTCGTCAATGTTGTTTTGGTGAGGAGAGAGGCGCTGGCAGATTGCCCGCAGGGTGACGCCGTGCGTCATCGAGGCGTAGAACTGGAAGATGCGCTGCACGCTGGGCAATGTCTTGTCCGGCCGCAGGGCCACATATTTACGGCACGCTCCGCTCAGCGCTGCGCTCTGGATGAGGTGCTTCAGATTCTGTGTCATGTATACGTTGCTGTACTTGAGGATTGGCAGCAGCTGGACGACGCCATAGTAGACCAGATTCTGTATGCACGACTTGACCAGGTCTGTTTCCACGTCCGCTTCCGCGGCGATCCGGGCAACGTGATTGATTCCGTTAATGTATGGCAGAATCTGGAAGGAATCGAGTTGAGATAGGCTTGGCAGAAGCTCATAAAGTACTCGCTTACCTGCTGCGTGGTCAGATCCCAATTGTCCAGCGGCGCATCTCTCAGATTGGCCAGCAGCAGCGGAACCATGTGATCCTTGACCGGCGGCGGATCCGGCTTGTGCATGACGATTTTCAGATGGATGGTATTGTCGCCCTCGACAATGGTTGCCACCTTGCGTTCGTTCAGGTCGCGCAGCACCGTCTCAAAGATGTTCTGCAGGCGGCGCTTGTCGTCCTCGCGCGATAGGAAGCATGACTCCTCCTCCATCATGATAAGGTACTCCGACAGCTTCTTTACCACCGGCTCATACTGAACGCTGCGGGCCCGCGAATCGCAGACGAAGCAGAGATTGAAGAGGAAGGCGTTGCGGACGTACTTTTGCTGATCCTGAATGCCCACCGGATAGCCGACGATCTTAACGTCCATGGCGTTCACGGTGAGGATGCAGCGCTGCAGGTGCTGCTTGGGTATGATGTACACGTTGATGGCATCGAACACGTCCTTGGAAATGTAGTTGTCGGGCACCTGGTAATATATGATTGAGATTTCGGATATTATCTTATCGTCGTATATCCCGGGAACGCACTCACCTGGCAGCTTATTTTGCAGCCTGCTGTCGCGTGAAATTCGCTGAGGAAAATGCACCGGATCTTGCCCTCCGTGCTGCCGCCTGCTGCTCCTCCTCCGCCTACGCCAACGCCGCCGCCAGTGCTAGCACTGCTGCCACCAACCAGTCCGTGTCCATTTGTAATCGACGCCGCATCGTTCGTGTGGGTGTGCATGCTGTCAGCTGGATGCAACTATCACCGCATCCGCATCTTAGCATCCAGGTCGAAAGGCACCGTGATAGGCTGGCTGGGCCGATTTTGCAAACAAATGTACTTAATTGCTAATAACAATTAACAGAGTGCCGGAATTGACTAACAGAGTGTATTATGTTATTAACAGAAAAGTGCCGCAAACAGCAGTGTGGCCGTTGAGAAGTTTCTTTAAAATCACGGAAATATACCACAATTTCATTGAACATTTAATTAATTTCAACAAACAGACTGAATTAATTATTTGTTAACTTAATCAAAAAAAATGATCTGTCTGCGATCCTGAAGTTGAGTTTATTACTTTCTTCTTTTAATAGCTTTCGCTGGTTGCACTTTAGCAGAATTGGTATTTTTAGGTATTGTGCACCGGTCATACTGAAACATACAAGACCAGACCTAAAACACAAAACAATATGGAAACGTAAGAATTTCTTTAATTTGTACCATAAATTATAAATAACAACGTTTATATCTTGCTCAATTCCAGAATAAATCCCACGTACTCGTATCTCACCAATCTGGAGGTGATGCAGATACTGCAGAAGATCAAGAGCACCAAAAAGAAGTTTGGCATGCGAAATTTGGCCACAGTTACATACGAGGTTCATATTTTCCTAAATTGTTCTCATATGTGATGGTAAATAGCACATCATTTGTATTCCGCAGGCACTGCAGTACCTGGAGGAGACGCCCTGCAAGACCCAAACACGCGAGTCCATCATAAACTATGTAAAAGATTTGTCCTCCTACCGACTAAAGTCTCACGAAGTTCTGCAAATGGTCAATGATCCGCCAACAAGTGCTCTTCACACACAGCTGGTGAGGATTACCTTATTTTAATAGGAGATAAAACACATTCTGAACTTTACTTTGATTTAGCTTATCGACGACAACAAGGCTCCACTGACGGATGAGGAGAACGAGAAGATCATCCAGCTGAGCTACAAACACTTCCATGGTTCGGGAGACACTAAAGAAGCGCCGGCTGAGCCAACTGCAAGACAAAAAGCGAAGTCTGCTCCAGCGGCGAAGGTGTTGGAACCAGAGGTTGCCGAAGCCCCAGCTTCCACTCCAGCAGAAAAGGCACCAGAACCGGAGGTTGCCGAAGACCCAGCTTCCACAAATACAACTCCAGCTGAAGAGAGCCAACCAGAAACCGAAACCACAGAATCTGTAGCAGAAGCTAACACAACAGAGTCGACAGCAATGGAAGTAGATGACAAAGAGCCCAAGAGTTAGCCAAATAAATGACTACAAACTAAATACGTTTAACGTTTCATAATTCTTTTTTGTTTTGTGTTTTGTTTGATGTAGCGTACAAAATAAGCTAAAAAATTATTAAATTATTCAAGTGCTCAACGTTCAAGTATTCAACGCTTCTGATCGCCCAAATCCTCGATGACGTCCTCGTCGATTTCCGACCACTTTTCGGGTATAACATCGAACAGGTCGTCCTTCACGTCGCCCTGGATAACGATCTCATCGTCGCCAGTCACCGACGAACCGCAAGCAAACTTGGTGCCAAAGAACTTGGCGGCCACCTTGAGATCAATGTCTGGAAAGGGAATAACAATAAATATAGAATCTTGAATGCAGCCAAGACACCTACCGAAAGTGCTCAGTCCTGTGACGACCGTCACCGACTTCTTCTTGCCGCGGGCAGCACGCGAGACGCAGATCTTCTTGGGCACGTCCTCCTTCTTCTTGACGCGCAGCAATCCCTTGCCACCACGCTTCTGGCGCTTCTTGTCGTCATCTGTGCCGTCGGCGGCGGCTGCTTCTTCCTCGATCTTCAGCCGTTCAAAGTCGTCCGGCATGTTGCGCTCCAGCCATTCCTTGCATTTCTCGTACTCCGGATAGTACTCGCAGTACTGGGAACGAACAAAAAAACGAAATCCGTGAAACTATGGATTTTTGGCCGGTCTGATTTTCGGCTCGCTTACCTCGATGGGCATCGTGCAGTGTCCGCAGTACTTCATCTGGATCGGATAGGTTACACCCTCGCGGGGACCAACCTGCAGGCGGTCAGCCACGCTGTTGCCGCCCAGTCCCACGTCTTCATTCGTCATTGGATTGGTTTTGAGTCGATTGTCTGGCTAAAATGTTAACTTTTGCTGAGGAAAACTTGGTAATGTATCAAAATATATATCGATATTTTTTCTATGACGATTTAATTATTTGTTTGCCCAAATATCGCATTTGCGATATTTTTATTCGATACAAATATACTAAAAATGCTTAATAATTTTAGTATTTTATCTTCTTTCTCACATTAAATTTATCATCAAACAAGCCCAAAGGGGAAAATGAACGACATTTACATATCGATACTTTTATTTGAACTTTTTTTTGTATTTTAAGTAAAATACTAGAAAGGTAAAGGGCATTGCCTGATGGCGCGCGGGCACACTTTAGTATTTACAGCGCGGGGTTCGAAAATTAATAAAAAATTTTATAAAACAAGCTTTTCTCATAATTTGAAAACATAACATGGAAAATGTTCAGGTTTTCTTGAGGTCAAAAAGTAGTAAATTTCGATTTGAAATTTAAACCTTAATGAAATAATAACAAATTATGGAGAAAACATTATTTTGCAAGTTGGTCTAAAAAATCATAAACATGGTTTGGCAAGGAGGCCTAGCCATCTTCTGTCAAAACCCTTGAATAACTTTTTAGTTTTAGATTCATTTTCCACACAGTTTCACCAAGATATGTTTCATTTTGAACCTTAAACAAATACCGGCTATATATTATTTTTCTAAATTTTATACAAAAAGGAAGTGTAAATTAAAGCATGAATTATTTCCTGCTCCTTGTGCTGGCTGGCCTAGAACACGAGTACTGGTCCGGAGTCAGACATAACCAGTCCATTGAGGCTTGGGACGAATACTGCAATCGCTCCCATCAGCTGGGCGACATGGTGATGCACGCCAGGCTGCCAGTGTTCGACCAGGATTAGGCCCTCTCTACAATTTTACCTATTAGGTAAGAGAGATGTGAGAGAAAACATAAAAAAGTAATTCCATTAAAATCTAATTTACATCAGGCCATCGCTTTGGTAGGTCCTTCCAGAGTGGGAAAAAGTCTTACGGCCAAAGTGCTGCGTGAGAATTTCCTCTGTCCTGGAGAGACACTTTACGCAAATCGCTGATAATTAGTATGATAAAAAATGCCTGAAGAGAGGTCACCAATGGCCCGAAACAACCGCTCCTGAAGCAGCTTACCATAGTATATGTATTCACCGTAAAGTCCTAGCAGCAAAATCAGGAGTATGGAAAAGAAATGCTAAAACTACGCGAACTGGAACGCACTCACGTGGTTATCTTTGAAGCTATTTAGTAATCCAAACAAGGGAATACAATTAATCCCAAGTAAATTTTGTATGTTTTTAAAATTATTATCAGTTTAGTAATAATGGTTCACTGGAACCCAATGTAATAGCAGGCTCAAGCACGAATAAATGTAGGTTTTTTATATAATATTATTTTCAATCTGCTTTAAACGTTTCAAAAAACGTCCAATCAAGGCTTTGCTCTTAAGAATCTTCCCTAAAATATTGGTAGACCTGAGGCTTCATCCAAAAAGTATGCCACAAATATAGATGGCAACATCCGTGAATTTATCTTTCCCATGTATCGGTATTATCCACGCGTTTTTGCTGTTTTAGCCGTCTTTGCTGCCCTGTTTTACGTTTTATGGCCAAAGCGAAGAAGCTCTCCGTTATCGGATAATGGGCGTCGTGTGTCGGGGCGGCCCGAATTTAGTAAGTATAACGATTTTATGGCAGCCATGGCCTACAAAATCGGCAAGCCGAGCGTCGTCGTCGGGCTGTCCCAGGGTCAAGTGCGTTTGCCTTTATTGTTATTCTTGCCGTTATTGTTATCCCGCAGGCGCACACGACGTATGCGTGATGTGGCCGGCACATGGGTGTTCCATTGAGACGACCCACTTCCGGACGCATCCGGGTCTCGACCTTCCGCCCGCCTACGCCCGACGAATGCTGATTTCTCCTGATTTATATTATTTTGTATATGGTATATATCTTTTATGTGTGCTTTTTGACGATCGGCAAATCTGAATCTCAGTCGCATTTTGCTGCAATTACACAGAATATGTGTACAGGTTTAATTTGGCAATTAGTTGACAATGGCGTATGGCGATGGCTAATTGGCGGGCAATTAGCAAAAAGCGCTATAAATTGTGGCAGCCGGAAGGGATCTGCAAAAGCCACGACATGGAGCTCTGGACCAGAAGCTTACTGGGTTTGGGTTTGTGGATCCTGGCACTTTTGGCCGCGAGTCAGGTAAGGCTTAGTGTATCTTACTGTTATACTTAATCCTTCAAGGATCCATTTAGTTCATCAACTTATCTTTTTGTTAACATTTTTAGGGTACCAACTTTGAAATAATAACCGATGAGAAAACAATGGACATCTACTGCAGTGCCGAGGAGGATCTGGGTAATATTTCCTTCCGCGAATTCGTCGACATTAGTGGCTTGACCTTCAGCGTTGCCGATGATCTGGAAACTCTTCTCTACAATGGCGACATCAAAATCTCAAGGAATGTGCCCGAGGGTCAAATCACCTTGGAAATAGACGTATTCCGTTGGGAAAGGAGTCAGTGGCTTCCCACTTTACTCTCTATGAAGCGGGACAACTTCTGTAAGGCTCTTGCCAATCCTCGCGAGATCTGGTATCCGGTTGTGAAGGACATACCCAAGGAACAGCGTAAATGTCCGCCCAAAAAGGGGGTAAGTTTTATTAATCCCAGCTATGTCTTTCCTAGAATATTTTGCAGCTCAATTGTAATTTTTAATAATTCTTACAGCACATTTATACCCTGACCAATGTGAGCAATCATTTGTATGTGAAGAACATGCCCTTCTTGGACATTACCGGCGACCTCAAGGCGGTGGCTCACCTGAGCGTGGGTGGCTACAAGACCTGCGCCGTGGTGTTCTTCAAGGTCTACGCCAATTGACCCTGACAATGGAATGAGAGGAGGGAGGTGGGAGCTGGGAGCTGGGAGCTGGAGCTCTGATCTCGCATCTCCGGGGCTCTCTAACAGGAATCTCACCGAGATCCGGCTGTTTGCCTAGTTTATAGTAAGTATTATCTGGCTGCTCTGTTTTTTTATGGCCTGATTTGGTGGTGTTTGCTCGGCTTCAATGGCGCGTCCCCCGTTTATGGCTCCTAACTAAATGATTTGCAAATAAAACCGAAATATTTCATATTCATGCACTCGAAACGGAATGTCAGGCAGCCTTTATTTTGTATATTTTTTTGTCAGTTTCTTGTATGTAGTATTTCTTGGTTATTTCTGGTGGCGCTGGCGATAAGCCAGTTCTCGAAATGGGAACTTAGCCCAGTAATCCCCTTTCCAGTATTTGCCAAAAAGCTCAAATGCGGCGCCATGCCTACATCCCTCGGCCACATCTCCATCATCATCATCATCTCGAGTTCCACACAGATCCCCACAACCCCACACATCTCGAAATACTCATCCACTGAACTCATTCGCAACTGCGCGTGACGATTACTTGTATAAGATGATTCCCCTGCTGCTGCTGCTGCCCTGGCACTGGCTCTGGACCCTGGAGATCCCCCAAGATTTACAATGTTTGTGGATTCGGGTTCACCGGTTTTTCTTATTAAATGAATACATTTAATTGTTAACTGCACGTGGTCTGTCGCGGGTTGCCTGCAGTTGAGTCTTGTCATGTGAATCAATTTGCGAGTTTCGGAAAAACAACTAATTTGAGTTAAAGGGTTATTAAACAATTTTTATTTCAATAATTTCTAGTAAAAATCTTACTTAGAAATATAATCAAATAAAATTCAAAGGCCATTAAAAAATGTATTAAGTAATATATATACCCCCAAAATATGTAGTTTAAAAAGTGTCACACATTTGTTGAGAGTCAACATATATTTTTCCTTTTACTAGTTCAACATAAAAAATAATCTAATTAAGGAATTAAAAAGTAATGGTTGCAAACATAGTTATTATTTATATATTTATCGCTGTCCTTCTAACAGATCTCTTGATTGAAAGATAAAGATACTTTAGCCTGAGTTATTACCTAGTTATTAATTAAATGCAATAACGAAATGTATCTCAACCTGCTGGGTGTTGCTCACATCCAATTTCCGCTTTCCATGTCAATGTTATAGAATACTTATGACTCTATTTGTTATCTTGTGTCGTAATATAATAGGCAAAGTCGAGTCACAACAAACGATAAATCCCAAATATAAAAAGTAATAATTCTCCCATCACTCGACCTGAGATATTCCGCCTAGTTGCACATTTTCTAAACTAATTTAGAGAGAGTAATGAGGTAAAGAGACTTCGCTGTACTGGGTACTCGAAAGTTCGATTATGATTTTTGGTTGAAAACAAATCTGAACTGCCGCAACAGCTGGCAGTTATCAATATGCAATTGAGATCGATTGCGATTTCAATGCCCTGGGCTAGACAGGCCAGAAGACAGTGCGGTTCGTGGGTGTAAAGAGGATAGAAAGAAACTGAAAATAATTGTTTAGATGCTTGGACACTTGTTTATATTGAAATCTATACAAAAAGAACAAAATAAACAAGCTATAAAAATGTAATAAACTTTTATATTTCTAATGTGAATAAACCCTAGCCTTCGGAATATAAATAAATAAATAATTTCAATAATTAAAACTACCTGAAAAATTGCAAAAGTTAAGAGTATTTATTTATCCTTTAAGCAATATATGTATGTTATTAATTATTAATGGTTTAAGAACCTTAAGACATACTTTCAGAAATTCTCATATCTCTTTCTATCCTTTATTTTACTTTCTTTTTCTATTTTTGAATTTAAATTATAACCTAATGCTCCTGCTACGCACTGTTTGGCGTATGCTAATTTCCCATCGAGCGATCATGCAAATGCAATATAGTAATATAATCAGAATTCATATGCATCAATTACTAAGTGTATAATGGTGGTCACAGCTGATGTGAGCCGGCGGAATGTCTGTTTGCCTGAGAAACACCAGATACTAACACTATCCAGAAACGATAGACCGCTTTGAACTGGTGTCGGTCAGTTTCGACCAGATTCGATTGATTTCAAATCGAAGATATTGATGAACTTAAATTGTAAAAAAATGATTATGGAATTTTAATTAGTAATTTTGTATTTCCCTATGTCTAATTTCCTGTAATTGTCTCATGAATCATAAAATGTTTTCAAGAGTAAATAAAAGAATTTATTAAGTGAACAAGAGTATGTGAAAACTGAGTGCAAAAGAAATCCTTTGAAGTATATTCTTTGAAATTTATTTATTAAACTTATAAATAAAATAAAAATTAAGTTTTCTGAAGGTCGTACAGTTCTGTATATTCATTGACTATTTTATCGAAATTATTCAATGCTATATAATTCTCTATATGTAGACATATATTTTTTATATTATTTTCTATAAGTTTAGATATTTTTTCAATATTTGTTTAAGTTTAGAATAACTTTAATTTTAATTAAAACTTTATTTAAACTTATTAAACGTTTCTTGAGCTGCTATTAAAATTTTGTAGGAACCTTTTTTTACAGTTTAGTGCAAGAGTTCTGACTTCAAATTTCTATAAGCTTGAGGGTTATCTAAATTAACTGCTTAAAATGTTTTAAGATGCTCCAGAGCTGTTTATTTATTTTTAATTAGTGTTGTATACGCTTTATAAATATATAACAAGTATTTTTATATTCTGTAAAGATTCGTAATTCTTATAAAAATATTTTAAGCATTCAATTTAGATTACCTTCAAACTTCTAGAAATTTGAAATCAGAACTCTTGCACTAAACTGGAAGAAAAGGTTTCTGCAAAATCCCACATAACTCCGGCATTACAAAATGTTTTCAAAAATATAGTCTTGGTTTAAACTAACAAAAAATACATATTTATGTATAAAATAAAAGATATTTATAAGATATATAAGTATAAAAAATATATATTTTAGGACATAAATTCTTCAGGACAA
Source organism: Drosophila jambulina (assembly GCA_018152175.1). Taxonomy (NCBI): domain Eukaryota; kingdom Metazoa; phylum Arthropoda; class Insecta; order Diptera; family Drosophilidae; genus Drosophila; species Drosophila jambulina. Next base: position 17,354,566 of record JAECXH010000006.1, on the reverse strand, counting down.
AATGTATGTCTATCTGACCATGTTTTGAGGCCGCCCGGGTTGATGGGTTATCGGGTCGTATGCGTAATATTTTCGAAAAGTGTTATGCCTAGAAGCAAACACAACTCACAAGCAGAGTTCAACACTTGATTTATTCTACACTTTAAACTATAACCAAATAAACAACATATAATTAGAAAATAGTAAACAAATTTTAATTCGTTCACAGGTCCAAAGTGCCCGTTATTTGTGGCATAAACACCCAGATTAAACCCCTAAACTGCATAGTATTTTGGCCCTTGTATTATTAAACTTAACCCCCCGCAGATCCCATTGTTTGATATCGTAATAGGCGACAGATCTATCCCTGAAACTAACTATTTGCCATAAGACCCTCCGGCGAGTAGTTGCACGGCAAACAGGCAAATAAACAGAGTTTATGGAGTTATAAACAAAACAGTAGCCCAAGTGCCCCCTGCTGTGTGCACATCGTTCAGATTCGTACTACCATATATATGTATATATGCACATCTACAATGTGCTATATTAGAATGCAGGCTGTTATAGCTGGCCCTGCCTGCTGTCCGCAAATTGCACGAATTAGGCGCCTCTATTTACCGCATTTATATAACTATCAGCTGTGGGTAAATATAAACAAATGGGAGGAAGGCACCGAGAGTATTTTATGGGAAAACTAAAAACAAAATAAACAAACAGTATGTGAACCAAGAAGAAATGTTACGGAATGAAAATAAATAGAATGTCAGCGTTTCGTACGTTTAGGAGGCATTAAATGTCGCACACGAACTGTGTAGCTGTGTGTATTCCTAAAGATACAGCTAAGCGGAAGATACAGATACAGATACAGATACAGTTACAAATACTATATATATACTATACTTTACTATAATATTCTCGAAGAGCGTGCGTGATTCTCTTGACTGGCTTTCGACGTTAATGTAGTGATAGTTATTGTTAAAACGCCGTAACAGACATTGATTATAATTTGCATGCATTTAGTAATTTGTATTAAATAATCGCAAAATGTTATAAAACAATTTGTAAAGCTGCATAGAGGATGCCTATTATTTATTTATGGTTACTGTTAAAACAATTTGGCTGGAGGTAAAAAGTAAATAAATGATATCCTTTTAAACAACTCAAATAAAAACCTTTTTATATGGTTAACTTTTTTGTTAATTACTTAATCTACTAGATATTTTAATTAAGCGCTAAATAATTGTTTAAGAAAAACCACCGACTACCTTGGAAATCGCCTATCAAGGGCATTCAGCCCCATTGCATACATTTCCTGCTCTCTGGCGTTGCACTTTTAATTTGTCGCATGTCGTTAAAAAAATACAAAAAATACAAAAAAGAAAAACGAAAAGGCACCCCGACAACCACCCACCACCCACTCTCATTTGATTAAATAAAGAAACAGCATTTAATCAAAATGAGAAGAGCAAACACGCAGAGTACACACAGTATGCCACGCCGTTCGCATTTCGTTCATTAAGCAAATAAATAAATGAGAGGAGTATTAAATTAATTAAATAAATAATATTTTCAGGAACAAATAAATAAATAACACATTTTATTGCGCAAAAAGGCAAACAATAAAATGTTGAGACGACACGCAAATGGAAGACTCGCTTTTTTCGATGGCCGCCGAAAGCCGAGCGCCTTGGAGCCATTAAACCGAGAACTATACACAATTCCCAGGCTTTTTTCGATATCGCCCTATCACGGTCTGTAAAGCAGGGGATAGGGATGGCACAGGGGTCTTTACGATATTCTCTGGAATTATTTGTATTTTTTATCATTAAATAATGTTTAATGTACTAAATACTAGGGCATTTAGCTTGCTTTAGAAATATTATACAAAATAAATTGATAACTAAATAAATCAATAACTAAATAAATCATTAAGGAAATATTGACAGAAGTTTTAAATTAATAAATAACTAAATTAATAATTTTATAATCAAGAGCATCTCATTAAATTCTTAGGATTTCTTGCAGGTTTACTCTGAAATGTATTCGAATTGAATCTAAAATTAATAAATCTGTCAATATTTGCTCCCAAAAAGTGTTAAATTAGCTAATTTTACTTCTTACAAATTTGTATTTATTTATTCTTATTAATAAATCAATATTTATAACTTCGATTGTCAGTATTATATGTTTAAAATGAATATAATATGATATATTAACGACAGAAATTAACGAATTAGCGAAGTACAGGTCATAACTCATTGATATTAAATCAAAATATTAAATATTAATTATTTATATTATTTTTATAGAATAATTAATATTTTATTTGTAGAAGGACTTATTTAAAAAAAATTATTTATATATAATTATTAATCAATAAAAAGTACTTTGATTATCTTATAAAAATAAAATAATTCCATATATTTTCAAAATAGAGATCATAATAAGAATTGAATTATATTATGCGATGTTTTTCCATATTTTTTAATATTTTTAAGCTCGACATTTAATGATAAATGCAGAATACGAAGTACATTTAATGAATCATGGATATTAAACCAAAAATGTATAAAGTTCATCAATATTTTATTTTAGAGGGGCTGCCCTAGGTAAATTTATTTATTTATAATTATTAAACAATATATAATACATTGATTACTGCCTAAAATAATATAATCCTATATATTAACCAAGTAGAGATTATAATAAGTAATGAAAAAATTCTGCGATATTTTTCTATATTTTTAAAATCCTTTTTGGGTCGATATATATGGAATATGAACTGCAGATAAGGAATAAATCGGAAAATCGAAGATCCATAAATTTAATCTATATTTTATTTTGAGAGGGACTTCCTTACAAAATTTGATTTATATATAATTATTAAGTAATAATAAATACTTTGATTATCGCCGAAAAAATAATGTTATCCGATATATAATCAAAGTAAATTTCTCGATATTTTTGGATACTTTTGCCATCATATTTTATTCGACATTCATCTCCAGTACCAAATAATAAATACGGAATACGAAATACGGAATACGAAGTTCGGATCATGGATCACGTGACCGAGGCCGGGACATGCTTCGCTGATTTGTCTTTATTATTTGCCTAAACCATTTTCAATTAGTTGTATGCCATAATTGATAGATTAGCTAAATATGGCAATCATGCAACGCTGATGAAGGTTGTCAGACTGTCGGATTGCCGGATTGCCAGATTACCGGACAGACTCCCTTTCGGGCCCAGGTAATTTGTGTGTAATTACGGCCATCCCATTACCTAATTGCCGGCTATCATTGTGTAAACGGTACGGTACGATGTATATTTATTTTTATATTTATATATATATATATATATATTTATTTATTATAAGGAAGCTGAGATGTTGAAAAGCGATCCGCGGATCACTTATCACGCCTGGATGGAGCCAAATCAATGATCATCCAGTCGAGTGCGTAATTAGGAACTGCGGGGTTCCAGGCATCAAGATCTAGTGCCTACCTCGCGAGTGATCAAATTCAATTGTATTTTTAATACAGAAAGATTTTTAGCTAATGAATATATATATATAGTACATACTATATTTTATGCTCTGTTTAAAACAGTCGAATTGCTGCCAGCGAAACTTCAATTGAGAGAACTGATCTAGGAAAAGTAATTGTATATTTTCAATTGAGCTTGATTAAGTTGTTGGGTCTTAATGAAGGGGAAGCGATTTCATAACCAATTAGGTTTGATATAAACTGAAATCTTCAAATTAAAAACTATAATATATAGAAATTATAATGTCAAGTATGTTAAATTCTTATGAAATATTTAGTTAATACATCTTTGATATTTAAACACCAAAACCCATCTTATACTTAAAACCCTTTAAACTTATATTAATAAAATATATTTCATATATATATTTATTATATTTTTATATATATACGCGTTGGTAATCATAATATGTTATCTAATTATAGCTTTTAATGTAACAATTAACAATTCCCTTTTACAAAAATTAGTGCCTATGATATTTAAGCGATCTAAAAATATGATAGGAATAGTTATAAAATTATTATAAAATGTTCAATCAATTCCTATGTGTATATATTTAATGATGATTCATCCCCACAAATTTAATACTAATTAAGACCTAATGAACTCCTAGTTCTGGCTTCTTTTTTTAATGAGCTCATTTGATTGGAAACTTGTTTAAAATTATGCTAAATAAACAAGCTTGATTTAGAGACGATTAATTCGATTTATGCTTTGTGGTTTATAAGGGGTATTAATATTAATAATATAAATATGGAAAGGATTATAAATGGCATATAAAATTTGAAACATATTAAAAAGCAATGATAATTAAGATTAAAAATGTTGATTGCTTATTTTATATAAATATTTAATGGTTTGTTGTCATGTTTAGGAATGTTATGTTTATATTTATTGTTATTATTGTGCTTGATAAATATCAAGCTTATTTATGTCACAAAATAAATAAAATAAATAAAATTAATTCATAAAAATAAGCTCCAGTTTTATAGAAAGGAAATAAAAAATTAAACCTTTTAAAAGTTAACATATTTTATTAATGCTTTCTTGGCTTAGTATAATAGATTTTAAATTCAGTTTTCTAATTCCAATGCAAACTTCAAGAGTATGCAAACTTGGCTACTCGAAAAAGGCTTTCTTTCCTGGCTTTTTTAAGGATTTTTAAGGGATTTTTTAAAGGACTTTTAATCAATTTTTTAAAGGATTTTTAAAGATTTTTTTTCAAAGGATTCAAACTAAATCCCGTGGCACTTTATCTCGCAGTGTAGGCGGAAGGTATGTATGAAAGCGTTAAGGCCCCTTTTGTGGGCTTTGTCTCAAAGTGTTAAAGCAAATTGACTGCAACACCCCAGGGGGCGTCATTCCTTAACCCCCTTAACCCCTGATGGCCCACTCCCACTGCCAGCGGCAGTCGCCAAAAGCCAGCCGACCGTGACAAATAATAAAGAAAAAAGATACTACGCTGTAAGGCACTCCGGCGCAAACAAGAAAGGCCCCTCAAAAATGTCACATTTGCTCAATTGATTAGCGAAGCGTTTACAGTGCCCCATAAAAGTGTGTGGACGCGCTAAATTGGCATTTATGACAGGCCATCTCGCATGGGATCAAAACCGTTTGGAATCTGGCTAGATATTCCAACCATATCCATCCGCCAACTGGTTGCGTCCGGAACTCCAGCCGTCTGCGGTTTTTTATTCGTATTTATTTTATTGGACTTTATTTTTTTTTTCGATTCGAATCGATTTTCTAGCATTTACCTGCGAACGGCAAACACTTTGGCGGTGTTTTTTGCGCTGGTGGAAAATTTTTTCGCCAAGTTCGCGGTCAATTAATATGCAATTAGAGGCTGCTATCAATTTGCGCAATGTGCAGTCAAATATGAGAAAGCATTTACAATGCGTACGAATTTTATTGTTTGTTTGGCAAGTTTGTTTTTCAGTCTGAAAATTTGCATATGGTCAGGAAAAATTTTCCCTTAAATTGGAGTGGTATGAAAATTCAATTAACGTATTTTTCTAGATTTTATATTTGAACTAAGCTAATGGATAAATGATGCCAAAGGTATTAAATATGTTTTCAATTAGACTTGCTAATGGTTCAGTATTTTAATTACAAATTATGGTTGTTAAATATATAAAAATTATTTTAAAAATTAGTTAGTTAAGAGTATTACAATCTTAGTTATTATTAGTTCTTTGCCTTTACTTTTCCCTTTCAATGAGAGATTGCGTATCCGCCATGGTGACCCGCAGGCTTTCAGCTAACTGGCTTCAACTGGATATTGTTTTGCCTGGTTTTCCCACAAAAACCTAAATACCTGACTCCCCTTTAATAGCCAACCACTGAGGTAACACTCGGATATAGACATTTCAATTGAAAATTGAGCCAGTCATTGGCAATTAACACTATGGACATACATTAGAGTCCGGCTAGAACTTAATTGCCAGCCAGGCGAGGCAGGTGATTGCCTTAATTGATCTCGCTCTCAGTGCCCCCTAAATACATATTCTCAAACGATTTATGGGCATGGAGAAGGGAGACTGGAGATCAAAAACTGGAGAAGGGAAACCGGAGAGTTGGAGACTCCCATCGAGATGGAAAGCGATCGGGGGTGCGGCTTTTGATTTTTGAGGAATGCCAAAGCTGTGGTCTCTGTAACAGGTTTATGGTAAATAAAAAGAAATAATATATATAACAAATAAATAAAGGAACCAAGAGAAATAATGGGATTTCCGTTTGAGTATGACAACGATTTACAAATGCTCTCTTGGATAGAATGAAGGCTATGTTCTGGTTAAGTAAGTACCATTAGACCGGGTTTCTTTAGCTTTTTGTACATAAATCAAGAGTTGCCTGTAAATAACTTCTTAAATGTTATTGAAAGCTTTAGAAAAATGTATAAAAAATACATAAGCAAACAAATGAAAGTAACAGACATGAAGAATGTCAAGAGAATAAATAGAGAGAAAGTTGCCTGAGCTTAGTGCCAGGGGGATAAACCCTGACCAGCTGACAGCTCTAAGGAATGTACCCACAGGTAGCATAGAAAAGCCAACACACTTTGCTACTCATGTTATTCTATTCTTTCCCCTAGATTTAATCTCCTATTGCACTTTGTTGGACTCTGACCCTGCTAATCACGATCTCAAGTTAATGCTAAACTTAGCGGCAAGGTTGTTCTTTAACATAATGCATTCCACTCTCGGCTAACAAGAGACTCTTAGAACCTGTATCAATCAGTTCTGCTTGGCTTCCTTTTGGATGTAAGCCGAGAATAAGGGTGGACCGCTTATACAAACTTAATTTAACATAGAAGGAAATTAATTAAGTCAAAGGATTTCAAGCTGCTTAAACTAGAAATGAATAAATAAGTAGAAGAGAGTTTTATGGTTTTGGTGTACTTGGAAAACTCAATTTTCCTACAAATTTAAAGATAATCTATATAACTGAATATACTTAAAAACTTAAAAGGATATTCAACTACTTAAATTTTACATAAAACTGCTTAAAAGTCAAACTATTCCTTACTAAATTAAATATTTCCTCGTACACCACTGCGTATGAGTGATATGCACTCGAAGCCTCGTAGCTACCAGCTGCTTTAAAGCTTACCTAGACTCTCCGGATCACCCCAGAAAGAGCAGATACAGAGAGGCCTTAGACATAGTGCTATAGTGCTCTCTCTGTCGCTTTAACTGGCCAACTTGGCTGCTGCAGAAACGTGCGGCAAGACCCAAGGCCAGTTTGCGCAAATTGAAAGCAGACTCGGCATTCTAATTGAAATCCACTTACAAGCGGAGCTCCGCCTGCAGAGAATCACTATTAGAAACACATACATTATACATAAAACATTATACATTATAAAAAAAGAGATATATATAAAGCAAAGGTATGAGAAATAAGAATAAAAAATCAGATATGATAAAAGCAGGAACTGCGAGCAGGGGCGGCTGTGGGGATCAAGAAACTGCCAACCCTGAGCCGGAGCCGGAGACGTAGACCCTCTTGTCAGCCGGTTCTACAAATAAACCCATGTGCACGCATTTGTGGCCGACTCTATGATGGCTTCTATTGCTATTCCAAAAAAATAAAAACACAAATAAAAAAAAAACCTCAGCTCGTGTGTCTCTTTTCCTGCGAAGCAATCATGTACATATACGTACGGCTTTTTGAATTTCACGACACATCTTATTAAATATTCTTTGTGCTGCTGCTGCTGCTGCCTCGCCTTCTTCTTTCTTTGACAGTGAGTACTTGGTACAGTGATCTTGGGAGAAACAAGGTCAATTGGGTTAGTATAGGTATTATTCCTATTAAATATTGAAAAATATATCTATATAAACCTATTAATAATATATATCAAACAGTTTTCAATTTATTTTTCAGAGAATTGCTATTCTCTTTTCCACAATCATTACTATTTTACTATTAAATTGAGTATATAAAAAATATTCTTGCCTACTTTTAGACACCTTTCAGGGTGGTTTCAAATCACAGAGACAGTGAATACTTGGTATAATGATCTTGAAAAAAACAAGGTCAAGTGTAACATTATAGTTATTAAAATAAATATATTTTATGGGTATTTTAAATGCTGATATATATATATCCTTTGTTCTAATCAAATAACTTAAAAAGTTGTCTATTTTATTTGCTCTCCAACACAACTATTTTACCATCAAATTAATATATAAAAAATATCATTGCCTACTTTTAGACACTTTTCATAGAGGCTTTAAATCACAAAAGATTTCGTTTTGTGAAATAACACATTTTGTAGCATACTTTTCTGCTTTATTTCCTTGGATTGAAAAATTTAATAACTAATAAATATTTATTCTACTTAAACAAAATTAAAACTAGACTTAAATTATTAAAATTTGCATAGTTTACATTCTATGCCTGCTGAGAAATTTCGCAGACTTTCGAACCAAAGCCCAAGACAACAATTTCTGTGTTCCATTAATCAAGATTCTCCTTTAAGGACCACTCACTGTATTTCTTTGATACATAAACATATATTTTTTTGGTTGAAGCAAACAAATCGGTCAACGGGCAACGTCCCCGGGCACGTTTTGTTTCTGCCAAGAGCCAAGAAAAAAAATAAAATAAAATAAAACGAGAAGAAATAAAAAAACACTCGTTTAAACAAAGCTTCCGCAATGGCTTGACTTCTTCGCACTTTGTTATCGTTCACCAGATGGCCTTTTCCTTCCCCTTTTTTCTCTCAGTGATGGCGCTTCTGCCTGCTCTCCATCTTCTTGGGCAATTTTTTATCAGAGATACAAGTATATATTTCCAAAAACCCCGCCGAGTTCGAAGAACTCTGAGCACATCGAAGAAACATAAACAAAGTCCAAATAAAATACAACAAAAACAACAAAATTTGCAAACAAAATGGCCGGCAGGTTTTTTTCTCTTTTATTATTATTATATTTTTTTTTGGTTCACATTAAAAACTATTAGAAGCGGTTCAGGGGCCGCAGATATATTTTTTTTTTTGACGTTGGCCAACTTCAAGTCGGCCGACTGCACAACACCCAACAACCCAGCGAATGAGGCAGAAACAAATAAAATACAAAATACGAAGAAAAAACAAATGTAAAAACACCGAAAAACAACAACGAAAATAAAAAAAAAACAAGAGCTCGGATCACTGGTATTTTTAGTATGTGGCGATGATTTACAAGGTGAACCGGTAAGGTAGCCAAGCCAGTTCAAAACCCCAAGCGCAGGTCGCTTCGGCGGCGGCACCGGCCGCCCCCTCTTGGCCCGCCTGGCCCCCGCTTAACCCCCGCTCAACACCCCCCTGGCCAGCACATAGAGACCCACCTGCTCCACCGCAGACAAACATTTCGGATTTTTCGGATGCGGCGTGGATTTTTTTGCTAAATCAAAAACCCAAAAAAAAACCGATTCAAACCGTAAACCGTTTCAGTGCAAACTTAGGTAAGGCTTAAAAATAAATTTAATAAATAATAAAACATAGAAATTATGGCCAAATTGCTTGAAAATTTTTAGCAAAGCAATTAAAAAACTAACCATTTCTTAAGGAAACATTTTAAATGCGAAAAGCCCTTCAGGATTAACTAATTTAATTATTAAATATATTTTTTTTAATATAAAAAAAAAACTTGATTCAAATCGTAAACTGCTTTAACGTAATCTTGTGTTAGACTATAAAATATATTTAATAAATAATAAATCATAGAAATTATGGTAAGATTGCTTGAAATACTTAGCAAAACAATTAAAAAACTAAAAATTTCTTTTGGAAAAATTGTAGATACAAAAAAAAGCCTAAGAATAAACTTATGTAAATATAAATTTTATTAAATTAAACAAAACCTGATTTAAGCCGTTTCCGCGCAAACTTAAGTTAAGCTTAAAAATTAGGAAAAAACATATAACTTAAGGAAGTCCTACTTGAAATATTTAGAAAAATTAAGCAAAATATTGAAAACCCCAGGATTTCTTAGATAAAACATTAAAAAACAAAGAACTTGTATAGAAGGCCAAATTAAATTAAATAACATTTTTTAATTTTTTTTTACTTGACCTTTTTAATACTTAACTTAAAAAAAAACTTATTTAAGGAACATAATAAAATAAAAAAGACTTTTAGGAGATCTTAGGAAAACTGAAAATATGTTAAAATATTTATACAAACACCTTATCTTCTTAGTATTTAACTATAAACTTTCTTAAGAGCAAAAATTACATTAAAAATACATTTTTTATACGTGGACTAAAATAAATCAAATATTTCTCTCTTCCTTTTTATAATAGTAGCTGACTGATAGGCTTTATCAAATATGTTGCCTTAACTTGTCTTAAATATAGCATTTCTTGTAAATTTTACTCATGGATAACTTTTACTTATAAATATAATTTAATTATTATTTTGTATACCTTGATATATTAGATTCCCCTGAATGAATGCTTTAATTAGTCGCCGACTCGTGGGCAACCTTATCAATATCAAACCAATTATCATCTCTTGATTCTAATCACTTCAACGTTATCAATTCAAAAGGTTTTTCCAAAATGCTTAATGGCAATGAATTGCCATTAAAACAAAATAGAAAGAATAAATCAAATAAATAGATAAATAGAGAGATAAATCTCATTAAAATATGTATATTTAATTGAATTACCAATTCAAAGGCATTTCTGATACATTTTTATCAGTAATCAATAAAAAGAGCATCTAAAAGTTCTCCTACCCTCGGCTGATATCTTGTTATTTTTTCTAATGAATGACGTCTGCGTTTTGTGATGTTCTTGTTTAGGAGAGATCACACACCAGAAAACCAGAAGCTAATTAATTAACCAATAAAAATGCAACTTGAAATGCTTATCAGGCGGTTTGATTGCAAATTATTATTATTATCAAAGGCGAGCGACATTTGTGTCGATGATTCATAGCAAAAGCTAGGGGAATTACCCGAGTCTGAGTGCCATTCGAGTGGGGTCCCGAAATATATAGTATGTATATCTCAAGAAGGAATCCTTCACTCCGGAATGATATTTGCCCCATCATCTCAGCAGGCGAGGCAGCGCTCGTGCCAAGTGCTCAATTCAATGTCTAAATATAAACAATTATAAATAAGCGGCTTAGTCAATAATTATTTGTTTATTGTTCTGGCGTAATTGTCTTGATATTTTATTCTCAGATTTCGGCTCGATAAGGTCCCGCCAGTAGTCACAAATATTATAGATTTCCGCGGCGATAGGCGGCCGAATTGGAGGAGTTGCTGTGTGTCTGGGAAATCCCTTGACCCGACCATGTGACCAGGAATGGAATGCCCTGGCCGTCCTTGTCCTTCACACACATTTTGTGTCTCCTTTACCTGGGCCACTTAGCACTCGTCTGCCTTGCAGGTTACTCTTCCCTTTTCCTTCCCTGAAATGGGTTTATTTCATTTTGTGCTCGATTTGGTCTTAGGATATCGATACGATATCCACTAAAGAAACTTTAACAATACGATCTTAATTCAGCTTTATTCATTGTTCGAAATTATTTCTATTTTATGGTTGATTCACTTAAAATTCTTGGTTTTTGTTTGGCTTTTGAAAGGCTTTAAAGTTATTATTTTTTGAGGCTTTTGTAAGGCTTTAAAGTTTATTATTATTTTTTTTTGAGTCTTTTGTAAGGCTTCATAGTTATTATTTGTGTATATCCGTTTGTTGTTTATTCGGGAATTCAATTATTACCAGCATATATATCACTCTTGCTCATTACTCAGCTTTTTTTTGTAGATTTTGTTTGTTAAAGAATTCGTATATGGTAGCATCTACTTGGGGGTTTAAGGCTTGTATTTTGGCAATTAATTTACTGCGCATATTTTTAATGATCCATTCAAGGCGTTATAAATTGGAAGAATTTAAAAATATATATATTTTTTATGTATTTAATGATACATTAAATGCGTTTTGAAAATGTATATTATTATATTGTTATATTATTATATTATTATTATTATTAATAATTTTGGTCTCCTTTTGTTGGTTGATCGAATAGTAAATTATTCCCACTTTCGCTTAATGAATTCTCTTATATTTTTCCGTTTTTCCAACTATTTCCTTTTGCTTGATCATTATCCTTCAGGAAAGTATAATTCCCAATAGGTTCTAGATGCAGCTGGGCAAGTGCTGACTTTTAAAAAAATTTCAATCTCTACTGTAACAGTTTTGTATCATTAAAATTTATTTTAATTTATTTTCCTCCTTTTATTATCTTACTTTGATTATCCTTAAATATAGTTTTCCATAATTTCCCTATATAACTATTTCCCCATCTTACTTTTCCCCTTAATTTTTCACCTTGGTTTCACAAATATTTAACCCATTTTTAGAGTGCATCCATGATTCGGGGGTCACCCGTGGCGGTAGGTAACCTTCCTTCCCTTTTTTATAAATTTTTTTTTTTTGAGACATTTCATTGCTGCTCCCGTTGTGACTTGTTGTTTTTCGGTTTGTTCAATTATTTCGTGTTGTTCTTGTTGTTGTTGCTGCTGGACGTGCTGCCACCAACATAAAAAACAATTTCTACATATATATATATACATATTGTATATATATTTCTCTGCTGTTATTGTAATTTATCGACTCGGATGCTACGTGAGTGTTATTGAAAATGGTCATTTTGTCAGCACTTTGCCAGCGGCAAGTAGCACCTCCACCTGCACCGATATTGTGCGATTAAATTCGAATATCCATCTACACACACTCACACACACTCACACACACACCTGGCTGGCCGGGTTTAATGTATTCAAACATTGAACTTTTATATTGTCAGAGCAAGTGACCATAGTGATGATGAGGAAGGGGCGGGCCGTATCAGTTATGCGGGGTGTGGCCGCAACGGTTAATTGTTATGCTTTTTATACAAAAATATAGATATACACATATATAAATAAATAACATAAAGGTAGCACATATTTAAGAGATATATACATATAATTTTTTCGCCAGACATATTTATGTATTTTCCACAAAATAGTTATCAATCATTAATGTTGATTTGAAACCGTTGCTTTTAAGTGTGGAAAATTTCAAGTCTCTGGTCAAAAAAATCAATTAAGTCAGTGTAAATCTTTGATACATGTACACCTAGAGAAAAATCTTCTTTCTTTTTATTCTTACTGAATATTTTTTAGGAATATATGTAAATTATCTCTCGTAATATATTTTTATTGGTAAAGTTTGTATACAGATAATATGGTTAATTTACATTATAATACATCGGAAAATCTTACATTCGATATATCACAAATTAAACAAGAAAGAAAGCTAACTTCGGCACGCCGAGGTTTGAGTACCCTTGCAGCTTACAATTGGATCATTATGATTTAATAAAATTTTATTAAATGGAAAGTGAAACTAACATGTAAAAATTTGTTTTAACATTGCGTATACGTAATATTTCCGAACATTCCTGTGGCAGCTATATGATATAGTAGTCCGATTTTGATCAAATTAAAACCGAAATTCTAGAATAATATAAAATGGCCATTTCTCAAATTATATGAAAATATGTTGAAAATTGGACAAGTTAAAATTTCTGACTGAAATTATAATACCCTGCAAGGCTATACAAATATGATCGCATATATTAAAACATATATCGCACCGTTAAAATATTGCACCATTAAATTATCGCACCGATAAAATATCGATATATACATATATATTTATATATCAATTTTCATGTCAAATATACATACACTATAGACATATCGAAATTTTCTGTCATCTTTAGTCTAAATATTTATAAATAGTTCTTTTAGACAATTTTATTTAAATTAAAATGTTTAATTTTTGATATTCCTAGCTTAAAACCATGGTGCGGGACTCGACTAACTATTTTAGGAGAGCGAACGAGATGGAGATAGGAGATAGATAATGATTTTTTTTTTTATTTCTAAAGTATTAATGACAAATCTTCAAATACTTTTAGCTAATTCAAAACTATATCTTTTTTATTAACACATTTTTTAAACATAAATTATATTTCAATACATCGGTTTTAAGCTTAGTTTTCATGCCTTATTTTTGGCATTATTGCTTTGTAAACATTCAAGAGAAAAGGCAAAGTTTGTGGAATATTTCTGTATGCAAAACCTCAAGGAAAATGTACGGGTACAATGGTAAAATAAAATTATAATTCACATGCAAACGGCGCGGCATAAATATGTGAACGACACAAAATATGTTAACAAGATATAGAAGCGATGGCTGGGGCCAAGTGGACGGAATTATAACTATTATCGAAGCTGTCGAACCTAGATTTTTGTTATCCGCTTTTTACAGCCCCCCCATAAATTATTGGGCTTTATTGTTTAATTTTGTGAGGTTAACACAATAAACATTCAGTTGCGTCTTTGATTTAGTTGAGAATTTTGCACATGGGAGTGGTTTTGATATTGACAGATTCTTTGCCAAAAGTTAAGTGATTTTATTTTATTTTTCCTTAGGAAAAGCTTAATTTGAGTGTATGTTTTTAACTAAATATTATGGCATTGTTTTCAATAATTAATTTAGTACTAATTTCCCAAGACAGGCACCTGTTAGTTTTTAAAGTCATATTTAAATAAATCAATCAAACAAACAAAAAATACAACTCGTTGCCTAATTGTGTGGAAAATGCAATCATTAAATTTTAATTTATGGCTAAATCATTGTGAAATATTTTCTTTGTAAGAAAACAAATATTTTTCTAGCAAGGCTAATGAAAATTGAATTCATATTCTATTTTTACCCCGAGCGGCGAGCCCGAAACTCGTTTAATTTTAAATATAGACAAACGATAAAGTGGACCGAATTATTAAGGGTGGCGGAACTCTTAACATTTTGCTCCGATGCGACGACATTCACAAATTACCAAGTGTTTGGCATATTTTGATGGATGGCCCCACCATTTGTCATAATGTTTGAATTAAAAGCCACAAAACCGCGCGACACAGAGATGCCGAAAATAAAAACTGGTTTCGTTTCGAGTCGATTCGATTGCGATTCTCCCGCCCAGAAGCCAGGCCTCCCCCAGACGGCGTTTAATTTTCGGCTTTCAAAAATTCCTAGATAATAAAAACCCAAACAAAAATTAATATATACATATATAAATTTTTTGTAGTTTCGCAAGGGGCGAGTGAGCTTTTCATTGATTAGCGATAATTAGGCAAGGGTCGAAGGGGTTTTGACCGGGTGGGTTGGCCACTTAGCGGATCCGTGTTAATGGTCCACTCTAATGTCGACCGGACGGCAGCATATTAATTGAAACATGCAAACAATGCTCCAAATGTTATCGATGACTGATCAAAGTCTGGTGCGGATCAGGGATTATTGGGATCGCTGAATTGTGAATTTCACCTGCGACGATAGCGCCAACAAATATGGTGCTTATCAATTAGATAGCTCGCAATTTGTTGCTAATTGCAATTTACATTAAGTGAAATAAATATTACGGAATTATATTGGAAGCAAACTAAATAGTGTTCTCGCTGTTTGCTTCATTTTTTGCAATAATATTTGTATTTGTATTCGAGCTTTTCACTCGCTCACTTACCGTTTAATAGAAGCCAGCTCCGTTTGAATGTCGTCTTTTCTTATTGCCTTTTTTTCTATTTCCTTTTTTTTTTTTTGAGCAGCAGCTGTGCTAATTTTTTCCCGCTATTGTTTGGAAAAACTCACCCTGAGAGAGCTGAACAACGGCGAAAAAAATACAAAATATATAAATATTGACTACATAAATGATATTTACCCACCAGTTACCAGTTGGAAAGAGTTTACTACGTCAATTTGTGTGGCGTGTGGCAATAGGGGGAAGGTCGTGAACACGGCTTCATGGCGTATACCTATGTCTGGGAGTCGTATCTAGAATTTAGAGTCTAGAATTTAGAGTCTAGCATGTGTGTGTTTGTGTATCTGGAAGTAACCGTGTTCTCTGTTCTCTAGACATTGAAATGTACGTATAGTTCGCATTTGATAGCTAAGGCACAATACCCCTTCCCCACCAGCACCCCCAAAAGTTCTCAAAATTCGTAGTTTCTTGCGATTACGAAATATTTTCGGGGGAGGGGCGGCGGCTCCATTGATCTATGGGAGAGGAGGGAGTAAAATGGCTGTCAAGTTTTGCTTTTATACCGATCCATTCTTAGGTCTGGTTTCTTTTATAACACCTAAAGATGTGGTACACATATCGAGGTGAAGAGTTCTGTTAATTCCATATAATATATTAATAAAAATATTGCACTAAATTTTGTATCAAATATTTAATTTTTTTTATATATTGACAATTAATACAAAGCATACTATTTTGGGTAGATTTGCTCCTTGAAAATCATTATTATTATCATTATGATATAAAATGTATTATACCTATTTTAAATAGACATTTAAGACATTGATTGATTTTTTCCTTTAAATCACTATTATATGGAAAATATCATATATCAAATATCAAAATGGATATATGGAAAATATCATACATTTGTTGTAGACATTAGAGACATAGAAAGATAGAGATTTTTCCTTAAATCCATATAATTGTGGAATCTATCACACATTTTTACTATATAGACAGCATTTAAAACATAGAAATATGCAGTTTTTATTATAAAATTATTATTATACCAACAAGTTTCAAGCAGATTGTTGTATAACAAATAATAAATATATATAAATATTCTACCAAAATATCAATATTTAAAATGTCATCATTTTAAATATCGAAATAAATTTTTGTTTAATATAAATACAATTAAAAAAAAATACTATTTCTTGTTATCAATAATATTTACACTCAAAAATATTAAATCTAGATATCAAGAAAAGCTTAAACTAAACTAAGCCTTATATAACATATTTATTAAACAAAAAAAAATAGATTTATAGCACATATTCAAATATTCAAATATTGTTTTATAAATTTGTCCTTACTTAAAAAATCTTCCTATTGAAATTTTCTCATATCTCCAATAAGACCGGAGTTAATTGCTTCCAATATTATAAATATACAATAAAATTAGTTTATTTTTATTAAATATAACAAATAAATTTTGATAAAATTCATACATATAATACAAAATGTATTTTAATTGCTTAAGCTAAAGAAAATACAAGTATCAAAGTTACCATCCTTTTCCTTTTTCTTTTTTTCTTTTTTTTTTCCTTATAAATTCCACAGCTTACCTCTTAATTGATTTAGAAATTAATTAAAAATATATATACTATAAATATGAATATTGACCAAACAGGCTCTGGGAGAAGGACAAAAGCCTGATACCTTGATGAGCCTCAATGATTGCAAAATACTCAGATCAATAATATACAATTAACTGAAACAGCAGATTATTATTATGCTTGTTTTTTAAGGGCCTTGCCAAAAGTAAAAACACACAAAAACCAAGCTCCCAATTGGCCAATAAAATGTGGCATAAAAAGTCCGGACCTGGGCGACGAAATAAAAATTGCAATTGAAATGGATCCGAGCAAAAAGCGACATTCTTGTTTTCGGGGTGTGGCGGCCAGTTAATTCAAGATTTTGATATCGAACTGGACAGCAGTGGCCACCGCCGACCACCGACCACCGACCATCGAGGTCCGAGCACTGACCACAGAATATTGCGCATACGCCACGTGCAGCCAAGCGACCAAGTGAGCAATGTCAAAATAAAAAACACAAGAAACGGTTTAGAAAGGTTGTACCATTAAGATCGGAGCTCCAACTCGTCAAATCAATTA
This sequence comes from Drosophila jambulina, assembly GCA_018152175.1. NCBI lineage: Eukaryota > Metazoa > Arthropoda > Insecta > Diptera > Drosophilidae > Drosophila > Drosophila jambulina. The sequence continues at coordinate 17,336,791 of JAECXH010000006.1, read as the reverse complement.
ATTATTATTATGACTTGAGTGGAGCCGCATTTTTTCATAATTCAAATATAAGAAAAACTTGGATTTTATACAAAATATTTAATGTTTTTGTTCAGTAACTCTGGGGCTTAAGAAATAATAGAGTTAAGAAATAAGTGTGTTAAGAAAAAAGTAAGTTAAAAAATGAGTGAATAAATAAATAAGTCACTTAATATATAAGTGACTTAAGAAGTAAGTGACTTAAGAAATAAGTGAGTTAAAAAATAAGGGACTTAAGAAATAAGCAACTTAAGAAATAAATGAATTAAAAAACATTAAGAAGTATCTTTTTCGAAAATTTAAAATTTGATGACAATTTGACAAGTTTCGATATACGATAACTTTAAAACGGAAGCAGTATATCGATTTAAAACAGGCGGCACGACAGATCAGGAAGGCCATGTCTACGAAACACCTAAAATAATATCGTTATTTTTAAATTTAAACGACAATTGCGATATACGATACCATCGAGTTGAAACAGGCGGCACGACAGATCAGGAAGGCCTTTGCTTTCCTGTCAAAAAAACAGTATATAAGCTCGGACCTCTGGCTGGATGGATTCATTCGTTTCCTGCTCAAGCCCCAGGCAAGAGCTCTACTTTATTTTCGACTTTTTATTTTGATTTGATTTTATTTCGAATTATTTTTATTTATTTATTTCTACGAAGAAAGAATTTTGAGACTTCGTGTTTAAGCTTGGAGTTACAGTGAGTCCTGTCGTGTAATCCAGTATGCAGAATCTCTGAATCGTCCGCGTACTGTAGCTGTTGAAGAACGTATCCTTCAAAAATACTATAAAAGCTACTATAAGGATATTGTATTATTTTATTTATTTATTTCTACGAAGAAAGAATTTTGAGACTTCGTGTTTAAGCTTGGAGTTACAGTGAGTCCTGTCGTGTAATCCAGTATGCAGAATCTCTGAATTCGTATGAAGAAGGTATCCTTCAAAAATACTCTAAAAGCTACTATAAGGATATAACTACCTATTTTTTGTTTATATTTATTTTTTTTCAATCGGATTTGAATTTATTTATTTATTTTTTTTTTTTTATTTCCCTGTTATACCCCACTTATTTATCGTTCTTTCCTCTTTTTTTTATTCCTTTATTATTTTATTTATTGAAACACAAAAACTAAAAGTTGCAAGCAGAAAAAAACATTTAAACCGTCTGTCGTTATACGGAAGCATGGCATTGGTTAAGGAGGGGTTTCCATTATGGATCCTGAAATTATTGTTCTTATTATTTTATTTTAATAACGAAATTGAATTTCTAATTTCAATCTTAACAAGAAAACAAATATGACTATATTTTATAATATATCATTGAACCCTGTGTTGTAATAAAAGCTGCTACACTGCAGTCGAAGAAAGCAATATTAAAAAATTTAATTTTAATTACTTAATATAAAAAAATCTTTTATAATATTTCAATGAGCCCTGTGATGTGGTAAAAGTTGCTACATTGCAGTCACAGAAAGCAATATTAAATAATAAAATATTAATTACATAATATAACAAAAATCTAATTGCGCTACACGTGAGACCTTACTGCCTTCCTCGTCTGTGGCTTGATAATATTTATACCCTCTGAAGAGTATTATAATTTTAGTCAGAAGTTTGCGACGCAGTGAAGGTGACATTTTAGATCCTAAAATGTTTATACATATAGATTTTTATTTGGCATCAACAGCAGAGTCGATCTAGCCCTCAACTAAAGCTATCTGAATGAAACTTTGCAGATAGTCTTCTATATGGTCTCACTTCTATATAAGTCTGAACGGGCCGGATCGGATGACTATATCATATAGCTGCCATAGGAACCATCGGAATTTTGAGGATTTTTTCAGTTTTTAGTATATTTTTATATACTTACAGTTATGACCAATTCCTCTTAGTCAATAAATTAAAAATTAATTATATAAAAATCGGATGACTATATCTTATAGCTGCCATAGGAACGACCGGCAATTAAAAAAAGATATAAATATTTTCATATACTTAGAGATATGTCCAATTTTTATTAGTCTTTAATTTAATGAAAGTCGGAAGACTATATCTTAGAGCTTTATTCCAACATCTCTCAGAAGATCTTTCAGAATCGGTCGCGTAATGTTTTTTTTTTTTTTTCATTAACCTACTCAGTTTAAAAAGTCTAGAATTCAGTTGTCGTTGTTGTTTCTCATTCATGATTTTTTTTCTTTGCACTCCTTAAATATCGATTTTTTACTTACTTAGAGCAGGGGTAAGGGTATTTAAGCTACGACTTGCCGAAGCTAGCTTCCTTTCTTTCTTTAATTGATATCGTCTTCAACAGCATGTTTTTTTTATAACTCTTTTCCTACTTATGCCTCATTGTATGTGCCACTCATTGAAACAGGTATTCCGACTAATAGCACAAGCGACCTGTCGCCGGGCTTATGTAATTGTTTGCCTGGCCTTTGTCTTCACTATACCCGCGCCTGCTCCCTGCCTCGCGGAACAGTGGGACCTGGTTAATGTACGTCCTTGACCATCGTCGCACTGGCAGGCCAAGAAAATACAGACTTACAGACAGCAGTCGGTCGATGCTTTTGGCCGTTCTTCGCCATGCAACTGCATTGGCTCAGTCTCAGTCTTAGCCTCAGTTTTAGCCTCAGTCTTAGTCTCAGTCTTAGCCACAGTTTTAGCCTCAGTCTTAGCCTCAGTCTCAGTCTCAGTCTCAGTCTCAGTCTCAGCTCAGATCGTATGGTTTCGGATCGTATCGTATCGAATCGGAACGTATTGGATCGGTTTTTTCGGTGTCCAAACCGATCCGAACCGAAGGTGGACAGACCAGTTTGCAGTTGCAGGCGATTGCAAGATTTATTTATAGACTCTGGAACTGGCACTGCACCGACTGCACTGGCTCTTAACCTCCATTTGGGACACGCGGCGTATGAGTTATGTCGATTGCGGTTCACTGCAAATTATGCGACACGATTTTTGCATTGCAAAGAAAATAAAAAAAATTCAAGCTAAGACGGCAGTAATAATGCCAGATATCCTGAAAAATATTTCCTCCATTACTTACTACCCTTTGATGAGGCTTTAGGTGGTAGGGAAACCTTGATGACACCAGATATTACTTATTTATACATTTAACACCTCTTCGAACAGGAAACTTCTTGTTATACATATAAACATAAATACATTAACTATAATTAATAGAATTTATTGATCTATAAACTTTATTAGAATATAACAAATTTGATTTTTTTATATAACATTTTCTAAGTTCAAGTCAAAGGCAAAACATTCTTAAGTCCTGATTAAAATTAATGTTTATAACATTTTTTAAATAGATAGTTTTAATAAGAACTGTTTTGCTTTGGTAAGAAATAATTATGAAATTTAGTATAAACAAAAATAATACATTTATAAATATATTTCAAAATAATTTTATGATTTTTGTACATTAAAATTGTTTTAGTTAAATTTAATTTAATAATTTAATTCTATTTATAAAACAATACAATTTGTATAACAGTTTCTTAATAAAATTAGACTTTTACTAAGCCAAAGTCACAAGCAAAATATTCTTTAATCCTAAATGAAGTCCATGTTATAATATTATTTAAATATTATTAACAAGTTAAGATATATAAGAACTGTCTTATGAATAAATAATATTAACAATAAATAATAACTTTTTTTATTTAATAATCACGAAAAATAATGCTAGATTATACGCTAATAATAAATAAAATTGATTTTTAGGTATTATTTAAGTAGGAACTGTTATTATGAAAATATACAACAAACAATTAAATTTAAATAAAAATAAGAATATAGTTGTATACTGTAAAAAATTAATAAATGATTAAATATAAATATATAAATATAAATAATTAAAATCAATTTAAATAAATTAACGAAACAATTTTAGTATATAAATATATTTTTAATTATTAAAGGAAATAAATATAAATTTAATTTAATTAAAAAATAAATACAAATCTAGTTGTAAACTAAAATGTAATAACGAAAATTAATAATAAATAAATAATTTAAGCCAGAACTGTTTTATTTAATTAATTATATAAAAAATTAAATAAAAAAACAAACAACTACCTTTAATAATTATTTAAAGTATATAAAAAATTTTATTCTTTAACAAAATTTTTCACTATCGGAAAGTATTTAATTTTGAGCTCAAACAAATCAAGACAAGTCAATAAAAATCCTAACAGGTACCTCCAAGTCGTTATCCTGGTAGCACAGAAATACTTCCCAAATCCAGCTTATGGCATTTCCCCGACGACCATGGCCAAAACTTCTGGCCGAGATCCTCCTCGACGGCTCTGAGCTTCTTTGTCGGGTGCTCAGGTCGGTAAATCAGCACAAATGGTGTCACATTTTGGCCAGCTGCTGGACGATGGCCGATGGCCGATGGCCGATATCCGATGCCAGCAAATCGTCTTAATGCGCTGATAACCAACTTGGCCCGACTTAACTCAGCCGAGACGAGGCGAACCCAAACCCAGACCCAGACCCAAACCCAAACCCAAACCCAACCCAACCCGACCGAACCGAACTGAGCCGGGCCGGCGAACGGTCCACCGATTCTAGTTTCAACCGGCGCCAAGCGGTTTCTGGCTGTTTCGATCCACGTCTCAGTCGCCGTCGCCGCCTGGCCGCCTTGCCGGTTTTTCAATAATATTTATTTACATACCCTCGATCGGGGTATTACGGTGACAGCCCGGGGTTTGGTTTGCACATATTGGGTGCCTTGTACCTCCTACCTTGTCCCGGGTTTTTGCATTAATTGCGAAGCTCTCGAGAAAAGATATATCTCTAATTATTCAGGTATATAATGATAAATATATAAAATAATTAGATATAAAATACTTCCGATTTTGTACAGGTTATTTTTCAATATCTCGGGGGAGTTATCTTTCAATCTGAACTCTGCTTTTACTATTCAAATATTTTTATCCCACCTTGCCCCGGGTTTTTGCATTACTTGCGAAGCTCTCGAGTAGAGATATATCTCTAATTATTCAGGTATATAATGATAAATATATAAAATAATTACAAATAAAATACTTAAGATTTTTTACAGGTTATTTACTATTCAAATATTCTTCTCCTATCTAGTTCCTGGTTTTTGCATTAATTGCGAAACTCTCGGGCACATTTTAAAAGGTATCATTGTCTTAATTGTAGGTTTATACCAATATATATATATTATAAATAATATATTTAAAAATTTTTAGAGGGTGTTTTAAAATATCTTGGGGAAGTTAACTTTCTACCTAAACTTTTTTTTACCATTCAAAAAATCTTCTCCTACCTGGAAATTTTAGATGTATCTGTTAGTGGCTTTATTTGAGGTATATAATGATATATATATAAAATAAATATAAATAAAATACTTAAGGTTTTGTACAGGTTGTTTTTTAATATCTCAGGGCAGTTAACTTATTACCTAAACTCTTTTTTACCATACAAACATTTTTCGCCTACCTTGAAGGTGGTTTTTGCATTCAACGCGGAAACTCTAGAGAATATAGAGAGTTATTCATATAGTCATAGTTTAAGATATATAATGTCATATTTATATGTACAAGTATAAATTAATTATAAATTAATTACTTAGGAATTTTTAGAGGATAATTTTTAATATCCCTGGGGAATAACCTTCGATCTTATCTCTTAGTTAACATTCAAATATTATTTCCTACTTTTTACACTAAGAGTAAAACCCTCGTGATATTGTAATCTATCAATGTTATATATATTATAATTATAAATCAAATACTTAAGATTTTTAATATACGATGAGAGTTATCTATACTTTTTTTAAAGGTTTAAATATTTTAAACATTTTTCTTATACATCGTTTTTTAAAGGATTTTTTTGCCTGTTGGAGTTCTCTTAGTTTGTATTTAAGATTAAGGAGAAAATATATATTCTTAAGGCTATATACATGGACAATTATCTAAATATGAGAATAAATTTAGCTAATATATTTTTTTAATACTTAAGAACCAGTTATGAAAATATTTATTTAATTTTAAAAGTGATCTTGCAAACTGCACTGGCAGTTGGTTTACATTCTTTACATACTCTTGTGAAAGTCCAGGCTGAAAAATTAATTAACTCATGAGTAGGGACTTTGGGTAGTAATTATACAAATAGGGATTCGGTAAATAATTACCTCTGACTTCTATTTGTTAACTCCTTAATTATTGAAAATATTTCTAAGCTAGAAACCAAGTCATATTCTTTAAGAACTAACCATTTTATAATAACTAACTACTATAATTAATTCAAAACCTTCCTAGGTCTGTTAAGAGTTACTCTTAAGTATAGAATTTAGTTCCTAACAAAAAATAGTTTAACATATTTCCATTACATTTTCTTTGTCTAGGTTTTGGTCCGTTTCTAAAACTGCTTTCCCCCATCTATTAATCAGCCTTACAACATCTTATCAATCGGTTTTGCCCACCCAAAAATCCGCAAGAGTATCTGGCATTTTCCAACTATCAATATCGGGCCTTTCCCCACTAGTTTCGTGTGCCGCGTTTTCGATTCGAATCGGTGCGGATCGAAGGCGCTAAGCCAAGCCATGCTGGCTATGTGGACAAAGACAATTGGAAGATTGATGGCTGCTCCACGGCGCTGGCTAATGACTCAAAGCGACCGTTCCGTCCCGCTAGGCCACCTCGATCCGTACTTAGCCATTCTGATCCGTTTCATTCCGAGCCGATCGGTCGGGCCTCCCGGGAATCTAGACCCATTTACCGTTGCGTCCCGTGGACTTCTTGGCTCGCAATCGTGGCTTCCAGTGGTGGGGTTTTGTGGGGTTTCTCTGGGTTGGGCACTGTCTAGGAAGCTAATTTATACAATAGAAAATCGAGTAGCTATTTATGTTTTGGAGTTACTATTGATGGCATATAGTTTGTTTTATATCTGCCAAAAAATTCACCATTTAATAATGATATTTGCTTTTTTTCGAAACATGATTCAGACTCTGGGACCTACGTACTTGCCATCGATAAACAAAAATTAATTAGAATATTTTATCAGGCGCTAAATCTTAAAGTAAAGTACCCCACTTCAGCGCTAAGATTGTGCTATTAAATAATGATTCACTCGTTTTGATGGTAAATTAAGTTCTTTGGCTTCTGGAAAGTGGTATCACTTTTGCTGCTTCCGCAGAAGTTTCTTTCAAGAGGAATATTTGGAATTTTTTCAAATTAAATTTTGCATGAATTTTGTATTAAATTTACTATATTTATTCTTTATCTTATCCAATTCTTCGTTCACTTGTCTTAATCGTTTTTAGAACTTATTTTCAAGCTTGAAGTACTAAAGCCAGTGCAAGAAATTAATAATTATCTTATAAACAAACATACGAAATTAAATATTTAGGTAAATTTTTATTTTTCAAATATTTACATATATATACATAGAGGTTAAACATTTATCTCATTTAAATTTATCAACTCACTCACTTAAATTATTTTACAATTAGATTTCACACAAATTTCTGATAGAGTTGAACCACCAACCACATTTCCTGCCAATTTAATTAATTAATAATTATTTATTAATTGTTAATCTAATCTTAATGAACCAAGGATTTTTCCATACAATCTTTGTGTGCTGGGTCCTAAAAATTTATAAATAAAGGGAACAGTATCTCTTGTTTTGAGTACCTAAATTTCTTTCTTAATTTTTTTCATCAAAATAAATTATTAAGGTTCTGATTTAGGTTCTACATTTTTTTAATAAGTTCAATTTAAATTCCTAAAAACTATGTATTTAAATTATTAGTATTATCATTAAAGAAATTAAAGAAAATATCTAAATATTAGCAAAGTACATAAATTAACAAAAAACACTCTGTAAAATTGGTTTATAATCACTTGATATAACAAATAGATAATCACTCCCACTCGAGCCCCATTTCCCTGGAACTGGAGCTAACCGATCCGGCCAGAGATTCACTCGAATCGAGGGGCAAAGACATGCCACTTGGGAGTTTAATCGGTGGATCTCTGGATCGAGGCGGCTGCAAACCAATTGGGTCCGGCGCAGAGCGGTCTCCGCGCTGCAGCTGTGTGAGTGGGCTTGGCCAAGTGTTAATTGTTCTTAGCCATTATTAATTGATTGAATTAATGAATGAATAAATGAATGAGCGAGACAACGAAATCGAATCGAATGCGTGTTGCTTCAGATGATGAAATGCCGCAAATGGTAAACAATGATTATGATTATGAGTACGATGATAGTACATCCCGCAAGGCAGTGAACTTGAGGAGGTTATTAAGGCTAAAATTCAAGTGCGGTAGCCGGGGGCGCCAATGCAAATACCCATATATTCATCCCCCTGAGTGAGTCTGAGTGACCCACATGGGTGTCGGTGGTTCGCCAGCCAGATAAATGCCACGCATATCCCTGACGCGCCTTTTGTCGCTTTCGCGGCAATAGATTTATGGTTCATACGGAGCTCATAAAGTGATTTGCAATTTGCTAAAGCCAAACACACAAGCACAAACAATGAAACGCGCCCCAGAGAAGCCAAGAACAACCCACCGATTCTAACGCAGACTCTTATCGCCAAAAGATCCTCCAGATTTCACGGATCTCACACAGATCTTACACACAGATCTCTGGGTGGACTTAGTCAGAGGTCTCAGGGTACTAGGTTCTAGGAGAAAATAATGAACTCAGAGTTTCAGGCTTTTAACTCTTAGAAGTATCAAAATATGATAGAAAATTAAATGTATAAATGTATAAATTGGAAAGTAAGAATATAACTATTTATAATCTATCAACATAAATTTGAACAATGGTAATTAGTTACATAACTTGAAAGAAAATTAAAGTTTCTGGCTGTTGACTCTTAGAAGTAACAAAATATGATACAAAATTATGTGTATATATAAATACATATCTAGGTAAGTAGAGTTTAGCTCTCATTTTAATTAAAATATAAAGAATATAACTTTTTCTAATCTCTCAAAATAAATTTATAATTTTCAAGTCTTAGTTGCAGCTTCTATACCTTAAAGTTGTTTATATATTTATTTAAATTTCTTTATAAAGTGAGAGAATTTTTAAAAAAATTTATAAATAATAAGAACAGACATATATGCGGCCCTCCCTAGATCTTTATACGTCATGATGGTACTTTAAATATTTTATTTTTAATATATTTTACAGTTAACATTTAATTATATTGAAATAACAAGAATACAACTTTTTCCAATCTCTCAACACAAATTTTTAGAACTCCAGACCTAGATTTAGTTTCGACAAGTTAATTATGTAGCTAAAAACTTTTAAATATCTTTTTTTAATAAGAAAATTCTAAATTTAAAAGGAACAGACATATATTTGACCCTTGTTAAATGCAATAAATTCTGAATAAAGTTAAAAAAATTATATCATCATATCAACCCTGCAAATTCCTAATAACTCATTTTGAAACCTTAAATATATTTCTTTTCACAGTTTAAATTAATTTGCAAGATTACAACTTTCTCTTAACATAAATTTTTAGTACATAGTTCTAGTTTCTACAAATAAAATTGTATCTAAAAATTCCTTTTTTAAATGTAAAAATTGTAAATGTAAAGGAATTCTGAATAAAGTTAAATTTCAAATTAATATATCTCAACCCTCCAAATTCCTAATAACTCATTTTTAAACCCTAAATATTTTCCATATCACATTTAAAACCTTCTCCCAGACCTGCAAAACTAGTTTACATTCCAAATAAACATACATTCCATTGGGCGGCGATTTTGAATAATTCTTCCATAAACCGAGTTCCAGTTGGTGAAGTTCGTCTGTCTATCTTATCTTGGCCAGCGGGTTTATCTTTCGCGTTAGTCAGCCACCTGCCATAAGAGGCTGAGGAGAGTTAAGTATCTTGTGATGACTGGTGAGGATTTCGTCTTTGTTTTTGGGGGTTTTTCTTGTCATTGCCATTAGGCGGTGGGACGGTGAGTTATGCAATTTCATACAGATTTGATTAATGGGCGAGGGTTCGGAATATATAAAGAATCTAGTATAGTATAGTATATCGTATATGGACGTAGGTATTTGCACGTGTCGCGCCTCCAATTAGCGCCCCATTGTACGTAGTTACAGCTATCATGTGGTGTCTACGCTTTAATTGCATAACCCATTATGGGAACGTTAAGATCTGCCTCTCCAATAGCCTCCCAATGCCCTCTCCAGTAGCTCCCCAATACATCCATGCATCCGGGTGACGCATTCCAGGAGGCCAAATGAATCAGTCCGAGATATATGTTTGTAGTATGCCACGCAGCCGATCTTAACAGAGTCAGCTTGGGGCAGATCAGTGCAGATTGTGGCTTGGGTATTTAATTGAAATGTGAAATGTGTCTAATAAATAAATTGGCAATTAAACGAGGGACACCATGAGCGAGTGGCACAAGATCCACACCATGGATCTCTTTACTATATATGTATGTATATATACACACATGATACACACGCAAGATTGATGTGTTTGTTGTTGTCCGCTTGATGACGTCGATTAAGTACAAGCAGGCCTGCAGTTTTGTAATATTCCATTAGGATCAATTACGCAGTGGAAAGTGAAGTCTTCAGATCTGGTTTTTATTAAATAAATATGTTAAAGACTCAAAGCCATCAATAAATAACCTTATCATACCTCAAAAAGAGTTAAATAACACTATATGGGTTATTAGACGACCTTGAAATTGAGTTTAACGAACCTCTCGTATCGCTGAATAGCTCATTTGGGCTTATTTACACAACAGAATAAGTAAGTATCTAGACTTTCGGCTTAGGCAACCAGAAGTGTACCCAAAAAGCCAAAGCAACAGCGAGGCAAACGTTCTATAGACCGAATTTCAAGCAGATTCTGGCGAACCAAGAAGGCCAAAACATTGCGGATATGCTTAGAGATTCGCAATTTGTCGTGCCCGCATCTGCTTATCCATATATATATATATATTAATATATATATATGTACATATAAGTGTTGCTCTTGTGACGTCAGGGCAAGATGACGAAAAGCGAAACCCGAAAGCCGAATAACGAAAACCGATCCGAAATTGAGACAACAATAAACGACAACGTCGTTCGTTTAAGCAAACAAATAAATAATTAATAAATTAAAAATGAAACGATAAAAAAATTTGCTTGATGGCTCGTCTGGGTTTTGTTTCTTCTTTTTTTAATTTCTCGTTGTTTTTTTTTCCTCGCTCAATTGCCATGGGATATGGTTATAAGGCGTATGTATATACATATATGGGGGAGGTTGGTATATGGGATGTATATCGGTGGCTTTTGTTTTGTTTGCCGATCTGTTTGTTTGTTGTTTTGCATTAAACAATTGACGCACTCCCCTGGCAGTGACACACAAAAAGTGATGATGAGAGTTGCACCGCTCCGATTTCTGGGCTCTATTATCAGCATCTTATGTTTCAATATTACGTAGCCGCACGGGTGGCTCAGCGCGCTGACTCTGCCTAGTACCATTTGTTTCAGTATTGCGTGTCCTGTGATACTATGATATTATCTTATTATTCTTATCTCTCAAGGCCTTTGGTCGTATATACCTTCTAACTCATATTTCTAAGGGTGACTTTTGTTTTTTTGCCTAATAATGATTTACTCCCCTATTCCAAAGCATCTATTATCCCACCTTATTATCTATGTTTCAATTTAAAGATTTAACTTAAAAATGTATTTTAATTTATAGTTTTTAGCACTTCGTTTCCATTGTTTCCTATTCCATGTTCCTTAAGTCATGATCCACTCCCACGTTCCATGTATTTTTTACCTCTTAACTGATAATATTATTTGGAAAATGGCTTATATTATTTTCTTTCTTCATTATCCTGTGTTCCATATGTTCTTAACCCTTTAATTGTGTGGAAAATATAGCATACCATCATATTTCCCTCTCCTTATTCCATTTTCTCCTGTACCATTTTCCGTGTTCCTTGGACCATGTTCCACTTCCCAAGTTTCCCATCTTCTGATCCTTTTTAATCACTCCACTAATATCCGTATTATATGGAATATTGTTACGCATTCCGTTATTATATAATGTTTTTATTATGTAACATCTCATATCCTTTACTACCCACCTCCCGGATTCCCCTCATTTTCCAATATTCCACATTTCTACATGTACATTTACATTTCATTTATCCCATATTCCACATATTCCTCGATTTATCAATGGCGTTGCGCCAATTGTTGTCTCATCTCTTCCATTAACGGCAATTATCGGCAATTATTGAATTAAGATGTGCTAAAAAAAAGATGTATAAAAAAAATTCGCATGTCAAGGGGCTAGGGGGAGCGAGGAAGTGGCGATATCGGTGCCGTTAAATCCAATTTTCAACACACACACACACAAACATGCTCACACACAGGAGCACTCCACAAAAGTGGGCGTGGCGTCGGCTTCCGATAATTTCTAATGAAAGTTGAAAAGCGCCGCTTAAAGCGATTGGCTGGCGTGTGAATCCCACCGATGATCGAGCCGCAACCCGCGGCGAACACGTTCGAAGCAGCATCGGACGCGGGGGCGAACATCCCGGCGATGCTGCGCCGTTGGCTGAGGTACAGTGGAGCTAAATGTATTAACTCCACTCCAATGGTAAGCCACTCTTCAGTCAAATTCTTATCCAACCATAATAATAATCAGAATTTATTGGGTAGCATTTCCAAGGTGGTTTTGTAACGATATATGCCTTATCTAGTTTAGATTTTGATGGCAATCAAATTTGCCTTGAGAAGTATTACAGGATCACTTTCAAAAATAAAATATGATATTTAATAAGGAACTTTTTCAAAGTTTAGCCAAAGGTTAGCAGAAGGCTTAAGAAAACAGAATTTATATTTGTTAAAGAAAAATTGTAATTATCGTTTTCTTGGTTCTTTATATTGTATGGAAATCATACATACATATATTTACTATACATTATTATTTGCTTTAAAAAAACATCTTAAACACAATTTGCTTAAATACTTTCCTTTCTTAATATTTGCCAAAGTAATTTGTGCAAATTTACAAATTTCCAGGCAAATAATGTTCATTTTGTGCCCATTTGGGCCCACAGTGCGATGCTGCGCTGCTTACACAGACGCACACACACACACACCCCAAGCTGGGCAGAAGAAACAGCCAAAAGCAAACAACCGAAAAAAAAAGCTCGTGATCCGTGCGCGCGCTCTCTTTTCCGCCGCTCTTCTGCTGCTAGCGCCGATGCCGGCGCCGACGGCGACTGCGACGCCGACGGCATGCAAACAGGATCTGAGCGTATATTACGTAGCGGTCGGCTTTAAGCCAACATCATTCCCAAAGCGAACGGCCAGCGATCAACGTTTAGCCAGCGCCAGCAGCCCCCTACGAAAAAAATACGCTAAAACGCCAAAAACAACAACAACAAACACGGCCTGAGAGCGATAACGAGCAGCTGATTTTTTTTATTATCTCGCATCGCATCTTCCCAACAAGAACAACAACAGCAACTGCAACTGTGACTCTCCCCCGCAGCAGCAGCAGCAGCAGCAACAACAAGTAAAGCCAAAGTGAAGTGAACTCTGCTCTCGCGCGACGACTTCGGCTCTCGCAAACTCCTCGGCAAGCGCTTCGGCCGCGACTTCGGCTTCGGCTCAGTCACTTCGGCAGCGACTTCGGCGACCTCGGGTCGCATCGTAAATTACTTGCAAAGTTAATTTTAGTCTCGGCTTTTAATACCGTTTTAGTGCGTTTTCGAGTTGGTCGTGCTTTTTCCCTCTCCGAAAACTGAAAAACTCGAATTAGCCCAACAATTTTCCAAGAGACTGCAAAATCCGCAAAAACCGTAAAATCCGCAAAAGCCCGAATAACAGTAAACCGTAAAAAGTTCCAACAAAATAACGGCCACGGAGGGAGTCCCTAAATATTAATGTGACTGTTCTTTGGTGACATATCCTGGTTTCAATATTATTTGATTTTTTTTTCGGCTCTTCAAAACTTTTTGTTTTTCAACGGAAATGTAAATCATTCGCCCCCGCCGTGAATTTGACCCGTGCTTCCTGCTTTTATTGAAAACAAATCAAGAACTGTTACTTTTTTTTTTTTTGCTGCTGATTCTCCAAAAAGACAATTACGTTAAATTGTCGAAATAAAAATTTAACATACAACAAAAAAAATCATAATTTACGAAATAAAAAACATACAAAAAACGCGCTCACACAAACACAGAAACGGCAGAAACGCATTAAAAGACGGAAGTGGATTTTCGCTAAGCGGCAAAGCGGCGCATCCTGTTTTGGGCTTTCCCACAAAAAACGCTCTCACACACACACACGCTCAAACAATCCAGCGGCGCACACGCAGACACAGTTCGGATTCGAGTGTGGCTCAGGCTCACGTATAGGAGCTTTAACGGTAAGTGTTAGAGGCTAGATGTCTTACAATTATTACGTTGTAACGGGAATTGAGGTAATGTTCTTAGGGTCCTTTTTAAAAAAATTAAAAAATCTTTTACGATTTTCTTATTTATTTTTTAAGAAAAAACAGTTTTATAATTTTTAGTATTGGAAGACAAGGTGGCACTAATTCAATAAATTAAGGGAAGTCCTTTTATAAAGTTTTGTTCTTTAGGAATCTCCTAGATTCCTTGAAAAGGTTTTCTATATCGATTCTCTGGCAGCTAAAACCTTGATTTAATGATTTAAAGTCTTAGAAAACCTTTTAAAATTAAAACAAATATGAAAAAATATAATGTAATATATATGTTATATGGCGGAAATAAATCTTCTTCACCCTTAAGAGGTCTAGAGAAATACAATTTAAAGGATTTCTCTATATAAGGCAATTATAAATTAATAAAATAATTTAAAAAAATATTTTGTCTTAATTTATAAACTGCTTTTATTTATGAAGTGTTAATACATAGTATTTCTTAGCTTTTTATATATTTATTAAGTGCTAACAAGTTGTATAATTCCAATAGCCAAAGGCTATTACGAAATGTTAACTGTAAACCAATTAAGCTATTGATCTTTTAGCAATACAGCTGTCATAAAGACCATTAATTAGTGTTGTAAACACTTTCAAGTTGGGAAATAAATAAGAAAAGCTCTTAATCATGAGAATAATTTTGCAAACTTTCGACTTCAAAACCAAAACCAACTGGCGACTGACGGCAAGAAAAAAACACAAAATAAATAAATAAATAAACAAATTGCATAAACTTTTGCGGCGGCTTAGCTTGGGACCCCAAAGCACGAAATAAGAAAACAACAAAGCAGAAAAAATACGAAACAGAAAAGTGGAAATTTTGTTAGGTAATTCTAATGAGAGCTGAGTAGGCGTGGCAAATATGGGGTTAATTTACCAAGTTAAAGATATAAACAGAGATTTGGGTGAGCTGGAAGAGGGAAGTTTAAATATGTAAGTAAAAGTATAATTATTATTAAATAAAAGGATAAATAACTGCAGTATTTAGGTCTAGCTTAATAATTAAATAAATATCTTTATAAGTTGATTTATTTTAACAAGCGTGAAGCCTTAAAAAAGATATAACTTGCCAAGCAGAGGGCAAAGTTTCTTAGCTCACCCAAACTGGGTTAAATACTATTCAGATATTTTTAAATTTATTTCATTTGTTGCCCTAACTTTGCACTATTTATGTCATAAAAACAGCGAGTGGGTGGTCTCACACACACACACACCTACAACCACCCACAGCAGCAGCAGCAGGCCCAAAAATATGGCCATGTGACTGATGGATACATGTATCTGATGGATACATTTCAAGTATTCCGAGTTGGGATTTCGCAGGGCGTACGTCGGATTTTTGGATTTTTGGCATGCGCAGTGCGGAGACACGGGCGTTATTTAAGCGCTCGCCGCGCATGCGCAGCTTGTCAATCGAGACGAGACGCGACAAGACGAGGCAAGACGAGACGAGACTAGACGGCTCCTGAGGGGCTTATAAAAAGGCAGCTCACATCTGGCGCCCCGGATCAGCATAGAAAACTTTCACTAGCTATCTGGCTATCTGGGGATCCATGCCAGAGTTTCGAGTTTTCGCGTTGAAGATGCGTTGCAGGCGGAAATCCGCACACAAATTGCCCACTTCCAATTGCAATTTGCATAAATGTTACGATAACAAATCACCTAGAAGTAGGGGCAGAAATAGAAACGGCAAAAAACAACTGCCACTGACGAACACGAAAATACTAATACTAAAGTTCTAATTAAAAGTGCTTGTCGCAGGGGAGGGGGGCAAGAAAAACTAATTAACATTTCCAAAGCGCAGAGTGAGCTAACACACAGAAAAAAGTTAAGTAAATAAAGGTGAGAAAATCAATTCATGACGACAGCGGCAAGTCAAGTGCCCACTTGAGTGGAAAATCAATGCACTTCCGCAAAAAGTCGGCAAACACAGGCAAACATACAGATACAGCCGATAGATACATCCGCAGATTCAGATACAAATCAGAAACGAGCTCCGTGTGTTTTGCTTTTTTTTCGTTTTTTGTATTATGAAATATTTATGGCACAAAAAGTCGCACAATACTTAGTTGTGGAAAATGTTTTAACGGTAACAACGGGTATTAGAACACGCTTGCATTAGCACAGCTTTATTTAATTAATTATTAAGCCTAACAACTCCCCCTCGAGAGATTATCTAACCCGAAAATATATCTACGAGCAATTATTTCAACGCTTTGCTGGCAATTAAAATGTGTTGCTCAATTAAACTATAAACTAAACTAATTATATAACTGAATATATTCACAGTTTTGCCTCAATGGGAATTCTATGCATTTTTATGCATATTTCAGTAAATATTTTGTGCAAACAATTGTTACAAAATTACTTAAAGGCAACAATTGTTACAGCCTATTATTATTTAAATAAAATAAGAAATTAATTATACAACTGAAATCACTTGATTAAACTGCCACAAAGATCTCGAAACAGAGAGTCAATAAATTGCTATGTTCAGAGTCTTTTGATCAGGAACATGGCCATATAATATAAATGTATATAAATGGTCATAAATTCCCACACGGTATCGAGACACGGTAAACACCATTAAAAATAGATGAAAACGAATGCCCGAATTATGGGCTTAACTGTTCTAGATCTCATGACTAACGTGTCCAGCTAGACATGTCCATTAATCAATCAGGAATATAGCCGAGAAAGCTATAAATTATAGACT
The DNA here is from genome assembly GCA_018152175.1 of Drosophila jambulina. Lineage (NCBI taxonomy): Eukaryota > Metazoa > Arthropoda > Insecta > Diptera > Drosophilidae > Drosophila > Drosophila jambulina. The sequence goes on along the minus strand of JAECXH010000006.1, from coordinate 17,319,556 downwards.
CCACTTGACTTGATCAGAAACAAAAAATTCAAAAATTTATTGGTGTGCATAACCATATAGATATAGATGGCAATGTACACATATGTACATATCAGTTACCTTTTGTTTTTGGCTGCGCCCTGACAGGTGAAAACTTTCGCCAGTATTGTCTGCTATTTTATTTTATTCTGCAAATATATCTCTTTTAAATATTTCATTTATACATATATTTATTTTGGAAAGGCTGTTGACGTTGACAGCGAAACAACTGCAAGTGCTGATAATAATTTAGCTGTCCCCCCGTCCGTCCGTCCGTCTGTCTGTCTGTCTGCCGTATAGCTCCTATATGTATATATCTCATGTTGATATCGTTTTGCCATCGTTTACACAGCAATTTGTTCGCTCCGCTTCTTCATAAATGACGGCTGGCGGCGGCAAAGACAGCATCTTGACTTTATTACTCATACGCACCGTGTGCCCAAGTGCACATGCCGTGTGTGGCTGGATATACCTCCTTGGCACGGCCAGTGCCAAATAGACCCGCAAATATTTACATCCCCTCCGTGTATGCTAATACACTGGCCAAATACTCCTAGCTGGTCTCTCTGTATTTTCAGCCTGGCAAATTAGCAGCAAAAGCCACTGAATCGAGCAACTGGAGCGTCTGTCTTCCTTTTGGCTGACTGACTGGCATCGTATTATCGCTTCATTAATGTTGGCAACAAAACACAAACAGCCTCGCCCAAAAACGATTGTCGCCACGATCGGCGATCGAAAATCACTCAATTTGAATTGGAACACAAACACACGCCAAGGTGTCATTAGTCAGTCGTTGTCGATTTGCATTTCGCAGAAAAGCAGAGTCAGGCCAAGTAAGTGTTTTGGCAGCAAGTGGATAAAATGTTAGTAGTAGAAGTAAACAACTGAAATCGCTTGATAATCGTGCTCTGAATATAGAATTCTCTGGAAGCCTTAGTTGATGATGGTTTTTCCCAGAACTTGGTAAGACTGATTAGACAACTTGAACAATTTGAAAACTGTCCTGTCTGTCTGACTTTTGCTGCACAATTTATGGTTTTATTAGATATTTATTTAATGACTTTTGCCATTTTATTTAATGATAATTCGCCTTAATGGTAATAAAACCTGCTGATTACAAAATTAAGCACAAGGCAAAGACGTGGGATTTATTAAGCTGAAATGAAACTATTTTTCTGTTTGAATAATATACTTAATTACAGTGAAATGATTATTTTAAAAATATTATTAAATAGATAATATTTGGCTAAATTTAATCTCTGTATACATACTATATAAACAGCTATTTATATAGTCTTTCGTCAAGGATTTACATTAAATTCTAAATTCTTAAATTCTGCAAATTTTTGCAATAAATGCTCCTAAGATTTCCCCAAAATGCTCCAAATTTCTATTTTAAAATCTTAACTTAATCCCCTTTAATTGCTACTAATTTCTATATTAAATTCTAATCTTAAGCCACTTAATTTCTTCTAATTTATACAATAAATGCTCCTTAGATTTTCCCAAAATGCTCCAAATTTCTATATTAAAATCTTAACTTAATCCCCTTTAATTGCTACTAATTTCTATATTAAATTCTTAGCTTAATCCCATAAAATTCTCCCAATATCTATATCAGAATCTTGCCCTAATACCCTTAATTCCTCCCACATTAAATTCTAAACTTAAATCTCTTAAGTGCTCTTAATTTCCCCACTAAATTCTTTGTTTAAGAATAATTCCAACAAAGCTGTCTCTAAATGTCGCAACAAAACAATTGATTAAATCCAACTCTCATATTGCATAAGCCACCGAAACGGCAGCCCATAATCCGAGGCGAAAATAATACAAAAAAAAATAAATAAATAAAGCCAAAACTTGTTTACATCGATACACACCAGTGGCGTATAGACCGACATTTACAAATATATATATATATATTATGGCTATATGTTTGCATGTCTCTTTTTTTCCGTTGAGTTTCTTTTGTGAATGAAATTAACAAGGGAGCCCGCTTGTAAAGGTTATTTAGAATCGGAGTTTCAAGGCGGATCATCACCGTCATTATCATATATAAAATATATGCCCGTAAACCGGAGTCAAAACTTTCCACTAAGTAGCTGGCAATGAGAGCTGGATCTGGCTTTCACCCAAAAAAAAAAAAATGAAAAAAGAAACATATATCAAATGGAGACTAGAGAGTTACAAATAAAAATGCGGAAAAAGCACAGTAGTGGCTAGGCATCATCGCTGGGTGATAAGGCCCTGCCTGCTGCCAGTTTTATGATCAGGTTTTTATTGTTATTTATAGCCAAATAATTACCTGCTCCCTGCCCGATAAGCGGACACCATATGACCAGCAGGCCTGGGCAGCCACGTAGCATGGCTGATGGATCCGAATCTGAATCCGAATCCGATTCCCCATTCCCATGCCCATTCCTAGAGAGCATCTGACAGATAAGATTTCGTATTCGCATTCGTATTTCATAATATCTCAACCGGCAGCGGCAGCGGGTGATATGATAGTGCCTGGTAGCGTCTCAATGGCAAACATTGAACTTTGATGTGCTGCTCAGATTATATAACACGTTCATTATGCCCCATTACTCCCTATCCAGATCTTGAGATACATTTGTATATAAATATTTCTTTTTGCGGGAAAGACCAGCACACAAAAAAACCTCCATTTTTACGACGCAGAAAAATACGAAACAATGTGTAGAAATACCAAAAAATAATGTATATATATATCTAAGTATATATAAAAAAAAATAACCAAACAATTGAGTTTAAGCCGCAGGCTGAGCAAACACTTAAGTGGGTAAAAAAATATACATACAAGCAGCTAAAGAAGCGGATTTTTGATTTATGTATACAACTCTTTTTTTTCTAAATAGAATACTGGACAGCAGACAGGTGACAGGGCATGTTTCTACCTGATTTGAAGATCTTTTTAGATCTCTTTAGATCTCTTTAGATCTCTTGTGTTATCCCAATGCGGCGGCGGAGGCCATAATCTTTTCACGCTATAATTTTGGCCGAAAATAAAGCACACACGCACACAATGTGGGTTAAGCAAAGAACTAACTGCCAGTGTGTGTGCCCAGTAATTATTCTTACGCTCATAAAGAGACAACAGCAGCAGCAGAAACAGAAACAGAAACAGAAACAGAAATTTATAGTTTTATAGTTGACGCTGCTGAAGCGGAAGTTATTATGACAGATAAAAAACTAAAGCCAGGCCGGGCCAGCGTAAACAACTAACTGAAAACGAATCTGTAGCGGCCACGGGAAAAAATTCAATTGGAAAAAATTCAATTGAGCAAAAAGTTGAAAAACTTAAAACTGAAACTGAAAATGAAAATGAAGCTCAATGTTGGCACTTTTTTCTGAACTTTTTTTTGTATTTTTTTGTTGTTGTTTTTGCTGTCCCTGTTTCGTTTGTTGTTGCTTCTAATTGCATTCTAATCGCGGACGAAGGTCTCGGTCTTGGCCATTTTTAGTTCAGTTTTGCGTTGTATTACGCTATTATTTGTTGGTTTGCTGGAGTTTTTTTTTTTGTTGTTGTATCTCTCTCTAGGAGGTTGTTGTGGGAAGCAGTTGGCCAAGATGTGCAAAAAAAAAAACACACATCAACTCTGGCTGCGGCGGCGTATGAGCAATATTTTTTGCTAGCCAACGCTGCGTATGCGTGATTTTGGAGGGAGATTATTAGGGAGGGGAACTAATTATTAAATAAATCTGATTTAATTACTTATGAAAGGGTTTTGGGAGTAGTAATCATTGCCTTTTGGTTTCTTGTGTATAATTTATTAGATAACATAAAAAAAAAAAAATATTAAAATTAATAAAATAACATACAATATACAAATTATAATAAGAATATCAAACTTTACTTTTAACATGAATAGAAAATTCCTAAAAAAATGTTTTTAGGTTGTAAAGTATTTCTAAAATGTTTATAAAAATTTGTTTAACAATATATAATAAACATAAAATAAATTAATAAAAAATATATAATTAATTATATTTAAAAATGTTAAAAATGATAATAAAACTCCCGAAAAAAATGTTTTTAGATTTTAACATATTTCTAAAATATTTATTTTATATCAAATATATCAAATAATATACTAAAATTAATAGATTAATAAAAAAATAATACAAAATTATATACATAATATCAATCTTCACCTTTAGCATGAAAATAAAATTTCCAAAAAATTATTTTAGGTGTTTTAACTCAGTTCTTACGTATTATATTATATTTCTTAATTATATTATATAAACTTAACAGAATATTTTTTATATCAAATATATAAACTTTACAAAATATAACTCCTATAGTAATACAAATTTAATAATAAATTAATTTAGAAATAAACAACTTTTTTTGGGAAATTAAAACAAAATTACTGAAATAAATATTATAAAATGAAACACATTTTTATAACAAAAAGGGTTATTAAACAAAGAACTCCCTCTAATCCAAACCAATTTGAGTGCAACTTTCTAGTAAAAATCTTTACTTGATAGTAACCCTTTACCTTTTAGAACCTTTCACTTTCACCCGTCGCATTTCGTAATCCCCTCAAGTGCCGGAATTTCCCTGCACCGACTTCCTCTTGCGCTTTTAATTGCTCCATGACTTTATGGGTCCGCCGTAAAAATGGTTGATGTGGTATATTATACATTGTATAACGGCCTCATATCGCTGGGAGGAACCGATGGCGATAGGAATCAATCGATTTATAGCGGTAGCGGTGGCTTTCGGTATTATCTTTACGGCCCGCAGCGAAATCAATCAATTTAAATTTGATTAGGCCGTGATTTCTGCGCTCCCACACACAGCCGAGGGGATTACGAGGCGGCATTTATATACATATATACATATATATATAAATATATATATTATATAGATGCCTAATATACGACCGGGCCGATTACAGCCTGGTTATACCAATATATCGCTTTATGGCCGGCCAAATCACGCGAACTCACTCGACTCGGGGCGGAAATTGACGAGAGTGAGAGAGAAGGAGCCTTGCCTCGTGTATATATTGTATATAATAATATCAAAGGCAAAATAATGCCCATATATAACATACTATATGAGGTATATATAGTAATGTCTGTGCCTGGGTCTCGGGTTAAAAAATCATTGTTATTAATACGATTATTGTGTGCACAGTTGCGTGTTAATTTCACTGTGATTTTACCTGGGAATATCTTAATTCTAGTCTATTCTAGTTTACTTTTTACTACTACTACGTGTATATTTTTTAACGATTTTCAATTTGCCTCCTTGGATGAACTGTCATTGTCTATATGTTTTTATTTATTTCTTTAAATCTATACCCTGTCGGCATATCTCGATCTCGTTGACATTCGGTCACAATTAAAACGCCACAAGATTTTAATTATATCGAAAATACTCATACATAGATATCCACAAACTGTGTATGCCGCTTGGTATTGTTATTAAATAATTGTCGCACAATTGCCAGTTGGCCAGTTCAATCAACTCGGCCGACAGCCAACAAAGCGAAACCATTTTCGAGGCGTTTTTCTGTTTTAGTTTTTTTTTCTTATATTTTTTTTTTTTGAGTTTCCCAGCTGCTTATTATCTTTATAGAGCTTAGCATGATTTCAAGCGAAGAAAATATATTGGTAATGCAACCAAAAGAGGCTGGTCTTTGGCCCAGAAAATGGTATTATTTCAACCTTTAGCTGGTTCAAAGTTATACAATTTCATACATTGAACCTAATGATATTTTTCTCTTCAATTAAGGGGGAATATAAATACATATAAATTACAATAAACAATAATTAATATATATATAGAACATAGTTTTCTGTTATCATTCAACTCCAATTTCCTGTAGAAACAGCTCGTAGCATTAAAGTCTAATCTCGATTGGAATTTCACCTTTAAAACAAATCGAAATAATCCTGGCAATCTGAGCAAATCGCGTATACGACATGTGCACCGCAATCGGCAAATCCCCCTTAGACAATTTGTCGCTGGCCGATCACTTAAGCGATTTGTGTTGTTACTTTAATTAAAATATTTCGCATCAAGTGGCAGCCAGGCCGGCCGGCCAACAGTATCAGACACTCTACGAGTACATATATAATGTATTTATGTATATAAAATAATGAAATGAAATCAGCAGCTAAAAATATTGGCTATAAATAGGCGGCACGAATGGCCACAAAAAAGGTATATGCTCATATTTGTTTAGGCACCTGGAATAAGGTACAAACCAGTTGAGCTCCTAGCCATTTTGGATTCGTTTTTTTTTTTTTTTTGAGACATTCACGTGACCAGCAAGAGTCGTATTTTTTGTGAAATTTCTAGCAATAAAAACCTGATTATCGGAATTCATAGGCAAAGCGAATCTTTAATTAAATGATAGAAATTCCCCAGGGGACCGAGAATAGACAGTGACTGCTTCTTTTTCGGGCCACTTCATGGCTCGCTATTGATTTTGACCCATTTGGCTTGGTAACAGGTCTCAAGATCACCGAATTTTCAAAACATTTTCCCCGCAACTGAGCGAGTGAGTGCGTAATGATTCATTTACATTATTTTTTGTTTTCCCTTTGTCCGCCGCCTTTCCTGTTTATGTCTCTCGGTTTATCAATAAATAGTGTCCAGGGTTTAGCCTTCGATTCCGATTCGATTCCGGTTCCATTGTTGTAGTCACCTCTTTATGGGTGATAAGCTGTCAGTCTCTATCAATCAGCCATTGACTTATGTCGATGGCCTCTCGTGGCTTTAGGGCTCAGGCACACACCGGATCGAAGATTAATTGATTTTAAACGATCTATTAGGAAATGTTTTTGGGGCCTTTACTTTAGGGATCAAGTGAAGTGTTTAGGGAATAATGATGGGTAATACCCTTTCTCACTTCGGAGGGAGACCCCTAAGCCTTCGTTAGCTTATGATTCTTTAAAACCCACTTCACATTGTGCTCTTTTTTTTTATTCGAATGCTCACTCACCACCCAATGCCAATCAAAGTGTATTGTTTTTTGACTCTTGTGTTTTTTGTCTGTTATTTTTTTTTTCTCTCATTTTTTTTTGTTCATAGTTTGGCTTCAAAACTGGGTCAGCCAAATAGCAAATATGTCTTTGCTCCTCCTCCCTTCGGGCCAGATCCGTTTCGAGGCTTTATAGCAGCCATCTCGTATGGGTATATACATATGTATATATCTATATAAGCCTGAGTCAAGTGCGATACCCTTCGGCTGGGGCATCATACTTTTATTGACACAACTGCTGAGCGGCTTTATAGTATTGTAAGTGAGCGGAGTTAATCCTTCGCTTTATGGATTTTTGGCAACTAATCGTTATGCGATATATACACATGTGTATGGTTAATATATGGTAGAGTGCAGGCAGAGAAATAAATAAGAGAAATGTGAGGAAAAAATGACGAAAAATATATCATACATTTAATATTTGAGCATGGTTTATAGTTGTTTAAATATATTTTTAAAAATATTAATAAATTGTGTTTGCATATAAATCCTAATAGTTTTTTGTTAGTAGACAAGTTTGGCTTGATGTGTTTATTTCCCTATAAACAAAAAACAACAATAAACTTAAACATTTTTCTCAATTATATATTCGAGTGTCACAGAATTTCGTTTCTTGTTTCAATTTTTGTTGGTTTTAATATGTTATGTGTTATTAATGAAACTTACTTAAAATAAATATTATTACTTACTTAAAAATAAATATTATTAATCAAAGCTTGATTTTAACTCTTTTTAATGCGTTTCATTACTTCCTTATTAATATATACCTTATATAAATTTATGAACTTTAGCATTTGCTTTGTCTTTATATCAGTTTGTCACAGAATTTCAACTTGGGAATTTTAAGAGCATTCTTTGTAATAATTTTGGTTAGTTTAAATATTATATATAAAAATTATACAAACACTTGGCTAAAAATAGAAATCAAATCTTTATTACGAGTGTGTACTTTCTTTTTAATGTTTACCTTATATAATTTTATGAATTTTAGCATTTTCATTGACTTAATTCCCACTTGGGAATTTTTAGGGCAGAACTTAGATTATGATTATTATTCAAAAATATATAGAACTATTTAAAGTAATAACATTTATACATCAAAACTGTGTAATTTTTTCTTTAAAATTTAATATTTCCTTTTCACTTTTTGCTCTCCCTTTTCAAAGCTTTCCTTACAAAGTTTCCCTTATTTAAGGTCCGACCTATTTCTCTTTGTGCACTTTAATATAGCCATATCCCCCTGGCCAATTTCATCCGTCATTCTTCATTAGCACCCGTCTCGATTCTCGAGTGGCCAAAATTGCTAATATATCCCCCTCCGCGATCACGACATTTAGTCATAGACACTTGTGGACTTGTGCTATCTGCTCAGCCAGCACTTCCAAGGAAAATCGCACAAAAAAAAATATATAGCATTAGCGGTAATAAAAAATTAACCCAACCCCCGAAAGACAAAGAAATACTACAACAACAACAAAAAATGTACCTTATTCCAGAGTTTTCCCCGATCGAATCACTTTTTTGCCAAAATATTTACGATCCCCGCGAAATCGAAATCAAAAAATCAAAATCTGAATCACAGTCCACATAATCACGCGCTAATAAGCGCGATAATGGCCACCAGTTCTGGAAGTTCTTCCTCCTCGAACTCCACACTGTCGCCGATAGGATGAGCCCACGCCCACCGCCCTTCGATCGGACCAGGTCCGCTCTGCGGCCCGTGCGCGTTTATTAATTAGAATTTATGGTCCCGGCAATCGCCGCGTCCATATAGAGACAATAAATAGCCATTGTATATGTTGTTGGAAGAACCATAATCTTATCGGAGCCCCTCACTTCTTTCGACAGGTGAAGAGCCCCCTCATTATCGAACAGGAGCGGTTTGCAAGGGGTTTTTATAGAGTCCGAAAAAAAGATTAGGAGGCATTTATCTGGTTTAATTTAAGGTGAACTAATTCTAAAAAAGAAATAAAATCATGTTGTAAATGATTTATTATTTAATAAATGAGAAAAATTAATATATTGGGTTCAGAGGATCCGCTCCTGTAACCTGCCACACGCCCCAGCTGTCAGCTAAAAAAATTCTCAAAAATAATTTAAATAATTTAGAAAATTATTTCTTATTTAATATAAATAAGAAAATTAATATATTGGGTTCAGAGGATCCGCTCCTGTATCCTGCCACACTTCCCTGTTGTCAGCTGTCAGCTAAAAAAATCCTCAAATATAATTTAAATAATTTCGAAAATTATTTATTATTTAATGAATTAGAAAATTAATATGTTGTGCTTAAAGGACCCGCCTAAACCGCTCCTGTAACCTGCCCCACGCCCCTTTTGTCAGCTGTCAGCTAAAAAAAAATCCTAAAAAATAATTTAAATCGTTTTTTAATTATATATTATTTCTTACATAAAAAAATATATATATTGTGAACAGAGGACCCGCCTGAACCGCTCCTGCATTAGTTGTCAGCTAAAAAAAAATCCTAAAAAATAATTTTAATCGTTTTTTAATTATATATAATTTCATACATCAAAATATATATATATTGAGTTCAGAGGACCCGCCTGAACCGCTCCTGTATCCTGCCACACGCCCCTATTGTCAGCTGTCAGCTGAAGATTTGAAAAGCGCGCCTCGTCCAGCTGCCGCTGCCGCTGCTGCTCCTCGGTTATCTCCGAATTGGCAAACGCAAATCAAATCTGGCCAAAATGAGTTAACAAAAAAGAATAAAGAAAAAAAAAACGTACAAATAAATATAAATAAATGCGAGAAAAAAGTAACCGTATAAAATATAAGGAGGAGGTAAAGTCTCTGGGCCCTGTCTCCGTCTCTGTCTCTGCGACTGGCTCTCTTAGCTCTATCTCTTTCCGATTATTTACAGTTAGCTCCGTCCAGGCGATAACCTTGCCCACAATATATCTTGGGCCCAAACGCCGGCAGCGACAGCGACTGCGACGCCTGCCACTAATCACTCCAATTAGCTAGAAAGTGCTTTTCGTTTAAAATTCGCACGTTGTCGCAGTTTCTTGGCATTGTACTGCGAGGCTCTGAGACAGACACTTGGCCAGTTCGTTCGAGTTTCGAGCTTTGAGTTTCGAGTTTCCAGTTTCGAGTTCGAGTTCGATTTCGTTTTCGAATTCGAGTTCAGGCCAAAGGATAACCGAGAGCTGTGCCGGCCACCTGTATTTTTTGTGAGTGTAGCAGAGAGTGTACATCTCGCAGATCCTTCAAATCTATAAAAAAGCACACAAAAAAACGCAAGTGAAAAAAAACCAAAAAGTGTTTAACAATAATTAAAAAAAAAAAAAAAAAAAAGTTGAAAAAAAAAATCAAAAACCAATAAAAGTAAAGTCAACACAAAAGTTCATATAATACTAAAAAATTAATAGTAATAGTTATAAGTAGTTATAAAAAATAGAGCGACTTGAATACTCTATAAAATTACAAAAGTGCCAGAAGATTAAAAGAAAAAGTATTTTTTTACCTTAACAGTGCCTTTAAAATTATAATTTTTAATAAGTAAATTTTATTTTGGTAAACTGGAAAACTCTAAGATACATTAAAAAATATCTTTACCTTTCTTTGTAACTAAAAACTTTGTGAAAAGCTAGAAAACTCAAGGACTCAAAGATAAACCATTGAGAAATATGTATCAATTTTATTTTTAAAAACTAACCATTTTTTTAAATCTAAAAAACTGTAGGATTCATTATTAAATGTATTTATTTTAGTTGAATAACTAAACTCTAGGACACATTAAAAAATTTATTTATTTTATTTAAATAACTAAAAGTTTTGTGATAACCTAGAAAACTCTAGGATGTATAGGTTAACCATTAAAAAATGTATTTATTTATTTTGTAATTACTGAAGGATTTGTGAAAATCTAGAAAACCATTCAAATATTTATTTATAATATTTTTTTATAACTAAATTTTTTTTGAAAGTCTAAAAAACTCTAGGATAAATAGGTTAACTATTAAAAATTCCCTGAAATACCTTTTTTATTCTGGTAAATTTATAAAAAGCCAGCAAGTTAGTTAACTAACTTTCTAGGGCACATTCCTGGTTGATTATTTTCCTTATAATTAGAATTAGAAAAATTAGAAAAAATTATGAAAATATATAGCTAAACTAGAAAAAAAATAAAAGAGTATTTAGTTTGATCTTAAAAATAAAAAAATAGGTATAAAAACCCAAAAACCAAAGGCAGCAGGCGGCTTAAGTGAAGGGCCAAGCAAAATGGAAATAAAAATGAAAATACAATAATAAATAATACATAATAGAGAAGTGAGGTTTCGAGGGTTTGAGAGGGGGCTGAAACCAGCGGCCAATTTGTAGGCCACTTAAGTCCCGAAGATAATGCAGATTGTCTACAGTCGATTTCGAAACAATTTGGATAGCGAAATAAACCGAAATAAACCGAAATAAAACGAAATAAAGCGAAATAAAACGGAATAAAGCGTGTGTTGTAGACCCTCCGACTTTGATGAGTGCGTTATTTCGCTAGAATAATAATTGGAATTGGAATTGAAATTGAAATTGAAATTGAAATTGAAATGCTTCTTTATTTTTTCTTTAATGACGTTTGGCGCGTGTCGCTCTATCTATATAAAAATATCTGTATATATATAGAGACAGAGATAAAGATATATAAATTTAAACTCACACGCAGCAGCCATAAAAATCTTTGGCTTGAAAACTGTCAATTGCCGGCAGAGACCAAGTTGGGCCACTTCCAAAAGTGGGCTCGTAGACAGCACCTCCATATAATAGATATAAATGATACAATATGTACAATACAAATATTGTCTTGTTTATATAATAGCTGGTTTCGGTTTCGTTCTGTTGAAAAATTGGTTAATTGAAAGCGAAAAGGAAACACGTGCTCCCATAGCTCTATATAGTAATTCTTTCTGGTATCAATCCGGGGGCCCAGCTGTTTAGGGGATAATTAGCATTAGACGGCGCCGAGCTTTGTTGTGATGACGTCAGTCAGCAGACAGTCAGTCGGGCAGTAGCAGGTTCTTTATGTGTTAATATTAATTATGGCCACGTTTTTTTTTTTTTTTTTTTTGTTTTGTGACTTTGTGTTTCGGGATTTTCGGTGCGATGGCGACGGCTCCGTAATCGGTCGTATTATCTGCGATAGTAATTGAGAGCCAAAAACCGAATATATAAGTACATATAGTCGTCGTAACAGATACTTGGAAGGGCCCAATAATCATAACAGACTTAAACTGTTTAGAGTTGTTGGAATTTTCCCAATTCTTCCAAGACAAATAACCTAAATTCTTAGGATAAATTCAATATAAAATTTATACCGGATATTTAGGTGGCTTGTAAACTTTTTTGAGACATTGTTTTTGACAACGCTTCACAGTTTGTGATGTAACAGTACGGCTAACATGCTAACAACATCAAGAGTCACAATTAAAAAAGGTCTAAAAAAGAACTGTATGAAAGTAACTCAAGGAAACTATTCCTATAAAATAATGTAAAATAAAATAGACTTATATTCTCTGATTAAAAAAGCAAAATACCAGAAGAATACTAGAAAAATACCAAATAAATAAAAATATCCTATTCTAACTGAACAAAAACCACTAAAAGCATACTGTTAATTACCAAATTGTGCTGTAAAGCGCCAGCAAAACAGCTGTGCCTGCTTTCTCCTTGACAGCAGCTGTTAGTTGTAAGAAAGATTTGACAGTCACACTTAACGAATATGAAAAGTTTCCTAAATCACTTACATAATAAATAAGTCACAGATTTGCCAAACTCCAAAGTGACAGGGTTTTAATCAACCTATTACCTATTTACAGGTATTACGAATGAATCAAAAAATTTTATATTTTACAGTCAAACTTAAAACATTTAAAATTAACTAAAATAACAGTACTTCAAATTAAACTTCACCTAGTTTCCATATAAAAAATAATGAAGAGTAAAAACCAGACCCTATTAAACTCTATTTAATTTCTATTAATGCTACCCCAAGTCGTGACAGTTCACTGGCCAGCACGTGACGGTGAATCCCAGTCACATCTAGCCACACTCTGGGGACCATCTCAGCTTCTACGTATTGGATTTTTATGGCTTTTGCTTAGACTTAGAATAAATTAATAAAAAAAATTGAAAATTAGGTAGGATTATGAAAAGAAACCGAACAAGCCGCGATTATAAGTCATATAAATTTTATTCTTCGTTCTTTTGTTAATTTTTATGTTGTAGCTTAGCCTTTATTTCTGTGTGTTAGCATTGTTATTATCATTAATTTGCGTTGTGTTTATTTCCTTTGAGAATTTCTATGCCAATGTCTGGCCATAAAAAGTTTAACCAATTTTTTGTTTCTATTATCATTACTGTTTTTGTTTTTTTTTTTTTTTAATTTTTAAGCAGGGTTTTCATTGTGTGCCGTTTTTTGTCGCTTCAGTTGAGGGGCCTGAATAATAGTTGGATATGCCGCCTAATATGCAATTAATTGGACATGAACTTGGACAGTGTGTGTGTGAGCGGGGAGCGGGGCTATGATGTCAATTATAAACAATTAGACAATGGCAAAATTGGTAACAAACCGATGGGAACAGATGATGATGATGATGATGACGATGATGGGGACCGGCCAGATGAATGGGGGAAGACTTTGCCGGCGAGCTTCTGAATCTCGAAACAGCTTTGCAATTGTTCCTATATATATATAGCTCTATATAGTATAGCTGGCAGTCGGCTCTATCAATTTGATTTTTTTCTGCGAAATTTCCGACAATTATGGCCGGGCTCAGGCAATTTTCAAAGGCTAAAACGAAAACGAAAAATCTTTCAGTTACCTGTATTGAAATCGTTATTTATATTATTCTTTTATTACTATTATTGTTATGGCCGAGACCGCACAGGCTGTTACGTACTCTATACATACAGATCCACTAATGGTTCTCCCCCCTCTCTCTCTCTCTCTCGTTTTAGTTAACTCTTTTTCCCTTGGGTTAATTGATTAACCAGGCCCAAAAGAAGCCCAAAACAGCAACAACAACAACAAAAAAAGAGAGATCCCGGGAGAACACAAATTAAAAGCCAGCAAGATGACTGGTTTCACGAACTCCGGTTTCGAAAACGATGAGCCCGTCAAGGTGAGTGTTGTTATTTATTTATTTATTTACTTCTTTGTATTTATCATTGCCCAAGTAGTTCAGTTCGTTCCCTGCCCCTTCGGGGGAGTAAGTGCTTTGCCTGGTTTTTTTCCTCCTCATTTAACGCGAACAAGTGTCGGACACGTCAATGTACGCATAATTAAAACATCTGTAAACAAAGGCAGGCAGGCGAAGGAGAAAATCGCGAAGAAGATTCGTATAAGAGACTCATTATATTCCGGGTTTGTTATTGTCACTATTTAAATGTACAAATATAAAAAAAATTTGTATATAAAGGGACATGTGCACACGCTTTTGCATAATTATGGCAGGGGTAGGCAGGTTCTTTGGTAATTATTTTGCAAAACAAATCAGAACAGCAAAAAACTTCTTTTATTTTTGGTTTCTATAAAGCCAGAAAGTATATGAAAGTCACAGAAGTTTGCCATACAGTTTCCTTAAATGTTAAATTTAAAAATTATCATTTTATCATTCATTATTGTTTAAATCAGAAGTGCCCAAGGGTCAGACTTGTCGTCTTATTGTAACCATTTTAAGACTCTTTTTACAGTTGAATATTTACAAAAAATAATTAAAATATTTAATTAAAGCCCATCGCTTCGCTATTTTATTGCTTAAATCAGGGAAGCCCAAAGACTATTCTAGACTAGTCTATTTTTAGAGTATTTTTTTATTTATTTACATTCTGTTAGCTTAAAGTTATAAACTAAATCTTCAGTTGAAGGCAGTCATAGCTCCTTAGGCTTTAGGCTGTATTTTTAGAGTAAAATATAGAAATCAATCAACCAATTAACAAATATTAATTACATTTAAATAAAAGTATAATTAACTATATTTCAAGTTCTACTTTATTTCTTAAATCAAGGGTGCACAAATCAAGACTTCTTTTTAAAGTTAAATATTTACATCATTAGCTAACAAATAATAATTTAATTTAACTATATTCAAATCTTGTTTAATTCTTTATTCTTTAAATCAAATCAAAGCCCGGACTTACAAGAAATTTTTAAATTTTGAGGTCAACTCAACCCTCAATGTGAAATAAAATAAAAATAATTAAACTAAAGATCATTGTTTAAATCCGTGGAATCAAAGATCAGTCAATTTAAAATATTTCCAAATTTTAGTTTAAAAATATATTTATTCTTTCAAGCAGAGACCGTAAATAATCATTACTTTTATTTTTCAAATATAAAAATCAAGTATATTTATGACTTTTTTTTTAATTTCTTTAAATATATTCATATGTTCTTTTTTTTTAATTTCTTCAAATATATTCATATGTTTTGAGTGAAAAATAAGTATTTTAACTTAAAACGATTTTTTATTTAATTTTAATTTTTATTAATTAATTCTTAATTTTAACGAAAAACAGTGAAAAATAATTATTATTCACGATATGAATTTTTCTTGCTCAAAATAAAACTCAAAACCTTAACCCATAAGAATTTTTCTGGCAAACAAACTCTCTTATTAGATTTAAGAACCTTTGTAGATGAATTAGGATTAAAAATTTAACTCTAGCAGATTACCATCAGCTTAGAGTCTCCCTGCTATATCGAAATCGGGTTTCAATTAACTTGGGCTTGGGTATTTCCCATTCGGTTTGTTTAGAACTTATCGGGGAGAGGCATCGAAAAGGTCATAACTGGCCAGAATGCGGCAGCTGCCTTGGCCACTTGTCGCCGTGGTTGTGTTTATTTTTTTACCATTCATTCATGCATGGACAATAGATATGGCTATGGCCTATAGCTTATAGGCCGGATTACACTTATCGTTGGGTGTCTGGGAGAGCGCCTTAGCCCCTCTGTGTGTGAGTGTGTGTTAATGACTGCGTTTGCCTTCGGCCAAAGAAATCATGTTTTATAATGACACGCGTCACAGCTTTTATGATGGCCCAGTTGGGGAGGAAGTGCCCAATAAACCGAAAACTACAAAACCAAAAATCAAAAACCAAAAAAACCGAAAAAAACCAAAATTCGAACAGCGAAAAAGTAAAGCTCAGGTGGCAGCGATGAACATTAGCATTTTTTTAAGCCACTCCTTGGCCTTTTAATGAGGCGAAATAAATTTCACCTGCAGAAATTCAAAACCAAACAGTTCGAAAATGCCAAAGCCAGCCCACACGCAGAAGCGGAAAGGCACCAACTGAGAAAAGCTGTGAAGAAAAAAAAAACAGAAAAAAAAAATCAGAAAAAAAAATCAGAAAATAAAATAATCAGAAAAAAATCAGAAAAAAAATCAACAAAAAATTAACAGAAAAAAAACGCAGAAAAAGAAATGTGACAGCAGAAAGCGCTCGTTCCCTCTCCACTTATTTATGGATATGTCTTAGCCACAAACTTGACCAGAGAGCCGGCCAGGCAGCCGCCAGCTAGCTGCTACACCTAGCCAGGTGATGATGGCCAGCGAATTTGGCAATAAATAAGGTAACACAAGAAAAACCGAGGCGAACGAACGCCGCAAACTAACACGAAACTGAGAAAAAAAAACATACAACAAAAAATACACAGAAAATATACAAAAAAAAAAAGGTATTGCACAATTAAAGCACCGGCAAGGTTTCATAATAAAATATTGCCAATTTACAATAACCGCCCGCCCCCCCGCTGAAAAGGAGTGACCGCGCCCTGTAATCGGTTCGGTTCTTGAAAGACATCGAAACCAAACTTGTTTTCCTCAACCCAGAACCGCAGCAGCCAAAAGGAAAAGCAGCAAAAAATTAAATAAAAGAAATCCGAGAACGTCCAGCAAACACCAGAGACAGCAGAGGTCGCTTAGGGTACAACTTGAGATTTAAAAATAAAATTAAGCTTACAAAAAATTAAGCATAGAAAAAACTTCAGCTTAAAGGAAACAGTATAATGATGGGTCAAAAATATATTTTAAAAACCGAATAAATAATAATATAATAATAATAATAATAACTATGAGAAAGCAGCATCCAAAACTCTGACTCTGCACTGCCAAGTGTAGTGTGCACAGAGGAGTACGGTCACATTATAAGTTTCTTTTTTTAGCAAAGCTTAAACTATTTTTTTTTTACTTCCGCTTTTATTCTCTTCAAATAAATATTTATTATTTTTTATATTAATAGCCAAGTAAAGTATGCACCGTACAGTATGGCTTAATAAACCTTTTTTAAGACTTCACATAGTTAATATTTTCAGTTAAACCTTATTTTTTATATTTCTTTATTTAAAATTAATGTTAGCTTTTCTTTGTCTTTTTTATATATTTCCTAGTTTACCACGTCCTTGACTCTTTGACTTCTTAATTATTTTTTTATTGGCTCTATTATAATTAACATCTCCTTACCAAATTATGAATCGAATATTATTTATTTGAAATAATTGGTAAATTATGAATTCCTCATTAATTTCCTATTAAGCAAAGCGGAAGCTAGTTAACTACCCGCTGCTGTATGTAAAAACCAAACCACCAAAGCAAACACGAAACGTGCCGCGTTTAAAAATAAAACGCAAATCTCGTGCAGCACAGCGCGTGCGCAACATGTTGCCGCGTGGGCACACACACACAAAGGCACATAAGCATAGAGGCAGTAGGTCGCTGGCAACATGTTGCCAGAAGTAAGCGAATTACACAGGGAAAAAATGGGTCATTAAGCTGGTATAATTAGACTAAAAAAATATGAACGAAACAATTTTACAATTGCTTAAAGTTATAAATGTTTTTTTTGATAAAGTTAAATTCTAATTAACATTTTAAACAGTTTTAAAAATTTTTAAATTTTGTAAATGTTTTTTCTTTGCGTAAATTTAATGTTATCAATTATATTATTAAATAACAATTTATCAATATAATTTAATTTAATTTGATTTTTATTTAAAAACCATATATAAATATACTTCCATTTAATTTCCATGTTTTTTTTTAATATTACTTCTTAAATTTAATTTGTAATTCATTTGACTGACCTATTTTCTCCCTGTGCAAGCGCACCAACACTCGAAAAAAAAATAAATAAAAAATAAATAAAAATAAGACAAAATCCACACACACCTGCGGCCACACTCGAAGAGACAGTTTGCTCACCTGGCCGCTTTTAACTGGTTTGCGGCGGTTTTTGTTTGTCTCACCTAGAGGAGCCCCTCGGCGGCGACGTCGCAGGTGCTGCCGCCGCTGCGCTGCCAACACTCTCGCATATCATTATGGCCCGTGTGCACTGGCATTATTATTACGCGCACTTGTCTTAAAGCCCCGCTTGCCAAGAAAAACTATAGAAAAAATAGGAAAAAACTAAATTACAGGTGCGGGGTGGGGGGAATAAATAAATATCAGCCCAGACCGCATTTGCAGCCATCAGCTGTTTAGCGGGAAAAGCACATGCAAGCACAACAAACAAACAAACAAACAAGCACACAAACGTTTGAAAAAAAAATACAACCAAAAAAGAGAAAAATAAAATAAATAAGCGGCAAGAAAAATACACGAGAGACTCGGAGGTTTTCCAGCTTGTTTTTTGTGCCATGTCATGATTTTTTCCTAACTTCTGCTAGGCGCCTATAACCTAGATTTATTTGTTATAAAAAATACCACATTTTTTGGGAAAATAAGAAAAAAAATATGTATATACAAATATATAAAGATATATAAATGTAAATATAAATATTAGTATAAATAAAAAATTCAGATACTTATTGAATATAGGTCGTTGATAACAAAAACACATAAGGAAAAAAAATATATCTAGAGGAAATAAAAAAATATATGCACCCTAAGAAAAGCCTCTAAAAACTGTAGCATCTTTAATCTTTTATAAGGTTTATTTAAATATTTAATAAATTGTCATATTTCTTATAAATGAATTTCACATTGTTTGTTCTTAATTCACAGTCCCTTTAGATTGTCTTTCAGTTGGTAATTTCCTAGAATATTTAAACATCTTTTGGTTTAAAATAAATACCTTAAAATATTAGAGAAATATAAAAACTACAAATTAAAAATAAATAAATAATAAATTGTCTTATTTATTATAAATGAATTTCAGATTGTTTCTTCTAAATTCACAGTACTTTTATCTTATCTTTAAGTTGCTAATTTTTATAAATACTAAAATATATTTTTGTTTAAAGTAAATACCACAATTTAATAGAGAAATATAAAAACTACAAGTTAAAAATATATACATTAAAAATATAAACTCATTATCCTTAAAAATTACTGGTAAAATCAAGCTTTTTCTTTCACCTTCAAGTATTTCTGTACACCGGGCGTATGCGTAATATTTATATTTTCTAGCTTTTTGATGGTTTCTATAGTTTCCATTATTCATATTGACCTATTTTTTTTCGCCACGTTAACTGCTTTTGTTTTTATTTATTTTTCACATTTTTTAGCTGCCACACAAAAAAATTTAAGTGTTCCTGGTATTATTCCTTTTCGGTGTTATGGCTTTTAATGTTTTTTTTTTGTGTTTTGGTTTTATAACAATTTAAATGCAATTTTATTAGGCTGATAAAAGCACAGCAAGGGGGATTTTTTTAAATTTTTTTTTGCTTGGAATCTGAAATTTGAAAACCGCCTGCAATTTGCATACAAACAAAACGGGGTTTTCTACAGCCTCGCCATATAGTATCTGAACGATTTCCTTAACAAACTAAAATCGTGTGAACAGCAACGCATTATTATGTGCTGCAATTAAGTTTGTTAAAGTATATACATATATATGTATATGTCGAGTGATCACATCGATCGTTGGGGGCTTGCATAACGACGCGTGTGTGGGTTAAACCTCCTCCTCCCCCTACCACCCCCCCCCTCCAGCCATGTAACCTTCTTGGCCCTCTGTGTGCGATGCATGCGAAATCGCCATTTTTGGCTTTGGGGTTCAGTTCTCGCCCGGGGTGGGTACATTACTTTCGGCGGCCTTTTTCCCGGGGACTCTCTGGTGTGGTGTGGAATTCGCCTCGGGCATTTTGATGGCCATTAAAATGCTCGATAAAAAATCAAAAAAACACAAAAAAAAAAACAGAAAAAAAACAATAAAAAAAAAACAAAACAAACTTCAAGCTGCGCCACGCATGCGCAACGCGAGCAAAACGCGTGCGGGCTTTTTAAATCGATTTTGCGGCTTTTGAATCAGTCCAAATTATTTGGTTTTTTTTAGAAACTAAATGCGTAACACATAAATAATTAATTAATGAAAGCTGATCAAGGCTTAAACAATGGCTAAGGGCAGCAAAATCAAAAAGAAAAACTTTGATAAGAAAATTAAGGAAATTAATAGAAATCCAAAATTAGGGCCTAAAAAAATACATATTAAAAATATTTATAAATTAAAAATAATATTATACATTATAAATTTAATATATAATATTATAATATAATGAATAATGTTAATGAATTAAATTTTTGGTTGACAAATAATTTATAATTAATAATATATACAAATAGTATAAATTTAATATATATTATTATTATATACATAATGTTATAAATTATTTGTATACATTAAACATTATAAATTATTTTTCAGACAAAATTTTAAATTCATTAATATTATTTTTAGCACATTTTATAAGCTCGTAAAATCGTTTCGTGATTATTATCACCCATTTATATTTAAACTTGTTTAATATCTAATCGAATAATAAGAAAGTTTAAGCTCGTTCGAAAATGAGGAGATAAGAAAGAAAGTAGGATGCACTTCTCGGTGTCTCTCGAACAAAAAAAGAAATATACAAAAAAAAAAAATACAAAAAAAAAAACTACACAAAAAACCAACGATCATCCGAATGCTTGGTGATCTTTACCACTTTGCTTACGACTTACGTCTTTTCTTTTGCCTTTTTTACGTTTTATTTTTAGCCAAAAGCTGGTTTCGAGCCCGACACCGCCTCGCTGCGAGAGAAAGTTGTGCTGAATCCGGCCGAGAAATGGCGCATCTTAAAGAATATCTCGATCATCTCAGTAGCCTTTATGGTGCAATTTACAGCGTTTCAGGTGAGTACCTGCTGGGACCAAGATCCAAGATCCCATCTGCAGCATAAGTCAAAGCCATCCCCATCACTTTAGCTATAAAAAATGGTATAACATTAGCAAATAAACTAATTAAATTAATTGTATTATTTAAATTGCTCTTTGTGAACATTAAACATAACGGTCATCATTCTAAAAGACACTAGACCATTAAAGGAGTAGTAAATAATAAATGAAACATAATTTTTTATTAAAATATCACAATTATTTAAAATACATACCTACCTACCATTAAAATAATAACTTTATTTTCATTTCTTTTTTTTTTAATTAGATAGTTTTAAAATTGTTTGAGTTTATTCAATATTAAAAACAAATTCGAAGAGTAAATAATTCTATTAAAAGCAGAGTACTACAGTACAGAGTAGATACAGAGAAAAAACCAACAATTTTCGATAATTTCCCCTAGAATAATCGAGGTTTTACCATCTCTAATTTGTATATTTTATCCTAATTGATTTGAACTACTTTTTTTAAGACACTAGTTACAATTACAGTTCACTGAATATTAAAGTGTATTCCAAATATTAAATGTTATAAATAATTCCATTAAAGGCAGAGAACTGGAAAATACTTAAAATATACGATATATTTACAAAGAATTACCGATTTTTCTAATTTTATAAGCTTATTAATTAAAAAAAAAAAATATATTGTAAAGGATAACAAATATAGTTCTTTCAATATTAAAATCATTTCCAAAGATAAAATGCTATAAAAAAAAACTTTTCCAAAATTATCAAAATTGTTCGATATTTTTGCCTAGAGTAATCGATTATTCATCGCCAAACATCAATCTTTTAACAGCTCTAGAATCATTTGTTAATTTGATATTCTAATTAATTTTAACTATATATTTCCTAGGGCACGGCCAACCTGCAATCCTCGATCAACTCCAAGGATGGCCTGGGCACGGTCTCGCTGAGTGCGATATATGCCGCCCTGGTGGTGTCCTGCATCTTCCTGCCCACGCTGATTATCCGCAAGCTGACCGTTAAGTGGACGCTCGTCTGCAGCATGCTCTGCTATGCCCCCTACATCGCCTTCCAGCTCTTCCCGCGCTTCTACACCCTGGTGCCCGCTGGCATACTGGTCGGTATGGGTGCCGCCCCCATGTGGGCGTCCAAGGCCACATACCTGACGCAGGTGGGACAGGTGTATGCGAAGATAACCGAACAGGCGGTGGATGCCATTATTGTGCGATTCTTTGGCTTCTTCTTCCTGGCCTGGCAATCCGCTGAGCTCTGGGGCAATCTCATCTCTAGCTTGGGTGAGTTTTTTTGGTCATTTTTTATATTTTTAGTGTTTTTTTTTATTTTAGTGTTTGTTTATTTTTATTTTTAAGTTAAAAACTGATTTTTTAGTTGACAACTTCTTGGAAAATGTTGTTGAAAATCTTAAAATCTTGTTGTGTTTAGGAAATCTCTTGAAAATGTATCCAAAAGTATGCTATGATCATTTTTAGGCCTTGGAAAGGACCAAATAGTAATTGTAGCATACTTTTAGACAGCTTTTAAGGAATTCATATTTTAAATAATTATATTTAATAAAAATATATTCATAAACCTTTAAAGTTTAAGCAAAATTGAATTTTTCCGACATAATCAACCATAAAGGATTTTTTAGTAAAGGTTTTTTTTTGTTAAAGTTCTTTTTCTTCTTAAATTCTTCTTCAATTCTCTTTTCAAAATTTCTTTTCTTTCCTTAAAATTTAGATTTTAAATACATATTTTCTAGTTCTAAACTTGTAAGAGTTCATTAATCCCAAGAGGCTCTCTCTGGAAAATTAGTGATAGTCACGTTTCCGCTGCTAGACAATCTTATCAGGCCATAATAAGAGATTGCAAAGATTGGCAAGACCCTTAAATTAATAAAGTATTAGCGTTTGATTTCTTTTCGTGCTGTCTAGCTATCGAAGGCCATAAAACATACACTGATTATTCTCAGATTATTTGCTACTGAAAATCATAAAATGAACTAAACAGAATTTTGTCAGGAATTTTTATGGCCACCATTGACGAAATATTTCAGTCCAAAATCTTCCACCAATAGTTCGGGCTTTCAGGGGGAATTTTGTTATTTGAATATCACTATCGGATTTCCTAATCTTTATGTACACTTTCCTCTCCCCCGCAGTCCTGTCCAGCGGCGCCCATGGCGGTGGCAGCAGCAGCTCGAACTCAACCATCAGCGAGGAGGATTTGCAGTTTTGCGGCGCCAACTTCTGCACCACCGGAAGCGGCGGTCACGGCAACCTGGAGCGTCCGCCAGAGGATGAGATCTTTGAGATTTCCATGATTTACCTGTCCTGCATTGTGGCCGCTGTGTGCATTATTGCCTTCTTCCTGGATCCCCTGAAGCGATATGGTGAGAAGCGCAAGGGTTCCAACTCGGCCGCTGAGCTATCGGGCCTGCAGCTCCTGTCCGCCACATTCCGTCAGATGAAGAAGCCCAATCTGCAGCTCCTCATCCCCATCACCGTCTTCATTGGCATGGAGCAGGCCTTCATCGGGGCTGACTTCACCCAGGCGTATGTGGCCTGTGCCCTGGGCGTGAACAAGATCGGTTTCGTGATGATCTGCTTCGGTGTGGTTAATGCCCTCTGCTCGATCCTGTTTGGCTCCGTGATGAAGTACATTGGCCGCACGCCCATCATTGTGCTCGGCGCCGTCGTTCACTTCACCCTGATCACCGTGGAGCTGTTCTGGCGTCCCAATCCCGATAATCCCATCATTTTCTATGCCATGTCCGGTCTGTGGGGCGTCGGCGATGCCGTGTGGCAGACGCAGATCAACGGTCTGTACGGTCTGCTCTTCAGGCGCAACAAGGAGGCCGCCTTCTCCAACTACCGCCTGTGGGAGTCCGCCGGCTTCGTCATTGCCTACGCCTATGCCACCACGCTCTGCACGCAGATGAAGCTGTACATTCTGCTGGCGGTGCTGACGCTGGGTTGCATCGGTTATGTGATTGTTGAGATCCTGTACAGGAAGAAGGTGAGTTGAATTAACTAGTTAATAATAAATAATTTTGTTTGATATTTCAAGTGGAGAGGTGTCCAAAAGTATGCTATATTTTTGGGGGCAAAACCCATGCATTGCCTACTTATGGGCACCCCTTCACAGGATCTTAAGAGCATTAAGAGCATTCTCTTAATTTTTAGCATCACTTATTAACTCCACTTTCTCTTAATTTCCAGCAACGCAAGGTCAAGAAGCAGGAGAAGATCGAGGCGGCTGAGAAGGAGAAGGAGGCCGCTGCTGCCGCGGCAGCTGCCGCAGCTCTGGCCGCCGCCGAATCAGGGCCCGATGGCGTCGAGGAGACCGATGACGAGCTGGACGATCTCGAGGAAGACATTGTGGTTACGCGCCTGTAAATGTTTTATTCTCTAAACGCACAATCCACACACACTCCCCACACTCCCACATTCCATCAAGTTATCAATAGAGAGGAAAAAGAGAGAGAGAGAGCAAGAGCAATGCCAGAATAATAAGAGCAAACTGGCAGCTTTGGAAGGAACCAGCTATGGAATAAGAGAGAGCTCTGCAAGGAGCCGAATACAAAGAGAGAAAGTAAAGAGAAAGCAGCTGGAAGACGCCTGGAAACGCGTTATCGATAAAAAGAGAAATACATATACATTAATCAAACTGATATGGCGCTGATCGAGAAAAAGAAAGCATACTTTTGTGGTTGTAGTTTTGTAGTAGAACATTTGTAACCTTCCCCCCTTCACCACCCACTCCCCCACTCCCGGAAGAAACCCATTTAGCTCAAAGACCAAGCGAGTTTGGCTTTACTTTAGTTTGTACATACAGAGAAAGAGATCGAAAAACAAAAACAAAAACAAAACACAATGTGAAGATAACGGGAAGAGATGCAAAGCAAAACCTATCGTGTGTTAGTCTAGGTGTAAGGACACTCACACAACCATACAAAAGCCACACCTACACGAGCACACACAAACACACACACAAACGAGACACACACACTGTAGCAGTGTGCGTGCCCACGATGCCTAATAAATTGTTATTTTATTTTAAAGCGTACTTTAAACTGTAGTATATACACTAAACGAAAATTGTAATACACTTCCGTTTTTTGTACATTTTTTTTTTCTCAAAAAATAGAAAAAAGGAAAAAGAAAGCGTGATAAACCAACAAACACACACATACACAGACACGAAACACAGTCACAAATAAAAAAAAGAAAAGAAGTTATGGAAATAGTCAAATTTGTAAAGTTTTAAAAAATACCCACATACTGGCCTTAATGAAATATATATATATGTATTTAAAAAATATATGTGTATATATCGAAGAAGCAGTGCAAAAAAGAAAGCAATTACTTAATATTACATAAATATTACAAGAAAAAAGAATAAAAAAAACAAAAACAAAACAAAAAATAGAACGAAAAGAAAAGAAAAGAAAAGAAAAGAAGAGAAAGCAAAAAATCTAGTAGGCAAAATGTTATATACACACATTTTTTGCTCAGTATTATGTTTTAAACTACATTTAAGCGAGTTATTGTTTCCTGTTTATATATTTTTTCTTTTTTTTTCCTCCCCGTAAACCTTATACATATATGCATATTGTTACGATTTTTCGAGTTTCGATTTGTTGTTGTTCTTCTTCAAACAAACTCCCTGCGATGGCAATTAAGATTTAAAAAAAAGGACATAAAAAGCAACAAAAGATATACTTATAAATATATTTTGTTTTTTATTTAAAAGTTTTACCTAAATATTAGTGCAAAAAAAAACACAAACACACAATCCAATCACACACGCAAAAAATATTATTTGTGAGAAGAAAAGGAAAAAAAATCAATACACTTTTTTTTTGAGCTTAGCCTGTTAAGTAGTTCATTATATTATGTAAAATAAATTTATAAAATAAAATAAATAAATGAATATAAATATAAAATGGAAATGCTGTCTGTCACGCATCAATTATTTCAATTTGGAATTATTTAAAGGCAACACGTAAGCGCAGCCAATGTACAAGTATTTTTCTACGCTAATAAAAAGCAATGGTGTAAGTAAACTTGATATTTAAGCGACTGGGGAATACCCTGTGTGGGGATTTTTTGTTTTAGTAAATTAACTAGAGTCGGTAGGGTTTTTTAAATGACAGTTTAGAGATTTGATTAGATGTAGTTAATATTTAGGCGACTTTAGATACCCTGTTAAGGGATTCTTTTTTCAGTAAATTAACTAGATTCAGATTTTAATAAGGCATTACAAAACAGCTTAGAGATGTGTCTCTCTCTCTCTTGTAACTTAACAGCTATACATTTATCTATTTGCTAAAATAAAGGGTAGCCCCGTTCCTGCTCCCTTCTCAAAGGACAATTGCCTCCTCCTCCTGCTGGTACTGCTTGTTCTTGCGCCGGCGATTCGACTTGATCTTGCTGAGCACGCTATATGCCTGCTGGATCTCAATGAATCGCTGGTGTGCCTGGGCCCTCAAGGCCTCGTCCTTAACCTTGTCGGGATGGTACTCCTTGGAGAGCTTCCTGTAGGCGGCCGTGATCTCCGCCTGCGAGGCAGTGGCACTAACGCCCAGCACCTTATACGAATTACGCTCGCCATCCACATCCATGCTCTCGAACACCTCCTTCCAGGTCTCATACCAGCCATGATGCTGGGCATAATTGTAGGTATCCTGCAGCGCCTGCTTGAGATCCGTCCACCAGGCAGAGGCCAAGAAGTTGTGCAGAGCCTCGTGGATGGGCACCTCGCCGCCATCCTCATCCGAAATGGTGCCATTGAAGTACAAAAAGCTGCCCCAGAAGGCGCAGTAAATGATCACAGCGGTGGTCAACTTGAAGGTTCGCTCGCCGGGAGTGCCGCGCCTGGGAGGGGTGCGTCGCCACTGCTTGGAGATGCCGTCAAAGGTCAGAGCCGAAATCAGACCAGTAAGCAGCAGGGAGTAGGTCTCATCGTATATCAGATACCTGGCCGGGTAGGCCAGAAATGCGGCCAGGAGACAGTGCCACCAGACACCCTGCTCCCGTCCAATGTTGCCCACCAGCCAGACGCCCAGGGACACAAAGATGGGTATCGCCCAGTGCAGGAAGCTCAGGTCCCAGCCACCAATCAGAGTCTCTGGAATGGCCATGGAGCACACCTGTCCGAAAAGGTGGCCGATCATCACCTGGCCCACGAATCTCTTCGAGGAATACGGTGGCTTCGGATAGGCCTGCAGCTTGGCAACGAACTGCTTTACAAACTGCGGATCCTCATTGGCGTCCCTCACGTATTCCGGGATCAGGAACAGCTCACCCATCCAGCCGATGCCCATGTAACCGCCCAGGGTACACCACCAGATGAAGGCATGACGATCCCGGTGCAGGTACAAATGATGGAGTCCAAAGATACCGCCAAACAGCCAGCATATGTAGGCCACCACCACGGATTTATGTGGCGGCAGGGCATTCGCCTCCTTGTGCTTGCCATTGCCCATTGCGGATAATGATGATGAAGTGGAGCCAGCCTTTAGCTTAGAGGGTGATCCGTGCGAGGACTTTTTGGTGGCCACAGGGGACACTGTCTGCTTGGTACCCATAGTGGGATTGAGGTCAATGAGGTTACTGAAATAAAAAAGCGAAATAAGATGTAATGAATCGTATTATTGTAATATTTTTATTAAAGAAAACAATTAAAAAAAAAAACAACGCTTTTATCATGAAACCTATTCTGAATATAATGTTAATCTGTAAAAAAAAGTTTTTTGTGTATATAAAATAAAATGTTTGAAGAAAACAAGGCTTTTATTATTAAACTTATTTTGAATATATTGTAAATTTCTGAAAATTATATTTAAATTATTTATTTATTTGTTTAAATTGTATTTCAAAACCTCAAAATGAGGATTTTTAATATTATCTTACGGTGTTATGTATATTTCGTATATAATTGGACCGAATCTAATCCTATTTAGCATTATATGTACATACATACATATATGTTAACAGCAATATAATATGTATTGGAAATAAACCCTTAATTCGGAAATTTTTAATATTATTCCCAGCTATTATTAATAATAATAATAATATTTCCTATATAATTTGACCCTATATATTATTACCTGCACATAATATGTATTCCACAATAATCTGACCATTCTTATTGGTATATACTATGTCGAAATCAGTTTTATCCACAAATAAAATATAAGACTTAAGCAGAATATTTTAAAAATGTTTTGTAGACTATAATAGTTAATCCTTTGTATTGTTTAATTCACTTCAACAGGTGATACTCACTTGCAAGCTGATCGACCTCAATAAGTTGTGAAATTGTCGCTGCGCAGGCGCAGTTTTTGGGCCACGACCGTAAGCTGTCCGTCCACGAGGCGCACGAGTGAAAGAGAGGAGTCCAAGACGGAAGAAGAAAGAGGTGTGGAGAGACGGCGGGCGGAGAACTTTCTCTTTTCACAAATTCTACGCACGCAGTTAAATCAAAAACAAGAACCTGCGACTGGAAAAACTACAGCAACAACAAAGACCACTGATGCACTGATGCGTTTAATTCCAATTAGTTCTTTTTGCCCTTATTCTCCGCGGTGAATAAGGAAAATATTAACGAAGAGAGCGGCGAATTGTTGTTTTGCGGGCCGGGTTAAAAAATGAATACATTGGACACAAAACTGTTGATCGGAGACAGTGTGGCCATAGCTGGAATCACAATTGGAACCAGCGTAGCCATTTTAGCTTGTTTCCCGCTAGATCTGGAGGTTTTCAAAAGCACAAGGCGGTCTAAATTGATAATTAGCGGCTAGCGGGAATTAATAAATATTTTTCAAGCAAAATTAAAGATATTTTAGCTTGTTAACTTTAAATCTTAAGACTTAGTTACTCAGCATGACCAGCTTGTATCGAGAAAAGTTTGAGATTCATTTTTTTATGGCACCTTTAAATGCCAAACATCTGGCAACGTCGAATCAAGAAATATACTAATACTACTAGTATTTAAATAAAAATAAATCTTCAAATTTAAAGAAAATAAGAGTGTAATTTTTAAATTAAATTAACAACATTAATTACTTTTATCATTATTATAAACTTATTATTCCATATACACTTGTTATAATTTTTTTTCAGACTATCCATATAAACACAACATTTTATAGCGAAATGTTCTTTTTTAATAAGTTACATAGATTAATTAAATAAATAAATAAAGTAAATTGGCAGTCGACAAGAATTTTCTTCTATGAATTGCTTTCTCCTTGCAGCTTGCAAAAAAATATCAAATAAAAATATCGCAATTTCGATATTTGGGCACACACAAAATAACGATATAAATATCATCTTTAGAAAAATATATCATCTTTAGACAAATCAAACCTCGCGACTAGCTTTGTTGTTCCTTTTTTATCCTCCTCCTCCCCTTCTCCCGTAACAAAAACAAAGACGCGTATTTTATATTGTTGCAGTAAGTAAAAGTTGAACAGAAAACTCCTTAAGCGATGACTTGAAATTAAAACAGTGCTGTCAGCCTATTCGTGTGTGTGAAACGTGTGAGAGGCTGCGGGTACGCGTACCTTTTCGAACAATTTTACAAAATGCGAGACTTTCATTCATAAGAAAACAACAAGAAAGCAATAGGGGGAGGTGGTGAATGAAGAAGTGCTTGTGAAGTGAGAGGCAGGTGACGAAGAAGAAGAAGAAGAGGAAGATGTGGAGTAGCATTCGTAATAATAACAACAACAAGCTCTATTTGGCCTTCGCCTATTGCCAGCTCACTCACACAAACATACACACGTTTAAATATCGCCCACATAACGGACCTACGCTTTGGTTTTACTTTTCGTTTATTTGCTGTTGTGCTTGTTTTTGTTTGGTGCAATTCTCCACTCATTCGCTGTATTATTTTCAGTGCTTGGCACGGCAAATAACCAAATAACCTAAGCTATTAATGCACACATATATGTACGGAGATCAAATGAGAGCAAGCGAGACGGCCAATGTCCACCCCCCATTTAAGCCCCTCTCCTACATCTTCTCCCTCCCTCTCTGTCGGATGTGTTTAATGAGCGCAGCAAATCAGTTTTGTTTTGTTTTCTGCACATTCCGCAGCTTTTTGCTTTTCCCCGTTCGTTACACTTATAGAACGACAGTCAGCCCCCGTTGTTAATTTAAATTCTAGTACTGCATATTCTGAGTTATGGCCTATTGTTTATCTGAAAACGCCTCCTAAGACTTTCACACACTTATCGATAAGATAAAAATTGAAAGCAAATACAGTGGCGAACATTCGTACATACTTTCCGCTTCCAGTGCCGTTTCTCTGTCGCTCCCCCGTCACTTTTCTTAAGCCCTACAGCAGGCGCCTAAAAAATAGTAGCACAGGTGCGAGTTATATACATATTTTAAAAATGCTCTTAACTGAGAATATTTTACTTGTAGGTAATAAACTCTAGGTTTTCCATGCTATTTTTAATACAAAAAAAAGGTATATTTATTTATTAAATACATTTATTTTAAATACATTTTTAAATGATGTATATTATTATACCTTTTTGCAACCTTTTTGCAATATACATATTAATTTTAGCAAATATTTCTAAAATTTATTTTAAGATATGTATGAGTTACTACTATTCTGACCACCACCTTAGCTGCATACAAACAGCCGTTAATTGAGGCGCAAATATTTGTTGCTGTCTCATTGTGGGGCATCTCTACCGCCTCGGTCTCTCTCTCTCTCGCTCTTTATCTCTCTGTTTCGCTGTCTCTCTTTCTTTCGGCTGCCACCTGACTGAGGCTCCATGTGTTGCAGAACTACAAATGAGAGAAAGAGATAGAGCTTGCCTGTATGAGTTAGTGGTAGGGCATTGGCTTTCGTAAGTGATGTCTGCCCTTGACCAAGGCCTAAAAACAAAAACAAGGCGAAACCGAAAACTAAAACCGAGATTACGAACAAAACACCCCATTGTTGAGTGCTTTAAAAGTATGTACATATATATACATATATATAAATATGGATGTACATATATAATTGCAGCGTTGAAAAGACAATATCTAACAAGGAAGGCGGGCTAGTTACATGCATATCTAATGGCCATGAGTATGTACATATGTATGTACATACATTTTTGTGCAATGCATTTACGTCAAATGCTTTTATTTTTCTTCCTCTATTTGCCTAAGATGCAAATTATTGTAAAAACTTAAAAAAAAACATCTACTTACCAACATAATTCTCCCATTCATTTACAACCAGACAGAATAGGCGGCTTCACCATGGAGCCCCCAGCGGCTGGTAATCTGCTGGAGATCATGGATCTTGCACGCACCCTTCGCCAGGAGCAGCTCTTTATACAGCAGGAACAGGCAACCTTTGCCCAGCTGACTACGGCCTTGGAGACGAACGCGGGGACCATTACCAAGGTAATTACTTAATAATTGATAAGATAATTAGTTGCTAATATAAATTATTATATTCCCACCCCCCACAGTTGGCCTTTGTTTGTGCCCAGCAGCGGCAGATACTCAACGAAATGCTGCTGGCTCGGACGGATCAGGATCCTCTGCTATCCTGCAGGAGAGCGAGTGCCTACGACAGTGCCCAGTTTGTGGACGCCAAGCAGCTGCTGCCGTATGAAGTGAGTATAGGAACAAAGTAGTTCTAAACGAACTAAATCTAAGATCCTTTCAATCAATATCCTTTCAGCACGCCTTGGCCTATGAGGATCTGTTTAATTACTTGTACAACACGCCCTATTTGCTGGCCCTTTCCCTGGCCACCGCGGACCGGCTGTCCCTTCTCTCGGCCAGCGCTCTTGACCAGATTATCAACACAATTGCCACGGGCCTGTATGGCAATGCGATCAACACCAAGGATGTGGAGCTGCTG
Source organism: Drosophila jambulina (assembly GCA_018152175.1). Classification (NCBI taxonomy): domain Eukaryota; kingdom Metazoa; phylum Arthropoda; class Insecta; order Diptera; family Drosophilidae; genus Drosophila; species Drosophila jambulina. Next base: position 17,287,489 of record JAECXH010000006.1, on the reverse strand, counting down.
CTCAAACTGCTGCGGGAACTGATCGAAGTGCAGCTGCTGACCAGCGAGCAGCCTCGAAGGTTGCTGAGAACTAATAGCAGCTCCTTTGCCCGACTGTATCAGCGGCTGGTGGAGAGTCTCTTCTCGGCGAGAATATTCCTAACCGCCGCCCTTCATGCGCCGCTAATGAGCGTGCTAAGTGAGCATGAAATCTGGCTGGATCTGGATCCGCACAAGCTGATGCAGACATTTACGCCGCGCGAGCGTGAGAAGCGTTTTGGCCCGGAAGGGGATGAAAACAAGGAGGAGTATCAGCGGAATGTCGCTCGATTCCATGCGGAAACGCTGGGCAAACTCCACTCACACGTCCAGGTGTTTGTGAAGAGCCTCCAGCAGAGTTGGGCGCTCTTCCCCAGCTCCCTGAGATGGCTGCTGCAAACGCTGAGTCAGCAATTGAGGCAATCGCTAACTCACGAGGAACAGGACATCCGACATCTGCTCACGGATCTGGTGTTTACACACTTCATTTCGCCGGCAATTGCGAGTGCCGATCTCCTGGGCATCATCGATGTGAACGTTAGCGAACGGATGCGGCATAATCTCAACCAGATCGTTCGCCTGCTCCAGCGCCTGGCATTGAACGACGAGGACAGCGAACTGGTGCAGCTGATGGATCTCCTGATGCTGGGACAAACGGGTGAGGATGTGGTGGCCATACTGCCGCAGCAAAGTGACTTTGAGCGCTCCCAGGTGGCCATCAATCAACGGGAACTGGGTCAGTTTGTGGAGTTCTTTCGGCTACTGATTTCCCGCGAGGAATACGATATATCTGCGGAGGAGAGGCAGCGACTGCATAGGATACTCAGCCGGATACCCAAGCAGTCGCAGCAGCAGCAACAGCAACCGGATGTTGTCCTGGATTCATCCCGCGACAGTCCCGATAAGGGCAAAAAGGGCAGCAGCAGCAACAACCTGATGAGGCTGGGCAAGGCCACCAAAAAGAAGCTGGCCAAGGGCATGAGCTTCAGCAGTAATCATAATACAGTGCAGGTGGAACCGCCCCTAACCAACGGCCAAGCCGTCGCCGCCAATGCCACGACTGCGAATGGAGGAGGAGGCACCGGAGGAGCAGGCGGCGCTGATCTCGAGCATAGCAACTCCTCGCACAGTGGCAGCAATACCAGCCTGAGTTCCTGCGGTGCCACCATACCGATACCAGCAGCTAATGATCCGCCCCTGGCCCTTGATGAGACAAGATCATCGGGTTCCGATCCCGTGCTGCTCTTCAGTCTCTACAATGCCGGCGCCAAATCCAAGCTGAAGCCCCTCACGGAAGAGGAGGTGTTAAAGATGAACTGCATCGGGCAGGATGGCAGCAATCTCCTGCCAGCAGTGGTCACACACACGGCTCCTCTGGCGCCGTCATCGAACAACGATGACGTTAGCAGTTTGGAGGCAATGAGGAGGCCTCAGGATGATGCCTCCATAGGGAATTCGGATAATTTAGAGGCAATCAGCGAGGCGGCCCATTCGGTGGCCAGTTCCCTGGATCTGGAGGAGCAGCAGGAGCGGGATGTCCATGAGAATGAGGACAATCTATCCGATATGGTCTCTGCCAATGTTTCTGGCCGTGGAACGCCCAATATCAGTGGCCGGGACACACCCTCCTCCCAGGTAACAGACGGCGGCGATGGCACTGGCGGCGATCATCTGGCCCATCATCATCATCACCATGGCGTCCACTCGAGGGCGGCGGCCAACAATCCGCAAATGCAAAAGATGCTGCTCTCCAAGGCCCGGTCCGACATCGATGACAAATTCTGCAAGTTTGAGCTGAAGAAGTTCGAGGGTGACGAGAACGTGAGCATCATTTCGGACACTTGGTCGACGGATGTGCTGGCCTCAGATTCGGAGAATACGTTAGATGCCACCGGGAGCGAGAGGGGTGGAGCTGGTGATAGGGATAACAACAGGAACTTCTCCACTCCACTGATACCGTCTGCAGTTGTCCTCCCGGGCGATAATAATTTCGTTGTTGAGGCCCTGGCCAGAGCCGGAGCTGGAGTGGGAGTCGGTGGAGTAGTTGTCGTTGGCGGTGGCGGCGGTGTCCCCCAGTTGGATGCCTCCGATCAGCGATCGGAGAGCAATTGGAGCACCGATGTCTTGGCCAGTGACTCCGAAAAATTGGCCGAAATAGACACCGATGACAATGTTTCCATTACGGCCAAGTCGGATACAACAGCGCCGCAGGCTGCCGTGCTCTTGGATGACGAGGATGAGGATGAGCAGACACCTGGTAGCAGCGGCGACGGTGAGCCTCCCGATCCGGATCCAGATCGAGGCAATGGCAGCGAGCGGAGCCAAGAGGATTCGGCCTTCTTCGATGCCGTCAACTCGTACGACGATGCCAATCTCTATATGGGCGCCTCGTCCCTGGCCAGGAGTTCGGTGCGAACCAGCTACCATGTGATGGGTGGCGAGAGCAGCTTCCAGCAGCAGTACAAGTGCAGCGGAGCGGACTCCAGTGGCCGCAAGACCACGCCCCTAATGGGCACATCCTGCATGCGTCGCCAGACATCGGCGGAGAGCAGTATCAGTAATCAGAGCCTGAATCTGGAGGAACCACCGCCGCCGCCAATGGGCAAGCACCATCACCATCATCACCGCGACCGCGATCGAGAACGAGAACGAGAGCACCACCATCGAGACCATCATCATCATTACCGGGAAAGGGAAAGGGAGCGGGAGAGGTCGGCTCTGAAGAAGAAGAAACACCAGCAGGAGAAGGAGAAGGAGAAGCATCGGGATCTAATCGATTTCAGCGATTGCAGCGAGGATAAAGAAGAGCTGGAGCGGAACAGGGAGCTGGAACAGCCCCCGGGACTGGTGCAGCAGCTCTTGGATATGTTCAATCAGGACGAACAGGCCGCCGCAGGAGGAGGAGGAGGAGGACCCGGGGCCTCGTCCAACGTCGAACATCGTCGCATTTCCATTGAGCAGCGTTCGGCCATCATTGATGGCAGAAGGAACGGCATCCTGGCGGGGAGTATGCGGCGTCACCAGAGCTTAAACTACGAGAACCATGAGATCATGCTTAATTCCATGTTGCCCAAAACCGACGATGACAAACAGGAGATGCTCCTCTGTGTTCAGACGCAGCAAATGCAGCTGGTGGAGAGAGCCGGAGGCTCCGGGGCTGGTGTTGTCCTACGATTCGCTGAGGCGGAAGATGCAGCAGCCGGAGGAGGAGTTGGAACCGCTGGCTTGAAGCCACCGAACAAGGCCACCGGAGCGATACCAAAGAGCATTAGCTTCGATGCCAGTGCCGATAAGGAGAAGCAGCCCTATCATCGCGACAGGGAGAGGGATCGGGAAAGGGACCGGGATCGGGACCGGGACCGGGACAGAGACAGGGAGCGGGAACGCGACCGAGAAAGGGAGAGAGAGAGAGATCGGGAGCGAGACCGGGAGAGAGATCATCATCCCCACAGTGCTGGCATTTTCAACAAACTAAAGCAGGGCATCTTTAAGAATCGCCGTGGAACCAGCGCCAGTGCCAAGAGTCAAAGCCACTCCAGCTCCTCAGTGGTCCCTGTCGCATCCACATCCCCATCTGCCTCTACATCCACTGCCCAAGCGGATCATCGGAGCGTGAGCTTCGATCCCAATGCCGGATGCGTGAACCACCACTTTGGCACCCACTACTGTGATACGAGCGAGGACATCCTGGCCAAGTACCGGCGCAAGGTGAGCAGCTCCAGCGAGGCCACCAACTCGGACTCCATGGGCAATAATAATGGTCATGGCGTGCGTCTGGGAGGCAGCGCCGCAGCCGGATCGTCTGGTGATCTGCACAAGCACTTGAACGGCGGCAGCAGTCATCTTCCCGGCGTGGTCTTTGGCAGCGTCAAGCAGAAGCTCCGTACGGTATTGTCCCGAACAGATCTGCATAGCGGTGACTTTCGGCAAACGTCGAGCTCCTCCACGACCACGACAACGATGGCCACACCACTGCAAATCTATCTGCAAATCCAGCTGGCGCAATGCACCAGCATGCAGCGGCTTCCGCAAATCTCGCATGTGGCCGAGGCACTGCGCTGTTTGGCGCAACTGGAGCGGCCACAGCATGGCCAGCTGCTGACAGAGCTGCAGCGCGACCTGGAGCGGCGACAGAGCTACCTGCAGTACCTGATGCGACATCGGCAACAGCTGCTGCTCCGGACCGAGCAACTGGAGCAGCTAGAGGCGCGGCTGAGTGGAGAGGCACGCAGCTGCCAACGTTGCCTGCTCCAGGCACTCGTGCGCATGTATCTGGCCTGGGCCCGGCAGCAGGCAAAGCTGGAGGAGTTCCAGGCGGAATTCGCCCAGCTGCGGGCCAGCGATGAGCGCGTCGAGCTGACCGAGGAGTTTGTGGACTCGCTGCTGCAGGAACTGCGCACCAGTGCCGATCTGCAGGACGACTGGCAGCTGGATGCGGCACGTGTGGCCATCGAACGGATGCTTCTCGAGCAGATGTACGAGCAAGTCATGTTCCCCAACGAGGATGCGGATGTGTCCCGCGACGAGGTGCTTTCGGCCCACATTGGCAAGCTGCAGAGATTCGTGCATCCGGCACATCCATCGCTCTGCATCGCCCAGGAGTATTTGGGCGAGGCACCGTGGACGTTTGCCCAACAACAGCTTAGCCACATGGCTGCCTACAAGACGCCGCGCGAGAAGCTGCAGTGCATCATCAAGTGAGTAGAAAATAATGCCAACTCTTCTGGTATATCCTCTAATTGTTAACTCATCTTCCCCTGCCAGCTGCATCTCGAGCATCATGAGCCTGCTGCGCATGTCCAGCGGTCGCGTTCCCGCTGCTGATGATCTTCTGCCCGTGCTCATCTATGTTGTAATAATGGTGAGGGTTTCCAGGATCCCAAAATCATCCAAAGCTCATATATAATCGCCCCTTTTTCCAGGCCAATCCCCCCTATTTGTTGTCAACGGTGGAATACATCAGCTGTTTCCTCAGCAAGAAACTCGAGGGCGAGGATGAGTTCTACTGGACACTCTTTGGATCCGTGGTGAAGTTCATCAAGACGATGGACTATCTGGATTAACAACGGTGATTCGTCAACGATCGATCCTTCAACGATATTTGTTTTGTAGTCATTAGGTGGATGTATTTATGTATTTTGTAGAATACACTCCTCCCTTCCCCCCAAATCTTTGTCTGATATTTTCTTTTTTGTACAAAAAAGAGCCCTTAAGCTAAGCTAATGAGACATAGAATCCAATCGATCAAAGCGATTAATAGCGATACATCGTGTTAATTCGAAAAAGGGACAACATAAAAAATGCCAAGAATGCTGAAGAGAAGATAGAGGAGAATTCTAGTTTTAAGAGAACATTTGCTGTATGCTGAAAGGCCTCGCCTGATGGCTACTAAACCCATCACGATGACATATAGTGAACGTAATTGTGTATTCTTATGTGTATATTACCAACAATAACTAGAGAGCATATTCTTCTATTTATATATATTTACATGCATGTTTATCATCGGTCTAGCCTCTGTCATATAAGTATGTTTCGGATACACGAACTGCAACTTAATATTCCTTATTGTGTAACACAAAATAAAAATCAATACATAAAATACAAATCGATGGATTGAAGTTATTACTAAAAGGGATATGTAGAGGGTAAGATATATCAGATTGCAAAGTAGCATTTTATTTCAGGTTAACCGTGGACTAGATTGAAAAAGGATTAAAAGAAACGTCTCCGATCCCTCTCAGGACCCCTTCCACTCTCTCTCTCTCTCTCTCTCTCAAAAGCAATAGCGAACGAGAGAGTTTCGTTCCAACTATGCTCTCAGAAAGTTTCGTTATTTTTCTCTCCGAATACAGAAAAGGAGAATATGCAACAAAAAACGAGCGGGAGAATCTTTGAGTTTTTTTTTAACGGTTGCTCTGCAAGAAAAGTCGAATGAGCAAAACTGTTGAGCCCATTTTACGAGCTCTAATACAATATGTACATACATACCCATTATACTAATTTATTTTCGCCTTGTTTAACATTAATAACTCTGATTTGTTGAAATTTTCTCAACTGGGCTCTAGGAAAGCAGCTGTAAAATACATAAATAACTTTAATTGTTTCCTCCCTGAATCATTGAATCAATCTATTGTTTTTCTTACCCTTACTCACCACATAAAAGCGTGACACACACAGAAATAAAAGCAACTTTAAAAACACATTTACAGTACAGCTTTGTATATATTTTCTTTTCATCAGGGCTTTCCCTTCTTGCCGTCCATTAATAATATTACAATTTGACTTTTTCGTTCGTTTGGTTAGGTGTATAAGCAATGATAAACATACAAAATTAAGGAGAGCGATCCATAAAAAAAAATAACCAAGTAGTATGTACAACTAAAAAACGTTTGACGTAATACTTTTCAGTGAGAGATAATATTGCACAATAGTTGCATTGCATTGCGGGTGATGACTTAAAGTGAAGCTAAGCGCATTACAAGGCCTCAATAAATTACAAATTATACATTAATAAATAACAAATAATCAGTATATGATAGGTAAATGAGTTAAGCGTAACCGAAGATTAAAGTTAAGACTCGTAACTCGTCAATCGATTTGAATGTCTTGAGTACAAAGTGGGCCGCGTCGCTAAAAACCATTTAACTGTAGTAACTAACAAAGCGTGAATATATAGTACACATATATATATATATATATATATCCTACAAATCGCATATATAATATAAATAGCTGAGTCTGAAGTCTGGGCTGAGCCTCCTTTGTCCAACTCGAAGGCCTGTGACTAAACATGTACAATGGGAACGAACATCTGCAGAAGCGTCTTAATTAAAAATTTGATCGATTTCGGATTCGGTTTCGGTTTGGGTTTGGGTTTGGGTTAGCGCTCTAAGCCATTAACAGCTCCTCATGCAGCCCGTCGGCGTCCAGGGATTTGTTCGATTTGAACATAAAGTTGTTATCGCTGGACGAGCCCTGTGACTTGGAGCTGGAGGTCATGTTGTAAAGATCATCGAGATCTTGACTGCGCCGATAACTAAGGGAAAAGGGAAATACATATTAATAGAAGTAGCAAAAAATATATTTTTATCGATATTGTAGCGATATATGACCCTTTTAAATCGATATTCTGTTTCATATATTAAACCAATATTAAAAACTTGGCTTTCAAATAAAAAAAAGGAAATCTATCGGATATTGTTTCAATAATATCGATAATTCAACGTTAAATGCGATATTTTTCGATTTAAAAAACATTGCTATTTTCGATAATTCCAAGCACAGCATTTTTTTAATGTATCTTATCGAAAATCTCGATATTTATGCCTAATCTATGCAAAACTCACGTGCTAAGGGGTCTGCTATAGGTGGACATGGCCGGGCTGGCCGGATTATTGTTGCTATTGTTGCTATTACTGTCATTGTCAGCATTGTCATTGTTGTAGAGATCGTTGCAATTGTCCAAATACTCGGATCGCAGGTACGTGTCCAGATCGTTGTCGCACTCGTCCTCCTGATCGGCATAGTCCTGCTCATTGTCCTGATCCTGCTGCGACTCCACCATGCACAGCCATTGCGAATTGTGATTGCGGAACTTTTCCAGCTGCAAATAAAAATTTATGAAATAGGAAACTCTGATAGCTGGCTTTAAACCCCCACAAAACCCACCTTGATCCGCTTGGCCCACTCACTGTCGCTGATGGCGATGATATCCAGGCAATAGTCGCACACCTTGCGGATCTCCTCGTTCTTGTCGTGCATGAGATCGATCAGATAGGCCGGCGACTCGGTCTCCTTGATCATGTACTCCCTGGTGCTCTCGTGCCGCAGTATCTGCTGGAACACAAAGATTATCTGCAGCACGATTTCGTCGTCCTCTTGCTTGGCCTTCAGCAGCTCAATCAGTGAGATGACCACCTTGGCGCGACAGAAGAGCAGCGCACACAGTTCGTCGCAGGCACAGGTGCCCAGATAGACGATGGTGTCGAGGACCAGATCATCCAGCCTGGAGCACGGCACCAGGAGCTGTCGGATCCAGGGGATTAGCTGAAAGTTCTGCAGGATTTGCGAGTAATCCAAATCGGTTAGGGCCAGATTCCCCAAAATGCCCAGACACTCCACAATGAAAGCCTCATCGTCGCAAATGGTCAGGATGCGCGCCAGATCGCCCACATAGTCGATGAACTGCGACTGCAGGGACTCGTGCTGCGAGAGATTCCGCAGCAGCTTCATCAGCAGCGCATCCTGGTACTTGAACGCCCGATCCATCAGGCTATGCAGGCGCTGACCCTCGACCATGATCTGGGCATTCCTTCGGTTCAGCGACAGATTAATGCACAGGGCAATGAGATCCAGATCGACCTTGACATTAAGGTTGAGGATGATGGCATCGGTGGCCATTTGAACGCATTCCGTTTGCGTGAACATGCCCTTCACCTTGTCGTCCAGGCTCATGTGGTAGAGTATCTTGACGGCGATGCCGTGATGCTTCTCATCGTTGATGAACATCACAAGCATGGGCAGATAGCCGGCAGCGATCATCTTGCGACGCAGTCCGCCGTCAAAGGAGAGATTGAAGACCAGCTTCAGGGTGACCTGTACCAGATCCGCGTGCGTGCTTTGGAACAATCGCGGCAGCTTGGTCACAATGTTCAAGGCACCCATCTCGTCCTTGTTGTCCCCCACAATCGACAGCTTCTTGAGGAAGGTGCTCACTAGCATCAGCAGGTCAATATTCTGGCGATCCAGCGCCTTGACCAGCATCTTTACAATATGCTTGCGGCGCATCTTCTCCTCCAGCTTCACGTTCTCGGCCATGTTCAGCAGCAGATAGAAGGCCACGCGCAGCAGCTGCTCTTGCTTCTTGGCGAAGATCTTTAGCTGCTTGTTCAGCCGATCGATCTCCTCCTTCTTCACCTTGGGATCGTTCCGGTCCAGCGACTCGTTGCTCTGGCTTTGGGCTGCTGCCTTGAATTCAGCGGGAACAGCAGCGGGAGCTGCGGCGGGCGAATCGACAGCGCCGGCGCACAAAGCCTCGTGGTAGCTGCTATTAAGGATCTGACTTTTGATAAGTGACGACGACATGGAGCCATGGAAACTGCTCCAGTTGCCCGATTTGGGACGCTGCTTCAGCTCCGGAATGCGACGACGCGGTGGTTCCATCTGGAAATGAATTATAGTTACTATTAAAATGTATACTATTAAAATTAAGGTTAAAAGCTCTTTAAAAAAAAGGGGTAAGTTGACTTACCTCCTTCGGCTTCTCCTCGTTCATAATGTCAAGGAAGTCGTCAGTGCTGCGATTCAACTTCTCCTTGCTGGCCTTTGCCGAGTGTGGAGTGGAGCAGCCATTTGGCTGCTTGCGCACATCCAGCTCATTCCGCATCGTCTCATAGCGACGAAGCTCGTAGTCAATCACATCCATGCAAAGAGATCCAATCTAAGACAGAACAAATATATATATAAAACACAAACATAATTTAGTATTTAGGCCCCTTCTCACCTTGTACTGCACGATCAGTGGATGGAACTTGGTGTAGGTGGAGAAGCAGAAGAAGATGTATATGATGTTGGTGGAGAGATCCAGAGATTTGCGCCAGTCTTCACGTAAGACACGCGACAAAGCGCTGAGGCAGGCTTCTACAGGTACAAAAAAGTCGTTAGTTCTTTAATCCTTTTTCTAAACAAAACCAAGATCGAACCATTCTTTTCCAGCTCCTCTAGATTATCCGGATTGCGTGCCATTTGCAGGATCATGGCTGAGCCCCGAATGCGTTCGCCTAGCTCCTCGTACAGTAGCTCCACATACTCATCAATGTTGTTGATGGACACATCGGCTGTGGGCTGTGCGGTAGCGCTTAGTGCACTGGAGCCACCACCATTGGTGGCCACTGCCACTGATCCGCCGGCTGTGCCGCTGCTCCCGCCGGTGCTGCTCGTCATGGCCGCCACGCTGCTGTGCGATCTGGCCGAGGAGCGTGTATGTGAGTTGTGCAACGCCGCCGATCTCCGGCTGTGCGTGTTATTGTCCGGAATATCTAAGGAATATTTTGATTAGTTATCATTTTAATACAAGCTTATTGGTATATATTACCATTGCTGGCATTATCCTTGCGATTCTTCAGGTAAAAGATAATCTGTTCGACGTCATTTAGCTGGGACTTGTGAATGAGATCGCATTTCTCCACCACCTCGCGGGCCAGGGCCGCTGGATCCGTTTTGGCATTCAGCGATCGAAGTCGGATGATTTTTTGACAGTGCTAATAGAAGAAATAAAGGTTTTAAATATGTTTTAACTACATCAGTATACAAATAATATCGGAAGAGTATGTGATAGATCGTTCTAAATATCCTTTAGTAAACTTAGATTTATCGAAGTTTTAAATATCGAAGTATTTCGAATTTATCGTTATCCAAAAAAATGTATCTTAAATACTTAGTATGTAAACCACTGTCCTATTATTAATACCGATCCATGAATATATGTACATGAGATAAATTTACAAAATAATAATTGTTGCCAAACTAAATATTAGTGCCCCATCTACAAAGGCATTTATAAACATATCGATCTCCCCCATATCATATTTTCATAGCGTGACTACTTCATTATTATTATTACCACTTTATTACGATTGTTTTAAAAATCAGGAAATAGTTTAATCATATCAAAATCTGAAATCTTTCATAATAATTTAACGCTTGGAAAGATTTCAGGTAAATAAACGATGAATTGAGTTACTATTTATTTATTTTTGGTCATGAACAATCAACGAAAAGCAAACCAAAAACGAAAGAGGCCAGAAAACGTGAATTGGGGTTATTTACCCGCCAACCTTTTTTGGGTATCGCTACTCGTTTGTCCGATTACTCATTTACCAGCTACTTATTCGCCACTACTCGATACTTGAGCGCCGACCCGTCATCGACCCCGTTACGTTATCGATTGGCCCCCGCTCAATGTCATCGCTTGCCTCGCCCCCACCTCAACCCTTAACCCCACACAGAGAAAATAACCTAAATATTGTTGTTTCTGTGCTAAAATTCCATAAGCTTGTGTTTCTTATTATGGTTTGTAATTTAATAGTTTATCTACTATTTACTAACGTTTAACTTTAAAACACAAACATTTATAGTCTAGTAATAATATTCCTGATCTCTTTACTGTTTTTATACCCCTACAGGGTATTATAATTTTAGTTTCCAGCACAGTGAAAAAACCCTTTCCGATTCTATAAACTATATACATCTGTTCATATAACCATGTCTGTAAAAAGAAAAATATTATCAAACTTTTTTAATTCGTAAAAGGAGATACATTATTAAAATTGTAAAAAATATTCTTAAAAATTTGATTTTTTTAATTTAAAGTCTAGTATGCTGATTCGTTTGTTAGCCTTATGAAAACAAGCACAGAAAAGCTCTTTAAATTGAAATTAATGTGTTTTTGGGTTAGGTATGATCGATTTTTAATGCACCAACTAGGGTATAAAAACTTCGGATTCCCGAAGTAAGATTCCGTTTTTGTTTACAATATTATCTTACAGAAACAGCCACTGAGACAAATTTTAATGATTTCATGTATTAATGTACCTTCTTCTCCTCGATCATGGGATTGTTGGGCTCCCCGAAGACAGTGGCCTCCAATTGGTAGTTGACAATCAGAGCCTTGTCCGTGGGATGGGGCTCAATGGATCCGCCTTTCCACCTCCTGGTTGTTGTTTATCCGTTTTACATTTTTTGTTTGGAGAGAAAATGTTGTTGTTGGATCAATCATAAATTATGCGGGTCAATGCGTAATGAGGTAATAATGTGCTCCTTGTCTCTCTCTCCTCTCAGTGAGTAATGTCCCGTTGCAAGTTGTTATTTTTGGTGTTCTTCTCTCTCACACACTCAAACACACACACACACAGACAGGGTAACAAAAGGTTGCGGCAAGTGGAAAATCAATAACAACAACACCGGAGTGAGAGCGAGAGAGAGAGACAGGGCAAGGTGAGTGGGTTTTAGTGTATCTTTCTGGTTTCTTTTTTGCTTCTTTTTTCGCTATTTCTTTTGTTCTGCCACTTGTACATACACCCACACAGAATCACTGGGCACTGTATACATACGCACTTTTTAATAAACTTGGCGTCATCATTTGTTTGCATTGTTGAAGAATGCTCTGCTTTTGTTGTTGTTGCTGCCGCTGCTGCTGTTGGTACTTTGGAGGTGGGCGACGGCGACGGTGGGCTTATAACGGTAACGGCGGCGCCCGCACTAACGACACTTTTCTGCAGCAGCAATTGCCTTTGTTGCGCTCTCTTTTGCTCGCACAAATCGCCGGCAATCGCATTTATTATGTAATAGATGTAGTGTATCACAATTGGCAGCAGCACCAAGCCCGAGATTATTTGGAAAATTAACAAAACAAATTGCATGCGACATGCGACGACAGATCCAATTGGAACTAGAGGTGCAAATAAAATCGTTTATCCAAACGATGTTTCATCGATGTTGTCAGCTGCGATATATCGATACCTTATTGCGAGGAAATCGATTTGGAGCGTTGTTTTTCTTTGCTTGAAAATGCAACAGTTTTCTGATGGAACATTTATGGTAATGGTAATGGCACATTTATGTAGAATTGACAAAATTTTGTATTTAAAATTAAATGCTTTTATTAGAACAATAGTAAGAATAATTTACGACTTTTTGTCGTTTTTTGTTTTAGAAGGTGCGAGACATTGATAAATACGTAGCTAACTTGGCTAGCTAACGACTATTTTTTAAAGCTGCCAGATCAATTTATACGTTTATATGCAGTTGCCAGACTTGGTTAGTTAATCAAGAAAGGTATACATTTTAAAAACGAAAATAAAAATCTAATAAACACCTTAAAAGAAGATTTGAATAATCAAGACTGCACAAATTTAAAAGTTCAATCGATGTCGAAGTTTTCTGATTAACTTTTGAGATAAAAACTAAATAATAAGATAATAATAATTTATTATGTTTAGCTGCAATTTATTCCTAATACAAAGGGTTTCAGCTGACTAAATTCACTAGAGTAAATTAAGCATAATGCTGACCTACTAAATCTTCTTTCCCCTTTTTATCTACACAAAGACAAAGTACATATTTGCTATGAACCCACGAAAAAAAAAAATGGGATGCTCATATCGTTTCTTTCCCTGCGCCGTGGCACATAAATATTTACATATGTAGGCTCATTATCTCTCAACCGAAACATAATCCAGCCAAAGTGCAAATTGCTGCACGGGAATTATGTGGAGTGTTGGATATGTGTTTTTGATGCAGTCACCGTGGCCGCCGCAGCTGGCTTAAATCAATCCCAGACTTGCCATTATTGTTATTTTTCGTGCTGTTGTTGTTGTTGTTCGGAGGCGGCATTAATATCATTGGGCCCCCGAGGGACCAGCCACATGTGCAGTTGGGACAAATGTCAGCAAAGGCAGTTTTTCACATTTTCAGCAATTTCCCACCCCCAAGCAGCGGCGCTGTTGTGATAGATGTAACACGTAGCTGTAACTGGATAAAGGACGCAGGACGATGGATGAATGGGGTTGCATTAATCGCCGCACGATGAGCACGCTCTCGCTGATGGCTGTCGCAGATGATAATGGCAATACAACTGACTGCACAATGAGCTGACCATATGCGCACATAGACAATAAAATACGACGGCCTACATATTACCCATACCACCCCGCCGCCCAGCCAGCTCCGCCCCGCCCCCTTGGGAGGCAAGTGCATCTGACATCGGGCAAAAAGTCGGTAAACGGCAGCAGTAGGCCTCGACAGTCAATGGACAAACGTAGCACATTTAATGAACATGCTGACATGAGTTATTGCTCGTTTGTTCATTTGTTCTCCTTTTTTTTTTTTGGCAGATACCCTTAAAGATGAGTACATGCCTTTATTGGTAAGATTAAACTACCACATGGGCATGTTTTCATAATCAGAAATCAACAGAAATGTCCAGGGATTTGAAAGCTAATAAAATTTTAGATAAAAGTATGCTCTAGCTCTATTCCTGAGGTAAAAGATCGGTTTTCTACCCTTGTATTTAAGGTCCCTGATAGCAATCTAACCGAAGAAGTTAAGTCCCAGATACAATTGTCGTAAAAGCACATCGGTTATCCACCCTCCTGTAATTTAACTTTATAATAAAAAGATTTACAGAGTTCTGTTAGATACCAAATTGTACTGTAAAGAGCATTCAGGACAACTTAGACTTCTTTCTTCTTCTTTTGTTAACTACCTACAATTTGCTTTTATTTTACCGAGACGAAAAAGACTTGACTGGTAGTCAGATCCCTATTAATGTTAACTCGTAACATTGTCACAATTGACAAGCAAATATTATTAACAGGAAGTTTATTTATCCTTGAAAGTTTAACAGTAACATTTTCCCTTGTTAGAGTATAACAAATTTCGGTTAATAGAAATATTATAATTTTAGTTTCTCTTATTTCCTTTTGACAACGAAAAATGGCGAATCAAATGCACAGCTGTTGGTGGCTTTTTCACTTGGCGATCCACACGGGTCCGCCGAATGCAAATTATATTTCGCATTAACTTTGATGGAGATGAATTCCGGATTCCGGGCCACAGACACTGAAACATGCAAAAATAAAAAACAACAAAAAAACACCCCAATATCAGATCAGACATCGGGGATCTCTGGGGAATGGGTATTACTATGTAGTTATGTACATAAATACATATGTAAAATATATACACTTATAAAAATATTCAATAAAATTTTAGAAAATTTTCCAGAATTAGGCATAAGTGCAATATCTCTGGTAAAATATTGTAAATAGATACAGTCTTTGCTAAGAAAAATACCTGGCCAAGCTAAACTTATTTTAACTGGGACTTGGATACCCCTTTTTCGGTTCGATAAATAAATATCTGATTTCAGATACTCACCAGAAAAATGGAAATTATAGATAATCCGTGTGCTTGTTCTTTACAGCACGTTTCGGCGGTTAACAGCACTCTGTTATTTTTTTCGTTCAGATAAATTAAATCAGAGGAGAAAGCTGATTTGGTTTAACGATAAGTTTATCTGGTATTTATATTTTTCGTTAAAAAAAACTTCTTATAAAAACCTCAATAACTACAAAAATATCTCAATAAATATTCAATAATCTTATATCCAGTTTAAAGATTTTTATGAGTGCATATACACCACAAACCCAACCCCAACCCCAACCCCTAGCCACGAGACAAAGTGCCAAGTCAGACAGATGCAGACGTATCTCATTTACCATTCCGTACTTTGTGCTCATCTTTATTTCTTGGCAAGTCGTGTGCAATTCATTAAGGCGAAATCTACTCGAATGCGAATAATGCAAATTGCTCTATTTTCATTCACAACGACTGGTATTTTGGGGGGCTGGTATTCAGGGGGCCTGGGGGGAGGCACGGTTGCCGCATGTGTCCGAGCTGCAACTTGCAACAATCTGCCAGAGTCGACGACAAATTTATTTTTGTGGAGCGAGGCGGGGAATGGGCATCAATGAAAATGCTGTTCAAGCAGTTGTCTCCCAGGCATTTTGCACTAAAAGTTCAAAAATTCCATTAATTATACCCGGCAAAGAGTTCGGCTTCGCTTTCTTCTCCGCTCTGGTTTCTTTCTGTTCTTTATTATATTTTTTTTTTCACCCGTTCCGTTCAGCTTCTCTGCTAATTTTTCAAGAATTTGAAATTTCTTAATGGCCCCTCGCTTGGCCAGCGATTTCTGGTAGCGGAATGGTGAATGGGGGCTGGGGGTTACCAACAGCATTTTCCGAGTGGGGCCAAATGCAGCCTGTTTGTCTGAGACACCAATGTCTAACCCCTGCCCCCAGACTTGCGCGAGCACTTGGAAAAATAATAATGTAATAATTATAATTATAATAAATCAATAAGTAACAAATAAAAACAAAATATACAAGAATTATTGATAATAAAATACACTTTAGTTAGAAGTTTCTCTAATTTTTAAAGTATATAAAAGTGTTTATTATTAAACGTTATCTAAAGCCCAGTTGATCTAGATATGTCCGTATATCCGTTTTTAGCAATCTATAGTTCCTCGGTTTTAGCTGAAAAATCCGGTTAAAAAATCAAGTTAAAACAGTTCATTCTATGAAGTATATGTGCAAATATAAGTTAAAACGTTCCAGATCGGACCAGGATATCAAAACTTTGTGAATTAAGAAAATTCTCATGTTATTAAGATTTACTATTTACATTTAAAATAATATTCACATATAAAATAATAATATACATATGTATATTTACATACATTTATCAATGAGTATCTATAGGAAGGATCGGTAAAATAACATGAAAATAATATTAATACAAAATATATAATATTTACATAACTTTGTTTATTTTCAAATATCATACCTCATAGAATTTTTGGTTAAATTTACAAACTGCAAGGGTATACAACCTTCGGCTTTCAAAGGTTAACTTTTTTCACTAGATTTTTTAATTAAATTAAAATCAATAGTTATGCTCCATATTGTTTTCCGGTGTATATAGGCTTACCCCTATCGCTATTTACTCCCCCGTTCCCCTTCCAGGGCCGGATGTGCTCATTGTGCTTCCCCAGTGGGACTTTCGAACTTCCAAACTATACTCCTTTCATGCCGAATCGCTCACTCGGCGAACCTTACCGTGTATGGAAACGGCTCATTCGCTTTTATTAATGCGTGGCCGGGGTAATTCATGATGCCTCAGTCCCTTCTCGACTTACCATGAAATGGACTCTTACCGGTAAGAGGGCGATTCAGAGTGCCACCGTCGCTTCTCGACTGACCATGAAATGCACTCTTACCGGTATGGAAAAACATCAGAAAATTATTTTGCTAAAAAAAAAAAAAAAAAACACATGAACCCCGAGATTTTTCATTTTTGTTATTGACTTTACATATTTAAACTTATATTTGTTATTGTTTATAAATCTTACCATTTTTTCTGGAATACTAAAGGACCAAGTAGGGATCGAACCTGTGTCTCAAGTGTTTAACGGACCGGCCGCTTACGCAATACGCCACGTAGCCAAACTGATTTGCGTCGGCGATATACACGTATGACCCTTATGCGTGTAAGAGTGACAGAAGCTTGCAACCCCTTAGCAAATGTTTTTATTTTGCTCGGTTGATCTTTGACTGTGCTGTCGCGAGCCGATCGCGACACGTGGCTCAGTGGTTAGAACATAAGTCTCCGAAGCAAGTGGGCGCGAGTTCAAATCCCGGTCGAAACTACCTATTTTATATCTTATTTCCTTTCAATTTCTTTTTTTTTATTATTTTATTAGAGCAATGATTGATAAACTATTTTAATAGTTAAAGTTAAAGTTTTAAATAGTTTAATAAACAAATAAGTAGCTGGTGGTGGTGAAGTAATTGCGTCGTAATAAGATAAAATCCCAAAAGGGAAATATCGCCCTGAGCGAAAGCAGTGATTTGTACCCTTACCGCAGCAGCGATGGATTCAGGTACCTGAGTCTCCCGCTTGCCACTTTGCTGAACTGGGGCATCATACAAAAAAACATTACCGTTCAACATGGATATCCAACTCGAGTCGCTCAGGGCATGACGCAAAGTCCGACTGGGTCATTTTCATTTCTACTTACATGTCTGCCAGCTCCCTGTTACCCGTTCCCAGCTCCCTGCTCCCTGCTCCCTGCTCCCTGCTCCCAGCTCTCTGCTCCCTGCCCAGTGCTCCCCCCGCTCATTAATGCTCCGCCGGAAGCGCCCATCTGCTGCCGGACTTCGGATTGCTGGGCAAGAGCAAAGACGGGAAAAACAAAGGGGGGGAGGGGGCAATTGAGGAGGGGGAGAGAGAGGAGACCATTGGAAGATGGTCAGAGAGAAGAAGCTACGGAAAAGTTTCCCCGGTTGTGATTTTAAAAATGCGTTACGCAGTGCGTAAATCAAAACTCGAACTGAAACTAAAGCAAGTGCAATGCGGGATTGTTTGTAGCTTGGCTTTTACACTGAGAGAAATGGTCGGTATAATTGCATAACATTTAATTAATAATAGAGTTTTGTAATGGAATTTTTTAAATTTATGCAATAAACTGTTTGTTTTTACTTAAAAGAACGGCTTAAACCAATAGGAAATGAGCAATAAGAAAATCAGAAAGGAAACTAGCTTCCGGAAAGCTGAAGTTTGTTTACTCTTGCTTAATATGACTAATGCGTTAAAAAAAAAAGTTATTAATATAACTTATTATTTTTTTATCGCATTAATCAAAATAAAATTAGCAAAAATAAATATGTTTTATCAATTTGTTTATTATATTCCTTTCTATTCTGTAATCGTACATATGATAACTATAGAATATAGTCGACATATTTTACTAAAATTACAGTAAGAGAAAAGAAAGACAAAATACTTTTCTACACAAAAATGCATTAAAAAAAAAAATAATAAAATTAATATTTCTGTAAATTTTACAATATTTCTATAATAATATAATTTAAAGGATTAGATAAAAAATGTTGAACAGTAAAAAATGAATAATATATTTCTAATGACTAAACTTATTCGGCTGTTGATGTTGAACAACATCTTTTAGGATCAGATTTTTCTCCTTCACGGTCTTAAATTATAATACCAAGCAAAGGTGTAAAAAGATTTATCCAGTTTCCTTAAGAACCAACCCCTTTAACTCAATGAGCATAACTGGTTATTCCTGAAATTATGCATAATGTTTCGGTAATCCTCTCAAACTCGTGAATAGTTTTTAATTTTAAGGAACAACTTTGATAAAAAAAAACTAGACAAGCCCAAAAGCATCAGTCAGGGAACCACTGCAATGACCAACGGAAAATAGTTCTCTCGCGATCGCCGTTATGTTGCGGCAAACTTAACGGCCTTTTCGCGCCATCCCCTACCACCCTCCCGCGGCACCCAGGTTCCCGTTTCTCGCTCTCACTCTGCCTGCCTCCCTCTTTATATTTATTGGATGGCCGCCACACGCAACAACAAAGTCAATTGCGGCAGCCGCAAATGAAAATGGAAATTCAAAGAGCGGCGGAATGAAATGGAAATGGCATAGGGGTGTGGGAACAGTCAGAGGGGGGAGGCAGGGGGCTGGCTGGTTGGATGGAGGGTTAAAGTAAACGAGAGAGTTGTATGTACAAAAAAGTTGAGCTCTGCAAATGGCTCGCCATGGGCGCATAAATTGTGAAGCCACCTTGTCTATTTTCTATATTCCCCCCGCAGGGTATTCATGACTTTTGCATCCAGCAGAAAAAGAAAATATGAATATAAAAATTATATTTCAATATGTTTTTGCTTTTTTGAAAACCCGCTCTTTGTTACCTCTTTTTACAATTAAAACTAACGTAAAGGGTATATGAATTTCGTGTTTGTTTCTCCTTTGTTTTTATTGTCCCTCTCTGTCTCTTGCTGTTTTCTTTGCGGGCATTTCTTTTCATATTTTGTTCCTTTTTTGTTTTATTTTTGGGTATATCTTTTTTTTTTTTTGCAATTTCCAACATGCAACATGTTGCAATGGAGTCATAAGCCGAGAACCCCGAAATTCAAACTTTTCCCGGACACCGCTCTCGAAAAAAACGAGGAAAAAATATTTTGTTTTTCGTTTTTCTTCCACATTTCAGTTCCACTTCCATCTCCACTTCACATTTTGCCTAAACAGTTGGAACTCCTTTAACTTGAAATAAATTCTTAAAATTGTAATTTGGTTCAGAATTATTTATTATTATTTTTTGTCTTTCAAAATAAATATTTTTTGAGAATTAACAATATTTTCTATGTCGTATGTGTGTAAAATAAAAAGTTGATTAAATCAAGAATATTTAAACTTCCGACTAAAATTATAGTATCTTGAAAGTTTATATAATAGTGTTTATATATATGTAAATTATAATAAATTTATGTTTGTTTTTCAGTAAATATATTTCACATATTTTAGTAAATATATTAAAACCCGCAGAATCAATTTTGATGGTACATTTGAAATGGTTTGCTATTTAGCAATATACATATGTAAATGTATGTATGTATGTACATACATATATAAAAATGTTTGGTCTATTTAAAAAAATAAATTAGCATTAGTTCGATCCTTGGAAGAAGTACTGTATTATGTATGCTAGTTTCTTTTTTTCCGCGCGCTTTTCTCTAGCTTTATTAACGTTTTTGGTGGTGTTCGGAGAGGAAGAGGTTCTGATATTGTTTGCTGGCAGCGCAGTCTGTAATATTTTTGCCGCATAAAAGTCAAAATATGCAAATAAACTTGGCGCTTTCATGGAAGAGAGGGGCGGCTGAAGCAAGGGAGCGAAGGGCAGAGGAAGAAAGGGGCTTGAGAGTAAGAGAGAAAGAGTGGAAGGGGAAAATGGGCAACGGGTGCCTTTCGGATGGAGCGGCTAATACGGCAAAACAGACATAGGAAAAGACTAAAACAATGGACAAAGAGGAGGAAGGAAAAGGAGCAGGAGAAGGAGCAGGGTAAGGAGCAGGAACAAGAGCAGGAGATGAAGAGCTGAAGAGTGGAGCGAAGCGGGTAGCATGGCTTAAATAATAAATGTAGTACACGCTTTGAAAGAATTTACTATACTTTGGCAAATGGAGGTTATAAAAACCTCCACACACACAGACACACACACATGCACGGAATATAAATAAACAATGCCCCTACATATAAGGACGCGCGGGCATCCGGAGGGGGTTAATGGCAGCGGCATTTCCATATTGTTGCTATAATCAGCGGCCGCTTTGATTCATCTGCATGTCTGCAGTGGAGGGAGAGAATCAGAGGGAGAGTTAGATGGGGAGGGAGAACAAGGCAGAGCAAGGGAGATTACCGTTCGGTTTCAGCTTTCCGCCCTTGCCACCCCATTATCATCAAAGAGCTAGCTAGCGAACCTAACCCGGAGCTAACTCATACCCAAACCCAAATCCAATCCTGTGAGACACCGACCAAACCCAAGGCAACCCCGGTGCAACCTTAACCCCCAACACCACAACCTCGGGCAGGGGCAGGCCAGGGCAGCCCCACACAACCCCAACCCCAACTCCATGTATAAGCACAAGCACAAGTCGCAGGCGGCCCCAGCAGACTCACAGACTCCACCGCTTGCAACATGCAACTTGGAGGTTCCAGCTTGCCAGCTTGCAACTTCTACCAAAATGGTGACCCTGCGCCACCATGTGTTCGAAGCCAACATGTTCGCTGTTCGGGTTCGATGCTACTCTCAGCTTCAAGGACCAAGGCTGCAAAAAAAGAGTCTAGAGGAAAAAGAATACAGGCCAGTGCTGACATCAATAGGGTTTTTAAAGCCAAAAAAGTACATCTTTATATATGTATAATTTTTTATTTCAATATAATTTTGAGCTTAATTAAAACTTAAGATAATTAAAATGCCTGCCTAGTTACAAGTACATTTGCCAATGAGACTAAAATGTAATACCAATGCACGAACCCTACTTATAAAAAACAAATATTCAAGAAAGAAGGACCCTCAGTCCCCAGGACTCGTTCAGATGATTTCTAGCTAAATTCGCATAAAGTCAAAAACCGCCAACGCTGTGCCATCTCCATTTCCATCTCCTGTCGCTCAGCTCAGTGTCTTTCTCTTGCTCTCTCCCGTGCCTTACCCTTTATTCGCGTAGGGTTAGAAGGCATATCCGTTTGGAGCAAAGCAACGGGGAGAAGGAAACTTCATTTATTTATAAGATGAATATGTGTGCAAGTATTTCGAAACATTTCGATACGATGCTTCTCTCACGCAACATTATTGTTACTAGAAACTCTACCTAAACTGCAGGTGCAACAACTTCACAGTATGTGTTGATACGGGGTATTTCATAGTCGAATCACTTGACGCATTGGTTGGGTATTGTTGTTGCTATCTCGCAGCCTGACAGTTGTTGGTTGGTTCGGTTGGTTCAGTTTTGCTGCTGCTTGCTGTTTCGGGTTCGCTCCGTTTTCGTGCCGTTCTCTGTTTTCGTTGCGTCCAGAGCAGCATTGACACTCAACGACGCTAGTTCACTCGAGACCCAATCATATATATAGGCATTTTGCTCGATTTATCACGAACATACATTATTTTCTTTCCGTGGACCTCTCGTCTCGTGTTCGCGTCGTCGTCAGCCGCGAAGTGTTTGTTATTGCTGTTGTTTGTTTGTTTGTGTGCTTTCCTCCTCCTTATTCGGTGTGCTTTTCGGTGTAGTCTTTCGTATTTATCGCTGCGCTACAATTACGCATACTTTTTTTTCACGTGTGTGCTCTTAGTTGGTGTGCCTCGAATAACAAAGTCAAACAAGGCGCGCTGGGGGCTGGGGCCACGCCTCTTTGTTAAAACGCCTCCTTAACCCGACGACAACAACACGGCAGCAAAAAACAAATAAAACAAATTGAAGAGAACAACACGCAGGAGAACACACCGAGCGAACATACAGGAGAACAAACAGGCGGAGAGAGGTGACACAGGAGAGAGAGTCAGAGAGGAACCGCAGGCGAGGGAGAGCGAGAAAGAGAGAGAAAGTCAGTGTGGAGAGATTGCAGTTATATTTACAACAACAGCGGAACGCAACACCACTTGATACGAAAATAAACAAACAAAATCAATCAATTAATCAATCTGCTGAGCACGCCCACACCCACAACGCAACACACACAACATACAACCCACGGGCACACCGACACAGGCACTGGCACAGGCACAGGCACGGGCACAACATACACAGGACACAGGACACACGAGTCAACGCCCACGCCCATCGCAAAAAAGGAGGGAGTGGCAGGCAGTATAGAAGGACGAGAAGCAGCGGAAGCAGCGAACTAGCAACAACGAGGACGACAACAACAACATGTTCCACTCACTTGCTTTGATGGCCTGCGCACTTGCCGCCCTGTCCCTCGCCCAGGAGGAGGCACCGCGACCAGGATCCGTGGCAGGATCCGACCTTAGCCCCTCCTCCTCCGCAGCCGCCGTTGCTGTCCCATCTCCTCCATCTTCCTTCGCCGGCAAGCAGTTGAACAGATGCCGTCAAAGTTGCTATCAGCAGGTAAGAGTTCGAGTCCCAAGTCTCTCCTCCGTAACCATAACCCAAGCTGAAGCTGAAGCCCATACCCAAACCCAATACCCAAGATAAGACCCGATCGGATCCGTTTCGATCCAAGACGACCGTCTTGATGGACAGTTGTATGCCCAACTGAGCAACCGGCGATATATAAAACACACGCCGTGGCGGAGGCGGGGATATATTGTATGTACACAGGAAGAAATATGTAACAAAAAAGAGCAAACAGCACACCTGCAATTAAGATCCTTGCTGATCATTGAAGGATATTGCCAGGGAGGCGTTTTCCTGTGCAATTTCGTTAGGTCGGAAGTGCTTAGATTCTTTAGGGGATAGGGGAATTGAACTCATTTCTAGGCCATTTTTTTAAGTTAAAAGTTAAAAATATATAACAATGTTTAATATTCAATTAAAGGTTATATTAGTTAATTTTTTAGTTCTTCTAATTTAAAAAGTATAGATCCTTCTGTTTTAGTTCGGGTTTTTATCGTTTGTTATTATTTAACATCCAAAATGTAAATATCTAAATAACAAATACAATTTTCTTGCTTTGAGACCCTTAAAATATTCAAATTTAATTGAAAAAACATGTACTTGCATTGCCCAAAGTACTTTCCCTCTCTTCCCACGAAAAACTCTTCCTTCAGGTAAAATGTAATGGGATTAAGATCACGTTAATTGAGGTCATTCCACATTAGTCGTGGACGACCCACCCATTTCTCTGTGTGCAGGGACCGGCAGTCGCACCGACCCGACCCTCAAGGTTAGGAAATCGATGACGCTGACAATGACAATGACAATGGTCCGCTGAGGCAAAGGCAGAGGCAGAGGTAAAGGCAGAGGTAGATGTTGAGGTAGAGGTAGAGGTACCAGAGAGCGATGTCATTTTTTATGCCCGCTCCCCCGGTTTCTTGCTGAGTCTTTATCTTTTATCTACGGGTTGACATCGCAGCCATTGCCGCTGCTGCTTCTGTTGCCGGTTATTAAGGTTGTTTCAGGTAGCCGCCAGTTGCCAGTTGCCAGTTGCCAGTAGAAAGATGTCAACTGGGTGGCCATCAAGCGTCGCTAATAGAGATCGGGAATTCAATTTGAGACGGCCATAGACAATGGCTTGCCTCGGGCAAGGCAAAGCTTTCGAATCGAATTTGTAGCCAAGCTGAAGGGATCACGGATGGATGAATGGTTGAATGGTATGGGTTGGGACAGTCGCTCCTTAAGAACTTCAGTGGAAAAGCCGCTGACGAAGACGACACAGAGCCTTTAAATAATTGGGGCAGGTGGCGAGAACAAAAGGACTGCACTTCAGATGACAAAGAAGCTCACGGAAATCGAGGGCATGGCTTAAAAAAATGATCAGATTAAACTCTAACCTCTTAATCCATATAAATTAAAGGTCATTTATCAACATTTTCTTTACTAAAAAGAAGATATGAAAAATATCTAGAGAGATTCTTGGATTTACAGAAGAAAAGCCAAGAAAAGTGTCTGCCTGTCGCTCGAAACAATAACATTTGACATTTAAAATGATTAAAATTAGTCCAAAAGGTAGAAAACAAATACATCATTTTATTATGCTTTATATAAATGGTAAAATGTAAGAATTTCTCAGAAGAATTAAACAAAGATACCTTAAGCATTCTAGAAAACTGAAATTCCTTCACTCAACAATTGCAAAAGCCTTAAGTTAACACTTCCCCAAGTTAACAAAATATCAGGACAGGCAGCCAATAAATAAAAAGAAAACTGCAACTGTAATCAATACATATAGCAAAACTTTGCGGACTAACAAATCCGAGTTGAAAATTCCACTACAATTGAACTCACCCCCATTTATATTTATACATACATATATGCTAAGGCGCGACACTTTCTTCGTATGTTTCCCCTAAAAACAAACTTTGAAACCCCCGGGGATTTGGTTTTGGGACTTCCCCCCGCATTTCGTCGTGTAAACGATCCCCGCCGAAATAATTTTGAATACGTTACGTCCCCCGATGGGATTGAAATCGGAGACGGAAAAGTTTTCCCAAAGATTTTACCAGTTGAGTTTTTAATGCGTGACTTCCTGGAACTTGGTGCGCTGATCTGTCAGCGATATCGGAAAAAGACAATACCAACGAAGAGGGGGAGGAATACTACTTATGCTGACATCCACGGATTGTTCATAAATTTCAATCAAACGAAGAAATCAAATCAAATTTTCATATCAATTCGATTCGACCAACTCCAGAGACACACACACACATAAATCATGTGGGATAAACACAAGAGTATAAATATCATCTCCGATTTCCAAGTAAACCGAGCTGAGCTCGGTGCGGTACGGGTTCCTGAGCCAGAGGAGATAAAGTGTGCACCGGGACCGCGAAACTGGCCAACCGAGAACCGAGGAACTCAAGAACTGGGGGGAACTTAAGACCGACCGACCTGAGCAGCAGGCACATTCAACCCAATTGACTCGAGGAGTGCACATGAATCATGAGTGCTGTGGCGACACTTACAAAGAAACATGGATGAAACTCGAGAGGCCAAAGGCACTTGGACAACAGTCTACAGTCTACGGCAACGGCACTTCAAATCGTTTCAGGGAAACACTAAACTTGCTTTTAAATATAGACCAAAAGTTTATTGAATTAACTCGAGAAGAAGCGAAGAGCAACATCAATTTGTCTAATTTGCCTATTTTTGTTAAGTAATGAGAAATATATACACCTCAGGGGTATTTTTTGTTATCGTTAAAATGCAGTCTTGAGTGGTTTTTATATCAACAGTGAATAAGTGAGTAACTGAGCAGTGAGCAATGAAAAGTAAACACTGATCATCTGAGAAATCAACAATGAACAAGTGAGCAATATGAGTGAGTTTACTCTTTAAACAAAAAATGAACTAGTAAAGATGTTCATTCCAGTTCACTTGTTCATCCAAGTTCATTTGTTCATCCAAATTCACTTGTTCATCCAAGTTCACTCGTTTAGGTCACTTAGTTTTTTTCTGGTTTATTATGTTTTAAAATATATTTAATGCTTCTGCAATAAAAACCCTTATTTAAGCTTTTAAGTAACCCAAAAAAAAGATAAAGAAGTAGTCTGTGAAATATCTTAACTCTAGTAAAGCCAATCTTTGTTCATTTTAAATGAATCTCTCAGACCAACTATGCCAAAATGAATTCCAAAAGTAACCTTAAATTAAGCCAAGCTTTTGGGCTTTATCTACACCAATCCCTATTGTTGATTATTCCGCAGAAAATAAATAAATTGCAGACTTTAGGCACGAAATACTTAAGCTTCTCGCTTGCGTGCCTGCATTCTTGATCACCATCATCATCAGCTCCATCCGCTATGCCCTTTGAAGTTGCCTCAAGACACCGAGAGAGGCTTTTGGGTGGTGACAAGGGCTGCCTGCCCAAGGATGCCTGGTCGAGAGTCAAAAGTTCTTAGGGGTTGCAGGCAGGGCTAATTTCATGGTCGTCTCACAGGACTAACTGGAACTAATCCACCCATCCATCCATCCTTTGGCGCAACCCTCAAAAAACTGGGAGCTTGGCACCAAAAAGAATGGGAATGCGAATGAGAATACGTTGCTCAATCAGCGCCAAATTAACACCATGAAAGACTTTTCCTTTAGCATGGGTAGTGTGGTGTGGTGTGGTGTGATGTGGGTGGTTGTCCGGCCTGGGTGCTACTCCGGTGGGTATGGATTTTTCCGGGTGGTTCGACGGAAGATTCGATCTTGTTGTATATGTATGCCAGGCACGTAGCTGGGACGCTGCTGGTGGTGGAATCATCGAATATATCTACGGTATGCGTACGTGTCTCATAAAAGCCGCTCAAAAAACTGACTGACTGACCCAACTTTTTGGTAATTTATGTGGCCCAGGGAGTCATGTGCACGCACACTGTTCGAAAATGTTGTTAGCAATGAAATATTCATCCTTAAAGGATAAAGATAAGATTTTGATTTGATTTGATTTGATAAAATTTATTTATTCATTTACTTTAACACTAAACTTTATACTTTATTAGTACAGGAAAACTCCACCCTTTGGAAAAACAAAGATTAAAACAACTAAGAAAGCAAACAAATAGAACCTATATGAGAGGACTTACAGCACCTTCTGTTTTCTGCACACACTGTTTTTTGTTTTTTGTTTTATGTTCTTTGTTTTGCTTTTAAAGAACATGTTTTTATTTTCTGTTCTGAACTCAGGCCTAAACCTCCAAAGGTGGGATATTCCCATTTGATGTGGGAGTTTTGACACTTTTTCTTCCAGCGCTCAGTGTGTATAAGTGCCAAGGGCCAAGAGCCGAGGGACCCGGAGTGGCCGGGGTGTGAAATACCAGGGCAATTGCATGTAAAAGTTGTCGCTCTGCCTGCGTTTAATTTATATGGCCCAGACACATTTTGGGCCAGGTAGGGTAGAGAATACAGAGCACTGAGTGGGAATTATGGAGGGGGAAGAGCAGTGGACGACAGGGGAAGAAAAGCAAGAGGACAAGAGGGAAAAAGGCAAGGGGAAAGGGAAACGGAAAAGCCGGCTGCTGCTGGCAAAGATTTTCAGCCAGTTCAGCGTTTTCATTCAGTCATTTGGTCATTCATTCGTTTACTCATTCATTCGAACGCCTTATTGTTGTTACTTATCGCCCAAGTTGTTTCAGGCCTCATCCTGGTACCAAGCCTCATCCCCAGTCCCGGCCTCGTCTTCATCCTTCATCCTGCGTCCTCCCCTCGTCAACATCAACTACATCCTCTACATCTTCAGAGGCCAAAAATTCAATTGAGCGGAAAATATGTTGTCTTTGCGATTTTCCTTTCCTTTTTTGG
The DNA here is from genome assembly GCA_018152175.1 of Drosophila jambulina. NCBI lineage: Eukaryota > Metazoa > Arthropoda > Insecta > Diptera > Drosophilidae > Drosophila > Drosophila jambulina. The sequence continues at coordinate 17,259,583 of JAECXH010000006.1, read as the reverse complement.
CATTCGTCGTTTTTATCTGCCACAACTGCTTGGTTTGGTTTGGACTTGGTCCTGCTGCTGCTCCTGCTCCTGCTCCTTGCTCCTTGCTCCCTGCTCGTCCTCCTCCTCCTTCGCCGCCTCCTTATTGTGTAATGATGACAAAGTGCCGCCGTCAAAGTTGGCCCTAAAGGTGATGGCAGCCCAATGTCCAGCGATGGCACCGTGTTGAATGATCGATCTTTAAGTAGGAAAAAAAGAGAGAAATGCATTTAAAGGATTAAAGGAGAGTTTGATAACATCGCCAGGGATTTTTCTCTAAGGTTGAGCAAGTATTATTCAGCAGCTGGAAGGAAGTTTTGGGTTCGGTAGAACAAAGGTTTCAGAGGAGTTGCTTTTGGTATAAGTACAATTATAGGGATTTCAAAGTGAGATAAAATCATGGTAACTGCCTAAATTAGGGTAGTTTTTCCTGTTCAAAGTCAATAGCTAATAGTTTTTAGTTTTCTTTAGAGAGATAAGGATTTTTTGTGATCAAAAAGAGATCTGATAGGAGTAGCTTAGTTAGGTCTCTGAGGTAATATTTAAGTACTTTTTTACGGTTATTAAACTGAATTAAATGAAAAGGAATATTAAATAGAAATACTGTCACAATTTGATTTACGAATAAATAGTTTAGACAATTTGGATAAATTTGTAGAGCATGGTTTGAGTATAAAAACAAATAGGAAGCTAATTTCGGGAAAGCTAAATTTGTATACCCTTGCGGCGGTCATAACTTCCGCAAAAATGCATTAATTTTAACTCGGAAAGCTTTTCCGTGCTAGTTTTTATTAGGTTAACAAACCAGCAAACCGAATTTAAAATGTAAAATTTTTAAGAATTTTTTTTCAAAAATTGGGCCACATTTTTTGGCTAAAAATTGCTCACACCTTCAACGGTTTTATGATCATAACTTGGCTAAAACTCAACCGATTTCAGTCTGGTTTGTTGTTTTCTTCTTGGTTTTCAAATGCGAACATTTCTGCATTTAAAACTCGATATCTAATTTTTGGCCAATTTTTTACAATTTTAACGATGTAACCCCTTAAAATTTTTTCAAAAAATGGGTCAATTTTTTTTTCTTGCCGGACATGGCTAGATCGATTCGGCTGTCGATGCTGATCAAGAATATATATGATTTATAGAATATATATGATTTATAGGGTCGGAAATGATTCCTTCACTGAATTGTAAGCTTTTGACTGAATATATAATACCCTGCAAGGGTACAACAAATATAGGGTAATTCTTCAGAATAAGTCTAAATTAATCATTTAAAAATAATCTAGAGGATATAGAAATCTGTAGGTTTTTAAAAATCCTATAAAAAAAAGGTCTAAAAGTATTTAATGCAACCTTTAAATAAGAGTTTTATAATTTAGAAAATCCTGAGATGTTTAAAAACCCCAAAATAATTAAAAAAAAATAAGTTACGTTTTTTTTATTGTAAAAAAAGAAATTTCACTGAATTAAGAATTTTCGACTTGCTGATTCATAAAACTCTTAAAATATATAACCTATCCAAGTTTCTTGATTACATTAACCAACTTCAAATATAATTCCCAAACTTAACTTGATAATTCAATTGAAAATAAACCATGTGCATGTGACCAATCAAATGGGAATGTGGCTAAAGATTTCATAAATCTCATGCCGCCGGCAAATGCAATAACCATAAATCTATGTAGGATTGGATGGAGTTTAGGGTTATTTAACCCTTGGCCTCCCCCTGTCCCTGAAAAGCGACAACGAATACGCAAAGAATTGTGTGATGTGCCCGGCCTTCCCGATTTGCTTTTTTTTTATTATTATTTTTTTTTTTCTCTTTCTTTTTTTAATATTGTAAATTTCGAGTCATAACAATTTGTCACGCAGGCATCTCTAATCGCTGCCGGCTCGTTCGCCCATTCATCTGTCTTTCTGACTGTCTGTGTGTCTGTCTGTCTCTCTCTCTGTCTGTCTCTCTGTCTGTCTGTCTCTCTGTCTGTCTGTCTCACTGTCTGCCTGTCCAATGCCCATTCATGACAGGCACCAAAAGGAGCGTTGGGCTGCTCCTGGCCCTAAGTATTACTGGATACTACCCGCTGTTCTGTTCTATTTTGTTCCGTTCAGCTGTTTCTGAGACTAAGGCGACAGTTGACAAAGGCTAAGCATGCAGTCCGGCTCTGATCCCGATCCTCCTGCTCCTTGCTCCGTGCTGCGTGCTCCGTGCTGCTTGCTTCCCTTCGTCCTGTCATGGCAATCCTCCTCATTATCCTCATTGCCGGGAGCGTGAAATTTTCAATTCGCCATAGAGACACACACACAAAACGTTTGTGGTCATTTGCCTGTGTACAGGATGCGGGGCAGAGCCTGGCAATGGGATTTACGGAAATTTGCCAAAGGAATACACAATGTCAAACTATTGTTTAAGCAATTGCTATATTGTGTTTACCAATTTCCTTAAACGGGGGATTTTCAACATTCTGGTAATATGTTTGTAAAGACAGGTTGGTTGTGTAAGAACCATAAATACAAATATATTTTATATGTATATATATATGTATATATATTTTCCCTAGCTTGAATCTATTTTACAAATAATTTAAACGTTTGTGTGCTTGTAAATGGGTTTAAATCTGAAGATATCTTTTGAGTAGGTGTTTTTGGTTTCTTAAATAAGTTTTATTACAAATAAATAGTTTTCAAGCATTCAAATTTGATTGTAATATTGCTTAAAAAATAGTTAAATCTAAAAATATAATCTCTTAACTTCACAAAAATTTAGAATTAGAAAAAAATTAAATTTTAAACACTGAATCCTTGATGTATTCTGTGACCAGGCAGAGAAATTTGTTTGCTTGCTATTCAGGACTTGGAGCAACCTTGCTTTCAGTAATTTTATTAAAATTCAAACTATAGTTAAACCTTTTTTTAATGTATATAGTATTTATAATGCAGGGATACCTATATTTTCCAAGTCCGCAAAATTGATTTTTGATAACAAATCTGAAAGAGGACTTTATTTTGAAGCAGTAAAATGATGTATCATATTTAAAGACATCTTTTTAAACAAAAATTTTCTACTTTCCTGTGACTTTCCTTAAAAACTTTTCCCATGATCTGAAAATCTCAGGCATAAAGCGCGTTAACCATTATCCTTTTGACCGCTGCTGTGTTTATCTACATAGACTGTTTTTTTTCTCCTGCTTTTTTTTTCTGCACGTTTTGCCTTTTATTACAAGTTACAAATTTGCGTCTATTGTTGAGGCTACAAGATACGAGAATGAGGAGAAGATGTAGAAGTAGACGTTGGGGAAGGAGAAGGTCCTGGCGGAGGCTGCCTGATGACTCCTTGTTGTTTGTCAGGCCGGCAGCCCGGGGTCTTGTGCCTGATTACTTTTTCCTAGCTTACTTAAAATTCGATTAGGCCACGCCCACTAACTAACTTTGTCCTCTTGTCGCTCTTTGCAGCTATCCAAGGACTGGCATTATTGTAAGGATTCCGCTGATTGCACAAACGTAAGTATCTTCATCTCTTTTATACAGCGTCGCGTGTGTGTGTGTGTGCGATGGCCTAACGATGTCATTAACCCATTAATGCTGGCTTGAAAGTTCTAAAAAAATATATATAAAATGTATAGGGATGTATATAACTTCTCTTAATGTCGACTTTTGTATTGAGCAATCATCATTGCTTTTAAAGTTTTGTAGAAAAAGTTATTCTACAGATTTTCTTTAAAAATGAATTAAATAGAGGTTAGAGCCAGTTGGGAATCATAAAAGTAAAATAATACTCAAGTTTAAATGATCTTTAGTTGAAGAAAACCTAATAAAATTAATGAAAATAAAAGAATACGACAATAACTTTAAAGTATTTTCAAAATGTATTGCACTTTCTTAGTAGAACATTTTTTATGCTCCACCCTCGGCTCTTTTTATTATAAATGTTATACAATTTGAAAATTCTTCCGCAGAGGAGTATCTTTTTAAATGCTCGAAATTAAATTTACATTTATTATGCCCAACCCAACCCCGATCCACCGCCATCCAGCGGCTTGAAAAGGGTTTTGTTTCGGCACCAAATTGCCAACCGTAAACATTTTTGGGGCACTTACACGGGGAAAAGGACATGAATTATTCCAAAATACAGACAGGCTTTAATGGGTTAAACGCCTGTCGCTGGGGGGAAAAAGCGGAAAAGTGGAAAAGTGGAGAGCAACCGAGAGATGAACAAATTTCATTGCCTACCTGCGGGCGCGCCACATAATTACAAGAAATAATTGACAAATAGCTAACTTTCCTTTCCCCTCTGTCTCTGTCTCTATCTCTGTGCCTTTTACGTGCCTTGCCTTCGGCGATGTCCTTGTTCGTCCTGGATTTACACGACCGTCCCCCCAACACCATCACCATCGCCACAGTGCTGCCAGAAGCTGGTGTCACCCTTCGAGCTGAAGATCCTGAAGGCCCAGCGCCAGGAATCACTGGTCCTCACGGACATCGGCTGGGACGAGATGATAGCCAATGCCTCGCGCCAGTGCCTCATCACCTGGGAGGTGTCCGGCGGCGGCCTAATCGGAAACCTGCTCACGGACACAGCCCGTGCCGAGCTCTCCTTGTGGCCGGACACCGTCTACAACATCCAAGTCAAGTGCAAGCACAAGGTAAGTGTCCTTCTTCGGGAAATTCAATTGAATTGAAGAATAAAGAGTAGTTGTAGTTCAAATGGTGTCCAAAAAACAGCAACGCTTTACAAAACAACAAATTTGGGATGATTTTGTAAGGTACAATGTATTATTGCTTACTTTTCGACACACTTTCAAGCGGTTTAAAATGTTTTTTAATGAATTCCAACTTTCATATTGTATAAATCTCTATTAAAATAGTAACAAATAGAACGAGTGTCTATTTCTTCCTAATAATAACCTTGATTAAGGTATAAGTTCGAAAAAAGGCTATATTTTTGGCAAAGTTAGCATTAAAAGCTCAGAAAAAAACGATTAATCAATTATTACTATCTTTTATATTTTTATTGTTGTCTGAATAATAAAAATAGAATATAAAAATAGAATATACAAAATTTGGTCAAGAGTACTACAAAAATCTCTAGGGATTTGAAAACTTTTAAACAAGGTGTCTAAAAGTATGCTATAAAATGTTTGTGAAACAAATCTGGTCTTAATTGGTTTTTTCCCATGCCATTTTTTTTAAACATAAATTTGGACAAATTTTCTATGAATTTAAAACCGAGAATATTAAAAAATAAGATGTCTGCCACAACAATTACTAGAGATTTGAAATCTCTTTAAAAAACGTGTCTAAAAATATGCTATAAAATGTTTTAGGTTGTTACCTTAAGTTTAAATTGGTTTCTGGTCAATCAATTTAAAAAAAAAATTTTAAGAGGCCTAGTTTTGACACATTTTTAAAGAAATTTCAAAAGAAACAAAACATATTTATATATATACATATATTAATATAAATAAGATGTGTAACGCCATACAATTTTATTTTATTTAACTCAGAGAAGAAATCACAAAATTAACCCAATATAATTGCATTCTTTTTCTTCTATTTAATTTCCCATAGCTCACGGGTCTGATGCGCCTTTCGATCAAGCTCAATGTGGACACCAGCCAGTTGGTGGGCACCACGACGACGACCATGCCATCGAAGGCCGAAGGACACCCATCGGCGGAGGCGCGGGAGCACTCGGAATCGCACTCGCACACACAGCAGCGCACTGTGCACACCAGGCCCACGGATCGGGTGTACATCATTAGCGCCCTGCCCACGCCCAGCGAACTGGGCGGTGTGGTCTATCCGGCCTTCGGGGCTCTGGCCTTCTTCCTGGCCCTGTTGGTCATGTTCCTCTTCCTGCGTCCGCAACGCAAGCGCTTCCATCACTTGGACACGGACAGCGCGGACACGGACACGGCCACGTTAATAGGCGGCGGCGGTGCTCGATCCTCGTGCTCGAGGAACTCCTCCTCCTCGCTGGATGCCTCCACGCTGCATGTCTAAGCCATCCGGAGAACTTGTAGTCGTATATATACATATATATAGATGTCTGACTATGTGATATTCTGCACCCCAAAAAAAAAACAAAAACAAAAAGGAAAATGAAAACGGAAGCGAAGAAAACTGTGTACATAATACATACCTTCCCTGCTCCCTCAAGGCGTTATCCCTGGATCCCAGGCTCAGATCGAATCGGATTGGAGTGGAGTAGTGACAGTAGTGACAGTCAAGCATTCAAGCTCAAATTAGTTTAAGTTTTATCCTCTGCCATTTGTAGATCCCGAAGCCAAACCAGCGCAGTCATATACATACATATATATACACAATCGCATGATTAACATACTAAACATAGCTCTGCATAAACCAACTATATATATATATATACATTTAACGCATTTACTATATACATATAGATATTATATATCATAGTTATATACAAGCAAGCAGCTAAAGGTAAAGCTAAAGATACAAAAGCAGATACAGATAAAGATTCGTTTACGGTTACGGTTATGGATATATAAAAAGGTATATATATATATACATATTACATTATATGATTATATATATTATATAGATCTAGGGGCCGGCGGCCAACCAACTAAATACACCAAACTAAACTGCAACAAATTGCTACAAATTTTTGTCGTCAATCGTCGTCGCTCGCTCGCTTGCAAAAAGAAATACAAAATACAATTTGTTTTTTTTTACCTCGCGCGTTAAAAACAAATGAATGCTAAGTAAATAAAAAACAAAAAGGAACTAAAATACCAATGCTCTCTCTTTTCCATTTGTGTCGTCTTCTTAATCTTAACAGAAAAGAAAAAGAATCATACAAACTAAATGAAAGTAAGCTAAACAAATACAACTTAAATCAAAACGAAATATTTTTCAAAATTTTTAAATGTTTATATTAACTAGTAAAAGGAATTAACAACAAAGTAAACTACATTAACTGACTTACACTGTACTTGAGCATGTAAAAAAAACAAAATACAAGAACAAATGCAAGAGGAGGCGTAACCACAACTAACTGATAACTAAACTAAACTATGGTTAAATGCGGTTAAATCAAAGGTCTAAACTGAGTAAAGGAAAGCTTCGCTACGCAAAAAGCCTGTAAATATTTTAGCCATTATTTATTTATATATAATATTAAAATTATACAATATTAATCCTTTTTTTTTCTTATTTTTATAAGCAATTGTTTTGTTAAATTATGATTTTAAGGCCTCAGAAGGAGAAGGGGGAAGAACAAACTTCAAGTTTTTACTCCAACTTTTTACAACAACAACACAATGTTAGTTAGTGGAGAGAGAGTTCCTCCAACAATATTTAAATATTTAAATATTTATATATATATCTTTTAAATTGCATTCAAGGATATTTATATATTTTTAATTGCAGTCCAGACATAATTAAATATATTTTTAATTGCATTCAAGAATGTGTCTACTCCAATGGTTGTAGTTATAAATTAGTAAACTTCCAAAAAGATATATACATATATCAGAATAAAATCGATTCTAGTTTCCTTAACACAAAACAAAAAAACAAAAATAAAACAAAACTCTTTTCTTTAACTACACAATTAAATAACGGGAAACTCTGGAGCATTTCACAGAGTGAGAAGCTTGCAGCCTCACTGATCTAGACTACCGGTTACCATTGCCATATATAAAATATTAACATCATAAGTTCATTTTAGTTGGTAGTCGTAATAGGAAGATCCAATTTCGTTACTCGCATATATTTTATGTATTTATATTTTATTTCGTTAAGAATCACACTTATGAATAAGCTCAGAAGGAAGTGGAAGTGGATGTGGAGCGCGGAACCCTTTCAACATTTATATCCTTGATTCGTTTATTATGTAAATATAATTTGATTTGTTATTGCAGCCCCTCTTGGCCACTTTTATTTGTTACGGGTGTTGGCATGGGAATACCATACTTGTGCTTGGGTTTGATTATCAAAAAAGAAGAAGAAAATAAAGAAAAACTAAGTCATCGATTTTTGGGGGCTTCCCCCCACCGATTTCCCTGTTCTCCTCCATTATCATATAAATTAGAGTTGGGATATGCAAATGTGCATTCAAGACAAAGCGGCGAGGAGGGGTCGCTAGCCGGCAGGGGTTGATTGGGGATGAGATTGCGTCGTGTCGATTATGAGAAACTTCTTTGAATAGATGAAATGGAACAGAACAAAAAAAAAAAAAGAATTCCTTGGCTGGGAGGGCGAAAAGCCAGGAAAAGTATTCTCCAAAGAATTTCCGATTAAACTTTTCCTTTCTCCTCACGACTCTTGCTTTTTTGCTTCTTGGTTGAAAATTCGAAACCCCAAGAACTTCCCTTTTATTCTTTATTATTTTTTTTTTTTAGCTCCTTAAAAAGTTTTCTTTTTTTCCGTTTTTTTCGTTTTACTTCCTTATTATATATATATATTATATACCCTTTCGATGAGGGTATAGAATAGAAGATTTTTAAGGCTTAAGTTTAATTGAAATTTAAAATCAAAAAAGGCAAAGGAACGTAGGCATTTTTAAAGAAAGACTTGAGAAAGGACTTCTGGAAGGATTAGTTAGGAATGCTATTTAATTGAAGCTCAGAAATTAATTACAAAAAAAATCAAAGGATAAAGGTTAGAAGAAAAATATTTAAGCCCATTGGATGTACTTGCAGTTATTAAAGTTACTTCAAAATCACTTACAATGTTTTTGTTTCCACATTAAGATTTAACTTTTTTAAGCTTTTTTTTAAATTTTTTTTATCCAAATTAATTATATTCCTGGATTTTGTATGGTTCTGTTTTGTTTTTTTTTTTTTGTTAATGGATAAGCCAAGGGGGTTGGCCACTTGGCTGCCATTAGACCGCCTTAACCCGGCTGTGGCCCCCTTTTTCCGTTCTCCGCTCGGCCACTTCAGCCTTGTGCCCCCCACTCCACGTTCTCAAGCACTTTTTATAAACCAAATTAAATTTATATGCCCCTACAGCTCACCGCTCACCGCCCCGCCCCGCCTCGCCTTGCCTTCCCTTGGTCCGTCTTAACCCCTGTGCGCCAGTGCCTGTTCGCTGTGATGTTTTTTTGTGGGGCAAGCCAATCCCAGGCTCTCGACGCTGTCAACTGCCAATTAGCTGAGCATTTTTCAACATTTTAAATTGTCTTCGCCGAGTGCGTGCCCCTCTCCTGCCCCCCCTGACGGAAGATATTAGGTTCGGGGGATTGGGATTTGGGATTGGCATGGGCTAAGAGGGGGGACTGGCTGCATCACTTGAGTGAGACGTCCACGTCCGAGCGATTCTGTGCTTTTATAACCCCAATAATACCCATTAGGGACGGCGGCGAGGGGCATGTCCGATTGTTTGCCCCATAAAACGTCTGCGACATCTTTGGTAAACGTTCCCTGGGATGTGAAAACGGAATATATTATACATTTATTACCTGACCAACCATTATTTTACTCAGTTTTCCGCATTCGCATTTAACATTCTTCCCCAAATTAACCTGGAATGTGGATAGATCGATCCTTCTTACAACTTAATGTAGAAAAATTCCCAATTTTGAAATGTGAACGAACCAAAACCAAAAATCTTCCAAATAAAAACATATAGAATAAATATATTCTTGAGAGAATACAACTAAGTGTGGACTGATGTTGATAAATCTTGATTCCTTTTTAATGTACATTTGCCTATTTTTTACTTCTGAATGTTTTCCAAAGAGATAAATGTAAAAACAAATATATAGCATAAATTAGGTGTATGTATTGTATAACCAAATACAAGTGTTAATTGATCGGAAAAACCAAACAACAAACAACATTTTGAACTTAGTAAAACTTAACCATTTTCCAAGTAAAATCGGTACGCTAATCAACTTCTTCCTGATAAGCTAAGATATTTATACAAAACAATAAACTAAATTAAATTATGATATTAAAAAAGAATGAATATTATTATTATGAAATATAAAATATCAGATAGATTTACCTATTTTCTTTATTTTCAAGGGAAGTGAATCAAATTAATGTAAAATTAAATGCTAAGAACATGTCCTCTTTCATTTTTGGATTCTAGTTTTAAATAAAATGAATTGTGTTGACATTAAATTCTCAATTTTAATTGTAGTTAATTATAAGTCGCAGTGTACTTCTCACTGGACATTTTCCCACTCAGAATCCACTTGAAATCCACTTTGTTCCCAATCTCCAGCTGGAATCCGTTATCCCAATGGGAACACCGCTTCAATTGGATTAGAGGTAGGCAACGCGCGAAAGGAGAGAGGGTAACTCTGATTCGAATCCACTCCTCGCTCTCTGCTCTCTTCGGTCGCTCTGTGTTTGTTTTAGTCGTTTTTGTTGTTTGGCTGTCAGTTGTGCAGCGCGTGCTTCATTTATCAAAAAGCAATTACAATGTTATTTCGATAAAGATGCTCCAATGCTCCCAATGGACACGCCCACACCCACACCCTCACCCACACCCACTCACACTCACACACAAGTACAGCGGGTAAGCACACAAAAGAAATGAGCGCGCGCTCTCCCGCTCAATAAATGTGAACGAGAGGGGGCCCAGGGGCCGTGGAAGAGAGGGGCACACCTGTCAAATCAAATCATTTGCCAAAAAAACCTCTCTTACCCTAACCCTATGGTAACCCTTCGGGGATTAACTTCAAGATATCATTTGTTCTTCAATTGTTGTTATTTTCTAAAGAAATTATATCTTGTAAATACATATATGTATATTTTTTTATATTTAAACACTTGTCGGCAAACTTTATCATGGTATTTAATGAAAACAATTCATCTTTTTGTAATATTTACAATATAGTTAAGATATTAAAATATTCACTTACGGTTAATAAAATAAAAGAAATCGTCCTTATATTTAAGACCTATTCCAATAAAATTTAATTTTACGGATTTTCTGAGTGTTCTCCCTTAGTCTTCCCCAACTCGCTCTCATCTTAACCCCTTGCACCACCCCAACCAACCTTTTTGACTTTCGTTTTGTAATATAAATTATCAACCAAAAAAAGCAAAAATAACAGAAAAGAGAACAAAACAAAACTTAAAAAAAGCTAAGAAAACAAAAGCAAATATATAGAGTACCTACAAACATATGTATTGTATTACAACATGAAGAAGGAGATGGAAATGGAGATGGAGATGAAAAAAAAAATGAGTAACAACAACAAAAATTATTAATTCTAAGTAGACAAAAGAAGAAAGTGGAAGATGTTGGAGAAGAAGAAGGAGATGAAGCAGCAAAGCAACCAAATAAAATTAGACTACGACTAAAAGGCAAACGAGAAGAGAGAGCAGAAGAGATAACTTTGCTTTGGCGGGATGGATGGGGGTGGAAAGTGGGGGAGGTGGAGAGGGGGATGCGCTGGGTAGGAAAAGCGAGCATGTGTTTGTGCCATAAAAGGTTTCTCATTACAATTTTGTTCTTGTTCCCGCTGTTGCCGCTGCCCTTGTTGTTTTGCCTTTTTCTGTGTTTTCTATGTTGGAATTTTTTTTCCTCTGTGTTGTCTTTTTTTTTGGCCAAGGGTCGTCGCATCGTTGCACAAAATTACTTTTTTCCTTTCCTCCCACAAGTGCCGGAGTGTGGAGGAGATTGGCCAAGGGAATAATACAACAAAAGCAGATGCCAGCAACAACGAAACACTGAAGAAAAATTTTAAAGTTCCATAGAATAAATTATACTTAAATTTCATACTTTTCTTTTCAATAAGTAGGAAAGCTGCAACAAAGAACTAAAACTAATATAAAATAGCTAAACATTACTAAACAAGTTTTGATTCTTAAAACAATGTAGTCTAAAATGTTCATTTCAATTTCATCCAAAAGAACAACTACATATAAGTTTTCATAATTATATAAAATAAGCAAAGAAATGTCATCAATCATTGAACAAGTTTCCTTTAAACATACTAAACCTTAAATTTAATGGACGCTTGGTAATATACACACATAAATATCCGCGAAATGACCTCATTATGTTATTATGACCATAATTATGTACCCTCCAGGTACATGCATTATGGCCCAAAAGGATATTTAAAACTTTTGTGGCTGTTAAATTACCTTCCAAACTAATTGGTTTCGTATTCCTTAGAGAAGGAAAGTCCGCAATTATTTTGTTCAGTGCAACGGCAGCTACCCCGAAGGGCGATTTCTGTTCAAGAAAAGCAACTGTTTGGGGGAGAGGCGGCAAAGTGGGCGGCCAAGGCCGGAGCCGGAAAATTGATAAATTTCTGTTGCAAATTTCCACAAATATCAAAAGATTAGAGCAACTTTTCAATTAAGAAATGGAAACTAATCTCAATCATTGCAGCGACAGGCAGCCCCAAGTCCCAGATTCTTCCCCTTTGAGAGCACACACAAGGGAGCTACAGTTAAGCGTCCCTATAAATAAACGTGATTTGTATTTATTTATTTTTATACATTTTTAATTGTTAAAATTACAAAAATTTAATTCTGCTTCCTAGAAAATAGTTTTAAGTTTGCAAAAAAAGCTTGAATATTTACAAAACAATGTTGGCTGAAATTCTGTAACAAGCTTTACTGTACTTGCACTACACAGAATCCTGTGATGTAGCCCCAGCAGCGGCGCGGCAGAGGCAGAGGCTAAAGCAGAGCTGATGTGGGAGCTGATACCAACACTAATACTAATACTAGTACTAATACTGATACTGATACTGATGGAGATTCTGTAACCGTTTGATTTTGATAGGGAAGCAACGGCATCGATATACTCTCATACACACGCACACAAATGCCGATGCCGTTGCCGATGCCTATGCTGTTTATAGCCGAAGCCCACGTGGGAGTTGGAGTGCGAGTGGGAGCGAGGAGAGGCAATGAGAAACTGTGGAGACCGTGGGGGAGAGGCAAAACAAGCAAGAGCAAAACGAACAGGTTGCAGGCAACATGTCGGAGTTCGAGTTGGATGCAAGGGATAAGAAGAAGAGCCGCGTATCCATGTCCACGACGGCTATATCCTTATATCCCACATCCTGCCAATGCGTCGGCGCCTCTGCATCCTCCTCCCCTCCGTCCCACTGTCACACTCCATTCCGCCTACCCACTCTCTTTTTTGACGTGGCACAATTCGCGGGCTCCGCAGCTCACATTTAACCTTACCAAAGGTTACAATACGTCAAGAGAGTGCGCCAGTTGAAGAGAGCAACACCCAAAGGAGCATCACGCGCGAGAGCGCCAGACAAGGCGAAAGCGGTGAAAGGAAAGGGGAGCAAAAACATCAGCAATGAGCGACAGCTGCAACAGTGATGGCAAGAATTAAAAATACACCAAATTAGCGGGGAAATATCTTTGTATTTAAAGGACTTATTTGATCTATATTTCTATAAAAATAATACAAATAATATACATATATATTTTATGCGTTAAATTTATACATTAAACGGTGATTTTATTAATAATTGCATTACATATTTTCGTAACTGTCACTTAAAACAAAATCCAAAAAATTATCCACAGTTGTAAAAGCGCTTAACACGTAACTGTGTGAGCTGCAAGGAACAACACCGAAAAGGAGAAGGGAGAATGAGAATGGAGAAGTGCCAGAAGCTGACAAAGCTGGCGGCACAGCTGACAGCCTTGAGACATCTTGATTCCGAGCATTATCCCATGATGATTTCCATTATTCGCCTACACTTATCTGCAGAGATTCGCCGGGGATTAGAATTACGATTCCAGGCCAGGATGGCGGGGAGTTTGGAGAAGAGAACAAACAACGATAGCTGAATGGCCTGTCAGCTCTGTGATTTGAATCTGTCACGTGCATCGATACATTCTGCGTTTACGAGGGAGAGGTGTTTCTCGGCATTATACATTCGGCATTCTTTTTGTAGCCTACTTTGTAGGGCTGAAGTTGTTCGCCTGCATGTCGAATACAATTGTGGTTAAAACAATAGCACTGCCGGTTGAAGTTTCATTGTTTTGCTCTAGTTTCTTTGAAGTATTAAGTTTTGGCTTAAATTTTTAATGTTTTACGGCAACCTTACGTAAGTATGCTTCCGTAATGAAAAAAAGCATTATGTTTAATTTTTTACCTCTAAGAGTTGGCTTGACTGCAATGTAAATAGAATAAAAGAACTTGCCTTTTTTTTATATCTTACCTTTTTACAACTCGATAACAGGTATGTAGTATATACATAAGTCGGAGCGGGCCAGATGGGGCGACATGGTCATCTAGTTGCCATAGGAATGATCTTTAATGGTTATCATTATATTTCCATCTAATTTGGGAAATGAACATTTTTGTTAAATCCTGTCAATGAAAGGTGTTCCTCCCTTTCTCTGCTTTTCTCTTTCTTTCATTCACTCTCTCTCTTTGGCTGTTTCTCTCTCTCTCTCTAACAACCTCTATCGCTATTTCACTCTCTCTAACTATATCTCTTCCTACCTCTCTCCCTCTCTCTCTCTAACATCCTGTCTCCCTAATTCTCTCTAACAATTTCTCTTACTCTCACTCTCTATCTCTATCTCTCTTTCTCTCTATCTCTCTATCTCTCTCTAACAATATCTTTCGCTCTCTCTTTCTCTCTCTCTAACAATCTCTTTTGCTCTCTCTCCCTCTTTCAACAACTCTCTCTCTCTCTCTTTTACTGTTCTCACTGCTCTCTGTCCAGTCAGAGACTATAAATAGAGGGTGCTTTCGTCGACCCGCCTCATTCTCCTCCCGGCTTCCATGGTGTTTAGACGTATTGTGACGGTGATAACTCTTCGATCCCAAATAGATGACAAGATCATTTTAACACATCTGGACCTCTGCAAATATTAATGGAAGACCCGCGACACAACAAAAATGTAATTCAGCTTGGAAAGGAATTTAACATCGATCTGCAATGTCATCTTCTGCGGTAAGTCCCAGCCAATACTATTATAACCTAAACATTTTATAGCTGCCTATAACCTGAGATAATATAACCTTTGGGTGATTCATGTGAGCCATGGATTAAATATTCAGGTGATTTTCATTAATCTGAGTACGAATGAATGATGAACATGGGGGTTAAGTATTTACGGTGGATGTTGCGCAACATGTTGCTAGCAACATTTGGTTAGAAACATTTCCCCCAGCGTTTTCTTGATTTAAATTTAAGTTTTTATAATAGGTGTCCCATAATAATAATGATTCAACCACGCTTCTATTTCAACGATTTCAGAACATATTTGTTTCTTTTTTTTTTTTTTTCCGATTTTGTTCTTTGTGCAAATTCGATCCAAGGAAAGCCGATCAACCGATAGGTAATGATAAGTCATGGGTGGTTTTGTCCTTCGATAAAACGAAATCGTTTGTTTATTTCGGCTCAAAAGGTTTGTGGAATATAAGTATAATATATAAAAGGAAATGATAATAATACAAAAATAATAATTATATATTGTACAATATGTTAATGTTATTACTTCTCCTCCCCCTCCCTCCCTCTCTCTTTCTCTCCCTATCTATCTATCTCTCTCTCTTTGTCCCTTCCCTGTCCATACAGCTGCATTTAATTCATTTATAATCATAATAATAATAATAATAGTTAATGGATTTTCTTTGCTTCTCGCGATCATCACCAACATCGTATCGCAATCGTCCTCGGCGACAGCAACTAATCAGTTACATATATAGTTCTAAGCTGCTGCTTCGTCCTGCTCCTTCGTTATAATTATATTTATCAATAGAATATTATCTAGTTCTCCACAGTGCGCTATCTGCTGGCTTATGCTTTCTTTTTCCCTTCCTTTGACTTTCTCTGTGGTTGCTGCTGCCTGATTCTCCTCTCCGCTTTAAGTACGTGCGCACACAGGAAATAACAATACATAATATATATCGAATATATATATAATATGAATGCTTACATAGCGGGTAAATAAAGAGAGAACAGACTCAGATTGAGGAATATCGAATTACACATATATAGAAATCTAACAAAAATCAACTGATTGAAATGGCATTCATTCGCTTCCTCGACTCCATTTTCAAAATGCTAAGCTTTCCTTTTTTCTCCTCTGCTTTTTTAAATGCTTTGCCAACATAATTTCACAATCGGTTTTGCTTTACTTTTCTTTTGTTTGCGGATAAGGTATAGGATAGTTATAGGATGGGTATGACTTTTATTGTCTTAAATTAAAACTGAACGTTGTCTTTTACACACAAAAGTTTACAAAAAACACACAAAATTTGGGAAATTGGGCGAAAATGAATACAATAAAAAAACAGTTTCGATTTGACAAGCATATAGTGTGTGTTTTTATGTTTATATAGAAATATAAATTAGAAACAAAAACAGATATAAGTTAACTGATTCTCTGCTGTTTCTTCTGATTTTCCCGCTTAAAAAACAGTCTCGACAAGTGTTTTTCTAGACTTTGCTGTGGGTGTGGGCGTGGGTGTAGCTGTGGGTGTCCGTGTCCGTGTCGCTGTCTCTGTGTGTGTGTTAACTTATTTTACAATAAATGTGTGACAACCACAGTGTGTGTGTTAGTGTTGCTGCTGCTGCTGTGTTGAATTTTGCATTATATATTAGGCTAATCTGGATTTTTGCTTTAATACAGTTGAAAGTTTCCCTACTCCGCGCTGGGCAGCTGATCTGGGAAGCCGCTAACTTCTGTATTGTCCACCTGCTGCTTGCCATCGAGCATATACTGGATGCGCAGTCGCATGCGTAGAGTCGCCTGGGAATAAAAATATACATTATATGCCGTCGTACTATATAATCTGCCACAGGACTTACATTCGACGTGGCCACAACGCGCATCTCCTGAGTGATAACGCCGCCTGGTGGCAGCAATGAGCCGGATGGGGTCACCATCTGCAGCTGGAAACTCTTTTGTACGGCCGCCTGTGTAGGGAAATTAAATTCATTAAAAAAATATAGGGAAAGTAGTTGGGTTAGAGCACGCACCTTCAGCACGTACTGCTCCAGGGTATTTTCTGAGCTATTCGTGGTTGTCACATAGATGCGCATGCAGTCGTTGCTCCACACTGGTTCCAGCTGCACCAGCAGCCCGTCCTTGTCCAGCGCCGTTAGCTTGGGACCCCTCGGAGGCTGCAAAAGAATAGTAATTTTCATTATATACAATTCCAAAACTAAAGGTTAAAATGGAACCCACCACTAGAGCGGCATTGTTGGGATTAAGATCAGCTAGCAGGTTGCCGCCATCGATAAGGTTACCGGCAGCAGCAGCTAGGGGCGCCGATGCCGCTGACACTCCACCGCCGACGCTCAGTCCGCCCAGCATGCTGGCCAAATCATTGCCATTCGTTGGTATACTGGCCGCCGAACCATCAACCAGACCTGATCCAAATCCACCCAGATCCAGGCCACCCAAGATGTTGTTCATGTTGGACGACGCCGCCGCCGCATTACTCTGGTTGTTATCGCCAATGGACAAGGCCAGGATACCACCGCCGCCTCCACCCGCCGGTGGTCCCGCGTTCGTCGTCGACGACATGTCCAAATCAAGCAAATCCAACAGATCCTGGTTATGGGAAACGGGAACCGACGCCGCCACACCATCGTTCGCATTGCGCGAGTTCTTTTTATGAACGGCATTCGATAGATCCGTGGCCGCCACCAAGTCACCGCCACCGCCCGCCGACAGATCCGTGCTGCCCAGCAGATCCAGCAAAATGTTCTAAAAGCAAAATAAATATTAGGATAAAGCTAAGCCTGGAGTTAGGGCTAAAGACTGTACCCACCGTATTGTCACCCAGAGTGTTCATATTGCTTTCGATAAGTGAGTGTCCGCCACCGCCATTGCCTGCTCCCTCAACGCCATTTTCGATAACATCCGGACTGTTGTCGTCAAAGGAGCCGCCGCCGCTTTCGCCATTCTGCGAGCTAATCCTGCTTATCTGCATCGCCGGCATCTTCTCCAGCAACGGCGGTCGCAGGTGCTTATAGTGCCCAAAGAGCTGCGTAAACTCCACGCCACGCTGCTGCAGATCCACATTCAAATGGCTACCGAAGGATGTGATCAGTGCCTGAATTTCCCTGTGAAAAGCCATCGGAAAATTAGAGAAGCTTTAACGGAAAGCAGAAAAGATCGATACTGTATCGATATTTGATAAAATAAAGCTTTAAATCGATATTATATTTTATATATTAGACCAAAATATGCCGAAAAAGATACATTAACAATTTTTAGATATGTTTCGATATTATTGATATTTTAGCGTTGAATTCGATTGCTAAATATCTAAAATTTTCATATTTAAAAATATAAGATATTTTCTATATGAACGCTATAGTTTTGTGGAAATAAATGGGATCAAAAGACAAATAAAATAAATATAATTTTTCAGATATTTTTCGATAATATCGATAATTTAAAGCTAAAAGCAATATTTTTTCTCGATGTGTATCAAACTTTAGGATATTTATGATATTGTTGATGGGCTTTTCCCTTCAATATACATTTCCGCATATAATATATTAAACAATAATAAGATATTTGCACTTACTCCACGCACTGCTGCAGACGCGTGCTTAGCTTGGCTAAAGAGACCAGAGCGTATTGCTTGCTTGTGGTCGAGACTTGAGCAGAGGTTAAAAACTTATGATACACAGCGATCAGATCGCTCTCCGTGGGCCGTTCAAACTCTGCAGGAAATATTTCATTATTAATAAACAATTCAAATAAAATAAGCGAATCCACTTACCATCCTCATTGGCGCCGTACATAAAGAGATCGCCGTACTCGCCTATGGCCCAGACGGCGACCTGCAGCAGAGGCTGTTTGTCCTCGCAGTGATTGCTCACCTGCAGCGACTCCCAAAATCTATTCGTGATATACGTCTGCTCCGGGACGGGACTGCTGGACACCAGCTGGATGGTGGAGGAGACGACGTCGTCGCGTACATAGTTACCGGCCGCAATCAGCACGCTTAGCTGAGTATCCAGATGCCAGCGTGTGTTCGGCGAGTATCGCTCGGCGGCCAGGATCATGCCCGAGCTGCACTGCGCCTTAAACTCGGCGTCCGCCTTTTCGAGGAACAGCAAGAGCTCCTTGGTCATTGTACGTATATTTTGTGCATTGATCAATGCAAACGACAGCTCCATTGCCCGGCGTCGAATGGAGACATCCGGATCCTTCAGGCACTCCAAAATGGTGGTGCGATGCCTTTGCACCGCCGACGTGTCCGCATGCACCGTCCGCAGCAGTGTGTTCAATGCCACGTACCGGATGTTCTTGTCCGAATTGAGAAGAAATCGCCCCAAAATATTTACGGCCAGAACGCGCAAGCCACCCTCCGAGCTGGGAAGAGAGGGTTATTAATTATTGTAAGTATAGTAAATGAAGGAATGCTACTTAAAAAGATATTTATATCAAAGACCTGACTCTCAAGTAAATTTCTCTGCCCTACCACGCATTTCTAATCAAATAACACAAATTCTCACCGTATATCCATGATGGAGAGCACTGTCTCATAGAGGATCGTATTGCCCACATTCTTACTCGTCTCCGTGTTGGTGGCCACTTGAGCCAGGATATCGTTCATCGCCTCAGAGGCATCGGGATCGTTGTGGCCCAGTATACGGAGTAGTCGCAATATTTTCACCTGCAGGAAGGGATCGCTAACCCCGCTAACGTCATGCTCCGGTGAATAGCCACCCAGAATCAGGTTCTTCAATATGCGCACGAGGTTCGGCACAATCTAAAGGGTTATTTTTTCAGACAAAAAATCCATTAAACACATAACCATAAGAAATTTACTTATTTAGGCGGGAAAATACGGAAAATTGTGTGTGTGTTGAGAGCGTAAAATAGGTGTGCATCGTGTGTCGTGTGATTTTGTGTGTTTTTTGTGAAAGACAAAGACTTGAAGGAAATTGATAAGTGCAAATGAAACGAATATAGGAACTACAGGCCCGCCTCGAAGCCTCAAGAGGCAAGGCCATATACCAAAACATATGTACAGGTGGTTGTCCGTGTAAGAAGAGACTCTACTCCTACCAAAAATTATTGCAATTAGCTATAGAGAAAAATACTCTGGGCCGAAACATGAATTTCCGCTGATATTTATGTATATGTCTGTGCGAAATGTATGTTTTATGGATTACAACAATTTGGAGATAAACATTGGGGTATTCTATTGCCAAAGCGGGACCCAAAGGCTCTTAAAACTCTTCGATATATGCACTTGTTAATAGTGCGTTAGTACTTATAATTTATAATTTTTAATTATCCCCGCATTGAGACATATACATAGGCAGCAACATAGGCAGAAGGAACTCAATGCGAAATGATACTTTTTACATATTTATATATATATATAAGTATATATAGTGTGCGGGGTAGGTAGAAGGCGTTACAGGTTTGTTTTATTCTATAGTTTAAGGCACAACAATCATACCTCTCGATTTCCGCTATCCTGGCAAGCAAATTACAACAAATTTCATTTTGTGTTCATTTTGCGCGGTATTTCGAATTCGATCAAAAAAACAAACAAGCGTTAAAAAATCGTAAGTATACAGGTTGATTAAAACGAAAAACAGAGGAGGGGGTGTGTGTGTCTAAATCGGCAAAGTAAACGCAATATATATAAAATGGGCAATGGATATATAGCGGGGTATAATCTACGTCTAAATTATGGGCGCGAGATAATTTTACACAAAAATCTTGAACCCGCTGTTTGGGGGCGTTTTTAGCCTCAAAAATGGGAAGAGAGAAAAACCAAATGCAGCAGGAGCAGGATCAGGAGCGATGGCAGTGGCAGCTGAAGTAGTTGGCCACTGCGCAAGGACTCGTTCCGTGGAGACCACTCGCTGGCCACGTCAACACTTACCTTCTTGAAATGCATCAGTGTGTCTGAGCTGTTCTCGCACATCTCCGTGATCAGCGTGACGCCAGTTATTAAAATGCCTACCAGAAGAGGAGCGTTTCCAACAGTCGGATTGAGAAGAAAGATTTCCAATCACTCACCATGATTCTTCTCGCTGAGCAGGGATCGCGTGGCCGGCAGAAAGATCTCCATTAGCTCCGGCACTCGACGGATCACGCGGAAGGCACACAGTGTCGCCTTCTTGCGTATATACGTGTTCGGTGACTTCATCAGACGTTCCACCTCGCTGGCCAGATCCCGGGCCATCTCCGGCGAGGCAATCGCACCCAAAGTGCACAGAGCCAGGCCCACAACGAACTGTGTCGAGCTGTTCAAGTCACTGCAAATAGGGTTGAGGTAATACGTTACTGTAAACCACAATTTCAACCTATTATTCTCCACTTACTTCTTCAAACAGTTGGTGATGAGTAGGTGGACATCCTGCCGCTCGTCCAACAGCAGCATGGCGCCCAAATAGCCAATCCGTTTGTCTGTGAAACGCGTGCTGGCCGTCAGCTTAAGGCACTCCAGTTGGCCAAAGTGAGCCGGATAACCGAGCATGTGTATGTACAGCAGCTTGGCAATGTTGCGACAGCTGTGAAAGGAGCAACACGAGCAATTATATTGTGATTAAATATGGTGTAGGGGCGACCATGACTCACCGCCAGACAGAGTCCTCCTCGCGGAACGTGCTCCGTATGTAGGCGCACTCTTTGTTGACCACCGCCCGCTCCTCGGCAGCGGTTCTCGCGGCGCGTATCTGTCGGATGAGATCGCGCAGGCGTGTGGGCGTTGGCATTCTGACTGTAGAGACGTGGGATTTACATTTTAAATTAAAAGGGGGTTTGGTAAGTGAGGAGTTAGTTTCTCTACTACTATCTATTATATAGACTCAATAAATGATCTTAAGTTAAGACTCTGTGGCAAGTTATCTCTGACATGGCACTACTGCATATCTCCCCCTCTCGTGTATCCTGCGCCACTCTACTTACCTCTCTCCACCGCCTCTGTGAAAGCTTGCCGTATGGTGGCCATATTGAAGGCAGGATTGAATCTGTCGGAAAAAGTAAAGTAATAAGTACAATTTACGGAATAGCAATGGGAACTTCTTAAGGCGGGGATCAGGGAATCTGTAAAGGAAGAGGAGGAGGTGGCGGCCTACCCATGCTCGGAGTTCATTGTGGAGGCGAGAAACGTTGAATCAGCTTTCCTGCTGCTCCGCTCTTCCGCTGCAAGTTAACTTGGTTTTGCTGTCTTTTTTGTGTTCTTTTTTTGCCGGCCTACGCACTTTTCGTGTTTTCTTTTTGTTGCTGGTCGGCGCGGCAACAAAAACAAGACCGCCAAACGGACTAACGGTTGTTTTTGCTTGGCAGATCTTTCACACACACACGGGCATTCACACACACACACACTCCCTCACTCCCACGCACACGGACACACCAGCCGGCCGCTATTTTGTTGCACTCTCGCTCGCTCTCGTGCACTGCTCCGCTACTAAAATGCAATGTGGAAATGTATTAAAAGTTTTAATAGATAAATAAGAGCAACAGCACAGCAGCCAAGTAACAATTGACGCTGATCGCTGTTGTTATGAAACTGAACTACAAAAAACTTGACATCTCAATGCGTGTGCGTGTGTGTGAGTGCATGCGTGTGTGCCTCTATACAAATATACACATGATCTCTGGTTAAATAGAAAAAAAAAAAAAAAAAAAAAAAACAAAGCACTGACAAATCTGCGAGCCCAATGCGAATTGATTAAATAATTAATGTCACAGCCGCACACACCCACGCACGACAATACAATCGCAGAAACAAATTAAAATCCAATTGGGTTTACAGTTTTTTAAATTACACCTTGTTTACCAAAATTTCGTGTGTGTTAACGTTCTCGTTTTTTTTTAATGTTAAAAGCCCAAAACAGCTGCCGTCATCGATAGACAATATATCGATTGTTCACTAATAAAAGAAATCACAAAAAACGTCACCAACCACATATATAATATAGTATAGTTAACACGTAGGGTTTATGTGTTTTTCAATGCTCTTTCCTCGTTTGTTTTCAATGCGATTTTTTGCCTGCTAATTTATGCGATTCACTGGAAGGCAAACACACACGCACACACACAGCTGCAGCACACATACGCCTAGCGTATGCTCCTTTTTGGCCAAGTGGAAAAGCCACGGAAAATGCTGGCACAAACCCTTTTCAGTTATTCATTAGCACTAAATTATAACCACCTGCCCTTTGCGACCGCTTCTGCGTCCGCTACCAATGCAAAAATTTTTACAACGCGACAAAAAATTTCAACACACACCGCACACGCACACGTTTGCTTTTTTCGGCTGGAATGTTGGTTTATTTGTTATTCTACCACTGCAATTACACTTAGCACATGTTCGCACGGCCGCGGGTTATCGTTATTTTTCCGATTTAATGCCACAAAATCAACGTAACAAGTAAAAAAAAATGTTCGTGGAGAATATGTTGATGATGAGCGCAACAGTAGTAGTGGGTGCGAGCGAGAGGCCGATATTTACAAGCAACGGCAAAAATGTACTAACGCATGGCTTGAAAACGCACTAGTGCTTTTGGAATACAGTGGGTGTCGCGGAAAGAAAATATAAAAATGTGCCAATTAGCCTTACGTTCTTATTGGGAAACTAAACAAATTTAAGTTTTAAATTGATTTTCTTTTAAAAAGTATCTTATTTTAACCCCACTGCGGTATTATTAGATGTTATTTTGTATGTTAATATGACTTCTTTAGTTTTTTAGAGACCTGGTATTTTCGAAGACTCAAGCTCAATTGGCTCTTTTACAATTTAACATAGATTTGTTAATAAACATAACACTGAAAAAAACATTTGAAATACTAATACGCTTTTTCATGGCCTTTTTTGTTTTTGAAATTTAAATATATTTAAGCAAACATACTTTTGGTATTTTTAGGATATGTTACCTAAAATTATCGATTATATTTTTTACTTAAAAGAATTAATTGGATAATAAAATTAACAAATATTATTATTTGAAATGATATAAAATATAGCTAATGTAATTGTGAATACAAATCGCGATATCAGTGCTGGTGAACTCAGCTTATCGTTGATCAGTTTTCTGGTATAAACAGGCACCATAGTTGTTAAGCCTTAATGAACAGAGCTTAAGAAATCATTTAAATAAGATTTCTAAACAGCAGTGATTCAACATTTTTCTTTTTAGCCATACCACGGAAACTCTTAAAAATATGCACAGGAAAAGCGTCAAAGGCACGGTCACACTGCGCCGCGATAACGTCATTTTTTAAACACATTTTTAAAACGATCTAATGTATGTGTCGTTAAAGGGATCTGGGAAAGCCCAATCCATTCTGGATGGGCATCTCATCTCACCTGCGATTGTTCTCCGGCGGCAGAACGCTCCAGTCCTGCTCGTAGTACGGATACATGATTTCTGAGGGGGGATTTGTCACAGCAAACAGTTGACGGCACTTGGAACAAAACTAAACCGACTGAAATGGCAGCGATAAGCACGAAACGCGTTGCTGCTCCATATATGTATATAGTATGCGTTATCTAATGTACACTAACAGGTAACAGGTAATAATGGGCAACGACGAGCTCTCTGCTTTTCCGACTCTCCTAGCCGATCACTTACGACCTCTGAGCGGTGGAAACTCCTGCGGAAGACTGACGATTCCGTGGCGGTGCAACTCACCCACCAGGGTGTTGGTGGTTCTGTTGCTGTTGTTGTTGTATTTGGTGGCACAGCAAAACTACACACAACACAGTTATCTATTGCCTGATAATGGTACCACCGCCGTGAGAACCAACACACGCACACTTACAGAAAGCCAGCAGCAATCCAGGCTGGCCGTTTCTTTTTTTTTTTATTATTTTACGGATAAGCAGAAGCGTCATTGACAACCGCCATCGAGGTAGCGCTGTTAGATAAAGCTGGAACGTAACGGAGGGACGGAGCTACCGCACTTCCACAATTATAGTCACAGTTCGAATTAAGCTTTGGCTCCCGGCGACACTGTAAACTAAAGGTCTTTCCTTGATCTTTTCTCTCCGATTTCGAGGAGTGTGACAAGAGACAGTTTGAAGTTTTCAAAACCAGCCGAAACCCTTTGACAAACAAAACAGTGCCTCCTAAATCTAAAAAAGAAGAAAACCTATGGCTATGAGTGTGTCCTAACGAAAACCTAGTTAAGACCCCCAGTTACAAGGCCTTTGGGCTAGATAATGTGGGCAAGGCAATCTGCCGCATTTATAACAGCATATAATAATTAGTATCTCACAAATCTCGCCCCGCCTAATTACACAAATATAAGCGTAGTCCTAAAGCCTTAAAAGGTACACAAATACAAGTCTAGTTAAAGCCCAATCCCCGCCGATTTCCGGCCGGGATTAATCATTTTCCCGCGGCGGCCTTACCACCGCATGCCGCTTAATAGCCTCCACTAGCCACTTGATGCCCTCGTCAACGCCCTCGCAGTGGAGAGCGGACACTGGAATGGTGAGGCAATCGCGACGGCCGATCAGAGCGCCCGCCTGCTGGAAGACTGGCTTAATCTCCCGAACTCCCATCACATCCGGCAAGTCCTGTTTGTTGGCCAAAATGAGTAAAGGCACACCGGAGAGCAGTTCGTTTTTGATCATTTTGTCTGGAAATATATAGTCGCAGAATGCGATTATTATGAAGCTTTAATCCTTATTGAATACAATAAAAGGATATTTGTGATAATAATGATCTGCACCTACCAAAGATAACCTTAGACTCCTCCATACGCTCGCGATCATTGGAGTCTATCACGTAGATGACGCCATGCGACTCTTGGTAATACTTGTCCCACAGCGACTGCAGTTCCTGCTGGCCGCCCAAATCCCAGAAATTGAGGCGCACGCCCTGCACATCGATGGTGCCGATGTTAAGGCCGACTGTTGTTGTGATCTTGCTGGGATTCAGGCCCTTGTAGTTCCGTGTAAACTTGGTCTTGGCGGCCTCCAGGTAGGTCTACGTAGACAGCAGTCAGGTGTGTTGGGATGAGAACGGAGAATTAGACGGGTTTTGAGGACGTGTTTAGAATTTAAAAAGTTCTATGGGACAACTACCGTTTTGCCCGCATTGTCGAGGCCCAGGATCACCACGCAGTACTCATCCTTTTGTGTCATGTACTTGTAAAAGCCGTGTAGCAATGTGTACATTGTTAATTTCCAAATAACAAACTTTAATTTTGTTGTCGTCGCTGCCAGGGATGGCACTGCTGGCGGCTGGCTGGCGGTATTATCAGATGGTATTTTCTAGCGTGAAAATATGTGGATTGGTATCGATATAGCGATAATAAATATTACAGAAACTAGAAGCAACTCTTAATTTAAAACAAAATCAAACTTAATTCGTTAATAAAAATTAAATTATAAATACGTGCAATTTAAAACTTTATAATTTAGAGATTTAAATTCAAAGACTCACATAAGAGAACCAACTTGGCAGCGCCCTCCCCGTTTTGAAAATCCGGCACACAGCCTGACAACTCTATTCTGGCATTGCGTTGTTGGAAAATAAAAATCGATATACCGTCGATAATAAAACATCGATGTTCTCACAGCTCTAGTGTGCGTGTTTTTTTTCTGCAAGTTTCCATTGTTTTTTTTAGTGCTTACAAATTACACAAAATTAGGTATTTAGTGAGGAAATCGAGGCAATAGATTCACGAAAGAGAGATGTCGCTATCGAGCCTGCTGCCGACGCCGACAAATGCGGTATGGGACCGCGAGGACGAGCGTCGCTTGGCCGCCCGCGGAGCACCCAAAATCGGAGCCCTGGTCTCCGCCAAAATTGCAGCACCGCCTTACGGACAGCGCAAGGATTGGATACCCCGGACGGAGGCTGACTTCGGCGACGGTGGCGCCTTTCCCGAGATCCATGTAGCGCAGTATCCGCTGGGTAAGCAGCCACCTTGCACACTTTCTCCTAAGACTCGCGTATATGTTCGTGCATCTGGCAAGCCAAGCTGGCAAAGGTCTTACAAGCTTCACTTTTTCTGTTCCAGGCTTGGGAGCCCCGGGAAATGTGGGAAAGAAATCGGATGCGCTGGCCGTTCGCCTGGACGACAAGGGCAAGATCAAGTACGATGCTATTGCGCGGCAGGGACATGGCAAAGATAAGATTGTGTACTCGTCTATTTCGCAACTGCTGCCAGCCGAAGTTCTGGCCGAGGATGCCGAGGAGCTAATGCGACCGGATGAGGAAACGGTGGCTGAAACCACCGAGGAGACACGTCTGGCCCTGGAAAAGCTGACCAATCAGAAGATCACCTCGGCACTGCCGGTGCGCCACGCCCAGAAGGCTGCACCCGCCCAGTATATTCGGTATACGCCGTCGCAGCAGGGCGATGCCTTCAATTCGGGGGCCAAGCAGCGTGTGATTCGGATGGTAGAGGCGCAGCAGGATCCCATGGAGCCGCCCAAGTTCCGAATCAACAAGAAGATACCTCGGGGACCGCCGTCGCCGCCAGCACCTGTCCTCCACTCGCCCTCACGCAAGGTTACGGTTAAGGAGCAAAAGGAGTGGAAGATCCCGCCCTGCATATCAAACTGGAAGAACGCCAAAGGTGAATGCCATTGAATACTCCTTAACATTTGACCTTGCCTTGAATGTTCCTTAAATTCTGCTCACAGGTTACACCATTCCGCTGGACAAGCGTCTGGCGGCCGACGGACGTGGCCTTCAGCAGGTCCACATCAACGAGAAGTTCGCCAAGATGGCCGAGGCTCTGTACATAGCCGATCGTAAGGCGCGCGAGGCCGTGGAGGCTCGTGCTCAGCTCGAGAAGAAGCTGGCCCAGAAGGAGAAGGAGAAGAAGGAGGAGATGCTGCGCATGATGGCACAGAGGGCTCGTGAAGAGCGAGCGGGTCTGCGCAATCCCGAGGCGGCGGAACCCTCGGGCTCCGGAGCAGCTGGCGGTGGTGCCGAGGCACGTGAACGCAACGATTTGCGAGCGGAACGCCAAAGAGAACGCCAGCGAGATCGTAATCTGCAGCGGGCAGCGCCGGAGAAGCGCTCCAAACTGCAGCGGGAGCGGGAGCGTGATATCTCCGAACAGATTGCCCTGGGCCTGCCGGCCAAGAGTAGCCAGGGTAATGGTGAAACCATCTTCGATCAGCGTCTCTTCAATACCACCAAGGGCATGGACTCGGGCTACGGGGACGATGAGGCGTACAATGTGTACGACAAACCCTGGCGCGATTCCAACACCCTCGGCGCCCACATCTACAGGCCCAGCAAGCAGGCGGATAGCGATAATTATGGCGGCGACTTGGATGCCATTGTAAATACAAAGCGCTTTGTTCCGGACAAGCAATTCTCGGGTGCTTCGCGTGAGGCAGCCACCAGCCAGAGGAGCGGACCCGTCGAGTTCGAGAAGGAGGAGGATCCCTTCGGTTTGGATCAGTTCTTGAACATGGCCAAGAAGGCGCCTAAGCGAGCCGAGGAAAAGAACAACGAGCGAAGCAACCACACGGATAGAAGCAAGCGCAGCAGGCGCGACTAGAGATAAAAGCTTTAGCAGAAGGAAAACCATTGCCAGATCATCATCATCATCCTCCTCACCATTTTCATCATCAACACCCAACTAAATTTTTTAACTACTCCAAAACCCCACAAAACTTGGATACAAATTCAATAATAATCACCAGGATCTTGACGTAACGTAAAATTAATTTATTTTCGGGGGAACACACATTGTACATCTGTTTACTATGAATTCGATTTAATGTTTTTCTCTAGCCAGGTCACATAGTGATCCACCCTGGTGAACACCATGGGTCCGGTTAGGGACCCGCACCGGTATTTTCCCAGCGAAATAATGCCCACCAGCGTGTTGTCGTCGATGACCGGACCCCCGGAATCGCCCTGGCAACTGGCCGCCTGTCCCGAGAGACGACTACCGCCGGCACACATCTGTCCAGGACCCACATCCGCATAGTGCTTCTTGCAGTCAAGCATGGACCAACCACTGACCAAGGCTTTGACCTTTACGGGGCTGACTTCTAGGGATCTGTCGCTGGTGCGGCCCCATCCGGAAATGGTGAGGTAATTGTTCGCATAGGCATCGGTTCGCGAGGCAATGCCTGTCGGCAGATGAGGCAGGCAGACGGGCTGGACGAAATCGGTGTAGTTGACGCTCTCGCCCAGCTGCAGCAGGGCAATGTCGTTGGAAAACTGGAACAGATCGCTGCCTGTCGTATGTTCGCTGGGCAAGTACTGCTCATGGACTATGGTTCGCGCGATGGAAAACTCATGGGCATGATCGGACTTCAATCGGGAGTCCCACTCGCCCAAACGGACCCGCAGCAGCGGCGGCGGCGATAGTCCATTGCCTGGCGCAGACACACAATGAGCTGCAGTTACGATCCACTTTTTGTCAACCAGCGAACCACCGCACTTTGGCTCGAAATGTTTGCCGTCGTGGCTGTAGAGCAACATGGCCATCCAGGGGAACTCCCGAACGTTGGTCACCACGCCATTGGCAATACGTGGCACAGGCTCAATCCGGCAGTAATCCTCCGTCAGTTGAGAATAGGCCTTCGGCTTCATCAGGCAGCAAACCAGATGGAAGCACTCATCCACCGCCTGGTGATATCTAAGCTCCTCCAAGCACTCGTCGCTGGGCAGGCACAGGCCTCTCGTCGACTGCCCATGACAGCGGCCAAAGTGTAGCCGGGGCTCTATAGGAGAGAATATTGTAGCTCTCGTTTTTTTGTATATTTTGATCCTTTGGGAACATAAAAAACTTACTTGATGCCACTAACAAGAAGCAACAGAGGTAGTAGCAAAAAATAAAGGCGCCAGCTCGCAGGCCCATAGCTTCCATTCAAATCAAAATAAAAAAATAAAATAGCTTATCGGAAATAGAAAATCCCTGGGAACATTTCCCAAGTGCAAATTGCAAGCTCTCTCAGCGTTCGTTGTTCTAGTAAAACCTGAAATTCCAGTGCACTTTGATCTGGCGAGTGATAGTTAATCTACGCGATGCTGCCTTTCAGCATTAAATATTAATGAATAAATGCATAAATAAAAAATAGGTATCGTATTTCATAGCCTGTTCAATCGAATTTGAGCAACATATGGAGAATCCGAATTTATTAGGCTCTTGATGCTTCTTCGTTTTCAATATGTATTATACTAATTGGAAAAAAAATATGGACCTCCCACATACATAGACAAATGTTTTTTTTATATGTATGTAAAAAAAAGAATACTGATGAAGATAAAATAAAAATAGTACAGGTAATAAAATAATTGAAATAATTCCCGAAGGTGTCCAGAGGCACGGGAAAATGTACGAAAATTCCCGCCAATATTCCCATGGACTAATTGAAAAAAAAAACATGGACCTTCCACCTACATAGACAAAGGTTTTTTTTAATATGTATGTAAAAAAAAAGAATTCTGATGAAGATAAAATAAAAATAGTACAAGTAATAAAATAATTGAAAAAATTCCCGAAGGTGTCCAGACGCACGGGAAAATGTACGAAAACTCTCGCCAATTACAAGACATGCTAGTTGAGGAATGAAATTAAAATAAAATAAGACAAGCAGTACAAAATAAATTAAAGAAAATAAAAATAAAATAGGGAGAGACGTTCAAGCTGTGAAGGCTGAACGAACTCTGAAACAATTGAGTCCAAAAAATTGCCAAGGTAAATGTTTGATACATCGATGAAAACACTTGGCCAACTTTTTTAAAATTTTTAAATTGTCAAAAATTCAGAAACGCAAATTTAGAGTTACGGTTTTATTTAAACTTTGATTTGCCAGAAAAAAAATTTTATAAAAATATCGTTATCGTTATCGTCGTATTAGCAATACCCAAAATAAAATGTTCAAGAAAAAAAAAACAACATTAAGAGCACAATCGTCGGTTCATACATGCAGAGTTTATATGTAAATTACAATATAAATTGTATTTATATTATTTATTCCTTGTTCTGATTTATTCTTCCGTGTTGCCGCCAGCCAGAGAAATCGGCGTTTCGGTCCCACACATCCGTTGGTCACACTGCGTGTGACATTGAGTTGACATTTTGCTTTAGTTTTAATTATAATTACAATTTATCCGCCAAGTAAGTGACCCCGAAAAAGCCACAGAATTCCGCACGGTGCAGCAGTGCGCGCCACTCCAGCGACAAATCCCTTGGAGAATGAGCGGCTGCAGCGGATTCCAGGGATTATTCTAGCGTGGATAGGTGATCCGACGAGCAGTGTGATTGGGATATAGGGGGGCAACGCCGAAGCCGAAGCCACCACCTCCTCCTGCATCCCCCCCTGCATCACCGAAGAGCCACCACAACAAACGATCCGATCCAATCCGATCCGACATTATGTAAGTGAGCGTGCCGCCGCGCTGCGCCGTGCGTTGCGCTTGGAGTAAACAAGAGGCACAACAAGCTCTAGAAGCTTTTCGAACACCCTTGGCCACCTATTGTTCCTAACGGGAGCATTTTACATTTTTCAGACAAACTGACGGGGAAAGGAGCCACTTCCACATCCGCCATGCGTTCACGGAGCAATTCGGGCGTCCGCCTGGACTACTATCAGCGTATCGTACATCGTCTGATTTTGGCCCACCAGGAGCCCGTCACCGGTCTCTTTCCTGCCTCCAATGTAAACTCGCACGCCTGGATCCGGGACAATGTTTACTGCATCCTGGCCGTGTGGGGTCTCTCGATGGCGTACAAGAAGATCGCCGATCAGGACGAGGATCGCGCCAAGTGCTATGAGCTGGAACAGAGCTGTGTCAAGCTGATGCGTGGCCTCCTAATGGCCATGATGAACCAAAAGGACAAGGTGGAGAAGTTCAAGATGACGCAAAGTCCCTACGATTCCCTCCACGCCAAGTATTCGAGCAAGAACGGCCTGCCCGTTGTGGGGGACAATGAGTGGGGCCATCTGCAGATCGATGCTGTGTCGCTGTATCTACTGATCCTGGCCCAGATGACGGCCTCCGGCTTACAGATTGTCTTCTCCTTGGACGAAGTTTCGTTCATCCAGAATCTGGTCTTTTACATTGAGTCGGCGTACTCCATTCCGGATTACGGCATCTGGGAGCGTGGCGACAAGACCAACCATGGTGCGTATTCCTTTAAAGAAGCTCAGAAACAGAAAAATAAATAAGTATTTGTGTACCAGGTGAACCGGAGCTGAATGCCAGCTCCATTGGCATGGCCAAGGCTGCTCTGGAGGCCATGAACGAACTGGATCTGTTTGGAGCCCGCGGCGGACCGGCCAGTGTCATCCATGTGCTGGCCGACGAGGCGCACAAATGCCAGGCCGTGCTCCAGTCGATGCTACCCCGCGAGTCTAACAGCAAGGAGTTGGATTCCGGCTTGCTCTGCGTCATCGGCTTCCCAGCGTTTGCCGTAGACGATGCCCAGCTCATACACAATACGAAGGATGCCATCCTGTCCCGATTGCAGGGCAAGTATGGCTGCAAGCGATTCCTACGCGACGGATACCGCACCCCAAAGGAGGATCCATCGCGTCTCTACTACGAGCGCTGGGAGCTGCGCATGTTCGAGAACATTGAATGCGAATGGCCGCTGTTCTACTGCTACCTGATCCTGTTCCATGCCTTCCAGAGCGACAAGCGTTCAGTGCAGGAGTATGCCGATCGATTGGAGAAGATAATGGTGCGCTCGGAGGATGGCATACTGCTCGTGCCCGAAAGCTATGCCGTGCCGCAGGATCTGGTGGGCTTTGAGTACCAAAAACCCGGCTCACAGGCCCGTGAAGTGGTCGGCCGGTGTCCCTTCCTCTGGGGCCAGTCACTTTTCATTCTCGGCCGTCTGCTGCAAGAGGTGAGTATAAATTTCTGTTTTAATTTCTATGATTTTCTATAATTTCAAAAATATTCAGGGTTTCCTGGCCGTTGGCGAGTTGGATCCGCTCAATCGGCGTCTGGGGGCGCAAAAGAAGCCGGACGTCGTCGTTCAGGTGGTGATCATAGCCGAGGATAATGAGATCCGGGACAAGCTGGCCGAGCACGATCTGCATGTCCAGACAATTGCCGAGGTGGCACCCATTGAGGTGCAGCCAGCCCGTGTTTTGAGCCATTTGTACACGTACCTCGGCCGCAACCGGAAGCTGGGATTAAGCGGCAGGAAGTCGCGCGACGTGGGCATTCTTAGTACCAGTAAGCTGTACTCGCTAAAGGATCGCATATTTGCGTTTACCCCGCAGGTGAGTGATTGCATTTCGGTTCCCGAATCCTGGCCACCTCTAATCCCTGAAATATTCCCTTAAATATATTCCCTGGACTTTTCCTCGTTCTGTTTTTTACACTATTCTATTGAATTTTATCGGCTGGGATGCAAACTGACGAAATGGAGAGCAAATGTTTTCATTAAATAAAAGAAAGCTTTAAACTAATCGATTAACTAACAAGATTTTAATTTAAATATTTCAAATCTGAAAATTGTTGATAATAATCAAATAATAAATGCAGTAGAGGTGGAAGAAAATATAAACCAGTATAGGTATTTGACCATATAGTCGATATTATTGATATTTTAAAGTTGTGTTATTTTTTTCGATATTGAAAAGTTCGATTAATCAAAGTTTATGATACTTTTTCATATTGGTTGTGATATTTTTTGTGAATATATAATCTCTAGTTTTGACTTCAATGCATAACTTCAAATGTAATTTAAGTTCTAGCTGCTTTTAAGATATACAAATAAATATATTTATACGTAGAAAATAATCTAGTCGAAACTAAAAAAGTTTATAGTTTTAAATTGAAAACTTTGACAGCTTCATCGCTTTGCATCCCCAGAAACTTTATTGAAATGACTTATGATTTATATTACGTTTATATCACGCCGTTTATCAGTTCGCCGACCTGTCGCGCTTCTATATTGCCTCCGATAACGAACTCATGATCGACATCCTCAAGGGCGAGATCAATTTCCTCAAGTCCGCTTGGGATCTACTGGGTCGCCCGCTGGTCACCCTCGTGCTGAAGCGCATCCATCTAGGTCGGTCCACCGAGAGGGAGAGATAGAGAGAGTGACCCTCCTAAAGTCCCTTACTCTTCACTCCCATAAGCCTCTATTTTTTTTGTTTTGTATTTAAATTGTTAATTTAGCGCCTATTCTTTAATTGTCTGTGCGGGTTCTCCTTTGTGTGTTGATTTTTGATTTGATTAATTTGCAAGGGTTTGCTTTTTTTGGTATTGGTCATGTTTTTTTATTATCAATTAATTGACACTCGCACACACAACAAAACGCACACATATATGCACCATTCACTTTAATTTTTAACTTTTGTTTGGCAATTTATTGAATTGGTTGCTCAATGTTCGATGAAATGGTTTCGGTTTCCCTAAAAACAGCCACATTTAATTTTGAAAACCTAGTTATATGTTTCCCTTAAACTCCTTGGTTTGGTTTTCTCAAAGTAAGCTTCATATTAACCGTAGGTTAAACGGTAACAGAGGCTGTAAAATTGTATATATTTGGTTTAAGAAAAATGGTCACCAGTTTAGAGATATAATTCCAAAGAAATTTAAGTTCTTCTGGTTCCCAGCTTTTCTGTTTGATATATATTAACTGGACATTGAAAAAATCTATTCGTAGTTTGTCAGTTAACAGCTGGTTAAAAAGCTAAGTGAGAGCATTTGTTCTGGCTCCCTGCTTTATATTCTACAAACGGAATAAACACTTGAATACGCAGTTTTACTACTCACTTCTCGTCGCTTAACGGGCGGTTAACTTTGATCTCGTGAACATTGAGCAACCTTATTCTTGAATTTCCCAAGTCCTCCTCAGTTTCCTTAGATTTTAGTTACCTTTAGTTTTGGTTGTGGACCCACTTACACACTTTCAACACTATAAACTAGACAGAAATTCTAACTCACTCTTCCTTGCTTAAGTTTACTTTATTATTTATTATACTTATTTAATACACACATGAAAATCCCTCCATAATATTAGTTTTATGTAGTTTTAGTATTCTGCATTTCTCAACGCTCTGCTCTGGACCTTTATAGCCTTAGAAATCCCCTTTTTAAACTCCTCAAGCTCCCTAAAATTGGCCAATGAAATAATGTTTAGATCAATTAATTCGAAACAAAGAAAAATCAAAAATCTTTCTCTTCTTTATTTTATCCAAAAATCAAATCATTTATTTATCCACAAATATTGCAACCAACACGAAACGAAAACAAACATAAAATACAATGCAACAACAACAAATTCAACAACAAAAATCAACAACAACTACAACTACTACTACAACAACACATACTACACACAGCATATCGACTATGAAGAATATTATACAACACGCGATCCCGATTTGCTTGCCAGCAATTTTACCACAAATTTAGCATTCTTGACCAACAATTGGCGTCACATGTTGGGCAGGCCGACAATCACACTAATGGCAACCCACTATATGCTAGGTAACTACCCCAAAAAACCCAACCGAGTTCGATTTCTGCATCCTCAAATCCACTCTTCCCCCACAACACACTCCGCACCCAAGCCAACTCCTGATTATTATTTCGTGAGACCACGGCACACTCTATAAACTTACTATATATTATATATATATGCGAATTACTCAACACACACCAGTATGTTATGCAATTGCGATCTGTGATCCTGTGATCCTGTGGCCTGTGATCCTGCGGCCTGTAATCCCCTTTCCTGCGCTTGTGTCTGCTTAGTGGAATGGCCGCCTGCTCTTCTCCGCTCTCTATTTCTCTGTTTCTTCAGTGTTGATATATATAAACCTACATTATGACGTTTAGGTATATATCGTGTCTTTCTAAAAGAAACTAAAATATTAATCAAGAATTTCCTTTAAGTCTTACATGTATCCTCTTGGATCCCCACCACCCACGTTAGTAAAAAGAAACTATCGTAAAATGCTCTTAACGATCGGCAAATATTTGCACACGAATTCGAAAAAGAGAGCCTTTAATATACAAAAACCCAGGGACATATATTTTTCACTTTATTTAGAGTTTTAAGCCCACTGACTATATCGAAATTTCTTAGTCAGGGATAGCATTAAAGGCTTGCAAAATGGTCGGTTTCCCAGCTATACAAAATTCCAGTTTTGGATATCAAATTAAACTGAACTTAAAACTGAAATTTTAAGGCTTCAAATATTAAAAAAATTTAAGTTTTAAAGTGGAAAATCCAACCGATTTCCAATATTTTGTATTAGTTATATATTTTTTCATTTCTTCAAAAAGAAATTCACATTTCTTAAAGGATTGAAAATGCAATAAAAAAAAATATTAAAAAGGGCTAATTATATGTATTTGGAAACCACTAAAAATACTTGGTTAATCTCAGTTTTAAACCCTCTATGTGGCTAATTGCTGTGATTAAAAACAACAAAATACGCGCTAATCCTTGTGGCTGTGGCTAATAAATTTCCTAGGCTTGGCTTGCAACTAAAAATCAAAAGCAAAAACTAAATAATTGCCGAGCTGGTGCTGGAAACTCTGTGTGCTGTGTAAATAAACGCATATATCGCATATATTTCAAAATCGTTGTATTATTTTGTGTGACTAACTAAACCGTAGCTATTAAGAGACGCTGTTCCTAATCCCATAAAACCCCCAGCATCATCCCAATTCATATGTACCCATCATTAATCGAAGCCTGAGTTGAGAAGAGCCTGAATAAGCTAACAAGATCCATTCGGGTGCTGCCACAGATCAGGACAAGATACCGCTGGCCATGATCCAGACGATGAGGAAACTCAAGTCGGGCTACATCAACGGCACACGCGTGATGCTGGGCAGCCTGAAGGACTTCCTCAACACCTCCGCCATCACGGACCTGAGCTTCTTGGGCAGCACGGAGGATGGCTATCCGGATCGCCTGCATCCGGATGTGCAGACCTATCTGGATGAGCATCTGCTCAGGTCGTTTAGCAATCGCAGCACTATGAGTCTGCGGGGTGGCCAACTCCGTCCTCGGACCCTGAGGCGTCGCATGTCCTGCAAGGGAGCAATCAAGAAGACGCGCTCCATCAATGTGGATTGTGAGTACATGCTAATTATTATCCTTGCTGATTTGTAAGTAATTTCTATATCTTTTCCAGCTGACAACCTGGGCATGGAGGGACCCTCGCCACTCACCGAGCGCCGCCTATCCTCGATTGTTCCACCGCCCTGGCTGCAGCCGAACAAGCAGAGCCATGTCAGTGTCTTTGCCACGACACCGGAGGAGGGACCCAGCTCGCCAAGGCAGCTGGGCCATGAGCTATCCGTCCGGGAGAACATATATCCCGTAGATCCGCATAACAGTACTAGATCGGCGATCGACAGGCGCAGCGAGTTTGTTCGCCAGCAAGAGAGTTAGTTTTATGTATTTTTCAATATCAGTTTCAAGATCAATTCAAAAGTTTTTGATTTGCTTTTTGCTTTGATTTCAAAAAGTAGTTCTTAAAATATAATTTATTGTATTAAATTTATAGTTATTTATATATAATTAGCTGGAATATCTTGTAGTAATCTGTTCACCTTTCAAGCAAATCAGAAACTCGTTAAATTTTAGGATTTTGTTTTGAAACTCCATTTTTGCTTGCTTTCAACTTTTGTTAATTTTACTTTCTTGCTTTTGTCTTCTTTTTCATTTCATTTCCATTATTATGTATTATGTATTATCATGTACACGTATTGGCAATGCGATCTTTGATTAGTAACAGTGCCAAAAATTCTCATTCAACGCCATCGTGCCGACACAAACTTTGCGGAAACAGAGGTCGAGGAGCTGATCGCAATGCTACGCGAAACGGAGAATCTCGAGGAGCAGGGCGACATCCTGCAGTACCTGGTGGATACCCAGGGTCTGGACTTTAATACGGGTGAGAAATATGTTTGAGATTGACCAAAGAACCGATACCATTTCCCTAGGTTTATGCGTAGGTATGGCGAAGCTTTCAGCGCTTAAAATGCTTTCTTAGTTAGGCGTTTTGTTTGCAACGCTCGGTTATGATAGCACTTCGGTAGGAAATATATATGGGTGGAAACAACAAACACCTGAACATGCACACATACACAAAAAAATACACCAAAAAACACATGCACAAGCCAAGCATACACGCAGAAACACGCTCGACACAACTTTTATACCATTGGGTCAACAATTAACCGGAAATTATAAACCATTTGGATATAAATCCTTTCTGGCACATAGGGGTAACACTTGACAATAGTTTACATTTCGACTGGTTAAATTAAGTGGTTGAAAGAATGATCAATATAACAGTATAACAGTTAAGTCCTATATTTTGATTGGTTTATTTTTAAACATCTTTATATCTAGGGTTAACTTTTAACTGGGTTTTATATATAACTTTTGATTTTTTATTTCTTAAAATGAAATATAGGTTTGTTTCTTATCCAGTTATAACATTTGATTTTGTTTACAAATTACCAGTCTATGTATGTATGTATAACAGTGTTTGTATAACAGTGTAGGGTTACCTTTTAGACTTGAATTCGAATCTTTTCTAAGTGACTTAAGAATCTGGGACCATAGTTAACTGAGTTTATTTGAATAGTGTCATGTCTTGGGGTTTTCAAATTCAATACCTGTAATAGTAAAAGACCACAAGTTAAGGGAAAATATACAATTAAGGTCTATGTATATCGATTTACGAAAAATTATATATATTTATAATAATGAGCAATTGAAAGAATGTCTAAAAGATTAGTCAATTGTCGAAACAAAGCCAGAATCCACCAAATGTTCAACCATTTCTTTTGCATCTCTCGTTCTCTCATTCCGTTGTTATTGCCTCGTGTTTTCTTGTCGTCCGTCCCGGTCCCGTACATCGTTTGTGTTCCGTGCTCCGTAATGACAGCTGGACTGGGATTTAAAAATAAGTCCGATGATAGCGCCAACGCTAACAATGCAGCTGCCGGTAAGTGTCGTCGATCCTGTGTCCTATGTCGATTGTTGTTGATGTTTGGAGCTCCTGCGGAATATTCCTGAATCCTCTCGCCCTTATCCATCCTTTCTTCCTTTTCCTTCCTCTCTCCAATATCCCTCCTCAACCCTTTCTCCTTTCCTTCTCCCTTATACCTCCTTTCCTCCTGTGATCTCTGCACCTTTTCCTATATTGATTGGCCAGCCATTGGAATA
The DNA here is from genome assembly GCA_018152175.1 of Drosophila jambulina. NCBI lineage: Eukaryota > Metazoa > Arthropoda > Insecta > Diptera > Drosophilidae > Drosophila > Drosophila jambulina. The sequence continues at coordinate 17,220,533 of JAECXH010000006.1, read as the reverse complement.
CTCCTTATTGTCGCCCATAACAATTTCTTGCCAGCTTTGGTTTCCATCTCCTATCGATACTGATTTGTACATATATTCTTGTGTGATCGATCTGTGACATTTCCCGACATTGTGTAAAAAATGCCAATGCATCCTGGCCTTGCTTTAAGCTGTGCTTTATTAATTGAACATTATGATTTCACATTACTCAGTCAAATTTGTATGAATATTTTGTTTATATTTAAAAATATATGAACACGTTTCTGCTTGATTTAATTCACATAATTCGAGGTTTGACTAGTGTGCCAGATTAAACATAAATCGTTAAATATCACAAAACTAAATTCTGTGACATACTATTTAATTGAGATGTTTATACAAATATCTTACTATATGTAACAAAATAGAATTTTGATATGATATATTGACAAAATAGCATGCTTTGCTTAATATCATAATCGAAATAACGAAAAAATATCGTATTTCACGTTAAAATATCGATTTTATCGAAAATATATCTGCAACATTTATTTAGTTTATTTGTCTCTTTTTCCGATTGTATTATTCCGATATATTTTTTAAAAACCTAATATTTTTTTAACAATGATAATTTCAACAAAGTTGAAGCTCTTAGGCCTACTTCAACATATCAAATAAAGTGTCTATTTATCGTACATATGTATATCGCAGCGTTTAAATATAACTTTAAATATCGGCCGACTATTAAATTCAATACAAAATCGATTAATAGATATTTTTCACTAAAAGTTCAAGTCCAAATTTAAGTTAATATGTACTGATAAGAATTGCTAGATTTTTTTTTCTGGCAAAACAAACCCCGAGTTAGCAAGAACGCTCATATAAAAGATAAATAATATTAAAGGAACTTATACATAGATACTTATCTATTTTAAGTTAGCATTATTAACCGCACATTTTTATTACTATTAAAATCTTTTTTTTTCGGCATAAACTTGTTTTAATCCTTTAACATTTTATTTTACTTTTTTCGCTCCTGCCACGACGCATTTAATCCCACATGAAAACACACACAACACACACACACACATCCTGGCATGTCCTGTGCGCTTGCTCTTCATGATAACATTAACCCAACAAAATTTTTAAAATGCAACGCAAACTCCGATTCTTCCAAAAAAAAAACCAAATCCTAACCCAACTAACCCGAAAACCAAACAAAATAAGAGCTCGACCAAGCCTTTATGGATGAATTGGCGCTGGAACTGGCGGCTGGTGGTGGTGGTGGTGCTGCAGGTGCTACAGGTGGTGGAGGTGCAGGTGCAGGCGCTACTGGTGCTGATGACCAGCAGGTCAAGCACAAGCCGGCGATTACTCTGCCCACGGTGATCATCGATGCCGCTACAATTCCAGCTGCGCTTAGCTCCGAACCGGACAATGCCAACATTAGCCACACCAGCGGCAGCAGCAGCAGCGGCAGCAACCACCACAACAGCAGCAACATCAACAGCAATCCACCACTCGAAAATAACAACGATTCTTCCCAATCCGAAGGCATGCTGGAAGAGGGACGCGTGGTTACCGTGCGGGATCTGCTCAAGGGACTGTACGAGAAGGCCTGCCAGCAGAAGCTCTGGGGACTGGTCCGGCACACGGCCGGCATGCTGGGCAAGCGTGTAGAGGATCTGGCCAAGGCGGTAACGGATTTACTGGTGCGTCAGAAGCAGGTGACCGTCGGCATGCCGCCGAACAATGAGCACACCATCACGGCACCGCTGCCGGAAGTCGAACTGCGACAGCTAATCCATGATGTGAGTAGTAATATGTGAAATATATACTGTATACTCATTGGTAATCCTTCCCTGTCCAGGCCTACGGCGACGATGAGAGTACAGCGATGCTGACACAGGAGCTGATGGTCTATCTGGCCATGTTCATTCGCACGGAGCCGCAGCTGTTCCACGAGATGCTGCGCCTGCGCGTGGGCCTTATCATCCAGGTAATGGCCAAGGAGCTGTCGCGCACACTCAACTGCGATGGCGAGGCGGCGTCGGAGCATTTACTTAACCTCTCGCCATTCGAGATGAAGAATCTCCTGTACCACATACTCAGCGGAAAGGAGTTTGCTGTCAGCAGCGGTATGTGAATAGATATATGTATATATATCATCCCCCTGATCTCTCAGCAGCAGTAATCATAATCTCATATCGTTCTAGTGGCCCGCGGCAATCTATCCATTGTTAGCTGCAAGAGCAGCCGCGTCAGCAAGAAGAGTCAGATCGGTTTGGGCGACCCGGAGGGCGAGGATGCCCTTATAGCCACCATTGACGACAGACAGGGACAATGGCTGCGTCGCCGTCGTCTGGATGGTGCCCTGAATCGTGTTCCCCGTGATTTCTACTCCCGCGTCTGGACGGTGCTGGAAAAGTGCCAGGGTCTGGCCATCGAGGGACGTGTCCTGCAGCAGAGTCTCACGCAGGAGATGACACCGGGTGAACTGAAGTTTGCCTTGGAAGTGGAGACGGCGCTTAACCAAATACCACAGCCAGAGTACAGGCAATTGGTCGTCGAGGCCCTTATGGTGCTGACCCTCGTTACCGAGCATAATATGGTGCCCACTCTTGGTGGGATTATCTACGTGGAGCATCTGGTGCACAAAGCCAATCAGTTGTTCCTCGAGGATCAGCGAAAGGTGCAGGGCGATGCCACCCTATGTTGCGCGAAGATTAAGGACGGCAAGGAGCAGCAGCAGGCCGCCTCTGGAATGCTACTTTGCGGCGGAGCCGCTTACATCTGTCAGCACCTCTACGATAGGTAAGGATCACTGATAACTGCTCTTTGTACAAGTTTCCGATACAGCCTGAGTATTTGATTTATGGCTTATATAAAATATAGTTATTGCATTTTATTCCTGGTTTGAACAAATTTTTCTTTTATTAATCCAATTTTTAAATAATTTTTTGCAGTGCTCCCAGTGGCAGCTATGGAACCATGACCTACATGTCCCGAGCAGTGGCCCTCGTTCTTGACTGTGTGCCCAAGCATGGCGAGATGGAGTGCGCCATCTCCTAAAGAGGACGCGCTGTCTCCACTTAAAAAAAAATGCCAATCTCTTTTGCAACTTTGGAAACACGTCCGTTCTCGATCGCTCGCCGTTACTCTCTCTCTTTCGTTCCCGCGCGTTATTGTTTTTCTCTCTCTCCCTCTAACTCTCTCTGACCCCCCCTGAAGCCCAACGACGCCTCCGCCGCCTGTATATACTATATATATATTTTGTTCCAAATCACATTTCGTTATTGTGTTTTTGTTTTTTTTTTTCCACCAAGAATCGAGTTCAGTATCGTATTATGCACCCGGACCTCGAACCCTAACCAAATTAAGTCAACGCGCGCAGCGACGACGACACTTTTAATTGTTTTAACTTTTATATATTAATTATAAAAGCTACTATTTTATATTATAACGTTTGGACTGTGAAGTTGAACGAACGCGCAGCAATATTTACAATAAAAATGTGTTTGCAATGTTTGTCGAGTGACTTTACTGGGTAAAAAAAAAAAAAAACAAAATAGAGAAATTCCGTCAAAGTTGCCATAAGATCTAGTACTACAGTACTACAGATATATTGCCGTTTCCATTAATTAACTGACTGATTTAAACCCAAAAATGTAGTGGTTTATGGTGGCCGTTCTTGTCTGAATTCTTAGTTGGGAATTTTAAAGGCAAGTCAAAGCGATTTTTCTTAACTTAATAAAAAAATTATACTAAAAATCTTGTCTAGAGATAAGCAGAACTCTAGATATGTTATAGTACTACAGATATATTTCCATTCATTAGTCGTTCGTGTCTAAATTCTTGGGAATATTAAAGACACTTCAAGGAGCTTTCTGTCAACTTAACTTAAGATTCAACGAGTAAAATGAGAACAAATTTGTTGTAGTTTTGTTAAGCATAAATATATTATGATTTATTTTTATTTTCTTTTTTTGTTGTTTGCTTTTGTTTGCCCTTTTTAATCGTCTTTGATTCACTTCGATGTTCGCATATCAAATGTTTACAAAGGTTGTATTCATTTACAAGTTGCTTGCTTTTGTTTAGGTGTGTGTTTTAGACATTTTTGAAATGTTTTCTTTGATCGCTCTTCCCCCATCGAATCTGTGTCCCCGCGGGTACAAAAAAGCTCGGCTTGCGCAACAACATTATCAGTTTTGTTTAACAATCATAGAGATACAGGCAATTTTACACGAAAGAGAAAAGTTTTGCGAGAAAGTCTATGCGATGCTTGTTGTTGTTGGTTTGTGTAATATAAATGCTAATGTGTGTTGTGGGTGTGTGTGTGTGTTATTAGTGTGTAAAACAGAACGTCGTGTAAAATTAGCGATGATGTTAAACGAGAGTTTGTAATTAAAAAAAAAAAGGAAATAGGATCCTAGAACAAGAATACTTAAGCTGCTTAGCAATAGCCCCTGTCGGGCACACGTCGGCGTGGAGCGCACTTAATAATATTGTCCACGCGCAGGATCATTTCGGCAGCCTCAGAGGCGGACATCAGCACCTGACGCTTGACGGCAAAGGACTCGGTGATGCCCAGTTCACGAACATCGGCCACCTTGCCCAGCTCCATGTCCAGACCCAGTTGATGCTTGCCCTGGGCGTGGCCGGCGCGCAGCTCCGAGATCAGCTGGGCGGAATCGTAGCCGGCATTGTCGGCAATGGCCGTGGGCAGAGATAGCAATGCACCTGGATAGGGAAAACAAAATTACCAATTAAATTATATTAAACTTGTAAACTTTAAATGAACACTCACGTGCAAAGGCCTCGATGGCAATAGCCTCCTTGCCGGGCGTCTCGGCCGCCTTCTTCAGCACTGCAGTGGCCATCAGAGCCTCCGAGCAGCCGCCGCCGTAAATGATGCGAGACTCCTTAACGGTAGCCGCCAGCACGCATAGGGCGTCGTGCAGCGAGCGATCCGCCTCGTCCAGAATCTGTTGGGTGGCGCCACGAATCACAATGGTGCAAGCCTCGCCCAGCTTGACGCCGCTGAAGCGCAGCAGTGTATCCTCGCCGATCATCACCTGCTCGATGAGATCGCACTCGCCCAGCTTGACCATCGAGGGGTTCTCGAAGGTGGAGACAATCTCGCCGCCGGTGCAGTAGGCCAGGCGCTCGATGCCATCGAAATCGGCATGCTCGATGGACATGACTTTAGCATCGGCAAACAGCTGCTCCGGATAGTTGTAAATCAACTGGCGGTTGATAAACACATTGCAATCATGCTTAAGGATCTTGGCCACCTTTTCCTTCATCTTCTCTTTCTCTGCCATCTCCAAATCGGCGATCTTGGCCAGTGAGTCAACCTTAATGCTGCTGCCAAAGACCTTGATCTTATCTGTGTCCATGGGGGTGTTGGCAATCAGAATTTTGGCCTTTTCAATCTGCAGGGAGATAGAGCAATACTTAGTTTCAAAAATCTTTCTAAATATTAAACTTATAGACCCAAAATATAACACTCAAGTCGATTGGTTTGTTCTTTATCCTTGATCCTTCAATGATGATGAATCTGACCATCAAACTCGTCAAAATGGCTGTGATATGAGATTAAATTCAACATAGCTCACAGTCATTTTGACGCGTTGATAGACAGCAAAGCGCAGGTGGTGGAGAGGAGATTAGCACAAACTAGAGCTAGGATCAGAGTTGGACTTACACGCTGTGGCTGGTGCACGCCGGGCTTCTTGTCCAGCAGGAAGCCCTCGTCGAGGAAGGAGTCACCCAAAGTGCCGCCCGACTTCTTAATAATCTGTATGGACTTGAGTTCACCGGATCCCTTCAGACGCAGCACAGCATCCACTGCCAGATTGGCAAAGAAGTCCTTGTGCTGGTGCAGGATCTTTGAGGAGAGCGTGGTGCGGGCAATGTTCAGTAGATCGTTCTTGAACTTCTCGTCGCTGGCCGAGTTGTCCTGGGCGGCAGCAGTGAGCGCCTCCAGGGCCACCTGAGTGGCCTGGCGCCAGCCGGCCACAATGATCTGTGGATGCAGCTTCTGCTCAACCAGTTTCTCGGCCTCGCGCAGCAGCTCCGAGGCCAACACGGTGACAGAAGTGGTGCCATCGCCCACCTCCTCGTCCTGGACACGCGACATGTCAACCAGAATCTTGGCAGCCGGATTGTCGACACCCACGGCACGCAGAATAGTGGCGCCATCATTGGTCACCTCCACCTGGCCGGCATTGCGTCCGTTGGCAACCAGGATCTTGTCCATGCCCTTGGGACCCAGAGTGCTCTTCACCAGATCCCCGATGGCAATGGCGCCAATGAACGAGGACAAGCGGGCCATTTCGGCCTTCTCCTCCTGCGCCTCATTCTTGAGAACGCGCACGGGATTTAAGGACATCTCCTGCAAGGGAAATGGAAACAATTAATTAGAAGTTTTTATTAATATTCAGATTAATATTGGGAAAAAAAATTAACTTTTTAAGATATATAAAGTGCTGCATTTAATACACATGCTAAAAATATGATCACTACATTTTTCTAATAAAAAGATTTTGGTGACACTTTTTTTCATCTGGAAGATATATATGCTTGCACCGATGTAGTAGTAGTAGTAGTAGTAGTAGTAGTAGTAGTATTCTTTTTTTTTTTTTTGCGTGCACTCATATTGCCTCTACCTAACCCCCAAAAAAATCGCAGCAAGAGAGCGGCGGCGACGGCAGCGACGAGTGAATCATCCATTGGCTAGTAAAACAGCGTGGATTGCACATCTGGAATGTTCTCTTGAATATATTGCCCCGATCTTTTCACTAATGGTGCGTGCAACAAAGGGCAAGCGGAGATCCCGTGGCCAGTAAGAGAACCTTCTGGAATCACGTGCAAGGCGTGCTGCTTTTTGAGACTCCGGGAAGCGAAGCTCTAGGCGGCAGCAGCAGGCAAATGGCCGCAGCACACACCCGGCAAATGAAAACGCCGAAATGCCTGCAATTATCAATGAAAAGCCGCCGAATTCACTTTACGCTGCTCGCCCGCACCGTAAACCACCCGAAAAGTGCACTTCTTTATTTAAATTTACCATTTTCAATTCGTAATTAGTCGGTTTTTGATCACAGAATTAACGAATACCACACAGGTTCCAACAAAGCGACAAAGAAAATGGTGGAATGTAGGGTTGTTGATAATGTATCAAAATATGAATATATCGATACTTTCCTAACGATTATACATATCGTTATTTTTAGTTTGCCCAAATATCGAAGTTACGATATTTTAATTAATATATTTTTTTTGTCCCACGCTGCAAGGGGAAAGCAATCCATTATGTACTAACATAAGATAAATTTGCTTTTGAAATGTTGCTAGCGAATAGGGTTGTAATATATCAAAATATCAATATGTCGATACTTTTTTTTTAAATGGCATATTTATATCGTGATTTTTTGTTTGCCCAAATATCGTAATTTCGATATTTTTGTGAGGTATTTTTTTTTTGACATTCAAAAGCAATCCTTTAGAGGTGTGGAAATTCCGGGTGCCGGGTCTCTTACAAGTGGCTAAAACTGGTTAATCCGGGTAGCGGCTGACTCAGAAATGTGTCGCATGTGACACTAGGAGCAGGATGATGAACTTATAACACAAAGGGTGTTACTGACGTCTTTAAAGTCAGTATATTGGAAATAGTTCTAAAGTGTATCCCAAAATATGCACTTAAAAATTGACAATATAATATATATAAGAATTATTTGTAATAAAAAACTTATTGTTAAATTTTAATTTAACGAAAAATATAAAATTAAATAATTATGTCAAATATAATTATTTTTATATGATAAAAATAATGTCATCGATACGATATTTTTAAATATCCGACAATGTATATGTAAAAATACTAATCGATAGTCGCAATCCACAGCCGATGTTCGCTCAAAATTTGAAAAACAATAACGCATCGATGTGTCCATCGATCTTTGTCCATCCCTAGTTTCCAGCACGAATAGCAACAATTGCAAGGAAAAATATAAAGTTTTCGGCGCATTTAAAAATATTGAGGAAAAGAGCGGCTGCTAGAGTGTAGGACAGCAATCCAGAGAGACGAAAAGTCCGGAAAAGCGCGAAAAATTGAGACGGGACAAGTGCATTGGCCAATATAATCGCTTGCGAGTCACCTGCGTGCCGAGTGCGAGTGTGTGTGTGCCTGTGCGTGCGTGCGTGCGTCGAGAGCTGCGCGTGTGTTAGTGCTTTGTTCTGCGAGCGTTTCGGAAATGGCCAAGAAAACCTACGATTTGCTCTTTAAACTGTTGCTGATCGGTGACTCGGGCGTAGGCAAGACCTGCATACTGTTCCGCTTCTCCGATGACGCCTTCACCTCCACGTTCATCTCGACCATAGGTAAGGGGGAGCGAAAGAACGAAACGGACCACTTCACGCATATTCCTTCACACGCATACATGTGCCGTTCGTTGGAGTTGTGTCAGCTGCTGCAGCGATGCCGACGCCGACGCGAGGGACGGCAGCGGCAGTGGCAGCGACGACCCGGGGCAAGGATATGTGCGTGTGTGTGCAATAGGGCGTGGCACTGCCTTATCGATGGATCGCCCACGCACACTCGAGCACTGTGTCCATGTCCCTGTGTGGGTGTGTGTGTGTGTGTGAATGTCGATCGCCTTTGGACTGCCATTGTTTTTGTTGCTGCTAAGGCAGAACTACTTGCATACATATGTACATGCATAGATAACGCACGAACACCGTTACGTGCAAACAGTTGTCATTCTCATCCGGATTCCAAGTTCCGAATTCCGGATGATTCACACTGCTCCAATTCGGGCAGTGTAATCGGTAACACCCATACACACACACACACCTTGGACTCGTGACGTCATTGCCTGCCGCCTCTGTTATTGTTATTTATTATAAAACTCGATCGGAATCTCGCATCTCTCATTTCGCAGGCATCGATTTCAAAATCAAAACAGTGGAGCTCCGGGGCAAGAAGATCAAGCTTCAAATATGGGACACCGCCGGCCAGGAGCGGTTTCACACGATAACCACGTCCTATTACCGCGGTGCGATGGGCATCATGCTCGTCTATGACATAACGAACGAAAAGAGCTTCGAGAATATAGTCAAATGGCTGCGGAACATAGACGAGGTGCGTACACAGAAAGTGCTGTGTGATCATATCCCTTCCCCTAACTAACAAGTATTCACTTGCAGCACGCCAACGAGGATGTGGAGAAGATGATACTGGGCAACAAGTGCGACATGACGGACAAGCGGGTGGTGAACAAGGAGCGCGGCGAAGCGGTAAGCATCTGATTAGGCGGCGCCAGTTTGGATCAGCATATATGTAGTAGACCACAGATCAGAGATCAGCATGGCATCTTGCCCATTATCGGTGTCTGCTCCTGGAACTTGACTTAGTTACCTTATCAAAATGTTCGCTTTTCGCTCCCCAAATTTACCTGAAGTGAATCATTCCACATGAGGTAGAATCCAAGTGATTAAGCGAGTAAATTCAGCCAACGATCGAAGGGAATATATTATATTATATGTGTAAAAATATTATAGGTAGAAAAAGTTAAAGAATTAGTTACTTAGCATATAGAAATGTACATCAGGTACAACTAATTTGAGTGGCAATAGACTTCAGCTTCAAAAATCTCCATGAAACCCCCCACTACCTTCCACTTCTTGGCCACATTTCGTTCGAGTCTAGCTCGTTATTCCATACAAATTACTTTATATTTCAGTAGCAGTATCAATAGTTAAATATGTCGAAGTACTTTTTAAATTTGATCTTTAAAAGAAATTTCCCAGAATGCAGAATTATGGTTAAACCAAAGACTATAATAAAAAAATGTTTAGGGTTCAGTGAAAGATTTAGATAGCATACATATTTTAACTTATTTTCTGTAAGAAAAATGATTTATATTTTAATTGATATTTCAAACACATGACGATAGTAAACACTTTTGAGGTGTTTACTGTCTTAAGGTCAAATTGTTTAGAACAAGTCGGCGAGGCCGTTGACTCATTACGACACATTGCAGTAATATCAATCTTTTAGAAAGAAAACAATGCTAAATAATAAGGTATTTAGTTCATTTTTCCAATGGTCTAGTTATCCCTTTGAAATATTAATTAAAAACTCACAATAGTTCTGTTAAAAGCTGCTCTAAACGTTTCTTTTTTGGTTAGATAGGTAATACTTTCTTTTTTATTTTTTACCTACGAACTATGCATTTTTAATCTGTTAATTACTTGTTTTAGAGGAAAACTAGCTAGTCTATGAAATTTGTAGTAAACAGTCGAATTGATATACATTTTACATTCCGAACCCAAAGTCTAACCGAGAATCAAGTGAATTTTTAATTAGTGGAACCTTTGTTCGCTTTGATTGCTGTCCAATGACAGTTAGTTGTGTTTTTGATCAATTTGTTTACACACAATTTATAGCACTTTCCGCTTACTCATTCTCTATTTATTTCTCGGAAATTGTAGATTGCCCGTGAACATGGCATTCGGTTTATGGAAACATCCGCCAAATCGAACATAAACATCGAGCGGGCGTTCTGCGAGCTCGCCGAGGCCATTCTGGACAAGACGTCGGGGCGCGAGTCTGCCGAAAATCCGGAGCGTGTGATCATCGATCGCCGGAACAACGAGAAGGCGCCGGGCTACAGCAAGTGCTGTGCGTAAAACGGCGTTAAAACGGCGCAAATGGAGCGTGGCTTGGCCCGGGCGTGCGCTTAGCTGTGCGGAGGAGGGAAGGCGAAGGCGGAGACGATGGCGGGGCAGAGCGGAGCAGATTGGATTTGGAATTGAATATGAAAATGGAAATAGATCGAGGGAATCGGTTTCTGAAACTGCCCCAAAGGGAAACGAAGCAATACAGCCAGGCACACATCAGCACTCGCACGGAGGGAACTACTTACTTACTACGAGGATAGCGGCAGATACGCAGATGGAACAAGCAACAGAAACAACCTACCTAAAGTTTAACGACAGATATTGTAATAACGAACATTTGGACGCCACTTTACAAGCAGCCGCCCCCCATGGGGTGGGTCATCGGATAGGATACGTTAGTTAGCGCACACGGATCGGGAGGCGCAGCAGAATCGCATTTGAGTTAGCTAACGTGGACCGAAGATCGATTCCAGAGGCTACCTAGGATTCGGGAACCAAAACAAAAACGAAAACGCAGACGCAGACACAAGCAACTTTTGTAACGTAACTTTTGATATATATACGTATATATAGTAGATAGTCCTACGATTCCTGTACTCAGCCGTACTTCGTTCTTTCGCGCACGCACTCCCCTACCGCCACCCCCACATAGGTATTGTTTTTGTTTTGTTTTGCGTTGCGCCTAGATATACATACCATATTATTCATCGGATAGTATATATAGTACATAATCCCAGCTAGCTAGCCACCGCTTGTTTTTCGATCCTCAGCCAGCGGAGAAGGGGCCAGGGAATAGTAGTATTTAGTAGTAGGCGCTGGACACTCTGCAGCCACTCATCCAGCCCAGAGTCAACGTTGGAGCTGTTCCGAAATTGTTTTTTGATTATTGCCTATATATATATATATATATTTATATATATTTATACATATATATCGATTTATTGTACGATATATATACTGCATTGTTTTTATGTGCATCCATGTCCGTACTCACATGATATCAAGCCGATGTGTCGCCTCCTCCTCCTCCTGTCTCCTGTCTCCTTGTAATTTTATTCTACATTTTTTTGTCGTGTAATACCTTATTATTTGTAACTGTATATGGATTTAGTGTAGTTGTCCACACCAAATGATTTACCGATTAAAATATATAAAGAACAACCTAAACCATGTCATATGTAAACGAATGCGTATTTATTTTGGGTACATTGTGAGTCACTCTCACACTTTTTACCCTTGAAAAGTTATAAAAACAATTTAATTGTGGTGTACATGTGAATGCAAACATTATAAAAGGATCCTGGAACCCCATGTTGGGTTCCATTATGTTGCAACAAAGACAGTTTGCTACAATTTTATAAAAACTAGAGCTGGCCAAAGAAAAACCAAAACGCTTTGGAATGTAAAAATGTAACAATTTAATGGGAGAATCTTGGGTATACAAAAATACATACATACATCCTGCGTCAGGTTAACAATATAGTACAAAAATCCTTGCCGTGCGTACATTCGATGCACTATTTGGCGGCAGTCCTGTGAACACATTCTCCTGCTATCCAGGTGGAGATAACCCGCAGCTCGTCGTCCAATATAATAAAGTCAGCATCCGAACCAAAGTCCAAAGTACCCTTTTGCTTCTCAATCTTCAGGCATTCGGCGGGATGCAAGGTGGCTGCCTCAATGGCATAAACAATGGAGCAATCTTGGCAAGAGGAAAGAAACTATGATAAGACAAAGCTCCTGATCACGAAATATTCAACTTACCTGTGGCCTTTTTGAAGATCCGCACACACTCGTCCATGGGTGCGATGCTACCGCACAGCGTTTCTGTGCCCGCGATAAATGCTTTTCCCTGCTTGACCTCCAGCGGCAGCTGTCCAATGTGATGAACGCCCTCCTCCAGGCCCAGGGCCGAGATGGCGTCCGTCACCAGGATCAAACCCTGCGGATGTGTTCGGTAAGCAATTCTCAGAGCAGCAGGATGGGTGTGCACGCCATCCGCGATAATGCCAAAGTACACGGTCCTGCCCTGCGGCACGGCGTCCGAGGCGAGCAGCCCCACCAAGCCGGGATCTCGGTGGTGGAATGGGAGCATGGCGTTGAACAAGTGCGTGATCAGAGTGGCGCCCTGCTGCACCGCCTGCTCGCCATCGCTGAGCGAGGCCATTGAGTGGCCAAGGGACACGGTGATGCCTCGATCTACCAGCTGTCCAATCACCTGCAGGTCCGTGACCTTCTCCGGCGCTAGAGTTACAATCTTAATGCGATCCAGGGAGCCGTAAGTACTCTCCAGCGTGCTCAGTCCCTGTGTCTGTGAGGGAGATTTAGATGGGATAAGATCGAAAGGGGGAACTTCAACTACAAACTAGAGCCTATCACCTTATCTATTGTCCGTATACAGCTCTCCGGATGGGCTCCCTTCTTCTGCGGATTGATGAACGGCCCCTCGGCATGGATGCCCAGTATTCCAGCGCCATTCGGTACCGCCTTTGGTATGCGAGGCAATATGGTGTGATAGCTCTGGCTGGGCGAGGTCACCAGCGTGGGACAGAATGAGGTGACGCCGCTTTTGACCAGACCGCAGGCCACCTTCTCTACGCCCGCCTCGATGGTCTCGGTGTCGTAGGAGAAGTCCACGCCATAGCCGCCTGCAAAGGAAATTGAAGGGTAAGGATTTATACTGTGAACTGTTTTTTAATGTCTGTTGTTTTGCAATTTTCATCAAGTTCTATTTATTTATTCTCATTTTTCAGCTCTATTTCGGCCATTGACCCCAAGGTAATTGGTTTAATTAAGTTTTTTTCTATTTTTAAACATTGATGACCTCAAATTGTGAGTGGTTAATAAACAAAATAAAGTGGCTAGTAGTTTATTTAGTTTGTGTGGAATTCGATAACTGAACAAAAAGCATAACTGAGCCGAAGCATATTTAAAACTATGCTTGCTGGAATAAATTATATAGAATTAATAGAAAAATTGTTTTAAAGAAATTTTGAATAAAATTGTTTTTAAAAAAGGAAATAACTTAAATAAATATTTTCGATAATTATGATATTTTACCGATATTTCCTTTTTTGATATATCAAACATTACGATATTTCCGATATGATTAACCTATCCTCTCGATATATGTACATACATTTCCAATTAATACAAAATATTTTATAAACGCGCCTATGGACCTAAAATTTGTCAATTTAAAAGAATATTAATTTACTAGTAAAGCAAATTAAATAAATATTCTTATGGGTCGCCAGAATTATTACAGGATATATCTTAAAAGACCACTTATTGGAGGATCTTCAAAGTTCTTTAACTGAACTATAACTGCGAACTATAATTAAATCTCTACAGGAAACTAAAACCATTAATAAAAAATAAAATAACAAAAGTAAAAATAAAAACTTAAGCTTTTTTAAAATAAAAATTAAATTTTTAATTTTAACTGGAAAGATTTCATTGATTGATTAAGGAATATTTAAATAAACTAATCTGTTTATTCGAATTTGTTTCCCTTAGAACCTGCATCGCTGTGGTGTCCCCTTTGTTCGCTTATCTGCCTGGCTGCGGTCACCCGTGGCTAGGTCCCACTGTGCTCTACTACTCCTATTCTGGTTGAGCTGCCGCTTGGGCAGTTAAAGCCGCGATAAGATTAACCCTCGATGCGATTACGAGTGCTGTGCTCCATATGTGTGATTGCCCGCCAAGGGGTAAACATGAAATGAACCCGAGTCAGCAGCAGCGACGACCTTGGCGATTGATTGAACGCAGCGAGGCGAAAGTGGAATTTAATGGCTCCATATGTGGGTCGGACTCGGGATTGGGATTGGAAAGCGAAATTGAGCTCACTCACCGTTGATCTGGAGGTCAATGTAGCCGGGGGCGATGATGGCGCCGCCGCAGTCCACGCGGCTATGGGCCGTGGCCTGCTCATCGAAGAATATGGGCTCCGGATTCACGATCCTGCCATCGCGCACCCAAAGATCGTCGCGGATGAGCCGGTGGCCGCGCACCAGGCGGCAGTTGGTCAACTGCAGCAGGCGATGGCACTCCTTGGGCTCGTCCTCGCCAATGCACATCCTCCGGTCGGCCATTCGGTGGGGTGGTACGGTCTGGTCGAGCTGCTCGAAAATAAACAATTGAAAACGTAAACGAAACGAACAAAAATAAGACGAACCCAATCAGTGTTGCCAAGTGCAATCAGCTGGCAGTGTTGGAAAGTGCAAAAATCTATAAATAAGTAAGGAATAACAAAGCAGGCTGCTTCTTAACGCCTGTATTCGATTGCCGTCTATCGATATCGAGCGGCAGGGATAATTTAAATTCAAATTCAAATATTTAATAACCTGAAATCCGCTTATTATTAACTCGATTTAACTAGCGGTGGCCTTTATGGTCCAACTTTGCTTTTGGGAGGGAAGGCCGCGTCTCGTTTCGCCTCCTTGAATGGCATCTCGTGAACGGACGCTGCATAAAATGGACATATTTACCCAACAGGCCGACGGAGAGCCGGCCGAAAATGCAAATGCAAATGATAATGATGGCACGGCACCCAAACAACAGCTACAATCAGCTCCAGGTGACTCGGTGCACTCGGAGAAAAGTTGTTCGTTTGTTGCTATGCATATATTTTTAATATTTAAATTAATTGTTAGTATATAATTAGAGGTTTACTTTTAAATTGTTTTTTATTTTTAAGTAAAGCTATAATAATATTATATTTATTTATACTTAATTAGGGGGAAATATCTTATGACCGATATACGATATGATATAACAACAGATTAAAAAAAAACGTAATGTTGGATATATCGAAATTTAAAATATCAAAATTGGTGGCATTTTACGTTAAAATATGTCATTTATTTGTGCCTTTTGCTCAGAAATACATAATTAGTATTTATTTCGCAATGTTAAAATATTGATTTATTTATCGATTTTCACTTCAAATATCAAAACAGCATCAATAGAAAAATATTTTCTCCTATTTCTAGTTTCGAACTCACAGTTTGAGGACCAAAAACCATTTACAAAGAGTCGTTTAACATGTATGTATTTATTTACTTTCTACTGAGATATTATAAATATTTCTTTGTTAAGTACATTTAATAATTTGGTTGACAAACGGACATAACTAAATTGATTCGCCTGATGATGCTGATGAAGAAGAAATAGAAGATGTCTTTAAAAAAATGATGCCATGTTGAGTTATCAAATTCGTGATTAGCATATTATTATTCAATTTTGAAATGCTATTAAAATGCAGCTAGCCACCATGATGTTTTACAGATGAGAGAAATTGTGCATTTTTTTTCGAGTGTCCTTCTCCTGATCCTGTCCCTGTCGTGCTTTCGCCGTAGGCCTGCTCCTCTGCTTCCACAGCTAATCCACAATGGCCGACATTTTAAATACAAATTGCAGCGCTGTTGCTGCTGCTGCTGCTGTTGCGCCTCTCGCCCCGTCCAAATGACTTGCAATTTTTGCACACACCCGTGACAACACACTCGCCACACACTCGCACACATACATACACACACACACAGAGAGCAACCACACGGAGCTGGAACTGCACTCGAGGTGGGTTAGGTTCGTTCTTTTTAGTCTATTGGCAACTGATTAGCATTTAAATTAAAATGTCGCAAAGTGGCCTTAACAAAATGTTCCACTCTTTGTGTGCCGTGCCACCAGCGTCCCATCTAGTGTCCCCCGTTTCCCTATCCCCTATCCCCTTTTCCCTTTCCCCTGTCCCCTGTCCCCGTTTCCCGTTTCCCGTTCCCCTATGCCCCATGCATGCGATGCCATTGCAGCTTATTGTCTCTCCTGGTGTTACCTGTTTATGCCGAGATTGGCTCGCTCCTTTGTGACATGCACATTAAATGGCACAGGACACGGCCAGAGGCCCAGGCACAGGCACAGGCCCGGGCACGAGGAGTACAGTGAATGAAAGTAGCGATTTGTCATTATCATCGAGCTCATCTGGATTATCACCTGGGCAAAGGCTTTGCCGGGTAAAGCCCATTATATTATTTTTTTTTTTTTGTGGCATATTGTTTAAAGATTTTTTTTTTTTTATTTTAGCTAGCCTTGTCCGTCTCTCTATGTCCGTTACTAAGTATGCGAACTAGTCCCCGCTCTTGAGCCGAACTCATCAACATCTCATATTTTTACATAAAAAAGCGAGCTCATTTCGATGATTTGTCAGTCCCCCATTAGGTGTTTTCATCGAGACGTCATATTCCAAATTCGAAATGATTTACAACTAAATTTACAAGTTGGTAATATTTCGATCAAAATGTTCAACTTTTATTTCTCAAGACATCTCCTATGATGCAGATTTGCGAGCTTCTTGACAGGGCACAGGGCAGTGGGGAAATGTCTGGCCTTTGGCCTGGCTCCCACCAGCGACGAGTACCACAAGACCGATTTGATATCCTTCGGCCAACTATGACCAATTGGTGGGATGGCTTCGAGCATTGAGGAATATAGGGTCCTTGGCGCGTAGTCAGTCTATCGTGATGCCCAGGACATGGACATGCCCAGGGTTAAGTTGCATGCGAACGGCAGTGCTTCTGTGATCGCCGGTTGAGCAGCACTGGCGGGAGCAACTGCCACGGAGATGAGCCAGAAGACGACCCATCCGGACCCACGGGCTGCACGAGGAGTGCTGCTATTCAGACGGGTGCCGTTCCCTGCACATGCAAGTGATACCAGAAAACCGGCAGTACGTGGTTGCAACCAACGGCGATTCAATGGCTGCATCAATGCGGAGCGCATATTGCACTTCTTGCCAGTGACGGATGAAGCGAAAACGATCTCTTTCAGTGCTTGTGCTCCGGTGGTGCCCTCGGAAATCGATTTAATGACCCAACGATCACTAGAGCGTTTTCCAAGGTCACCGCCGAAACACGAGCACTAAAATGGACCCCTCTCGCTATATCAGACACCCGTCAAGAAGTTCAAGATGCGCTCCCATTGATGCACCCACAGAATCGCCGTCGATTACAGCCGCGCACCGTCGGTTCTCGGGCAAAACTTGCATCTACATGGAACGGTTCCCGTCCGAATGGCAACACTCCCCGGGCAGACCGTGGAACGGTGAGTCGTACCTTGTGGTACGGTTTGCTAATTCGTTGCCTCGGAGAATTCGATTAACCAAGATCCTGGCTGAGCTGAAATTCCAGGCTATTGGTTGTCAAGACGCTGGTTAACCTGAAGAGGAACGGATACGGAAATTCTGTACTGTACCGACCTAAAATAAGACTTGCTGTAAATCAGATTCTTACACTTTGGTATGTGTAGCCTTCCCGGATATTTTCTACGTAGAATAGGTTCAATGTCTGTGCCACATCTCCATTATATTCGCAACCTTGCGGATGTGGCCTTAAATAATAATATAGCAGAGGAAAATACTCTAATTTTGTTTACTAATTTCGATCAATTTAGCTGTCTTACCGGCTTCGTTAAAAAAATAAAAACTGACTATAACTTATACCGAAGGGAAAACTTTTTGTTGAAATTTTGTTTTAAAAATTTTGCTGGACCGATCCGGTTGGGTTGGCTTGATAATACTGACTGACTGAATTCAACTTCCTAGGGATGAATGTGTTGTTAGAGTTGAAGCAAAACTCAATGCAGCATTGATGGACAACATTTTAACGAACATTTCTCGGTATTGAATTTATGTCAGGTTATTAGACACATCCACGTCCTTAGACTGGCTTTACAATGTCTTGACCAACAGATTCGTTATGCGTTTATCTTAATTATTTTTGTGGCACCTCAAAGAGCGAACAGTGTGCAGGCTTAATTATGGCAATTAATTGTTTTTGAATGAATAATGTTAATTGATATGTTTCTGTACCTGCTGGTATGAATGCCTGTATAAATATATAATATGTATAATTTGCGTATGTAGGAGCAGTTGCACAGATATACAATATAGATAGTAAAGTAATCAATACTCCTTGGCATGTGCTCGCTGCAATTCTGTAATTAATTAGAGCACAGAACTCATTGCAAATATAATCATTTCCGCAACAATAAAGGTGAATTCTGTTTGATTGGGAATTGTCTCAACGGAGACTCTAAGGATGTATGCCTAACGCGGGGTAATTCAATCCTTTTAATGAATGCCTTAATTGCTCGAATTTCGGGTGGAATAAAAAATGTTCAGCTTCGTAATTATGCCATAGATATTGCCACCGCAGGTGCAGAGAGTTCTCTCTGCATTTATTTTCCACGAATGCGGGATAAATGCATCAATGTTTTTCTTGTTTCTCTTGCTTTTCCCTGCTTTTTGTTTTGTTTTTGTTCTCTTTTGTTTATTGCATTTTGGAATAATTCCGCAATATGGCACGTATTTCATGGGGAAACGCGAGAATATGGATTCTGTCCTAGTTTGGTTATTGGTATCTGGCTCGCGTGTTCTGTATATAAATTCTTAATTTAGTTGCCGGTAAATGCTTTTTTTTAAATAAGGACTCGACGCCCTGCCCCTTGACCTTGTCCTGTTGCTCTCCGCTTAACATATGCATATGTGACCTTAATTGGATATATTCCCAGTGATTCGCCGCCCCGAAAATTGATTCATCTCATTGGCATTGATCGAGTCCCTATGTCTCGACTCCTGGCCATTTTTCATGGTCAGTAATTGTCCCCGGGGCCGTGCCTTTAGTTCCTGCTGCCACCACCGATTGAGGCCGGTGTCCTCGAGCCCCAAGGACCTTATGCATATATATGCGCTACTTATGTCACGGCCTGTGCGAGTGCCAGTGTGCGGCATCTATGCTCACGTATCAATAAGTGCTCGAGACGTGAACTGAATTTTTTATTAGAGTTTGTGTATGCACAATAGTGAATGTCGCCAGGACAGGACTCCAGGACTCTACGACTCCAGGACATCAGGACAGGACCGGACCGATGCCAAGACGCAAACGTTATCGGCGGGCGTGTGTGTGTGAGGCTGCGAAATTGCCTGTGAAATATTTTCTCTATACACACACATCAGGACGATAAGGATATGCACGGCAGCGGTCAATGGAATAGCTAAAATGCTATGAATTTTTATATATTTGGTTCCCTCATTCCATTTTTCATTTCGATTCTCCCAGCTCTTAAAAATTTGCCTTGTTTGTGTAACTATATTATGAGCTTGAATATTTAATGCTAGCTTTGTATTAACAGTAGGTTATCTTTTTAACCTATTTGTTAAAAGACAACCTAGAAAGTAAGTTGCATAACGCATAAATTGCTATACGTTAGTACTCCACTATCTCAGTGGAAAGATATATACATTCTCTATTACAAAGCTCTGGCAATTAGCTTTTCATGAGTAACTATATTTTTAGCTTAAATATTTTTATTGTATTTATAAATATGTATTATATAAATTAAATAATATATTTTAGTCTTTTAAGAAAAAACGAATACTGAAAAACGTTCGTTAAAATGTTGCCCATCAATGTTGCATTGATTTTTGTTTCAACTCTAACAACACATTCATCCTTAGAAAGTTGAATTCAGTCAGTCAGTATAATCAACCCAACCCAACCGGATCGGTCCAGCAAAATTTGTTCAGCAAAATTTCGAAAAAGTATTTTTTTTTATCCCAACAAGTATAATTTAGTTAGTAAATATTATTAATACAGCTGGTAAGATAACAAAATTTGTTGAAATTAGTAAACAAAATTTTAATAAAGAGTATTTCTCTTTGCTATAATGCTCGATAAAGAAGACCACACAGTCCGCGGGTATATTGCAACCTCGTGAAGATGTGGCATTTCTACGTAGAAAGTATCGTGAAGACTACCAAAATGTAAGAATCTGATTTACAGCAAGTCTTATTTTCGGTCGGTACATGACCAATGTGTCCTTATCCGTTCCTCCTCAGGTTAACCAGCGTCTTGACAACCAATAGCCTGGAATCCCAGCTCAGCCAGGATCTTGGTCAATCGAATTCTCCGAGGCAACGAATTAGCAAACCGTACCACAAGGTACGACTCACCGTTCCACGGTCTGCCCGGGGAGCGCTGCCATCGGACGGGAACCGTTCCATGTAGATGCAAGTTTTGCCCGAGAACCGACGGTTCGCGGCTGTAATCGACGGCGATTCTGTGGGTGCATCAATGGGAGCGCATCTTGAACTTCTTGACGGGTGTTTGATGTAGCGAGAGGGGTCCCTTTTAGTGCTCGTGTTTCGGCGGTGACCTTGGAAGACGCTCTCTAGTGATCGTTGGGTCATTAGACCGATTTCCAAGGGCACCACCGGAGCACAAGCACTGAAAGAGATCGTTTTCGCTTCATCCGTCACTGCCAAGAAGTGCAATGTGCGCTCCGCATTGATGCAGCCATTGAATCTCCGTTGGTTGCAACCACGTACTGCCGGTTTTCTGGTATCACTTGCATGTGCAGGGAACGGCACCCGTCTGAATAGCAGCACTCCTCGTGCATCCCGTGGGTCCGGATGGCTCGTCTTCGGGCTCATCTCCGTGGCAGTTGCTCCCGCCAGTGCTGCTCAACCGGCGATCACTGCCGTTCGCATGGAACATAATCCATGTCCTGGGCATCACGATAGACTGACTACGCGCCAAGGACCCTATATTCCTCAATGCTCGAAGCCATCCCACCAATTGGTCCGAAGGACATCAAATTGGTCTTGTGGTACTCGTCGCTGGTGGGAGCCAGGGCAAAGGCCAGATATTTCCCCACTGCCCTGTGCCCTGCAAAGAAGCTCGCGAATCTGGATCTTAGGAGATGTCTTGATCGAAATATTACCAACTTGTAAATTTAGTTTTAAATCTTTTTGAATTTTGAATATGATGACTCGACGAAGAAGACCTAATGGAGGACAGGCAATCATCGAAATAAGCTCGCTTATAATAAATGTATATTGAAGGCAAGCTAAATTTTTTTTCTTTTTGGCAAGCCGAAGTTTATATTCCCTTGCAGCCTACAATTGGATCACTATGAATTTATTAAATTTTATCGAATGAAAAGTAAAACCAACCGTAATTATATTTAAAATTTATACATTTACAAATTTGGTTTTAACATTTACGTATACGTAATATTTATCGAACATTCCTATGACAGCTAGATGATTCCGATTTTCATTAAATTTAAACCGAAATTCTAAAATAATACAAAATGGCCATGTCTTAAATTATAGGAAAATATGTTGAAAATTGGCTGAATTCAAATTTTTTAATCTAATAATTTACCGATCATTCCTATGGCAGCTATATGATATAGTCGTCCGATTCGGCCCGTTCCGACTCATATAGTAGTGAAAGCATATCGAAGACTATCTTCAAAGTTTTATTCAGATAGCTTCAAAACTGAGGGACTAGTTTGCGTCAGACAGACGGACAGACGGACAAACGGACAGACGGACAGACGGACAGACGGACAGACGGACAGATGGAAAGAAAGACAGGACAGACGGATAGACGAATATCTCCTTCACTACTTCGCAAACTTCTGAGTAAATTTATAATGCAAGGGTTCACAAAAATCATTTGGCGTTACGCATCTTGTTCATAAAAATATAATTTTCTTTTGAGTATTATACGTATTTTTGATGCTAGTTAAAACTAAAAAAAAATATATAAAATATAATAAAAAATAAAAAACAAACAGCATTAATTTCCATAAAACATTCTGCCTGTTTTTTTTTCTCAGTTCTATTTTCATGACCCCAACTGTGCCGCTTAGTGACGAACCTTCCAGCCGGTTTCTTTGTTATCGAGCTCTTAGAGCTGTAGGCGTGGCAGCACGCCCGACCCCCTGGCAGCCTGGCAAGGACAATTGGCCGGGATGAAATCAAATCAGTTGCAAACTTAACCAGCCATGGCCAAGGATATGGGCCGCAAGGAGCGAAAAAGGAGCTCAGGCCCAAGACCACGGACAATTGGCCGTAATGCGAGGAGCGTTTCAGGAGCAATTCAAAACTAATTCAGCCCCGGCGACAGTCAAGGCAAAGGATTAGCTTTGAACTTCGAAACACTGCTCGCCGAAAGTGTCCTGGCCACGGGATCCCTGATGCCGATGCGGATGAGGATGCGAATGGGGAAAGTACTTTCGGTGCTTTCGGTGCTTTCAGGTAATTTGTCTTGATGGCCTGTCCGTTAATTACGGTTTTGGGCGACGGGGGACCCACTCACTCACTGCCTCTGGGGCGGCAATTGATTTATAAATCAATGAAAAGATGTGCATAAATATTTGCCAAGACAATCTAAATAAATTACAGTGCACTACGGGATAGTAGGTCCCTGTTCAAGTCCGGAGTCAGTAGCCTGAAAAATCTCATGCAAAATGCATGCCAGACGGAGAGACAAAGGACGGACACTGGACGGACACTGGACGGACACTGGACGGACACTGGACGGACACTGGACGGACACTGGACAGACGCTGGACAGACGCTGGACATCCAGCCGGACAGGATGATGATGGCTACGGCTTACTTATTAACTGGCCTTAGGTCTCCTCCTCTTTTAGCATTCTCCTCTCCCTCTCCTCACCACTGCTCGTGTCTGTCAGATTTACTTTACTTTGGGCCATAATTTGATGTATTGTGCAATATGGAACGCAATTTAAATATGTGCGCAATTACGTAAAATGTTTGCCAGCCTGCGTCGTCCCTCTATCTGTGCCGGAATATCCGGCCTGGCCACACCCAACCAACCGCATTTCCCCCTCACAATGACGCTGTGCCCCTGCCCTGATGAGGACCAGTCCAGGCCCCCACATCCAGCATCCAGCAGCCAACATCCACATCCGTTGCTTTGTACGGTTGACCAAAACGATTCCGACCATTCGGACGTTGCAGATGATTGAGGCAGGTGCCAACTAATCAAAAATGCTAGCAATTATAATTGATTAAAACGGTACGGATGATGACCATGACGATGGGTGTGGAAATGGGTGTGGAAGTGGGAATGGATGTCGAAATGGGAGTGGAACTGGTACTGGTATGGCCTAGCCACTGGGCATCCAATGATGGTGTCGGTGCCGCCTCTGGACATATGGCTATGGCTCTGACTTTGGCTCTGCATGTGCATGTGTGGCATTGGCGAAAAGGCACATCGGAATCCGGGAATCCGGGTATCCAAAAGCTACGGCGGGGGTGCTGGTGGAAATGCAATTGCATCAACACTGTTTACGGCAGTTTCTGGTCAGGGGCTTAGCCATGGGATGGAACGTAATAGAACGGGAGATGCAATCCGATCCGCACGGGGATGTGGCATGTGGGAGCCTGTGGTCTGCGATATTTATGTGTTTATCCAAGCAAAACGCTGCTAGTCCGGTTATTAACAGCTCCATTTTAACGAATTAATTAAAGATTAACGTTCTCGCATAGGTATTGAAATTCAATTACCATTGATATCGACACGCGAATAATTATAATTTACTCTGTAATCTATTCGTAAACAAACTATAAAAATTACTTTAATTTGTATGTTTCCTCGGTTTCAAATATAGATATGTAAATATAAGTTTTAAAATTATCGAATTTTGAATATGATGACTCGACGAATAAGATTTTTAATGGGGGACAGGCAATCATCGAAATAAGCTCGCTCATAATAAATTTATATAGAAATCTATATATATATATGCGATGATGATAGGACTAGTTCGCATACTTATTGACGGACAGAGAGACGGACAAGGCAAGCTAAAATTAATACAAATTATGCCAAACAAGGAAGCTAACTTCGGTACGCCGAGGTTTGTATACCCTTGCAGCTTACAATTGGATCAATATTATTTAATCGAATTAAAAGGAAAACTAACAGGAATTATATAAAACATTTAAGCATACCCGAAAATTTGTTTTTAACGTTTACCTTTTATACTATATAAACAGTTTACAGTTACATTCACAGTTTTGGCATTTTCCTCTGCATTCAACAATCGTTTCTATGGCAGCTATATGATCCGATCACAAAATGACCATGTCTCTCAAATAATATAAAAATAGGTTAAAAACTGTCCGAGTTATATTTGCGACTTATATAGTAGTGAAAGCATATAGAAAACTATCTTCAAAGTTTCATTCAGATAGTTTCAAAACTGAGGGACTAGTTTGCCTAGAAACGGACAGACGGACATGGCTAGATCGACTCGGCTTTAGATGCTAATCAGGAATATAAATACTTTAAAGGGTCTCCTTCACTGCGTTGCAAACTTCTGACTAAAATTATAATACCCTGCAAGGGTGAATGATTTATATAAAACTGAGCACAACTTGAATATATATTATTATTATATAGATGGTAAATTTATTGTACTATGTAAAATGTTTGTTTATTTTTAAAAGTTAACCAAAACCGAGACACAGTAAATAAGACAGGTAACACGAGAAACGAAAATAAATAAATTAAAATTAAGAAATAACCAAATTAATTGCTGATTGATGCAGCGGATCAGAAACCGACGAGCAGCAAGAGCAGGCAGTCATAAATAAATAAAAGGATAAATATATATAAAATTAAAATTAAGAGGTAACAAAATTTTATTTTTAAGCGCAAGCCGAAGCCAAAATGTAGTAAATAGACAGGTAACACGAAAAACAAAACTTAATAAATTAAAATTAAGGAATAACCAAATTAATTGCCGATTGGGGCGGAGGATCCTAAACCGACGCGTCGGAGCAGCAAGAGCAGGCAGTCATAAATAAATGGATAAATAAATAAAAAAAATTAGAGGTAATAAAATTTTATTTTTAAGCGCAAGCCGAAGCCAACATGCAGGAAATAAGCAGGTAACACGAGAAACAAAAATAAATAAATTTAAATTAAGAAATAACCAAATTAATTGCTGATTGGGGCGGAGGATCCAAAACCGACGGGTCAGCAAGAGCAGGCAGTCATAAATAAATAAAAGCATAAATAAAAAAAAAATAAAATTAAGAGGTAACAAAATTTTAGCAGCAATAGCAGTCAGTCAGCAGAAACGGCAGCAAGGTTAATTATTAACAACCAACCCGTAATAGCAGGGCTGATCAGGGGGAGAAGCATAGGACGGCCAAGAAGAGTTAAAATAAAATTATAAATTATTTAAAAAAAATAAGGACCATCTCATTCACTTGTTGTGCCTAGTCGGAACGGATGAGCCGGACCCACTGGTGCAGCAAGAGCAGGCGATCGGTAGCAACGGCAATATGTAAACGAATTTGTCGGAGTCAGGCCAAGAAAAATAAGTTTCAAAATAAAAAACAAAAGTAAAGTTCTTAAAATAAAATAAAAATTATTGAACAAAATAAGGACGGGAAGTGTTCCGTTTGACGAGCACAGAAACACTGAAGTTCCAGAGCTCCAGGTCTGCCTTATATACCAAAAATTTACATGGCCTACTTGCTGAAAATTTTTCGATTTCAATAACGATGCGTAGCTAAGGAATCGATGTATGAAATCGATATATCGATGTAAGGGAAACCTTTGCTTATCCATTTTATTATTACGGTATTTCCTACTAAAATCCTTAGAGCTTAAAGTGCGGTATTCAGTTCAGGAAACCTTTTTAGCAGCAAAAAATGTATATTTTTAATATTATTTATAAATATAAAATACATATATTTATAAATATAAATATAAATATTTATAAATATAAATATAAACATTTATTAATATAAATTCTTTTGAAGAGTGACCGCTTTTGCCATTTTCCATGATTGTTTGGCATTTTGTGAGGGAAAACGATGCGGTCATACATTGTTAACCAACCAGTAATATTTGAAACACAATATTCGTTATCCCATTGCCGATTCGTTTAAGAATAATGATTGTCCCCAAGCCATTTGCATGCCCAATCCAACGCCTAGCCAACCCAACAGCAAACTCAAAGTCCACTCCTTTCTCCATAAAACCAATCTCAGACACAACATGTAGTCCATAAGTTCAATATGTAAATTTTGAATCACCCAGCTAATGCTCTTAATTAATAAGTTATCTGATTTATAACCAATTATTATCTTTATATAAATAAATATTTTTGTTGCGCTTACCGATCGGTGCTATCAGCTTTATATATAGGATATAGGATAATTGTCTTGGTTCGGACTTACCCGCAGTACATAGGGGACACTCAGTTACCTTCATCACCACACCGCAGACCTGGCCGAGATCCATCGATGATTGAGTCCTTTCGAGTGCAGAGGTTATTCACACAGTTATTAAAACGCGATTATTAACACACGATTCTTAACACGGACGGTCACTTGTTGCGCGAACGGGTGGAAGGCCGCGGAGAGACTGCGGCTGCTGCGGCAAGACACCTCTATTTATGGGTGTCAGTGATGGATAGAGAGAGAGGGAGATAGATCGAGAGAGAACGAGATAGAGGTGAGAAAGAGATGGAGAGTGAGAGAGAGATACAGAGTTGGAGAAAGATAGAGAGTGAGAGTAAGAAATAGAGAGAGAGAGATAGAGAAATTAAGAGAAAAGAGAAACATTGATCCACAGACAGAAACGCATAGAGAATTAGAGAGACATGAGAGTGAGAGGGAGATAAATAGAGAAATGGAGCTAGAGTTTGCGGGAGAGTGTGAGAAAGAGATAGAAAGTCAGAGAAATATATAGATAGAGATACATACATATACATATATATATATAGTTCAATTGTGGGCGATCCCCCGCTTAACCAATGTAAACAATCCACATCCGCAGCAGGCGATGCCGCTCTCAAATGACATAAACAATTCTTGCAATCACTGAGTGACGCTCTCTGAGTGTCACTCTCACTCTCAAACTATTGCATACAACCAATATCCCATTCACTATCTCTCGAAAACTCTAGCTCTATTTCTCTATTTATCTCCCTCTCACTCTCATATTTCTCTAATTCTCTTTGCGTCTCTGTCTCTCGATCTATGCTTCTATCTCTCTCTTATTCTCTACCTCTTTCTCTCTCTCTTTATTTCTCACTCTCACTCTCTATTTTGCCCTCACTCTGTATCTCTCTCTCACTCTCTAACTCTATCTCTCTATCATTCTCTATCTCCCTCTCTCTCTCTCGATCTAACTCCCTCTCTCTCTCCACCTCTCACACATATAAATAGAGGCGACTCGCCGCAGCCGCCTCAGTCTGTCCGCGGCCTTCCACCCGTTCGCGCAACAAGTGACCGTCCGTGTTAATAATCGTGTGTTAATAATCGCGTTTTAATAACTTTGTGAATAACCTCTGCCCTGGAAAGGACTTAATCAGCGATGAATCTCGGCCAAGTCTGCGGTGTGGCGATCAAAGGTAACTGAGTGTCTCCTATGCACTGCGGGTAAGTCCGAACCAAGACTATTATCCTATATCCTATATACTATATAAAGCTGATAGCACCGATCGGTAAGCGCAACAAAAATATTTATTTATATAAAGATAATAATTGGTTATAAATCAGATAACTTATTAATTAAGCATTAGCTGGTACTGTCGACTGGGTGGTTATAAATTTACATATTGAACTGAGATTGGTTTTATGGGTGAAGGAGCGGATTTTGTTTAAGTTTGCTGGGGGATTGACTAGGAGTTGGATTGGGTTTTCGTGGTTGCACGGCGTTACGAGATTATCTGAGGGCGCGCTCTTAGTATTTCCAGAGCGGGGGCGAGAAAGAATATAAAATTTAATGAAACATGCTGTTCTCGACTGTTTGCCTCTGGCTCTGCCCTTCACATATTTCAGAGTATGGATACCGCCATGAACAATAATGTGCGGAAAGGAGTTAGAAATGCAAATACAGGTCGGGCACCGTTCCGTCCGCTTCCTGCCTACAAAGCCAGCGTAAAGCTGTATCGGAGGTATCGGAAATTTTATAATCCTATTAAAGTACTAATTTTAATCAGATTTTATTGAGCTTAAGCTGGGCAGATGCCTGAAAATTAGTTTGTCCCACCTAGAAAATTGAACCAACCGGAAGTTGAAGTTGAAACGCAGGCGGAAATGCCACTGAGGCACGCGATCCGTAGCAGCAGAACATCAGCGATCGAGCTCTCTGAACCTTTATAAATTTTGTTTTTAATATTATTTAAATAATATTTTTTATGCTCTAAAATTCCCCTTTTGACGCGCGAACAATTTACACATGAGTTCCCCCAGGCATTGGAATTTATTTGCGCCTCTGCTATGTGGGGATTAGGACACGGGGAAATGTTTTACCATCAAAACGAGGGTCGAAATTCCATTAAATTTATATAAGCTGAATTGTTTGCCAAGCTCTTTAAACCAATAAACAATAATAAAAAATATAAAGACAACAAACAAGAGCACAAGGTGTTACAATAAATACGTTCTTTTAATGTTCTAATATATATTTATAAAAAATTCGTCTTGAAAAATTTAGCTAACTTGTTCTTGTTATTTACAAGTTCCCTTCTGGAATATACGTATGTTAGTGGTATTACAACAGCAACTTCCTGCTGGCCCACTTCCTGCTGCTCCTGTGATCAATGGTCATTCAAAATGCTCGGCGTCCGCATCCGCAAAAATGCCGTGGAATCAATTTTGCAGCAAATTTTCAATATATAGCGAACGACGGGCGGGCGGCACTCAGCCAGCACATGGTACTATGCACTCGCCACTCGGCTTTCGGCACTTGTCCTTCCGCCAGGACGGCCCCATCCTTGATCCCCCATGCCCCACTGGCCCCGGCATAGACCTGGCATGCGGTCGTGGTCGCTTTTTAAAGGACCAAACTCGGACCGCACACGAAAACCCGAAAATGTAATTGAAAAATGATTTTGTTGCACACATGTCCCACATAGGCCCAGGACAGGATGCCCTCCTCGCATCGGGATTGCATTTGCCGCTGCTGCTCCTGCCGCTGGTGCCGGGGCTTGGTTTTTGTCCTGCGGCGGCACTGTTCGGTAATTTCGTGGTCACGACGCAAAAATTTTAATTAATTCGTCGAGCGGACGGTCTCAACTTGGAAATGCTGCAGCGAAGCGACCCGCCCAGGCCCGGAGACGGAGACGGAACCGGAACGGGCTTGGTCCTCCTTGAGCCGCCCCGTAATTAGCATATAAATGACATTGCCCCTTCACCTGGAGACTGAAGGCTGGCAAGCAGGCAGGCGCAGGCATCCTTTCAAATATGTCGTGTTTGCTTATTGATTTAGCATTCATTGTTAATTGTTAATAACCGAGGAGCGACCACAGCGGGGACCGCACAGTTTAACGCACCTGACAAACCGCAACGCACTCGACACCATCAGCATAGATGGTTTTGGGGGACTCCCTCAACTCCCAGGAGCTTCGGTTCAGCTGGGAGCTGAGAAGTCGGGGTACACCTGCCGTCAAGCGAAAAGCTCCGAAAGGTGGTTATATAAATTACTTAAATCTTTCAATTAACTCGGTCTCATTAACTGGGGTAAAGCCTCGAAATTGGCTATGACAAGTTAATATGCAGTGTTTAGATACCACCAAAATAGGAACTGCTAAGGTGCTAGGAACTGCCGAAACAAATATCGATATTTACTCTAAGATATAATTGTGGGGTATTTATGGTGTATTTGTAGTGTTTTTTCATGTGTTTATGGTATATTTTTTTAATTTTTTTGTGGGGCATCTGGTGTACTTACGGCGTACTTAATGGTTTACTTCTGGTCTCATTTTAATGTATTTGTGGTTTAGTTATAGTGATTTATCCCATAATTCTAAAAAGTACAGAATTTGTGTTCTGCTTTAACATAGATGTAATTTTAAATTACAGTCTTAATTCTATGACCGCTGCTGTGAACGGGGTGATGCGATTATTGGCCATAAGGTTTGGTCTGATGTTTCCACCCGCATCCGCATCCTTGTCTGGGATCATCTTCGTCTTTGCTGCCTAAACAAGAAACTCAATTAACTTGTTAATTTATTTCTAATTTTCTTTGTTCGTCCTTCGCCAGGGAAAACAACTCTGGGGAAACCAAGGTGACGGGTCAGATGGCGGGGAAATTGCCCGGCTCGGCGACATCTCAGATGTCGATGATTAGCCATACCCTCTCCCCTCTCCTAGGATTCTAATCCCTTTCGGAAAGAGATGAGAGCTAAATTAACCAAAAATCGATCTAAAAATATCATTCTAGTGCATCTGGTGCTCAGTACCATCTATTGTACTCAATATGCCAGATTTAAAATTTTATATTAGTTTTCAGTTTACTCCACTTCCTGTTTCCTGTCTAAATAGTACTCTATATTTTCTGCAATACAAACATAATTGCTGAGTGCTTTGTGGGTATTTATTTAATATATATTTGTGTGTGATTTGTGTTCATTATTTGCCTATATTTGTATATGATTTTGTTTATTTTCTGGTAAATGCAGAATTTTCGGCTTCAGCCCAAAAAAGTATGCTACTCTTATTGCGATAGTTTCGATTACTCGTTTAAGTATGGCGGCGAATGCCCCTACTTTCCCATCTGGCAACTCTGATAGCTTTCTTTCGTGTAGGCGATTTCTGGTTAATTGTGTTTTTCTTGTTCTACACGTAACATTTCGGTTTAGGGATCTGTACCAGCAGTTGCACCGGAACCGGAACCTCTTCGAGGAATCGCTTTGAGATTCCGCAATTGCCTTGTGGATTGGGAATTGTGGTTGGTTAAAAATCGCTTTACCGTTGCTCACTTGCAACTTTCTGGCAAAGTTAGGGGGCCAGGAGGGAGGGGCTGGTGGTGAAGTGTGGGCAAAGTTTTCGCTTTGTATAATTAAAACTAGGCAGGCACGGCGCCAGCGAAGACAAACGGAATTGTTTACATGTGTCTTTGTTACAGTTACAGTTATCCATTGGTGGCCTGCGGATTGCGTGGGAGTGCGGGCGAGAGGGGGCAAGGAGTATGTTGGCGTTTCAGCCTACAATCTCCAGCTGCTCGCTTTCAGCTGGAGGCGTGTTTTCTCTGTCTTGTCTAACTGTTTGTCTGGCTGTGTATCTGTGTGTCTCTCCTTCTATTTCTCGCACTTGCATATGGAAGCCTTCCTGCCTGACTCCTTCCTAGCGGCATCATCGTTATCGTCATCGTCATCGGCATCGCTCTGAAACGTTCGCCTCGTTCACGCCCATTTTATTTAGCATTTTGTTGTTTTTTCGGTTTCCTGCGGTTTTTAATTAAAATTAACTTTGTTTATTTTGCGCCTCCGCCTGCTTTCCCTTCTCCTCTCCATCTCTCTGGCTCTCTTTGGCCGCCTCAGACAAAGTGATGTTTACTTTGCCCGCGTCTTTCTTTTGCTTGCTCTCTTTCTCTCCGCAGAGCTTTCTCTCTCTTGCTGTTGTTGTTGTTGTTGTGTTATTGTTGATGCTGTAGCTGCATGTAATTGCCGCCATTTGCGTTGTCGTCGCTTCC
Organism: Drosophila jambulina; assembly: GCA_018152175.1. NCBI lineage: Eukaryota > Metazoa > Arthropoda > Insecta > Diptera > Drosophilidae > Drosophila > Drosophila jambulina. The sequence goes on along the minus strand of JAECXH010000006.1, from coordinate 17,188,578 downwards.
TCTTCCTACTCTCTCTCTCGTTCTATCTCCCTCTCGCGCCACTTGTTGTTGTTAGTTTTACCTGTTGGCAGACAGACAAAAGCTTAACCAGCGGAAGAAGAGTTTTGGAATCATCGTCGTCATCATCTCGCAGCGAGAGTAGCGCCGCGCTTGGTCCCCCTCCCCCATCCACGTGCCTCTATGTTTCTCTGGCTTGGCTTGTTTAACTTTTGTAAGTTTGTTAAAGTTTTGTTATGCCTGCTGGTATTTACCCCCATCCCATTTCCCTCCCCTACCTCTCCACGCCGCGCTGTCATTTTGATTAGTGCATTTTATTTGCATTCTGATGCAATTCACTTATTTGCAAAAATGATAGGATCCCCCACCCCTTGGCAAATGGAATGCGAGGGAGGGAAGTGCGCGAGATTGGCCAAGGAATGGAACCGAATGGAATGGAACAAACTTTAATTGTAAGCCCGAGCTTAAAGCAAGGCTGGAAAATAAGCTTAAAATGGAATTAGACATTAACAAAAAAGAAATGTAACGAAATGAAGGACATCAAGAGACTGAGAACATACAAAGTGAATGTAAAAGGGACTCATTAACTAAATAGTTAGTTAGCAGACTGAGCGGGAATTGGAAGGGAGCGTAAAAGCCTGCGACTCAAAGTGGAAGGAAAAGGTTAGTGAAACACAATTGGAATGTCTGAATGGAACTCAAGGAGTAGCTGTAAAAAAATCTGGGTCTTTTAAAAGCAGTTTTAGTTATTTGACCGTTATATTTGTAGGATTATTTATTAATATATATTATTTATTAGTTTACAAACAAAATTTTCTTATTTTCAATACAAATCGAACCTAAATCCAGCTTCTAGGCCTGGCTCTCGTGGTAGAAGCGATCCATGCTGATTATCTCTTCGTTGGGCGCCATCAGGTGGATATTTGGAGCAGTGGGCATCCCCTCTGCCCGTCGATTGCCCAGTGCCTCGATAGTTTTACGATCTGACATCGGATCGAGGGGATGCTGGCTAGAACTGGCCTCGACCTTGGAGGCCAACTGAAACGTGGTGCACAGGTGCGAAGGCTGATGCTGCTGTTGTTCCGACAAGACCATCGGTGCCTCGGGATCCTGGGCGCTTGACTGCTTGCGCTTGGCGTAGAGCTTATCCATCAGGTCGCGGAAGAGCGAGGGATTAACATTGATGCTGACGCACATGAGCACGAACCAGTCACCGTAGCCGACGGCGGACAGCACCTGGCGCACATGGGACTTTGGCATGCCGCGCAGGTGCGTGCGCAGCAGCTGCAGGCGCAGCTCGGAGCAGCAGAAGAGGACTAGGCGATAGCAGAGATTGATCCCCGCCAGCATGGCGATGAACAGGAACCACACGTAGAGCAGGGCAAAAATTTTCTCATTCAGAATATTAAGCGGTAGGACACATAGAATATCCAAGATGTTGGGTGTGCCGCTGGGCCCGTAAATAAACATCTCGCACTTGGCCACCTTGGGAAACACGCGCGAGGTCATCATGTTCCACAGGTTCCAGTCATACACGGGTATGGCAGCCAGGGCATGTATATACTTGTGCCAAAACCCATTGAATACCACGTCCATCAGCCAGAAGTTCAGCAACTGTCGGGCGAGAAAGTGATTTCAAATACATCATTATTTTTTTCCCGGAAAAGCAACCAAACTCACGCTGATGATGAAGTTGAGCAGCTCACAGAAAGCGTACTTCATGGAGTAGCAGCAGTGGATGGGCGTAAACTGGGCCTGGAAGTACTTGGTTAGCATCTTGAGGCGTGTGCGGTAGGTGGTCTCCAGGATGAGGGCGTCGCCCACCTCGCAGCACAGCTGCTTCATTCGCTGCCCCTCCCACACCTTCCAGAGGTACGAGGGGGAGTAGAAGAGGACCGACTGGAAGAGCAGGATCATAAAGACCCACTGGTAGTAGCGGAGATACAACCGCTTTGTCACGCCGCGCGTTTCTGGTCCGACGCCTTCGGCAATGGATAGCAACCGGGCATAATGCTGGTTCTTGGCCATCAGAGCCCGCAGGCTGCTCATGTTGTAGTCCCCGTTGGTATACGAGGCCAGGTCCCAGCTACTGCCGCCGTGGTCCTCGCTCTCCGCCGGCAAAATGTAGGTGCCCATGGTCCAGCAGTAGGACTGCACATATTCCGTTTGCTTCTCGGAGCTGATGCATAGAATCGGTTCGCCGAAGTACTGCTTCGCCGACAGCAGAATGGTGCAGGTCAGCAGCAGGACGACAGTGCACTTGGAGTGCAGTGTGAAGATCGGATCGTAGATGCGCACCGACTTCAGGCGCAAATACTTGGACAATGGTTTCACCGCAGCGTACATGTCTCTCACTCCCGGTGGGGGTTCGCGTTTGGGTAAGGTATGTGGAGTTTCGGCAGGAGGGTCTGGATGGACACTAAGCGGCATCCAGTACACTCCAAGGCTTATCGGTTACTGTTTTCGGGGGATACGATCAGGTTTGCTCTAACTTGGTTTATTCGACCGTTTGGAAAAGTGTGTGACAGTTTCCTAGAACTCTAGGTGTGGCAATATTCGCCATGACTTTCGATTGAGATCCCAGAAATTCTAGAGTTGCCTGACAGGATTTCGGGGGTTGTTAGTTAGCTAGGTGCTAGTAGAGTTATTATATTTATTTATTCTTTAACATTTTGAGAGCTTCTTGTTTCGCGATCACGAAAATTCCACTGAAATTTGGCTTCAAAGAAATTGCAAGATACTTAAGCGCGGCGTTCATGGGTTTGCAACAGCAAATCACATGCGTCTTGCTACGAACATGAAGAGGGTTCACTCTGTCTGTTCACGTCTAATCAAGTCTGTTTTTTTTTAATCCTACGTTATTATTCAAAGGACCAAGAACGCAAAAAACAAGTAGTTGTTTCAGAAGAAAGCTTTTTCTTAGTTAAAATAATATAATGTTTAATTCAAGTTTAAAGATAACATATTTACTTTCTATTTTTGAAAATATAATGAAAAGTATATTTTTAAATATTGACACTTCTGAGAAAATAAATTCTCATGTTAAATGGAAACGTTTAAGAAAGGTAAAAAGCTAAATTTACCTGCGACAATAAATTTGATGGCAATGTAATTACTATTATGGGGGATATGGGATATATCAGGCCTAATTTTGTGCTATTTTTTATTGTCAGAAAATGATTGAGACCCATCATTCCAAAAATACAATTACTGCCCTGGCGGCTGCCTGATTTGTGAACCCATCAATCGAAAACACTATACACATGCCCCGAAGCGATTATGGACAGCGTTTTCAATTCCAAAGCATGTATGTACCTTGATGGAGTGCGACCCCGTTTTCGTTTTCCGCTTTTCCTGCTTTCCCATTTTCTACCCGTTATTTTCAAAAACTCGTATGTATGAGGATCACGAGCTGTGGGAACGCCAGCGAATGGCAATAATAATAAAATGATTAATCGATGCTACATGACTGCATATACAAATAATTCCCAGCGGTGTGTCGTCATCAGCGTCATTACCCACATCGTCGTCATCATCATCATAATCATCATCCTCCTCATGGGCGTAGAGGTGATGGGGCATGGGGCATGGGGCACGGGGCAACTATAGTACATCGTCATCAACATTATCATCATCCTCGCCGGCTGCCCCGTGCAAATGTTTATTGTGGGAATTCGCTGGCTGCGCGACGTGTCGAGTGGCGGCGACTCTAGCATCAGTTGCTCCTGTCCAGGTCCCAGCTACCAGCTCCCAGTTCCCAGTGCCCCGTCTCGGATCCCGATCCCCTCCTGCTTTGCGCCGCAGAAAAATTAAATTTATGAATTGTTTCGTTTGTGCGTGACCGGAGATTTACAATAATCAGAAATTGGGAATCAGAGAACACGCTCAGGAGACTAATTAGTCCTGGCCGTAGCGGCGGGTATACGGATGCCAAATTGTAATTATAATTTCTCGTGTCTGCCGACTGCCCCCTCGCTGATTGTTTGGCAATAAAACGGGTACGAGAATGAAATATGAATCGAGGCAAGCGGAAACGGAAGCGAATTGAAATTAAATAAAGAAGTCAAAGTTTCCTTCCAGAACACCAAGCAAAACCTGTGAAAAGCACAGGTTAAGATAAGGACAAATTATTTAATATTAACAAAAATAATTATAAAAAAAAAAACAACATTGAAAATATTTATAATATTTAATGTTTGTGTAGAATTAGTTTAATTTTCTTTCCTAAAGTGCCAATTTGGTTTTTATTTTGTTGTGCAAGTTGTGAGAATTATTTTTGAATGGAAACAAATAAAAATATCAGAGAAAATGAAAAACTAAGGCTTAATTGAACAGTCTTAATATTTTCATACTTTTGAACAACAAATAATAAAATATATACACAACTTAAAGGACATTTCAAGTGAGTAAAATAAACAATTCATCTCCGCTTATGTTCATTTTTAAACTACTTAAATTGATAGCTTATAAATACAAATATGAACCATAACCGAGTGCATAAAAGATTTCCTTTGTCGCTGGTGTTGCTGCTCCGCCGACACCAATCAATCCCGGCCAGGTGCTGATCCCTTCGCCACATAGTCACCCCATTCATCTTAAACGACTCCCCGCCCCCATGAGAGCCCATAAAAGTTCGCTGACAGCTTTTTAAATATTTATTTAAATGAAATTCATTATTTAAAGCGATTTTTCATTGACCACAAAAACCGAAAAACGTTTGCTGTACTGCCGGGAGTAGGAGCCGGGCCAGGATCAGGGCCAGGAGCAGGGCCAGGAGCAGGGCCAGGAAAGCACTGGGTGATGGGAATTGGTCTGTTGTCTGGTTGGGCAGGACAGGATGAATGGCCATAAAGGATGGATGGCAGGATCCGGGATCCCCCACTGTGTGTGTGAGAGCGCATTGTGTTGGGCTACGAGCTACGGGCTACGGGCTACGGGCTACGCATTTCGTGCTTAAATAAATAAATTGAACAATTATGCGTGGTTGCGGTTGTTTTGGCTTTGATGGAGCCCGGGCATAATCCTATTACCGGGGCCATTCGCCAGTTGCCACTCTCTTCCATTCGACAATTGCGCCCAATGACGACTCCCATTCCGCAGGTCCACCTCATTCGTACTCATCCTGCTGGTCCAGCTGCCGGAGCTCCTGTTCCTGTGTATCCCTGCCCAGTTGCGATGTATGTAACTCCTGAATGCGGTGACTGCTATATGGCTGGCCACTGGTGGACGCTGGATGGTGGTTTTACTTTTCCGCATAAATATGGCAAAGCAGCTGGCCGGGCTCCGCCTCGGGCCCTGTAAGCCGGCTTTCAGCTCAGTTTCTCCCAGGGCCCAGGCTCCACGATTATTTGCTGCCCAAAATTTCGCTAAACGTTGTTAAAGTTGGTTTCAATTTCCTCGAAATTAGCGTTGCACCGTATTAATTCCCATAATTATGGTTGTTATGGAAAAGCAGGCGAAGTTTGGTGCTGCCAGATTGCTTAGCTAATTGGGGAGCAGGAAGAAGTTATCGATATCAAAACTTATCGGAATCTATACGGGGCTTTTTATTGGCACGGCGTTGCCACAGTTTTAAATATTAAAAAAAAACATTGCAAAGGGTGAAGAATTGTAAATAGACAACGATTAATGAAGATGTTCTGCCAGTGAAATGACTTCCGTCTACTTGCATCTCAAAAGGCCCAAACAGTTGCATAAAATCCTGCTCAATTCCAAGGACTCTCCTGGCCAATGGCCATGACGATGATGGCTGGTGAGAGCAGCATAAGCAGTCCTAAAGAGATCTGCGGTTGGCTGTCCTGTCCGCCCACCAAGCCAGTCACTATTACACGGAAACAAAACCAGGCACAATTCTGCAATATAAACATTATAATATAAATTAGAAGTGTTTATCAGAGTCCACCATTGTAGGTAAGTAGTAAATAAATACGTTTAAAGAATTACAATATAATCATAGCTTAAAAAATTAATTTAAAAAGCTTATCATACAAGGAACTTTGCATATTTTTGACGCTGTGTACTGGCCCGCAGTGGCATCTTGTCAAATGCACTTTTGAAATGCGCTGCTGCCCTCTTCCACCACAGAGGGCAACGACAGTCCGCGACCACTCGCCGACCGTCGTCACTCGGAGTAGGGTTCCCCACACTCCGGCTCGGGACTGCGTCCGCTTTCGTGTCCATGTCCGCCTACTGTCCGCCCCAACGGATCTCTGTCCCGGACACCAAGGACATTTCGGGGGTGCCCGCCACTTGAGTCGAAATTTATGCGTTTAATAATGCATTGGATAGACGTCGGTGGTCGGAGGTCCGAGGAGCGGCGCTATGATGTGATGGGTCCCGCGTTGGCGCCGCTTACCTCAAAGGCCACATCATCATCATCGTCCTCGTCGTCGGGGGCCCGTTATTATGTGCCAACGGGGTCCTCAACGTGATGTCGTCGACCAGGAGCAAAAGCTGGAAACGGAAGCGGGAAGCGGGAACCGGGAACCGGGAACCTGGAATGGGATCAGGAGCAAGACAAAGGCCAAAGCCAAAGGCAAGGCAAAGTTAAAGGCGACGATATCAGCATATGTTACGAGTCTGTGCGTGTGTGGGCGTCCCGAGTGTGTGCGTCCTGTGTCCTGGCATATTCCTGCCGCTCCTGCCGTGCATTGTTCGATTAATGACTTAACGACGTGAGTTGAATAACTTTGATTTAGTGTCATCTCATTTTGCGTGCCACACAGAGCACATGCGGCGGGAGGACCTCCTCCAGAGGACCTGCTCCCCTGCTGCTCCTCCTCTCAGCTAATTATATTTATTTACTGGGCGTGCACACAGACAGAGCGGAATGGCGATGGAGATGCCGCCAAGAGCAGCATGTGTGTGGGCTGTGGCTGCGGCTGTGGCTGCCTTGAGCCTTTAATTAATATTAGAATCCCAGTAGCAATCAAACGGCGGCGCATGATGAACATATTTGATATGATATTGCCAACAGAAGAGATAAACTGGAGCATCTTGGCCAAATCTAAGAGCCATTGGACAAAGGACCATAGTGACAGAGGGTCTGCTTGTGGGTTATAATCATAGCTTGTTTCGAATTTTAGCTTTAGAAAGATGGTATTCATATATCTAAAGTTTGATACAAGGCTGTTAAAGGAAAATTGGTATATGTACATATATGTATGGTAGATTAGCATTTTAAGGAATATCCTTACATTTTGGAAGAAAACTCCAAGGAAACTCTGAGCATTAGTAGTCCTCATAGTATTTCTGCTTCTCTGAGTGTAGTCTTCCTTTGACGAACCAGTTGCCCACATACATAGACCTGGCTCTTGCCAGGAGTTTGGGTTTCGCTATGACAACGATTTGGCTCCAAATCCAAGCTCTGGACACTCCTCCCATTCCGATTCCGGGATGAAGTCTAACCCCAGTTGGGGCTCTGATCACGTTTAATTAGCTCTAATGAATGTCCGGCTGATGGGGGCGCGTCTCCGTCTCTGTCTCTGTCTGCTGTTTTCCCGAGTTTCCTTTTTCGGGCAGAGTTAGCTGGCCGTGCAATTTGGCCACACGGTTTTCTATTAGCACACACACCCTCACACTCTGGGGTTTTGCCTCGTTATTTGTAATTTGTTGTAAGTTTTTGTTTCAGTTTTTATTGTTGTTGTCGGTGGGGGTGCTGTCCACACTCGAACCCACTTCCACTTCCGGTTCCACTTCCACTTCCACGTCCACCACCGCCACCACCTCCACCCAGCATCGACAAGCGGACCGTCGTTGTTTTTATCGACATTGAAATGTGGCCCCAAAACAGTTTCAGCTCATAAAAATACAATTTGCTGCTGCTTATTTTTTACGATGCACCAGAGGGCGATGCTCGGTCGGTCCCGGGGTCTTGGTCTTGGTCCTGGCCCTGGTCGTGGCCCTGGTTCTGTTCCTGCTCCTGCTACTGTCTCATATCCTGTCCGATTTGCTTGGACTCCTCCGCTTGCCCAATCGTTGGCCAAAAACTATTTTCGAGCATGAAATGGTGCGCACACATGCTCCAAGTGCGTCCAATGTCCACTTTTCCCTATTCCCATACCCTTACCCAGAGTCGCGGTACTCTGATTAGCAGTGAAGCCTAAAAATATGATGCTACAATGGAATCGAATTGATCTTAACCAGATTTTACTTACTTTTAGGATAGATTTTAAAGCTTAAATTATTTCCTCGAAAAGCACGTGTTTTACATTCAAGGGTTGCCAGATGTTGTTGAGAAAAAAGGCTGCCAGACTTTAAAATTATGCAAATCTGCAGTTTATTAATCGAATTGCTTAATTTAAGGTTATTTAGCATACATTTTATAAAAATACTTGCTACTCAGATGAATCTAGAGTTAAAGTTAGAGTATAGTTCCGTCGGTGGGATTTGGCCAGCACTTCTTATGCTTCCTTCATCGTTTTGTCTATTTTCGATTGGGTTTTTTTTCTGTGTCCAGTTTCCGTCGTCCAGCTTTCGTTGCGTTTGCCACCAACTTATGTGCGGGCGAACGTGGTGTTTTTGGGGGGCGTGGCACCTGCAGCTGGGCTCTGGCATTTAAAACGTTTAAGGGATTTGTTTATGTGCCCGGGAACTGGACTGGCCGGAGTTGGACCTCGGACTTTGGACTTTGGACTGGACTGGACTAGTTCAGGTGGCTGGACATACATATTTCGCTTCCGTTCGACCGTTTGGAATTGCCAAAAGTTGCCCCAAAACATAAAAACAATGAGCGGCCTGCCGGACCGAGAACTGCCTGACTGAATGAGCCTATCTATTCATAATCCTGCTTAATAATCCCATCTCCCATCCAGCTCCGGCTCCTGCTTGGTCACTTCTTGTTTTGGCATTTCCGGGAGGTCAAGGGATATAAAATAAATAAGCCTCATTTCTGAAAAAAAAAATAAAAGTTTGGAGTTACTGCAGTCCTTGGAAACGTTGAAACTGACAGAGTTTTTAAATCAAAAATGTTCTTAGTTTGCCTTGTTTTTATCACAATTTTTAAAACAAAAAGAAACATGTAGTCGTTTCAAGGAAATTTTTTAGATTCCCTTTAATCAGTTAGTTAGTTATGGTAAATTCTTAAAAATCAATGCAAAAGTTGTGTAACTGAAATATTGCTGTTTAGAACTTCATTAAAATCACAAAATATGACAGAATTACACATTAGGAAAGTGTAAATACATAGGTGTAAAGGTTTATAATTTTGATTATAAATAAAGATCTTATACCAACAAGATGACTAACGCCATACAATTTATGTTTAAACTCAAACTTTTCTTTCTGGTTTTAGTTTCTCCCTGTTATTAACATATTATATACTTGTAATTATATTTTTTTTGTCAGTGTAAACATTTCAGCGCTTTATTCCTTTGCATTCGATTAGATCCTTCACCCACACATAGACCGTGTGGTGTTTGCACACAGACCGCATCAAAGATGCACATATATGTATCTATGTGCTGGCATACATATGCATATCCGGCGGTAGGGGCTGGTGTGCGTGTGGTTGCCATTGGGGGAAATGGGGGAGAACGGGAAGAAACGGGGAAAACGGGCAAGAGGACGCAGAAAAGTCGGAGCCATTGCACTTATTGTATAATTATGCAGTTTAATGAATACTAAAAAGCTGCCAGACAGCGGCTGCAGCGGGGTGTTGCTTGCAATAAATACAAAACTGCGTGGCGGCAAAGGGAAAAGGGGAGGCAGCAACTGTGCGGGGAAAAGCAAACAGAAAGGCAGCGGAATGAAAATAAGCGTGTGTATAAAATTAAGAAAACGAAATGAAGAACATGCAACAACGGTCATGGTGTGAGTGTGCCTGTGTGTGCGAGTGAGTGTTTGTGTGTGGCCGCCATGTTGATGATTATAGTTATTACGGCTTCGGGTTAGAGGGACTTCAGGGGAGCTCGTCCTGCCACAGAGAACAAAAATAATATACTAATAAAAAAAATATATATATGTTGTAGATTAAGATACTTTGCGTGTCTCTTAAGTTATTGTTTTTTAGGTTAAACCTTTGATATTACTATAAACAAGTGCAGCTTTAGTCGCATTTCCGGTCTTTGGTTGTATTTCCCTTTTTGGTAAGAAAACATTCTTAAATCTTTTACAAGTTAAGGAGCTAGCTTGTACTATAGTTTTTGGAGGATGTCCTTAGCTTTTGCTTCAGCTTTTTAGGCTTTAGTGGTGGCTTTAGCTTTTAAATAAGGTTACAATAAGTTCAACACTAAAACTAGTTGAGGATTCTAGCCTTAAGTAAAGCATTCTCATGTTCGAATGGATATTTCGAGTTCGGATTATTGCGGTTAGTAACATTTATTGCCGGACATTGAAAAGCTATTCATTTCTTTACTATTTTACTATATTTTTCATTAAAATGATATATATTTTATAGTTTAATTGTTATAATTACTTAAATATAATTTATTTAATATTAATTTCCATTCAATCCTCGTTTAAGACATTTATGTTTTCGGTGCAGTTGCAACTACTGGTCCCTGCGAATTCTGCAGCATTTGAGAAGCCTTGGGCCAAGATTGGACAGCGGGATCCCGACACCAGCTCCAGTTCCACCTCCCACTGGGACCTCTTTTCCCCTCCAGTTAGCCAGGACTCCCTGCCTTTTATATCCTCGCGACTGGACCAAGGCCCCACCATGGAGATAACGATGCGGTATTCAGCATAAAACGTTTTGCTTATTGCCCAGCCAAGCCCTGGGAGCTGGATAACCCTTTCCGAATGCTTATTAGGGACTCCTCTGTAAGAATTTGAACTGGAAATATTTTTAGTTTGTCCTGATCAGCATTACCCTGAGCTTTTATTATGTTTTATAGAGTCATTTCACCTTTTTATTCATTATTTTACCCATGGCTGGACTTGGAAAGAGATCAGGGTGGCGGTCAGAGAATCATAATTTCAGTTTTAAGCCGAATATGTGCATTATGATAATGCATTTGTGTCCATTTCATTTGCATTGCCCCCGGAGTCAGCCAGCAGTCGTGGGTGCCTTGACAGTCATTATCCTTGCCGTGCGGATATCCGCAGACATTTGCAGCACACTCAAACTTCAACTTTACACTTTCCACTTTCTATTTTCTATTTTCCGGCTGCTTCTTTCCACTGCGTTTTTAATTTTGTTCCTCCTTGAGCTGGGTGAGTGTGTGTGTGTGTGTGTGTGGGTGGAGGGAGGGGTGTGAGCAAGGGTGTGGGTGTTAGTGTGTGTCATTTTATGCATGAATTTTTTAATAGCTTAAATATGCGGCAATAAAACTTTAGCACGCTCATCTTATCGCCGGCGCCTAGCAAGTTCTGTCGCTCCTGGCCCCCGCGATGACCTCCTCTTCGAGCTCCAGCTCCTCCTCCTCCCCCTCTTCCCACCAAAACTGCCACCCTTTGTGACCGTCGCACGTAGCTAATAAAAGCCAATGGGATGGGCTTCCGGGGGGTGGTTTCCATTTCCCGCCACCACCGACAGGAACCAAGAATCGTTGGCAGCTGCCGACATGGCGCCATGCACGTGCTCATCCACCTGCAGCAGGTGCTTCGCCCCTTTAGCCGTCCGCCACCCAGCAACCCACCACCCACCACCACCCACCACTTGGTGGCATCTTGACTTTTAACTAGCTAACTTGATAAAACTACAAAACTATACAATAAATATGCAAAAAGGCAGGAAGAAGACGAGAAAAAAAATACATAAGAACGTGTGAGAAAAAGCGCAGAATAAGCTGGAGAGGTACGCTTGCAGGCAAGAAGGATACCAGCAAAGGATACCAGAATCCTGGGGAGTTGTTGGAGTGTCACATAAGTGAGGCGGCTGGCCATCGAGTGAAGATGCCCCCAAGCACACTTCCCGGCCAGTTCCTCCTTCCTTCCGTCTGCGATTGCATTTTCGCCGGCATCCTTCCTTCCTTCCTTGCTTGGGTCCTTCTTCGTCCTTGGTGCTTCGGGGGCTCCTTTAATGTCCAAAAGGTGTTGCTGCAGCGCTGCAAGTAATTCGGTTCATTGGACCATTCTGTTTTGTCCCACTAGATTCCCTACTAAAAAGGATATGCCTTTTTTAAGAGAGTATTTCGATTAGCTACTTGACGTTTATTTCATTTGCTTCAAGGGTGCAACTTATCGTGCAAAAGGAGGTCACAGGATACAGGACAAAATACGTACTCATTCAGAGTCGGAAAACAAGCTGTGATAACGAGACTTTATGTTTAAGGAATATTTAAACCAGCCAAAAGGGTTATTTGATAGTAAATTATTTAAGAATTATTTTGATGATTTATTAATAATATTATTTATATTACGATTTAATGAATACGTTTTTCATTCATCATCTCTTTTATTTTAGAAGCATAATTTAAAATAAAAATGTATTCATTCTAAAATATCCTAAACTTCTGTCGTAACGAAGATCAAGGCAACGAGTAAAAACGGCGAGCAATGACAACGAGAGGGGACTGGAGACTGCTTTTACATAATAAAAACAATTTTTTTTTCTTAAAAACTTTATTTAAAATATACTTATTAACTCAATAAATAACATCTAATATAATCAAATCTAATCATCTAATTTATTTTACAATATCTTGGACAACAACTGTCGTAACAAGCGAGCAAACGAGGGTTAAGGCAACGAGTAAAATACAACGAGACAGAACTGGCAAATACCGAGATGATAATTATTATTAAACATTCAACAAATTTTGTTGTTTACAAACATTATTAAAAATAAAAATGTACATATTCTAGAAAATATCCTAGGCAGCAACTATCCAAATGAAGTCCAAGGCTTCGAGTAAAAACGGCGAGTAAAGACGACGAGTTGAAGCTGGCAATAAGGAGCACCTTACATATATTACATATAATTTATATTAAAAATATTTCTTATAATAAAAATACATTTAGTAAGTCAATAAATAAAAAAATATGTTTCCACAATATAAAATTAGAACAGCAAATCTTATTCTTAGTCAAGGAAGAGCTGTGATTGTATGCAAAGTAACCTCAGGAATCCCAATGCCTTTGTGGGAATACCCTAACCTAACCCTCTCCGACATACGCTGATATATGTAAATATGTATTGTGCTTTAATTGATTTACTTGCTGTTGGTCTCCCATGGATGCAAATGGGACTTGTAAGGGCATCCAATAGGCGGACCCGCCTACGCAGCTCCGCCTCTTTTAATACCTCATTCTGCCGCCCATTTCCATTTCCATTTCACAACCATCCCTTTCAACGGCCCAAATATGCGGAACCTTTCCACTTTACACCTCCAGCCATTCAGTATCCTTGAGAATGCCATAGCCCCAGACCCAGACCCAGACCCGGCATCCCAGGCATCCCCAGCATTCCCGGGATGTGCGTGCGTGTGAATGGGAATTGGCATTGACATTGGCATAGTTTTATTCTTTCGCCAATGCTCCGATGTTCCACTTCTTTTCAGTTTTATAGGCTTGTTATTTCATTAGCATAATCAAATCGCCGGGGGCGGGATTGGGGTGGGGATGGGCATGGGGATGGGGATGCTTGGGGGAATGGAGTGGGGTATAGAGGGCTTGGGATTGGGCTGATCGTATATCTTAATTCTCTAGTTAGGTCCTTGAGCGCTTCTTCACTTTTCAATCAATTCCCATCGCTTTTACCGTTGTTTCTCGTGTCGCCTTTGTGCCTTTTACTGTCACTTCCCCCTATCCCCCTCGCTCTCGCTCGCGTATCCTTGCGCATCCTTCGCATCCTCGACGCTGCACGCCCTTCGTTCGCCGTTCCGGTGGCAAATCTCTGCTGAAAGCCATCATCTTCGAGGCATTGTCGGCGACATAACAAGGACGAACCCAACGCAACTCTGGAACGGGAGCTGCTGAATCACGGAGCTGTTTGCGCTTTTCTCGCCTGCCAAGGCGCGTCATAGAAATGCACTTGGCGAAAAACGGGTGACAGAATATACTTTGCGAAGAGCTTATGCCAAAAATCAAAATTGTTTTGGGAAATATTTAGTTTTTCAGAGTGTTTGGAAAGCATTTTCCTTGGAAAAGCAAATCCAAAAGGATTTTTGGGGCATCTCTGCCAGGCACAATACAGTTGGAAAATATATATAAAATTTATATTACAAGTATTCTGTATTATTATTTAAGGCATTAATAGAAAGAGTATAAAAACAGATTTTAATTTTTAAGGATTTTTTTTAAGTGTTTGGAGAGTGAGAGAAAACGCGACCGGGACGACGCGATAGTGAAAAGTAAAAAAGTTGTGCGTTTTGCATAAAGTGCGCTTATCCCCGCAGGATATGACTGGCAATGACGCGAGGCATTCCCCCGCCCACGCCCATGTCGACGCCCATGTCCTTTCCTTCCCCCCCATCACCGGCAGCCACGCCCAACACATGGGCTTCTCCTCTGTTGGTGTCGCTCCTGGTTATGCTCCGTCTAATTTTGCTCAAAGCCGGCGAAGAGCACTGTGACAACTCTGGAGTTCTTGGGGGCCTGCTCGCTGCACCTCATCCTGGCACGGCTGGGCTTTTCAAGTGCACGTGCCAAAATGCAGCTGGAAGTGTGTCAGTCTCTTGCCACATCACAAGGCGTTCTTACCTTTGTTTGTAGAGCAACCTTAGCCAAGGAAATTTTAAGAAACACCTATAAAATACAAGCAATATTTTGTAATTTTCTCTGATACTTAAAAGATTTTTAGAGAAAGAATTAATTAAGGATTTGAAAGTGCTTAGCGTGTTCTTGTTAGATATTTAATTCGGAATAAAAAAACCAAATAAAAAAACAATTCTTTGGCGAAATAACAGCACTGCCCGAGGTCCTGTTCAGTTTCGTTCCATCTATCCCTTGCCCAGTTTCTGCGCCTGTCGCTCGCTTTTGAGCTCCAAGCTTTGATTTATGTTAACGCTACCTGGCTGCTGCACCCCTCACACCTTACCTCTAAACCCTAAACCCACCCTACCCACAACCCATCCCCGCTTTGTTTCACCGCTGGCCGAAATTGTTTGCATCTGCTGAGAACAACGGATAATGGTCAAGTGAAATACGACCAGCAATACACAAACACACACAAGCACTGAGGTCATGGGCGTAGAGCATATGCCTTTATGTAGTATAGGTAATAGGTATCTCTACATATACCGAAGCATCTAAAGTTCTGAACATCTGGTTGGGCATATTTACAATTTCACCTAGGCTAGGGTGTTCTGGTCCAAGTTCATCAGTACCTCACGATTCACCAGGTTCATCATCTTCTGTGGCTGCATTGTGATAGTCCCCTTGCTGGTGGGTATCTGTACTTTAGCACAGCGCTCCTCCAACGACTCTGGCAGGGACAAAGGACTGCCTGCCTTCGTGAGCACCGACTCGCCGGCACGGGACCAGCGCAAGAAGGTCAAAGTTTGATCCTCGTCCATTTTCTCCCTGTCCAAGGACTGCACTCGAGTCCAAGTCTGCTGGAGATTGCAAAGCCTTTGCGGCTTCCGGCTAAGGGAGCGGCTGCGAGGGCCGACAGGGCCAGTGGGAGCTGGGGGAAAGATCTATTTAAGTACAAGTTCATACCAAGTTTATACCCAGAATATCTCACCTGGTGCTTGGTAGTCAGGATTGTTATCGATCTTGAGGGCCAGAAAGTTCAACCACCTTATCTGCAGCATCTCATTGTTGGTGGTGTCTCGGAACAAGTTGACTCGGTTGTCCACCTCCTCAGTGTAGCGTCTGTCGCTCTCTTTGATCTTCAGCAAAGCGGCATCCATTTTTCCCTGATCCAGGCACACTTTCTCCTTCCGGTCCTGGCGATGTTCCGGTCTGCGAGCATTATCCTTGAGGCGTAGCATCTTGTCTTTGAAATTTGTGGTCTTTAAATACTTTCAAATGGCTTTGACAACCTTTGACAAGTTACTCGATGCTTTCTTTAAACACTGTCAAATGGCTTTGACAATCTTTGGCAAGTAATTCGATGCTTACTGTAATATAAAAAAATTATATACATATAATAAAATATATTTTTTTTACTACTATTATTTATTTATTAATTACCCAAGCAGTCTGGGAATGTATGTAAATCTTTAGCCAAAGATTTATTTTGTTCCAATTCTTATAACCTTTTCCCCTTTTCGCCGCCTCTGGTCGCCGAAGATGTCAGCGAGGTGGCGAGCGAGCAGCACACACATATGTATACCTCACATATGCATATGCCTGGGCCTGGGCATTTCCATTGAACTCTCGTCCAGCCACTCGCAGGTGTCCCATTGTTCTCCGCCTGCCAGTCTCCTCTGCCTCCGCCCTCAGTTCGCGGTAACCGTCTCCGTCCCCGTCCCCTCAACTGATAGGACATCATCCCGCTAATGCCATCGCCACCGCCACTCACTCACCTGTGTTTGTGTCTTGGCATGACCTGTCAGATGGCTCAAGATTGCACAGCTAAGGGCAATTCTCATTGAAGCACAGTGCGTATTGCCCACCAAAGAACATTCAAATGGGATTTTGAATACCCAGTAATACAGTTGCTCAAATATCTGTGAATACACCTGGAAAAAGAGTACACATTACTGGTTTTGACATTGAAGAAAGTATTATACATACCAAGATCATTTTTACACCATATAATGAATCAGGAATTAGGGGAGTTTTAAATGCAGATTGTTTTTTAATTATTAATTAATATTAATTTTCTTAATAATTTGTAGCAAATGTACCTTGAGTGCAAGTGCAGCCACAAAAGTCTGACGATTTCTCTGAACGCTTAGTTTAAAAATATGAAATAAAATATTTAAAAATATTTCCCAAGATAATATCAATAAATTAAGAGTAGTTAATTGCTTGTTTCCCAAAATCCTCGATTTCCACATACTTGGAAATGATTCGCTCTTTGGTTCACTACCACGAGGCATCACTGTGTGTCCCCGCCTCCTGGCCGGCCTCTTCCTTTCACTTTTGCTGATGGGCATCGCTTCGGAACATGGTCCGCAAATTTATCTGCGTGCCAGTGCATCGGCAAGATGCATCTTCAATTTGCAACACAATGCAAGGCAATCACAGTAAAAACAATTGGACAGCCGCCAGCAGTGCCCGTTCTTAACAAGAATTAATCAAGCTTCATCATTGCGTGACGTTGAGTGAAGGAGCAGGGAACCTACCTACCTCTCAGTTTTATTTTAATTGAATCAAACATTTATTTATTGTTTATTTATTGTTGTGTCAAAAGCACAAAGTAGAAATATGTCAGCCTTCTTGCGATCTTCATATAAATATAAATGATTTCAAAGGACATTGTTGTACATTTTATCAACCTTCATGGGATCTTTACATTTGTGTACATGATTAAAAAAAAAAAAACAAAAAATCGGGAAAGCAAACTGGCATCCTGTCTATTTCTCGGCCTGGTCTTCAGCCTTAGGCATAGCATATTTCTGGGTCCAGAGACGTGCGTTGGCATCGTAAACGTCGCGCCTGCGCTTGCACAAGTCTCCCAGTATCGGCTGCAATGGATCCTCGGGATTAGGGTCGCTCAGGAGCGATATGATTGAAAGCAACATCTTTCCCACTGTCAAGGCCGGCGACCACTCCGAACTCAAAATATCAACACATACGTTACCTGACGATGCAACATTACAGTGGTACATTTTTGTTTCGAAGTACACCTTGGGCGGCAAGAACGGGTAGTCCTGGTGAAACAGCAGGATTAAGTGAAATATTCCACCCTCGTACGGTGTTCCGGGCGGACCCTGAATGGTTGCCTTCCAGCGGAATATATCATTTTCATCCATTTCCACGTCGCAGCCCTCTGGCCGTTCCTTTTGAAAATTAAGCATATCACGCTTAATCCTTTCTATGGCCCTGGTAGGGGGTTCCTGCCTGGAAGTTAGGGGCCTAGTTTCGCCACGGGTTAGGCCACTCATAAGAGAGGAGGACGGCAGTGCAGCTTCTGGCGTTGTCGGGGCATCGGCGGCCGGCGGCGGTGTGGACTCACGGACACGACTTGTCCTGAGAAAGTTCTGTAGAGCCAGGTTTGGTCCTTGGCGACTAGGTTGGGCAGAGGATCCGACTGTTGCCCGGTTTCGTTGGCTTCCCCTTGCCCTATTAGTGAAATCACGGACACCACTTGTCCTGAGAATGTTCTGTAGAGCCAGGTTAGGTCCTTGGCGATTAGGTTGGTCAGAGGATCCGACTGCTGCCCGGTTTCGTCGGCTTCCCCTTGTCCTATTAGTGGCGCGCGAGGGCAAGACCTGCGAAGCCTGCCTGGCGGTTTCAGCAGCCCCAGCAGCCCGAGCAGCCCGAGCAGCCCCAGAAGCGCGAGCGGCCCGAGCAGCCCGAGCAGCAGCCACTGTGCGCAGCCTAATGCGCTCGCTACGACGCAGAGGAGCATTACGCCGTGGGCGTAAATTATAACGATGGATCGGCGGCATTATCTTTTGAGAAAAAAAACCGAGTAAAATCGTGACCGAAAAAACACGTGCTTTTCTGCGAAACTCTTACCTTGGATGTTCTACTCAATTAGATATAGTCTGGCTCTTATGAGTTGCTTCGGATGGATGATCAGTTGTTACTGACGAGTAGTATGTCTTGGCAAGATTGAGAATAACCAAAAAACTGTGAGGTCAAAAGTTCTGCACAATTTTCACAAGACTCGCCAAACTTCAAGAGAACTTTTTTCGCAAGGAGCGTTGCCACACTGCTGCTTTTGCCTTAACCTCGCTTCTAGCTCCAGGACGGTCACATCTTTTAGCTACATTTCAGTGGCAACAACTTAAAATCGAATGCTAACTTCAAAGCTAAATGTATGCAAAATGCTTTAATATATAATTCATATTTGCAATGCCTTCTGATGATGCGAACATGAAATATGCCCCCAATTCGAAAATGGGGAAATGTGGTTACGGGTTCTGGGAAATTTGGATCTAGGGTTTAATGACTTGATATACATATCCGGTACATATTTGAAGTATTCCGCCTTCGCTTGTCGCTGTTTTACAAAACGCATTTTCGGAGGAATTTTTGTAATAGAATTTCTTACTTTTGGTACTGCTGCATATGCGTTTAGGTTTGTTTACAGCTTTTTGCTTTTTGACAACAAACGGTAATAGAAATCACAAAATAGAAAATTCAGAACACTTTACCCTGTGTCGCTTAATTCTTACAAAAAACCTTGTCTATCGTTAATAGGATCTACAAATTCTCTTTAGCTATAGCCTGATTTTTCTGTATGTGTAATATATTTAAAAATTTTCTATGCAGTAGCCTGCTTCATCTTAAAAATATTTTATTACTATAAATTATTATTATACTTATTAATATTTTGTATTAAAATAAGTAAATTGATCAATTTTTGTCATTTTAAATAATTTTAACATTTTCTTTAAGATGAGCTCTTTTTAGTGGAATTTGATATGACTTTTGATAATTACTAGCTTTTTGCTATCATGTGCATTCATGTGAGGTGCTAGATCGACAAGGCTGCTGATGTTGACAAAGAAATGTAGCTTTTAATTCGTTGCAAACTTCCGTTTTAATTTACAATAGCCTCCACAAGGAGGCCATAAAAGGAAAAATTGACAGGACTGTTCTGCTCTGCGTGTCCTTATTTCTTATTGTTTTTTCTTTGGTCCTTATGCATCTGCTGTTCCTGTGGTTGTTGTTGTTATTGGCTTCGCTGGACGAACGCTTTCAACTTTCAAATTGAATCAAATCAATTTCGCTTCATTGAATGTTTACCATTTTCAGTTACTTTTCCTCGCGTAGGATTTTTCACGCGTATTTTCCGGACACCAAGTCCGTTCCGATTCCTGTGCCCACTTCAACTCGAAGGACTGCGACCCCGTTTCAAGGACAAGGACGTGGCAGTGTAACGGTTTACGATTTCCGTTCGCGATGGTCAGTGGGCGACTAACTAGGAGGATGAAAACGGAAACCAGATCTGCGATCCATACGTGGAGGATCCCCGACAGAGTACTGACTGCCACCCAAGGTCCCATCCGCTGAGCTCTCTTTGTTCGGCGCGCAACTCACTGTGAAATTAAATTGTGAATTAAGGGCCACGCGAACAACTGCTCCACTTCCGTTTCCGGGAAAGGCTTGTAAGAGCTCCACGCAGCTGACAGCGATTACAGCGACAAGGACGACGGCAATGGACGCAGGCAACTGGGACTTGGGGACATGCTGCTGCTGGTGCTGTTAATGCGCTGGCATCGCCTCCCACTGGGAGCTGGTCTAACATTTCTTTGCGGCTCTGCTTTCGTCCCTATTTTCCCCCTCTGATTAAAGGCTGCTGCATCCCGACACCGATTACCAGGGACTACTTACATAAACACAGGTCAGGAGGCTATACTAACAAGAAGTCGATTTTAGAAGGAAAATAATCATTAAAGGCACAAAAACCGAAGGATGATAAAGAATTTTCTATATTGATATAAAAAACTTTATTTAATATATCTTATTTGCGCACCAATGAAATGTAAATTGGAGCTTGATCAAGTGTGAATCTTGTATTTTGATCTTATGTCTATCCTTTAATCGATTACTTTGTAGAATGCACGTTTCTATCGACTTAACCTCATTTCGTATTTTAATGAATTTACATAACCTTACATTATGATTTCTTAAAATTAACTATGTACATATATATAAAAGATCAATTTCTAGAGCAAGATATACATATTTTCCCCATTCCGCCAGGTGGTGACCCTCCGTCGTCTAATGGCAATTGGCGAACAAAGTCTGCCATGGCCATCGATGATTCTTCGTATTCCTTGTGGGAACAGCTGCCAGCTGCCGGATGGCTGGGGATCCATTGGTTCGGAATTAGTTGGCAGAAAGGTAGTTATGGCTCGCACACACACCCTGCACACACACACACCATTCGCACACATATGCAACGGAAACTCTTTGGCCATTTGCAGTAAATTGAAAAAGTATTAAATCAATAAATAAAAGTTGCACACACATCCATATAGCCATAGTTGGGGACGTGTAACTTTTTGGCCATGTGCGTGGGTCCCCGTGCTCCCAGCTCCGTGCTCCGTGCTCCGTGGCCCGTATTCCTTTTCCCGGATGCTGCGCTTACGCTGCACATTTTCACAGTCAGAGTCACAGTCGGAGGTCCCCATCCGGATGCAGCTCCTCTTCCCGCTACGTTCGGCATGACCATTTGGGGTTACACACGCCGCGTGTTAATTACTCAGAACATTTTAAACGGCACACGGCAAGGCGAAGAAGATGGAGTCCGCGGGGGCGACACCAATACCAACACCAACACCAACCATGGGTTCATGGCGACCCGCGAAATTTGTTGTATTGATTTAAAACGAGAGCTAGCCACCGGCAACCAGCAACCAGGACATCAGGACATCAGGACTTTGGGACACGGAGACAGAAGCCAGAAGCATCGTTGCAGGTGGCTGCTGCCAGGTGGCAATCAATGCATCCGAACGGAGCACGTAAGTAGCCAAGGGTATATGAGCATTTGGGTTTAAGTGACGACAAAGGGGATACCCTAGAGAGAAGGGCTATTTTTAATTGACATGCAAAATTATTTATTTATTTTTTATAGAATAACTTGAAAATATATCGATAGGCAAATCGATAAGAAAGGAATCGAGCAGCTGCGATCGCTATTCGGAGAGCTTGACGCCAGCCATTTTGTTGGTTTTTAGCAAACAAAACTAAACTAAGATACAAATATTGATATAATATAGAAATTTAGAAGAAATAGGGATCTAATCCTATTTGTGTACCAAAGCACTCTTGAAGATTTAAGGTAATACCCCAAAGGTAAGGTGATCCTGTTAGCAAAATCGTGTTTAGTTCAAAGCATTTATTAAAATGTATTTTTATCCGTTTTGAAGAAATTTCTGCTGGGGAGAAGGCTAGTCCAGTGCCAGCACTCCCAATCCTTCCCAGCAAGAGCCAGGCACGCGGGAGCGAGTGAGTTTTAAAAATGCAACCAGTGCAGAACGAGGAGACGAGGTGGACAAGGACGAGGACGAGGTGGACGTGGTGAAAAAGACAGCAGCCAGGGTATGGCAGAAGCAATACTGGCAAATAAAAAACAATTGAATGGCAAATATAAAACGAATTGTGGGATACCATCGGTGGCGAGTCGGAATCCGGAATCGTTGGAATCGTAGGAATCGCTGGAATCGTCCGAGTCATCTACATGGATTCCTCACATTGTTGCTTCTGGCGGCAAAGCAAGCGGCAAAAGGCAAAAGGAATTCCCAAACTAAAATGTCTTTGTCAGTGCCTTGTCAGGGATATTTGCCCCCTAATAAGGAGGCAACTTCCTCCTCCCTCCTCTCTATTCTCTGTATGGACGAGACCGTACTCCTCCTCCTCCTCCTCCTCGGGTTCCGCCTCCTCTGCCTCGATTCACTCTCGGCGAAGTTTATTAAAAGCGAATGCAAATTTCAAGCAGCGCCGGCAATTTAATTAGCAGCAAATTCAACAATTTCCATGCACACACACCGAGAGTGAGTCGAGGAGACGGAGACTGAGGACGGAGGACGGTGGAAACGGCTCGTTATTATAAGGACCCCCGGCAGGACTTCAACTTTGGTTACTCCTTCAAAAGGGATGACACGCGATGGGCGGTGGACGGAGGACGGTGGGCGGGTCCCCGGGCAAAGGGGCACACTTTTTATTAGAATCGTAAATAGTCTTTACGAGTTGTACGTGCCCAAAATTTGCAATAAGCCAAAAATGTTCGGCTAACAGCAACAACAAATTATCGGCCATGCCTATGTCCTTCGACCTTCTTCCTTCCAATCCGCCCTATTCCCCATTCTCCATTATCCATTCCCCCTTTTAATATGATAATCATAATAATTATTATGTAAGCAATGTTTATGCGCCCTCCAACTGAAACAATCTGACGAATTAGAAACTTGTTGACCAGCAGCTTCCATTGGCTTCAGTTTGGGAAATCTCGGAAAGTTTTTGTGCTTGCTTTCCGTTCATTAAATAGTTATAGATTCCATTCACTTTAATGAAATTACGACTACTAATCACTTTAATTACAGTGAGTGAGATGGCTAAAGAAGGGTGTTCAGTTCAGCACATTGAGACTGGTAGAAGTCCTTTCACTTGTACTTTTTGGGGATCCTTAAAGTCTAGCACAGATCTAGATTTTCTTACTATTTTTTCTGCTTCTTTTCTTGTTTGTTGTATATATTTGTAAGATTAAGTTATCCTTAGTAATAAAATGTATAATTTAATTTGATTTATTTAATATTATATTATTATTAAAATGGCAAATGCAAATGCCTCCTCCAAATTCGCTCTTTTCAACACATTTCCCATTGCTCTTGACCCCTTACGATTCCCAATCAGTTCAAGCTGACGAACACTCAAATATTTAACCCGATCAAGATACAGTGAATAACTTTCGCTTTCGGCCCATTCATGGCCTCTCTGGATGCACTCAACTCGGCAAATTGGTGAATTGTTCAGTTTTTGATGAGAATCGACAGTGGCAGTGGCTGTGGCAGTGGCAATGGCAGTGGAAGCGGCGGCGGCATAGATAAAAGTGTAAATATTTATAGCATTAAATAACGAAAACAAACACCGTTTTTGACATTTTAATTGAATAAAATCGTTTTGTGGTCTTTTAAGGATTATTTCATGGCCAGCAGATGCCTCTGCTACGTCCCTGCCCCGCAATCTGCCCCTCACAGCCACTTCGTTGAGTGTTTGTCTGGGGCATCCAAAATGCAAAATGCATTGCATGCAATTGCAGTTGAATTGGTGTTTGTTGTGTTTGTGCAGCAAGTGAAAACAGAGACGGGACGGAGGAGGTTGGGTGTGGGTGTTAGGCGTTGGGCGTTGGGCGTTGGGGTGGTTGGAGGACTTTAGCCCATTCATACAGACAGTAGCCAACGCATTGTACATATATATATATATCTATATATGCGAACACACGACCATTTATACCGATCGCAGGCATACACAAAGAGAAATAGGTCGCTCTTAAACTAATTTCCAGTGACCCCGATTCGATTAATTGGTCTCACAGCAAATTATACTTGAAATACTTGGGTCATACCTACTCCCCAATTATCCTTATTGGCCATAATTACTCATATGTGGCGAGAAGAGCGCACAATGATGGCTACATTTATACATTTGACTTTGAGAATCGATGACCTAGGAAGGGAAAGGAGGGGGGTATTACCTCTTTGCCTAAAACAATACTTTTATTTACAATATCTGGGAAATACTTTCGTTCAGAATAATCAAAATTTACACTGTGGGCATTATAGCTTGAAAATCATTTATGCTTATGACCCATACATTGATGTAAAAATATCCAAAACTTTGGAAAACTTTGGAACATATTTCAAAACTCAAGTAAACATTGAGTTACTTGCCCAGGCCAGTCACAGTCTTTTTAAAACACTACACAACTGGATGAGAAAATGCCTCGCCTCACGATTAAGTCCGACAGAGCATCGTCCGCCGATCCGGAGAGGGTAGTGCGTTTGAATGTAGACGACGTGGACCAACAAGACAATGAGGAGGTGGACAACCAAGACACTCCCGTCGAAAACACCACCACAACTCAGAAGCGGCCAAAGCAGCTTAAGTTACCGAACTTTCTGTCCTCTCCGATTGATAATTTGGCCAACTACCTAGGAGCAGGTGAGATATTGTACTCTTCTGAGGAGATTCACTGGAGGATTACCTGGCTCGTCCCTCAGTTTCTCCCGGTATTGTTGGCCATCGCAGCCGCTCCGTTGGCCGTAAGATGGAGGAGATGCGTACTGAGGGAGCTGCATTTGCAAGGAATCGGGTGCAGTCGTTGGACAGGGAGAAAACGGAGGAGGCTCAGAATCTAAGCCCGCAGTCGTCCCGTGCCATGAAGATGGGAGCTCTGTACCAAGTTGCCGATCCCTTCCAGAATGGGGCTTCCCTTGATGAAGCCGCAACCAATGAGAAAACAGATGAAACCCTTGACGACGATGATGCTATTCCAAATAAAGACGCTGATTGCCTAATTGGATAAAATTGAAGATATGATCAATAAGATGAGACCATTTAACGTTTTTTTTTTGTTATTGAAGCGAATAAAGCTATGCAACGGGGCACAGATATCCCAATATTAAAAGGGTTTTATGGTTATTAGTACCAAGTATCCAAGATTGGAGTAACCAAAGCCATACTACCTTTATTTTGCCAGGTGTACACCTGTACATAAGGTGAGCCATCGCTGGCTCTGATGTGTTTACATATATGTACATATGTGCATTTGCGGATGACGATAACGACGATAATGATGATGAGGCTGATGCTGGTGCTGATGCTGGTGCTGATGCTGATGCTGCCGATGACGATGAAGATGATGCATGACCGGCCAAACTAAACAACCGGCTGGCCATAGAAATAACAGCCAGCTCAAGTGACACCAGACCATCCGGCCTTCCGTTCCGCCCCTGGCTCTGGCATGGCCTCCAACTCGTGCTCCTCCTGCGCCTCTTGCTCCTCTGGCCCCTCCTTCACCTGACTGGCCATATGTGTTTATCCTTTTTGTCAGCTGATTTGCATTTAATTGCAACGATTTTTTGAGGAGCCCAAACCAGACGCCCCCTTAACACCCAGCACACACCCATCACACACACACACACACGCCTCCAAAGTAGCTTTTTGTGTGTGCAGAGTTGTGTTTTTGTTGTGGCCCCGTGTTTTGTTTCGTTTCGTTTCGTGTTCGTCGCTTAAGCTGCTTTAAATTTATTGGTTTGCACAGTTTAAGCGATTTTCGTTTTGTATTTTCCATTTTGGCAGTCCGCCGTTCCTTTTTCCCCTCTTTGGTTACCATTACCAATGGATACAACTTGCCAATTATGCTCGTTCTCTGGCCAATGGACTGGACAGTGGACACAGGACAGTGGACAGTGGACACAGGACAGGGGACAGTGGGCACAGCACAGTGGACACAGCACAGTGGACACAGCACAGTGGACAGTGGACAGTGGACACAGGACAGTGGACACTAGACACTGGACACTGGACACTGGACACTGGACACTGGACACTGCTCCTCATCCCCTTTCCCATATAACTGGCAACTGCTCATATTCCGTGTGGCATATGCCAATGTCGATTGTTGGCTGTTGTTGCGTTTTTGTATGGTCATCCTCCCCTGCCTCCCCTGCCTCCCCTGCCTCCCCTGCCTCCCCTGCCTCCCCTGCCTCCCTCCTATGCTCCATACAAAACAAAAAGCCCGGAAAAAACCGCGCTGAATGGGGAGACGCTTTAAGTCCCTCCCTTAACCCCCCACCAAGGAAACCAACGTCAGCAGTGTCGCCAACGCTAAATGTGGCATTAAAATTTTCGACCAACAAAACTAGAAGAGCCAGGCGACGGAGGAAAATGTGAGGGGTGGGGTGGGTGAAGGGAAAATATATGGGTAACGCCGCCCACGCAGCATATACACACACACAACTGCTAACTGGACACTAAAAATATGGCACTCCAGCTTCGCTGGGCGCATTGTTGTAGTTAATATACTCCACCCACAAGGGGGGCTAAGGGGCGTAGAGGGTAGCGAGGGGAGCACGGTGTTTCAGAATCACAATTCAGAATCCGTTTAGAGTGCTCACAAAAATAGAATATTCAAAAATATAGCAAAAGGGTAAGGTTAATTCGTGGGACTGGGATTTTAAAAGCTTTACAGTTTGTAATGAGACCATTAAAATATATTGAAAACCAAGCATAACTAAGCCAGCATAAATATATAAATTACATTTTCAACATAGTATATTCGTGAGATTTTAAGAAAGTTTAAATCTTAATTCTGATATCCTTAAAAGATGTATAATTGTACCATAAAAATTAAACCTAGATTTTGTATTTTTCAATAAGATATATTGATGTATATAAAAAGGAAGATTCCGGTAATAATATTTAGGTAGCATCTTGTACTGTAATCACTTTTTAAAAACAATGTTTAATATAAGAAAAGTCTAAAATAATTAATAATAATAAATAAGAAAAACTATCTTCGTATTATAGTTAACCAAAAAACGATATAAAGACCAGTAATCCATAAACCATTACCATATCAAGAATCAGAAACTTTTTCTTTACTTAACTAAAAATATTCAATGATTCCTCCTAATTCTCTTAATTTTCCTATTCCTAGAAAGGGGAAATCAAGAAAAAATATGATTAATATTATTTATTAATAATAATATGATTAATTAATATTATTTATTAATAATATTAATATACCTAAATATTCTCTTAATTCCTTTAATCCTGGAAGGAAGGAAAAATAAAGAATTAATATAGCAACAGTTTGATTGAATTGGGTATTTCTAAGGACCTACATTTATCATTATCCAATCCATTATCCAATCCAATTCGATCCAATTCATTATCCTCTCCACTCGTAAAATTCTATATCCTGAAACTCAGCAATGCTCTCTGCATTCCATTAAACTAGGGTATAAACAGGATGACCCCTTTTGCTGAATTTGTCGCCGAGTTGTCCTGGTTGTTCGTTGATAGTTTGCCGCGGCTGCTTCCGCACTTAGCAGTACTTTGGACTAATTTTTAATGCCGCTCATATTTCGCGCTCAGCATCAGCAAATGGCAGCAACAGCCGACGCCGCAGCACCGAAGGACGAAGGACTAAGGACTAAGGACTCGCTATGCATGTGTGTGTCTGTGCGTCGCGGTACAGAATACAGGTGCTGGCGAAAGTAATTGGCCAAGGGAGTGCCATCAAGCAGGATGACGCGATGGCTCCTCTATCAGCGCATTCATCAGCCAGCGATAGTTCCTGTTAGTGCTCCCACATTCCTCATCGCCCACTATTCGGTACACAGAGGAAAATATGTGATATTGTATATTTAAATATATATTTAAAAGACAATTTCTAAAAAAGGGAAATTGAATAAAACTTTTTACTTTTAAATTTGGGTTAATTTTTCAACACAACAAGAAAGAAAGAAGATACTAAATATACATAGATACAAAGATATACATTTGCATTTTAAGAACTTTTATAATTATTAAAAATTCATTATTTTTGGTCGAATTTCTCACAGAACACGAAAAAGACTGCTTAAGTTTTGATTTTTCTAATTAAAAGCGTCAAATCTGAAGGATTCCCTCCATAGTTATCATTCTTTCGATTGAGGTTAAGGAAAGGTGTTTAAAACAAGTTAGCAGAGCGGCTGTTAGTCCTTGAGGATAACCTCAAGTTGGCAGGGCGGCTGTCAGTCTCTCAGGATAACCTCACTTTTTCGTTAATTTTTCGATTAAGAAAAGATCAAGATCGATCGCACAGAAATAAATAATCTACAATTAATAATAAAGAATGTTTTTTTGTCAGTAGCGCCCTATGTCTAATAAGAAATTTAATATTCTTCCGACTTGATGTCAAGTTGGTTTTGTACTTCGTCTAAAATCAAATTAATGATATTTAATACTATTTACTTACTTAATAATGGTAATTTATACTATTACCAAGCTGGATAATACCTTTTTGATCAGCGTTTTAAAGGCGATTTTCTCTTCGTGTAGGGGTCCATCGACTTTCGGCAAGAACTGTGCTCTTCGAGGCTTGGACTTGTGGTAAACGCTGGGCAAAATCATTTCTGCAGATACTGCGCTGGCGACTTATGCATATATACATTTGTCTTCGCAGGGGCGTCGGTTGGGGGGCACTCTAACCCCCCAAAAGAAGGGGGTTGCAAAACGACAGCGTGTGTGTTGTGTGCACTGCCCCTGCTTGTTGCTGTTTTTGTTTTCGCTTTCAGTTACTTTTTTGCTTATTTTTTATTATTTTTTTGTTTTTTTTTTTTTTGCATTTTGCTGTGGCTGCGGTTGACTCGCGATATTTATTATTGTTGCTGAAATTGCTGTGTATCCTCGCGCCGGGAGTCCTTTCCCTTCGCGCCACTGCTGCTGCTGCTGCTGGTGACGCATTTAAGGCTTTTGCGGCATATAAATAAAAAACTAGCAAAGCGGAACAAGAAACATAAAACGGGGAAGGAGCCGAGGCGATGTTCCAAAAAAAGAGACAAAGGATCGGGGAAAGAGAGGAAGTAGAAAGTGGGAATTGGGCGGGAGGCGGGAGGCAGGAAGGATGGACCTTAAGCTTCGGCCAGCGTGGCGAAGAAGAGCATCTGGGATGCGCCAATGCTTGATTTATGGGAGGAGTCCCGCCAGGATGGGCTCCTTGGGCCACGCCTACTTACTGCGAACAGCGAGTCCCGGCAACTCCTCCTTCTCCGCCCCGAAATAAATAATCCTTTGGCTTGGCTTTTGAATTTATTATGTTTGTTTTTGCTTTGCTCATTCTTTTTATTTGGCTTCTCCATCGATAGTAGGTTTGATTATTATTATTATTATTATTTTTATAATATTTTCAATTTTTCATGGGCTTTAGTTCGGCTTTCCTTTTGGGTTGTTCTTGTTTCAGTTTCGCTGTCGCTTTCACTCTCGCTTTCGCTCTCGCTTCTTGCTTTCAATTCGTTTAGTTCTCTTTGTAGCTTGGTATCGTTATCGTAATCGTTATCGTTATGCACCTGTATATCTCATATTTAGCCTACAGTTAACATTACTATATATAGTGAAATAATGCAATGCGCTTATGATCGCTCTCCGTACACTTCCCCGGGATCTTCCTTTACTATTTTAGACAAAAAATAATGACGATGGCTCACACAATTATGCTATTTTACAATTAATCGAAGTCGGTATCGCAGTATTAACAATCGATATTGCTCTATAAGTATTATTACCTTGGTATTAGAGGGGGGAATTCTTATAGCAGCTATCATATAATGGGTTACAAAAAAAACATCACCGATATCTATATGTTACTAGTATTATGTATATAGTTTGTTTTTGCGTATATAGAAATTAGGGGTGCCACAGGAAACCGTCCGAGGAAATTCGTTTTCCCCCTTCCCTCTGCATACTTCCCTGCACCTTGTGAAAAAGATTTCATTTCACCGGCGTTCTCGGTGGCATCCCTGATAGTTTGCGCCGAATGGTCAGCATGTGCATTGCGTGTTTGTTCTCGCCTGGCTCTCGCTCGTTAACACATCTAATTGGACTAACAATTCGCCAGGGTCCCAGTGAGGATACTGAGTTACAAGGATACAAGGATACGAACACACGCACACGCGCAGACAAACAGATACACCGAGATAACGGTTTGTAGTGAAAGTTTATCAATTTTCTGTGTCAATTTCATTGAATACGGTCTACAGGGATGCCACAGAAATTGATGCAGATTTGAAATTAATTAAAAAGGGTGTCTAAAATTATGCTATGATATATTTAAGAAAGTTACTTGGTATAACATTTTGTAGCATACTTTTTTGGACCACCTTTCAAGGTATTCCAAATCCACCGCGATTTCTGTGGCAACCCTCACAGCTTGGCTACAAAATGTACATGGTGGCCAATTAGTTGTGTGTGTCTTGTTTCTTCGTTTTCTTCCTTCTCTCTCGGTTTATAATTTAGCTAAGCAAGTTAGTAATTGATAAGAGTTCACCACCTGTAACCCCTGATATGTACAGTGCGGCAATCGTCGAGGATCGGGATCTGCACCGCGACGAGACTCCCTTTGGATCTGTGAGTTCATCCAGAGACAAGAATTACTAAGATGAGTCACGCCATACGATTTGTATGCACACGATTTTTTCGCGCTGGCTTACCCTCATATTTCAAAACGAATGTGTGGTCCTTACTCATCTTAGTAATTCCAATGTCTTTGGTTTATCGCAGTGGCGTCGCCTCGCAAACGTTTTATCACATATTTATCCATACAATAATAGTGTGTCGTCGTATAGTTCTCACTTGATTTTATAAAATAAGTACAAATGCCTCTCCGTTTAGATTAACTATCGTAGATACAAAGATACAAGATACGGTACTGTTCTGTGGCATTAATTGACTAGACTGCTATGCATATATCCATGTATACACTATATCCATCTGGCTAGGTAATGCAGATGTTGTCGCCGCGCAGCGCTCTTTGTTTGCTAGCTTATTCTCACGTATATATATTTATTGATATATATATATATCTATATATATAGATGAATGTATAAATTGCATCTTTATTAATTGGCCAATAAATTTTCCCAGTTATTTATGAACTATCAACTATGATAAAAAAAAAATTGTGTTCCATACACATGTACATATGTATATAGCTAGGTTTATATAGATTCCACAGTCACATATACAAATACAAATACGAATACAAATACAAATACATATGCTTAAATGCGCTTAAATCGGATTTTGTCTATGCCGCCATCCATATGTGCTCACTTTATGATTTACACACATTTGACTCGAAATTCGATATAATAATTTAGTACTCAATCCGCAGTCCGCATTTTGCATTTTCGCCAAACGAAAGTCGCGCTTCGCATTTTGCATTTCGTGTTTCACATTTTACATTCCGCATTTAACGCAAACAGAACAGAAAATGGCAACAGAAACGTAAACAACTAACAAACAAACGTAACGGAACGCCCTCAGGGCCCCAGGATATGCAGGATGCAGTATCCAGAGTATCCTGGTTGCAGGATTAGCCCAGGGTTCAGCATTTTTCGGTGCAGGATTCTGGGATGCCGGGAAGGGTACTTGGTTGGGTGGCGGATGGCGGATGGCATCAGACTCTCAGATTTCAGATTTCGCATGCGGATAGCAAAACTGCAGCGTTTTACATTTGACAATTTGTTGCTTGTTACTATATGCCACATATATGTATATACATGAACAACACGTATATAAATGCGTGTATATGTATATTTATATAGCAGAAGTCGGATACCCTGGCAGTCGAGATTCGAAGGGAATGCAACGGAAACGGAAATGCAGATGGAGGCGAAGGCTATGGCTAACGACTCAATTCAATAAGCTGCTGCTCCCATGATGATCTTGACTTGCAGGCTGGAGTTATCTGGAAAGAAAGAAAGAGGAAAAAATATCTATAGTCTTGATCAGTATAAATAAGTCATATTTTCTTTGAAGTTTTCACATTCCTCTCTCGACCTTTCCGAACTTTTCTGATTGGTCTACTGAGATGTTTGCTCGTGATCCGCAAGTGTTTCAATTTCATTTAATGGTTTCTTTAGAAACTATGGAATTGGAACCAAACCGGATGTACAGCAACTATCGATGAATGTGTCTAGCTACTGATAATATAATATTCAGTTCCAGAAATAATTTATTTCAAACAACTTTTACAAATCAAATAATTTCCAGGAACCTATACATTAATTTTGTATTCCAGATGTCTAAGTACATTTCTCATTTCCAATCGCTGCTTAATAAAACTTCAACATCTGCGTTAACCTCACGTGAAAGCGAAAGTTAAAAGGTCCTTTGGCAAGATTAGGAAAAGTTCACTAACTGAGTTACCCTCCCTGAACCTTCCGCTTTAAGTTGGGCCAGAAGTTGTCTGAAGTTGGAGGCAGTAGCCCTGACTTTCGGCCAGGGAGATGCCTTAAAACAGATTCGAAACGCAACTTGTCAAGTAATAAACAAACTGCTCAGTCGAAAAACTTGAGAAGCGAACCCGTTTAGCTCGTTGAATTGCCAGTTCACAGGGTTCCCAACTAGTTGAGCTCTCTTGAAGGACATTCGCAATTTTTATACGTTCCCCCCTCGCTGTCCCACTGTCGCACTGTTTGGGTTCTTGTGTTTGTGTGTGTTTACAACAATAAAACGCTTCGTTGTCATAGCTCAAGCAGATTGATGTTCAACACAGCATTTTCCGAGTCGCAGCCAGGACGGGACTAGGACGAGGACGAGGTTGATGATGACGATGTCATCATCGCAACAAGCAACATTCGAGTGCACTTACATGCCTATCTATCGTATATATCGTATATCTATATGTGCGGATATATCTGTGTGCGGCCTCCGTCTCCCCTGACATCTGTATGTAGGGCTGTGTCCTGGCTGTGTCCTGGATCTGTCCTGTCCTGGCCCCGGTCCTGTTCCTGGTCGTCGGGCAAGTGCAGTGCAAAGTTGGCGGCGCCTTGATTTATGTCCCAGTTGAATGTCTGTCTGTCTGTCTGTCGGTCGTCCCTGGACCGAATCGCTCCCTGCTCTCTGCTCCCTGCTCCCATCTCCCTGCTACCAGCTCCCTGCTCCTTGGCCTCTTCCTTGGATTTTCGGCCATGGCAATCTCTCTGTGGAGTTTACTTGAATTGTGTACACACTCGCGGCTTGTTTGTGCTTTTGATTTGATTTATATTGCCGACTCAAGAGCATGAAGAGCATGTTGTTGATGCGAATGTGAATGGGCCAGGACACTCTGCTGGCTTCTGACCCCTGCTCCTGCTAGGACGATGATGATCTCTGTCTCCTGTCGACTTGTGAGTGAGCCGTGCGATGATCGGCCCCCGTCTGACAGGCAAAGCACTTAGCCGGAGCTCCTGGCCGATGCGAGAGCCTGGCTCATGTGATTTGCATGTGTCACATCAGTTTCCGGTGACAGCTCGCTGGCATCTCGGATCTCACATCACATCTCCACATCCGCTTCCGCATCCGCAGCACGCACTCCACCTCCTGCTCTTAGCCTCCGGTTCTTGGCCCACCGAAAAGTTTGGCAACTGAGACAAAGTCGAGCCTCGGGCATAGGCGATTTTTCAATTAGTTGGCAGTCAGCCTCCCAGCACTCCTCACCCACTGACATCTACAAATTTTGCCGGGCTTTAGGCCATGAGCCTCAACAGGGAGCTGGGTAGCTGGGTAGCTGTGTAGCTGGGAACTGGGAACAGCAACTGAAATCCTACATAATTAAAATACTTAAAGGCTTTAAAGGCAGCAGCAAAGTTTTTAACTTTTAAATTGTTGAGCCTGGCCCATGTTACCTTCTGCTCGGCACCTTCTTCTACTCGGAGCAGGAGCAGGTTCATTCTGGCATACAGAAAGGGCGCACATGTGTAGAAATGCTTTATGGGGGTTGAGCCAGGCCAGGATTGGGGTATGGGTGGTGCTCCTGTGCCAGTGCCTGTGCCTGTGTGTGCTCAACTCACTAAGCTTACTTAAGCATTTTTGCCTCGGCCCTCGCCTCGACTTCGATGTCAGTCGCAATCTCAGTCTCAGTCTCAGTCGGCGGCCAAAATCGCGTCGATAAAGTTGTTCCTTTGCTCCTTGACTGGTTGGATCTACCTTCTGTGCTTCTGTGCCCCCTTGAGCTCCAAGTTTCAACTCCTGCTTCAATTTCGCGTGAATTGTGTGTTGTCGAGACTGACAGCCCGGGAATGGGGCAGAGTTTTGGGAGAAGGAAGAATGGGTTTGCACTGGAGCAAGTCCTTCTTGTCTTGGCTGGCCAGAAATTAGCCGAATTGATTAAGAGAGTCTTGGTCTTGAAAATAACATTTAAATGAGAGTTATAATGCTTGGGGGGAACCCCTCTTTATTGGCACTCTCCCACCATATGCTCTACGCCTCCGTTTGGCGTCACATCAATGGCCTGGCCCGGCCTCAACCTCAACCTAAAAAACATTCCCTTGGCCCGCATTGCTCATACGCCCCGTGTGTGCCGGGTGCCATTGGACTCATTATGGGCGACGTTAATTGACAGGACACCCACATAGATTTTCATAATTTTTGTTATTAGATAAACACACACGCACACACACACACACAAAATTAGCAGGCAGGCGGAGGCTGGGGTCATCTGCTGGCTGCTGCATATTTTATTAGATTTGCGCTTAACCCGGGGTCGTCTCTGCCACCTCTCCCCCTTGCTACTTACCCACTCCTTGTGCTCGCAGGGACGAACACGAACACGAACACGAACCCCAACTGCGGCTGTGGATACGGATACGGATGCGGAGTTCATTTCGCCTCGCTTTGACCTCGGCTTAACGATTTTGCTTTGTCATTTGGTCGTTTAATTATGTGCATGGAAATTTATGTGCGACTCCTTGACTTTAAATGAAGTGTAAGGACCATTGGCAATCCTTTTCCGCCGCCAGCTGTTGGGCCAGCGGCACCGACCCCGACACCGACCTTGGACCTACACTTGGATCTGGACCGTTCTGCCCCCCGGGTTATTTATGGTCCAGTCGAGTCTGATAATACAGAGAAGGAGTAGAGAGTGGAGAGTAAAGAGTGGCAAGTGCAGAATGGAGAGTCAAAAGAGAGAGCCAAGGACTAGGGGGAGCTGGAGGAGTCGGAAAGGAGGCTGATTAAATTTTGTATTAGCTCAATAAATTTGCAACCAGGCAAAGAAGTATAAAAATGCCCTGTGACACGCAAATGGACGTCGCTTAACCCGCCACTGGCCGTTGTCATATTTCAGGACAACCCACCACCAGCCAGAGCCAGAGCCACAGCCACAGCCGGAGCCAGTTCCCCATCCTCAACCAGCAGACACTCGCAAATACAGAGGGAGCCGGAGCACACAGGCAGCGGAGCAGTCTTGTATCCATTGTGGTTGGACTCTAATTTATGTCGCTGGTAATTTGCCAGAGATTTCTGCGCTGGTTGGAGGACGGAGCACCGAGCAGGGGGGACTTTGGAAGGGTTGCCTTGGTCTAATGGTTGATGGGCTATGCCTGAGACCGAGGACCTTTGCATATGATGAGCAAGCAATGATCCAGATGGAGTCGCCGATTAGCCATGACTGCTTGGAGGCGCCCAGCGATACCTTAATGGGGGCGGGCTAGATAAGGATGATGGAGTAATGACTTTCCGAAAGGATTATTCCGGAAGGGTTCTCGGGCTAAATGTCCACATGAATGAAGTGTGGTTAATGGGGGTAAGCTCAGGAGATGATAGAGGACATATGCTAGGCCTTGATAAGGCTGCCTTAGAGATGCCTCAAAGTCAAGTTACAAAAACTCAAACTTAATTGAAATCAGCAGGAACTAAATATCCCAAAAGGAAGCTTTGGCAGAACGTTTTCCAAACCAGTTGCTAGGACAGCTCTACCTTCGGTCAAGCTTAATCATGTGATTCTAAGCCCCCGGGGCTCCTTCCTAACCCCTTCGTTAATGACACAAGTTAACCAAAGCGTTTTACGACCCACGGCAATGCGATGCGGGTGTAATCGATAGCCAGGAGCACTTACTCAGGACAATCTGCTCGGGGTCTGCTCTTCGCTGCTCACTCCTCCCCAGAACAAGAACCAGAGTCAGCTACAGAACCCGCTACAGAATCGGAATCAAGACCAGGACCAGCACCAGAAATCGGCGCCCTCTAATCTAGTCTTTTCAATTTGCAACTCTCTCAATTGCATTTCACTTTCCGCCCCACGTTTTTACAGCTCGTCGTCGCTGATTTTATTTATCGCCCTTCACTTTCCCATGTTTGCTTTGGCCCGGAGTCCGGAGTCCGGAGTCTGGAGTCCGGGAACATTTATCACAGCCTTGCAGCAGGACGAGGGATGGACGGACGGACGCTGGTTGATTTCGGGGACTCCAATTTAAGCTTCTGAATGGGAAATGCTAAATCGGGGAACTGGGATATATATGTACATATGTACTATGGGAAGGAGCGGAAGGACATTTCGTCCTAATGCCAAACTCCAGCGGTCATGTTGGCCCCGCGTTAATTACGCGACTTTTGCTGCGGTCGCCTATTTGCTGATTGCATGACAGCGTCAACGCTGGCCAAGGCACGCACGACTTGCGCCCTTCTGTGGCAGCCGCATCCTGGCTCATCCGCAGCCCTCCCACGTTCCACTGCCCACTGCCCACTGCCCACTGCCCACTGCCCACAGCCCACTGCCCCTTTTCCCACTGCCCAATCCGAGTGCTCAGCCTGGGGCTGAGCTCAGCTCATCTGCAATGCTCGCATCGCTCGCAGAGCCGAGTTAGTCACGCCAATTTTATTGCATTCCTGTTCCTGTTTCTGTTTCTGTTGCTGTGTCTCCTGCTCCTGCTCCTGCTCGTGCTGCTCCTCCAGTGTGCCAGTGGACATGGGCTTTGGGTTGGACCGGGGGCGTGGTCACAGCCATTCACGACTATCAGTCGCAACAATGGCGTTGGCAGTTTTCGGATTTCAAGCGGAACAATTAAGTTAACGATCTGCGGACGAGGGCTGAGCGGCAAAGAGCAAAGTGCGCCTACACCAGGCCTCTGCCCCCCATCAGCCCCAAGGGGGCAGGAGTCAGTCCTGGGGGCGTGGCAGTGAAGTGGGAACGTGTTAAGCCGGCCACATCGCAGAGCCACTGGCCGCTGGACACGAATGTTGGCGACAATTGCACGTCCCTGTTGCTGGCTACATCTTTTTTTCCCCGACTTTAAGTCTTTAAGGGGAGACTCAGCCTCCGGGCGGAAGCGGAAGTGGAAGTGGAAGTGGAAGCGGAAGACTGCCCTTCAATTAGCAAAAAAAAAAAAAACCTGATTAAGTGAATAGGCCATCTAATGTGGCCGGCAAGGAGCTTCCTCCAATGCAAATGCCAATGCAAACACAAGGAGAGCTCAAAGAAAGAAATGTCCTAAACCGGACAATTGCTTTTTTCCTGTTTAACTTTGGCCACCCGCCCCCCGGCTCAGGACTTGGATTCAGATTCGGATACTGATTCAGATTCCCACTCGGACTTCGACTCGGAGTCGGCACTCGAAGTTCTCCTCCTTATGCCGGCGCTGCTGGCCCGGTCGAGGAGGGACTTGAAAGTAAACAAAGTTTTAATTTCCTTCAATGATTTCTCTGGGCATTTGTTTTAGCCCCGACCAGGAGTGGCTCTGCCGGCGCCACTCACTACCAGGCGGACCGGGGCCATTGCCGGCCTCATAATCAAGTTAGATAAATCTAAATCCTTTGCGATAAGCGGCTAAAGAATAGCCTAGCCCCGCTCGCTCCCAAGGACCCGTACCCGTACCCGAAACCGGACCCAGGCTCAGACCCAACCCGACGTCTCCATCAAAGTTGCTCCGTCTGCTCGGCTGCAAGGCTAAATGGGTTAGGCGAAGCCTGGGGGTTGCTTGCCCGGGATATTCGGTGTGGACTCCGGACTGCGGACTGTGGACTGCGGACTGTGAACTGGGGGCTGAATGGCTCCGGCTACGAATTAGAGTGCCACAGTCGGGCGAGTGAATAGAATTTGTAATTTCCGTTTTCGTTTTGTATGCTAACCCGCCAGGCACCCAGGCACCCGGGCACCCCCTAACTCGCCCAGTTCCCCCCTGCAACACACACTTAAAGCGCTCCACAATGAAACTGTATCCGGGAACCGATGTTGGCTGCACTGCAGCGCCGGCTATGGCCTTCGAGCAGTTCAATTGGTTTCAGTTTCGGTTTGGCTGGGGGATAGGACTGCGTGGAATACTTATGACGATGACTAAACACTCTGCTGACCATGTTTGCGATTGCATTTAAAGATGAGAGGCCATTGAAACCGCTTTCCATTTGGCCCGCAAAAGAGGAAAGGGGACTAAGACTGGAGAAGTGGGGACCGCAAGCATTCAGGATTCAGGTGTCGCCGGATTTACGGGCGAGGCCAGACAAATAAATAAATAAATAAATAGAACCCACCTGGAGTTGGTCCTCCGGCAATTGCCGCCTAGTTGCCCTTCCGCCGTTTCCTTCGACGCCGCCATGCCACATGTCCCAGGAGCTGGGCCAGCCTGTTGGCCAGGAGCCTCACATGTCGCCACTCCGCGCAACTGGCCACCGCTATCAAAAGCATCGAGTTGAGGCCCAGCGCCAGCGATGCCGCCGAGCTGCCCAGGTTGCCCTTGGTCAACTGATCGGAGCAGCGGCCAATGGAGTCAATGTCCAGCTCGGACATCACCCGACCGTTGACCTCCAGCGGCGAGATGCAGTAGTTCTTCTGCAGGAAGTCGCTCAGGTTGTGGGCGCCCTCGGCCAGCGGACCGTCCAGCAGGGTGTGGATGTGGCAGCCGCAGGGGAAGTGATTGCTCACCAGCTGCAGATGCTCCACCCCGTCCACGATGATGGCGTTCGGGTCCGGCGTCTCCAGGACATGGTTGCCGAAGAACTTCAGATGCTTGATGGCCGCCGTGCTGGTGAAGTTGAGCTCCTCGATCGAGTCGATCTTGTTGTTGAGCACCTGCAGCGTCTCCACCTGGGTGAGGCCGGTGAAGGCGTCCGCGCAGATCACCCCGAGATCGGACTCCTGCAGCGTCAGCAGCAGGACATTGGACAAGCCGCGGAAGGTGAAGGGCGCCACCTCCTTGAGGTCCATGTAGGCGAGCTTCAGCAGGCCCACGGTGTCCATGCCGAAAAACGCGTCCTGCTCGATGCTCCGTATGCCCGACGGCAGGATCAGGTGGCCCACGTTGGTGAGGCTGGAAAAGGCCGAGCTGTCGATGCGAATCAGCGGATTGTTGGTCAGCAGGATCAGCTTGATGTTCGAAGTGCCCGCAAAGGCATTGCCCTCGATCCGCTGGATTTGGTTGTGGCTCAGCAGGATGGTGGAGAGATTCTGCAGGCCGGCGAACGCGAACTGGGCCACCGTCTGCAGCGGCGTGTACTGGATGGACAGCTCCTTTAGCCTGGGCAGCCCGCGGAAGGCGAACTGCTTGATGCGCGTTATGTTGTTGCCGTCCAGCGACAGCTTCTTGAGTGCCCGCAAACCGGCGAACGAGTCCGGCTTGATGATGGGAAAGTTGTTCTTGGTCAGCGCCAGGTTCTCCACCGTCGCGGGCAGCTGGCGCAGGGGGATCTGCTCGAGGCCGCCGGTGTTACACAGCACCTGGGGATAGAAAGAGATGTGGAGTTAATGGGAATTCTTATAGATTTTTAAGGAGATTGAAAAGAGAGATTAAAGAAAGAGATGCTTTTAATAGGTCTTAAGTGTACTATATATATTTAGTGAATTAGGTTATAGATATAAGTAAATGGGGAAATTGTATTTGTTATGAATGGAACTTGAACCAGCAACTAACTGGTATAGTCTTTTGAGTCATCAAAAGCCGTAAGGACTCTCAAAGACTCTTGATCTGCTGTTGGGTCTAGCTTAAAAAATTAAAAACTAATGAAATATGGTAGGAACTTAGTGGTAACACCATGTTATTACGTTAATTTAACAGTATATATGAAGCGAGCACTTTTGCTGAACAATCTTCTTTATTGTTCAGATATGAAGAACCCATAACAGAATATAAACATAACATATTAAATGTAAATATAAAATATTATATGTAGATGCAGTGTAAAGATTTCAATAAGATATATCAATAATATATAAATATATATATAGAGACATCAATAAGCCGATGAATCAAAGATCTATGATCGTTACTTCTCCAAAAGACTGCCTCGAGCACTTTTTGTGAACAATAAATAAGAACTTATCTTAGAGAACTTATGTTAAGGAACCCATAATATATGTAATTAATACTGCAAGTTAATCATTAAATAGGATTTTCTTCTAAATACTATAAAATTTCTATAACCTCAATGTTATATCTTGTTTCGATTCCAGTTTCCACGATATCTACAGATATAAATACCTCAACTCAAGTCTAACTAGAGCACCAATTGGACTTTTGCATATACCTTCACCGGCATCCACCCATTGTGGTCTATAATTCTGAACTTTCCCCTGCCAAAACCCCAACTTCCTCTTGGGTCACCTTTTGATGTGACATCCATTCAACCGTCACCGTCACCGTCGCTGGCTGGTGCCCCATAGATTGTCTTTGTCTGCGGACTCATCAAAGGTTTTCGCTCTTAATCAGTTTGTGTTTTCTTGCTTTATGACATCGCCCCGACTCCTCGCCTGCCGTCGTCCCCGTCCCCGTGGGCGGCATTGATACCTCCGTCATGGCAACTGACAGCCGTTGGGCAATCAGATCAGACGCCATTCGTAGGCGGGCCTCGAGATCCCAGATGAGGCGGCGACAAGGACGTGGGGCGACGGAGTGCGACTTCGTTTGATGCGTGGCGCGAAAATTGAATTTGTGGCTTTATTGCTGAAAATAAAATTAAATCGAATTCTTTTTTCGTCGTCGGAGGGGAGTCCCCATTCCGTAGCCACTGGGGCCGCGGGTTTTGGGTGACTCTTGCCCCCCTTGTCTAGCATTGTCTTGTCGCCCATTTTTTCGTCTTCGTTCGCGTCTTTGGCTATTCTGCCTTGTGCCTTCAGTTTTTTTTCTTTTTTTTTTTTATAACTATTATGTGCTGATGTGTGCGTTTCCCGGCCAAGTATTTTCCGGTCCTGCAGTTGCCTAGACGTGCACCTGGAGAAAAGGGAGTGATTGGTGAAAAGGGGGACCAAGAAACCAGAAATCTCTGGAGATATCTGAGCTGAGAGGTTAAGTAACTCATTAGTCAGTGAAAGCTGTATTTAAATTTTAGTTATATTCGGTACTTGGAATATATTTCATGTTTTTTAATTGAAATTTTGATATTTCATATACTCCAAGGAGATCCTTAACTTGCCTCCTTATGGGACTTGGACTGGACTTTGTGCCTAGTAACTTTGTTCCAACTTCAGGCTTGGAAGTCACTATGGCACAACAATGTTTATTTATTTGACAATATTTAGTAATATATGTATTTTCTTAATATATATACCTTGATTTCTATTTTCTTATTCCTTTTCCTGTTCTTTCCTTGTAACTGCTTTCCCCGTCATGTCCTTCTGTCCACTTCCTTATCCAAAGGTGGCCAAGTAACTGTGCATAACTGTCCATCGCTTGTCACGTTTCTCTTGACCCCGCCCAGGGTCCTTTTTCCTGGTCACCCCCAAACCCGAATCAAAAAAAAAAAAAACAACAAAAAAAAAAAGAAAACCCAGCTTGGCTGCACTTCTTGCGTAACATTTGCACAATTTTCATACGCTTCACCTTTTTAAATGAACGAATTAAAAGTTTCCTTTCTTTCGGCATTCAACCGCCCTTCCCTCCCCGGATTCTTGGCTCTGCGGGTCTACCTCTCCGGAATTGTTATTGTTGCCTCAGTTCCGTTACGTTCTGTTTCTGTTTCTGCTTTTGGTCCTGGTCCTGGTCCAGGTCCAGGTCCTGCTCCTGCTCCTGCTGCCGCTCCTACTCCAGCTTCTGTTTCTGATTCTGTTTCGGCTCTGTTCTGTTCCGTTTCGGTGGCGTTGTTCGATTTAAGGAAATTTCGTTGTCCTGCATTTACAGTCGCGAAGTCGGGGCGACACGGTTAAAAAGTCCTTGTTCGCTGAACTTTAACTGGCACTGTGCGAGGGGGAAGGGTGTCCCCACGACACGAAGAATGGAGGGCGCCCAGGCTGACCCCAAAAAGTGTGCTACACTTTTGTTACCTTTTCGGGGCCTGAACTAATTTCGCATCTTAAATACAGTCAACTGTGGCGAAAGGATGCAGCAGGAGCAGGGACAAGAGCAGGAGGAGGAGTAGGAACAGGAGTAGGAGTAGGAGCAGGAGGAGGAGTAGGAGGAGGAGCAGGGACAGGAGCAGCACCAGGAGCAGGAACATGGAACAACTGAAGAATGGAAA
Source organism: Drosophila jambulina (assembly GCA_018152175.1). Lineage (NCBI taxonomy): Eukaryota > Metazoa > Arthropoda > Insecta > Diptera > Drosophilidae > Drosophila > Drosophila jambulina. The sequence goes on along the minus strand of JAECXH010000006.1, from coordinate 17,146,218 downwards.
ACGCAGCCCAGAGTACCCCAGAATGTAGAATGTAGAACGAGAGAGCCGAGTAAATCATTGCATTGTCCATAATCTGGAATAATGAAATCACTTAAGTTCTCAATTTGCTGGAAATGACGATGCCAAGTTCCCACTGGTAATAAGGATGCGCATTAAGCGTGCTCCAAAACTCTCGCGGGACACAATTGAATTGCGGGCCACGGGCTCCGGGCTACACACAAAAATCTGCGGGACGGGGGGCGGTGGGACTGGGCCCAAAACGGGGGCGTGCCACATAAAAGGACGAAGGGGCGGTGAAGGAGCGCCAGACGGACACGAGAGGCAGAAAAACAAAAGGAAAATAACCATTTGCCTGCATTTTCGATTTAATTTTTGTGCTCATCACTGTGCCGACGAGGCCGGAGCAGCTGTGGCCAGTGCCTGACCACCACATCCCCAGAGATCCTCATCTGCCGCTCCCGATTCTCCCAGCTTCTGTTTCATTTTCTCCAGCTCCGGCTCTGTCTCCTTTGGCTGCGTTGCCTTTGACTGCTGCCACTTCTGGAGCTGCTGATGATGGCGATGGTTCTGCATACCACTGCATCTCCTCCAAGGACCTCCGTCGCACTGTGGAGCAACTTTGGCCCAGCAAGGGAAAGGGATGCAACTGAGAACCATGGTAATCTATGCTGAGTCCCACTTGTGCTTAAGCCTGCTTCAAATATAAGCCTGGCCTGCCTCTGCTTCTAGTTTTTAGGGAAGAGCCTGCTTAGTTGTTTAGTTTAGGACTTAATTGCAGCTTCACTACTTATTATTTATTAGTGCCGTAGGTATAATAAAATATTTATACATTTTTTACAATATTAATCGTAAATATAACTTGTGTAGATAATGAGTTAGAAGAGACTTTTCGATATTTAATTCTATTAGAAAGTTATAGCGCTAAAAAGGACTGTTCTTCAGTGCAGCCCACTGCTGGAAAATATAAATACTGAAAAATATTCGTTAAAATGTTGTCCATCAATGTTGCATTGAGTTTTGTTTCAACTCCAACAACACATTCATCCTTAGGAAGTTGAATTCAGTCAGTCAGTACAATCAATCCAACTCTACCGGATCGGTCCAGCAAAATTTGTTCAAAAAAATTTCGAAAAAGGTTTTTTTCATCCCAACAAGTATAATTTAGTTAGTAAATATAATTAATGCAGCCGGTAAGATAACAAAATTTGTTGAAATTAGTAAACAAAATTTTAATAAAGAGTATTTCTCTTTGCTATAATGCTCGATAAAGAAGACCACACAGTCCGCGGATATATTGCAACCTCGTGAAGATGTGGCACAGACTTTGAACCATTTCTACGTAGAAAATATCCGTTCCTCCTCAGCTTAACAAGCGTCTTGACAACCAATAGCCTGGAATCTCTGCTCAGCCAGGATCTACTCCAATCTTGTTCTCCGAGGCAACGAATAAGCAAACCGTACCACAAGGTCGAATTGTAGCTTCCACACCAAAAAGCCTACCTTGTGACAGGCATTGGTCGCATTTACCATAGTCTGCCCATCGGGTTAGGCTTCGTCCACTGCTTTTTTGAGAGGTTGTTGCTCTGTGCACGACTTCCTGGCTCTTTACCACCCAGGTAGAGGTGTCTAATGGGCAATTCTGCTTCTCTAGGGCATCCTACAGAAGCAAATTTGCCCGTTAGGCACCTCCACTTAGGTGGTTCTGGGCCAGGAATTCGTGGACTACTGCAGCAAGCACTTCCCAAAGAAGGCCGTGGAAGAAGCCAATACCAATGGGCAGATTGTGGTATATGCGAGTAATGCCTGCCACAAGATGAGCTTTTTGGTGTTGAAAGAACTTTCAGAACTTCATGGGCATCGGTGTGGTGAGGCTCCAGCGGACCATTGGAAAAACTTGCATAAAAATCCAATCTCGAGTCTGTGTCAACGATCATTACCACCGCAGCAGAAGCACTAAAAGGGATCGTTTTCTCTTCTTCCGTCACCCGTCAAGAAGTGTCCCCATTGATGCACCCCTAGAATTTGTCGATGACAGCAGCAAACTGTCTGTTCTCGGAAAACACTTGTCTACAAACATACATGTTCCCTTCGAAAATTAAAAAAACAAAATCTGTAAATTTGTGGTTTCTATCCTAATGGCCAGAAGACATTGGCTGTTAATACTGATCAAGAATATGTATGGTTTATAGGGTTGGAAATGAGTCCTTTATAGACTTAAATTATAAATTAAGGGTATAAAAGAATGTAATGGGAATTATTCTGTAAGAATATTAATATATGTTCTTGTAATATCTAAAGAAACTATTCGAAACTTGGGCAAGATAAATAAAAGTGGGGAAAAAATGTCTCTTCCACTGTGCAACTGCGCCTAGATTTCGCCCCCTGCCCAGGATCAAGGAATAAGGAGGAGGAGCAGCAGGAATTCCCCTCCGACTGCTCCCCCCGAGCCAGCCTTAGCAGTACAAGTAGATTGTTAAGCTTACTTGAGTCTGGGACAAGCAGATGCACTCGGCTGGGCATGATTTGGATGTTTCGGTTTGTTGCGAGTTCCACAGGCAGACGACAACGGAGAGCGCAATTATGAGCAGCAGCCAGGAATTGCACATTTCACGTTGTTGCTGACACGACAGTTTGGCGGCGTAATTGAGCTCGATTCTCTCTTGTCCGGCTGCTGCTCCAGCTCCAGCTCCTGCTCTTGGTCCTGCTCCTGCTCCTGCTGCTGCTCCTGCTCCTGCTTCTGCTCCTGCTTCTGCTGCTGCTCCTGCTTCAGCTCCTGTTCCTGCTCCCGTTCCTGTTCCTGCTCCTGCTTCAGCTCCTGCTCCTGCTCCTGCTCCTGCTCCTTTCCCTGCTCCAGCTCCAGCTCCTGCTTCGTTGTCTCGGTATCTCTTCTTGTCGGGGTCCTTCTCAAGCTCCTCTCCGACTCCTTCGCGCTCTGCAGCAGGCCAAGTGTATGCTTCACCTTCTTCGCCGTCGGGTCCTTGGTCCTTCGCCCTTCGTCCTTCGTCCTTCGTCCCTCGTTCCTCGTCCCTGTTGCGTGCTTCCTTGCACTTCTTCTGGCTCGTCCCTGGCCGCTCTTCGCCCCCTTCCTCGGGTACTTTTCTCAGTTATTTATGTTTTTATATTGCGTTATTTCATTTGAACTTTCCCTCGCCTTCGCCTCTCGTTTCTTTTATTATATATTCTTAAGCTTAATCATATTTATTTACGCTTCTTCTGCCAGCTCCTGTTGCTGCGCCTCCTGGGGGCGTGGCATGCCGATATCTGTCGAGAGAAGGGAAATGGAAAAGCAGAAAGATAAAGTGTAAGTAGAGGCACTAGGCAAAGCATTAAAAATAATAGTTATAAAACGATTTTCTATATAATACATAAAGTACCTTCCAAAGTCTATTGTTTAATAAATAATTATGAACTGTTCAGGAGAAACTCAGTTTTCGCGTGAAATCAAAACAAAGACAATCGAAATTAAGTCGATAGCACCACAGAGCTGCTGTCAGCCAATCGATAACGAATTAGAAATGGTAAAACTGTCATTGCAGTTATCGAAGTTTTCAAAAAAGAAACTTCTCAAAAGATCCTGGCTTATGCCGATGTATATCTTATTAGAAATAGTAAATTAAAAGGTAAGGTTGCTCCTAAATATATTAGCTTTTAATCTGTGCCATGTCATGCTTATATTTCATTATTTCGGTTGCCTGGCTGGAGGCTTCACTGTGGCCACCAGGCCGCATGTGGCATTTAATTTCACTTCTCTATTGGCCATCCTGTGGCTGGCAGCCGGCAACCAGCTCAGCCTTTCCGGCCTTGTGTTCGCTCAAAGCCTTCGACACATCCAACATTTATGCCCGGATTAGAAGCCGGAGAAGTCCGGACTGAACGGCAGGAGCAGCGGAGCGGCGGAGGTGACAGGACAAGTGGCAGGACAAATGCCAGATGTGACAGCCTCGGCTTCAGCCTCGGGCCCCAGGAGCCGAGATGCAGATGCAGATGGCCAAGACAAGGCATTGAGGCTCGCTGTCCCGCTGCTCTCTTCAAATACATAGCTGCCGCTGCTGCCGCTGCTGCTGCTGCTTGTTAATCATTTATAATAAATAATGCCCAGGTAGGAGTTAAGTTGCTCCAGCATCAGCCTCGGCCTCTGCCTTGGCCTCTGCCTCGGCAAGGATGAACAAAGCCAAAGCAATATAATAACTGAAATTACTCTAAAGAGAATTTCCAATGAGGCAATGTCGCTTGCACTTGCCACTGCCACTTGGAGATGATGCACGGCGACAGGCGTGGGTATGGGGCAGCTCCTGCCTCTGCTCCTGCTCCTGCTCCTGCTCCTGCTCCTGCTCCTGCTCTTGCTCCTGCTCCTGCCGTGGGGGGAGGCGGCTGACACAGCTTGTTTGAAATGTTTAAATGCACAAATCAAATATGCAAGCAGTCCAAACTCCGGACTGGCCGGGCAGCACAGCACCTGATGTTAGGAGGAGTTAACCCTGCTTAACCCCCGTTGGCCGGGGCCCCTGGTCCATGGCCAAATCCTTGCAGCAGCTTCGGCTTTTAATTGGACACTGAGGATGGCAAAAAGGAGCTGCCAGCAGCCAGCAGCCGGCAGCAGGACATCTGAAGAGTTGAGCCCGGGCAGCATCAGCATCAGCACAATAATAAATAAGCGCAGGCATAAATGCGTGACATTATAATTGGAAACCAACAAAGCAGGGCGGTCAAAGGTGGGTGTGCGAGTGGGTGTGCGAGTGGGTGTGCGAGTGGGGTGGGTGTGACTGTGTCCTTGGTGACCTGGGAAACCGGCTTCCTGCAAGCCTGCCAGCCTGCGAGCCTGGGAGCCTGCGAACCTGGCAGCTAATGCAATTCACAGATGCATTTGTTTGACGTGGCCCGGCCAGAAGTTGAAGCGAAGCTGAGCAGGGGCTGGAATTTTGGCAAATATCCTTTAAAATTAGGGCGTTCCGGGGCGGTACACTTGGAAAACATGTGCAGGATAGCTAAACTCGCAGCTAATTGCAAAAAGTTTAGTGTGCATCAACCGAAAGACCCCACTGACTGCTCAAAATATAAAGTTTTCCATTTTCTAAATATCCAAATTAAGCTCGAAGGGCTTCAAATCCAAATGGTATGCCTTTGGGACCGAGAACCAGGCAATCTCATTTGCCAGGAAATTAGAGCATTCTTGCTAGGACTTGATTAAATGAAGTCCCAACTCCCAGTGAGAATGGAATGTAATATAAGTGAAAGCATGCCAAGGCAATGGCACTAAGAACAAGGTATTATGAAATATGCATATCGATGTTTAGCAGCAGTGATGGGGGCCACACTTGAGCGAAGGTTTCTCAATTGTTTTGCTTAGAAACTTATTTTGTAAATTGTTTTAGTTACTCTTTGGGCTAGAACTACTCTTATTATGATTATTATATTCCGCCATTTCTTTCTCCAAGTGCTGGAAAGGTGGCAGACGACGGCAGTTGTGTCAGTCGGATAGGAATTCGCGACTCGCTGTCTCTCTGGCGCATTGTCTGGATCTGGTCCCGTCCCCAGTCCCTTGCAATCGCATTACTTTACGTTGCCTTCATCTAAAAGGATAAAAGCAAAATAACAAATGCCAGCACAAACTCAAATAATGCACAGACAATTGTGTAAGCAACAGCAACAAGGACGAATGCCAACTCCTGCCGGGACGGGATGGAAGAGGGCGCGACGGGACGCGACAGGACGGGACAGGACAGGACAGGACTGCATTGGCTGCACATATGTGTGTGGAATCAGGACAATGGCAAAAGGAATCGCAAATGTGGCAGAAGAAGCTAAGCACGAAGATGGAGCTGGAGCCGGAGACGGATCCGGAGCCTGCGATGTGGCTTAGCATCCACTTGGCACAGGAACCAAGCCGGGCATCAATGCCTTTAAATAAACATGTGGAAAATGTGGCCGCCAGGCAGACCTCCGTCTCCTTCTCCTCTCCGTCCAGGATGATGACATCCTCTGCCATTCGCAGCTAATCAATCAATTTTATTAAGCATTTTATTGAATTTACACGGCGGGGAGCCATGGGGAGACCAGGCATTGGCAAACCCAGCCAGACAACAGGAACTGGACTATGATCTAATGGTCGAGCCATGCTGGCGGTATAACTGCACTTGAAGAAATGGAAATCACTGAAAAAAAAAAATGTAATTTGCAAGATCATTCTTATATCCGAAGGAAGACCATCGCTTAACCAGTGTTTCTCTGTTGAAAAACTAATCATTGCTGAAAATGTCACCTTTTACAGCACTTGAAATGCTGGAAGAAGGTCTAAAATCCACGAATACAAGCCTTGGGGAATTACGGAAATTATAGATATTTTTTCTCTTATATGTTAGGGCTTCAATTTAACCTATCTAATGTCAAAAAACAAAGGTTAAGGGTTATGGTTCGTAGATTTCTCGTATTTCAAAAGTACAGTTTTCACTCCTGTGCCAGTGTGACCGTCTTGTGGTGGAAAATTTCAACCTAACCTTCATATAATGTGCCCTAGACCCTTACTAGCACGTAATGAGGTTCCAGGAACCTCTTTAAAATAAATATTACTAGTAAGTATAAATGCTTAAAAACATACTTAGTCATACAAATTATTACTGGTACATATAAATGCTTAAAATCATAGTAAATCATACAAATATCTTCTGGTGTATAGAAGGCTTGGCATCAGCAGGGCCCAAGAGATGGGCCTAGAGTTGGTCCCCCTTCCCGGTTTTGGACACGTCTGCCTGCTTTGACTCGTGTGCAATCCTTTAAGCTCTTATTAGAGCCAATTAAGAGGATATGTTTGTTTCTCAGCCTCACTCAGAGGGCAAAGGGAGCTAAGGGAGCTAAGGGAGCTGAGGAGAATTGTAAAAAAAGAGACAAAAAAGCAAAAAAAAAAAAAAAAAACAAAACAAAACTGGACAAGCGAAAAGGACAAATTGAGAAAAAATAGGTTCAGCAGGCAAAGGATTTTGGAACAGAATGGCAGAGAACGAAAAAAAAGCAACTGCAAAAAGGTGCGACCTAGAGCTGCCAAAGGATCTAGGGGCTACGAAATCAACCAGGAGAGGGAAAGGAGCAAAAACAAACTAAAGGCAAATTTCCAATACAAATTTAATAGTAAAGTAACTACAGGCAGAGTTTTGCCTAAAAATAATCAAAGTCCTTTGCTCTCTTCAATTCATATTTAATTTGTGAACGAAGTCCTCGAATCGAGGGAATGCACATTCCTTCGTTGGAAAGGAATTTAATTCTTTATTACAATCAAACTAAATAAATTGTATATAGAAAATTAGCGAAACAGCAGAAGCGAGAAGTAAATCGATGCGGATGGCTGATGGGGGGATTAGTGGACGGGACAGGTCGCTCGCTGGATGCAGGTGATTGAAAATGAAAAATGAAAAATCAAAAATCAAAAGCGAAAGCGGCAAATTGAAATCAAAACGAAAGCAATCAGTGCAGCTGCACGGACACATGGCCAAATAAATAAACCAAGGTTGAAAATCAAAATCAAAATATCGAAAATAAATAAATAAAATTTCAATTTACACTCTTCTTAAATTTGCCGCCGCATTCCCTTGGAGGTCCAAGGACTTGCTGGTCCATTCGCAATACCAATTCCCATGGCTGCAACCCATAACAAAATATGTATTTGAGGCAAAACTATAACAATGTTCCGGCGCCTAATGCTGGGCGTAACCTAATAGACCAGCCCTTTTGTGCAACTTTGGCTTTTGCTTATCGTCTGTCATAGATTGTAATATTCAAAAGCCACAGTTTTAATTACGCATGTTGCCTTTCCGGTTGTTTCTTTTTTTGTTTAATTTCTAGGATAGTTCCAGGCAAGGACCAGGGACTTCAAAGACTCGAAGGGACGCCTGAGAAATTCATTTTAAAGCCAATTTAATTATTAGTTTGCGGTAACCAAACTCGATCTAAGTAGCGTTTGTATACACATCTTTTGAAGGATTTGGGAAACTTTCTCGTAGCCTCATCAATTAAAGCTGCTTGACACTGGCACATACGGCTATCTGGGCAAATATGCAGCTTATCGGTGTATCTGCTGCTGCTGTGTGCAAGGTCCTTCTGGGTGTCATAGGGACATAAGCCCCCATGTCCTTAGGGACGGCCTGCATTTAGCCTGCAATCGCCTTCGGAAACGGGGCCAACTGGCAAAGTTTATTCAAGTTTCCTTCAGAACCAAGTTGTGTCTGCTAATTCTTTAATCTGCGAATGTTAACTACAGCGAAGGAGCGGCTGCCAGGGTCATAACTCACTGGCTCCACTGGCTGCACTGCCTCCACTGGCTACACTGGCTCCACTTGCTCACTGGCTCCTCGTGGCAGCTGCAGCCCAAGATGGAGGAGAAAATAAATAGGAAATAAATAAAAAGCGGGCAAATAAAACAAACATCTTTAACTGGATAAGTGATAAAAAGAAGCCAGTAAATGGAAGTGCTTGGGGGCAGCAGTGTGGCATGTGGACCGACTGCGCACAGGACTCCGTCCAGAGAGGACGCTGGGGACGCATTCAATTGCTGGCATCTGGGGCCATTAGAAGGTCCTGCCTGCATAGGTGGCCCCAATGGAGGGAGTCTCTGGACTCTGGAGACCACAGGGGGACAGGGACAGGGACAGGGACAGGGAGGGCACGCACTCGCACTCGCAGCTGGTAGTTAGGAGTTCATGGACTGCTCTGCGGTTGCAGCCCTTAAAGTCGCTGCTTTCCTGCCCAAAGGACACTTCATTAATGATCGACGGCCCTGCTGCTGCTCCTCTGGCCATGCCTGCCCAGTGCCCCAGTGCCTGCTCCCAGGCCACCCAAGTCCGACGCATCCTTTAATTTAATTGCAACTTTGGCCATTTGCCAAGCAGCAGGCAGCCGGTGGACGGCGGCCGGCAGCAGGACCTGTCCAAGGACCAGTGCCCGCCGTGTGTGCTGGTGTGTGCATTCCTTATCTTTTCACCCAAATGCCTGTGCAGAATGTCACTAATCAAATTATGAAATGTTTGTTAACCAGCACACACACACACCCGTTCGGGACAATGAGCGAGCAATGATGATGGGCAGATGGATAAGGCGGACGAGGCCCACCTGGACATAGGACACCGGACATCGGACATCGGACATCGGACTTCGGACTTCGGACACCGGACACCGGACTCTAACAGGACAACCGGGGCCGCAAGCAAAACCGCAATTGCATCCAGAAGTGCACACATAAATAGGCACAAAGATGCCCTCGTCCCACTGGCCGAATGTTGCCACGCAACGTGGAACAGATGCATCCAAGACACCGCCCCCAGACAGCCGGGGGATATGGCTCAGACGTGTCTAGGCCCGGTGGTTGGAGTTGGAGCCACCACCGACGGCTTTGGCATGGCCAAAATTTGTGGCTGTCAACGACACTGCCAAGGCCCTCTTCAGAGGCTCCTTTTGGCAGCCCCCAGCGTCTTCCACCAGCATCTCCCTCCAGCCAGCTCGGGTTGCGTGCAACAAGACCAGGGCCTGGACCAAGACGAAAACGAAAACGAAAACGAAGATGAAGACGAAGGCCTTTGTCTAAGCATCTTAACTTGGCCCAGACGATGGCCATATTCTCCCGAAAGCCAAGTGCGTGACCTCCACCACCATGGCAGCCGAAATCTGTCTGAAGAGGGTTCGGTTGCCGGGTTGCCGGGTTGCCGGGTTGCCCGGTTGCCCTTCTGGCTGTTAGTGGCACACCAATTGATATGATGGCTTTCATCGGCTTTTGTGGAGGAAACTATTAAGGCAAGGCTGGGAAATATGAATGCGATTTATAAGTACTACCTGAATTTAGTTGTTGAAAAGTGTTGATTAAATAATAAATACAACTGATACTTTTTAAAGTAAATTAAAACAGAAATAACTTGGAATTTATGCCAGGATTGAACCCCATCTTTTCTTGGTTAGTTAATGCTTGTACTAAATATAATTATTTTACTACACTTTACGTTCTTAAACAATTTCCCTGTACTAACTTACAATACCCTCCCTGAAGCTGGCTAATTGCAGAGCTGCCTGGAGCTGCTGCTGGTTCGATTCAGACCCTTTTGCAACCAAGGACTTTGAACAATTTGTATTTATGGTTAAAAAAAGAACAAAAAAAGAAAGTAAGTGAAAAGGGCAGTGCCGAACTACCCACTGTTTGGCATATTTTTGGGGCAGGACTGTGGGCGGGTCCAGAAGCCAGAATTCCCGAATACAGGACATGATGTGTGGGCGTGTTTATTGGTTTTCCCGCTTGAGTTATTGGCCAAAGGTCAAAGGTTGCAACAGATTTTTGCCACTACTTTCGCTGCGGTGGACTGAGCAGGGCCGGGTGGATCGCATAATTCAATCATTTAGTCAAATAATCAATCATTCAAGTGAATCATTAATTAATTCAGCATCAACCATTTGGCTTTGACCCCAAACTTGGGCTGATGGGGTTGCGCGACGAGGCTGAGGGGAGAGAGAGCGCAGAGCTGGAGGCGGAGGTCGACGGTGGAGCTGGGTCTCGTCCTGGTCCTTGGCCCTGGGTCGTGTGTATTTGTAATTAACTGTTATTTAATACGATTTGCTTGATTTCGTGGCTTGATGGGAAACAAAACTGTTTTGGGGCTGCTCTCGGCATCCCCCCAAGGCGGGGATTCACAGACGTCCCAAACTGCGGTTGTCCGCACCGCACCCACATCCCATCCGGGCCAATCTCTGGTCCTTTGCCCGGGACTCGGGATACTCGAGGCAGCGATTTAATTTGCCAAAGTTCCTGACGCCTTCCTTTTCGGCCTCATCATTTGTTTGTTTGCCTGTCCGCCCTCCGTCTCCGTCTCCGGCTTTGTCTCTGTTTGCCATTGATAAATGTTTGCCGGGGCCGATGTTCGTTAATGATGACACTTCTTGTTGTCAGCTCAGTGGAGTCACTTGGTGATTTGTCAGTGATAAGCGGGGCGAGTCCTGGTCGTCCTGGCAGGTGAAGTCACGAAAGGCGGGGAGCCCCAACCGGCCAAGTCCGGCTGATTAAGCGATCCGGAGCGGCTGAAGTTTGCCCGAATGCCGGAATGACAGCACAATAAGTTGATCGGGACAGCAAGGACCCAAGGATGACAAGGAGTTTCCTTGGCGTCATTCGAGCCGAAATCGACGGTTAAATATCCAGCAATTACGAGAGCAATTTGCGAGGGCAAAGGCTTCAATTGAAGTGCAATCCAAATGTCGTTTTGCATTTCACATTTTACATTTAACATTTTCACATTTCACATTTCATCACGTTAGAGATAGCTCATAATTGTGTTTACATTAATTAATCTGTTTATTATGAGAAGATGGCGTACGCTGTTTGTGCAAAAATTAAACTAAAATATTATGTTACATTTATATTTGTGAAAGCTACAACATCAAATCCAGCAAAGTATTGTTTAAAGTCTACACTGGCCGGCCCTTCAGAGGAGAATGTGAACGAAAGGGCACTTTTAGGTTGGAAATAAACAAATAAATGCATTCACTTTTAGCTCAGTGTGACAAAAGTGGTAATTACTTTATAACAAATTCATAAAAACCGGGGGAATGCATAATTTAAAAGCATTTAATGGTGTTTTTCAGGCCCTTTTTTTTTGTATATTTTCACGTAATATATATATTTTTCTTTAATATTCAACAAGTAACATTTCGCCTGCTTTGAGCAACTAAAATGTATTCCCGTTCACTTCCGGCGGAGCCTTCTCAGGACCCTGGCCGTGTTTACTTTCGGGTAACCCTTCTGGGATGCACACTGGGAGCCCCATTTTAATCAGTTTGCTTGCTCAGCTCTGCTCAGCTCCCAACTAATCCACCCGGAGAGCGAGTGCTGGCGGCCAGGACAACAGGGTACTCCGGCAAAACAGGTTATAAAAACATGTGTAACTAGACGACTTACAAGGATCACGCACTCCAGTGACACTTAATGCCGCCACGTCGACGCTGGAGACGAGGGGGACGCCAGGAGGACGAAGGCCAGGACGAAGTGGAGGGCAAATGTCACCAACTAACACAGACAAACGCAATTAGCTTTTAGCCATCATAACATTATGAACGGCAGGCGACAGGCAGCGACGACGAAGGAGACGACAACGATGGCGATGACGATGCCGTCTGAATGCTAACTGCTAATGACAAGGATGTGGATGAAGGGGACGAGGACGAGGACGAGGACGAGGACGAGGAGAAGGACGTGGACGAGGACGAGGAGAAGGACGTGGACGAGGAAGGAGACGGAGACGGAGACGGAGCCGGAGACGAGACTAGGACGTCGAGGGGATTCCGGCAGCTGAAACTGAAACTGAAACTAAGGCCGAACAGCGAGCCCAAGTCAATGATGGAGGAGGCAAGGAGCCAGGAAAGGAGCTGCGGTTGGGATGAATGCCGAGCTCTGGGCGCATTATGTCGATGGTGGAGCAGGCCAGGAGAGGAGACGGAACCAGGGCAAAGCTCACGGATGGCACGCGGCTGCCAACAATGCTGTTAACTTGTGTCGAGATTAAAATAAGGACACTCGGCGAGCAGAAAAAGCCCCACACTGAGGACAGAGCACTGAGGACCCGACCCAACCCAACCCAACGTGGCTCGCCCACATCCGGATGGATGGACGTGCCCCCGACGCACAGTTCGACTCCTGGAACCCACTCCCAGTCACAGTCGCAGTCGCAGTCGCAGTCGTCGTCGGTGGAAGTTGACTCGCATGAGTTGCGAGCTGAAGCTTTGTTTATTATGGGAATGAGAATGGCAATGGCAGTGGCAATGGCAATGGCAATGGGAAATGGGTGATGGGCGATGGGCGTTGGGCGATGGGCGATGGAGTTGCCTTTGACTGAGGGCCAAAGTGTCCGTGTCCTGTGGCTGGCAGGGTAAGGATGTAGGTGGCCTGACCTCATCATCCAGTTGGCTTCTAAAAATTACTGCGTAAATGATGATATGAGATTTAGAGCATTTCTGCGGCATCATTCGACGGAAGCGGATACACGAGTACGGCTGCCCCGGCTGGCTGATGTTGTCGCCACCGGAAGGAAGTTATTTAACACATCCCCACACACACACACACAGAGGGAGGGGGAGAGCGACAGAGACGAAGGGCCAAGGACAGGGATTGTGTGGCACGATAATCATATTACGATTACGTCGCGTAAAATTTGCCCCACTGTCGGGCGAGTGAATGAGTGAGGTTTAAGTGGAAGTTACCAGCTGGAGGGGATGTGGATGCGGATGGATGGCTGGGGAAGAGCACTGCATCAAATAATTATACATGTACCCACTAAACAGGACGATGTCGGCGGACAGGCGTGCTCGGAATATACTTTCCGCGGAGCAAAGGCAAACACATACAGATTATGACATGCCAAAGCAGAGTCCTCGTCCTAGGACACCATCACACCACACCGCTCCACCTGAACAATACCATCCCTCTCTCGCACATCACATCCTGCTCCGTGCCTTCTTCTTTTTTTTTTTTCATAATTGTTTAATTTTATTTGATTGACTGTCGAGGACTCGCAGCAGGGAACTGTGAGCTGTGAGCTGCGCCTGTCACGGTCGCCAATCGTTGTCAACGTCGAGCTGCCTTCTCCCTTTCCACAAACGAGATGCGGATCGCTTAGCATTAATGTCTCTCATTTATTGTCATTGTTGTTAATGTTTTCTGTGCTGTGCGTGAGAAAAAAGCATTTGCATTTAAACGCTGCCTGCGCGGCGCAGAGATTTTGCTTGGATGATTTTTATTGCTCGTTTGTAGTAAATTTGGTGTGTAATTAGAGAGAAAAGGGTTATTATGTTCGTTAACGCAGCGAGCGGCGGGGTTTGGATACGGGACTTGAGCCCAGAAGCCGCCAACTGGGAGTGGAGGATGAAACTGGGTCTTGGCCAGGGAAGGTTAGGCCACGGCGACACAATGCAGGCACCACAAAAGCGACTCTGCCTCTGACGACCGGAAGGCTCTGGACAGGACACAACAGCGAGGAGGAGCAGGCTGGGCAGGACGCAGCCGAATTGCTCAACTGCTGAACTGCTGAACTGCTGAACTGGTGAACTGGTGAACTGGTGGAAGAAAAAAATGCTAGAAAAAGATGGCAACTGCAACGAAACCAAAACAGGCTAAACGGCATGGCAAAGCGAAATGAAATTGTGGTTCGCCAAAGTGGTCCTGGTCCTGGTTCTGGTTCTGGGCCTCGTCTAGGCTCTGGTTTGGGTCCAACGAAAGCGAAGGCCAGGACGGGAGACAGCGAAGTGCAAATGGCTGGATGCAAATGGGAAATGGCTAAAAGTTGGCCACAGCGAGTTGAGGTATATCAGGCGAGTAGTCCCTGTCACTACTTGCCTGGATGACTCACCAAGAATAGAACTTCTTTGAAGGACATTCACAAACCCAACTAGACTTTTGGTTTAAGTAATAAGGTGTTCCAAGCACAACTTCTGGCCTTCCAACTATATGATTTCCAGCTCCTTTGCTGGGCTTACGAGGTATGTCCAAGGCGAGGCCTTCCCTGGCTAACCCCTCAACGGATATGAGGCTGGAGGGAGAGCTCCGGGCAGGACGTGTCGCCTGGCCCAGATGAGAGTGATACAATGATAACGACGGCTGCTGGACTCCGTAGTGCCCGAGTGGGAACGGGGCTTAGCGGCGGCTCCGTGGCTCGCTTTTATTTGTTGCATTTCTGGCCCCGGCCAAGGAAATAAAATTTCGAATGTAACTTTGCTACGGTGGCCTGCCCTCGTATGTGTATGTGTCTGCGGAGTCCATCATCGACTGCCGCCGGAGGACTGGCACCTCGGAGAACGGCCCGCCTTGCCTTTAAGGGCAATGCAGTTGGCATAAAATTTAATTCACCATCCTGGGAATGAAGGAAGCGACCGGGTCATTACGTGCCGGCTGCTAGGCTTCCTGCTGCAACATCTTAGACCCTACACCGAGCCCAGTCGCAGTGGCCGGGCCAGGCATTTCAAACACGCATCGAAACAAATTCGAAATCCCAACGGGCGGCAGTCGTAGTCGGACAAAAGGCTGAGAAGGAGCACTGAGAAGTTGCACTGGGCAAGAAGCGAGCCAAGGACAAGGACTCTTGTTGGAGCAATCCAGAATGACCGGCCACGGAGATGGCAGCTCCAAGCGGGAAGGAGCCTCCAGGGTCCAGCTGCAGCTGAATCCGGAGGTCCAAGTGTTGGCCAATCTCGGCGAGGAGCCCCCCATCTCGGTGGGCAACAGCAGCTGCAGCAGCAGCAGCAGCAGCAGCAATTTCGGGGAAGCGGACAGTGAGGGCGATGCCGAAGGTTGAGTGATTCCTAAACCATGTCCAGCCTTATATACCTTCTGTACCTTCTCCCTGTAGTCGACAGCTCCTGCGAACCGGTGGCCGGATTGACCATGGGACTCGCCGGCGCCAGATTCATGTACAGTCCGCTGGACGGGGGCTCGGACTCGGACTCGGAACTCGATCTGGACAATGTGGAGCTCTTTTGCGAGGAGGCCCTGGCCCTGTTGGCCCACGAGATTGTCTGCTGCGACTGTGACAGCGACATTGAGTCGGAGGAGGACGGCGAGGTGGAGTCCGACTCGGAGATGGAGTCAGGTTCGGATCAGGTCGATGGCTATGGCCAGGACAATCTGTCGGCCAGCACCTACCAGCTGATGTTCAGCGAGGAGGACGAGGAGGAGGAGCCAGTGGGCAACGAAAAGAAGGATGAGTGTCCGTATGTGGTCGAGTCAGTCCTTCTGCTGGAAGAGGATCAGGAGAGCGAGGAGAAGTCTGATCCAAAGTCGGGGGACAGTCTGGGAAATGCAATGCCCGGCTGCTTGTAAGCGAAAGAAGGATCTTAAGATTGTTTCCCAGGATCGGGTCCGCGATTAATCAACAACTATGCTTGTTTTCTCATATTTTTAAAGTTATATAAGAAATAAAATAGCGGAAATAATTCCCAAAAATGTAAGCATTTAAGGATATTATATCTGTTTTTCTGCATTAATATTCAAACTGTATGGTTTCAGAAAAGTAACCCCAGTTGCAAGATTTACCACGAAAAGGAATCAGTTTATTAATAATAGTTAAATCAGAGTCCTCTAAGGTTAAATAAAATACTAAGAATTCTTATAGGAATCCCTTTAATTGAAAAGTTGAGTAAACTCTAAGAACAGGCTACCCGAATCCTTAAAGATCAATTGGCTCATACCTGCCTTCCTGCTATATTCTGAAACTTAATTTACTTAGAGCTTCTTTTCATGAATTTCCCTTAATAAAATCCTTATAAACAAAATATCAAACTGCAGCAGGACATTCAACACTAATCTGCCATGTGAAACAAGTCCAAGTGATTTCGATTTAATCCTTGGAATTGATTCAAACCATGCTGGATGGATTTATTTATGTGTTGAGCCAACAACAAAACAGTGTCAGATGTAACCCGATCAGACCCCTGAAACCACCAGGGATCTCTATTTGCATTGTCACTCACCTGTTCGCACCCAAAGTGGACGGATGGCTGGGGACACCCGTGGGAACCGCTGCTGCTGATGGCTGCCTTCAACAGGCGAGGAGCGGAGCTGCCCTACCCTCGGCAGACGCTGGCATTTAGTATTTAATATCTCTCCACTGCTGCTGCTGCTGCTGTTGCCAGTCTTTAATTGCACTCGGCCACTGTGAGGGCGGCTTACTGGTAACTGGTAACTGGCAAAAACTAAAACAAGGACAAAAGGAAGGGAATTGGCGAGGTGAGGAGGCGATAAATGAAATACAACAGCGGGGAGAGCAAAGCGAATGCAAAATGCTTTCGTTGCAGGCCGCCGATGGTGATGATGAGCATTCCACTGGCACCACCACTATCACTCCTGCTGCTCCTGCCACTGCTCCTGCTCCTACTACTGTTCCTGCTCCACTGCATTTATCGTAATCGTAATCGGCGTTTCGGTGTTGGCTTTCAAATTGCCCGCGACCGCGTCAAAGCGACCGCAAAACTAGCTGAACGGACAACCGGCAACCAGCCAGGACTAGTGACCAGCGACCAGCGACCAGCGACCAGCGACCAGCGACCAGCGACCATTGACCATCCACTATCCACCGGCAATCGACGACCGCAGGTCAGCAGTGGAGCTGAGCCCGGTTGGGGTTGTGTTATCCTTGTTGCTGTCGCCTCGTCCCGGCCTTTGTGTGCTTTTGGGGCTTAGTTCGGATCAGCAACTGTTGCGGGAGGCCTTCTCAGCTCCGCACACAAAAAAATCCAGAGACAACAAAAAAAATCACTCACCTCACTCAGCACACAGTCACCACACAGTCACCATACACACACACGCACACGGGATGGCGCAGACGAGCGGTACAAAACAAAAACAAAAAAAAAAAGGGAAAAAACCAAAACAAGGAACAAGGAACAGAAGGATCTCCTCACTAAATTAGAAACTAGCAAACAAGTCGGGACTTGTCGAGATTGGCGAGCCACGCACGTGTCCGCATCCGCATTCGCAATTCGCATCCGGTACCCGGTACTGATGTCAACAAGCTACCACACGCAACTAATTCAAAAAATCCAGCGAACGGATTACGGAACGGATCCGCTGAGCGGCCGCAGTGGCCCTGCCGAGGCCGAGGACATGGCCGAGTCCGAAGGCGGCGCCAATCGTGGAGCTCGGCGGGGCACGAGCGAGCAGCCGAAGTTGGTCCGACACCCGCCGAGTGTCCTTCGGCCGGGACCGATGGCTCGGTCGCTCGTATATCCTCGCCATCCGGCAGTCGTTGGTCGCCAGCGGAGCAGTTCGCACGTGGCCCGGCGCATCCGATTCCTCCCTTTCCCCTCTCCCTCTCCTTTGGAGCGGCAAAGGATTGCCACTGCCGCCTGCTGGTCCCAGTGTGTATTAACGTGTTGTGCGTATTATTTAAAAAGCAGCTTAACCTGCTTTTGTGACCTTTTCCCTTTGGCCAGCAGCAGGAGCAGCAGCAGGAGCAGGAGCCGGAGCCGGAGCCGGGGCAAAAGCCCCACATTTGTCCAGATTTATCGATGGAGATGGATAGACTCTGTGCCTCCTGTCTGGCATGCGTGTTGATAAATGAGTTTTTATTTTGATTTTATTCACTGTTTACCTTGTTTTTGCATATTCATTCAAGGGGCTTCGCACTTCGACTCTGCCCCGATTCCGATTCCGATTCCGATCCCGATTCAGACAGCGGCTGTAAATCCTGCCTTTGGTCCTTTGGCCGGCCATGCTGAAATGGTTTTCAATTTATTAGCAATCAGTGGCATTAACAGCTGAAGCGATGTTCCGACTTATGGCCGGGCTCGGTCAGATGGGAAGCCCAGTTGTCACTGATCATTGGCCATGGTTGGGGCCACAAGGCTTTTTTGACCCCGCCATGACTGTGGGAAAGCTAAGTGGTAGCAGCAGGCTGACACGCCGGCTACTTAAGCCGGTAATATATTGCAATTCAGCACTTTCAGGCGAAGTCGAATATTGCTTACAGCGAATCAAAGAAAGTAATTAGAAACTGAAGAGAGAGAAGCATACATTTTTTATTGTGCAAAACAAGTCATGGTGTTCATGGTGTTCATGGTTTCACGTGCAGTCCACTCCCGGAGCAGCGTTCCGCCTTGGGTTTCATTGTGGGGACACTCCTGGACACTGGCTGGATCCGCAGGGCAGTACCTTTATCTCTTGGATATATAGTACTTGTTAAAAACCATTTATATTAAAATAAAATCACTTTTGAACAAAGTTTCTCGGTTTTCTTTGTTTTTTGATGATTTTGGAAGGGTATTACAGGCAAAGTAGTCATTTCCGACCCTATAAACCATGTATATTCTTGATCAGCATCGATAGCCGAATCGATCTAGCCGTGTCCGGCAAAGAAAAAAAATTTACCCATTTTTTGAAAAAAATGTAAGGGGTTACATCGTTAAAATTGTCAAAAATTGACAAAAATTTGAATTCTTTAAAAGTTGGAATTCAGTATGCAGATTTATTACCCTTATAAAAACTAACATCAGAACGTTTTCCGATTTGAAATTAATGCATTTTTGGCTCAGTTATGACAATTTCAAACATGGATTTTCCCAAAAATTTTTTTATTTATACTCTTGCAGGGTATTACAATTTTAGTCAGAAGTTTGCAACGCAGGGAAGGAGACATTTCCGACCCTATAAAGTGAGTCGATCTCTGTCCGTTAGTATGAGAACTAGTCCCCGCACCTAAGCCAAGCTCATCATCAAATATATATAGATTTATATAAACATTTATAATAAGCTAGCTCATTCCGGTGATTGCTAGTCCCCCATTAAACATTTTATTCAAAATTGGAAATGATTTAAACCTAAATTTACAACAAGTTTCGGTCCAAAATGTTTAACATTTATTTCTGAAGACAACTCCTACGATCCAGATTTGCGAGCTTCTTTGCAGAGCACAGGGCAGTGGGAAACGTCTCGTCTTTGGTCAGGCTCCCCCCAGCGACGAGTACCACAAGACCGATTTGATGTCCTTCGGCCAATTAGGACCAATTGGTGGAATGGATTCGGGTATTGAGGAATCTATATTCCCTATGGTCCTCGGAGCGTAGTCTATCGGGATGCCCAAGGTTATGTTCCATGCGAACGGCAGTGATCGCCGGTTGAGCAGCACTGCCGGGAGCAACTGCCACGGAGATGAGCCCGAAGACGACCCATCCGGACCCACGGGCTGCACGAGGAGTGCTGCTATTCAGACGGGTGCCGTTCCCTGCACATGCAAGTGATACCAGAAAACCGGCAGTACGTGGTTGCAACCAACGGGGATTCAATGGCTGCATCAATGCGGACCGCATATTGCACTTCTTGAGAGTGACGGATGAAGCGAAAACGATCTCTTTCAGTGCTTGTGCTCCGGTGGTGCCCTTGGAAATCGGTCTAATGACCCAACGATCACTAGAGAGCGTCTTCCAAGGTCACCGCCGAAACACGAGCACTAAAAGGGACCCCTCTCGCTACATCAGACACCCGTCAAGAAGTTCAAGATGCGCTCCCATTGAGGCACCCACAGAATCGCCGTCGATTACAGCCGCGCACCGTCGGTTCTCGGGCAAAACTTGCATCTACATGGAACGGTTCCCGTCCGAATGGCAACACTCCCCGGGCAGACCGTGGAACGGTGAGTCGTACCTTGTAGAACGGTTTGCTAATTAGTTGGCTCGGAGAATTCGATTGACCAAGATCCTGGCTGAGCTGGGATTCCAGGTTATTGGTTGTCAAGACGCTGGTTAACCTGAGGAGGAACGGATACGGACACACTGGTCATGTACCGAAAGAAAATAAGACTTGCTGTAGATCCCAGTCTTACTTTGTGGTAGTCTTCACGATATTATCTACGTAGAAATGGTTCAAAGTCTGTGCCACATCTTCATTATATACGCCACCTTACGGATGTGGCCTTCAATAATAATATAGCAGAGGAAAATACTCTTTATTAAAATTTGTTTACTAATTTCGATAGATTTTGCTGTCTTACCGGCTTCGTTAAAAAAATAAAAACTGAGTATAACTTATACCGAAGGGAAAACTTTTTGTTAAAATTTTGTTTTAAAAATTTTGCTGGACCGATCCGGTTGGGTTGGGTTGATAAGACTGACTGACTGAATTCAACTTCCTAAGGATGAATGTGTTGTTTGAGTTGAAACAAAACTCAATGCAACATTGATGGGCAACATTTTAACGAACATTTTTCAGAATTTATATTTTCACAGGTTCTTTGTAATTATCTATTAGATTTGTTGTTTCAAATTGACAAAAATGTTGTATTTACAAAAGTTTTGTTAATATTCTATAATCTAATATACATATTACATTAATTTAACAAACAAGTTGAAATTCAAACTAAAAAAATATATAAGTTCCCGCCATAGAAGTAAGCCGTTTAAATTTCCCAAAAATCACTGAACAATTTATCCATTTTTACAATGTGTGTAAGAGATCATGTAATACATTTTGGGAGATTTTGGGAAATTTATATTGTTCTACAAATGTTGTTGTGCAAATGTTGTTTATTTTTAGTGCAAATTCAACAGCTCGATTTCAAGAACCAACGCACAGAAGGGTAGGGAGGATTAACTTTGGTGTAAACTCTTTCAACTCTTGCAACTCCCACTGATTTCATAATTATTCTATACGATATAGGAATTTTCATATACGATTAAGGTGAAAATGAATCCGGATGAACTTCAAGATTTTTGAAAATTTACAATATAAATGAAATCCTCTTAGCGACCCCATGATCGAGTTTCCACCTTGGTGGAATGTGCGCCATGTGTGGCCTAATGCGCTCAACCCGGAACCGCAGAGGCGGCAAATTGGTCAAGTCGGCTCTACCAGCCGGCAGAGTAGGTTACCGGCTCCCGCTTCCTGGCCACGTAGCCCGCGTCTTGTGGCTGCAATTCCCGTTACCAATCCAATGCCAATGGCAATGGAGATATGGAGATGACGATGACGATGCAAATGGCAGGAAATGCGTGATAACGACCGGCGACACACACAGAAAATATTGAAAATTTGAATGGAGCACGGACACAGGCACAGGCGCAGGCGGAGACGGAGAGCGAAGCGGGTCTCGAGATGGAAATGAATGCAGGACGAGGGAAAGCCATATCTGGAGCTGAAGCTGAAGCTGAAGCTGACTGTGATGTCTTTGTCGCTGTGGATGTGGATGAGGATGCAGGCTATGCAGGCTGGATGTTGTGAAAGTGTCGACACCAGTCCCGGCCAGGCCAAACACATGGCAAATGGGGCACATGGCACATGGCACATGGCAGACGCTGCCGCTCGCCCAGTGTCCTGCCCTTGTCGCCGCCCATGTATGCCAGTGTGAAGGAACGGGCATAAAGAACCGCAAAATCATGAAATGCAATAATGAAGGCTTCATGGCCGATCGCTCAAACACTCGCTCACACACACACGCCGCACAGCTCACCCCGGGAGATAGCTATACAAAGGCAGGGGTCAGGCCGAGGATGTGGCATAGGCAGGACCGAGAACTGCCAAATGGGGAGCAGGAGGGCCGGGCAAGACGTGCAATCGACACGACTGCCAAATGGGATGGTGGTGGTGGTGGGCACCGCCACGAGTGAGTGTGTCTTTCGACACCACAAAGTTGCCATATTTAAAGCATAAAAGCAACATTTCCGTTTGTCGCATGCCGATGAAGCGACAGGAAAACAGAACAGCAGCACAGCAGCAGGAGCAGCAGGAGCAGGAGCAGGAGCGGGAGCAGGAGCAGCAGTAGCAGACGAGGCTGCGGGCAGGATAATGGGCAGGGAGCTGGGGGACAGCCGGATGCGGAGGACTGGAAGCGAGACTAAGCAGAGGTCGAGGCCTACCTCCTCGTGCGCTCGCTCGTATGTGCATCAATTTGTGTGCGTGCGCGTTGCAGTCATGTACAACATGCAACAAACGTGAGAAACTAAAATGAGTGCAATTTGTATGCCACGTTTACGTAGAAAGGCAGCCGGGAGCGGGAACAGCGGGGGATTGGTTATAGGATATCTGGGATATGTGGAGAGGAGCGAGCCCAGGAGCCCGCCTCATCAAATCATCAAGCCCAAGGTCCTCCGACCGACTCCCGGCAGCCCAACCACAGGCGCATCTTTTCGGATGGGGGACAAATTTCATTTTTGCATCAATTGTCGCATAAATTATACAGATTAACACACACACAGGACATGGGAGCTGCTCTCGTCCTTGTTCATCATTAAATTATTATGGGGCTTTCTCAAAAGAACACAGCTCGACCTGTTTGGGTCACCAGCACCAGCACCATCAGCCATTGTCCCAGACCTCCTCCGGAGCTCCGTTGCAGCTGTTCGTGTGTCCCGGTAATTGTTTAAAGTAACTGCAACAAATTGAAACGGAATGCCAGCCAGCAGGGACAGCAGAGCTGGCAGAGGAAGACAGACAAAGCTGAAAAGAAAGGGTAGGTCACTACTGCAGGACCTAGGCAAAGACTGCATACTCTGACCGAACCGCCACAGAAGGACATCCAACGCCAGTCCTGGTTATTCCATGGGACCAACAGAATATTCATTAAGTTTAACTTTTAAAATGTAAATTACAATATTTCTTAGCTTGGGCATATTTATTTCCATTTTCTATATAGATGGAGATTTAAGTCTTATTTTCGACTTGCCCTTCTTCGCTTAGTTTGACGAAGAGACTCGAGAACCTAGAGAACCGATTCTCCAGACAACGGTTCCATATCCTAATTTAGAAATGATTTAAAACTAAGTTTACAACAAGTTGTTTATATTTCGCTCCAAAATTTTTAACTTTTATTTCTGAAGACAACTCCTACGATCCAGATTTGGGAGCTTCTTTGCAGGGCACTGGGCAGTGGGGAAATGTGTGGCCTTTGGCCTGGCTCCCACCAGCGACGAGTACCACAAGACCGATTTGATGTCCTTCCGACCAATTGGTGGGATGGCTTCGAGCATTGAGGAATATAGGGTCCTTGGCGCGTAGTCGGTCTATCGTGATGCCCAGGACATGGATAAGCCCAGGGTTATGTTCCATGCGAACGGCAGTGATCGCCGGTTGAGCAGCACTGGCGGGAGCAACTGCCACGGAGATGAGCCCGAAGACGACCCGTCCGGACCCACGGGCTGCACGAGGAGTGCTGCTATTCAGACGGGTGCCGTTCCCTGCACATGCAAGTGATACCAGAAAACCGGCAGTACGTGGCTGCAACCAACGGGGATTCAATGGCTGCATCAATGCGGAGCGCATACTGCACTTCTTGACAGTGACGGATGAAGCGAAAACGATCTCTTTCAGTGCTTGTGCTCCGGTGGTGCCCTTGGAAAGCGGTTTTATGACCCAACGATCACTAGAGCGTCTTCCAAGGTCACCGCCGAAACACGAGCACTAAAAGGGACCCCTCTCGCTATATCAGACACCCGTCAAGAAGTGCCACATTCGCTTCCATTGATGCACCCACAGAATCGCCGTCGATTACAGCCGCGCACCGTCGGTTCTCGGGCAAAACTTGCATCTACATGGAACGGTTCCCGTCCGAATGGCAACACTCCCCGGGCAGACCGTGGAACGGTGGGTCGTACCTTGTGGTACGGTTTGCTAATTAGTTGCCTTGGAGAATATGATTAGAGTAGATCCTGGCTGAGCAGAGATTCCAGGCTATTGGTTGTAAAGACGCTGGTTAACCTGAGGAGGAACGGATAAGGACATACTGGTCATGTACCGAAAGAAAATTAGACTTGCTGTAAATCAGATTCTTACTTTTTGGTACTATGTGTAGTCTTCACGATATACTCTACGTAGAAAAAGTTGAAAGTGTGTCCAACATCTTCATTATATCCGGGGCCTGGCGGATGTGGCCTTTAATAATAATATAGCAGAGGAAAATACTCTAATTTTGTTTACTAATTTCGATAAATTTTGATATCTTACCGGCTGCGTTAATACTGACTAAACTTTACTTATATCAAAGGAAAAAACTTGTTGAAATTTTGTTTTAAAAATTTTGCTGGACCGATCCGGTTGGGTTGGGTTGATTATACTGACTGACTGAATTCAACTTCCTAGGGATGAATGTGTTGTTTGAGTTGAAACAAAACTCAATGCAACATTGATGGGCAACATTTTAACGAACATTTTTCAGTATTTATATTTTCACAGGTTCTTTGTAATTATCTATTAGATTTGTTGTTTCAAATTGACAAAAATGTTTTGTTTCTAAAAGTATACGTAATTTTCTATTATCTAATATATATTTTGTATCAAATGTTAGTTTTGTTGTTTAAATTCAAGTCTCAGTGGTCGCCAACGTTGACGGTATCCACCCAATTGGTGTCTATCAGGACCCTTCCTAAAGGGAATGCGGGAAACCCGGAGTAGAAGCGATGCCAGCTTACTAGTATGTGTGATTTTTGTGTTGCTTATGCAACGGAAACAACAATAACTTGTCAATAAACTCGCCGATTTAAATGAATGTTAAAGTCAATTAAAAGAAGATGAGAAGGCAGGCAGGTTCCCTGCTCCTTCACTCGGTTGAATGGCAATGTCCTTCGTGTTGTTTTGCTATTTGAGTTTAAAACTTAAGGCTTAAGCCCTCGGTAATCGTGTGCCTTAAACCACTTTGGCCAAGTCCCGACAGGACCTCCTGGTAGGGGACTCCAGCCCCAGCTTCTTCGCTCTGCCAGCTCAAGCAGATGGGAACGGACCGAGTGTCAGGGGCATGGTGCGTGCGTTGAACATGTGCGGATCGTGCTTCGAGTTCAGAGAGCCGGCGACATTAATGGCAACACCACAGACTTCCGCTACAGTCAAAGAAATGGGAGAGGAATTTAAAATAGAAATGTTAATGGGACTTATAAGGGAATCGTACTTACAGTTTAAAATTATACGAAATCGTATACAACATTATAAATTAAATATTTAAAATATATATTTCAGCATGTTAGCCATGAGCCATGGGCCGCAGTGCTGGTCCAAAGCCCGTCCTGGCCCTGGCATTCGCCAAACCGAAATCTAATTTAGTTCGTCGGGAGACAATGCCTTGTTCTCTTGTCTGTCACGCATCCTTTCTGCGTCTCCTTGCCGGATGGCTGACTGCCTGGAAGCAGGGATGCAAGGATGCAGTGGAGCCAAGCCCAAGATGTCAGGCACGCCTCGTTTTTTTTGGTTTTTTTTTTCCTTTTCGTTTTGCCTTTGCTGTCTGGCAAATGCCATAATTAAGGTGTCGCCGCAGTTAGAAAAACCGAAGCGAAGCGAAGCTATCCATTTCCCCAATTGTCTCGCCCAGACTCCGAACGCGACTCCGATTCTGGATGGGATGGCGTACGGCCAGGGGGCCAGTTGCAATTCCACTTATGCACTGCTAGGAGATTAACTTGTCGACCCGATGCGACTATGAAAACGCCCGATGGAATCCCTTAGCTAACCGCAGAGCCTTCAGCTTCGTCTCAGCCCTCCTCTCCGGCTTCAGTTCCTCCACCTGCCGCATAGGTTGGATGTAAAAATATACTAAATATAAATGCACATAAAAATTCAATTTCTCTAAAGTGTAGCTAAGCATGTAATTGAATTTGTAATGGGGAATATCGTTGAGAATATCGCTGGCACCACCCTTTTGCCATTCGTTCGCGAATTCACGTTAGCGAAATGTCTCTCCCATTGACAGACGGACTGAATGACGGACTGAATGACTGACTGAATGACTGAATGACTGACTGACTGACTGACTGAGTACCTCCCGTATGCATGGGGATCCCGGTTACCCTGTGTGCGAATGAGTCATACAATCAAGTAGGTCTGTGTGACATTTGGCATAGGATTCCCATTCCGGTTCCGATTCAACTTCAGCTTCCGATTCCGATGGCACCCTCGACCTGCCCGCCATTATGTCTGCGTGGCAATTTTTCGCTCCTCCTTTGGGGGTATCCTTGCCAAAGAAACGTAAGCCGAACGGGTGGATGATGTGTGTGCGATGCCTGCGGATGACAAAATTAATTTGTATTTTGTATGCACATCAATTGCTAATAAGAAAAGGAAAGCGCAAATGGGAAATGGGAAGGGGAGCAACGGGAAAGGAGTAAGGAGAAAGGAGAAAGGGGTAACTCGGTAACTCGGTAACTTCTTCGCGCCATTTTTCAAGTCAAACTCATTTAACGGCTCTCTGCTGTTGTGGTGGCGGCTTCATTTCGGCCATCTGGTCTTGGTTTTATTGGCCAATTAAATGCGACTTCTGCGGCGGCGGCTGCGGGCGAGCCAGTCGGTTTAAGAGCTGCACAACCAATCTCGAGGTCATCGCCGTCGCCAACGAGTCGCACTAAAAGTTACAGCCCACCATATACTATACTGCGGTATGGGGATGGGGAAT
The DNA here is from genome assembly GCA_018152175.1 of Drosophila jambulina. Taxonomy (NCBI): domain Eukaryota; kingdom Metazoa; phylum Arthropoda; class Insecta; order Diptera; family Drosophilidae; genus Drosophila; species Drosophila jambulina. Next base: position 17,119,351 of record JAECXH010000006.1, on the reverse strand, counting down.
GGGGGTAACAAGTGGATGGTCAGGAGTCACGGTCGCCATGTGCATCTGTCAATCAGACGGGATGGCAGTCAGGGCAGCCAGCCAGTCAGCCAGTCAGCCAGTCAGCCAGTCAGCCAGTCAGCCAGTCAACCAGCCAGTCGGCCAGTCAATCAGCGACATTGACAGGCCATAAAATTGGGCAGGTCAATCAATTAGTGAGTGACCCCGGACTCGGACTCGAACTGGGCTCGGACTCACTCAGGACGCAGAACCAGTTGAGGCCTCAACGGTCTTGGGGCTGGCATCATTATCGCCTGTCGACGCCAGTCAGGACATGTCAGGCAGCGTAACGAACCGGCTCCTGGTGCCAGATTCCAGAATCCGGATTCCTTTGCTCCAGGAACTGACATTCTCCATTGTCCACTGTCTCGCCACTGGGCTGGCCGCCGCCCGAGCTGGCATGTAAATGCCAGTGGGCGTGTGGGCATGGACAGCAGTCCGAGAGCTGAACAGGAAACAATTATGCTGAGCCAATGAAGCAAACTTCATCCGCCCTGTTGCCGTGACACGACTCCTGTCAGGGCCGTGACACGCCGGTGCCCCATCCTCCTCCGTCCGTTTCCATCCATCCCAACCCTTTCCAGCCTTTTCAGCTTGTCGGAGGCACTTTGCAAAATAAATAAAATGAAAATTTGCTGCTTCCGGCTGAGGGCGAGGAGGTGTGCCAGGAGGGAGAACAAGGGAATGGGTGTGGGCCATCGCCCGTCTCCTCCTCCTCCATCGCAACGTATCCGAATCAGCCGCATCCGTGACCATGTCCGTGTGTTATTTCTCTGCCTCCGTCTGCTTTTCTTTCCAGCATAATTTTTAATGGGACGCAACGAAACGTAAAGTGAGAAAGCTGCACTGGCATCCCCAGCGCCACACTCACACACACATCCATCTCTCCATCCTTCGCCCTGCTAACTGTTAAGGTGCGTGGGCGGATGGGGGTGGAAATGCAAATGATGCTATCTGTGCCTGGCCCTGTGCCTTCCTGCCGTCGTCCTGGCTCCGGCCTGCTTGACATTCCGCAATCGTGCGCTCAGCTTACTTCGCAGAAAACTTTTCATTGCCGTTAAGAAATTGATCAAGTGAAAAGGTGAAAATTGATTTTGCTACATGTGTTGTGTCCTCCTCCTGCTGCTCCTCCTCCGGTGCCGACACCGACTTCCTGCCCTACGTAGTATATGTGTCAATTGTTTATCAAACAGAGACATGACTGGAGCATGTGCGCCTTGGTGACTTTTTACCGACTTACTTCGTTTAAATCTCCCGCAGGGCCTGCGGATGAGTCGGCTGTCCTGGGTGACTGGATACCTGGAAGCCAGGGTGACTGGAGGACTGCAGACTGGAGGACTGAAGGAATGGAGGCCTGGATGACTGGGTAACTGGCTGACTGGCTGACTGGCTGACTGGCTGACTGGCATATGGCGTGTCATTCGATTACGTTAATCAAATGATGCACAAACACAGGGCCACTCCCTCGCTCCCTCAATCGACTCCGAGGCTCACCTCCTGCGGCAAGCTCACACTTGACTTTATAATACTCCTCGCCACCTCGGGGCGAAACTCAAGGCGCTACCTGAGACGATGGCATTATCCTTTTCACGCAGTAGGCCTCGCCAGACATCAGCTCGGATCGCGCCTGGAAAAAAACAGAGGGAATTATAAGTCACTTCTGCACGTGGGGCAGGGAAAGAGAGAGCATTTACCAAATAAGCTTAATGCCAGTTCACTGCTGCTGAGCTCCTCAAGCGATTGTCGCAAATAAATCAAATATTTTATGTCACCTTGTCTTTATGTGTTCCTCATGGGACTTTAAGGAACTTTTAAAGGCCAAGGCTGTCAGCTGGAAACAGGGGTAAATAAGAGTTAATAAATTAGTGTTATTATAATTTTTGGTGATAAGGCAAGTGATATAAAATTTTTAACAAAAAACAGTCCTGAAATGGGATAGTGGAGTAAAGCCAACGAGCTCAAAGGACAAAAAAACAAAGCGTCGAGAGAGACGAATTCCAGTCTTTGTCGTAAGACGATAAAGATTTACATATTTTAATAAATCATTACCTTGAATAGTACAAATTCTGCTACTTTACAGTACAGACATAATTTATAATAATACTCAATAATATATGTATATACATATGTATATATATTGCTAATAACAAATAATAAGTATCTATTGTTATTCAAAATTTCAGAGAATATAATTCAATTATACCCTTTGGCATTTAAATTGGATTCAAATCTAAATTTAAATGCGAGACAAAAATGTTTACGATTGTGCATTTGCCAGTAATTAATTTATATATTTATTTAAAATCCCTGCTCTTGAGAACTCGCATATCTGAATCGACATAAAATGAATTATTATTTAGAAATATTTTGAAAACCGAGTCCGAAAACAGGGCTCCTCATAAAGGGGTGTGGCTAAAATCCTCTGAAACAGGCTTTAAATAGTCGGCATTTACCATAAACTTTGACCAGGCTTAGACGACCCCATATATGGTGGGGTGGCCATATATTTATGAGGACTGACGACGGACGGCTGACGGAACTGAAAACTGAAACATCAAGGGTCATATCCTCGCATCCTCGCAGCCATTATGATGATGATTATGGCCCGGCAGCTGCTGTGGGCAATATGTGAAATGAAAATCTCGGCAGGCAGCACCCGCACTTGACTCACTTTGGCCGGAGAATTCATTGCTGTCCCCATACCAGTGACCCCTGACCTCTGGCCCCCCGCTCGGTCTCGGCCCTCGCACATTGTTAAACGTTTTTTTATGGCCTGCCAAAATCATATTGAATACAAATGAAGGCCCGTCGACCGGCAGCATGGCGACCATGGACGAGTGTGTGCACTCGTTGGTCGATTTTCGATGCCCGTCGTGGGGATGAGCAATCAATTGCCATCCACAGGCGGCCTTAAATACAAAAGTTCAGCTCGAACTGCAGATTGCCAATGTAAATCCGCCGCCGCCGCCTTCCTCTTCTGGGTCGCTCCTTCCACTTCGATGGCAAATTGCAGGCTAAAACTTTATCGTGTAATCATTTTAAGTTCACTTCCTTATTATTTTTGCACAACAAGTTGCAACAATTGCAGTTGCCTATGTCATTTTCCAAGTGCTTAGTGGCTTCGGCCTCATCTTCAGCTCCAGCTCCGGCTCGAGCTTCAGCATCAGCTTCAGCTGCAGCTACCGCTCCTGATTCCTGCTCAGCTTGGGTCCGACTACCCCTCAGTGGGTAACACTGGGCTACAAGAGTTTTCTGAAAGGAATTTAGCATGAAAAAGGATACATTTTTGGAAAAAGTAGTTTCCCAAACCTTTGAAAAATGCAAATGATCCATTACGGCAAGTCTTTGAAGGGAATAGGACTTTAAAACCTTTGAGTACTGTAAAAACTGGTTCAAAAATGTTTTATCAATGCAGGTTTTCTAGAAAATATTAATAAAGATTTTTGAGAGTTGGGAAAACCTGCCTGGGAAAAGTTCCATTACATTTCTTTACTTTTCTTAAGAGAATAATGCTGCTGTTTAATCATATTTGATTCATATTAAAAATACAATTATTGTCTCTGTTGCCTTTTTAGCAAGGTATAAATATTGTTTACAATTTCTTTGATAATAATATGGTATTGTCATAAAATAGAATTTGACTGTCATTTTTCGTTTGTTAAAAAGACTCCAAGATATGCCTCAAAAATGTTTCAAAATTGTGCAGGGCAGTGTAATTGTTGCTGTTGCCGTTGCAGCTACTTTTTAAGTTTTGTGTACAACTTTTATGACACTTTGTCGTATTGTTTTTTGTTTGGCTTCTGCCGTACTTTGCGGCGAACGTGTCATATTCAGTTATGTATTTATTCCTTGCCCAGTTGCTGTGCTCCTTCTTCGGCTTCAGCTTTGAGTTTCCACTTTCAGATTTGCCCGTCTCGGGACAATTCCCCACAGATCGCCCACGCCAGTTGGAAGGCTTGGAGGATGCAGGCAAGCTGGGTTTGCTCGGTTTGCTGGGAAGCCAAGGATGCAGGGATGCAGGAGCTGGTGGAGGCGGCAGCTGTCAGAAAAACGCTTTGAGCACGAATCAAATTTTTGTTGTTGTTCAGTTCTCCAACCAGCATTTGTTTGCCAGCCAGGAACGGGTTGAGCAATTTGGATCCCAGCAAGGCAGGAACTTGGTCTTCGGATGCGCTTGCCATTGATAGGAGCAAGGAAGCGGAGGTCCTTTAAGGTATTCATAATCGATTTTGGGGGCTGAAAATAATGCTGTCAAAACACAATGGGCTGAGAAAGTGCCTTGCTAAGTGAGACACAAATACATATTAAATATTATATGTGTTCTTGATCATGAGGTATTGAAATAGCTACAGTTTAAAGTGATATTCCATCACCAGAAGGTTATAGTAACTTCTATAGTTGATGGTATCCTTTCACCTCCAATCCCCCTTATGGCCACGACACCGACTTCCCTAATGGGGTAAACCGCACTTGATAATTTCCGAAGCTAAGACGGCTTATTATGTAAACACCATAACGATTGTATGATGATGGCAATAAATGCTCGAATTTAATGCAGAGGCCGGCCGGCACTTTCACCTCACTGGGCCATTTGATGTTATTGATTTCCCATTTACACACACAAAGTGCTGACGCAATAAAAATACATTAATTAATTGCAGGAAATACAGGCATATTTTGAAGTGTGGCGCATAAGAAAGGAGTTGATGCTTGACCTATAATCCACTTACAGGTAAATAACGAGCTTAAACACCCTTACCCACTCACTGTTGATCTTTGTTTAACGAAGTTAAAAGCGGGTTAAAGCCTCGTACTCACACATACCAGAATCACTGAGTGGATAGGAGGGGAGATGGGGCCCCAACACCTTAACGACGTGGCGACATCCTTCCACAGTTTCAATTAAGTCTTTCGGGGAGGGGAGAGAGAGACCAGACTCGTCCCCGAATTCACTTAGTGCGATTACACAAAAACAATTCAATCGAGCCGGCTGCTCAGTGCCTATCCCGGGATCTCACTGGGTCATAGTTGGCGACCCAGCCAGGAGTCCGTGCTCCGTTCATTCCCCGGCAAATCAGTGCCACCCCGGGGATTTCGGCATTCCGATAAGGAGGTCGTCGAGTCAGCGCTCCTTGGCTCCTCCTTGGGCGCTCGGGCCTGTGACGGTGACTGTGCCTGTAAGTGCTTGAAAGTCAATTTTGAATTTAAAATACACCACGTAACGCAATATGTTGATCTTTTGAATACGAATGCGGCAGCCACGTTGCGAGGGTGCAGGATTCGGGACTCTGGATTGGGATGGGGATGGGGACTGAGGGAGGAGTACCCAAAATGGCAGCACACAGCACAAATACCCAGACGGAGCATACCCACACATCCACATCTATAACGAATTTAAATAAACTTTACTAATAAAATGTCGTTGACAAGTGGCAAGTGTCGAAGCTGGCTGACTCCTCGACTGAACTGAACTGAACTGAACTGAAGGACTCTCTCCTTGGCCCTGCCCCTCTGGCTGGGTGACTGGCAGGAGCGGATGCATGAGTTGATGCCAACAACGTATTAATTTTGTGTATCAAAATAAACTTATTCTTCTGGCATTCAGCCCGCCCCCCAGAAAAAGAGAGCGAGAGCCGAGGCAGGCACCGGGGGACAAACAATGCAAAGAAGCTGTGGGAATCCAGAGCTGGCTGGAATCGGATGGGGATGCCTGCCTGGCTGGCTGGCTGGCTGACTGACTGGCTGGCTGGCTGGCTGGCTGGTTGGGGTTACACAGCCACAGATACAGACTGACGACGGAACTACGGCCAAAGGCAACGGAACGGCTACGGCATGTATAAATATCTACATCACGTTCCGAGCTCGGAATGCCAATGTAAATATTTTCAAACTTTGATGAAATAATCAAGGTAAACAGTAAATGTCGTCGTTGCCATTGCCGTTGTCGTTCAGTTTCTCCTCCTGCTCCTCCAGCTTTTTGGATACAGCTCCGCTCCCACCTGCACTCGACGCTCGGGGGGATCGGGGGCAGCAGGCGACGTCTGCGGCTCGTGTGGATTTCTCTCTGTGCTGCAGCAGTAGCAGCAGAAGCAGAAGCAGCAGCCGCATCCAGCCTGGCTGGATGGATGCTCGTTTTGGGCTCTCACCTGGCGTCCTTCTACCCGCACAATTGTTTGTCCTGGCCGGCGGGGTAGCATTGTGCCCACCGAGATTCTGGGAATCCTCCACTGGCCACTCTGTTTGCTTGGCAGACATAAATGTTTAACTGCCGGCCGAGCGGCGGTGGAGGGAGAGATGGCCCAAAAACCGCAGCCGGAACAACTGCTGATGCAGGGTAAGTCACCTGTGCGGTGTGCTTCGAGTTCTTCGATCCAGCCGGAGATCGTCCAACCCATCGTCCAGTGACCCAGTCTCTAAATACCAATGCCAGACCAATCCCGGTGACTCTCCAGGCCACATCGTCAATCACCCGGCAGACGCGGCGACTTAGGATGACGATAATGATGGCCCCGCCAGCAGGCCAACCGAACCGAATCGAACTCTGAACTGCTGCTTAGTCGGGCGTGAGATCGCCAAGGCTGCTGGCGATAACCTTTAAATTGCTTAACAGGGTGACCCCTTGCCGCCACGCTCCTGGCACACGTCAAGGGGGGTGTGGGTGTCCCAGGCGAAGGACTCGGCGAAAGGTGCCCAATAAGGTGGACTCAAAAGGCGGGCGTCGATGTATGATTTTACTATTATGTGCTCTTTGGCAGTGTTGTATAACGTCAGCTGTGCATGGGCGGTGCTGGGTAACTTTAAAATGTTCAGAAACATCGATAAAACATCGAGGTATTTAAAGGGTTAAGTTATTCACTATAAAATAAATAAAAACAAGAAAGAAAGCTAACTTCGGCACGCCTAAGTTTTTATACCCTTGCAGCTTACAAATGGATAATTTTGAATTAATACAATTTGATCGAATGAAAAGTAAAACTAACAAGAATTATACATTTAGACATATAAAAATTCGAATTCAACATTTACGTATACGTAATATTTCCCGAACATTTATATGGCAGCTATATGATATAGTTGCCCGATTTTCATAAAATTTAAAGCGAAATTCTAAAAAATACAAAAATATATATACTTTATAGGGTCGGAAATGTCTCCTTCACTGCGTTAAGGGGACCAAGGGGTATCAAGGGAATCAATATAAAAAGTTTTGGGAAAATCCATGTTTGCAATTGTCATAACTTGGCCAAAAATGCATTAATTTCAAATCGGAAAACGATCTTATGTTAGTTTTTATAAGGTTAATAAATCTGCATACTGAATTTCAACTTTTAAAAATTAAAAATTTTTGCCAATTTTTGACAATTTTAACGATGTAACCCCTTACATTTTTTTCAAAAAATGGGTAAAATTTGTTTTCTTGCCGGACATGGCTAGATCGATTCAGCTATGGATGCTGATCAAGAATAAACATGGTTTATAGGGTCGGAAATGACTACTTTGCCTGTAATACCCCGCCAAAATGAGCAAAATCATCAAAAAACGAAGAAAAACGAGAAACTTTGTTCAAAAGTGATTTTATTTCAGTATAAATGGTTTTCACGAGTACTATATATCCAAGAGATAAAGCTGCTCCCCTGCGGATCCAGCCGGAGTGTCCCCACAATATTTAAGAATATCCCTAATACATTGTATTTTCTATCTAACAAAGTCCCTTAAGGATTTTTAATTATAAGAGCACAAATCGTTTATAAATCGATTATAAATCGATTAACATAGATTAACAAATGAGTCCACTTTTAATTATGTAAAATAACCCATTTAACTAGGCAATCTAGAGCTCCGTATTCAACTAGTTAAAGTCCACCCTAGGGGCGCCCCTGGTATGCCGGCGATTGTCACCTTGGCGCCTCCTAACGATTGGGCCGCCGGTGGGGCAGCTGGGGCAGCTGGAACATTTGGGAGGACAGGGTCTAAACGCTTTCGCTAACCACTCCTAGCACCTATGCACTATCCCCCCTGACACCGTCTCTGCCACACACCCCCGTGCACAGCCGAATGCACCCAGATAAACCACCATAAATCTGTTGCCATCATTTTAAAGCGATTACTACAAATGGATGTGCACACGGCGACTGAGGCTGCTGCTGCTCCTGCTGCTGCTGCTGCGACACCGGCGGGGGAAATAGAAAAGGAAAGCGTGGATAGCGGGCGAGGCGAGGCAGGGGGAAAAGCCAACGTGAGAGCGAGTGTATGAAAAGCGTGTGAAAATATGGGCAGACAGATGCCGGGCAGCAGGCAAAGCGTATGAATAGCGAGCCGGTAGCAGAGCAGACCCAAAGACACTGAAAAAAAAGGAGCTGGAAGTTAAGGCAGAGCATTTACATATGTGATAAATGCTCGTTAAAAAATAGTTTTAGATCATAGAAAAATATAACAAAATAGCAAAGAATCAAGGTATAAAATTATAGCATACTAAGCTAATAAAAAAAATAAAGAAACTGAAACTATTAAATAATAAATTAAATAAACAACAAAATCAAATAAAAAATATATTAATAAGATTCATTAAAAAAATAAATTACATAGCTTAATAAATTCCATAAATGAATAAGTAAAATAAACATATCCTTCACCCTAAGATCCTTGAAAAGAATAAATTATATTTAAAGACCTACATATGCTTCCTGAAAATTAAATTCTGCTGTCTAAAAGTTCTTTCTTATGATTTTCAGTTATTTCTCCTAATAATGATTCTTATTTGTGGTGGGAATCATTTTTTACAGTGCAGAGCAGACAGAGAAAGAGAGCGATGTGCTGGGCGCTTGGGGAAGGACCTGTGTGGGGGCTGGGTTCCAGCGGCTGAATGTTTCGGGGAATATTGGATCTAACGAGAGCACAAAACCAGGCCCCAACAACAAGAGCAACTGCAGTACACTGAAAAAAAGACGCTTTTTAAATGTACATTTAATGGTAAGTATTTTTTTATATTTTTATGTATAAAACTCGAAGCAAAATTCAGGACATGAGTATGCCAAAGATTTCAATTCCTTAAATTTGCTTGGTAACTTCAAGGAACTAAGTTCCTTTGTTACCTATTTATTTCTCTCTGTGCAGTAAGAGCAGCAGAAAAATAAGGAGCAAGGCAGCAACCAGGCCAACAATAACAACAACAGCGGTATCATCGGCGGCAGGACGCAAAAAAAAACGCTTCAGCCGCACAGAATAGGAGAAAAAGGACTCGGAAAAATGCAAAAAAAATAGCAACAAAACAACTGCACGGCACAAAAAAAAGAGGAAAAACTGAAAAACAGAAAACAGAAAAGCTCGCGAGTAAATTGCTCTGGCGAGCACCACGCGCCAAATGTGGAGCGTTCCGATTGCGGTAGGTTGCCCAAACCGGGTGCCTCCATCCCAAAAAAAAAAAAAACCAAGGTCCTTAAAGGACCTTGAAAAATAAATATTCCAACTGAAACCAAGATGTTTTTGGGCCTTCCTATATATTTATATTTAAATAATTAAGTAATAAGAATCAAAGAAAACAAATATAACATTTAACTATGCATGTTTATTTATTTATGCGAATTAATTAGTTCATGAAAAGAACTTGAAGTTAAGGATTGTTTAGTTTATCTTAAATAATTCTTCTTGGCAGTTAACTATTTTTTTTAACATTTTAATTACTACTGGCACCAGTGCGATAGATGTTTAAAAAAGTACTATACTCATTCCCTTAAACTGTTAAAATTTATAACCAGAATAAAATTAAGAACTGAATTTATAATTTAAAAATGTTTATTTCGGTTTATAGGGTCGGAAATGTTTCTTTTACTTATAATACCCTGCTCGCAAATTTTGGGGAAATTAGAAAAGATGTACTAAACTGTTATAATATATGACCAGTTTAAGGTTAACTGTACTAAATGTACTAAACTGTTATAATTTATGACCATTTTAAGATTTACTGTAATAAATGTACTAAACTGTTGTATTTTATGATCAGTTTAAAAATCTACTGTACTACATGTTTCAAACTGTTATATTTTAAGACCAATTTATAAATATACAGTACTAAATGTATTGAACTTTTATAATTTATGACCAGTTTAAAAAACGTAAACTTTTTTCTTGTTAGCTGTTGATGCTGATCATGGTACATATGGTTTGTAGGGTCGTAAATGTCTCCCTTACTGATACCCCGCTCAACTGAGTAAATTCTTTTCTTTTTGGCTTCTAAAAATTTCCCTTGACTTAACTTTAACTTTCTAAAGTCACCCTGTAGGCCAGTGATATGCGAAACTATCGCGAAAACAAAGTTTCCGCCTGTCGCATCACTCACCTGTCAGCGACACTCTCGCTTGGGCCCAAAAGTGAGCAGTGTTCTCTGCACTGAGTAGAGAGTACCTAGGGCTGAGTACCCAGCAGGAGGCAGGAGGCACTCTATACCCCGAACGGGACACCCTGTTCGCAGAGGTTGGCACTTCGCACTCCGCACTCCGCACTCCGTCTGCGGTGTCAATTGATGTGTGGCGCCTGTGCACAAATGAAATTTAATGAGCCAATTTAAAGCTGCGCCATATTTATAAACTGTATCTGAAACGCAATTAATTGCCAACTCCGACTGCAGTTGAATGTGGAAAAGCAGAGGAGTTGGTAGACAGAGCGGGCAGCTGGTAGCTGGAGCTGGTAGCTGGAGCTGGTAGCTGGAGCTGGTAGCTGGAAGCTGATTGAACTGGTTGCCGGGAGGGTGGGAATATCCTATCAGTATCCTGGCGGGATTGAGAGTTGCCACTGCGATTGCCCAATTATCGCTTAAATCTGTAGCTAATTGTTGGGGATTACCAATTCGAGTGCGAGGAGGATTTGCGCTGGCCCAAACTAAATGCTGCGAAATCAAGTGCATTCGCACAGAAATGATGGAGAGATGGAGTTGGAGCTGGAGATGGTGGTGTCCTGGATGCTCCCTATACCGAAATTGATTCAATGCAACAAAGTGGCAAAGTGTGCGGTCAGGAGAAGGTTGCGCCAGGTGGCCCAGTTCCCAACAGGAGCTGCCCTTCTGTACGCCGCCCACTACTGTCTTTGAGGATGTCCGTGTACAAGTCCGTGTCTGTGCCCTTGCCTGCGTCCGTGTCCGTGTCCGTGTCCGTGTCCTGGCAGTGCTTATGTTTGCATTCCTTTTTGGCATTTTTGCACTTGAATAACTTTGAAATATGGGATTAAATCGTCTCTTATGGGATTTTCTCGATTACAGCTATCATGGCGGGCGAGGGAATAGGCGGCGGGCGGTTGGTGGTGGAGGGTGGGCGTTGGGCGGTCCCGGACTTGGGTTTGGGTTAGCCGAGGGTCGCCACTGAACCTGAACCCGAACCCCCATGCCAAACCCAGTCCGGCGCTCCCACGACACTCCCACGGAGGTCCCTTCTTTGGCAGCGAACAAAGTGTTGGGAATCTCGCCAAGCGTGTGGCCACTGGCCAGTCACGTCTCCGGACTCACAATGAAGCGGAGCACAGAACGCCAGCACTGAGAGAAAATTTTTAGCTTAAGTATCTTAAAAGAAATTGAGAGAGAAAAAAGATTAAGGCTAGGAATGACAAATAAGTTAGCGAGAATAATCTGGAGAAGAGGCCATCAACATTCTATCAACTAACTATTACATTTTTGTTTCTTAATAAAATTGTTTTTATTGTATAATCTGAAATTTTATTTAATATTTTTGCTTTACAATTTAAGCTTTAAAAACTATTTTTCAAACTAGAACTAAAATGAGACAAAGTCCTAAGCCCACAAAGGACTTCTACAGCTCAAACTGCTTGATTTGCGCATGAATTTCCAAGGCTTTAAATAATTTGATTCCTTTTTATTTATGCTTATTTTCAAAAAAAATAAAGAGGTATATAAAAAACCCCTCATTGAGCTTTCCTATCATTTCTTGCCGTGTACAACCAGCTGAGCCAGTGGCAGCACCAGAATCCTTCTTCCCAGGAGCTGGAGCAGCATCCCCAGACTGGACTTGACCAAAGCTAAGCAGTAAAACAAAGCGTCGAGCGAAAGCTTAACACCCGCACACCCGCTCACCCGCACACCCGCACACCCGCACACCCCTTTAACACCCGCTATACACCCTACACCCTACACACAGCGGAATACTCGTACATGAAGTGCGGGCAGCAGCTGCGGACTTTTCACTTGAACGCGTCGCGTCGTCGCTGATGCTGCTACACAACAAACAATTAGTACCTAATAACTTACAGAATATATTAATATTAAGCATATACAATCACATAAAATCCGCTTATTCTCAAGCGCCAAATTCCTTTTCTAAATTAACACAAATTAGGATACTCAGGACTTCTTGTTACAGTGCATTTCTGCTGCTGTCCGCTAAGCTGCAACTTTCATTGCTGCCCAAAATGATGGAGGACATTGCCCCAGCTCGCTGGACCGCCGAGGAAAAACAAAAAATGAAGGAAAACCCCCGCCGCACACACACACACACACACAAAGTCGCGGACAAGGAACAAAAAATTGTGCTCACAAACAAATCGTGCAACATATTCAAAGAGACAGCAAAGGACGAAACAACTTTAAAGGATTCTAGACAGCGACAAAGGCAAGGATACGCGGATTGCAGACTTTTTGCAGCTAGCAGTCATGGTTAATTAATGTTGAAAGAATGTAAATGCCACAGAATTTTTTTTGAGTAATATTTTTTATATTATGTTTATGTAAAAGGATATTCCCCAGTAGGAATTAAATTGCAAGCTTTTATATGTCCAGAAGATCATTCGAAAGGAAAACATAACCTGCTGCTTTGATAGACTTTTGATTAGGACTTGGGACTTAACCAGGCTTAAAGCAACTCGCATTTAAACAGAGCTTAGAAAGTGCCTATAAAAATGCGATTGGCCAAATTGAATACACCTCTTCGGACTCCAGCCGCTGCCTTTTGCCGTGAAGGAACTTTGGCACATAAAAGTTATAGTTCGAGAAGTTCGCCTGCAAATCTTCTAGAGTTTCTATAGTTCCTAGTTCGATTTCCCAAGCGGGGGGGCAGTAGGGGCAGGCTGAGGCGTGGCAAAGGTCAGAGGGCGACTATGGCGATGCGGATGCAGGACTGCCACTGCCACCACGAGGGACCTAGGCACCAGTGCCGTCCAGGAGCCACCACCACCACCGGTCTGTTGATATTGCCATTGCCTGCGGCAGCAATGAAAATAAATTTCCACCAACATGACGACTATGAGGCGAGACATTGCACAAAGTGCTATGCCAGAAGACCTAGACCCTTTCCCGTTCCCGTTCCCACTCCCGTTCTCATCCTCCTACTCGTTCCCATCCTTTGCGCAAGAGTGTATGTCCCTTGGCATGTCCTTTAGCATGTCCATCTGGTCGTGTGAGTGCATTTGCCATTTTGGTTGCCGCTTTATGCGCAAACGTTAAGTCAACACAATTTCAAATTTAGTTTTTATAGAAAATTGTCTCTGCTGTCTGCTCCCTGGCCCTCCCCCTCTCGCCCCCTTTCTCCTTTGCCGGCGCCTCTGTGCTTTCTTTCAATTTGCAAAATCGTTGCCCGCACCAATTACCGTTTGATTATGCCCCCAATGTGCCGGAAAAGCGAGGAGAAGCGTTGGAAATCGGAGTCGCAGTCGCAGGAGGAGTCCCGTGTCCCGGAGTCCCGCAGTCCCGCAGTCCCGCAGTCCCGCAGTCCCGCAGTCCCGCAGTCCCGCAGTCCCGCAGTCCCGCAGTCCCGCAGTCCCGAGTCCCGAGTCCCGCGTCCACTTCATAAACTGTTGACACTCCGTTTCCCATTTCCCATTTCCCAGTGCACAAGGCTCCTCCGCGCTCCCCGCTCTCTTCCTGAACAGCATGCCAGGCAATAATTAAGGCAAGTGCGCCTCCAGGAATCGCAAGATGCACACACCCACTCACACACACATAGACCACACCACCTCACCACCGCTCGACTTAATGAATCCGAGAAGCCAGCTTCGTTCCACTAAGCAAAAAGGAAAGTAATGGGAAAGTTCCCAAGAAATTGTTTTATTTAAATTATTGTAAGATGAGATCAGTCACAAAATATATCTAAAATTCCTCTTTAAATTAAGTTTTTATATATTTTCAAGTTCCTCAACAAACATGTAAAATGTGTAATTATTTCTTTAATATTTCAATAACCAAATTTATCAATATGAATAGGTTAATGATCAAGTTTAAATACGAATTATTTTTAAGTACCAAAGAAACTTTTCAACAGTTCAACAAAATATTAAAAATATTTTTACCTATATTTATGTATTTAATTTAACTTAATCTCAAGTTGCTTTTAATTAAATATAATTTATGGGCCTGTTTTAAATTGTCAGAGTAGCTTTACGTTGAACTGTGATGCTTAGTCAATGTTTTTAATATTATTCGGAAAGTAATTCCATAATCTTATAACATTTATAAAGAGCATTAAATCTGAGTTACAAAATACCCTTTCAATACTATAAGTTAAACATGAACGGAAGTAGAAGGTTTACGTAATAAAAACAATTCATAAAATAAATACAAATCAATATACTGGAAGACATACTTAAATTGGATAAATAGGAATAGAATAATGTAATGATCAATGAGATAAGTTTTCTAAAAAATGAAAACGAATTGGTTTAATGAAGACAATCTATACTATATATGGGTATAATAATCGTTTGATAAATACCTAAATATTACCAAAAAAATTAATACATAATGCAGCAAGAACTGTCAACTAAGGAGCATTCCCTTCCAGACATATCGAAATGATATTATTGATAGGTAATCGAAACGAGTGGGCAGCCCGGATGTCAGATAGATCCTTTCTTGAGGGTAGAACCATTTCCGCTCATTCCCTCTCTTTCTGTTATTCTGACGTTTCAATATTAATTTATATTTTAAATTTATATTTAATATTTAAAAACAGAAGAGCAAATGAGTTCAGCATTAATTAATACCAATTTAAATTTAATAGTGAGCTTAGCATTAATCAATATTAAATTAAATACAAATGTAAAATTAATTAAATATGAATTTAATATTATTTAATGCTTACAACTTAATGCTTATGCTTCTCTGTTTCTCTCAGTGTAGCGGAGACCCGTGCCCATGCCCGTGGAGTCACCAATTCGAAGTCAAACCCGGAGCTGCCACATCAAACACTGCAAATATTTATGTCCCCCGCTTGCCGCCGTCTCGGCCCGACTCTCTCTCTCTCTCTCCCTCACAGAGGCATCAAAATGCAAATGCCTAAACGTTGGGCGGTAGGGGGGCAGTGGGCGCTGGAAAGGGGGAGGCGGGTGGAACGGAAAGTGGGGGCTTTGAGGGAGCCGGCGACGTGAAACGCGAGGCCGCTGATTGCGCAACGCTCGAGCTCCGCTCAGCTCGAGTGTTGAATTGCAAATGTGTCAATTGTCAACTATGTGAGGCACCCTCCAGCCTTCTGACTCCCGGCCCCCTTCTGCAGTCCCCACCCCACCCCCTCCTCCGAGGAAATGGAAATGGAAATGAAACCAGGAAAAGGGTAATGGGTAGGGAAAGGGCCTTTTGTTACAATTTCTTGGGCACTTTTCTTGTTCTTTGTATGCAATTAACGCTGCAATTTGCAGGAGCAGATACTCTCGGCATCACTCTGGGCCTGTGGGAACACACCATATATCACGCATATCCTCCCCAGGGGAGGGGTGGAGGAGACTACATTTTGGCAACAATTAAGCGATATTTTTTTCTCACTTTCCCGAGCAGAAGGGAGAGGAGAAAATGGGCAAAGGATAAGGCGGAGCCGAAGCCTACGGCCCGTTCTTGGCAACCCTTTGGCGGAGTCTGTGCCGGGGTCATCATTTTATCCGGCGATAGTGGAACTGCTGCCAAGTCCGGGCTTAGTTATTAAAGCTCCGGCTGCGAAATGAACTGCCGCGACCTCGTGCACTCCTCGCTGCAGGACACACACATGTTGCATGCGATCCCGATCCCGACTCCGAACTCCTCCTGACGAAACTTTTCCACTCAAAAAGGGCAACACACAAAAAAAAGCAGAGAAGAGACAGGCCATAAAAAAAGGAGATTTCCTTGTTGCTCCGGCAGCGATATAAAGTATTCGTTAAATATTTACGTTCCAAGGGTTTAATATGTGTGTGGTGGTGGTGCTGTCCCTAAACATATCCATCTCCCATAACCTACCCATCCTGGCGGCGCCTTGAGGCAACCGCACACGCATATGGCAGAGGACCTACGGTCGGAGGGGCTAAATCGGAGGCGGAGGGGAAGGCCAATCAAAGGCCACTCAGGAGCGGCTTAGCCGGCGACTTTTGTGCCCCCCCCACACACACACACACACATGGTCCACAGATTAGACTTGGCAACCAGACTGCCCGGGATTGACTCCGGCCAACTGGTGGCCACCCGGCAAACAATATCTACTATATATATATATATATGTGTGTGTGGAACGTGTAAGAGCAATACAAAAGGGTTGTACCGACCCTGGAATACCCGGTTTATGGTAGCTTGAATGTCTAGCAAGGTTATAAGGAGAGGTTACTCTGCTTTTCCCGTTAATATTCAAGGAAAAGCTCAGACAAAGGGTAACTCTGGTCTGCCACAAGGACCTCGTATTAAAAGCGAACTGCTAACCATTGGAAACAATAGAAAAGTTCGCGGTAACTGGGAAAAGAGAGGGGAATAGATGTATTAAAACATTATGCAATCGATAAGTTACATTAACGAATGCCCTTTGGCTTCCTAGGGCAGCAGGACAACGTGCAACTGGCCAAATTATGAGTTTAAGTTAGGACAAAAAATTGATATAAGTTCATACTTTAAGCTTGGTTTATGACAAGTTTATGACATAAAACATATTCATATCCTTGACAAAATTAGCTTCCTACAGCAGCTAGACAACTGCTGTCACCGAACGAATAATGACTATTAAGGTAGAAGAAAAAATGTAAACACTTTTAATATTTAGAAGCATACTTCTTTAAGGTGCAACTTAAATTAATTTCATATTTATATAAAGTAATTCTTTAAGCTTGGTTAATGAAAAGTTTATGTTATAAACACATTCATATTCTTGACAAAATTAGCTTCCAATGAGTTGTGCTCTGAATTAAAGAAGAATAATTTGATACTCTCTCAACATTAAGATTCATACTTAAGTTAATTTTATACTCAAGATCTTTAGGCTTGGTTTATGTAAAGCTTATGCCATAGACATATGCATATCCTTGACAAAATTAGTTTTCTAGAGCAACTAAACAACTGCTGCTTTTAAATAAAAGAATAAGTTGATACTTTTTCTATATTAAGCTACATACTTCTTTACCTTCACCTCAAATTAAATAATATACTCTAGATCTTTAAGCTTGGTTTATGGAAAGTTTATGCCATAAACACATTCATATCCTTGACAAATTTAGCTTCCTATGAGTTGGGCTCTGAATTATGAGTTTAAGGTATAAGAATAATTTGATACTCTTTCAACATTCATACTTCCTCGAGGTACAACAAAAGTTAATTTCACACTCAAGATCTTTAGGCTGGGATAATGGAAACTTTATGCCATTGCCATATGCATATCCTTGACAAATTTAAAATCCCAGCTCTGTGGCATCTGTGAGAGCCTGCGTTTATCGGCGCTTAATAACAATTTCCATCCAATTGATGGGATTCAATCTTTTGTTTGGCCCTCACCTTGGGTCAACCTCCATCCAGCGCACACACTACCCTTCAGTTGAGGCTCTTGTTACCGTTGTTTCATCCGCTATCGTTGTTGCTGTTCATTATACTGGTAATAATTGTAAAAAGATTAAAGGGCATTTTAATTAAAAATTATATTTATTTGATTTAATTTTTATTGGCGCTTTTTAAAAAGCCATTTAACGACTTGGGACACACAGCAGCACACACACACACACACAGAGAGAGCACAAAGGGATGAAGGGGCAGGAGGATAACAGTGGCTGGCATCTCCAACGTTGGCATTCAGCGGGATGTCCTGCCATGGGTGGGTGGGTGGCTGGGCAATGCCACATAAGTGTGAATTCAACAACGCAAGGAAATTAATCTTAAGCCGCAGACAGCGAAAAGCCAAAAATAAATCAACAATGCAATAATTTATCAGAAAATATGTGTCCGTTGCAGTCTCCCTTGCTCTGTTACTCTCTGTCTCTCTGTGTCTCTTTCTGTCTTTGCTTCTCTCTCCTTCACTCTGCTTCTCTCTCTTTCTCTCTGTCTCTCTCCATCTCTCTCTGTCTCTCCCCATCTCTCTCTCTGTCTCTCTCGCCTGGCCTGTGTTGGTTTGCAGCGCGCAAAAGTATGCAACAGTGTTTGCGTTTGAATTTGGAGCGTCAGCAGAATGAGTCAGCTGCATATATCAAGCGTACGCACACACACACACACACCGCACACACACACACACACACACACACCCATTGCCCGGCACTTAAGTCTCTGTAAAATCCACTGTCATGGCAACGCAATGGACAAAACCCAGCAGCCGCCAGGTTCCACAGCCACATCCACATCCACTACAGCCCGGGCATGACCGAAACGAGACTGTGGGAAAAACGAAATATGAGCAGGCACCTACCTAGCCCAGGATCCAGGATGCATCACCAGCAGCAGCAGCAGCAGCAACAGCAGCAGCAACAGCAGCAGCAGCAACAGCAACAGCAGCAGCAGCAGCAGGACATGTGTGCGTGTGTCCGAGCGCCGGCTCAGGTTCAGGTTCAGGTTGGTCCTGCCACCAGGTCCAGGCCCGTTGCCAGTTCATGAATCAGTAGCAGGAACCAAGTCAGTTAGTCACCCGGCCTGCGGGACGAAGGGACAGACAGTCAGTTGGCAGGCGGCAATCAACACCAACTCACTCACGCTCAAAGCGGCCACTGCTCCGGCTCCTGCTCCTGCTTCTGGTCCTGCTCCTGCTTCTACTCCTACTCTTGCTCCTGCTCCTGCTTCTACTCCTACTCCCGCTCCTGCTCCTGCTCCTGCTCCTACTCCCACTCCTACTCCCACTCCCACTTCCACTCCTACTCCCACTCCTACTCCCACTCCCACTCCTACTCCCACTCCTGCTCCCACTCCCACTCCCACTCCCTGCCCGCCAGCTGGCTCAATGTGTTTGCGCATTTGCCTGGTTAAAATGTTGCTGCTTCATTATCTGGCCAGGACTCTGGCGCTGGCTCAGCTCCGCCAGCTGTTGGCCAATGACCGTGGCGTTGTCCATCGCCCCGTTGGCCACTGGCCAGGTTGGATGTATGGCATCAGGTGTACACTTTAAAACGCTCTCTCTGCCGGCAAGTAATTCCCAACTAGAAACCTTAAGCAAGAAGAACTTTTAAGGTTTTTTTTAAACAAATTTCTAAATTAGTTTTAATTTTGTGTATAAACTTTTTCTGAAATTTGATTCTTGAAAAAGAGGATTCAGGATTTTTCGCCGGGTGTAATAATGTGGGAGCCAGCCAGTTCGGTCCATCATTCGCAGCGCTGTCGCCCTAGTCATTGTCATCTGAGTGGGAAGAGCAGCCGCCTCCGCCTCCGCCTCCTCATCCATGCTTGTATGGTCCACCTCCTCATCCGGATCTGCATCATCCCCATTCCCCGTGCCGCTTCCCTTTCCGCTGGCGTTGCACAAATTGCTTAAATTATGCAAAATATGCGCGCCACATCATTCGGGCTGCTGCTGAGCCGGCTCCTGGCCATGGCCCTGGTCCTGCCGGCCCTGGGTTCCCTTCGGTGCCCTCGCACATGGAGACAACGGCAACAATGGCAACACTTTCAAATTCATTTTCGGAATTGATGAAAGTTGCGTGTGAAGTGTTAGCGAGTGGTGCCAGTGTGCGTGTGTGTGTGAGTCTGGCCGCAAAATCCATGACGAGATCCCGACTTTGAAGTTGTTAATGGGATCGATTGGGCACTCGCTCCATCTCCATCTCTCGGCGCCGCTGTCCTCCTGCTGGTCCTCGCCACGCTTTGTATTCACAAATCCAATCCAATTTGAGAGTGTAATTACATCAATTAAACTTAATCAAACTGTTTCAAACTGAGAGAGAGAGCGCCACGCAAATGAAAACGAAAAGGAAAGCGGGCAGTGCCAACTTGAAACGGAGGCCAGGACCAGCTCCAGGACGAAAAAGCCAATGGGCTTGATATTGATTATAGAATAAGACAGTGCTGTGAGGCATCAATAGTTCTTCCTTTTTCTTCGAAGAGGGAAATATGTCTTGGAAAATATATTTCAAATTAACTTTCTTATTCGTTGAAATATTAAAAGATATAGTTAATATTTTATTTAATATATATTCCTTAGCAGTATCCCTTTAAAACAAGGATAACCTGCAGATTAAAGAAATAAATTAAGTCTGAAAATTAATTAAAGGTCTTTCAATCATTTAATTTGTTTAAATTTTGCTACTAAATATAATCCATTCTTATATTTTCAATAATTATGCGATCATAAGAATCTTTTAAGACCTTAAAAAAGCTACCCTAACTATAAGATAAACTGAATTTGTTCCTTATTTTCCAGAAATAAGTAAAGTTGGTCAAGAAAGTAAATAAATCTTTCTTGTCAAGGCGTGGAAATCTATTGACTCTGGTCCTGTCTCTGGCCATGCAGCCTGTCCTGGCCCTCTCAGTGTTTCCTGATGCTCCATTCCAATCCAATTAGTTGCCCTCAGTGCTGGCCCCAGCCCCGATGCCCGATCCCTTTGGCAGTTCGTCCTTTACTATCACACGCTTATGAAAATTCACGTGCTCGAAATTCGCGCACACTAATTAAGCGCTGCCAACTAAGTGAAGTAAGTTGCCTCATGATGAGCAGGCGGCCAAGGTCCGGGGGTGTGGGAAGCATATGATGGCCTGAGACTGGGCCTGGTCTTGGTGTTGGTCTTGGTTCTGGTTCTGCTCCTCTGCCGTCACCAGCTCGCCTTCGTCCTTGTCCTCTGTCCTGCCTCAGGCAGCTTCCTTCGCCTTTGCTTCATATAATTTATGTTACATTTGCTGGCTGGCATAACTTTGGCCCGACTCTGTCTTCGTCTTCGTCTGGGATACTCCAACCGTCTCCCTCTCCATCTCCCTCTGCACCTCGCTCTCCCTCTGCCTCTCCAGCTATGTCAGTTAGTCAGTCAGTGGCGGGCAAGTCACTTTGAGTTCCAAATCAAGTCCCACACACCCAGCCCACCTGCTCGAGGTGATGCTGCTGCTGGTGCTGGGAATATGGCACGTGACTTAAATAAATTGCAAAAATCTTTCTCGCCTCTGAGCCGGCATCCTTCGCATAGTTTTTCCTCCCTTTCTTATTTTTTGTTTTTTTTTTGTTTTATTTTTGGCAGCCGCCGTAGTAGCTACTTGGCCTTTGTTGCTGCCCGCCAAACGGCGGCATTTATGTACCCTCACCCTCGGTGTGTTTTCATCACTTTATTAGCGAGCTGCTTGAAAAGTTCCCTCGGGCAACTTCTCCACCGCCGACACACATAATCAACACCTAATCAAAGTAATAGAAACTTATTGGATTAATCGCTGTATGGAATTTCTATTTGCCGATGAAAGGCGGTGATTTTCGGGGGGATGGAAAGAGCTGTAGATGGAGCACTAATTATGCAGCCTCTCTCAGAGTCTCTCTCTCTCCGGGTCTCTGGTTCTCGATTTCCATATCTCGATTCCATATCGATTCGATTCGATTTCTCCTGCTGCTAATCGTCAAAATTGGCAAGTCTCTGGCCAACGATGACAGCTGTCAACGGCTGGCTGACAATGCGATGCAATCTAGCCATCAATTTTGATTAGGCCGCCAGTCGATGATGTTGGTGATTCCCCTCCTGATGGAGTGGCTACGGCGGAGTCAATGATGATGGTGATGATGATGAGGGCTTCGGTGGATAATTGAAATTATGCAACTCCTGACAGCTTTGATGATCAAGGAAGTATCAGGCAGCAGTAGACAAAGGTTGAGGCTCAGTCAGGGACTCAACTTCTTGATATTTATATACAAATAAATGCAATATTAATCAAGGGAACATAAATAATAACTTTTATTTAAAAGAAATACAATTCTATAAACCAGACTTTCGAAGGTACTTAGAGCTGAAAATAAAATCATTGAATATAGATAAATGAGTTTTTAATACCAGAAAAATAATTAAAAACACATAAATTAAAGCTGAACTTCTTGCTGTGCTTTGTGTATCCTGTATATCCTGTGTCAAGCAAAAAGCCGATTGCCAGTGGACCCTGGCCACCGGAGGGGATCCACAGGAGGATCCGGAGAGACAACCCAAGGACCGCCCCGGGCACCGCAAAGTGGGAAGTGAGGCAGGGGGATGTGCTGCATCAGCAGCTGGGTCCATCTTTGGCCCCATCCATCCCCATCCATCTCCATCCATCCCCAACCATCTCCATCCAAGGCGGTGTCTTCGCTTTTTGCGACTTCTTCGTTATGAAGTAAATGAAAAATTTATTTAGACCAAGGCATAATTATACAAATTGGGAATGCAATTAAATTTAATTGTTCCAACGTTGTTCCGCCTGCCAACACTCGTCTCAAGTAAGTGTGTGTTCGCTTTCAGCTGCATGCGAGTGTGCGAGTGTGCGAGTGTTCCTTTTGCCCCTCAGTCGATGGCATGTAAAAACGTTTTGAGCACGAACTTTATCTCCCGGCTACCCGCTCCCCGCTCCCCGCTCCCAGGACTCCTGCTCCAGATCCTGACTACAAGTGCGCGTAAGTACCGTAAATAAAACAAGCTGAAATTATAACAGTCGGACGGAGGGCATAAGAAGTGCCGGCGGTGAGGCCGAAGGGGAACCACTACTATCCGGCAGCTCCAGGAGGCCTTTGCAGAGCGTCTCCGCCTCCTGGAGAGAAACAAAAACACCTTTTAATGATACATGGGTGCACTGGGACACTGGGACAATGGGACACTGGGACACCGGGATACCTGGAAGCTAGGCAGGTGCCTGTAATGAGGCACAAAATCCAACGGAACAAATCACAAGAAGTTGGCCACGTGCCGGTAGGACAATGGTCTGACAAAAGGCGGGGATTGCCTAAAAAATATTGATAGCAAATGTAGGAAGCAGAAAGCTAAAAGTTTTTTAATTTAAAATATTACAAATATCCAGTACAATTGCTTTATCGATTTTATAGATTATTAATTTTGAATGCCGAAAGCGAAAGCCTGACAAGCGGAATGTCAGAGTAATGGAGGAAGTAAGAGCTATCTGACAGCCAGGCTGCCATCTCTTATCATTATCGATCTTTTATAGTTATCAATAATAAAAACTTTCTTTTATTATTTTACATTTTCTACATTACCTTTTTAGCTTATAATATTCACAACGAAATCTTAAGCTTCCGGTTTTTGTCTGAAATCGAATAGCTCAAGTTTGTTCTGTTCTTTAACGTGTAGCCGGGCAGCCTCCTGTTGACCCAAGAAGTTACCCACCTGCATCCACCAGAAGTGGCGTGTCCTTGCCCATCCGTCCCTCTGCGGGGGCTGCCACCCGCCCCATCCTGACTGCATTTAGTGGCCTATTCAGAGTGACAGTTTGCCCTTATCGTGCTTGGTTTACGCGCTGCTGCACCGAACACCCGCTGTCCGCCAAAGGATACAGTCTGCACTGGGAGAAACCAGAGGCTAAGGCATCCAATAATGGGCCAGGACAATAGCCAATGTCTTAAAGTGTGTGCAAGGTATATAAGATATTCAAAAAAACCAACTAAATAAATCTGTTAAAATTTTATATCTAGTTTTTATACATAGTATAAATTTAAAACAACATTTTAAGTGATTGTATCAAGGTTCAAGTAAGGGATATTTAGGATATTAGGAATATTTATGATATAATATTTAGGATTATAACAAATTTCCGTCATGTATAATTACATTAAAAATATTAGTTAACAATACTCAACTTGTTCCATTTCCCTCTGTGTAGCTCCAAAGGCAGCACCGTCGAGTTGGCGGACAAGGAGGCAGGGCAAGAGGAAGGTACGTGGCATAATATCTTAATTATTTCTTTACATGTGTTTTAATTTTTAGTAAGCACTTGCTTTCCACCGCACCGCACCTTTTGCTCCTGCTCCTCAACGCTTGGAATTTCAGTCACGTGCTGCAACTAATCCTTGGTCCCCCTGCCCCTTGTCTCGTCTCCTACCTGGCACCAGAAGCAGGACCCGGACCAGGACAAGGACCAGGACCAGGACCAGAAGATTCCAATGGCAACAGATGAGATGGGCACAAAGGCGAAGGCGACAGCGACGGCGATGGGGATGGCAAAGGTAAATGCCAAAGTAACTAACTGTGCATGCACTCGAGCAGTCGAAGCTGGAGAGGATTGAAGGAGCCGGAAAGGGGACTGGGGATAGGGAATTGGGATAGAAGTAAAGGTGGTGGCAATGGGGCAGGCAGCCCGCTAACCAGCTCATTTGCAGACTTGGCCAGGCTCTCGAAGGTTTATGCGGTAAGTAAATAGGGAATACATAAAGGACCAGGAACAAGACTATCCTTATCAAACTTGTATAATCACTCTTGCCATATAGCACCGTCGAATCTCATGCTTAAAGGATACACCTGCACAGATCCTGGCTACAGGATAACACTCCGCATAAACGAAGGCTGCCGTCGAGACCGACACTTGCGCTGAGTTTTCTCAATTACTCGGGCCGGGCTCAGAGCCCGTGCTCTGCGTATGTTGATTAAACTCAAAAGGAGAATAGGACCAAGTGCGCGAGTGTGCGAGTGTGCGAGTGTGTGTGCCCTTGCCGGCGCCCTCTGTTTGTATTAATCCAACATAATTAAGAAATTTAATTAAAGTGCAGCACGCGCTGAATGTGGAATAGCTAGTTTCATCGCCGGCAAAGGCAGGGCCAGGCAAGGCAAGGAATCCGGAACTATATCGCAGGTCTCTGGATTTGGGCTAGGAGAAGCCAGCAGCAGATCAGGGCCTTAAAGGACATTAGGAAAAATCAAGGGAAGGTTTACTTAGAAACTAAAAACTATCAAAAAGAGTAGGTCTTTAGACCTGAAAATTAATAACTAATATTTAATGAGAGTTATAATTAATATGAGAGTTGAAGATTTATAAGAAGCAAAGTCTTTTTTCCGTATTACTAAATAGTATCTTGTATGTCAGGGTTTTATTCAAAGAATTCTCCTGGAAAAGGGTAACAAATTTCAACTATTTACAGCATAAGATATACATAATTAAGACTTAAACTAACTTCCTTGCTCTGGTTTTCATTGAGCACAAATATCCTTGTCCCTCTATATAACTCGAAAGTCTCACAAAGCCCCAACTAACAACTCTTTTAAAGAAAATTTCTGACATTTAAATTCGATTCGTTCGATCATTTCGATACATGAGCACTGTCATTACCTTTGTCGGTGCTGTGGGTGGGCGGGGACAGAGCTTCCGTTGACTGCAAAATCCCCAAGTGATTTCGCGCACTCCAGCGGTCATCGGCGGCCAAAGGTCAGCGCCGGTGTTAACGTGAGCCAGGACGAGTGGCTGAAAAGCAATCACCGAATCTCGAATCTCGGTACGAAAATGTGCGAAAATGTTGCCGGCATTTCTGCACAAAATATGCATAAATACATACATAAATAAAAGTCTGTCCACACACAGACACACACAGAGGCTCGCACACAATCGAGGCATAACTGTGTCGGTTACTGTCCTCTGTCTCTCTGTCTGCTGCTGCCTCCTGCCATCCTGCCAGCCTGCGTCCTTGCCGACGCCGCGCACATCTCTGTTTGCTATGAAATTTTTGATTTTTGCGGTTGGTTTGGGCTTCCGATGATTTTTGCCTGCCACTCCTCTGGTGGCCCCATTTGAACCCAGCTTTGCCTGCTCTTTCTACTTTTCCCACTTTTCCGTATTTTCCCCTCTGCGTTGCCACCTCAAGTCTTCTTTGCCTGCCAGTCCAGGTGTTTAGAAGCGTAATGCTTTGCCCCCCGCCCCTCCTCTGCCCCGGTAGAGGTGTGGCATAAGCAGCCATTTCTATAAAATTCTCACATCGAAATGTAAATTTGAAATCTTTGAAAATGTTCTCAATTTCCTGCAAGTTGCTTATAGGAGAAAACAAGATAATGCATTGCCATAGAGAAGGTATTTTGAGCTTAATACTGCGTAGGAGGGATAACATTGCGTATGCGGGATAACACTGCGTATGGGCGATCACTCTGCGTATGAACGATATCACTCATACGCAGTGTTGCCGCAGATATAATTCGTAGAATATTTAGATTAGTTTTCAATACATTTTCAGTTTTATTTCTTAAGACTTAATGTACACATATTATTAAGAAATATAAATAAAATACTGAAAAACTAGTGTTATAATGTTAATTTATATATCATTTATATCATATAATGGAAAATTATTATAAATATTACTCTTACGAGTCAAAGCTTACTATTTAATACTAGATTTAATCTTAATAAAATAAAAATAAAATATTATTCTTAAAATTAAGTGAAGTTTATTTCTGCTTCTGAGGAATAACACTGCGTATGAGCGATCACTCTGCGTATGACCGATATTACTCATACGCAGTGTTGCCGCAGACATAATTCGTAATGGATTCAAATTAATTTTTAATCGATTTGTAGGTATTTTTTTCAAACAATTTTAAGTAAACTGAACTTTTTAGGGGTTTCAGTGTTCATATATTAAAGGGAAATATAGAACATTTTCTATATTTTATAAATATAACACTGAACATATAGTATTTTGTACTTAAACCTGTGTTACTTTACATTTCTTTGTTATTATTCAATAGGAAATGATACATAATATTTTTAAAATTAAAGTAAGATGAAACTTGGCTAAAAAATTCATAAATAAAACTTTACATATTATATTAAAGAGTATCTCCTTAGTCTATAACTGTCGAAAGCCTTGATTTCGTTCGAATCCTTGTTGTTTGCATTAAAGTTGCGCATTTTACTCCCGCCTCCTGTGTACGAATGTGTGTGTGTGTGAAGTGTACAATAAACGCGGATTTCTCTGCCAATATTTGTCTGCAATCATTTTGGCTTGTCGGCAGTTCGCCGCGTCTGTCTGCATGTCCTTCAGCCTTTCTGTCTGTCTGGCAATTCTGCCCCGCCCCGGCCCGGCCCGCCTCGCCCCCTTAGGGGCTGTCTAGCGTTGTTGGCCTCTTCCTTTCAGCCTTTCAGCCTTTCAGCCAGACCAATAAACCGTCCAACAGCCACCAACAGCAGCAGCAATGCCAGCAACACCAACAACGTGAGCAACCTTCAGTGAAGCAGCAATAACAACGCATCAAACGCTGTTGACGTTGCCCGTTCACTCACACACATATGTATATTCGCGTTGTCCTGTGTAATACGCGACTTCTGTTTGCCTTTTGCTGCCGCTGTGTGCGTGTAAGTTGGCAGAATGCACGGCGAGAAATGGGGGAATAATATGGGTATAATAAAAGTGATATAAATATATATCACTAGGGCATTTCGAAATTATTGAAAGATGTAAAAACAAAAATATATTAACACAGATTTTGGTTCTTGAGAATTGATTAACATACTTTTAAATGTTTTTTAAGGGTTTTTAAAATCCTACAAATTTCTAAGGCACCTTAGAAAAGTTGCCAAAAAATTGTTAGAGTTCAAATCTAATTTGAAACATAAATGTATAGGCAAAATTGTGGAAGTTTCTCATATGACCTTGTTGTAATTGCAATTGAGAAATTTTAAGCGAGAAGGCTGTATTTAAGGAACAACTACCAAGGAACTATAGAATATATATATATAGAATATATTATATATTTTAAGGACTTTAATCTATACACAACTTATGAGAAAAGAACACTAGCAATACCTTCTATTAGGAACCCTAATTTGCATTTAAACCTGGCTATGTATACTCGCCTGTTGAATGGAAAATATGTCCAAGCTTCAAATAAATTCCATTAAATTTTTAAAATACATAACTACAATTCCACTTAACACCTTATTAAATTTACTACCAAAGTCCTATGATTTTTTCTCTCTGTTTGAGTATATTTTGCTTCACTGCATTGTGTGTGCGCGTCTCAATCGAGACAATTGGTCTCAGCGCCATAAGCGCTTCACACATTCCATTTATGACCCGGCGCAGTCCTGGCAGTCCTGTCGGTCCAGCCTTCGGTCCCCGCCCCTCGGTAACTGCCTCCGCCGCTGTACACTCCATCATCGCGTGCTTCTTGATTTAACGCTTTCTGGTGCCGCCTCTCGTCCTTTTGCTCCTTTTGTCGTTGAGCCGTTGTGCGCCATTTCCTTCGGTTTTCCGCGACCACAAGGACTTTCGGTGAGTCGGTCAAGGAGTGGCTGTAAGACAGTTTCGATTAAGTGCCCGAGTTTAAAATAATAAATTAATGAAAAGCGGCTGGAATTAGCTGAGAGGCCTACTTACAGCAAATAATTGTGTTTATCGGATGATGTTAATGAAGTAAATGTGTAATTAAAACAGTTTAAGAGCAGGGAAAGTTGAGAAATTGTATTATTTAAGAGCATATTCCAATGGAAAGCTATTAAAGAACGTGAGAAATTGGAGTAAAGATTGCTTTTATAATGTTTAATTAAACATAAGCAGCAATACTTCAACCAGAACCTGGTTTCTGTGGTAATTTTCATTTTAAATGTGTTTAAAATATTATAAATACATAATAAATTACTATTTAAAAAACCATAAAACCTAGAGTTCATAAAGGATCCTATCCAATTAGGCTCAATTACAGGATCATTACGGTTCAGGGCCTTCGTCACTTCCGCAACAAAAGACAAACACACACAATATTGGCTGTGTTTCCCGCTGCCGTCAAGTCGCCCACCCAATTTTCTCCGCTTTCCACTGCTTTCCGTTACTTTCCACCTCTTGCCCCCCTCTGACAGCCCGGCAAAAGCGATAACTAACTAAATAAATAACATAAATTAACTAAATTTGTAGACAATTTAGTCAGCTAAGTGTAAAAGTTTTTTGTTTTCCCTGTCGTTGTTGTCATTTCAGTTGCTACACTTTTTGCCATTGTGTTTGTTGGTGTTGCTGTTGGTGTTGGTGTCCTGGCCAGGAGGCGTCCGAGCGAGAGGGGCTTAGGCAGGGGAGGGTGCTTTTCGGACGGTATGTGAGAGCCAAGTTTTGGTAACGGTTTTGTGCATTTTCGGAGCTTTTGGCGCAAAAAAGGATACGCTTGGATCGGACTCCGGTTGGAAAGGACTCCGGTCGTGGTCCTCTGGCCGCTCTTATGTTACGCCTGTTCAAGGATGCGCCCATATCCACACACACACACACACACAC